>OX645062.1:54980300-56230300 GCA_951905685.1 Eumerus sabulonum | reverse complement strand
GTTCGTATAAGGTATTATTTTGCGACAAATATAACATGTTTGGTATCGTTAAAAAGGTCTTCGAATGTAGTTTTATAATTCTGTAAGAAAAGGATACCTTCATACTACTTTTTTTTTGTTTTTTTAATAATTTTCCTTAAAAATATGGGCACATTTTTCAAAAATTGCTTATAACTTTAACATTTGTAAATGGATTACAATGCTTTTTATATCAGTTAATAGTACTTAACTGTTACTTTAATATGCGGTATCAATTATAGATGTACCTGTTATACTTTTAAAGATATTTGAGTTTATTTTCTGCAGGATATTCAAATTTAGCACATCCTTTTAGTCCTTTCTAGCAATTTGCGCCAAAAACCGCTTTGGATTTTTACTTGTGACATATTAGACTATACGTACAAGAAATTTGAAGAAGATCGGAGGTGAGTACTATTCGGAACTGCACCCCGTTGTACCCCACTGCTATACGTGGCATAAAATGGTGGTTGGTTTTGTTCACGTACATGCTGGATCTGGCCGTGGCAAACGCATGGCGCCTTCATATTCTAACGAATGATGACAAGTTAGATTACCTTCAATTTCGTCGCTACATTGCTCGTCACTATTTGGGACACACAAGTAGTGAACATTTGCGTCCAACAGCTTCTGCGGTGCCAAGTTTGCAGTATAATGGGGTCGGTCACTATCCAAAAAAAACTTTCACAGTAACTAAGATGTACCGTGTGTCATACTGCTTTAGCCCAGTGTACCCATTTGAGGACGGCTGTTTTTTCCAATGAAGGATATATTCTTTTTCTTGTTTCTTTATTATTTTCTTATAACAATAATAGTTTTTACCAATTAATAAGGAAATTTCGTTACTTCCACCGCGAGATTTTATTTGGGCGCAAATGGGTTAAGCATTTAAACGATGGTGAGCTTGCCTACCTTTAATTGGCAGATGTTATTTAATAAACTTCATTTGAAGAAAATATTCTAATAATCGAATTCCATTTAGATCTTTTTGTTTTAGTTTAATTCATAGCGACATAGTAAAACAAGTAAGATCCAGCGGAATTCAAAAAGCATACATTTTTTCTCAAGAAGATGGAAATCCAATAAGTAGCCAAAAACATAATAGAATCTTTAGAACTATTGCATTTCTAGTGACATGCCCTTTAACATCGGTTCTGTTGTGAAAGTCTAAAGGTTCTCTTCCGCCGTCGATATGCATGCTCTGCGGAAAGTAAGATATATGTATGTATGGCAATCGTTTTGAAAGCGTTAACCCAACGCCAGTCGAAGAGCTAATTCCCCCCCATCCAGTTTAGAGGAAGTTAGCTCAGGTATATATAGGCTGAAATCTAATAAAGTTACTGGCCCAGACGGTCTTCAGGCTCAGCTTTTTAAGACCGGCGGTGATGTTCTTGTAGGGATCATGCACCAGATCATTTGTAAAATCTGGGGGAATGAAGGTTTACCCGACGATTGGCGTACCAGCTCTATCTGCCACATATTCAGAAAGGGCGACCCTGTGCCTTGTACCAACTTACTTACTTACTTATCAGGCCAGCGATCCATGGAGGATCTGAGCCTGAGCTATAGCTGCCTTCCATCCTTGACGGTCCCGGGCACGCTGCTTCCAGTTATCAAGACCAAGATGTCTTACATCCGCGATTCTTCTTCTTCTTTGGTGGCGTTACAGCCCATGAAGAACCAGAGCCCAGCTTCTCTCAATCACTCATGCTGTGTGTGATTTATTTTTCACACAGGTGAAAGGGACCTACAGTTTAATGCCGATTCCGAACGGCGTGAGTCGAGAAGCTTTTTCATGGCAAGTATACTAGGGGGGGGTTTAACCAGTACCCCGCCGAGGAGGGACGCCGCGAAATAAACATTTAATGGCGTTGGTGTTATCGGGATTCGAACTCGCTCATCGTGCACCAGATTCCAACACACTAACCACTGCGCCACGGCGCCCTCGACTACTTGGTCATTATACCGGAGGTTCGGTCTTCCTCTTCTTCTCGAACCAGGAGGCTCGGAGTCGAAGACCCTCTAAACTGGAGCGTTGGTGTCCATGTGCTCGATGTGGCCGAGCCAGAGTAGTCGACGGATCTTGAATTTCCGGACTACATCTACATCTTTGTACAGCTCGTACAGTTCGCGGTTGTGTCTTCTTCTCCATTCACCTTCCTCACAGACAGGACCAAATATCCGGCGCAGAATTTTTCATTCGAAAGAACCTAAAATCAGCTCCGCCGTCCTGCTAATCGTCCAGCTTTCGGCTCCGTACAGCAAGACTGGCAGTATGAGCGTTTAGTAAAGCATGACTTTGGTCTTTCAAGTGAGGAGTTTTGACCCCAGTTGTTTGGACAAGCCGAAGTAGTAGCGGTTGCCAAGGGCGATTCTATGCCGGATCTCCACTCTGGTTTCATTAGTGGAATTTATGTTTGCCCCGAGGTAGACAAACTCAATTGTCATGCTGTCAATTGTTATATTTTGTCCCAGGTGGTGAGCGACGGATTGGTTTTTGCTTGACAGCATGTACTTCGTCTTGTCGTCATTGACCTTAAGACCAACTCGTTTCGCCTGTTCTTCAATAGCCGTGAATGCTTCCACAGTGCCGTGGCGAGAACACGCGATGATATCGATATCATCCGCCTATCCTAGCAGCAGAATGGACTTGTAGAAGATAGTGCCTTCCCTGTTGACGCCTGCCCGTCGCACTATCTGCTCCAGCACTAGGTGGAAGAAGTCACATGACAGCGCATTTCCTTGCCGAAAGCCGGTGCATGTTTCAAACGGTTCCGAAGTCCTAGAACCGAGTTGCACGCGTTTTTTTTATCGTGGCGCGAAACATATGGATCAGTGGTGCCACACAACGAGATCCCGAATTCGGCCATCGCACCAAACAGTCCTTCACGATGAATGCTGTCGTATGCGGCTTTGAAATCGATGAAAAGATGGTGTGTATCGATTCGAAACTCGTTGGTCTCTTCCAGGATTTGTCGAAGTGTGAAAATTTGGTCGATAGTCGATTTGCCGGGCCGGAAGACGCACTGGTAGCTGCCGACTAGTCCGGTGCAAAAAGCCTTTAGACGTTCACACAATACGCTGGACAGGATCTTGTATGCGACATTGAGCAGGGATATACCTCAATAGTTCTCGCAAGAGGTAGGATCCCCTTTTTTGTGGATGGGGCAAATAGAGCTGGTATTCCAGTTGTCGGGCATACCTTCATCTTCCCAAATTCTGCAGATGATCTGGTGCATGCTCCCTACCATCGCCGCCAGCCTTGAAGAGCTCTGATGGTAAGCCATCTGAACCTGCGGCCTTGTTATTCTTCAGCTTCTGAATAGCTGTGCCGACTTCTTCGTTGCTGGGTGGGATGACTACTTGAGCGGTTGGAGTTGGGATTTCCTCGGTCCCTACCACTCTCTTTTGGTCATGTTCGTTAACCAGCTGCTGGAAATGCTGCTTAAATATATCCACTATTCCCTGCGGGTCGGTGACAAGATTACCCTCGCAGTTTCGAAGAGCCAGGGTGCCCTTTTTGAAGCCTCCTGCAAGGCCTTTGGCTTTCTTGTAAAAGGCTCGTATTTTATGTTTAAGATTCTTTTCTTCTGTCGCAGTAGTTTCTTCTCCTCCCTTCTTCCGGCTCGGTACTCTTCTCGCGCTGCCCTGGTTTTCCTCTGCAGCGCCTTTTGGTACGCCTCGTCGGTTGCTGCCTTTTTCTGCTCACACTCGCCATCATACCACGGGTTTCTTGTCGGGGGTGGTAGGTATCCTAATGTGGTTTCGGCTACTTCCTGAATGGCTGAGCGGCAATGCAGCCACATATTATTGGCATTTGTGTTCGACGTAGGCATACCGTAGAGTCTTTCGCTCAGCTGCTCCCTGTAGACTCTGGCAACCTCCGGTGTGCTCAGGCGCCCAATGTCGAACCTCCTCCTGATGGGCTGGTGCAGCTTTCTGACATTGGACAGTCGAGCTCTGAATCTTGCTGCTACGAGGAAGTGGTCAGAGTCGACATTTGCCCCTCTGAATGTTCGCACATCCAGGATGTTTGACGAGTGCCTTGCGTTAATGAGCACATGAATGATTTGGTTGGCGGTTCGACCGTTCTGAGTTCGCCAGGTTGCTGTGTGGATGCGCTTGTGGGAAAATCTTGTGCTGCTTATCACCGCATTACGAGCTGTCGCAAAGTCCGTGAGTCGGAAGCCGTTATCTGTTGTTGTATTGTGGAGGCTGTGCTTTCCGATCACTCCGCCAAGGGTGTTCTCCTTACCGATTTTGGCTTTGAAGTCCCCGAGCACGATCTTATCATCGTACTCCGGACAAGCTTCGTAGACGTTGTCCAGGTGGTCATAGAAGTCCTCCTTGATAGGGTCTTCAGCCTCTTCGGCATCGGCTTGTGCACATATGAGGCTGATGTTATATAATCTGCCTCTGATGCGGATCACAGCCAGGCGATCATTTATAGGTTTAAAGTCGATGACCTTTGACCTTAACCGCTTTTCCACGACAAATCCGTGTAAGTGCAATCTTTTGTGACAGCTGTAATAAATGCCGCAATTATTCTTCCTGATCATACCGTTTCCTATCCAGCGTATTTCCTGGACCGCCTGTAATATCCGCCTTATACTGCGTGAGGATTCTTTCTGGTTTATGAGAAGCTCCGGGAGTGTACAGGGTTCTGACATTCCAGGAGCATACTCGCAAATCGTGTTCCTTTTTCGTGCGTTGTCGTCGTCGAGTATCCGTCCGTGTATCCGAAGCATCTTGCTCATTCATAACTTTGTTTTTTTCTTTACGTGGGCGGATTGTTAGCCCGCCGCACAACCGCCATTCTGGTCGGGGTTTTGTCGCTGCATACGTTTGTTCACCACCAAACGGTTGTTGAAGAGGCTATCCAGAGCCGCGAGGAGACCGTATGACCCGGGCATTTAAACAGGGGTCGTTACTGGCGTCTCGCGATGCGATCAGCAATTTTACCATGCATGTCCGAGCTCACGCCCTCCCGTAAATATAAATACCAAATACCAATTTTTTAACTTCACAGATAATTTAAGTTTCGTTCTTTCGGGTTCTACGATCAGTTTGTATTTTTTTTCTAGACTCTCGTTTACCTAATGTGTTGTCGGGACACTCGATTAACAATTTTGGTTTCTTCTAGTTTCGGCTAGATGTATTTTTTGTGATTAAATGCTTATCTTGTACATGTCGTGAGTTTGTATGCAGAAGGCTGTTTAAATGATCGTTATTACATCTTACATTATTTTTTTCAGGCAAAACTCAACCTTTATACCATTTCGAAAGGTGTGTACTTCCAATCTCTATTTCTTGCCTCCAGAACGCTCGCCAGGTAAGTTAACTAATTTACTTGATCATATCCTCTAGTCAATAGATACTCGTAATTGCCATTAATTAGGCATATTGCATGCGTCCAATTATTGGCAACCCACCTGTATACTCACCGATAATGCATTACCGCCAACCTGTGTCTTGAAAGTCAGAAGTGCACCCAATTGTCTACCATATAAACATTCGAATGGGAGTTGCCTGGTGGTGGTAACATGCAGAGTCGATTTCAAGATAGTACACTCTAACGTAACGCGACTAACTACCTCATCTAGAGGTGACCGAAAATGTATCATTTTGTTGCACGCTAAACCAACACCAATCCCTGATTAGAAGCGCTGCCAAACCAGCAGCGCTTGAAGCAGATAACCAGCACGTAAGTGTGCGTTTTTCTCCCAACCTACCGTGAGAGGTATTCGAAATAATAAAAACAAATAGATCTCTTACCACCACCGTCCGATGCATGATATCTGATTTAGAAATGTAACTCGGGCTTCGAATAATGAACTTTAGTTTGGTTGATAAGGCTTGAGCCACAGTCATTTCCACCACTAGCGTGTGAGCTTATGTGTATTGAAATTGGGTGTGGCTTTGCTGTCCGAAAATGCACTTTAAATGCCCACTGAAACGTAAAATACCAAAGGTTTGTTGCTTAGACTACTATTAGGGGCTATTCCCGCTCCACCGAACTCACTCCGAATTGCATTCGTGTTCACAGTGAGCATGCAAACCAATGAGATTGTTTCGGCGATAGTAGGAATTTTTCTTTTGTCTCTCGATAGTATGATACTTTCTATGGGAGTCCTTCCTATGATAGTTGACCGAAGGTTTCATGCTGAGAAAATGACGGTATTTTTTGGAGGCAAATCTGTGACAGCCGCGGGCAACAGGTGCCTGCACCTACATACGTATGCACGTACGTAGGAAACTTGATTGATTACCGAGAGTTGGTACGAGTACGGTAGACATTTCAGCAACACCGCATGCCACTGGTGTCAACAATTGTGCATAACCGCTACATTCGACAGTGTACTGACTTTGGGTTGTTGTTTCCGTTTTTTTATTTTTCTATTTAAGCGAAAGGTAGTTGGGTAGGCCATGTAGTGTGGGCTTAAATGTTACGATATCTAGGTTTTGAACAAGAAATATTGGCGGTTGTCAACATTTTGGAGCTTGGATATTTTGGGGTCAAGTTAGTAATTGACTAGGTAAGATCGGTTTTGATTTAAGTTTGAGTGCATAAGTATGTTACTTCCACGATACGTGAAACGCAAATGTTGTTGATCTGGTTCATACAAGGCTGCGAACGCGGACAAAATGTATCGATTGTCCTTGAATGCATTTGTCTGCAGTATGTGGCGGCAAAGCTAGGTACTCAATTGCTGAACCGATGGAGGACTGTTGTCGAGGTAATTTGCGTTCATTAAACCATGTTCTGTCCTAATCAATTAAAGTGCGATTTATGATGACAGTTTACTTCAAACATTAGTTATTTTTTCGACTCAATATTTAGTGTTTTTTTATTGTGCCATTGTCGAAGTGTAGTGGATTTATTGATAAATGTTTTCTTATGTTGGTCGTGGAAGTAGAAAGCTTTATACGAGCGTACGTTTCGTATGAAACTTGTGAAATTGCTGGAATTACGTTCAACAATTTTGGCATAAAACGAGCATATAAAGGGTGTTTGTTTTGGAAGTATACAAATGAAATATGAAATAAAGTACTTGAAGCTAATGTCAATGTCTATGATACTTCTTCTCTTCTTAACGGGCGCTACAGTTCTGGGCGATCCTGGGCCTCAACCAACATGCCCCTCCAACTAGCACGATCTTTTGCTAGCCTTTTCCATTTCCGCACACCCAGTTGGCTGAGGTCCCCTTCCACATGTGTGCGCCATCTTAAGTGCGGCCGTCCTCTGCTTCTTCGTCCCTCGGGGTTGGATTCAAAGACTCTCCGGGCTGGAGCCCAGCCATCTTAGGCGTTGAATCCGTAGACGCCTAACTAGACTCATGTCACTGTACAGCCCGTAAGGTTCGTGGTTGAACCTTTTCCTCCATCCCCCGTCTGCGTTTTTAGGCCCGAAAATCACGCGTAAAATCTTTCTCTCGAACCGACCAAGGGCCTTCTCATCCGCTTTTGATAGTGTCCATGCTTCTGCGCCGTATAACAGGACAGGTATGATAAGGGTCTTATATAGAGTCAAGTTGGTCGTTCGGGAAAGGGGTCTATTACTCATTGCCTCCTGAGCCCAAAGAAACAGCGAATGGCAGGAGTGATTCTGCGTTTGATTTCGGAACTGATGCCGTTGTTCCTGGCCACTGCGGGGCCAAGGTAGACGAAGTCCTCGAACTTATATCTGCCAATACAAACGTTCTGGCCAAGAGGTCGCTGGTAAGCGTTCTTTTCTGATGATAGCATATATCTAGTTTTGCCCTCGTTTACTGCCAAACCATATCTCACCGCCTCCATCTCAATACCTATTATGTCTTTGTCGTCCGCGTATACAAGGAGTTGTGAGGATATGAAATAAATTGTGCCTCTTGTATTGGCCAGTGACTTTTGCACAAACATTTCTAATATGATGTTAAAGAAATCACACGACAGCGCATCGCTCTGCCTAAATCCTTTTTTGACATCAAAACTATCGGTAAGGTGTTCACCGATTCGGATGGAGAAGCGAGCATTCTCCAAAGTCATCCTGCATAGTCTGATCAGTTTAGCAGGTATGTCAAAGGTAGACATAGCGTTGTATAGCTCGTCTCTAATTACGCTGTCGTATGCGGCTTTGAAGTCGACAAATAGGTGGTGAGTGTCGACCTGGAATTGTTTTTTTTCCGGTATCTGCCGTAGTGTGAAGATTTGGTCGATTGTGGACTTCCCCGGCCTGAATCCGCACTTATAAGGACCTATCAGCTTATTTACAAAAGGCTTCAGGCGTTCACACAAAACGTCAGAGAAGATTTTGTAGGCGATGTTAAGGAGACTTATTCCTCTGTAATTGGCGCAATCAGAGGGGTCTCATTTCTTGTGGATCGGGCATACGATGCTGAGACTCCATTCCTCGGGCATGCTTTCCTCTGACCATATCTTACAGATGAGCTAGTGCATGCTCCTAACCAGATCATCCCCAGCTGCCTTGAAGAGCTCAGCAGAAAGTCCGTCTGCGCCAGCAAGTTTATTCGACTTGAGTTTCTATATGGCAATATTAACTTCGTCGAGGTCAGGAGTACGGAATTCTCCGCGGTCTTCGTCGATTAGAAATGGATCATTCTACCTGACAGCGGTGTATTGACTAACATCGCCGTTATACAGTCTGCAGAAGTGGTTTTTCCATATTCTCAGCATCGACTGCCATTCTACTACTAGGTGTTCCACTGCTTTTCTATTGATAGCGTGGAGGGTTGAGGTGTATTGGAGATCTTAAGGGAAACGCGATCGGTAAAAGCACGAGCTGTTTCTGGCGATAATAGCTTTCCGACGTAAAACATTTTTTTTTTACTCTACTCCGCTGCGTTCGTGATATCCGTAAGCGCATCTTGGCTACTACAAGATAGTGGTCCGAGTCGATGTTAGCCCCTAGGAAAGTTCGACCATCAAGAATAGTGGACGTCGATCGCGACGTGATCAATCTGGTTGGTAGTCGATTGATCAAAAGACCGCCAAGTGTCTTTGTGTATACATATCGAGGTGCGGGAAGCGCATACTGGCAAGAAAGGGATTTCGCCCGGTAGCAAGAGCAATCAGCCTGTGTCCGTTATCGGAGGTGGTGTCGTGTAGGCTATGTTTGCCGATTACTCGTTCAAAGATGCTTTCTTTACCCAGCTTAGCATTGAAGTCTCCTAATACAATTTTGGTGTCATTGCTGGACATTGGGCATACGTTCTGACTAGGGGATCGTAGAACTCATCTTTGGCGGAGTCATCCTTGTCTTCCGTGGGGGCGTGGACGCAAATCAGGCTGATGTTAAGAAATGTAGCCTTGACACGGATTGTGTCGAGTTGTTCGGCTGCATGTGACCTAACATTCCACGTACAGAGCCCAAGATCCTTTGTCCTTTGTCCTTTTTTTTTGTTTTTTGCAAGGGTCGTCAACATAAATCTTGTGGTTGTTTCGGAGTTTATGGTTTTTTTACGGTTACGGCTTACTAGGCCGTAGCCCAACCGACTAATCCTGTTTTTTTGGGCGCAGGAGGCTCGCTGGGTAGTTGTTAAGGCATTTATTTTTGTAGTCTTGTTTAGTTTGGCTTTTAACTCCGGATGTCTGTTAGCTTGCTAAAGTTTTCTCAATCTACGTTTCTTTTAAATTTTATTAGCAATGTATTGGGGAAAAGAAGACGGGCGTTCTGGATGCAGCTTATTCTATCTTGAATCAGAAGAAATCGTTGTTAACTCACTCAAAAGCATACTAAGTTTTAATATTTCTATTATGACCTCTGGATTTTCGCGTGAACTATAACCGGGGTATGGGCCTAACAGCCCCTCTCAATCTAACATAATCTCTATCATATCAACAGTCAAGCGGAGGAGTCTTACAAAAGTCTCAAAAACTCAGGCAGGCCATTGTGGTAGATTGAATCAAATTGTGATAAAACGACCGTTAAATTCCTATCAAGTGAGAATGGAGAAACTGTTAACTGGCTATTACACCCCTTAGATGTCTTGAAAATCGTTCCTTTAGCTGCTGATTACGTATGCATGGAGGCTACCAACAATAGTAGTGCAAATTGTTTTCAGCTTGTAAACTGATTGATCCACTTCATCTAAACCAGGATCAACTCATTTCTTGCCTTAAAAACCACTTGCACTTTAGCTCCTTACTCTTTCACAAGCCTCAGCCTTGAAGATTGCTGACGTGAAATACGTCAAACATATTATTAATTTGCTTAAGAAAAAACTCTTTGTTCGACCTCTGACTTTGAGGAATAAGTAAAAGAGGCGGTGTCCGAAATGCAATTCATATTTTAGTTAAGCTCTAGCTCTCATTTTTGACGGTTAAGACAAAAGGCATATCAAGTTGACCCACTTTACTGATTCGTAAATGCATTTTTAGTATTTTCCAGTCGAGAAAAAAAAATCCATTAACGTGTATACGAATAGAAAAAAAGAAAAAAGCATTGAGATACATGTCAGTTGAGGTCAAGTATCAATTATGTACCTACATTTTATTGATGACTTCAGATCACATTCTTACGTGCGGATGGACGGCAAAGTGTAAAAAAGTATCTCAAAATTCATTAGACTACGTACGCGCCACAGGTACGAGCATTGTAAATAGTTTATCTATCAGCCAATTATGCATCTTACAACGGATTTGTGCAAACTACTATTCATCCGCCTCAGTGATGGCAGCTCGCCCACGTTCCGTAACTGTCTGAGCGAAACCGGCCCACAATCGCGACAAGCTATCTTGGCTTGGAATGCCTTTGTAAGCTGAATGGATGTGGTGAACTACGGGTTATTTGGTGTTATAGTTTGGCACAAGAAATATGAAAAAAAAAAATCGCCAGTATAATACATACATATGTACATATGTATGTAGCTTTGCAAGGTATAAGCCTGTGATGCCTTCAGCTACTTTGCATATTGCATTAATTCACGATTATTTAACTCACATTTGACACCTACAATCGAGCTAAGTTAAATGGGAGCCTCTCGAGGGAGCTTCTTGTCCGTTGGATGAGTTATTGGTTTTTTTTTGTTTTGACATGTTTTTGGTGCAATTATGCGGCTCACGATGGTCTAGTGAATTACGAATTAGATGCAAATCACATGATGAAGATCTGAGATTGAAGACATTTATTTTGATACACGTAATTCGCTCAATATAGTGGGTATGGCATAGGCGTGAACGGCGAAAGTTGACTTCGGATTTATGTACCTAATACTCAAAATATTCAATCTGCATTGCCCTGTCCAACCAGATCCCATTAAGTTAACTTATTGCTCAATCTATTATCTAGTGTAAATGAACCGTAAATTGTAATTATTGACAGTAGTGCCAATTAAAGTCATAACTATCTTCGTGGTGATACAGTCTTAGTTTCGTCGTTTGTCTACATAAGTATATATATCGTCCGAATTTATTCGCACAACCTTGAGAACCGCTAGCGCAATTGCCTTAAAGAAAAAACAAAATTGTATCTGTTGCTCGGTTATAATCAGCTAAACTGTTGGACCAAAACCAAAGCAAAAATCGACTAGTGGGAGCGTTACACATGAATTTCTTGCAGAAATATTGGATAACAAACACATCCGTATATGCATGTGAGTATGCGCATGTGTCTGTGCGAGTAGGAGTCTATCTTAAAGATGAAGACCAAAAGTTCAGAAAAGGCCGATACATGCAGATTTTGTTTACAAATACAATTGGCTCGCACGGTGTGGATTTGATATACGAATACCTACTTGTCAGCTTTATACTTAATTTGGAACTATTTCGCTATGTGTGGACAAGCGATACTAATCTGGATAAAGTGGCTACCGGTTTGCGAGCGTAAACAGTATCATATGTATAGGTACATAGAATTTCAATCGGATTGCAAGTATTTGTGGTAAACATTTAGATAAGGACTTGCTTGTCGTGGCATTCTGCTCTTGTATTCATATGATATCTACAGGAGTATACATCTTTTATCAATTATTTTCGTTGAGCAAAAGCATAAACCAAGGGTTAAGCGGCGTAACATAAAAGTTTACTCTCTACCGCCGGATTCCACCGAATTCTTACGACGGTTATCACACAAGTCAAGCAACCAACTGCATAAGAAAAAAGCGATAATTATGTGCGAATAAGAAAAAGCTGTTTTCCTTGCTAAATACTGTAACGTACACGCGAAACTGGATGAAAACTTCTACTAGTATCTGGACACCCTAGGTGTAACATAGAAGTTTATGAGCCACGAATAACTATCCGGAACGAATCGTTAGTTGAGCGTTAGAATACAAAGTGATCATAGGTGAAAGTTGGGCGATCGTTGCTTTAGTTAACTAGAGCCCATAACGATCATGTTAGTGAGAAGCTTTCTGATGATACACTCATTACCTTGGATACAGTAGATCATCATAGAAGAACAGGCGCAATGAAAACAAAAAGCACAGCATTAATATTTATTTTTGTTTTCCCAAGGTGTTTATCTTGCCACAACGTATGTACATTTGGCCTACTAAGGCACTGGTGGGTCCATATGATATTGATCATTGGCGATCCGAGAACCATGGTTTCACCAGGTTCAATGACGATTCTAAGGCAACTAACGCCATCGCCAATGAAGGTGCTAAAACACTGTTCATTTCGACGGAGGATCTCCAGTTGATCTTCATGTCACTAAAAAATAAAAAATCCGCGGGTACTGACGGTATACACAATGTTGTGCTCAGGCACCTTCCACCAGTAGCTGTAGAGAGGTACACCATCCTGTTCAACAATGCACTAAAAAATGCATATTATCCGGTGCATTGGAAAACGGCGGTGGTCCAACCAATCCCTAAAACGGGCAAAGACTCCTCTAATTCGGTAAATCTCCGGTCGATAAGTCTCCTTCCGAGTATGAGCAAGGTCTTCGAGAAGGTAATCCATAGAGCCCTGCCCAAATGGGCTGAGGACGAAAATATCGTTTCAGATAACCAGATAACATGCCGCGTCGAAACTCGTCTCGGATATCCAATGGAATAAATACAAAAACCAATTCACGGGTGCCTACCTGGTTGACATGGAAAAAGCCTTCGACAACGTATGGTTAGAAAGACTCTACTACAAGCTCAAGCGGTTGGGCATAAGTAAACCGTTGCTATATATAATTCATGATATGTTAACGAGTAGAACGTTCGTTGTGAAAATTGCCAACGTGGCTTCTGCTCAAACATTTGATATTGAAAACGGACAGGACAACAGGGTACGGTCAACTCGCCGATCCTTTTTAGCATTTACATGAGTGATTTGATAGTTTCTCTTCATCACTCAATAGCGTACGCGGATGACTTGGTTGCGTACAGATCAGGTCCAACGATCGACATAATTGCTTTTTTATTGCAACGTGACTTCAATAAAATTCAACAGTTCTGTGATGACTGGAAGTTGAAAATCAAATTCCAGAAATCAAAGACAATTTTATTCAGAACGGCTTTGTCTAGGGCCTCTAGGGGCACTAGAAAACATTGGCGAAAGTTCGCGATCATTGGACCGGATCGGCAATGATTCTGGCAGTCTCTTGCGATTGTAGCTTTCCGACGTCAAACTTACGTAGTCCTACTCGACTCCTAAGCATTCTTGATATCCTCATTCGTACCTTGGCTACAACAAGGTAGTGGTCCGAGTCGATGTTGGCCCCTCGGAAGGTTCGTACGTCGAGAATAATGGAGGAGTGTCTGGCGTCGATCGCAATGTGATCAATCTGGTTGGTGGTCGATTGATCAAAAGACCGCCAGGCACCTTTGTGGATGTTGAGATGGGGGAATCACGTGCTTGCCACGATGAGGTTACGCCCCGTTAGGAAATCGATTTGCCTAAGTTTTCCATTAAAATCACATAGAACTATTATTGTGTCGTAGCTGGAGCATTGGGCATAGGTTATGTATAGGAGATCGTATGATTCTTCTTTGAGTCGATCGTCGTTTTCTTCCGTTGAGGCGTGAGTGCATATTAAGCTAATGTTTCCAAATTTAGCTTTGACGCAGATTGTTACGAGGCATTCGCTTATATCTCGGATGCTTAAGACCTTTTTTCGGAGCCTTCCTCGAATAACGAATCCGCACCCGAATAGGCGCCGTTTGTTCTCCTTGTAGCAGTTCCCGTAGTAGATGTCGCAGTTTTCCCATCGCACTTCTTGGAGTGTGGTTATGTTTGCTTTATAGCAGTTGAGGGTTTTCTCCAATTGATCGCCTGCACCTGGTCTGTTAAGGGACCTCACATTCCAGGTGCAGACTCTCAAGGCCGTTAGTCGTTTGCAGGGATCGCCAGCTTTGTATTCGTCCGTATCCGGGGCTTGTTGTCGTTTCGGAACAAATAGGTTTTTACGTGATAGGGATGTTACTCCTAAGCGCGACCCCCAACCTGGTGGATAATTTATGAAAAAATTGTTCGGTTGTGCTGAATAGCTTCAATAAATCCGTCGACCTCGAATTATAATTCGTACGGCGTCCTAAGTGGCAAAATAGACTAATACCTTCTTGAATTTTGTTCCTAAAAGCTTCCCAGTTTGTCCTTCTATTTGTAAGCCTAGGTGGTTCACGCTTTTTAATAAGATTTTCACTCGTCGTCAATAAAACTGTAAAATATTCTGACCAGAGATCAAAGTTCTCTTCTACTTTCGATATGCCTTTTGCAACAAAAAAAATAAAAAAATCGGTAAGGACAGATGTTTTCGCAGTGTCTGAAGGCCAGTACGTTGGCTTGCCAGTTGAGTAAAAGTTGCAACCGCAATCCATACCACCTTTGTAGGAGGTAAAAAACACATTTTGGATTCTCTTTGGCAAGTGTTATTTAAATGAGCGTATTTAAATCTATCATCATCATCGTCATCATTTTCAGTGGCCCGCATGTTCCACTAAAAGAGGCGCGAGGAACTCGGTCATACGCCTTTTCCAAATCTACAAAGCAGCTGTAGATCGGTTTAGCGTATTCCCAAGGCTTCTCAAGTACCATTCTTAGAGTTAACAGCTGGTCGGTTGTAATTCTGCCATGACGAAAACCGCACTGTCCATCCCCTATTCTGGATTCGACCATGGCTCTAGAACGCGCCTCCAACACCTTGGCGTAGACTTTCCCGGGGACACTTAAAAGAGATATACCCCTATAGTTGGAGTACTCTTTTTTGTCCCTCTTTTTGAAAAGGGGGACAAACACCCCAGTCTGCCAATCGCTAGGTGTCTCACCGCATTCCCAGGCCACCTTAATGACACGAGAGAGCCATAATACTCCCTCTCTACCCATTGCCTTAAGCATTTCTGGCCGAACTTCATCCACACCCGTGGATTTGCCAATTTTTAGCGATTCAATGGCTAAAGTGACTTCCTCAACAGTTGGACTATTCCCCGTTGAGCAGCTCCGAAAAGTGCTCGCTCCATCTGCGTAAGATGTCCATCTCATTGGAAAGCAACACACCATCTTTGGATTTAGCTCCTTCGATAATGTTGAATTTCCTTCTTCTGAGCCGGCGAATGGTTTGCCAGAACACCTTTTCGCGGATCTATGGTCGCTTTCCAACTTCTCGCCGTACTCCTTTCAGGACTGCTCTTTAGCTGCTGGCACAGCCAATTTGCAAGTTCTTCGCACCACAGTGTACCGGTCACGGGAAGCAGAATCTCCCAAGAGAATCCAGTCCCTGTAGGCCTTCTTCTTCTTTCTGATGGCTTCTTGAACTCCGGGTGTTTTAAACCACGCAGTTCTTTTCTCACCACCAGTCGCCACACCAAGCCGCTTCTCTCCACAAACATCACGTGCGGCGGCGATGACAGCTGTTGAAAATAGTCGCCATTCTTCCTTTACATGCGATGGAACAGTTGGAATTTGCTGAAGCCCTTCGGATATGTGTCTTGCGAAGTGTTGCCGCACCTCACTGCACTGTAGTTTCTCCCACCGTATACGTGTAACCACTCTTGGTTTCCGCCTTGGCAGACGAGGTACTCTATCAGTAAGATACAGCTTACACAACACGAGGTGATGATCAGTTGACAGTTTAGCCCCTCTCATCACACGAACGTCACAAACTACCCGTTTCACACACGATGGCACCACAAAGAAATCTATCAAAGATTTCTGTTGAAGACTCCGACGATACCACATATATTTATAAATGTGCGGAAAGAAGATGTTCATAACCTCCAACAACCTCTCTTCGTTCGCGTTTTGATGAGGATCACCGTTCCTCCCAATCACACTCCCCCATGTCGTTACATCCACACCCACGTGGGCGTTGAAGTCACCCATCAGGATATAGGAATCTATGTCAACCACCCTATCAAGGGGTGCATCAGTTTCTTCCACGAAAGTCGCATTCTCAGACTCTAACTTCGGTGCATATACCTGCACCAGAGCCAAAGTTGATCTTTCAAACTTGAGTTTTAAGATCGCGACTCTCCCTCCTAATGGTATCCACTCCAATACCCTGTCTGCCAGCCTGGGACTTATGAGTATCCCCACTCCCGCCTGTGCAGACATTTGAGGTGCAACTCCCGACAGGAAGAGTTTCCACTCGTCCGAGAGGTCCACAGTTTTTCAGCCTCTTTGCTTTGTCGAAGAGATACCTACGATATCTAACCGATACCTGGCAGCTTCCTCAACCAGCTCGTGATACTTCCCACGTTCCACGTGCCCACTGGTTTATGCATGGCGTGATAACCCCCCCACCTCCGTAATGGTTCACGAGGCCACTGCCGGGTTTCTCGGGACTTCTTGGGGCTAAGCCCGACCGGCTGCCGAGCGGGACAGACCGGCCACCAGACGCTCGCATACTGCCACTATTTAGGCCTGGCTCCGAATGGGGCCCTGGCACACCAGGTTAGGCAATTTCCGAGGCTGCTCTTCTTTTCGTCATCATGGGGGTTTGCGCTTCGTTAGCCAGGTTTGGTCCGTACGAAAATTAATTCGCACATCCCAAACCTGTTGCCCGCCCCCCACCGCGAGGAGGTCAGCTGCCGGGGGGCTATTTAAATCTATTAAACACTAAAATAGTAAATTGAACTTAAAAAAACGGCATTTAACACTACCATATCTACGAGGTAGAGTGGAAATTAATTTGAACTTGTAGCGTGCTGGTAAACTTAACCTGTTTGCCCAACAGATCACCGAGTTTGTTTTATGATTCGTGCCGGAGGTTTTTTTCCATTTAAGTATTTCTCAATAGATTGCTTCAGTGATTGCTTTCATTCATTCAGTTTACTCTCCTTTAGAATGTGTATTGCGTATCTCGTCGTTTCAGTACCATTTCCAAGGTTAAGGTTTGAGGTTTCAAGTTTACACGTTGTCTATCGGACGATCTGTCATTTTTATTCCCTTTAATCCGTAAGAACCGGATATCGGTTTATTGGTTTTTTTATTTATTTTTTTTTACTTATTTTTTATTACCTGTCCAGTTGGTTTAGTTATATTTCTAACATATACTTTGTACGGAAGTGCATAGCTTAGAGGTATAAAGTTGGAGTGTGACATGATTGTATCAAATCAGCTAGGTAAAATAATGAATTGATTTGATCAAGTACATATTTAAATAAAAGCTAATGCTATGACCTTGAAAGAACAAGTTACTTACTTACTTAGGTGGCGCTACAGTCCGTGGTAAACCTGGGTCCCAACCAACAAGCGTCTCCAGCTGGCACGGTCTTTGCCCAGCTGTTTTCAGCGCCGCACGCCTAGTTGGCTAAGGTCACCCTCCACCTGCGTGAGCCACCGTTGATGCGGCCGTCCTCTGCCGCGCCTTCCTTCAGAGGTGGATTCGAAGACTCTTCGGGTCGGAGCTGTGTTTTCCATGCGCTCTACATGGCCTAGCCACCTTAGACGCTGTATCCGTAGACGTCGTACCAGGCCGATGTCGCTGTACAACCCGTACAGTTCTTCGTTATCTTCTCCCCCATACACCGTTTGAACAAACGGGACCGTAGATAGTGCGCAGAATTTTCCTCTCGAAACGACCAAGGGCATCTTCATCCGCTTTTGTTAAGGTCCAAGCCTCTGCGCCGTAAAGGAGGACTGGGATGATTAAGGTCTAATATAGTGTCACCTTGGTTTTCCGAGAGAGGGCTCTAGTTCTCAATTGCCTCTTGAGCCCAAAGAAACAGCGGTTGGCAAGAGTGATTCTGCGTTTTATCTCAGCGCTGGTGTTGTTGTCGCTGGTCATCAGTGAGCCAAGATCGACGAATTCCTTGACCACTTCAAAGTTATGTCCGCCCATGGTGACGTTCTGGTCAATACGTCGGTGTTGCCCGTCTCTTTTAGATGAAAGCAGATATTTGGTTTTACCCTCATTAACCTTGAGACCCATCTTAGCCGCTTCTACCTCATTGCTTAGAAAGGCCTCATTGACGTCTCGCTGTGTCCGTCCAATCACATCAATGTCGTCGGCATACGCAAGCAATTGAGTAAACTTGAAATAAATCGTACCTCTTGTGTTAGCCAGTGACTCTTGCACGATATTTTCAAGCACGATGTTGAAATTGTTTCATGACAGCGCGTCACCTTCCGTAAATCCTTTTTTAACATCAAAGGTCTCGGTTTGCTCATTACCGACATTATTGGAGCAGCGAGAATTCACCATTATCATCCTGCACAGTCGGACGAGTTTGGCAGGGATGTTAAAACTAGACATGGCTTTGTATAGCTCATCTCTATACACGCTGTCATATGCAGCCTTGAAATCGACGAAGAGGTGGTGAGTGTCGATTTGGTATTCCTGCGTCTTCTCCAAGATCTGCCGTAGCGTAAATATTTGGTCTATTGTGGACTTACCTGGCCTGAAACAACACTGATAAGAGCCGATCAGGTTATCCACAAACGGTTTCAGGCGCTCACACAATACGACAGAGATCTTATATGCGATGTTAAGGAGACTTATTGCCCTATAGTTGGCGCAGTTATAGGGGTCTCCTTTCTCCGGGCAAACGATGCTGAGATTCCATTTGTCGGGCATGCTTTCCTCCAACCATACCTTGCAAATGAGGTGGTGCATTTCCAGCCGCCTTAAGAAGCTCAGAAGACAGGCCGTCTGCGCCCGCGGCTTTACTAGACTTAAGTCTTGATATCGCTGTTTTGATTTCGTCTAGGTCGGGTGGATGGAATTCTCCTACATGGAAGAACAAGTACAAAGTTATTATATGAACATTGTCTGATGTATGTATGTATGTTGGCGTTACAGTTCATGAAGAACCTGAGCCGAGCTTCTCTCAATCACCCATGTTGTGTGTGATTTCATTTTCCCATAGTTGAAAGGGACCTACAGTTTATTGCCGGTTCCGAACGGCGAATTTCGAGAAGCTTTTCATGACAATTTTACTACAGGGGGTCTTATCAGAACCCCGCTGAGGAGAAACCCCGTGAAAAACACGTTCGATGACATGGCTGTGTCGGGATTCGATCCCGTGTCATCGGCGTCAGAGGCCAACACACTACCCACTGCGCCACGGTGCTCTCATTGTCTGATGGTCTATTTAAAACAATTTAATTTACATGAGTTCCAGCTACGCTGTGGAAAGGAAAGATATTTGGGGACAATGAAGTACTTATATTGGATAGGGGTGACTGTGGTGCAGTGGTTAACATCATCGATCGCCGAGCGGAAGGTCTATAGTTCAAATTCGCTTCGTAGCCAAGAAAAACTAGTTCCTGTACGGACAAAAAGTACGCAACGCAGTGGTGAATCGAAAGTGACCAGACGTACTGCTGCAGGCATAACACTCACAGTATATGGTCAACTGAACGCGGAATTTGGTCGGCTCCCGTCCTATCTAGGTCTAGGACAACCACCCCTGAGAGTAGTGAACGAACACCAACGACCCCAACCACTGCACTGCACTACCAAATAGTGTTGGCAGGATCGAACTGCTATTTATGCTTTATTTTTTGTTTAGTGCTTCCTATTGCTCATTGTGCACTTTCAATGCTGCCAAAAAATTTGAAGGGATGCAATCTTTTTCCTTCTGAACAAGTAGCGATGCATCGTGTGGTTCGGTTAAAGAAAGATTTCTTAGGGTCTTTCATTAAAGATAGGAATTTAGGTGTAAATAGAGCAACGTGTGCGTGAGATATAATCGACATTTTTTATTCGTTTGAAAGGCCTTTCCATGCCATTATGGGAATTTAACATCGTTCAAATGCCCGCCGCGGCTTCTTTGAATGGCGCGCATTCGTATTTTCCAATATTCGAATACACTGACGCATACATCAGGCTGAATTTGACCGATGGCATGGGTTATATTGACTTTGAGGGCTGCTGTGGTTTGTGGCTTCTTTGCATAGACCGGCGACTTCTGAAAACCCCACAAGAAAAAGTTAAACAGTAAAATCACACGATCTCGGTGGCCAGTTCACACCACCTCTACGTAAGATGACCATGTCCTCGAATCGCTCGTGCAGAATTTCTAATGTGGCGTGAGCTGTGTGGCACGTGGCGTCGTCCTGTGGAAACCACATGTCGTTAATATCAATATCATACAATTCAGCCCAATAGAAACTGGTAATCATCGACCTATAGGGCTAGCCGTTGACGGTGATGGTCTGGCCAACGTCGTTCTCCAAGGAATATGAACCGATGACGCAACCAGCCTAAAATCCACACCAAACAGGGACTTTTACGGGATGTATTGGACGCTCTTGGATCTCATTTGGATTGGTGTCGTCCCAAATACGACGATTTTGTTGGTTGACGTACCCATTCATTAGAAATGGGCCTCATCGCTGAAGATGATTTTTCGATAAAAACAAGAGTCAGTTTCCAACTGCTCCAGAGTCCATTCAGCGAACACACTTCGTTAATCAATTGAATTGAATTTATTACGTGTGCAGGCCCAAGTCACGACGCAAATTTCACCAAGTTGTGGTCTGCGAATGCCGAGTTCTTGCGAGCGACTCGCCTCGGATTGTCCTGCACACTTTTACGGACAGCGGTGAGGCGATGATTTCGGCTGATCTTGTGTTTCGTCGACGTGTGGGTGTTGGTTTAACCAGTAGACTCCATTTATTCACCATACTGCGAATAGTCCTTTCCGATTATGGCGACCGTAAAATGGGCGAAGAGCTCAGAACGTTGCACAGAACATCCAATTTGATCAAAAAATGTTATCATTTGCACGTATTGCTGAACGCTATGTCCATCCATGGTGAACAGATGAACGAACTAAATAAACGACAGCTAATATGGAAGATGTAGTTCTAACAGTATGGCCGCTATTAATTGCCAAAGTTCAAAAGTCCCTATTGAAAGATCTTATTTTTGACGGTACTTCTGAAAGTCGGTTTCAGGGTATATTGAAACTGAGGTCTCAGTCTTATGGCGCGGATTTTAATTCTGTCTAGCATGTAAAATGATGTCTTAAATGTACCGGACACGGCATGAAGAGTAAACTCTAATTAATGGCGAATTAATGCCTTATAGATTATAGCCAGGTCCAAGGGTGAGAAAAATTTCTTCCATGTGTGTACGAAGCCTGGGCATTTCTCAGCATTCTTGGACGCACCGAATATGTGGACGTTCTTACTAAGGTTGTCAGTGACATAGATATCCAGTATGGAAAGTTATTCGGTTTCTAAGTTGCTAATGCCCTTCTTGGATAATGAGTGCGAGTCGCTGCTGGTACGCATGGGCAACAGAAGCACGGTGTTTTGGAAGCATCCAGTTTCTATTTCTATTTTTTTCCTCCATACAATGATGCTGTTGGTATCGGAATCTAACGAGCTCAACATAGGCCGCCCCTTGAAGAAGAGACTCATCGACCTCAAAAGCACGCGTTGTCGATAAAAGGGCTTCGTGCCAAATACTCTTAAATGCTTTCGAAATGTCTAGTGCAACTATTTTGCTTTCGCCTGCTGGGTAAGTGAACGATTCAATTTTTCGGTATGATACGACTACACCATCAAATCGTCAGTGGATCTACTTCAGAAGCCATACTGCCGGTTTTTGAGGAGCCTAAAGATATTTGGCGAGAGGAGACGTTAGTGTAAGAGGTCGGCAGTTGGATGGAGAAGAAGATTCGCCTTTCTTGGAAATGGACTGTACAAATAGTATTTTCCACCTACTCGAAAGAAACCCAGAAGGTAAGCAAAGGTTAATAAGCTCACGCAGTACTATTTCCAGCATAGAAACACACCTTCTCAGAACTATTTGGAAAATGCCACCTTTTTTTTGTGGAATTCTCAGAAAATACTAAAAACCCGGGTACCCGGGTTATCATCATGCACGATTCGCGGATTGCCTTTAGGTATTGCTTCGGGGGCCAGTTAGTGGTTTACGCTATATTTCGGGTGGCGACCGCTTGAGCTTTTCTCTCATCCTTCGGTCTGCCGTAGCCTCAAATAGACTAACGCAATGTGCGAGCATAGCTCATTCCAGTTAACTATCGAGAGTCCATCATGTAAGGGACCAGGGTTTTGGGGCTTGGTATGTCAAAAACAGCATGCTCTGCGTCCTCCTTCAGAATTTGGACATTGTGGATACAATGGCGACCTATCATGTCCACATCTATGAAGATACTTTCGATAGTCGCCGTGTTCAGACAGAAACTGCGAAAAGTGGTAATTGCAGTCTCCTGCCGTTCTTGATGTCAAAGTCTCGATGACGGGAATGAGCATATGTATCTATCTGCCATTTGTGGAGGCGTCCTATCTGCTTTCCACATTGCCAAGGATGCTGCCCGCTCTTCTACTCTTATACGCCTGGCCTGTTGCCGATCAGACTCTTGCCTGCAATAAACTCTCTTGAGCTCGTCTGCAAGGACGTCGACGGGTAGTATTCCTGCTACGACAAACGCCGCATTATCTGAGATGGTCCTGAATTCGCTGATTGTCCTTATTGCACAGAGTCTATAGACTGACGTCATCATCCGTTTCAGTCGTCTTACTGCGAGTGCTTTAGCATTACAGTAGGGCTGAACTAACTACTCGTGAGAGTAAGACTCTGCGCGCATTTCGGGAGCATTCGTGAGAGTGCTCCTTGTGTAAGTGATATCTTCTCGGTGGCGTAACTTATGTGTTACCTAAATGAGAGCCTGTTGTCCAGCATAACCCCTAGCCACTTCACTAATTCCTTATACCTAATCGTCTGATCTCCGATTAAGAAGCTCACATATTCTACCTTTTTGCTGCTGGATATGAGCACAGCCTCCGATTTGTGGCCTGCTTGTTCTAGGCCGCCATTTACAAACCAATCATTCACTTTGAAGATAGCAGTGCTTGTAGCCACATCCACTTCCTCTATGTGCCTGGCCACTGTGACAATAGCAATGTCGTCCGCAAAACTGATGATTCGTACTCCTTCGGGATGCACTAATCGTAAAACGCCATCGTACATTATGTTCGATGTACAGTAGAGGTCCGAAGACTGATCCCTTTTTTTTTTTATAGTTCGCAGGCTCAAGAGTTATACTCTTATGACCTTTGTCACACAACCCGAACGGAGTGCAGTGGTTTTCGTTTTCGTTTTTTTTTTTTTTGCGTTGACTTCTCTCCAGGGGTGGTTGTCCTAGATAGTTCTCAGCAGCTATTGCATGCACTTCTTTGGTGGTGTTAGAGCCCATGAAGGACCAGAGCCAAGCTTCTCTCAGTCACCCATGTTATGTGTGACTTATTTTTCAATAAGGTGAAAGGGACCTACAGCTAATGCAATTAGATACCCTCGTGGGTGCATCCAGCTCGCCGAGTTAAAAGCATTTTTGAAGCCCAACGTAACGAATGCACCTCCTCACAATTGGCTTCAGCCACCGCCAACAATCTATCATAGATTACTCGTTCCAGTATCTTTCCTAGTGAGTCCAATAGACAAATTGAACGATACGAGGACGGATCTCTAGGTGGTTTATTTTCTTTGGCAGTAGTACCAGGTGCAGCAATTTCCACTTTGTGGGGAAGACTACTTTTTGTAGGTAATTTCCAAACATGTGCTGGAAAACGTCTAGCCTAGCCATAATCGCCGCTTCGGCCCCGCCTTATTTGGAATCCCATCTGGTCTGGGTGTTTTATAAATCTTTACCTTACAGACAGCTTTATGTAGCTTCTCTAAGGTAAGTAGAGGAATGTCCACAGTGCTAATCTTCGCCATGCTGCTATTAGTGAGCGGTTGTCCCTGTGGGAAGAGGTGTTCCACTATTTGCGTAGACATTTCAGGGTCGGTAATCGCCGGACCTTTATTGCTTTTTATACTTTTGGTGACCACCCTGTATGATTAACCCCATAGGGTAAGTGCCATATGGACCAGCGGATTTGTGGACCTTGAGTTTCCTGAGAAACCTAAACTGTGCTTTAGTAATATTTGTCTCGCGCTGTATACGTTAATTTGGACGTACACTAAACGCCGTTAAAAGGATGAGACATCGCACTTAAAAGCTTCTCACACAGCTTTTTGATTATCTTTTTGTGCGCACCAAAGATAGACACCAGCAAAGAAACAATGAGAGCACCGTGGCGCAGTGGGTAGTGTGTTGGCCTCTGACGCCGATGGCTCGGGATCGAATCCCGACACAGCCATGTCATCGAACGTGTTTTTCACGGTGTTTCTCCTCAGCGGGGTTCTGACAAAACCCCCTGTAGTAAAATTGTCATGAAAAGCTTCTCGAAATTCGCCGTTCGGAACCGGCAATAGAAACTGTAGGTCCCTTTCACCTATGTGAAAATTAAATCACACACAACATGGGTGATTGAGAGAGGCTCGGCTCAGGTTCTTCATGGACTGTAACGCCAACATACATACATACAAAGAAACAATAGATCATGTGAATAGTGTTTGTGGACCTGATTCTGATAGCGCAGTTTTGTTTGCTCAGGAGGTTATTATTGCACAAAAGACCGCGTATAACTATTTGAATGAGCGTGGATAGAAAAAACGGTCGATGTTTGAGTGTCACACGAATTAACGCTTCAAACCTCATGTACCCAATTTCCATTTTATTAATGAATTTAACTAACTCCTTTCTGAAGTGGATGGTCACCGGTTTTAAAAATTGTCTCACTTAAGACAACCTTAATCGGAATCGGGCAGGATCGAATGGCAGTGAACCGGCATGAGCCAGGTAAAACCAGGATTGATGGCCAAAACGGGTTTACTGTCAGTTTTAGCGGAATTGGCAAGAAAAAAAAAAAAAAAAACTCAAAAATTGGACCGAAAAGACGAAATCTGTGATTTCCTTATATAGCAGTACAAAGAGCAGGCCCTTGTCCTGATACTTGTGGAACTTCATTGGGCATATATGCGATACTCGCTATAGCCTTACCGATATTGAATGATCACTGAGTTAAGATATTGTTTCAAATGTCCCGACTACGATTGAGTGAGTGCTTTTTTGACATTCAGTGCTTGAGTCATAGTCTTTTTAGCGTGTATTTGACGCGCTGTAAATGTATGGCTTCGTTGGCGACCCATATTACACATGTGGGTACTTACTATGAAAACGTATATTATGATCCGTCCCCTTTAGGCGGCGACATCACATGTAAAAAAACTTTAAAATTGGAAGAACAGGCCTTTCTCACTTTCTATTCCTCTATACTTTTCCTAAGTATTTCACAAGGCGACGTGGTACCCAGGTTTTGATGTCAAAGTGTCAAAATGCTATTAATGTCAAGAGCCTACTATACATATGCATGCGAGTAAGCCTTTACTTCATGTGCTCATAATAAAGATGTAAAACCAGCGTTCCCACCTTGTTCCATTTTCTGACTTGCAACATCGGTCCTCTTATCATCGCCACAGAGAATATGTGCAAGTTATCTGCCATGTTCATCTCACCTTGTTATACATGTCAGCAACTAATGTTCACAAATCTATTTCGCAGAATGTTTTCACCGCTTGCATAAGGAATTTCGCTTTCAACCGTTTAATAGGAACCTATAATCTGCACATGTCATTAGGACGATAACAATCGTGACATGACACACTCCTACTGACAAAACAATCCACGAGCTCCAGCTGTAGGTTTCTTGGTATTTTTTTCACTTTTTTTCTGCAAACTGTTTACTGGAGCGTATACGCATTTGTTTTTTTTGTATCTGTTGTCGCATTTGACTGTGACTTTAGATGAATGTTATGCAATCTTTCCGCTGCTGCTCCACATTCGGTGAAATTCCGAAAATTCTCTGCAGATCGTCGAAATTTTCGAATTCTGACCCGATACATCGGTGAATGGTTACGTATTTGAGGCGAGTCTCGGTTCATAATCGAGTTGCCGCTTCGCATCTTCAATGTCGGAACATGCATATACATATACATATGTACATACATACATACATATGTATGCGTGCATTTGATTTTGGACTGTCCTGTGAAAACAATTAACAATTCCATATGCGGATGTCTGGCTTACGGATGAAAACAATAAATGTCGTTGTACGACAACCGGCCAATGTGCATGGGCGAAAGATGAAGATGTCTTCGTTCCGGGGCTGGGACTGATCCCAAAAACTATAAAAATGAATAATGCAACGCACTCGCATTCAGTGTGTAGTTTACTTTCACATTTTCTTGGTATTCTAATGCGCGCAAACGTTCAGCGCGTCGTCATTGTTGTTGTTGGTGTCGTTATTGTCGGGTAGTGAGCCTCACTCGCGTGTTGCATGCTCAGAATTTAATTACATTTCGATCGGTGACTGAAACTGATTTGGCGCGGTCAGTCTTACTGGGGCTGTGGATCAGAGTGGAAGGTGTATGCTTAGTGAATTCGATGACAAGTGACTACTGATAGACAAACGACTGCAGAAGCTATACGGCTGCAGTTCGCGTTGAGCCGGTCATAAGAACACCCGACAATGTGTATCTGTGTAAGAGGTGTGCTGTTAGTTTAACTTGTAATTTGGTTCACATTAATTTTGGCGGGAAGTTGTGAATTGGAGATTTTGACTCATTCGTTTCGGAACTTCTTGGAATACCAATAGATAAATAAAGAAAAGTGGCAAACCGAATTAGTGTAAACGAATTAGTGCGGATTTTCGTCTCTTGTCTATTTTTTGCTATTCGTGATAATCTAGTGGTTAACTAGGCAGAAGATACTACTTTATCATTTCGAGGTAAGATGCAATGGCATGGAGAACATATCACCAATGCAGTTGAGTATTTATTAAACGCCTTTCTACCGCTGTAAAGAGCAGAAGCGACATGACAACACAACACAAAAAAAAAAACAATTAAGTAGACGCAACAGATAAATCGCATGTTGACAAGGTGTTGGCAGACTGCTCTTTTCACTTTCATTAGAAGGAAACGTGAGCGAAATTATTCAACCAAGTGGTGACAGACGGCGAATAGTCGAACGACAGTGGTTTGGTCAGTATCTGCTTGGTCATCAGGTCAACAATGAAGGAATCGAAAATACCTGTTTCAAGAGAAGTCGTGTTTATTTATGTAATAACGTATACACATGATGGTGAATCTATACATACCCTATGTGATGATGTCCAAGATGATTAAGAGGGTTGCCGGCGTTCAACTATGTTTCAAGTTACAAAACCATATTAACTTATCATTCAGTAAATCATGGTCTAACTGCCTTAGGTTAGGTTAGGTTAATGTGATAGGCATAAGCCACACGTAGGCCGAAGTCGGCCCATTGTGATACCACCTGAATCAAGTTACCCTGATCCTCTACCTGAGAACCAACCAGTGCTTCTTATGAAGCGACGGAGTTGAGCTATTTTTTGGTCTGCTAGCTCACTTAGATTATCACAGAAGGGCGCGCCGAGGTAGATCCTCCTGCGATTCGCAAAAGAGGGACATGAGCAGAGGAGGTGGTGTATTGATTCCTCCTCCTCGTCCATTCAGTCGCGACAGAAGTCATTGGAGGGTAGCCCTAATCAGGCGGCGTGTTTTCCTATGATGCAGTGACCTGCAATGACACCCACTAGAGTACTTAAAGTTGCCCTTTTGGTTGCCACTAGGTTCCTGATTCGTCCTAGACATAACTTAGGCCACAATTGTTTGGTGATAAAGCCAATATTGCCCTCATTCCATTGGAGGTTGGTCTCCTCTATGGTTTGAAGTTTTATCGTGTTCTTTACCGTACTGATTGGTGTATCTATGTACCCGAGGGTAGGTAGGCTGAGTGTGCTTGATCCTTACTTTGCGAGTTCGACGGCCGCGCAGTTTCCTGGAATATCCCTATACCCGGGAACCCACAGTATTTTAATATTGAACTGTTCAGCTATCTCATCTAGTGATACACGACAGTTAAGAGATGTCTTTGATTTGTGGGTTACCGCTGCCAGGGACTTTATCGCAGCTTGGCTGTCCATGCAAATGATAATATCCTTAGCAGATACTACATTGATCCTGAGCCATGCAAAGGCCTCTGTTATCGCTGTTAATTCTGCCTGATACACACTGCAGTGATTTGGGAGTCTGAAAGATAGGTTGAGGTTAAGATTCCATCTTAGAGCCATCGGTATAGAGGGAGATCGAGTCCTTTGGTATTACTTTCCTCTCGGCCCATTCATCCCTGGATGGAAAGACAACTTCGAAGTTCCTAGTGAACACATTCTGCGGGATGATGTAGCCCGTGTCCATGGGTACTTTGAAGTGGTTTAGAATGGTAGTATGGTCTTTTTGAGATATGGGCCATTTTCTTAAGCAGCAACTTGCTTGCTGAAAAGGTTCAAAGGTGGAAGATGTAATAGAATGTTTAGGGCCTCCGTGTGGGTTGATCTGATCGCTCCGCTTATGTGTAAGCTGGCCGATCTTTGTACCTTCCCCAGATGGCTTCGATTGACTGCCTTGTCCAGAGCAGTCCAAAGGACTACAACGCCATACAGGAGGATGGGCCTTATGACTGCTGTGTAGAGCCAGTACATAATGCTGGGTTGAAAACCCCATTTCCTGCCTACCACTTTCCTACAGGTGTATAGGGCAGTAGTTGCTTTCTTAACGCGATCAAGAATATTGGGTTTCCAATTCAGCCTCCTGTCAAGGACTAGGCCTAGATATTTAGCCTGCTCTTTGATTGTTAGTTGTGTTCCACCCAGCCTCGGTGGGTTGATGGGCGGAATTTTGTATTTGTAAGTAAACAGTACTAGATCGGTCTTCTTAGGGTTCACCCCAAGTCCACAGTACTGCGTCCAGGTTTCTGCTGTATGTAATGCACTCTGCATAACGTCGCATAGAGTGTTGGGAAATTTACCTGTGATGGCAATAGCAATGTCGTCTGCATAGGCGGTCACAGCGTAGTCTTCCTGTTCAAGCAACCGCAGTAGTTCGTTGACCACCACGTTCCAGAGGAGAGGGGAGAGTACTCCACCCTGTGGTGTACCTCTGCTGACCATTCTGGTTGAGACAGCACCAGCGAAGTTCGTTTCGACGACTCTTTGTGTTAGCAGTTTTCGTACCAGTTCTATCACTGATCCCGTTACACCGAGATCAGACAGCGCTTTGATGACGGCCCATGGCTCAACATTGTTAAAGGCGAACTCAATGTCGAGAAAGGTGACTAGGGTATATTCCTTGCGTTCTAGTGACCTTTCTATCTTAATGACCAGTGAGTGGAGTGCTGCTTCCACCGATTTGCCTTTGTTGTAGGCATGTTGGTTATCCGACATCCTTCCTGAGATGCAGCTGTACCGAATGTGGGCGTCTAAAATCTTCTCTAGAGTTTTTAATAGAAAAGAAGTAAGACTGAGAGGCCTCAAGTCATTTGCATACGTTTGAGAGCTCTTGCCTGCCTTGGGTATGAAAATGACTTTGGTTACCTTCTACTTGCTGGGGATGTAGGATAGGGAGAGGCAGCTAACTGCCTTAATACAAAGACTTTACATTCCATGAAAAACTGCGCTGCTTTTAAGTTAGTTGACAGCTCGTGTATTGACGGAAAATAAAAGTGAACCAAGTAACCTGGTTTACTCCGTGGTTGTATGTATACATATATCTATAAGGCGTTAGTCATGCTCGCCTCTCCTAATCAAAGTCACGAAAATTCAATTTGAATAGAAAAGTAAATCATATCGAGACTACATATAAGGATCCAAGCAGTCACGGAGTATTTGAAAGTCATTCCACAGACTAGTGTGTTTGGCTTTTACTATATTATGGCCAAAATCCATAGATGCAATCTTCACGAAAAAACTTATTTACTAACAGTCAGCTATTCTGTGGCGAGGGTAATCCCCAAGGTGGTTTACAATATAAAACTCTATATACCCGACCGACTGCTTGTAATTATGACTGTAAAACGTGTTTGGTTCTTTTCTTTGGAAATTTTCTTTTAACTGTATCCTTTCTGATACCTTGATCAAGAAGAATGGGTCATAACATCACGTGGTATCTTGGCATTGATGTGGTCAATGCGATTTGACACAACGGATTCATTTCAATATGATCGGCGGGACCTGTCTCAACTGCGAAGTATTTTTTGTGAGCCGCCTTTTTAACTGCCACATCGATTTCCACTGATGTCAGTTATACTTCAATAGCACTATCTTTGAGTCTCCAGACAATCGACACGAATTCTTGAACTGATGTGATGTCACATTGTCTTCCAGTAACATTTTAATATTTAATTACTTGTGTACGAATACAAGATATGCGGTGATAGCGTGCGAACAGTTCAGATTGCATTTGACGACAGCTTTTGCATTACTCTCCGACCAATTTGCGTTTGACTTAATCAGTGGTGATACGAGCATTTTCTCTTAAGTTTTGGTATACGAGCATGGCTGTAAGATAATGGAGGCTTTTCTGGTAGGTTTAGTGGTAGGCACTCGAGTTGTCATGTGGAGAATATTTCACACTAACCATTTTGTTTATCAAGTATCTGTTCAGTCTGGTCTTTCTACTATCTTACTTGGGTAATACGATAAATCATATATTTATTTATGAGGTTACAGTGGCGAGCAAGAATAGATTATTATTGAACTGTGCTGACCGTAACCTAAGGAAATAAGTCAATTGGCAAAGGTCATCATCTTATTTTAGTTAATCAAATGAATCTGTTTTTTAATTTAATATTTATCGGCTATTTCAACTGAAATAAAATATGAATTTTATATTTCTTCTTCCTTCTTATTAAGAATGACACCCGTGGCTTCGCGGCCGCATTGGGTAGTGTGTTGGCCTTTGACGACGATGACAAGAGATCAAATCCTGACATCAGCCATGTCATCGAACGTGTTTTTCACGGTGCTTCTCCTCAGCAGGGTTCTGCCAATAGTGACGTTCTGGCCAAGACAACGATGTTGTCCATCTTTCTTTGACGACAGCATATAAGTAGTTTTGCGCTCGTTTACCTTCAGACCAATTTTAACGGCTTCTGCACGATCTTTTAAAGCATGATGTTGACAGTGCGTCATCTAGTTCCGAATCCTTTTTTGATATGGACTCCTCACCAACCTTAATGGCGCAGCGACGATTCCCCATCGTCATCCTGCAGAACTTGATGGGTTAGGCAAGGAGGGCGTCAAAACTTAACATGGCTCTATAAAGCTCGTCTTAAAATCGACAAAAAGGTGGTTCATGGATCTCCAAGATCTGCCGCAGTGTGAATATTTGGTCTATAGTGGATTTTCCTGACTTGAAGTCACATTGATAGGAACCTATTAAACTGTCCACGAATGATTTCAGGTGAGAAGATATTATACGCGATATTAAGGAGACTTGTTCCACTATAGTTGTTGCAGTTATACAGGTCTCCCGATGCTGAGGTTCCATTCATCGGGCATGCTTTCTTCCAACTATATTTTACAGAAGTGCTATTGTATGGTCCCTATATACTCATCACCAGCTGCTTTAAATAGCTTAGCAGGCAGATCATCTGCACCAGCAGCTTTATTAGACTTCAGTTTTGATATCGCTATCTTAGCCTCATTTAAGTCGGGTGAACGGAATTTTCTCTCATCTTCGCCCAGTGCGAATGGTGCGTTCTGCCTGGTAGCGGTATCTTGACAATCTTGGCAGTTCTGCGGACTATAGAAGTAGTCTTTCCATATTTTCAGCATCGACTGTTATTCAACTATGAGGTGTCCCTTTTCATTCCTGCTGGCTTCCGCTCTGTCTTTATGACCCTGGCATGTTCGTTTTACTCTTCGATAAAACTTTCGAACGTCCTTTCTACGATAACATCTCTCTATCTCCTCGATCGCGCGCTTCTCGTATTCTTTCCTTATCCTTAATGCCGATTCCGAACGGCGTGAGTCGAGAATCTTTTTCAAGGCAAGTTATACTACGGGGGGTTTTGCCAGTACCCTGCCAAGGAGTGACGCAGCGAAATAAACATTCGATGGCGTTTGTGTTATCGGTATTCGAACTCGCTCATCGTGCGTCAGAGCTTAAAACACTAACTACTATCCTCTCAGTTTGTTCATGGCAGATCTTTTTTCCACCATACAGCAGCGCCTTAAAGCATGGTGGTTTAATCATTTGATTGTAGATCCATAGACCCATTTTTGGGTTTAGACCCCATGTTCTGCTTTGGCTTTGATGGCCTTTGAGTATATTTTGCTTATGTTTGTATTCCAACAGAGTTTTTCGTCAATGTTCTCCCCAGAAACTTTACCTCTTCCTTTAATGCAATGCAGTTTTTTTTTTTTTGATTTTGAGGGTCTGAAATTTTGTTTGCTCTTCTCAGCTGGGGTTGTTGGATAGTCCTTTTTCACCGCACCAGTTCCGAGTTATTTCTGAGGCTCTTTGCATGGGATTTCCTATAATTTTTTCATGTTTGCCTTTTATGATTATGGTTATATCGTCAGCATATCAGATGGCTCTGAGGCCGCTATTGTTAAGTACATAGAGAAGTTCGACTAGTAGAATTGACCCTAAAAATGGGGACTAGACATCCCCTTCAGGGCAACTTCTTATGGTTTTGATCACTACCCCTGATGTGCCCAATTTGGCTGTTATATGTCTTTCTTTTAGCATGACGTTTATCCATTTAATAATTGAAGGATCGGCCTTTTTTGGCAAAGTGCATTTGCTAATGATGAATGACTTGCTTCTTCTATGTCCATCAAGGCGCCAATCGCGACCTCCTTTGTTTTCAGGGATTGTCCTACAATGTCCGTGACTTTATGAAAGGCGGTTACCGCAGACTCACCTTTTTGATATGCAAATTGTAGCTTGTGAAGTGGTGTTTTCTCCAGTGTTGATCTTATGGAAAGTTCTATCAGCATTTCCGTCACTTTTAGTAAAAATGAGACGAGACTGATTGGCTGGTAGGATTTGGGATTTTCGGCTGGTTTGTTGCCTTCCTTTGGGTTTAAATATTACCCTAACCCATGTAATTAGTTACGGGCTCGTGCGAGTGATTTTCACTAGAATCGCTTTTAACTTGTTAATATCCCAGTCGAATTTTTTGTACACTATGTACTTGCTTACTTACTTTGGGGTTTTTGCCCTTGTTAAGGAAAGCGTCCCTCAAAGTAACTCTAGGGTGTCCGTAAAGTTATGTGTCAGATCTCTATTTAGGTCTTTAAGTAGAACAAGTGAGTCGTGGTTACTTTCAGAGAGTGCGCTGAAAACTGTTACCATTTCCGGTGAGTTTTTTAGGTTCTCACATTAATTATTCCACGTATTCCTCTTGGTTGATCTGATTTCTTTATTTTAGTTTGTAAGAGCCTCCTTATAAAGCTCTTTTTTTTAGCCATATTGAACTCTCGTTTTGCTGGCCTTCTAAGTCTGCTCAGTTTAGAGTTCCACCTATCGTCAGCAGCTATCATGATAGGAAGATATAATTGCATCCGTAAGGAAATCGACAGAGTTATCAAGCTCCTCAGGAGTATTTGTATTTATGTGTAGTCCTGATAGTTTAATATCAAGTAGGGATTGGCACATAACCAAATTTGTGGACTTAGATGATCTGTAGTTTACTAGGGTCACTGTGGTCTAAGAAAGAGGATTCCTGACACACATACCATTCAGTAATGATGTGAGATACTTTGTTAGTAACTAATGTGAGGTTGCTCGTTTGTTTTTTCCTTTTCTTTTTTTGTATAGTTACACCCGCACTCAAGGTTAAGGCCTTATAACGTTTTGAACGTTGTGCAAGCGAAGGTAACAGGGGGAGGGAGAGTTTCGTGCAGGTTCACACACAACCTCAACGGAGTGCAGTGGTTTTGGGTCGTAGACGTTCGTTCACTACCCTCAGGGGTGGTTTGTCCTAGATAGGGCGAGAGCCGACCAAATTTCGCGTTGGTTATAATTCACAGTAATTCGTTTATGCACTTTTGGTGTTAATAATGCATATGCAGAGGATGAATTTCAATTGACCATTAACTGTGAGTGTTAAGCCTGCAGCAGTATGTTTTAGTTATGTTTGCTCATTTTCGTTTCACATCTGCGGCACATGGCATTCAAATACGGATTAAATAATGAATACGACAATACACGGTTCTTATTATATATGTAGGGTAATCCAAACCGTAGTCTGGATTTAAGATCCCTTGGTGAAGAATGTTTGCATGATGTGCAATTTAGCCTGGTGGTGCCATGGGTCCATATTTTCTTTCCAGAGATGCGACCATTTTAACGTCCTCTTTCACAATGCCAGGATCCAAACTATACAAATAAAAATTTGATCGAAATCTAGGTCAAAATTGTGCTGTTCCAAATTTGTTTTGGGATCAGCCTTATACCTGTCATGTGACTTGTCAGTTAAAGCTCACGCGTTACTTTTCCACAAGCTTCAATGTTAAATGACGTACAATATCCAGATGATGTACTATTTATTCCAAGCATAAGCGAATAGGGTGGTATATTTGGCCTAAAAACAAAAGTTGGTCAATTTCCTATTGAAAGCCAATGAACTATAGCTCAGCCATAGCTTGGGGTTCCAGTATTTTCATTCCGATAAATGTGATTGATGACTTGACCAAAACTTTTGAGGTAGTCGGCGTATCATCAGACGGCGGATCAGACAAAAAACGTACCGAACCCGTATTAAGATTTGTAGTATTAGTATCTGATAAGGAACTGATCAGGTGACTGGATCAAGGAATCGACTACTGTACTCTGATCAGAAACTGATCAGATGGCCAGATCTAGGGATAGAATACTGTACTCTGATCAGGAACTGATTTAATGGCCGTATTGCGGAAAATCTGATCCGGATCTGATCATAGTCCGGGTTCCTTGAACTAATTTCCAGTCGGGATATCAGACTATACGCCTTGAGGTCTTCTTGGATTTTCTAAATTCTTCTTAATGGGCGCTACAGTTCGGGTTGAACCTGCGCCTCAACCAACATGCCCTCCAGCTAGCACGATCTTTTGCTAGCTTTTTCCATTGCCGCTCACCTAGTTGGCTGAGGTCCCATTCCACCTGTGTGCCCCATCTTAAGTACGGCCGTCCCCTGCTTCTTCGTCCCTCGGGGTTGGATTCAAAGACTCTCCGGGCTGGAGCTGTGGTGTCGTTTCGCTCTACATGGCCCAGCCATCTTAGGCGTTGAATCCGTAGACGCCTGACTAGACTCATGTCGCTGTACAGCACGCAAAGTTCGAGGTTGAATCTTTTCTTCCATCCCCCGGCTGCGTTTATAAGCCCTAAAATCACGCGCAAGATCTTTCTCTCGAACCGACCAAGGGCCTTCTCATCCGCTTTATATAGTGTCCATGCTTCTGCGTCGTACAACAGGACCGCGATGATAAGGGTCTTATATAGAGTCAACTTTGTCGTTCGGGAGAGAGCTCTATTGCTCAGTTGCCTCCTGAGTCCTGAGAAACAGCGATTGGCAAGAGTGACTGCGTTTGATTTCGGAACTGATGTCATTGTTTCAGGTCACTGCGGAGCCAGGGTAGACGAAGTCCTTAAATACCTCGAACTTATATCTGCCAATACAAACGTTCTGGCCAAAACGTCGGTGCTGAGCGTCCTTTTTTGATGACAGCATAATTTTAGTTTTGCCCTCGTTTACCGCCAAACCAATTCTCGCCGCCTCCGTCTCAATACTCGCGAACGCCTCATTGACATCTCGCTGTGATCTACCTATTATGTCAATATCGTCGGCGTATGCAAGGAGTTGCGATTATTTGAAATAGATTGTGCCTCTTGTATTGGCCAGTGATTCTTGCACATACATTTCCAATATGATGTTGAAGAAATCACACGACAGCGCATCGCCCGGCCTAAATCCTTTTTTGACATCACAACTATCGGTAAGGTGTTCGGATGGAGCAGCGAGCATTCTCCAAAGTCATCCTGCATAGTCTGAGGAGTTTAGCAAGTATGCCAAAGGTAGACATAGCGTTGTATAGCTCGTCTCTAATTACGCTGTCGTATGCGGCTTTGAAGTCGACAAACAGGTGGTGAGTGTCGACTTGAAATTCATTGGTTTTCTCCAGTATCTGCCGTAGTGTGAAGATTTGGTCGATGGTGGACTTCCCTGAATCCGCACTGATAAGGACCTATCAGCTTATTTACAAAAAGCTTCAGGCGTTCACACAAAACGGCAGAGAAGATTTTGTAGGCGATGTTAAGGAGACTTATTCCTCTATAGTTGGCGCAATCAGAGGGGTCTCCTTTCTTGTGGATCGGGCATACGATGCTGAGACTCCATTCCTCGGGCATGCTTTCCTCTGACCATATCTTACAGATGAGCTGGTGCATGCTCCTAACCAGGTCATCCCCAGTTACCTTGAAGAGCTCAGCAGACAGTCCGTCTGCACCAGCAGCTTTATTCGACTTGAGCTTCGATATGGCAATCTTAATTTCATCGAGGTCAGGGGGACGGAATTCTCTCAGAATTCTCATTCTGCCTGACAGCGGTATATTGACTAACATCGCCGTTATACAGTCTACAGAAGCGGTTTTTCCATATTCTCAGCATAGACTGCGATTCTACTACTATGTGTCCGTTCTCATCCCGTCACGCCTGCAGTAACACCTCACCAAATCCTCAATCGCGCGCTTCTCGTGCTTTTTTTTTTCTTTCTCCTGAGAAGCTTATGCTCTTCCCTTCTTTTTAATTCGTAGAGCTCACGAGCTGTTCTTGTTCTTTTATGCAGCGAGGCCTTATATGCATCCTGCTTCGCTGTGTGAATCCTCCTGCACTCGTCATCGAACCACGTGTTTCTTCGTGGTGGGGCCTTGAAACCCAAAACTTCGGATGCAAAGCTTTTCAGGGTATGTTTGCAAAGGCTCCACTGCTGTTCTATTGATAGCGTGGAGGATTGAGGTGTATTAGAGAGCTTAAGGGAGACGCGATCGGTAAGTACGAGCGGTTTCTGGCGATAGTAGCTTTCCGACGTCATAACTTTGTATTCTTACTTTACTCCACTGCGTTCGTGATATCCGTGAGCGCATCTTGGCTACTACAAGATAGTGGTCCGAGTCGATGTTAGCTCCTCGGAAAGTTCGAACATCAAGAATAGTGGAGGAGTGTCTGACGTCGATCGCGATGTGATCAATCTGGTTGGTAGTCGATTGATCAAAAGACTGCCAGGTGCCTTTGTGTATATCGAGGTGCGGGAAGCGCGTACTGAAAGAGATTTCTAAATACAGGTATGTTTTTCTAACCCTATGGCATATTGTCCTATACCGCAACGAGTTGTGCCCGTTCTGCCGCTCATTTATCCTTATATCATAGATTTATTAATTGTTATTGACACTCCCATTAAAGCTGAACTTTTTGTTTTGCACAAATCCAATCATTTGCATAAATTCTTGTCAAAAACCCAGCTATCTCGTCTCATACCCGGTACTAACACTTTTGGGAAATTAACTTAGTTTTCCAAGTATCGTCAATTGTCTAAACATTTTAAATGGGACTTCCTCGATTTGGCGAGACCCCAATTAACTTCAATTATAATCAATCTGAGGTATTTCGCTCTACCGAGTGATTTGCAATGACAACAAAATGATTCGCTAATGAAAACAATGGAACTTGTACCCGTCAGGTTGTTTTGTTTTTTTTATTTCTATGTCTCATACGTAATACGAGTAGTTAAGTTATGCATCCGTTTGCCGTCTTTTTGATGGGTCGTTTAGTAGTTATTTAAGCAAATGACTACAAGTAAAACATTTGAATTGTAGAATAAATTAAGAACTGAGGTTTTCCTTAACAATTCGATTTAATTCAATGTAGGTAGGTGGTGTTTAGATGCTACAAATTGTCACGTAACAATGAAAACCGAGTGAACATCATCGCTCAATTTAAAGTGCATTGCATCACAGATCGGTTTGATTACTTTGAATGAGACTACAATAATAAAAATAGATGAGATCCCCTATCGGGATGGAACATTTGTTACGTGTTGCACGTCCGAATATGGAATCGATAGAGTTTGCTTATTGCGAATTGGGTCGGGTGTTAAACGTTGAATAAGCGAACGACGGGTGACAGAAAAGGCAAAGTCAGATAACATCTTCCCATATTAAGATAGTTGGAAAGAGGATGAACGGGCGGTCTATGTCGCTTCTTTCATTGCTCATGTGCGCAGAACAGAAATAGGTTGTTAGACTTGATTTAAACGAGAGTAACTTAAAAAAACTTTCATCGCATCTCCTGCACAGTCGTTCTACATTTTCTCTGCGTTACGATGTCACATGATAGAATGATGCATTCATAGTGTCAGCCCTTGAAAACTGAGTAACATTATGGGAATTTCCCAGTATTGAAAGGAAATCTTTGCACCACAACAGTTCAATTTAGATACAAGTAAAAGCTGTTCTCATATGTAAGTGAAACTTGTGAAACTGTTTCTGTTATTGTTTCGATTCATCCCATAGGTGAGAATGGATTACACAGTTTCACAGTTTTGTAGATACTCGTGCTAGCATGCTCATGCATTATTCTGAATTCATCTAAAGTGAATCCATCCCGATTCTATGTACATATTTATGACATTCGGATGCGTGTCTTAATCCACTCACTTTCAATTGTATTCCGCTAGCCTAGTTCGCGAGGGAACAAAAACGCCTGCGCGCTCAATCACTTTACAACGAACAATTGCGACACTGCCAGTATATGAACGAGTATTTAGTATGAATACTCGTATCTCTTGTGAATTTACATGTCACCTGACTGAAATGAAATTCATTGTCAGTCTAAGGGAACTCAGAATCAGAACCTTTGTAGGTAGACACGTTCGATATTTTACAAAGCGGAAGTCTTGGCTTTGTCTATTTCTCAATGTCCGGCGGTATTGACACTCCTGTCAATAGCCGTATTTAATGTGCAACAAGAACTGTCATTCGAATTCGCTTAGATCATTATCGTGTGCTGTCTAAGAGGTCACAAAGGAATTAAGATAAAATACAAAGAGAAAACAAACGACTCTAGAAGGAAACTGCAGCTTAAGCTAACTACATTTAATCCATTGCCAGCTGGTTTGGTTCCGAGTTCCAATCTTGTTTTCAACCTATTTTACCAAACAGTCTTATACATCCAGAACTAGGTCAGTGTTGTTAGAGGAAATGTGTGACCTTGTGGAATATGGTGCATATCTAATGCATTCATTTCTGATGAAAGTCGGGGATTGCATGCATGAATTAATTGCATTTGAATGTTGTGGCTTTCTCTTGCTTAACAGTATTAAGTAGAAGGAATTTTTTCGGTGATTCCCCTATTGACTAATTTTATTTATGTCAAGTTAAAGCTCATGAGATATGCATGAGTTGGGGACTACTTGGAATGGTGTTTATGTATGAATGCTACGAGATCCGATAGTGGGATATTTATTGTGAAAAATGGAAAATGTATCTTTTATTTCATATCTTAAGAATTATGAATACTGGTGATGAAAAAATTCTCTCCATTTTCTTGTTTCGGTAACTACCCGACAACCTACATATGTAAGTAATTTCAATATCTACTATTTAAATTGACTTTCAGCACTATTACGAAGGTAAGGTGAAAAGTTGTTGGCCTGACACAGAGATGACACTCCAAGTGGCGAAAATGTATTTTACCTGCCTGAGTACGTGTGACAAGTTTCAAGCTATTCACTCATTTAGACCTTCTCCTTTGTTTCCGGAGAAGCACAAGAAATAAGGGCTATAAATCTCTTGCCGAAATTTAAATGGAGGCCGACAAAGAAGAGGGAGTATCAATCAAGGCTGGATAACGCACTCTCTCAGCTGGACGAAATAATCAAAGCGTCCTACCCAGCTGTGACGGCTAACAATAACGCCCGGCGGAACTTCGTCGTGCCATGGTTTGATACTGACTGCAGAAAAGTTAGGGAATTATCGTTTGGTTGGTTGGGAGCATATAGACCCTCTTCTTCTTAGTGGGCGCTACAGTTCGGGGTGAACCTGGGCCTCAACCAACATGCCCCTCCATCTTGCACGATCTTTCGCTAGCCTTTTCCATTGCCGCATACCCAGTTGGCTGAGGTCCCCTTCCACCTGTGTGCGCCATCTTAAGGGCGGCCGTCCTCTGCTTCTTCGTCCCTCGGGGTTGGATTCAAAGACTCCCCGGGCTGGAGCTGTGGTGTCCATTCGCTCTACATGGCCCAGCCATCTTAGGCGTTGAATCCGTAGACGCCTGACTAGACTCATGTCGCTGTACAGCACGCAAAGTTCGTGGTTGAATCTTTTCCTCCATCCCCCGTCTGCGTTTATAAGCCCTAAAATCACGCGCAAGATCTTTCCCTCGAACCGACCAAGGGCCTTCTCATCCGCTTTTGATAGTGTCCATGCTTCTGCGCCGTACAACAGGACCGCGATGATAAGGGTCTTATATAGAGTCAACTTTTTCGTTCGGAAGAGGGCTCTATTACTCAGTTGCCTCCTGAGCCCAAAGAAACAGCGATTGGCAAGAGTGATTCTGCGTTTGATTTCGGAACTGATGTCGTTGTTCCAGGTCACTGCGGAGCCAAGGTAGACGAAGTCCTTAACTACCTCGAACTTACATCTGCCTATACAAACGTTCTGGCCGAGACGTCGGTGTTGAGCGTCCTTTTTTGATGACAGCATATGTTTAGTTTTGCCCTCGCTTACCGCCAAACCAATTATCGCCGCCTCCATCTCAATACTCGCAAACGCCTCATTGACATCTCGCTGTGATCTACCTATTATGTCAATATCGGGGGCGTATGCAAGGAGTTGCGAGGATTTGAAATAGATTGTGCCTCTTCTATTGGCCAGTGATTTTTGCACAATCATTTCAAATACGATATTGAAGAAATCACACGACAGTGCATCGCCCTGCCTAAATCCTTTTTTGACATCAAAACTATCGGTAAGGTGTTCACCGATTCGGATGGAGCAGCGAGCATTCTCCAAAGTCATCCTGCATAGTCTGACGAGTTTAGCAGGTATGTCAAAGGTAGACATAGCGTTGTATAGCTCGTCTCTAATTACGCTGTCGTATGCGGCTTTGATGTCGACAAATAGGTGGTGGGTGTCGAATTGAAATTCATTGGTTTTCTCCAGTATCTGCCGTAGTGTGAAGATTTGGTCGATGGTGGACTTCCCTGGCCTGAATCCGCACTGATAAGTACCTATCAGCTTATTTACAAAAGGCTTCAGGCGTTCACACAAAACGGCAGAGAAGATTTTGTAGGCGATGTTAAGGAGACTTATTCCTCTATAGTTGGCGCAATCAGAGGGGTCTCCTTTCTTGTGGATCGGGCATACGATGCTGAGACTCCATTCCTCGGACATGCTTTCCTCTAACCATATCTTACGGATGAGCTAGTGCATGCTCCTAACCAGGTCATCCCCAACTGCCTTGAAGAGCTCAGCAGACAGTCCGTCTACGCCAGCAGCTTTATTCGACTTGAGCTTCGATATGGCAATCTTAACTTCGTCGAGGTCAGGGGGACAGATCCTCTAGCAACCCTTATTTCAGGAATCAGTACATTCTATCGAATAGGGCTTATAAAGCAATTTGGAAGCATAAAAAAAAAGCAGTATTTTTTGAAGGAGAAGCGGAACGAGTAGCTCTATGTAGAAATTCAAAGGAGTTTTGGAACCTGGCAGAACATCTAAATGGCAAACAATTTTCCATTCACGCTACCTTGAGCTCGAATCTTCTGGCCGCTCATTTCGATATGTTATTGAATCCCGCCAACGAGAAAGTGCGTTTCCAATATGCAGTCCCGGGCTTCTATAATGAAGTTCTTGATGCTTTAATAAGCTATCAGGAAGTGATTTCAGCTATAGCGAGTCTTAAGGACGGAAAAGCACCCAGATCGAATGGCATAACAACTGAATTTTATAAGTACGGCACAGCAGAGCTGATCAACAAGCTGACACTCACATTTAATAATATTATGGAAACCGGGATAATACCACAGGAATTCAAGGAAGCGATTATTTTCCCAATCCACAAGAAAGGCAATTTGGCTGAGCTCTCCAATTATAGAGGTATATCGTTTCTTAATGCGTCTTATAAAATATTCACACAGGTTTTGCAAAAACGCTCTATTAAGTAGATCGAGGAGAAAGAGCTTTTGAAGGAATTTCAGGCAGGTTTTAGGGCAGGTTACTCGACAATTGACCACATTTTTACCCGAAAAAGTATAGCGGAGACGCTGTATGCTTTTTTGTGGATTTTAGATCTGCCTTTGATACGATCGACAGAAGCACGCTAATCTACAAGCTCTACAGTAATGGCATGTCATGGAAGTTCGGGGATGTTATCCAGAATCTTTATGGGGACACAATGGCTATGGTATGGAATGGCGAAGAACTATCGGCAAGTTTTAAGACGCAATCGGGGGTCAGACAGGGTTGCACATTAAGCCCAAGTATGTTTATTCTGTTCATTGAGGTCCTCGTAGAATTTTTACCGTGCGGGATGGAATACGCCTGACGGACAATAAAAGTATTAATGTTTGCGGACGATATTGTACTTTTGGCGACATCTCCCGAATCACTGCAGCGTATGATAAATCGCCTTTTTGAATATTGCAAGCTTTGGAGTTTGATAGTGAATTTAAAAGCAAATCAAAAACTTTGGTTTTTAAACGCGGAGGAGGCCGTCATTGTGCAAACGAAAAATGGCACTATAATAGAGAGCCCATCGAAGTGGTCACCGATTTCAAATATTTGGGAGTTAAGCTTACAAGGAATTTGAGTATGGAAAGGCTTCTAAACGAGAAACTGATAAAGGCCAAAGGAGCAATCAGCGCAACCTGGAATAGATGCTTTTATAACAAAAGTGTCGCTCATAGCAGCAAGTTTACGATATTTGAGGCAGTATCAGAATTAGTCCTTTTTTATGCAGCGCAAACTTGGGAAACGAAGCAGTATGACACGGTTGGGAAACTTTCGCGATACTTCTGCAAACGGATATTTCAATTGCCTTTTAATACACCCCACTACGTGATTATGCTGAAAACAGGATTATCGCCTCTGTTCATACGTACCCTGAAAATGCAAATAGATTATATATTGGAAGTTCTAAAGATGAATGATAACCGGCTCCCAAAGATAGTAGCTCTCCAAGCCATAAGGACCAAAACAAGCTGATGTGCGGACTGGATGGAGTTAGCACGAGAATGTGGGATGGAAATTAACTCAAATAGTGTGTTGGACTCTGGCGCACGAAGAGCGTGTTCAGATCCCGATAACACCAACGTCATCGAATGTTTATTTCGCGACGTTCCTCCTCGGCGTTGTACTGGCCAAACCCCCCATAGCCATAAAAAGCTTCTCGACTCACGCCGTTCGGAATCGGCATTAAACTTGTGTGTGTGTCTTTCGAACAGTTCGGATGGTGTTTCACTACTCCGCTACACCAGTTATTAATACTTTCGATAATTCAGTACAAAAGTAAACTAAAGTCTCCAGCTTTTTAAGATATAAAAAAATATTAATAATATATGTATATATATAAAAAATAAAAGATAACTCAATAAATTAAATAAATCTTTATTCCATCTAATTAACAATAACCGAAATGGTGCGCTGTGGTCCTGTGGTCACCCATGGAAGGGGAATACGTCAAGTGCAAAACCTGCACTAGAAGGCTTCACTTCGAGTGCACCACTATATCCGCAAGGACCTTCAAAGGTATGACTGCGATCTAGAAAGAGACTTGGATGTGCCAATTTTCTCCTAGGACAACAACTGTCTCCAGGGACAACCAAGGGCGAACGGACGCTCCAACGGCAAACGGAGATGAAGTTGGAAGAGGTTCAGGCAAGTCTAGGGGACGAACTGCCTCAACAACAGCGACCGAAATGGTTAATAACGACCTGGAAAGTGATATAAAAGAAATTAAAAAGATGCTTAAAGAATATGTATTCTTCAAGTCTGGTATTCGTATCCAAAAACTACGACAACTTCAATTTAATATTAGAAACAAACAACAAACTTCTAAAGCACTTACAGTGCGGTTCGGATAAATAGCACACCCGTAAGTTCTCATACATTATGTTGTGCCAAAAGTCTAAAAAGAGGTTCAGGTTTTTTTTTGTTTTATAACTGATGTGCGTTTATATGTGCTTTATTAAAAAACACATAATTCCTTTAAATTAACTTAAAAATAATAATTCAAAATTGGGAAAAATAAAAGAAATGGTTGTTCATTTAAATAGCGCAGTCAGCGGAATACTTAAAAAAATTAATAAATAATCCAAAAAAACTGATTATAAGTAAATATTTTATTCATATTTTGTAGGATATCTCTTGTTCCTTAACACTCTAAGGCCTTACATTTCCGGGCAGGTACATATAGCTTCCCAAGCAGCGTTTGTGGTTTGCCAACATTCTTCTAAAGGGAGTCAACATCATGTCAAAGATTCTCGACAGGATTCGGATCGGGACTTTGGGCCAGCCAATCAAGCACGGAAATTTGTCGCTCCGAAAGCCAATTCTTCACTATCCGCGAAGTATGCTTTGGATAATTGTCATGCATAAAAATCCATGATACAGGCTTAGAGTCGTCGGTATATCGCTCCATTTGGTTTTCCAGGATTAGCTTATACTGATGTTGATCCATAATTCCATTTATTTTCACAATCGGTCCAACGCCATGCCATGGCATCGCCGCAAACACTATTATGCTCCCACGGCTATGTTTGACAGTCTTAATGGTGTATTTGGGATGGTACTCTTGGTTCGTTGGCCTTCGCACATACTTTTTCCCATCTGATCCCAACCTGTTGAACTTAATTTCATCGCTTTACAAGATATTTTTCCAAAAGAACAAGGGTTTGTGCTTGTGTGAGCGTTTGCGAAAATAAGTCTTCTCTTTCGGGTTTTTTTTTTTTTTGGAAGACTAGAGGTTTTTTTTCTGGCGATTATTCCATAAAGCTGGAATTCCATTAAGCGGCGACTTACAGTTACGGCTGATATTTGGACATTGTGTTGGTCAGGTAGTTGTTGCTTTATCTCCCGGGAAGTTATGAAAAGGTCGCTGCCACTGATTTTGTGGATAATTCGTCAGTCACTTCTGATGTTTTTCTTTTTTTGTTTTTCCTTACAGGATTCGCGGTAGATTGGCTGTACCGTATGACCTTAATTGCATTTTGAACAAGCTTCCTAGAGCACCTTTATGTCCTTGCCACCTCTGAAATAGTCTTTCCATCCTGTATCATGGTACCGACTATTTGCCTCCTTTCTTCCATGCAATGCTTTCCTCTGCCCATTTTAAATACTCCTATTTGTGTAAGAAATGTGTGTAATTATTGCTATCCTTAAAAAGATTCACACTAACCTCACTTAAATCACTGAAAAATATTTTTTTTCTGACACACCATGATATGTGCTATTTATATGAACACCCAATTCGCAATGATCACCAGCTCTAACGATTGCAAAACCAGGAAAACCTAACGGGATCTTCTTTGTCGTATGTTTTCATATCCATAACGGTACTACCTTAGGATATTATGGCTTTACTCCTGTGCAGTTTGTAAGTACAGAGTGTATTGCAAGCACATACATATTTGAATAAGGGTGTGCTATTTATGAGAACACCACTGTAACAGGGGAAATAACAGGCCTGAAACGTCAAATCGAAACAAAGGATTCCATCATCATGAACATGGAGAAGAAACTTAACCTTTTAGAACAACAAGTAATTGAAAACAATATTGAAATTGAAAATATACCATTTGAAGCAAACGAAAACACAATAGAATTAGTACAAAACCTGGCCGAAATAGCCGACTCCACAATCAAAGACACAGACAAATTTTGCAAAAAAAACTTTCTTCAAAAATTGCATACACACGGACCAGTAAATTTACATGCCCAGGACGAGATATAAACAGAACTCATATATATTTGTAAACAATCAACTTACGGCCTACAACAAACATCTTATGTGGCTGCCAAAAAATCAAGCCAAAAGAAAGGGGTGGAACGTGCAGGTTTGTCTGGTCACGTGATGGAAAAATTCTTGCAAGAAAACATGAGACAAGCAATGTAATTCGCATTGACACTGTTAATGATGTCTCAAAAATTGATTAATACACTCACGTTAAGCAATACTTTCATATTTGTGTGGTAAATACATATACATGGAAGACTGGAGGTGGAGTAGCAATATTTATAAAAAACCGGCCAAGTGCGAGTCGGACTCGCGCACGAAGGGTTCCGTACCATTTGTATATATAAATATGAAAGATAGTGTTCCCTCATCAAATGAAAGATCTTGTTTGCAGGCAGGATTTTTTGGATGAAAATCATGTCTGTTGTATGGGAGCCCCCCTTAAATATTCATTTTGTTCTGTTTTCAGTATTTGTCGCGGTAGCGGCAACAGAAATAAATCATCTGTGTCAACTATCATCAACTGTCTAACTATCACGGTTTATGAGATACAGCCTGGTGACAGACGGACAGACGGACGGACAGCGAAGTCTTAGTAATAGGGTTCCGTTTTACCTTTGGGTACGGAACCCTAAAAACGAATATTCCATAGGAAGAACTGTTGTAACAACCAGCTCTTACGACAACATACAAATTGAAGTTAAACAAAATTAGATGAATTTGTATCGCCCACCGGGAATTAACATACCAAACTTCATTGAGGAATTAGAAAAACAAATTGATAAAATCGAGAAGAGGAAGAAACTTATAATAATAGGAGATATGAATATTGATCTAAATAACCGCAAGAATAGATTAGTAAATAACCATACGAGTATACGAGGGACTTGCAAATGTTATAAAAGCGTAAACAAGAGTTGATCTTAAAAAAGGCTGTAAAACTAGAATAGACCGATTATATAGTGAAAAAATTCACGCTTCTGTAGTTGAGACGTATATATCAGATCACTACACACTATTCTGTGGAGTTTCAAGCAATAAAGTTAATAATATAAAGACACAAATAGAAAGCAGCTTTATTAATGAAAATCTGGTTAAACACCATATTCGAAATACCGACTGGAATAATTTAATTGAAAACTTTACAAATGCTGAGGATCTATATAGACAATTTAACATCATTTTTAAAACCATATATACAAAATCAATGCAAAAAAAACAAAAAAGAAACAAAAATACGGAAAGCTACAAATCCATGGGTAGATTCAGAAATACGTGAAATGTGCAAAAGAAGAGACGATTTATACAAACGATGGAAAAACAATAGAAACTGCACTCGATATGAAACCGAATACAAAGTTTATCGAAATTTTGTTAATAAAAAAATCGAAAGAACGAAAATTAACTACCATCGGGACAAATTTTCGGAGTATCGACCCGACACCAAAAAAACCTGTAACTCAGTAAATGAAATTCTTGGAAGGAAAGACAGAACTTAGATAAAGTAATCGAAAGAAATGTTGGCAATGAAATCAGTTTAGATTTACTTGCGAACAAATTCGCCACAAGTTTTATAAATGAGGTCGAAACCGTGGTGCACAACTACAATGTAAGAACCTACCAAACCGAAGTATCGAGTTCTCTACAATCGATCTATATATCATCGGTGTCCAAGAAAGACATTTTAAGATGATAGTGGAACAAAAATTAAATAAATCCCCTGGATCGAATGGAATACGAGTTAAAGATATACAATCGAACGAAGAAACTCTTACACCAATACTCGAACGTATAGTTAACTTGTGTTTGGAACAATCATGTGTACCGGATGAACTAAAAGTGGCAGTAGTAAGACCGATATATAAAACTGGCGTAAAATCAGACGTCCTGAACTATAGGCCCATTTCCATACTTCCTATTATAGGAAAAATACTGGAACAAGTAATGGCGCGACAACTTCAAAGCTATATCGACAAATTTAATATTATAAATAAAAATCAGTATGAACTTATAAGAAATAAAACACTAACAAACTCTTAGCTGAATTCTCAAATCTGTCTCTGTTGCTATATTTATTGATTTAAAAAAGGTTTCGATACGTTAAGGTTCGAAAAACTTTTTTGAAATGCTGGACAAAATAGGGATACAACATAGATTGGTATAGAACTTACTTACTTACTTATCAGGCCTGCGATCCATGGAGGATCTGAGCCTGAGCTATAGCTGCCTTCCATCCTTGACGGTCCCGGGCACGCTGCTTCCAGTTGTCAAGAACAAGATGTCTTACATCCGCGATTACTTGGTCTTTATACCGGAGGTTCGGTCTTCCTCTTCTTCTCGAACCAGGAGGCTCGGAGTCGAAGACCCTCTTAGCTGGAGCGTTGATGTCCATGCGCTCAATGTGGCCGAGCCAGTGTAGTCGACGGATCCTTGCCTTCCGGACTACATCCACATCTTGGTACAGCTCGTAGAGTTCGCGGTTGTGTCTTCTTCTCCATTCACCTTCCTCACAGACAGGATCAAATATCCGGCGCAGAATTTTTCTTTCGAAAGAACCCAAAATCAGCTCTGCTGTCCTGCTTATCGTCCAGCTTTCGGCTCCGTCGGCAAGACTGGCAGAATGAGCGTTTTGTAAAGCATGACTTTGGTCTTTCGAGTGAGGAGTTTTGACCCCAGTTGTTTGGACAAGCCGAAGTAGCAGCGGTTGCCAATGGCGATTCTACGCCGGATCTCCACTGTGGTGTCATTTGTGGAATTTACGTTTGCCCCGAGGTAGACAAACTCCTTAACTACATTGGTATTGAAACTACTTAACAAATAGAAAAATAAAAGTGAAAATATCCAATGCTGTCAGCCACGAAAAAGTTCTAAAATATGGAGTGCCGCAAGTATCTATATTGGGACCACTGCTTTATATAATATATGTAAACCAAATTCTCAGCGTACTACAGAATAGAACCGGATTCGCCTTCACTGATGACACAGTGATTGTTGTCAGCCATAGAGATTTGTCCACAGCAACCAGCATAATGCAAGGTAAATTCGATTCTGTGCTTAGATGGTCTCACGACTTTGGACTTATAATCAATATTAAAAAGACGAAATTAATACATATCAGACCTGCTCATGTTATGAAAACACTGATAAACACAAAATTTCACAGCACTGAATGCCTCCATCAAAACGCAAACGAAAATAAATTAAATTACGATGACAACTGCCAGGATTTAATTGAAAATCTACAACATCTCAAGTATCTTGGTGTCAACCTGGACTGCTTTTTCAAATGGGATCGACACATTACACAGCTAGGGCAAATACTTCGAAAAGAAGTATTCGCGCTTCATCATTTAAGCATTCACACCAACTTTAATGTATTGGAGCAAGTGTATTTCTCACTAGTTGAATCCATTCTAAGGTATGGAATACTGGCCTGGGGCAACACGACACCTACCTACGTGCAAGAGCCACAACATATTCAAAATCGCATCATAAAAATGTTAGCATACGCCAAAAGTGGAAGAATCACGGCAATCAATATGGACTACCATACAACATACATACAAACACCTCGGACTGTTAAATATAAAGCAATTGTTCGAACTGAATATTCTCGAAGAATACTATAACAAACAGCTCTACAAGCAGCCCATAGAACACCAGCACAATACAATAAGGAGAGCACAAGGGCTCTTATAAATATCACAGTTTAATAATTCTTACGGCAGACAACAACTTTCTGTTATTATTCCGCAGATAATTAATAAAGAGCCCAGTGAAATACTTAATATATCTTCTAAAAATTTGAGAAAGAAACTAATAAGAATTTTATTTGTTAGATTCCCACTAGAAAAATATTAACACATGAATTGAAAAAAAAAAAAAAAACTGTGAAAAATAAATCCCACACAACATGGGTGATTGAGAGAAGCTTGGCTCTGGTCGTTCATGGGCTGTAACGCCACCAACGAAGAAGATTATTGGACATGAAGAGTTAAGAGCTTCTCTTTACCAGCTCATATCCGCGGTGGACCTTAAACAGCGAGAGAAGTATTTGAACGATGCAACAGGATCGATTTACAGACAACTCTACTGTCAACTTAGTCACAACTTGGGGGAGGGGAATTATTTTCGTGATGAAAACAGTGTTGCTGAAATATCAATGATGGTTAAGCTGCGGGGAGAACTTCTGCAGTTGAAGTCAACTTTGTCGTTCGGGAGTGGGCTCTATTACTCAGTTGCCTCCTGAGTCCAAAGAAACAGCGATTGGCAAGAGTGATTGGCGTTTGATTTCAGAACTGATGTCGTTGTTCCAGGTCACAGCGGAGCCAGGTAGACGAAGGCCTTAACTACTTCAAATATCTGCCGATACAGATGTTCTGGCCGAGACGTCGGTGTTGAACGTCCGTTTTTAGGGTTCCGTACCCAAAGGTAAAACGGAACCCTATTACTAAGACTTCGCTGTCCGTCCGTCCGTCCGTCCGTCCGTCCGTCCGTCCGTCCGTCCGTCCGTCCGTCCGTCTGTCACCAGGCTGTATCTCATGAACCGTGATAGTTAGACAGTTGAAATTTTCACAGAATGATGTAATTCTGTTGCCGCTACCACGACAAATACTAAAAACAGAACAAAATTAATTATACATATACATAATTACAAACAACCAATAATAAATTGTTTCGAAAGGTTTTCGTTGTCATCTTTCGGTCAGTTCCCATTTGTGAGCGGCTCGTAGTCATCCATTTTGGGAAACCAAACTCAAAGAAAGCGGATAGCCCGAGGGTACGATCAGCGCTTGACACGCGAACGAGTGGAGTTCAATCCGCAGAAGGTCAGCATTTTTGTTTTTTTTTTTTTGTTCCTAGTAGCACATGAGAGAGAGTGGGCGAAGAACTCGAGGAGAAATCTTCGGCGAAGTACTCGGAGAGTGATCTTCGGGGAAGAACTCCGGTACGGTTTTAAGCAGTTCCCGGTACGCGGCCGTACCGTGTGTCCTATTGCCTACGTTGGTCGCGGATATCACGTTCATTGTATAAGGTATTGAAATCACAAATTTGCGTGCCGCGATTGGTGATGCGGGCTAAGTCGTTGGTCAGAGGAGTTTCGGTACGACTGTTCGAATACTCAAGCTGCGGTTTGCTTACCTTTTTGAACAGTGAATTCCTTTTTTTTTTTTAGTTTACATATATTTTTTTTATTCATTTCGACTTTTTTTATTGACATACGGTGTAGGGTAGTTTTAAGGATTAATTGTAAACCTAGATAAAGTTACATAGGTTAAGGAAATGAAATTTGTGACATATTGAATTGGAAACGATGACGGTGTTTTTTTTTTCTTTTGCGTGGGATATTTCGCGAGTCTCGTAGCAAATTCGCGATTCTTGCTGCGGGTAAGTCGGCGTGAGGGCAATCGCGTGGCGCCATTGCTCACGACCAGTCCTCGCAGCTGGCCTAGCATCCCTTTAGCACGACGTCGCGGCAGGTGGAGAGGAGCAAGTGAGCAAGAGGAGCAAGCGATCTTGCACACATACGGACCGATACGTACATACGTGCATACGCATCACATACGTGCATACACTCACACATCTCTACGCTATGTATAAGTATACATACATACATACATACATACATACATACATATGTACATTACGAAGTAGAGTTGGGTAATTCCGGACATGTATAGTTCACGGAACTATGTCCTCTCTCGGACACATGTCCTTTTGCTCCGCAAATTGAACGAAAAGAGTTCCATAGTTCCATTCAACCCTTATTCATCAATCACATATGTACAAAACGAAAAAAAAAAAAAACATAAATGCAACGAACATGCTTCTCATACGGTATGAGTTATACACCGTAGTTTTCAAGAAACCCAAAAGTATGGAGATGTGGCGATAAAGCTCGAACAGTTGGTGTACACTGTACAGCACACTTGAACTGAAATGAAAGAATATAATGCCCGCACCGCATTTCGTGAACGAATGTCATACATGTGTATGTATGCATTCAGGTCCGGACATGGACATGGTTTGCTAGTTCCATATCGGTGCGATAATACATTTAGTTCCGGACATGGACATGTTTTTGCTAGTTCGATATCGGTGCGAGTATACATTTAGTATTTTAAAACGGGTAGAGATTAAAGTGCATACTGAGATGGAATAATTATCTTATAACCCCATTAACCCCAGCGGGACTATCCACCTTGCCGTGGTGCTGGGGCTTACACTGGCCAGGGAAGCCTTGTCAACGACATGGGTTCCGGGCCGGGAACCAAGAGATAGTCAACCCTACTCCAGTGGTGGTGTGAGCTTCTTAAAACCGTGCCGAAGGATGAAAGGTTGGAGGGTTTATTTCCAACCGCTAACGAGCTCCCTTAGGTGCACAGGCGAGGCCTAAGGTATTCAAATGCCTTACTCCGATATTCGGCGGCTCTGTCGGAGTGGACCCATATTTCCGGCCGAACTCGTGGGTACAAAATTTCAAATTTAAACAAAACAAAAACACAAAAAGAAAGTAAAGAGGAAGAGCTCTCTCTCGAGTCGGTGGCAGACGCACTACTTGCTGTGGTCAGTGACAGAGAGGAAGAAGCCAAACCTAGGGGATCCAGCGTGTTAGACGAGGTCATCTCCAAGGAACTAGAGGAGGAATTACTCGCTGATTCTGAAGAGACAGCCCAAGAAGGTTTAACACGGAGAAAGGATGCCAAGAAACCTAAGAAATTAACCCAAGGAAAGCTGAGGCTTAAGGAGTACAAAAAAGCTGTACACCTTAAGCGCTTGCTTGAGGAAAAGGGCAGACCCCTGCTCTCCGATATGGAGAAGGAGAAGCTCGCTTGGGCAGAAGAGGTGATTGCCAAGGATGTCCTAACGAGACCAAGGGCTGACAAGGGCACATCCGGCAAAAAAGCCAGAGAAGGCAAGGGGGATAAAAAGACCATAAATCCCCCCAAGAAAAGGGAGCGGAGGGCTGGGCCAGGTGGAACCGAAGCCGATAAGGCGGGTTCTAGCTGCACCCAGACCCTAGGCGAAGGTGAGAACCTGAAAACCAAGGGCACGGGAAGGACTGTAGCCGCTAAGGCAGGTTCTACTAAGGTGGCCCCTAACGCGGTCGATAAGACTGGTAAGGGCAAACCAGAAAACGTGCCAGCTCCCAAGAAAAGAGAGGATTTCAAGGCGAAGAGGGTAAGATCCCAAGAGGAAGCCGGAAATCCATCAAAAAGAGTGAAGGTCAACACGGCAGTGCAGTTCGGAGGGGCTGCTCGGAATGCTTTACAGCTAGCTGTGATAGATTCCGGCAGGCCGAGTGGCCAGTATACCTTCGAACAGGGGAAGATGATCGAGAAGGCTTTGGCTAGAGCGATCTTCGACCACATTCGAGGGAATGCTGGGAAAACTGCGCCAACGTTTGGTCTCACTAACTGGAGGCGAGGTGTGAGTAGGCTGGACTGCAAGGACCAGCTATCACATGACTTTGCGAAGAAGGTTGTACCCACCTTCAAACTGTGGGAGGGGGCTGCACTAAAGGCAGTCCCCTTGGACGAGGTACCAGAGAGGCCTAAAGCCAAGATGAGCGTACCGGAAATGGAATTTGAGAAAAGCGAGATCCTCGGCTTTCTAAAGGCACAAAACCCAGCGGTCCCTATGGATGACTGGGAAGTAGTAGCAATTGAGAGCAACGAAGACGGCACAAAAAGCATAATCTTTGTTATCGAGGATCCGCCGGAAGCGATGAAAAAAGAGAGGCATATGCGCCTATTCTTCGGGGCTGGTGAGTTTCCTGTGAGACTCATGAAGAAGGCGCAGCCTGGCGGTACGGCAGCTGTGGTGAAGGAAAGTGCTACTAAAAATGAAAGTAGTGCAAATAAACCTGCATCACAGTAAGGCCGCATCAGCCAATCTTATGCTGCTCATGAACAAGGAGCAGCTTGATGTGGCCCTGATCCAAGAACCATGGATCCTCCATAATCGGGTTAAGGGATTAGGGTCATCGAAATACAGCCTCTTTTATAACAGCAGCGAAGGCAAGGTTAGAACTTGTATCGTTGCTAGCAAAGATCTCCACGTACTAATGTTAACTAATTTCAGCTCGGGTGACCAGACGGTGGTGGAGGTTACGGGAAAGGAGGGTGAACTAACGATGGCTTCGGTTTACCTACCGTACGACGAAGGCACGGACGTCCCCTCTAGAGAAACAAGGTCATTGATCGCAATGGCCGAACAAGGTAAGAAGAACTTAGTCGTAGGGTGTGATGCTAACGCCCATCACACTACTTGGGGTAGCTCTAATACCAATAGTAGGGGTGAGGCTTTGTTCAGTTTTGTCCTTAGTACTAACCTAGTTATATGTAATAGGGGTGATTCACCAACACTTATTACTAGTAACAGAAGGGAAGTCTTAGACATAACGCTTATAAATGATAATGGTACTGCGGAGATCTCGAACTGGAGAGTATCTGACAAAGCATCACTTTCTGATCACTGTTGGATCCTCTTCGACTTGAATGTCCGTAAGCCGGATAGGAAAGTGTTTCGGAATCCCCGGAAGGCGAACTGGCAGAGGTTTAACGCGGAGCTGGGTGGGACCCTCAACCGGCTTCCGGATGGGAACCCCGACTCCACGGAAGACATCGATGAGATGGTACTGAACCTTACCAGCAAGCTAAATCGGTCATTTGAGAAGGCATGTCCTACCAGACGACCCAGTAAAAGAAACCACCCACCATGGTGGAATGCTAAAATAGCAGAGCGGCTTCGTATCTCTAGGCTCAGTTGGAACCTGGCAAAGGAGGGGGCCATTGAATGGTCAACCTATAGAGATAATGTTAAGCGACTCAAAAAAGAAATTAGATTCGCCAAGAAGGACTCTTGGAGAAGCTTCTGCGGCTCTATTGAATCATGTACGGGTGCAGCTCGTCTGAGGAAGGTCCTTGCAAAAGCTCCCACACAGATGTCCTCTATAAAGAGATCTGATGGTAGCTGGACAGACTCAAACGAGAGCGTGCTTGATTCACTATTGAAAGGTCATTTCCCTGGCTGCGAGGATGCAGGAATCTTCAATTCAGCGGACACGTTGCCAAGGGAATGTATTGAGCATGAGACAGTCGATAAGATTGTTACGGGGAATAAGATCCTGTGGGCAATCAAATCTTTTGACCCCTACAAGGCACCGGGAATGGATGGGATCTTTCCGATCATGTTGCAGGAGTCATGCGAAGTCATTCTTCCATGGCTGGAGCGCATCTACTCCTGGTGCCTCAGGATGGGATATGTTCCTCAAGCGTGGAGGGAAGTTAGGGTGGTTTTCATACCCAAATCGGGTAAAGTCAGCCACACTACTGCAAAGGACTTCAGGCCTATTAGTCTGTCGTCCTTCCTGATGAAAACGCTGGAGCGAATAATAGATTTGTACGTAAGAGAAGAGATTGGGGACGGTTATCTGTCACAATCACATAATGCGTACATAAGGGGAAAGTCGGTGGATACTGCTCTGCATAGGGTAGTCTCTGCGATAGAAAAATCGCTCAGTATCAAGGAATTCACTCTAGGTGCTTTCCTGGACATTGAGGGTGCCTTTAACAACGTGAGTACCGAGGCAATAGTGTCCAGCCTTCATATGGCCCAAATAAACCCGGGTGTATGCAGGTGGATTGGGCAAATGCTGGGTACTCGTATAGTAAATTCGACGATAGGGGGAGCATGCGGAAGGGTGAGGGTAAATAAAGGCACACCACAAGGTGGCGTTCTGTCACCCCTCCTATGGCTCCTTGTGGTCGACGGAATGGTCAAGATTCTGGAGACGGAGGGTTTTAATGTTACGGCCTACGCCGATGACATTGCCATTTTAGTCTCTGGAAAATTTACGCAGGTCCTCAGCGATAGACTAAGCTATGCACTGATGTTAGTGGATAGCTGGGTCAAGGGGCGAGGCCTGGGAGTAAATCCGGCGAAAACAGAGGTAGTACTCTTTACAAGGAGAAGATCTGTACCAAGATACACCTACCCCCGTATGAATGGTATAGATCTGATCCCTGGACAATCTGCGAAATATCTGGGCACAATCCTGGACTCCAAACTTAGTTGGAGAGAAAATATTGAGGAAAGAATCAAAAAGGCCTATGTGGCACTATATTCGTGCAAGGTAGCCTTTGGAAAGACATGGGGCCTCAAACCGAGGTTAGTACATTGGTTATACACTGCGGTAGTAAGACCTATCCTAGTCTATGGCTCGGTTGTCTGGTGGAAAGCGCTTGAGAAAAAGTGTCATCTTCAGAGTGTGTCAAAGGTTCAAAGGGCGGGCTGTCTGGCGGTGACGGGATCTATGAAGTCCACACCAACGGCGGCCCTTGAAGTCATGCTGAGCCTCCCACCCCTGGACTTGTACTGCGAGAGCGTCGCAACCAGAACTGCGCTAAGATTACAGGAATTAGGTCTCTGGAAAAAGAGTCCTCATGGACATGCATCAGTCTTGGATCGATGGGCCGTTTCGAGATTCAGAACCGTAACGGACTATGTCACCCGACTTCCTTCCTGGGAGAGGAGATTCTCTATTAGAATTCCCTCCAGGGAGGAATGGACCGGTGACATGGTACGCACGGAAAGTGAACTGGCACTCTACACCGACGGATCCAAAATGGATGTTGGCACAGGTGCCGGAGTCTACTTTGAGTCTCGGGATATGCATCGCTCCTACAGGCTAGATGATGGATGCAGTGTCTTCCAAGCTGAGGTCTTCGCTATCAAGCAAGCGGCGGACCTGATCAGCAAAGAGAATATCACAGGAAAAAGGATCAGCATCTATGTTGACAGCCAGGCAGCCATTAAGGCTCTGCAGGCAGCATGGATAAGATCCAAACTCGTCAAAATCTGTAAGGAGAAGTTAGAAGAGATATCCAATGTAAATGAGGTGACCCTTTGCTGGGTACCTGGTCATATGAATATCTCCGGAAACGAGAGGGCGGACGAGTTGGCTAGGGTGGGATCAGGTGCTAATATTGCGCAGATCTCAGCTGATGCCAAAACACCACTCAGTGCGCTCTACAGGGAGATACAGACGGAGCTATTGGCGAAAGCCAATAAGCGATGGTGTCGCTTAGATACATGCGCAACGGCGAAATTGACCTGGCCCGTCTATGATAAGAAAAGAACGGAAAATCTGCTGAAGTTCAATCGTGGGAACATTCGACTGGCAGTCGGTGCCCTCACCGGGCATTGCATGCTATCTTATCATGCAGCTCGACTAGGCCAGCCCTACAATGACTTCTGTAGAAGCTGCAGGGACGAAGAGGAAATTGAGTCCGTTCGTCACCTGCTGTGCGAATGCCCGGCGCTAGCCCAAAAAAGGAATATTTTCCTGGGAAGATACTTCCTTTCGGGACTAGAAGAGGTAGGTAATATCGGGCTGAACAGAATACTAGGATTTTTATCCTCGTCTGGCTGGTTCAGCTCGACAGTAAATGTATAGGTATCAACGGGTTAAACAAAACAGGTGGGCACAATGGACTCAACGTAGTCTACGTGAGCCTTGACTTTACGTCAATAGGGCACCCATATACCTAACCTAACCTACCTAGATAATGTTTCAAATATATTGAATGGTCTTTCCAACAAAGTTGTTGGTCCAATGTAACACCTAAATATTTAAAACTGTCCACGTGTTCAATCAAGAAGCAATTTTCAAACATTGTTGATTGTTGAATACTATATCTTCAAGAACAAATCGATTACACAATGGTGCATGATAATATAAGGGAAGGTCTCTGAAAACTCTACCATTGATATTAAATATCATGTACTTCGTTTTGTTGCTAATTATTAGTTTATGATAATTAAACCATCTCCTTAACATATCTAGGTCATTATTAACATCTGCAAAACTATCAATTAAGTTAGTGTTTGAGTGGAAAAGAGATGTTTTATCAGCAAAGGCAGTTATTTTGCCTTTAAAAGGTTGTAAGAAAAACGAATTAACATAAATTAGAAAAAGGATTGGGCCCAATACTGCTCCTTGGGGAACACCCATATTTAAGAAGTCTGTAGAACTGTAAACATTCCTAATTTTCACAACTTGATAATGGTTGGATAAATAAGAAGAAAACCATTTATAAATGGAGCCTCTGAAACCCGCTTTGTAAAGTTTATCGAGTAGCAAAGTATGATTAACCATATCAAAGACCTTACTGATATCAACAAATAATGTTGATGGTATTTGAGAAGTGTTTAGACTATTATATATTTCACCAGTTAATTTCAATAAAGCAGTTTCAGTCGATTTGCCACGTCTAAACCCAAATTGGCAATCACTCAAAAAATGAGTATTTTCTAAAAATTACAACATTCTAGATTTTAACTATCCGAAAAGTGAGAATAAAATGTCACTGATTATGTATTTCTGTATATACTTAGACAGAATATAATAAATATATGTATAAATGGGGCTCCCATACAACAGACATGGTTTTTTTGGAGTTTTTATACATAATAGTACGGAACCCTTCGTGCGCGAGTCCGACTCGCACTTGGCCGGTTTTTTGATTATACATATATTTAGTTTTGTTCTCGTTTACTGCAAATCCAATTTTCGCCTTCCTCGCTGTGTTCGTCCGATTATTTCAATGTTATCCGCGTATTGCGAGGAGTTGTAGGGATTTGAAATAAATTGTGCCCTTTCTGTTGGCCAGTGATTTTTGCTCAATCATTTCTAATACGATGTTGAAGAAATCACACGACAGCGAGGTCCTTTTCTGACCTCGAAACTATCGGTCAGTTGTTCACCGATTCGGATGTAGAAGCGAGCATTCTCCAAAGTCATCCTGTATAGTCTGACCATTTTATCAGGGATGTTAAAGGTAGACATCGCGTTGTATAGCTCGTCTCTAATTACGCTGTCGTATGCGGCCTTGAAGTCGACAAATAAGTGGTGTCAATATGGTCGTTGGGGACTTCTCTGGCATGAATCTACACTGATAAGGACCTATCAGCTTATTTACAGAAGGCTTCAGGCGTTCATACAAAATGGCAGAAGAGATTTTGTAGGCGATGTTAGGAAGACTTATTCCTCTGTAGTTGGCGCAGTCAGAGGGGTCTCCGTTCTTGCGGATATCCTTCTTATTGTTCAAAAAGTAATTAACATTTTTGACCACCGGGTAATTGCTTTAAACAGAAGTCTTGGTAGTCGTATGCCAGATATTGCGTATCATTAATAGTTGCCATACACTGAACTTTATTAACTAATAAAATCAACGTTGATTTCGTAAAATATGGGTTTTTAATTTAATCAATACATCCACACCAGCTGTGGGCCTGCCCGTAAGTATTACAAAATATAAGAAGTTAATGGGCGTTTTGATAGCTCAAACGTGATTCATGATATGCGCTAAACTCAAACGTACTAAGTCGAGCAGTAATTAAAGAAATTTTATTATCAAAATTCGTGCTTTTCTACTATTTTAGGATAGCCATCATCGACCTACTGTGCAAGCAGTTCAAACCATGGTGAGCCGATTTCACTAGATCGTGCGATTTAACGCCTTTAGACTATTTTTCACTGGGATACGTCAAATCATTCGCCTATATTGGTAAGCTAGCGTCAGTTGCTGCCAATATTGCACGTGTTAAACATAAACATTTTACGTAATAAATGGGAGAGCACCGTGGCGCAGTGGGTAGTGTGTTGGCCTCTGACGCCGATGACACGGGATCGAATCCCGACACAGCCATGTCATCGAACGTGTTTTTCACGGTGTTTCTCCTCAGCGGGGTTCTGACAAAACCTCATGTAGTAAAATTGTCATGAAAGGCTTCTCGAAATTCGCCGTTCGGATCCGGCAATAAGCTATAGGTCCCTTTCACCTATGGGAGCATTAAATCACACACAACATGGGTGATTGAGAGAAGCTCGGCTTAGGGCCTTCATTGGCTGTAACGCCAACATACATACAAACGAATGGCGACAATTGACTTATTGACCTTAGTGCAAGTTTTTTCTCTGAACATTATGATTGCGAATTATAGGGTGGGCCATCTAGTCGTTTTTTAGGGTTCCGTACCCAAAGGTAAAGCGGAGCCCTATTACTAAGACTTCGCTGTCCGTCCGTCCGTCTGTCTGTCACCAGGCTGTATCTCATAAACCGTGATAGTTAGACAGTTGAAATTTTCACAGATGATTTATTTCTGTTGCCGCTACCACGACAAATGTATGTGGCTACTGTGGCCAAGAGTGTGAGACTCAATTCACGAACATCACCTCGCCATCAATCTCAACAGCGCAACATTTGACGCACTAGCCTTAGGAGAGAAGATCTCGGATTATTCGCTTACAAGGGCCAATTGACTCAGCAATTGAAGACGGGTGACCATCCGCTTCGTTATCACTTCGCAGTTTGGGCCTTAGAGCAGCTTCAATTGGAAAGGATTTTGGACGAAAGATCATCTTTTCTGAAGAGGCGCATTTTCATCTGGGCGGGCTTGCAAACCCGCATGTTATTGTCGACTTTTTTTTTTCCTGAAATTGAAGACATAGATTTGGACAACCTTTGGTTCGTGCAGGATGGCGGGCCATGCCCCACAGCCACAATCGATTTTTGTGCACCAAATTCCCAAATCGTGTTATTAGCCAGCCGTTTTGGCGATGGCAATTGGCCGCCCCGGAGCTGCGATTTGACAAATTAGTACTTTTTTTGTGGGGGACCGTAAGCCATCGATGTTATGGCAACAATCCGGAAACAATTCAAGCACTTAAGGCCAATATCATCCAAGCAATTCGTAGGCTACAGCCCGAAACCACCAACAAGCTCTTGGAAAATTAGGGTGACGGAATGCGAAGCCAGCCGAGGCAGCCGCTTGAACGACAATGTATTTCATAATTAATGTGATAGAATGCCGCCTCCCGGTAGCAGACCTCCTCGCGGTGGGGGGCGGGCAACAGGTTTGGGATGTGCGAATTAATTTTCGTACGGCCCAAACCTGACTAACGAAGCGCAAAACCCCCCTGGATAGCAAGAAGCACACCTGCCTCGGAAACTGCCTACCCTGTGTGCCAGGACCCCATTCGGAGCCAGGGCGGAAACTCTACCTATCGGGAGTTGCAACTCAAATGTCCGCACAGGCTGGGGATACTCATAAGGCCCAGTCTGGCAGAGAGGGTATTGGAGTGGATACCATTAGGAGGGAGGGTCGCTATCTTATAACTCAAGCTTGAAAGATTAAAGTTGGCTCTGGTGCAGGTGTATGCACCGAATCTACAGTCAGAGTATGCGACTTTCCTGGATGAAGTTGATGCTGCCCTTGATAGGGTGGTTGAGATGGATTCCTATATCCTGATGGATGACTTCAACGCCCACGTGGGTGTGGATGTAACGACGCGGCGGAGTCTGATTGGGAGACAGGTTGTTGGATTTTTGCTGTGCAAATGGCATGTCCATTACGAACACCTTCTTTCCGCACAAAGCCATTCATAAATATAAGTGGCATCGTCGGAGTCTTCAACAGAAATCGTCGACAGATTTCTTTGTGGTACCATCGTGTGTGAAACGGATGGTTTTTGACGTTCGTCTATTGAGAGGGGCTGAACTGTCAACTGATCATCACTTGGTGTTGTGTAAGCTGTATCTTACTGATAAAGTAAGGCCACGGCGGAAATCAAGAGTGGTTACACGCATACAGTGGGAGGAACTACAAAACAGTGAGGCGAGGCAACACTTCGTACGGTATATGTCCGAAAGGTCTGAGCAAATTCGAACTGTTCCATCGCATGTTGAAAAACTCGGACTGGATTCTCTTGGGAGACTCTGTTCCCGTGGCCGATACACTGTGGCGCGAAGAACCTGCAAATTGACTGTGCGAGCAGGTAAGAGCAGTCTTGGCAGGAGTTCGGCGAGAAGTTGGAAGGCGATCATAGATCTACGAAAAAGGTGTTCTGGAAAATCATTCGCCGGCCCAGAGGAAGGAAATTCAACATAAACGAACGAGTTAAATCCAAAGATGGTGTGTTGCTTTCCAATGAGATGGACATCTTACGCAGATGGAGCGAGCACTTTTCGGAGCTGCTCAGTCCCGAACAGCGCGCTGAGGGGGACAGACCTATAGCCTTGAGTGGGGCGGTGAATAGTCCAAAGGTGGAGGAAGTCATTTTAGCGATTGAATAGCTAAAAGTTGGCTAATTCGCCGGTGTGGATGAAGTTCGGCCATAAATGCTTAAGGTAATGGGTAAAGAGAGAGTTTATGGCTCTCTTGTATCATTAACGTGGGAATGCGGTGAGACACCTAGCGATTGGCAGACTGGGGTAATTGTCCCTCTTTTCAAAAAAAGGGATAAAAAAGGGTGCTTCAACTATAGGGGCATATCGCTTTTAAGTGTCCCCGGGAAAGTCTACGCTAACGTGTTAGAGAAGGGTTCTAGAGCTATTATCGAATCCAGGATAGGGGATGAACAGTTTGAGTTTCGTCACAGTAGAAGTAATACCGACTGGCTTTACACTCTAAGAATGGTACTCGAGAAGGCTTGGGAGGTCGCTAAACCAATCTACAGTTATTTCGTAGATTTGGAAAAGGCGTATGACCGAGTTCCTCGAGGTAAACTCTGGAGTGTTCCGCAGGCGTATGGGATTGATGGTCCTCTGTTGAGGGCCATTCAGTCTCTATATATAAACTGTAGCAGCAGCTGTATTCGGGTTAATGGTGGTAAATCGACACCTTTCACCGTGGGCGTTGGACTTCGCCAAGGGTGCGTCTTGTCACCTCTCCTTTTCATTATATATATGGACTGGAAGTTGCAGTGCAGTCGAGGTGAGGAGTATTTCACATTGGGACTGTTGAGGGTAAGCTATCTTCTTTTTGCAGATGATTTAGTTGTCCTCACATCCTCCCGGACGGAACTCCAGCGTACGCGAGATAGGTTTGTGGCCGTATGTGTTGGTTCTGGTGGCGCGGGGTTCAGATGCTTGTGAGGATGCTGAAATTTTGTTATTTTTCCCGCTGATAAAGTTGGCCGCTTTCCAAAATTCTGCAGAGGATCTCGATGAATTTAAAAGCAAAAGGGCTACGGTTTGTTGCTCCAGATGTTTCTTTTTGGCAGAACAGATAAGTTTAAGATCCCTTTTGGCTACTGCACACATATTTTTAAAAAATGAAGAATCGCAAATCCTTAAGACCCCTAGAAGCGACATTGGCGATTGGCTTTATGACAATCTTCATCAAACCAGATCTGTTTTGGAGTAACCCTACGCCAGCCTGTGGTGCTTATTGGAACAACTTCAATCGAGTTAGGTCCGCCATGTGCAGCGGATTATTGAAAAAACTTCGTTAAGCAAGTTCCTGATTTAAATTATTTTGATATATGTATATGTTGATGAGTTCCTATCCGCGTGACGCGGACGCGCGTGACGTGTTGTGGCAAGTAGGAGCTCACGAATGCTACACTTCAGCTTGAGAATTTCTAAAAGAGATCAAATTTTGTCAAACTTCCAAGCAGGGTTTAGGAAGAACTTTTCCACTATTGACCACATATTTGCAATAATCAACATCGACGAAATCTACAAAAAGAAAAAAAAGAAGAAGTTGTATGCCTTCTTTGTTGACTTCCGGGCGGCTTTCGATTCCATTGATCGTGATGCACTCTGGTATAAACTATATAGGATTGGGATCTCGAATAAAATGATCCACATATTAAAAGCATTGTATCACGGAGAGATAATATCCGAGGAATTTCCAACGAAGACAGGGGTGAAGCGGGGCTGTATCCTGAGTACGTTGCTGTTTATATTGCTCATTAACGATTTCACGGATTCCGTAGGGGGAGGAATCGATATTGGTCGTACAAGTGTCCTTGCTCTGTTGTATGCGGATGACATCATTTTCTTCTCCGAGTCGAAAGATGGCTTGCAGCGGATGATGAACAGGCTCGATGATTACTGTAACCGCTGGAACTTAACGGTAAACTTGAGAAAATCGAAAGTAATGATATTCAGAGGAGGTGGTGGCAGATACTTTCGGAGTGAAAAGTGTGAATACAAGGGAAGCTGTTGAAATTGTTCGTGAATATAAATACCTGGGAGTCCTCATATCGACCAACCTAAATATGAGAAAACACCTGGAGGGTAAATTAGCAGAAGCTAAGTGTGCAATATCTTCAGTGTGGGGCCGATATTTCAACAGTAAAAACATAGCTCAAGGTGCGAAACAAAAATTATTTCGTTCAACTGCAGCCTCCATACTTGTATATGGTGCTCAGGTGTGGGGTTACCGCTCCTTCGAAGAAGTGGAGAAATTTCTACGTTACTTCCTAGAGCGTACTTTTCGATTGCCGGTAAACACGCCTAACTATATGTTACATTTGGAGACCGGGTCATTGCCAATATTCATAGGCACTCTGAAGATGCATTTTGATTATGTGGTTAAAGTGATGGAAATGGAAGAAGCTAGGTTACCCAGAATAGTACTTTCGCATATCATCACGACTGGAGGAAGTCTTATCCAAGAATGGAGATGCCTCGCTTCGAACTGTGGTCTAAGCCTATCCTTTAGCCCCGGCGAAGTTTCAACGGCTCTAAGAAGACATTTTGGAACTTTATTGGAAAATATGTGTTTTCACATGCACGAACAATTTGTATCTGAAGCTCAATCCTCTCAATACCGGTTATACTACAGACAATTGAAAAATGAGAGGGGATCTAATGATATTGAACTTTATACCACACCAAGCTGAACTCCCGATTCTTTGTAGTCTCTGCAATCTGAGAGCGAGGAAGGATGTATTGCACTTCCTAGGGGAATGCCCAATCCTAAAAGAGTTTCGTATGAGGTATTTCAACACAGAGTCTAAGTACCCTTATTGTATATGTTTATCCTTACTAAATTGTATGAAATATGAGTCATTATAAATCTAATCGTCTATCTATCTGTTGATGAGTTGGGGTTGATGGCGGAGGATCGAATGGCCTGGAAGTTCCGCGTTAACTCAATACTGAAATTGCCTCCAATTTCCCCATTCCGTCTTGGAAAGCAGCCATCTATAAAGAAAAACGGATGCCAACTTCAATCAAATGGTCCTTAATTGCTGCATAGCTGCGCCATCATTTTAGCCAATTAGTTATGGCGTGTCTTAACTTTTTTTATGAGCTTAAAATTACCAGAAGATCATGCTACTGCAATTTAATTACAAAATTAAAATATTTAAGTGATGGAAATATGCCATTTTGAAGTCTTACTAAGGTGTTGAATGCTAAGAGAATGCATATATTTGGACATTACTATAGGCAGCCAGTCCCTCATACGGCGGCGTGGTAAATTCGGCATTTTCATTGCAATTATTCTCGAATAGCACAGATGCCAGTAATTATGGCTTCTGTGACTCTACTTTCAGTAGCAAAGCAATCGGGCATCATGCATTTCTTTAAGGGCATCATAGTGTCCAACTGTTTTCATGATTCATGTAATTGGGTTAAGGAACTCGTAAATCGACGGGTACAGGCTTGTCCTAATTGCAAAAAAACTTTACGACCATTCCATGAGGTGTTAACTAAGATGTAAAACAAAATCATCTTTGTTGCATACGAAACAGAAGTTCAGTAAAAAGTGGGCTTGCGCAAAACTACCATACACTCGTAATTACGGAAGAAGACACTCGTAAAGACAAATTGCTTTCCCTTTTTTCTTATGGTCGATTTCCTGCCAACTGCTGCGCAGCAGAAAACTTGAAAAATAGCCACGGCTACAGTGATGATAGCCAATTAACAATGCAGACAAAGTCCAGCTCAGGCGTTGCTATGAAGACATAAACTCCAAAGAAAAAAACCTAAACGTGTTCGACAAAAACTGCGATTGAATCCGCTGATGACAATTTCTGGTTGCAAGTCTGTGGGTACCGACTACCGACTGATTAAAATGCGTATGCAAACCCATGTCGATCGACCGCGTGACCCGTGACCACAAGTTTGTCTTACACAACTCGGAGTGAATGAGTGTTCAGTAGTATTGACTAGTCGTTGGTTTTGTTTCTGATACATGTACTTAACGTGTTTTTTTTTTTTTTTTTCACTTTTCAATAGATAAACTTGCAAGTATAATGGGTCTGCCACCTTTCTTTCGTTACAGGTCTGCATTATGTAATCCGACGAGCTTGATAGATACATTTTCATCTTTAACCCGACAACAAGTTATTACTGTTTGCCCTTGTGTCCTCTGACTTTTCGATCAACGATTCTGTGATACTAGAAACCAAAAGGTAAGTGTAATTTCATCATATGATCTGAGGTGACTTAATCTACTGGAAAAACGACAGTAGGCAATTCATGACGGTCTGTCACCCGAGGAGCAATGTGGATACTTTAAATGACATAATTGACATTATAATTAGTTTTCGATAAACAACTCGAGCTGCATAAATAACACGGCAGTATTTAATGGAGCGAATGCGGAAATCTGTAGCCCATAACCTACTGCATACCATACTGTGCCCACAATCTGACAAAGAACTTGTGGAGAATTCTATTTGAGCATGTCAGATTGATACCATAGTCGTGCGAATGCACATGAGATATTTACTCCTAATACAATGAGGCACATGTCGTGCACTGTTCGTGTACAGTATAGAAATGCCACACCACATGATGTGAAATGTGTTTCAACAGCTTTTTGTAATAAATTCTCGGATCGTGTAGTTCTCTAATTTTATTCAAGTGTGGCGGCACACGAAATACTTAAGGACGCAAAGAGGGGAGACACAATCTGCATGCATGCTATTGCTTGGCCTAGTCGAGATTGAAGGAAATCTTTTGCGGCACCAAATGCTGTATGGTCTGAAGTAGATACGCTCTTGAAAGTTAAAGATTTTTGATTCTAGCTTGCCTTGTTTGCCATGTCGCCGTGGTACGACTAGTGTGTGGCTGATGTTGTCCAATTGATAGCATTCGTGAATACTTATGTAACATTTCTGTGGGTATACATGTCGCAATTTAGCTTTTTTAGTTTTGGAAATGACAAGAAGCCTTTGATGAGCTTATCGTGATCGTCACTATTTGGATCCATGACTAATTAGACATCGACTCACCCCTTCGTACAATTATTTTTGTCGAAATGTTGGCAATTTTTTATTGATTGCCCTAAGTGTAGTGTCATCAGGTATGCCTATCATACTTGAGCAATAGCAGTCTTAGATAGATCGAAATTTATCAAATTCGCAATGAGGTCATCTCAACTTCAGGTGACAAGTATTTGAGCTCACCTGTCAAGAGTTTTGGTGCCAAAACTACTCTTTTGATGGTAACATGTCATTCGTCACAATAAATCGTTTCACACGATTACATAAGAAGTGACGGGTAAACGTAGGCAAAAAACCGAAACCATTTGTTTACATGCATTGTGGGTGATAAACTGATTTGGCACGATACTGTCGTTATACATTTGAATGCGTCCATCAGTTTTAGCGCCAACTTATCTCACACTTTCATCGAAATCATATTATTTAAAAGTGCCACGCTTTCGGGGTCTAATTTATGATATTTACGTGTATCGAGGAAATACGTACTATCGCACTGCATACATGAAACACTATAAACTTACATATATTCCTAACCAATTAGGATTACTTTTGACTGGAACGTTGTCAAGATATTCAGTATTTGGTTGGATTTGGGCGGCAACGATTTATTTTAATGTTTTTCTTGTATCTCATCTAATTCTGTGAAAGACTTTGAGGTACAATATTTTATTTCGTCTATTCGCATGACTTTTATAATGATAAAAACTAGATGGGAAAAAAAAGTAGCCATTGGAGTCAGTGTAAATAAGGCTTTTCCTAACATCATGATATCAGGCGCCCTATCAATAAAGTCATTAAAAAGCCGAAGCTAGGGAGCATTTTACTTGATTGCCTACTTTACTTCTTTTATTTTGAACTTAAGTTATTTTCTTGTTCTTCTTAATGGGCGCTACAGTTCGGGGTGAACCTGGGCCTCAACCAACATGCCCCTCCAACTAGCACGATCTTTTGCTAGCCTTTTCCATTGCCGCACACCCAGTTGGCTGAGGTCCCATTCCACCTGTGTGCCCCATCTTAAGTACGGCCGTCCCCTGCTTCTTCTTCCCTCGGGATTGGATTCAAAGACTCTCCGGGCTGGAGCTGTGGTGTCCTTTCGCTCTACATGGCCCAGCTATCTTAGGCGTTGAATCCGTAGACGCCTGACTAGATTCAGTCGCTGCACAGCCCGTAAAGTTCGTGGTTGATTTTTTTCCTCCATCCCCCGTCTGCGTTTATAGGCCCGAAAATCACGCGCAAAATCTTTCTCTCGAACCGACCAAGGGCCTCTTCATCCGCTTTTGATAGTGTCCATGCTTCTGCGCCGTACAACAGGACCGGGATGATAAGGGTCTTATATAGAGAACTTTGTCGTTCGGGAGAGGGCTCTATTACTCAGTTGCCTCCTGAGTCCAAAGAAACAGCGATTGGCAAGAGTGATTCTGCGTTTGATTTCGGAATTGATGTCGTTGTTCTAGGTCACTGCGGAGCCAAGGTAGACGAAGTCCTTAACTACCTCGAACTTATATCTGCCAATACAAACGTTCTAGCCAAGACGTCGGTTGTGAGCGTCCTTTTTTGATGACAGCATATATTTACTTTTGCTCTCGTTTACCGTCAAACCAATTTACGCCGCCTCCATCTCAATACTCGCAAACGCCTCATTGACATCTCGCTGTGATCTACCTATTATGTCAATATCGTCGGCGTATGCAAGGAGTTGCGAGGATTTGAAATAGATTGTGCCTCTTGTATTGGCCAGTGATTTTTGCACAATCATTTCCAATATGATGTTGAAGAAATCACACGACAGCGCATCGCCCTGCCTAAATCCTTTTTTGACATCAAAACTATCGGTAAAGTGTTCACCGATTCGGATGGAGCAGCGAGCATTCTCCAAAGTCATCCTGCATAGTCTGACGATTTTAGCAGGTATGTCAAAGGTAGACATAGCGTTGTATATCTCGTCTCTAATTACGCTGTCGTATGCGGCTTTGAAGTCGACAAATAGCTGGTGAGTGTCGACTTGAAATTTATTGGTTTTTTCCAAGATCTGCCACGATAGACCAAATATTTACACTACGGCAGATCTTGGAGAAGATGTCGACTTTAAAGCCGCGTATGACAGTGTTTATAGAGACGAGCTATACAGACCCATGTCATGTTTTAGCATACCTGCCAAACTCGTCAGCCTGTGCAGGATGACTATGGAGAACTCTCGCTGCTCCATTAAGGTCGGAGGTGAACTAACGGACCCCTTTGATGTTAAAAAAGGTTTTAGACAGGGTGACGCACTGTCATGTGATTTCTTTAACATTATTCTTGAAAAGATCATACGGGACTCTGCGGCCAATACAAGAGGTACGATCTACTTCAAGTGCACACAATTGCTTGCCTACGCAGATGACATTGACGTTATTGGACGGACAAGCATTGAAGCAGAAGCGGCTAAAGTGGGTCTAAAGGTAAATGGGGAAAGACCAAGAAAGACGCGCAACGTCTTGGTCAGAAGGTCACCTTCGGCAGCTATATTTTTGAAGTAGTCAAGGACTACGTCTACCTCGGTTCGATGGTGACAAGCAGCATCGACACCAGCGCTGAGATAAAACGCAGAATAACTCTTGCCAACCGCTGCTTCTTCGGGCTCAAGAGGCAATTGAGTAGTAGAGCTCTCTCTCGAAAAACTAAGGTATTCCTCTAAAAAACCTTAATCATCCCGGTCCTCCTCTACGGCGCTGAGGCTTTTACGTTATCAAAAGCAGATGAAGAGGCTCTTGGGCGTTTCGAGAGGAAAATTCTGCGTGCAATCTTTGGTTCCGTTTGTGTAAACGGAGAGTGGAGGAGGAGATTCAACCAAGAACTGTACGGGCTGTACAGCGACATCGGCCTGGTTAGACGTCTTCGGATCCAACGTCTAAGATGGCTGGGCCATGTAGAGCGAATGGACATCAACGCTCCGGCCCGAAGAGTCTTCGACTCCAACCCCGAGAGACGACGCAGCAGAGGTCGATCGCATTTAAGGTGGCGTGCACAGGTGGAAAGAGACCTCAACCAACTGGGCGTGCGGCACTGGAAGCGGCTGGCCAAAGATCGGGCCGGCTGGAGAGACTTGTTGGTTGAGGCCCTGGTTCACTCCGAACTGTAGCGCCATCAAAGTAAGTAAGTAAGTGCGGACCCTATACGAAGTGGGTATTAAATTTCGTAACAATATGTATATAGTTGTGTAAGTACAGTTTTCGAGCATTTCTCTAACCCAACAATTTAAGAAATGGTTAATTCTCCCACAAACCGAAGAAAGACTTCTTAAAATAGGTTAGTCTTTCAGATGTACCGAATTGTGTCTTTATTTATTGTAGACACAATAGATTACTTACTGCCTCACTCATAACATTTTTAAACCTGCTCGCAGTTGAAGCAGTAGATTGAAACATTTCGCTGGGCCTTAAAACGCCTCATTAGTCCAAGTATCTTTTTTTTCGAACTAAGACATTAGCTTTTACATTTCCTGATTTTTGCTTTCTGCGTCGTCATCATTTACGAGTACTCATTCCAGGTCTTTATGTAACAATCTGACTTATTACCCATATCAAGTCATTAAAATTAAAAAAAAAAACAAAAAACGATAAACGATTTGTATTTCTTTTGTTTTTTGTTTTTTTATGTAATTACCCATGAATTCTTAAGATGGCGAGAATGTCATTCCCCTTTTCAGAGCGAAACGTCTCGTTTGTCAAACGAATTACTAAATGCTTACCCAAAAACAGATACATTTAACCATGGGATTACACCGCTATCTGAAGCATGACAACACGGAATGCCTTCCGAATACACCAGCCTAACAACTGGAGTCAGTAACAGCATCACAGCCGATAAAACATCAACAAAACTGAATTGAAGTAATCGTATAACATCCGAAAGAGTGCCAAAAAGAAAATACGAAACAAAAGCTCAAATTATAAAAAGAAAAACAGAAAAGATACGTTCAAAAGCGAACTGCAAAATCGAGTATGCCACACTCCGACCGGTGAATATCTACCTATCTATTTACAACGTATTACAACTTGGTAATGCCGATCGCATATCTGGGCCAAAACTTTTCCTTTCACGTTCCTACCTAGACGTGTAACTTTTTTGGTACCAGTTTAGTGGTGATTCTCATATCCATATTTGTTGTATCTCGTTTCGAACAATCAACCCCTTTTCGAGCGACAAGTGTGTACTTCAAATTATTCAACTTCACTTTGGCGGCACTGTGGCTGGTTTGGCCTTTTGTTTGTTATCAGTGGTTCCAACCTTAATAACAATTCATCACCGATCGTAGTGGCTCTCCTAAATAGTAGCTCTTTATGGTCATTTTCACACGCACTCAGTGTCGAGTTGGTAGATTTCAAAGCGAAAAATAAAAATATTTGCATATGACGGTAATTCGTGGATTCGTTAAACAACGAGGCAACCAAGTATTGTTTTGCAGTTTCACTTTACGGGGGCCTGTTACCTGTAGTCCGGCTGCGTCATCGTTCAGTGGATATGTTTATAAGGACTGCCAATTACTGCTTTGGCCGACTACATACAGATCTATGTATATGCAGGAAGAGCGAAAGATCGAGTTCATTTGATTTCACTAGGAGGTTGCGAAAAGGAAGATTTTGGCAAGCAGTGATTTCGACGTCACGTAACCATTGTATCCGATCAGACCATCAATAGAATAATTGCTCAGTAGCTTCAGGGCACAAATGGATTGATGAGCTTATGTATATCGGTCAAATGCTGAAATTACTTTCACTAAATGTCTGACAGAATATTGGTTACTACTATTGGCCACAATAGTGGTGATTTTCGAAAGGCAGTCATTTTTTACCTTCGGATTTTAAGCGAAAGCCCGCATATGTGGAAAGATACATACATATATGTATGTAAGTATTTCGTACAATTGTAATCAAGTGTCGAAGGAACTATTTCAGCTTGAGTTGGTATACGGTGTCTTACTAAACTCCAACTCCGACTCATGAAGCGGAGGAATTTTAATTTGAGGTTCTGTTACAGGTCAACGATACGGCGGGGTATACGTAGGTTCATAACAAAAGTAGGGTTTCCCGTTTGTAGGTGTGTTGTGGTAATTAAGTTGTATGAGCGTGCAAACTCTGCGAAACATAATTACAGGTGCAGTCATACGTAGATACATACATGTTACGTGCTATACCATGTGGGAACTAACTAGTGAAGTTGAGGCATTGCTTGTTTTTGGTTTTGATGAAGACGGTTATTAACAATTTTGAAATTGCCGTAGAATCGTGATGCGCTTAGCTGATTTTCTGATTTAAATTCACTCGGTTTCAAAGGAAGATATTGAATATGAAGACTGATTTAAGCTTAGCTATGGCTAATTGTTTTTTACTATTTTAGAGCTTGTTATACTTGGCTTGTTCTTGGCCGATTCATATTTTGTTTTTTTTCTTTTTTTTTATAGAAATGAGGTTCTTTTAGAGGAACCTGACTTACTTATTCATTTAAGTGGCGCTATAGTTCGGTGTGAACCTGGGCTTCAACCAACAAGCTGGCATGTTTTTCGCCAGCTGTTTCCAGCGACGCACTCTCAGTTAGTTCCCTTTCACCTGTGTGCGCATCCGATTGGACTCGAAGGCTCTGCGGGCCGGAGCTGTGTTATTCGTTCGCTCTACATGGCCTAGCCACCTTAAACGTTATATCCGTAGACGTCGTACTAGGCCAATCTCGCTGTACAGTCCGTAAAGTTTGTTGTTGTATTCAATTTTATTCCAAGCTCAAAATGGTTCCAAGAGTGGATGAAGACGGACAACTAGTAGTGGAGTCACAGTCGGTGCTGAGAATATGGAAGGAAAACTTCTGTAGACTGTTTAACGGCGATGAAAGAACTAATACCACGCGCTGTCAGGCAGGACGATCCGTTCGCAGACGGACGTAGATGCAAAAGAACTTCGTCCATGCGACCTAGATGAAATTACGCTAGTAATTTCATAGCTCAAGAATAATAAAGCCACGAGCGCAGACGAGCTACTTAAAGCGCCTGGAGATGATCTGGTAGGGCGCATGCACCAGCTCATCTGTAAAATATGGTCGGAAGCATGCCCGACGAATGGAATCTCAGCATCGTTTGCGCAGTCCACAAGAAAGGAGACGTCAATACCTGCGCCAATTAGAACGGAATAAGTCTCCTTAACATCGCATACAAGATCTTCTCTGCCGTACTGCGTGAACGCTTGAAACCCTTTGTGAATAATCTGATAGGTTCGTATCAGTGTGGTTTCATCCTAGGTAAATCCACAATAGACCAAACATTCACACTGCGGCAGATCTTGGAAATGACCCAAAAATACCAAATCGATACCCATCACCTTTTTGTTGATTTTAAAGCCGCGTATGACAATGTGCATGGATACGAGCTACATATACAAAGCCATATCTAGTTTTAACATCCCTGCCAAACCCATCAGATTATGCAGGATGACAATGGAGAATTTCCGCTGCTCCATTAAGGTCGGTAGCGAATTAACCGGGACCTTTGATATTAAAAAAGGATTTAGACAAGGTGACGCACTCTCATGTAATTTCTTCAACATCGTACTTGAAAAGATAATACGAGACTCACTGGCCAACATAAGTCTGCACAACTGCTTGCGTACGAGGATGACATTGACGTAATTGAACGAACACAGCGGAACGTCCGTCATTAATGCGTTCCAAAACATTGAAGCAGAAGCGGCTAAAACGGGTCTCTCGGTTGACGAGGGTATAAAAGACGCTCAACGCCAACGTCTCGGCCAGAACGCAGCTGCAAATTCGAAGTGGTCAAGGACTTCATCTACCAAAACGCAAACGCAAAATTACTCTTGCCAACAGCTGCATCTATGGGCTCAAGAGGCTATTGAGAATAAGAGCCCTCAATCATTCCGGTCCTCCTCTATGGCGCAGAGGCCTGAATTTTAACGAAAGCGGATGAGGAGGCACTTGGTCCTTTCGAGAGGAAAATTCTGCGATCAATCTATTGTCCCGTTTGTATAAACGGAGTGAGGAGGAGAAGTTACGACGACGAACTGTACGGGCCGTACAGCGACAGCCCGGTTAGTACGGCGTCCACGGATCCAACACCTAACATGGCTAGGCCATGTAAAGCGAATGGATAGTACCGCGTGTTGAAAATCCTCGATATCAAGGGGGCTTTTGATAACACTTACTACAACTGTTACAGGCAAATGAGAAATTCTGTTTGTGTACGCATGCAACTTGCGCTATAATCTATCTCTGACTGGTGTCGGTTAACAAGAGATTTGAGATACTGATCCCAATCCGCACAGCTTGGGAAAGCGACCTTAGATGGTACACATTTGGCTTAAAAATGGAGTCTGGCGTTGCCGCCGGCATCTTTGGACCAAATGAGAAAATCTCGAAGGCCCTGAAAACGAGTCCTAGTGTCTTCCAGGTCGAATTATGCACCATCCTGATGAGCGCCAACCTAAACTTAAAGACTGGCATAAGAGGCGTAACCATCAGTAAACTTTCAGGCAGTCAAGCAGCATTCAAAGCGTTGAGCGCGTACGGAACCTCGTCAAAAGAAATATGGTCAATATCTTTTGGGTGCCAGGGCACAAAGGTATTAAGGGCAATGATTTTGCCGACCAACTCGCTAGGAAAGGTTCCAGTGAAAGGTAGATTTTGTCGCCTTAGGAAGCGTATCCTTCCCAGTGAGGTTATAACACCTGAGGGGAGCAACGAGAGACAACCTCAACTTTTAAATCTACACAGGTCGCAGTGCCCCATGCTATAACAACAACAGACAAGCTTAAAACCCGCTTGATGCGTTCAGGTCACATGTTTTGGAGATGCCTTATGTAATACAAAGCGTAACGTAACGTAAAAGAGGTTCAAGTAAAATTGGTTGCTCTCTAGGGTGAAAGTTAAAGTTAAAGCAAGTTGAACAATTTAAAACTCAATTAAGTGACGATTGACTATGTTAAGATTATATTTTACTAGTGAAACTGATATCCTGTCGAAGTGATAGTATACAAATATACTTTGGTTGATTTATTGGATAATGGCAATTGCCTATATTTAGCCCTGCTGGTCTCCGTTTTAGTTTTGTAGCCATTATATCTTCTCTTGAGTTTTTTTAACGCAACTCTTTAGCGAGATTTCTGCATTCTGCTTCTCCCCGATATTACACTTCTTACAATCCTTTCTTTTTTTTTTTTTTTTTTTTTTTTTTATTGTACAGTTCAGTGTAATGTCCGCAATCATTGTACAATCAAATGATAGTTCATAATCGTGTCTACCTAATTGCCGGCTTAAGTAAAGTGTCATACAAATCTAATTTGCTATCTATGGCCACAACCTTCACGCATTTCCTGGACAACTGCTACGTTCTACATTGAGAAACTCCATATCAATTTAAGAATGTGCGAGTCTGCACGTCGTTGTCTCGACAAGTCCACTTTGTCCAACAAAGACCTCAACCAAACAGCCGCCGGCAACGGCGGCGATGTTACGAGCAATAACCGCCTATTTCCCAGCAGCTACAACAAACGACTATCTATAGTCGCATCTATAGTTACAGCAGCACAGTCTCGTTTCAAGTCCAAGAGGCATATTCTCATAATTTTCCTACACTTACAGACGATGATTTACTTTGTTAAGCATTACATTACGTTTACTAGAAACCGGTGTACCGTGCTGCGTTTGATTTAGTCGACTAGCCACTGCCAATGGTGATCTCCAATTGAGCTGAAAATCACTACAACAGATGGAGTAATTCAACGCAACTATGAACGCTATCGAAGCTATCGCATTTCCTGCTACTATGAGCGACTGGCTTTTGTTCGATTTTACTCGTACTATATGGGAGCAGCAAAAATGATTTATAGTTATGTAATTCAAAGCAATTGATTGCTTTAAACTAATTAATTGTTACGTTCGAGTAGCAATAACTCCGAGTTCCATTCTCATGAGTTTCGTTATTAGTCCACCTAGTTGTTGCCGGGTTTTCGGGCTTGAACACGCCTTCGCACTAGATCTTATCGCTCTGGTAAGAATCGGTTTGCAGCTCTACATACTCTTATATAGGAAAGGTACTAGGGAAGGGTAACGAATGAGTTGGCATGAAGTTCCTTTGCCGAAAATACCATCGGAGTATTGATTATTCGATTGTCTCAATGTCTACACTGAAATGATAGGTTCGAATGGGGAGGAATCGTTTATTTTAGTTACCAATCGATTATGACCATGGAATAGGACACGTGGGAATATATGTTACATTGAAGTTGAGAATGGGATTACAGGTGGAGTAATAAAGGAACCTGATTCATATTTGATGGCTTGTTGACCGAGTATCGGAGGATTATGGTAACTTATTGCCTTTTTTACGTTGTTTCACTTACCTGCGGATATTTGACGATTAAAAATACTGTCAGGATCTGTTGCAAGGACTTCTCATGGAATCAAGTGAATATAAAGAGACGAACGTATACCCCAAACTTGGGTAGCTGTTTGTTCCGCCCAATTACCTATCAAGGTGGCCAACAACTTTGAATAAAGAATTTAAATGTCCTGAGGTACGAGGTATATCGAAAGAAAGTTTGTATTTGCTTGGAATATTGGGTAAACGCAACAACGTACGGAGCGTGTGTTGTGCTTGCGAATTGGGTGATTGGGCGTTTAGAATATTTTGCAATTTGTGGTTTCGCCACAAAGCTAAGCAAGCTGATGGGTCAAAAAGTTTAAAGAGAGCGATACAATAAGGAAAAATGTAGGTCCAGGTGACCAAGGTCATCCAGAACGGTAGAAAACGTGGAGAGTGTCAATCTTAAGTCTACTCGTGACGATCCGGACCTTCATAGTTCAGAAATACTGCATTTTGAACAAAGATCTAAGGATACGCACCTACAAAATATAATTGGTATTAAAATGAAAGCCCCAGAATGTCGGTCAGAGGCTTGAATTCATAATTAACCGCTTTTCAACGTTTCTTTAATGGACCCATAAATAAGCAAGACTTCCACAACTGGAGTGGGGCAAATTAAGTATGAATAACCTTATTCATATACCTAAAGTGACCGCAAGGATCTATTGGCCCTTACCAACAAACTTCTCCAGCTGGCACCGTCTTTTGCCAGCTGTTTTCAGCGATGCACAACGAGTTGGTTAAGGCCCCCTTCCAACTGTGTGCACCACCCTAGATTTGGTCGTCTGCTGTGTCGTCCCTCGGGGTTGGACGAAGACTCTTGGGACCGGAGCTGTGTTATTCATTCGCTCTACATGGCCTAGCTATCTTATACGTTGGATCCGTAGACGTCATACTAGGCCGATGTCGCTGTACAGCCCGTATAGTTTGTCGTTGTAACTTTTCCTCCACTCCTCGCTTATACAAACGGGACCGTAGATTGAACACAGAATTTTCCTCTCGAAACGACCAAGGGCCTCTGAATCCGCTTTCGTCAAAGTTCAGGCCTCTGCGCCATAGAGGAGGACCGGGATCATTAAGGCTTTGTACCTGCTAATTGTGACGTTCTTGCCGAGACGTCGGTGTTGTGCGTCTTTTTCGTTTTACCCTTGTTAACCGAAAGATCCATTTTAGCCGTTTCTGCTTCAGTGCTTTCGAACGCTTCGTTGACGTTCCGCTGTGTTCGTCCAATGAAGTCTTGAAATAGATCGTACCTCTTGTGTTGGCCAGTGAGTCTCGTACGATCTTTTCAAGCACGATGTTGAAAAAATTACTTGACAGCACGTCACCTGGTCTAAATCCGTTTTGAACATCAAGCGTCTCTGTTAATTCGCTACCGACGATAATGGAGCAGCGAGAATTCTCCATTGTCGTCCTGCATAATCTGACGATTTTGACAGGGATGTTAAGACTATACATGGCTGTCATCATCCCTACAGGCTTCCGCTCTGGCTGTATAGTCCTGGCATGTACGTTTTACTTTTTCGTAAAACTTCGGAGCGTCATTCCTGTGGCAGCATCTCTCCATCTCCTCGATCTCACACTTTTGTTGCTTGTAAAGTTCACAGGCAGCTCTCGTCCGTCTATGTATGTAGCAAGGCTTTGCAGGCGGCTTGCTTTGCTATATGGGCGTGCCCACATTGCTCATTAAACCAGGGGTTTCTAGTTGGTGGAGGTTTGAAATCCAACACGTCAGCGGCAGCATCTCTGATGGCGCGCTGGCAATGCTCCACTGTTATTCTGTGGATTTTGCCGGTGTCATCGGAATTTGCGAGAGGTTGAATGAAACTCGATCGACAAAGATCCTATCGGTCACCTGTAATCGAGCTTTCCGACGTCAAACTTTGGTTGTCCAGCTCGACTCCGTGGCATCCTTGATATCTTCATTCGTACCTTGGCTAGAACAAGATAGTGATCCGCGTCGATGTTGGCTCCTCGGAAGGTTCGTACATTTAGGATGCTGTAGGAGTGTTTGGCGTCGATCGCAACGTGATCGATCTGATTGATGGTCGACTGATCAGGTGATCGCTAGGTTCCTTTGTGTGGATGTTGGTATGCGGGAATCGTGTGCTAGATAAAAACAAAAAATAGAAAAAAATGTAAATTCAATCTCTGGTACAACACATTATCTTGTGGGCGACATAGTCGATCATTCCCTAAAAATTGTCTCTCCAAAGATCACAATAGCTGTCATATTAGATCAGAGTTGAAATATTCCGTTAAGTAAGATATGTAAGTCACACAATCCCTGAACAAACGCTCTAAAATCGTCCCTAATCGTATGGTAATGGAAATGTTATCAAAAGACTTGCTAATCAGCTGCTAAGACACTGCGGTCACAGGTATCACTTCCATGGGTTTCGTTTTGAGAAAGACAACCTCCGTCATCTCTCTTCTTGTGGAACCAATCTTCAAATTGATTAGAAAAGTTGACGATCTCCTCGCTATTTTATGCCTTAGCCATTTGGCTTTAAAAATAACTTTTTTTCTCTGATGGGAATTTGTGATATATTGTTAAAATCGCATACTTACTAGTACTATTGGTTTAATTGGTTAGAAAGTGTGAAAGCTAATGTAACAACAGCAGTTTTCATGTAAGCCTTCACTTATTACCTTGAAGACTGTACGAACGAGTACCATAAACTGCTGATTACATTCTCTGAGTTATTGGCTTTTGCATAAGAGCAATCAACAAGACAACATTGGCATTACCTACCTCTAATATCCAATATCCATGTCTATACCTTTCGCTCCAATTTTTTTTATTTCTCTTCAGTGCTTTTTTGGCAACCTTTGATTTTGTAATTTTGGCAAATATGTAATAAAAATTACTTTGATTACAATACAAACCACAAAGCTTAGGCGCAATCGTAAGTTCATTTCATGTTCAGGGAACAGAAATCCAAAACCCCAATCACAATATTATAAATTACCAATCATTTCGCTTTTGTAAGACGTTCTTTTTTCTGGTTTCCCTGACACAAAAGAATGATTGACCGCCTGAGCCGCTAGCAAATGAACAAACATCTATATCTACGCTAGGACTGTGGTGTGGTAGATACTTTTCCTTTTTTTCTTTTTTCTTATCAGCCCAATGATCAACAGGTTACATTTTTTTCAATATTTCTTTTTCGTTTTTTGGTCAATGAGATTTTGGAATTTTTTTCTCATTGACTTATCTACGGTGAGCAACGATCGAATGAAGCTAGGCATGGACCTATTGATAGGCATAGAGATCATGAAGTAATTGAAGTGGAATTAAACCTGCTCCCATTCGGGCAGAGACCGCAATGGATAGACAGGCATGGCGGTTACTGGTGGCGTACTCATTTCAAACGTTACACTCGTGTTCACAATCCGCCAGTAAGATCAAGTTTATTGCGATTTTGTAACAACTAACAAATTTATGGTAGACTCGATTTCCAATGACGATGGCGTGGTAGGTGAACTTACTGGGGTTTTTTTTTTTTTTTTTTTTTCTAGTTCTATACCGTTAAGGTGGATACTTGCACCATTTCGTTGTATTGCAATGCAGACTGGAGTTATGCGATATTGAATATTTTATTTTATATCGTATCATATATCTCTGTAGTTTTAGTTAGTTTTAATTGACTTTTGTTTCAATAAATATATTACAATAAAAAAATATTAACAAGTCATAATGGGTTTGGCCTATGGCCGTCTACCAGGTTGCAAAATATAAATTTAAGATCTTATATTAGAAATCTCCCTCTATAATGCGCCTTCTATACCGAAGTGCTGCTATTGAGTAATTATATAAGACATCCCATCCTTTTTTTCCATTTAAGACACTTATCATTTCATCTTCTTCTAAGATATGTTTTCCAAACACTGATAGTCGAATTTCTTTAAGAATTGGACAAACACCGAGAAAATGCAGGATATCTTCTCTCTCTTTCATATTGCACAGGCAACAAAGTGTTGGTAAATCTAGACGATGTCGTATAAAGTTTAGTTGGACAAGTTAACCTCTCATTTTAAATATAGTACTTTATAACGAGGATCTTTTCGTTTAGCCCCACGTTGGGTGCCAATGTAATGATTTTTTTCTCGTTGTTCTTCTGGTCAGCAAAATACCACATTTTTTGTCCGAGATCCATGATAACTCCCCGCTTATTCAGCGGGGTACTGCGTCTTTTCGCATATCCTGCGGTAAAGGGTAAACCAACCTATTGCCTCAAACTGCGATAACCCTTGCCGTAGTTGTAAGGAAATAAATAAATATACTTATAATCAAAAGATTAACACAATTCCTCTGTGTTTTACTGTCCCTGCGAAGGGATCACTGAAGAGATTGGTAAGCCCTACCCCCTATCCGAGCACCCTTACTCCAAAGATCGGAGAGCGAGAAAAGATCTCGTTACATTGGCACCCAACGTGGGGCTAAACGAAAAGATCATCGTTACAACTTATTTTTTCAACTGAGTGACTTTTAAGGAAATACGATTTTTCGTTTAAAAAGTGGTTAAGTTTTCTTCAACATATTCATCATACGTAGGTCTGCCAAACTTCTCCAAAATTAAGTCGAATTTTTGTCTTAAGAGATGAGGTTGTTCGTTCACTTGGACAGTCAGATTTATTCCGCTTCTGCTGCTACTCTCTGCCATCCTTCATAAATATTTCCGTTTGTTCTAATTATACATTTTACGTTTCGTCATCTGGATGCATTCATCTCTAGTACTTTTAAGACAGAGTTGAAGTGTATTTTGACAGTTTATAAGACCAAAGGCGGGGTTCCAGTTTCAATGTGTAGTATATATGTAGTTAGGGGTATTTTTTGGTGACCGAAATATTCTCTTCAAGAAGTACCGAGGCAATTTTTCCACCGCATCATAACCTTTGTAATCCCAGACTTGAGATCCACATAGCATTATCGGGGCTGCAGGCGAGTGGAACAAGGTTTGCTTTGCACTTTGCAGCACGTATTTGCTTTTGAAACAACCTTCCCAAATCGCACAGAAAGCTCTTTTAGCATCAGCTGATTTCACTTCAAAATGTGGTTTTAAACTTAAAGATTACGATATAAGGATACCTAGATATTTGTATCTGTGTACTATCTCAATTTCTTCGCCGTCTAACTTCCATTTTTCCAAATGTGAGTAGCGTCCCCCTGCTTTTCTGAATACCATCATTTTTGATTTATCAAGATTAACAGTGAGATACCAGCATTTACAATATGCGCAAAGTCTGTTTATCATCAACTGCATACCTTGGATAGAGTCACACAGAAAGACGATATCATCCACATACATCAATGCAGGTATACCTTATTCCACCTCTTACATCATCAGTTATGCCACTGATGTATAATATAAAAAGGAGTGCGCTTAGAACACAGCCTTGTTTAACGGCCATTGAAGTCTTGAACTCTTCAGAAATCATGTATCCATCCCACACATGTGCACTATTGTTCTCATACAAGGCTCGAAGGATTTGAATAATTTTGCTCGATACACCTATTTTCGACAGTTTGTAGAGGAGTGCTTCACGCGGCATTGTATCAAAAGCTGCTCGAAAATCTACAAAGAAGGCGTACAACAGAGAGATGTTTGTCGTGTATCCGTTTATGTACTATATCTCTGTATCTCGTTCGATGATCGTGAAATATATTTTGACAGTTTTAATCACAACTGTCTTGTGTATCCAATTATTAAGCACATTTCGAAGCATATTCTAACCAATTCGATAAGGCGTCGACACTCTTTAATCATGTTTATTGATCTTATGAAATAACCCACATGCTACCGCTTTAAACAAAACAAATTGACAGCGCAATACATCGTGATGTTGTTTTTCTTCTCCTAATTAGTCACACGCAGAACCTTTTGCCAAGAGTGGCCACTATTATTTATGGTCCTGTCCTTGAGATACTCATGTTTCAGGTTGACAGTTAGAAAACAGATACCAAAAGTCTTTCGCGGAAAGGTCTGTCCAACCCAAGCAAGTATGGTTTAAGGTTTGGCCATCGATTTATTGAATTTCATTCGACCCACAATCGATAGTTATGCACTTTAATTAAATCGAATTGCATCCAATCGTTGAGATGAACGAAAAACGTTTTGTTGTGGGGTACGTTCACATTTTTGTTTTTTTTTTTCTTTTTCGAAATGTCAAAAAAACGTTGTTCGAACAGAATATATTACTGTACTGCATCGATTCGGACATTTTTACCACCTTGGGCGTTAACGGTTAACTTGTACCGAAGAATGCATTGTGCGTTCGGGTGCAGTGCAGTGCAACACGAGTCGCGAAAATGTCAACTGAAAATGGGCAATTAGGATCAGTTTGAATCGGAACGCGAAATGCATGACAGCTTTAATGGGCTTTCCGAAAATGGTTGTTGAAAGGGGTGTGTTCACTTCGGTCGGTGGCCGGGTCGCGTAAGTAGCGAATGATGAATGGAATTTTTGTTTATTATTAGGTGTCTGTTAGAGAAGGAGGTAATTGAATATTTTTTTCTAGTGTAATTAATCACTTGTGACTCGAAATAAGTCAGCGAGGCAGGTAGCTGGACGGTGGCTTACATATAAGGCGTTGGTTTCATTTGATTTGTGAAATTACTTGAAAATTACGGTTTTGTCGCATAAATCGTGAAATTTAAATTAGGTTAGGGTGTGTTGTTGAGTTGAGCTGAGTACAATGCTGTTCAAATGACTGTCAAATGACAATTGCTTAAACAGGCCTACTACGTGAATACGATACCAACAAAAATGATTTGTTTAGAGTTGAAAAGAGAAATTAAAATTTAAATGAGCCTTTACTTGAACTTTGATATTCTTATATTTAGCAAACTTTTGCCTGGTTTGAATTATATGGTATGCTATAAAGGCAACATTTCGATAAAATCTACTATTTAGGATGGTCATGAGGGGAAGCCTTAATAGGAGATATGGACACAACTTGATTTGAGATTTGGTCACAATATGGTTATAACCCGAACTATTCTCTGTCTGATTAAGTAACCAGGCGGGAATAAATTCCCCAAAACAAAGCGAACCTCTAACTTCACGAACTAAAATGGTGTGACAACTTATGGCGCTAAATTATGAAAATTGTGCAATTGTTTTTCTCATAGATTATTGCTGCGATTTTGATGAAATAAAATGTATCACCGTTATATTTGTAGGAAATCATTTTATTTGAATTGTCTTTTTTTTTCACACACATCTATTGCATACTACTCAGTCTTTCGAGTTCAGCCCGCTTTAGTAAGAACGCTGGTTTGGAGTTGATTCCCAAGAACCTTTCGGATGGCAAACTTGGATCGAAGAGGATTCCATACATTTTCTTGACCTTCGAATACGAATACGCCGGGTGCCAACACGGCAATAAATTCACTTACCCCTTAGTCCACAACTGCTTTGTCCAATATAATTCCTTGCGACCTGTGAATACTAATGCCGTGAATGACTTTACTACCTGCGTTATAAGAATGGCGCCTGAAGCGAAATTGGTCCCGTGTAAGTTTCAAACTTGACCATGATCCAGAGAGGAGCTTCGCTTGGTATGGAGTTCTCGGCTCTGTTTTCGGTCGGACCGTAAATAATGTCAATGACTGTGCCTATCGAGTCATTGCACAGTCCGCAAGAGGTCCACAGGTTCTGGCGTAACATCACTTAAGCGCCAACGCAGAGTAACAGTTCTGCGCTCAGTCCTTGAGTTTCGTCATCTGACGCTTGAGCGGCTGTTGCATTGTTGTTTGAGGCATTTATTCGAGTCACCGATATTGTTTGCAGCCACGTCGGTTGGAGCCATTAGCTGGACGTGCTCCAAGCCGAAACTTTTAACAATTTCGTTGATGACTAACAACTTGCCGGTTCCAGCAGCTCCCATGACTATTGCCATCTTATCCGTCGTTTCTCCGTTTGTCGCTCTTGCGATGAAGTCTATCACGGCTTGTTGCTCGATGTTCAATTTGATAGACATTTATATACCATCCATATTCATTGACCCCAAGTTTCTAACGTCAGGAGCTCCAGACAGCCAAAATACGCCATGAACATTTGGGCTTCCTCTATGTTGATACTCGAAACGCTACCGATAGTCTATGATCGGATACTTCTTCTCCAATACTTCCACAAACAGTTCCACTCTCGTTGCCAAAGTAACTGTCTGCAACTGACGGGGTTTTCGAGAGCAATGATTGCATGAGAGCACCGTGGCGCAGTGGGTAGTGTGTTGGCCTCTGACGCCGATGACACGGGATCGAATCCCGACACAGCCATGTCATCGAACGTGTTTTTACGGTGTTTCTCCTCAGCGGGGTTCTGACAAAACCCCCTGTAGTAAAATTGTCATGAAAAGCTTCTCGAAATTCGCCGTTCGGAACCGGCAATAAACAGTAGGTCCCTTTCACCTATGGGAAAATTAAATCACACAGCATGGGTGATTGAGAGAAGCTCGGCTCAGGTCCTTCATGGACTGTAATGCGAACATACATACGATTGCATGGCCCTTGCAACCTGAGCTTCAGACTTCCCAGTTGGATCGTATCCAAAATGTTTCGTTAGGCATGGCCACCAGAGATCTGCCACGCTTAACGTCAAGAAAAATGTTGGAACGCTTCTGATACCGGTAAGACATTGTGCCTCTGGTATTTGAAGCAACGTAGAGAAAACGGTTCATCAGCGCCGGATTCTCTCTGGCTTGTTGTTTTAGATACTCCGGAGATCCATTGAAATTTGTCACGTTGGCGTAGATTAAGCCTTTGCTAATTGCGTCGTGGTGTTGCATCGTGTTGAGGCAGAAGAATGGAAACCTCGGGTCTTGCGCAAATCTCTTGTCATGGTAACTCATCAAATAGCGAGCCCATTCCTGAAATGTGGGTTGATATTCTCTAGAACGTTTATTATCATTGAAATCAGCAGCACCAGAAGGTAACAGATGAGGAAAAGCTTTGACGATGTATCTAACAGTCGTGCATTCATTGACCGGATTTGCTGAAGCTGCGGGCCAATCGATTACATCACGAACAACCTCGGTTTGTCTCATACCATTTGACACGGGAAGCGCATTAATAATCACATCGTCACTGTCTTCAGCAACATCGGGCATTGAGTCGTTGGCAACACTTTCGTCGACATGTCTAAGTTGATCTTGGACGCTTCCGTCTTCTGGTAGTGACGCCAATGCGGACATATTGATTTGCAAGTCAGCATAGAAGCGATTCTGTTGCTTTAGAAACACAAAAACATCGTGTACCACCTGTCGTCTGACCCTGAAATCTTTGAATCCTTGGGCTCCCTGCTTCCTAACCAGCAAGATGTTGACGGTATTAGGAACTCTTGGCAACCCTTTTGCAATCGGTTGGAGATCTTGCTCGACATCCAGTAATTCCTTTGTAACGGAATTGACCATTGACACCTTGACTGCGGAGCTGATAGACGCTGAGAACGGGTTGAATCCGTGCTACCAACATCTGCTCGACGACTGACAATGTTTTCATAACCACTGGAACATCTCCTGGATCCATGTTGTTTTGAGCAGTGTACTTGAAAGGGTTTTTAGTGCAGTAATGGCAGATGACTTCATGGGTTGTACATAGCAGTGAGCAGTTGTTGCAGAGTCTGAAGACGTGCTTGTCGAGATTCTGGGTGAATGTTCTGATAAATTCAGTGTCAAAAATGGATTTTTTGTTGAAATTTAAATAATTGCGCGCAAATTTTTTTTCGAATATATATTTTTTTTCTAGATTTAATTTGGTTTTTTATTTTTTACAACTAAACTGAATCGAAATTCAAAATTCCGGCTTCGTCATGACCCGGTTTATATAGTCAACTAATAGTGTTTAAAATTTCATCTCTCTAAAATGTCAGGAAGTGGTCCAAAAACGCGAACCACCTTTTGAATCCGAGTCAGCACGAAGAAAGCTCACCTTCGGTTCGCTTTGATAAATGAAATACGATAATTTGGAAGACAAACACCCATTTGCACGTGTCCTTAAGGATGACAAGAATGAGTTGCGTACAGGCAGCTTCAAACTTGCCTACTCCCTACAAACGAGATAATCCATTGAACAAAGTATGGTTGAGGGCAAATGAAGCAATGGCAAAATCGGCTAAGGTTTTCCTTTTCGAAAACTTATAATTCAAAATGCCAGAAACCTTCGCTTGAAGAAGCAATATGCATATGTAGGTATATGTATATGAATATGAGCATTAAAACTCACGTATTTTGATTCAGTAAGAATTTATAAGAAGGTGTTTAATAGAACTCGAGGTTAAGACGTCGTTGAGGTTTTAAGAGCAAAAAGGTAAGGTGCGGGGATATCGATTAGTTGGTCCTCAAACTTATCAAGAATGGATGGAATTAACGATTAGCTGGGTAGAGTATCCCTCATAGTTGTGCTGAGCAAATTGGCTGGTATTATATCGATACTCAGTGTTCCAAAGCCCCAATTAACCCTGTCTTATTGGCATATACAGGGTCTTTCATGAAGCGCTTCTGATTTTTAATATTAAATAAAACAAAGCGAGTATGAGATATTATCGAAATTCTTTATTCGTTTGAAAGGCCTATTGATGCCAATATGTACGGAATATCCGCCGCGGCTTCACTGGGTAGCGCTCATCCGAAATGTCAAATTTTCCATGACTCTGGCGCATAAATCAGACTAAATTTGACCGATGGCGTGGGTTATGTTGGCTTCGAGGGCCGCTGTGGCCTGTGATGTATTCAAATAAACCTGCGATTTCAGAAAACTCCACAACAAAAAGTCGAACGGGGTCAAATCGCATGATCTCGGTGGCTAGTCACATCCCCTCCACGTGAGATAACCATGCCCTCGAATCGCCCGTGCCGAACTTCCAATATGGCGTGAGCTGTGGGGTTCTTAGCGCCGCCGTCCTGTTGAAACCACATGTCGTTGGTGTTCATATCATCCGATTCAGGTCAAAAGAAGTTAGTAATCATCGACTTATAGCGCTCGCCGTTGATGGGGATAGCCTGGCCAACAACGTTTTCAAAGGAATATAGACCGATGATGCCGCCAGCCCAAAACCCACACCAAATTCGATAATTCTGTTTGTTTACTTACCCATTTATCAAGAAATGGGACTCATCGATGAAGATGATTTTTCGATGAAAACTAGAGTCAGTTTCCAACTGCTCCAGAGCCCATTCAGGGAAAATAATTCGTTGTCTATGGTCGTTTATCTTCAGCTCCGGGTCAGTTGAATTTTCCACGGGTGCAGGCTCAAGTCATGACGGAGAATGCCACGAATTCTCCGGGACACTCTCACGGATAGCGGCGATGTTTTCGGCAGATCTTGTGTTTGGCTGACGTAAGGGTGTTGGTTTATCTTTTAATGAACCAATGGACTCTAATTTATCCACCACACTGCCAATAGTCCTCTCGGTAGGACGATTACGACGACCCGAACAGAACACCCATTTTGATAAAACAATTTTATTATTTGCACGTATTGTCACGGTCAGTAATCGTACAGTGCCGATTTCTTAGGTAAATTTAATGCAAAATGGTTGGAAAATAGTTCAGATACGTCCGATCTAACAAATTCACACTGGTTTTGTTTTATCTTAAAATGTAAGCAGCAATTTACGTATTAACTACTTCCTGACCCACCTTTGACTTTCTTGTTTCCTAATATAAAGAAAGGTCTCAATGGAAAAAGGTTTTAATGAAATGAAGAAGTTACCGATGCAACTTTATTGCTTAGCGGGAAAGCCGATTGTTGCGGCCTTAGCAACTTCTCCCTAGGCAACAACATTGATTAAGATATTATTTGAATTGGCGCGGCAAATTTTATTCCTAGTAGAATTAATAACACCAGGCTAGAAGTTAGACATAAGCTGTAAAGAGGGTATTCGGTTAAAATTATGTCGGACTCATGTAGGATTCGTTCTTAATAAGGATTGTGTAAATACAGCTTTAGAAAATAGGTTGAATATGAATAAGTCGGGTGGTAGGTGTATTTAGATTATAAGCTTCGAACAACTGAAAGGGTCATGTTACAATCTTATCACAGTATTACCGTGATGCATGAGATTTATCACTATTAAATCGTTCACACCTTTTCTGTTTTTCACCTGAATATTAGATATGTACATATTTAACCCGATATTCAAGTTGATATATTAGTATGATGATCAGTACCTACCCTAAAAACTAAAATGAATGGCCATGGGAAATAATAACGAAAGTGATAACAGTGATCGATGCGACTCTAAAACATCGTTTACCCAAATCATTATAACTCATTACAGGTGACCATGTCTGTCACTAATGAACTACATCCAAACAAAGCTCGCAATCAATTGATAATAATTCATTCAACCTTTATTCGCACTGTCTCATGGATTTCTATTTGTTTGCTTTTGTTTTTCTGCAGATGAAGTCGTCGGCCTTGCACTTAGTTGTGATTCTCCTCGTGGGATCTCAACTCTTAGTCGCGGCGATAGTTCAGACGACAACCACTAAGCCACCAACATTACCATCACCTCAACGATCACAGTTTACAACAGTGATGACGCCATCAACTTTACCGGCTGTTGATGCCAATACAAGCCACGAAAACGACCAGAGATCAACGGCACGCGACCAGAAGACAGCCGTCGATAGTGATGAATCTGACGAAGATGAAACGAGAATAAATGGCCATAATACAACGGCACGACTGGAGGCTCGTGGTCGTTCCATTGGCACAGGTAGTAGTATACAGAACGATTCACAACGACGACTTTACCAGCGTCAGAGGTTACCATTAACATCACCATCGGTGGATGCACAGCAAGTGCAGCAACATCAGTTTCAACGTCAATCTGAGTCTTCAACTGGCCAGGCGGCAGTGCAACAGCTGCAAACAACAAAAACGTGAGTTGGTTGTTTTCAAGTTTTTTATCTTTTTCTTTGCCTCCTCTTTCGGTTAGTGGAGCTTCCAAGTAGATTTTTAAGACAAAAGCCCGCGCAATTGAAGTAAATTGAGGAAGTAATTAACTTTAAAATGAAGAGAGCCTCGTGGCGTCAATACAGGATCTTTTGTTGGTTCGACGGGTTAGTAGGTTAACAAGGGTTGTGTTTTTCTCATTAAAGGAAAACACGATCTGGGTGAAGGGAAAAGTAACACCTTTCTATGGGCTTATAAATTATAGAGCAATCGATCCTTTCACTAAACTGTGCTAACATCATCCTTTCTATTTCAGGCCTCGTATGATTCAACGCCTAGTGGCCGGACACATACAAAATTCGCCGAGTATCGTAAACAATACCAGTGAGAGAAGTTCTTCAACAACATCTCTGTACCGAAGAGCACCCCATCAGCTAAGCAGCATCTATCGTGCGCCCAAGTTTAGACATCAGCAACCCTTGGTGACCACAACACCAAAAGCCCTCACGATCGCCACACTAGAAGCTGAGGATCGTGAAGATGATGATGATGATGACCACGATGATGCAGCACTGCTTGATGATTCCAGCGACAATGATAACTGGGACAATGGCATCCTCCGACTAAGCGCCGGCAGTGGTAAAGAGACATCTCAGAAAACCAAAAAGAAAAGCGATGCTAAGAAAACACTCTCCGATCAAGTTCGCGACGGCAAATACGGACTTATCGAGAAAGAACTCTTTCAACGCGAACCCAGGCGACCAGGAGTTATTAGTTACTTACCCAACAAGGAGGTTCCAATCGATAACGAACGTAACTTCGGTGGTCTCGACGAAGAGGACATATGGCTCGCGGAAGACCACCTACTTGTTCTGAAAGGTGGACATTTAAACGAACGCGAACCTTCTGAGCCATGGCCACCATTAGACGATTACAAAGCGCCTGGGCGACAGATAAAAATACCACCCAATCCGAAAATTCCGCCACCATTTCCCGTCCAGCTCGACGAAAATGGCCCGATACAGTTTATCGGAGATAGTAAGGTATCGATCGTCTATCCGATCGCTAATGAATCGATATCCATATATTCCGCCGGGCAAGAAATCCCAATCGAAACGTCCGAAGCAGATCGTGACCACGAGAAGAATCTACTTACCCGGCCCGGAGCGACTGGCAGCACTGAAAAGGGCCAAAATGACCCTACACACTTCTACCCAAAACCCTATCCGCCGTGGCTATTCCACAACCAGTCGTTTGTGAATCCATTCCTAAATGCTCGTCCAATTCCGGGAATAGGTCCATTCTTAAACGGATCTCTAGAGAACTATAATGGAACTGATTTCGATGAAGACGATCCATCCTTATACTACCCACCGCCATACAGTTTCGTATATAAGAGTAATTATTCCAATCCAGTTCCACCGGGTCCACTGGTTCCTGGAATTGTATTGCCTCCGCCACCTGATGCTTTTGCTCGTCTGGAGAAACATAGGACTAAATTCCCACCTCCGACAACGTTAACCACAACCACCACGTCCACTACGGAAATGCCCTTCAGGGATATTCTTACGAAAATTTCGGGATACACACCGAAGACCATCGTTGTCAGCACTACAAAATCATCCCCAAGACCGATATCCACAACGATTTCACCACCTCCTACTGTCACGACCTCACAACTACAGCCTGGTAGAAATGACGCTTATTACACTGTTCCTCCACCACCACCACCATCCAAGGTATATACTACGCAGAAAATCAATTCCCTCTCATTCGTACCTACAACTCCCAGTCCTGGCCGAAACACCCTGACCTTCTCAAAATCCAACCCAATCTACTACGAGTATTTCGAGGCACGTAAAGAACCGTCAACAACCCCGAACTACATACCAGAACACCTGCCTAATGCCCCTCAGCAAAGACCCCAATATAAACCTTCGAAGGTCTATGGCAAATCGAAAATTGTTCCCAACAATCAGTTCTACTACACATCGACCACGACACCGCGACCTCCAACGAAGCAGCTGTACACACCAAGCAATCGACCTCAATTCGTCTACGAAGACTACGTCTATATCACACCCAAACCTGAGATCCGTCCCAATGGTATCTCGAACGCCAACCACAACTTCTCTCCATACCAAGTTCCAGTCAAGGTGCCTCCGCTCAAGAACAATCGCCCCTATGACAGTTTCGAGCGCGAAGTCAATGCCATTCGCGAAACGCTACGTTTCTATCAGAATCAACACTTGCAAGACAACAACATTCCTCGCACGCCGAAATCGAAACCAATCTACGAATACAGTTTTGAGGCTTCAAAGCCCACAAGCCGCAACTTCAATCCGCCGACTGAATATGACGACGAACCTTTCAAGCCAATGGTTACATACAGTCCACCCGTGGATGATGCAAATGCATTTAGAGCAATTGCTTTCGAGAAGGTTGACAATGATCTTTCTCCCGTGCAGGGTTACTATGAAACTTCGACTACGGTAGAACCGCAGCCAGAGTTGTCAGTCAGGCAAAAGAAGAAGATTCGAGTACAGAGCGCAAAGTTCTTACAAAGCTTAGTGACACCGTACGATCAAGAGCAGCAAATTAGTGGCCGACCAGTGGAATATGTTCCAGCAACTACGTCAAGGCCGATTTTGGCGACGCAGAAACCGTGGGTGTCGGTAGAGAAACAGGTAGTGCAAGAGGTTGGAGTGCCAGTGAAAATGGCCAGATTGCAAACAACAAACAATCGTGGTTTCCAAGGGCAATTCCAGGGATATTACTATAACTCACCCAATCGGCAAAACAACCGGTACTACGATGAGCCATTCCAGCAGCAACATCCTACGCGGAAGATGATAAATCAACGACCTCCGCCGCGTCCCCAGAAACAACAAGAGCCTATCTGGAGCTTGGAGAATGACACTTATGTTAATTATGCCCCTAATCGACCACCTCTCAATCCAGAGGCTGAATTCCTAAATCCCTATCAAACATTCAGTCAGTATTCGAAACTACAAATGAGTCAGGCTCAACGTTTGCCACCATCGCAAGTACAGCAAGTGCAGCAGATCCAGAACATCAACCCCTATTTTCCTCCACCGCCACCGCCAATTAGAGTACCAATTCGACAACAACAACAACAGCAGCAACAGCCGATTTCTCTGCATAGAGATACTTTAGTGAACTACCGTCAGCCCTTGCCACCCATTAATCCCGACAGTGAATACCTGAGTATTCCCAATCGACCCCAAGCGCAACAGCAACTGTCATTGCCCAGCTATCGCCCCCCAGTACAGTACCGGGATCCATCGCAGGGCAGCAATGTCTACTTCATTACGCCCAAATACCGGCGATACAACGACGCCGAGAACGACCACTGAAGCTCAAATCGTATGACTATATCATACGCACAAAAGAGCTCTTCAGAATAGTGATAGTGCGCTGTCGCCTTCTTGTTTCATAATTCCTTAATGTGATGTGTCTAAAATTAATTTTATACTTGTATCTCCTATATACCGGCACGTATCTATAGGTCGACAATAGACTAAGGGTTGGTTTGGTTTTATTTTCCGGTTTTGTCTCTGCGGGATCCCTATACGAATGAGATTTGACAAAAATGCTCAAAATGCTCAAGTGCCCTGTGGCATGACCATTGTTGAGTGATTTCTTGTATATAATGTACGAAATAAAACTTAACCATATTATACATAAATACTATAAGCACTTGTTGTAATTTTATCATTTATTTATAATCAGCCATAACAATACCGTAAACAATAAAATTTAAATTCGAACTGCGTTCTGTCATTCATTAGGCATTAATCATCGCTGATCATTGTGAATTATTGTATAGCTTGTTAGATTACTGTGAATCGATATTGATCCAATGATAATTGCAATATGATCTATCGCAAAACCACGTGGCAATGAACAAATAAGGAGATTAAGCTTAGCACTTAGTACAATAAAGGACTTTGAATTTTGTAATCAGTTATTATGTTCTCTTTTGCATTGATAGGATATTAAATAAATTATTAAAAATCAATTTTACTTGTTTTTTAACAAATGCTGTGTCCGAAAAGTAAGTTCTTTTAATTGAGAACACCGCTATTTACTATTTATTTACTAATCCAATAAATGCACCTATGCCAACGGATTTCTCAAAGCTAAAAACGGTTTTTAAAGCCGACTTCTGAAATAGAGAATATTGACTCAAAACGAAGTCCCCGGAGGGGTGTCGTGAGTTTGTTGAAAGCCAAAAGTCGCACGGTACCAAAACACGGTGGTTGTGTTACGATACGGGTCGAGTTTTCGGAATGGTATTGACCGATCTGTTTGAAATGACCACATCATCAGCAAGATTTCTCATTGTTAATCGACAGTTTGCAAGTACGAAATCTTAAATTCTTTGGACGTGAGCTTCGGCGGTTGAGGTTCAAGCTCATGTGGGACGGTTTTTTCTGTTTGACACGCACTCGGCATTCCACTATAGCCAGCCAGGCGACTATAGCCGGCCATACGGCTATAGCCAGCCAGGCGACTATAGCCGGCCATACGGCTATAGCCAGCCAGGCGACTATAGCCGGCCATACGGCTATAGCCAGCCAGGCGACTATAGCCGGCCATACGGCTATAGCCAGCCAGGCGACTATAGCCGGCCATACGGCTATAGCCAGCCAGGCGACTATAGCCGGCCATACGGCTATAGCCAGCCAGGCGACTATAGCCGGCCATACGGCTATAGCCAGCCAGGCGACTATAGCCGGCCATACGGCTATAGCCAGCCAGGCGACTATAGCCGGCCATACGGCTATAGCCAGCCAGGCGACTATAGCCGGCCATACGGCTATAGCCAGCCAGGCGACTATAGCCGGCCATACGGCTATAGCCAGCCAGGCGACTATAGCCGGCCATACGGCTATAGCCAGCCAGGCGACTATAGCCGGCCATACGGCTATAGCCAGCCAGGCGACTATAGCCGGCCATACGGCTATAGCCAGCCAGGCGACTATAGCCGGCCATACGGCTATAGCCAGCCAGGCGACTATAGCCGGCCATACGGCTATAGCCAGCCAGGCGACTATAGCCGGCCATACGGCTATAGCCAGCCAGGCGACTATAGCCGGCCATACGGCTATAGCCAGCCAGGCGACTATAGCCGGCCATACGGCTATAGCCAGCCAGGCGACTATAGCCGGCCATACGGCTATAGCCAGCCAGGCGACTATAGCCGGCCATACGGCTATAGCCAGCCAGGCGACTATAGCCGGCCATACGGCTATAGCCAGCCAGGCGACTATAGCCGGCCATACGGCTACAGCCAGCCAGGCGACTATAGCCGGCCATACGGCTATAGCCAGCCAGGCGACTATAGCCGGCCATACGGCTATAGCCAGCCAGGCGACTATAGCCGGCCATACGGCTATAGCCAGCCAGGCGACTATAGCCGGCCATACGGCTATAGCCAGCCAGGCGACTATAGCCGGCCATACGGCTATAGCCAGCCAGGCGACTATAGCCGGCCATACGGCTATAGCCAGCCAGGCGACTATAGCCGACCATACGGCTATATAGCCAGCCAGGTGACTATAGCCGGCCATACGGCTATAGCCAGCCAGGCGACTATAGCCGGCCATACGGCTATAGCCAGCCAGGCGACTATAGCCGGCCATACGGCTATAGCCAGCCAGGCGACTATAGCCGGCCATACGGCTATAGCCAGCCAGGCGACTATAGCCGGCCATACGGCTATAGCCAGCCAGGCGACTATAGCCGGCCATACGGCTATAGCCAGCCAGGCGACTATAGCCGGCCATACGGCTATAGCCAGCCAGGCGACTATAGCCGGCCATACGGCTATAGCCAGCCAGGCGACTATAGCCGGCCATACGGCTATAGCCAGCCAGGCGACTATAGCCGGCCATACGGCTATAGCCAGCCAGGCGACTATAGCCGGCCATACGGCTATAGCCAGCCAGGCGACTATAGCCGGCCATACGGCTATAGCCAGCCAGGCGACTATAGCCGGCCATACGGCTATAGCCAGCCAGGCGACTATAGCCGGCCATACGGCTATAGCCAGCCAGGCGACTATAGCCGGCCATACGGCTATAGCCAGCCAGGCGACTATAGCCGGCCATACGGCTATAGCCAGCCAGGCGACTATAGCCGGCCATACGGCTATAGCCAGCCAGGCGACTATAGCCGGCCATACGGCTATAGCCAGCCAGGCGACTATAGCCGGCCATACGGCTATAGCCAGCCAGGCGACTATAGCCGGCCATACGGCTATAGCCAGCCAGGCGACTATAGCCGGCCATACGGCTATAGCCAGCCAGGCGACTATAGCCGGCCATACGGCTATAGCCAGCCAGGCGACTATAGCCGGCCATACGGCTATAGCCAGCCAGGCGACTATAGCCGGCCATACGGCTATAGCCAGCCAGGCGACTATAGCCGGCCATACGGCTATAGCCAGCCAGGCGACTATAGCCGGCCATACGGCTATAGCCAGCCAGGCGACTATAGCCGGCCATACGGCTATAGCCAGCCAGGCGACTATAGCCGGCCATACGGCTATAGCCAGCCAGGCGACTATAGCCGGCCATACGGCTATAGCCAGCCAGGCGACTATAGCCGGCCATACGGCTATAGCCAGCCAGGCGACTATAGCCGGCCATACGGCTATAGCCAGCCAGGCGACTATAGCCGGCCATACGGCTATAGCCAGCCAGGCGACTATAGCCGGCCATACGGCTATAGCCAGCCAGGCGACTATAGCCGGCCATACGGCTATAGCCAGCCAGGCGACTATAGCCGGCCATACGGCTATAGCCAGCCAGGCGACTATAGCCGGCCATACGGCTATAGCCAGCCAGGCGACTATAGCCGGCCATACGGCTATAGCCAGCCAGGCGACTATAGCCGGCCATACGGCTATAGCCAGCCAGGCGACTATAGCCGGCCATACGGCTATAGCCAGCCAGGCGACTATAGCCGACCATACGGCTATATAGCCAGCCAGGTGACTATAGCCGGCCATACGGCTATAGCCAGCCAGGCGACTATAGCCGGCCATACGGCTATAGCCAGCCAGGCGACTATAGCCGGCCATACGGCTATAGCCAGCCAGGCGACTATAGCCGGCCATACGGCTATAGCCAGCCAGGCGACTATAGCCGGCCATACGGCTATAGCCAGCCAGGCGACTATAGCCGGCCATACGGCTATAGCCAGCCAGGCGACTATAGCCGGCCATACGGCTATAGCCAGCCAGGCGACTATAGCCGGCCATACGGCTATAGCCAGCCAGGCGACTATAGCCGGCCATACGGCTATAGCCAGCCAGGCGACTATAGCCGGCCATACGGCTATAGCCAGCCAGGCGACTATAGCCGGCCATACGGCTATAGCCAGCCAGGCGACTATAGCCGGCCATACGGCTATAGCCAGCCAGGCGACTATAGCCGGCCATACGGCTATAGCCAGCCAGGCGACTATAGCCGGCCATACGGCTATAGCCAGCCAGGCGACTATAGCCGGCCATACGGCTATAGCCAGCCAGGCGACTATAGCCGGCCATACGGCTATAGCCAGCCAGGCGACTATAGCCGGCCATACGGCTATAGCCAGCCAGGCGACTATAGCCGGCCATACGGCTATAGCCAGCCAGGCGACTATAGCCGGCCATACGGCTATAGCCAGCCAGGCGACTATAGCCGGCCATACGGCTATAGCCAGCCAGGCGACTATAGCCGGCCATACGGCTATAGCCAGCCAGGCGACTATAGCCGGCCATACGGCTATAGCCAGCCAGGCGACTATAGCCGGCCATACGGCTATAGCCAGCCAGGCGACTATAGCCGGCCATACGGCTATAGCCAGCCAGGCGACTATAGCCGGCCATACGGCTATAGCCAGCCAGGCGACTATAGCCGGCCATACGGCTATAGCCAGCCAGGCGACTATAGCCGGCCATACGGCTATAGCCAGCCAGGCGACTATAGCCGGCCATACGGCTATAGCCAGCCAGGCGACTATAGCCGGCCATACGGCTATAGCCAGCCAGGCGACTATAGCCGGCCATACGGCTATAGCCAGCCAGGCGACTATAGCCGGCCATACGGCTATAGCCAGCCAGGCGACTATAGCCGGCCATACGGCTATAGCCAGCCAGGCGACTATAGCCGGCCATACGGCTATAGCCAGCCAGGCGACTATAGCCGGCCATACGGCTATAGCCAGCCAGGCGACTATAGCCGGCCATACGGCTATAGCCAGCCAGGCGACTATAGCCGGCCATACGGCTATAGCCAGCCAGGCGACTATAGCCGGCCATACGGCTATAGCCAGCCAGGCGACTATAGCCGGCCATACGGCTATAGCCAGCCAGGCGACTATAGCCGGCCATACGGCTATAGCCAGCCAGGCGACTATAGCCGGCCATACGGCTATAGCCAGCCAGGCGACTATAGCCGGCCATACGGCTATAGCCAGCCAGGCGACTATAGCCGGCCATACGGCTATAGCCAGCCAGGCGACTATAGACGGCCATACGGCTATAGCCAGCCAGGCGACTATAGACGGCCATACGGCTATAGCCAGCCAGGCGACTATAGACGGCCATACGGCTATAGCCAGCCAGGCGACTATAGACGGCCATACGGCTATAGCCAGCCAGGCGACTATAGCCGGCCATACGGCTATAGCCAGCCAGGCGACTATAGACGGCCATACGGCTATAGCCAGCCAGGCGACTATAGCCGGCCATACGGCTATAGCCAGCCAGGCGACTATAGACGGCCATACGGCTATAGCCAGCCAGGCGACTATAGCCGGCCATACGGCTATAGCCAGCCAGGCGACTATAGACGGCCATACGGCTATAGCCAGCCAGGCGACTATAGCCGGCCATACGGCTATAGCCAGCCAGGCGACTATAGCCGGCCATACGGCTATAGCCAGCCAGGCGACTATAGACGGCCATACGGCTATAGCCAGCCAGGCGACTATAGCCGGCCATACGGCTATACCCAGCCAGGCGACTATAGACGGCCATACGGCTATAGCCAGCCAGGCGACTATAGCCGGCCATACGGCTATAGCCAGCCAGGCGACTATAGCCGGCCATACGGCTATAGCCAGCCAGGCGACTATAGACGGCCATACGGCTATAGCCAGCCAGGCGACTATAGCCGGCCATACGGCTATAGCCAGCCAGGCGACTATAGACGGCCATACGGCTATAGCCAGCCAGGCGACTATAGACGGCCATACGGCTATAGCCAGCCAGGCGACTATAGACGGCCATACGGCTATAGCCAGCCAGGCGACTATAGCCGGCCATACGGCTATAGCTAGCCAGGCGACTATAGACGGCCATACGGCTATAGCCAGCCAGGCGACTATAGACGGCCATACGGCTATAGCCAGCCAGGCGACTATAGCCGGCCATACGGCTATAGCCAGCCAGGCGACTATAGACGGCCATACGGCTATAGCCAGCCAGGCGACTATAGCCGGCCATACGGCTATAGCCAGCCAGGCGACTATAGACGGCCATACGGCTATAGCCAGCCAGGCGACTATAGACGGCCATACGGCTATAGCCAGCCAGGCGACTATAGCCGGCCATACGGCTATAGCCAGCCAGGCGAAATTTGCTCGATCTTGCGTTTATTCCCCTTACCACGGTCCATTCCCAAATTATGCTTCTGGGAAACTTTTCTCATATAGTGAATAAGCTGGTGCGCCGTGGATAAATATTTTCACAACCTTCCCAACTCTCGCTTACGGAAAGGATTACTGATGTATAGAAATGGTTTTGAAGTTAAGGGAGATTATGTATGTGGAAACATAAAACCATTTTTTATTGTTAGGTTGAGAACTCTTCGCGATATCCTCGTAGTATGAATGTTCCTGTAAAGCTTGACAAGTTGGTTGATAGAACGAATAACTAACATATTTTGCATATTCATATGTATTCCCCGCGTGTAAGTAGACAGAAACTTACGCCAGTTCGCTGATACGACCCCTATGATCGACGAATCATTAAGCCTGTATAAAATGTATGTATGTATGTAAATGACGTGAACAATTGTTCTTTGATATACATACATACTTCTTGGACAGCGTTTAAAACTTCGCTTTCCAATAAGCCAGATATAATTAGCTGTAAACTGAACAAGGCAGCCTCTATTCCCGTTCAATAAAGGTTTTGCCCTAGTAATACCAGAAAGACACTGTAATACGAGTATGTATGTACAATATCAATATCACCACAAGGCCAATGAACTCCAATAAATTGACTTTCTAAATTACAATCTTTGTTTCGTGTATACGAATATCTGTACGAGTATATCCTATCATTCCATTTTCACGAAGGACCAAGTACAATGAGGCAGTAGTGACAATAAAAATTTTCCGCCACTGTGCTACGTTTACGACCATCAGTCCGGTCTTCGAATTTTGTTCATGGCATCGAGGGAATGAAAGTGGACCACATAAAAGCCGAATGTTATAAATTACTGAGAAAAGTCCATATTCAGTTGTTCAATTTGACACATCAAAGGGAATTCGAAAGCAAGCCAGACCGATTGGTTCGTCCTTATCACTTAACCAATACCCAGTCAAACGGAAATTCTCAGATAAAATTTTGCGCTAGTATGGACGTGGAGAAGAAACGAAATGAAGGATACTCCCGCTGCCGTGTAGTTGGAGGCTTCATAAGAAACCGCAAATACTTATACGACGTCTGAGTTTAAGTTCGACTTCCTGTATACCGATAGCTGTGAGTAGTATACGGGTACGAGTATGTAATATGGGCGTAATAGGGGTTGCTCTGGATTGGTTAGTCGAACGTTTGTTCTTCTGTTTTTTTCATTTTTCGTTCGGTGCCCTACTTCGCTGAGTGGAAATATGTTGGATTAATGTGACAGAAAATTATTAGTGCAATTTGATACAGTCACGTGGGGAAGTTGCAGACTGTTTGGAATTACAAGAAAAGGGTGGTATTTAAATGCAAATACTTGTATGCACTACCTAGGGTAGTTATACGTCAATATAGGTCTGCATCAAGGTCATTTATTTTCCAACTTACAGACTATAATAGAGACTTAAAAATCTTAGACGAAAATATATGGCAGGGAAGCTAAATACGCATGTGCTCTTAATGTTATTAGAAAACTGGAAATATTAATGCAATGACTACAGGATAACCTTACACATATTTTGTTACTGTTTTATTAAGGGGCTAGTGCTGTTAAATAGCATTAGGCACTGCTACCTTTACACATTTATTGTGCCTGCTAGCCAATTAGCCGAGGAGCTTCTCCACTTCCCTACACTTCCCTCTCGTAGAAGCCGAGATGATCCCCTCAGGTGTCATAACTTCCCTGAGAAGGATACGCTTCCTGAGATGGCAGAGAGCAGCACACTCACAGAGTACATATGTACATACATATGTGCTCTGCCGACTCTTCGTACTAAACCCAGAGTCGGCACTCAGTTCCAGGCGAGAGGTTAATTTTGTTAAGATGATATCACAGACCGCAATGTCCCGTCAGTTAGCTGGCTGGTCTCCTGATATCTATTCTACTAAGTGTGGGTATGTTAGTAGAGTGTTTGTTCAGGGGCCTGACCGCTGTTCCAAAAGGAAAGGTGTTGAGATTTTTCCCACTTGTCTAAGAAGAAGTTGATCTTAGACTTAGGAGTGCAGCAGAAACGTTCAGGGCCTATGTGTGATCGGCAATTTCATTGCCCTTAATACATTTAAGCCCTGGCACTCACCAGGATTTGACCTTGTTTCTTTTGGCGAGATCTTGCAAGGCGTCATGGCACTCTGTGACGGTTTTTGAGTTCGTGCTGTACGAACTCAGCGCTTTAAGCGCTGCTTGACTATCAGAGAGTATGTTGACGGTTACTCCTTCAACAGTCTCTAGGTTTAGATTGACGCATGTAAGGATGGCCTGTAATTCTGCTTAAAAGATGCTAGGACTCATTCCAAGGGCCTTTGAGATCTTACGAATTGGTCCAAAGATGCCGGCGCCGACGCCAGTAACCATCTTGGAGTCATCAGTATACCACCATCAGGCCTTTGACATTAAGCAAGGGATTACTGGTTACCAATGCTGATCGGTTTGGGATCAATATCTGAAATCTCTTGTCAATGCGTCCGAGACCGTGATAATCATATCCAGCTCTGGGAGATGTTGCAAGATGGACATGTGACCCACGGGTCTACATGGCAGGCTTGTGTCCGATCGAAGAATTCTGAACTACTCTGCGTAATGCCACCTTTTTAATAAAAAGGTGCAGTGGGGCAAATCCATTGTGTGCTTCTTCGGCTACCGTGGGGTAGGTTGTCATAGCGCCTGTAATGCCGAGACATACTAGTCTCTGAAGGCGTTGAAGCTTAACGGTTGTCGTTTTTCTCTCAACTTTTGTCCACCATACCGTGGACGCATAGTTGATGATAAGTCTTACTATCGCGGTATATAACCAGTAGACTACCTTAGGTTTATGTCCCCAAGTTTTAACGTAAGTGCGTGAGTTCCTGTTTCAATTTCAATTCGTTTATTATAATTAATATGTATAGTAAGCCAGAGTCTTTTATAGTACTTAGTATAGTTTACAACAACAAGCGTCTCTAGCTGGCACGGTTTTTGGCCACCTGTTTCCAGCGCTGCACGCCTAGTTGGTTAAGATCCCCACCTGCGTGCGCCACTGTTGATGCAGCCGTCCTCTGCCGCGTCTTCCTTCTGGGGTGGATTCGAAGACTCTCTGGGTCGGAGCTGTATTTTCCATGCGTTCTACATGCCCTAGCCACCTTTTTTTTGTTTTTTTTTTGCAGTCACACGCGCACTCAAGGCTACGGCCTTATAACGTATTGAACGTTGTGCGAGCGAAGGTAACAGGGTGAGGGAAAGTTTCGCGCAAGTTGATGTTTTTGACACACAACCTGGACGGAGCGCAGTGGTTTTTTGGGTCGTAGATGTTCGTTGAATACTCTCAGGGGTGGTTTGTCCTACATAGGACGAGAGTCGACCAAATTTCGCGTTGGTTATAATTCTCAGTAATTCGTTCATGCACTTTTGGTGTTAGTATTGCATACGCAGAGGATGAATTTCAATTGACCACATACTGTGAGTGTTATGCCTGCAGCAGTACGTTTGGTCGCTTTCCATTCACAACTGTGTTGCATACTTTTTTCCGTATAGAAATTGCTTTTTCGTGGCTATGAAACGAATTTGAACTATAGACCTTCCGCTCGACGGCCGTTGATGTTAACCACTGCACCACGGCCATCCCCACCCTTAGGCGCTGTATCCGTAGACGTCGTACCAGGCCGATGTCGCTGTACCACCCGTACAGTTCTTCGTTATATCTTCTCCTCCATACACCGTTTGAATAAACGGGACCGTAGATAGTGCGCAGAATTTCCTCTCGAAACGACCAAGGGCATCTTCATCCGCTTTTGTTAGGGTCCAAGCCTCTGCGCCGTAAAGGAGGACTGGGATGATTAAGGTCTTATATAGTGTCACCTTGGTTTTCCGAGTGAGGGCTCTACTTCTCAATTGCCTCTTGAGAGCAAAGAAACAGCGGTTGGCAAGAGTGATTCTGCGTTTTATCTCAGCGCTGGTGCTGTTATCGCCGGTTATTCCTTGACCACTTCAAAGTTATATCCGCCCATGGTGGCGTTCTGGCCAATACGTCGTTGTTGCCCGTCTCTTTTAGATGAAAGCAGATATTTGGTTTAACTCTCATTTACCTTGAGACCCATCTTAGCCGCTTCTACCTCAATGCTTACAAAGGCCTCCTTGACATCTCGCTGTGTCCATCCAATCACGTTAATGTCGCCGGCATACGCAAGCAATTGCGTAGACTTGAAATAAATCGTACCTCTTGTGTTGGCCAGGGACTCTTGCACGATGTCTTCAAGCACGATGTTGAAAAAGTTGCCTGACAGCGCGTCACCTTGCCTAAATCCTTTTTTAACATATAAGGCCTCGGTTTGCTCATTATCGACCTTAATGGAGCAGCGAGAATTCTCCATTGTCATCCTGCACAGTCGGACGAGTTTGGCAGGTATGGTCTGAGGGAAGGATGCCCGAAGAATGGAATCTCAGCATCGATAGCCCGGTCCATAAGAAAGAAGACCCCTATAACTGCGCCAACTATAAGGGAATAAGTCTTCTCAACATCGCATATAAGATCTTCTCTGCCGTATTGTGTGAACGCCTGAACCCGGAATAACTCTTATCAGTGTGGTTTCGGGCAAGGTAAACTCACAATAGACCAAATATTTACGCTACGGCAGATCTTGGAGAAGACCCAGGAATATCAAATCGACACACATCACCACTTCGTCGGTTTCAACGCCGCATATGACAGCGTCTATAGAGCTACACAATGCCATGTCTACTTTTAACATCCCTGCCAAACTCGTCCGACTGTGCAGGATGGAGCAAATCGATATTAAAATCCCCGCAGACATTAATATGATCGTATAAGGCGGAAAATTCAGAAAGAGCTGTGAAAAAAGGTTCAGGGGAACAGGTTTGTGTGGATTATATACGCAGGAAGTGATGCATTTGGTTGAATTGTCGCGAACTTCCAATATTATAAACTCCACTCCCAGGCCCATGGATTTCGACCAGTTAAGCAAAGAAAAATGTTCAGTCATTGCAGTCTACAGACCACCCCAAGGAAATGTGCATCCCTTTACTGAATAACTGAGTAATCACATTGATCAATTTCATAGGGATAAGAATATGATGGTTATAGGAGATGTTAATATTAACGTTAAATTGAATGAAACATACGTAGCAAAGTACCTGACGATGATAGCTTCGAAAGGCCTCTTAAATACAATCTTATCCTGCACACGAGTAGATGTTGACCGAAACACAGAGTCCCCGATCGATCATTGCCTAATACGAGTCACAGACGAGAACATAATGTCAGCAGTAATAGAAATGAACATCTCGGATCACTATGCGATATACTATGGAATTGAGTCGGAGAAGCAGATAGATCACATAGAAAACCGTACTAGCCAACAATATGTTTCAAATAACCTGCTCACTACGAAGGTAAGAAAGTATAACTGGGCCGAGCTAAATCAATACAGCAACGCCAATGACTTCTATGAAGGCTTCAAAAATGCTTTTTTCTAGGATTGTAGAGTCAGCGACTGTAACACGACAATACAAACATAGAAATAATGAACATAGATGGATGACAACTGTATTGAGAAACGAATGCAGAGAGCGAGATAGATTATACCGGCGATTAAAAATAATAGGACGAATGAAGAATATGCTAAAACATATAAGAAGTTTCGTAATGATCTCAACAAAAGAATTCTGTACACGAAAACCCAGTATGTACTATCAACGGCAGTTTCAAAAGTTTAGAAATAATCCTAAGGAAACCTGGAAACTGGTGAATGGAATTCAAAGACGGAAATGGTGTAACCTTGATGAGTTCCTGAGAACGAACTTTGGGAATGAAATAAGCTTAAGTGTTTTATCTAATAAATTTGCAAATACGCTCTGATCCGAAATTAAGTTCATGAATGCGACAAGAAAACATTGTGCCGAACATCAAGCTGTATATGTTTGTATGTTACAGTCCATGAAGAACCTGAGCCGAGCTTCTCTCAATCACCCATGTTGTGTGTGATTTCATTTTCCCATAGGTGAAAGGGACCTACAGTTTATTGCCGGTTCCGAATGGCGAATTTCGAGAAGCTTTTCATGACAATTTTACTACAGGGGGTTTTGTCAGAACCCCGCTGAGGAGAATCACCGTGAAAAACACGTTCGATGACATGGCTGTGTCGGGATTCGATCCCGTGTCATCGGCGTCAGAGGCCAACGCACTACCCACTGCGCCACGATGCTCTCAAGCTGTGTAGCGGGATCAATATTTCTCGAAGAAGTAACCGTAAGAGAAGTCGAAAATACTCTTCGAGCACTCAAAGATAATAAACCACCAGGTACTGATGGTATTCGTCAAAGAGACCTCAAAATTATCGCAACAACATTAGCGCATGTAATCACCAGATTAATTGGTTTGAGTTTTAGTCAATCTTCGGTCCCGAATTCGCTAAAAATATCAATTGTGCGACCGATTTACAAAAGCGGTAGGGAAAATGATGTTGCAGACTATAGGCCGATCTCATTACTATCAGTGGTGGATAAGGTGATGGAAGAGATGATGACGCGAAGACTATGCGAGTATGTTGAAAAATATAGAATCCTACATGACAAACAATTTGGATTTCGTAAAAACAAGAGTACAAGTAAACTACTCGCAGATTTTGCAAACAGAATATACAATAGTCTAGATAAAAATCACGGCTCTATTGTATTATTTATTGCCACTGAGTCACAAAAGAATCCTGGAACAGTTAGAAAAAATCGGTGTCCGAGGAAGTATCTTATGTTGGTTCCAAAACTTTCTAACTACTTATTTACTTACTTATCAGGCCAGCGATCCATGGAGGATCTGAGCCTGAGCTATAGCTGCCTTCCATCCTTGACGTTCCCGGGCACGCTGCTTCCAGTTATCAAGACCAAGATGTCTTACATCCGCGATTACTTGGTCTTTATGCCGGAGGTTCGGTCTTCCTCTTCTTCTCGAGCCAGGAGGCTCGGAGTCGAAGACCCTCTTAGCTGGAGCGTTGATGTCCATGCGCTCGATGTGGCCGATTCAATGTAGTCGATCTTGCCTTCCGGACTACATCCAAGTCTTTGTACAGCTCGTAGAGTTCGCGGTTGTGTCTTCTTCTTCATTCACCTTCCTCACAGACAGGACCAAATATCCGGCGCAGAATTGTTCTTTCGAAAGAACCTAAAATCAGCTCCGCTGTCCTGTTTATCGTCCAGCTTTCGGCTCCGTACAGCAAGACTGGCAGAATGAGCGTTTTGTAATCGCTCGATATCGATATCATTCTCGTATCCTGGCAGCTGGACGGACTTGTAGAAGAAAGTGCCTTCCCTGTTGACGCCTGCCCGTCGCACTATCTGCTCCAGTACCAGGTTGAAGAAGTCACATGACAGCGCATCTCCTTGCCGAAATCCGGTGCATGTTTCAAACGGTTTCGAAGTCCTGGAACCGAGTTGCACGGTGCATCGCGTATTTTTTAGCGTGGCGTGACACAACTGGATCAGTTTTCCCGGGATCCCGCATTCGGCCATCGCTCCAAACAGTTCTTCAGGATGAATGCTGTCGTATACGGCTTTGAAATCGATGAAAAGATGGTGTGTATCGATTCGAAACTCGTTGGTCTTTTCCAGGATTTTGTCGAAGTGTGAAAATTTGGTCTATAGTCGATTTGCAGGGCCGGAAGCCGCACTGGTAGCTGCCGATTAGGGCGGTGCAAAATGGCTTTAGACGTTCACACAATACGCTAGACACGATCTTGTATGCGACATTGAGCAGGGATATACCTCTATAATCCTTGCAAGAGGTAGGATCGCCTTTTTTGTGGATGGGGCAAATAGAGCTGGTATTCCAGTCGTCGGGCATGCTTTCATCTTCCCAAATTCTGCAGATTATCTGGTGCATGCTCCCTACCAGAACATCGCCGCCAGCCTTAAAGAGCTCTGATGGCAAGTCATCTGAGCCTGCTGCCTTGTTATTCTTCAGCTTCTGAATAGCTGTGCCGATTTCTTCGATGCTGGGGGGAAGGACTACTTCAGCGGCTGGAGTTGGGATTTCCTCGGTCCCTACCACTTTCTCTCTTGGTCATGCTCGTTAAGCAGCTGCTGGAAATGCTGCTTAAATACAGCCACTAATCCCTGCGGGTCGGTGACAAGATTACCCTCGCAGTTTCGAAGAGCCTGGGTGCCTTTTTGAAGTCTCCTGCAAGGCCTTTGGCTTTCTTGTTTTAGGCTAGGGTTAATCGACAAACCCTTTCTACTACATCAGTCAGAGATAAACAGTAGATCGTCCTTTGCGATATGAACACTGATTGGGATGCATTGGTATCTGATTCTCCAGCATACCTCTAATATGGAGCTCTATCTGTTTTTCCATTGGTTTTAGTTAAAACCAGGATTTAGGTTGTTCACTTGGCTATGCAATCTTGGGGATGAAGACAAGGTTAACTTCTCTCCAGATTTGGGGGATGTAGCCCAGGTTAAAACAAAACCTAAAAAGCAGTATCAGAGGTGATAAAATATTGTCCAGGGCTCTCTGCAAGATAGGAAAGATGCCGGCTTTGCCTGTGGATTTATAGGGTTTAAATGAACCAATTGCCCATTTAGCTCTATCAGGGCTTAAAAATCTGCCAGAGAGGCTATCGTCTGATCGTCGGGAAGCATCGACAGGGGATTAGAGCCACGTAAGTGCACCTCAAGCAAAGTCTCCAGGCTTTCTCTGCAATCTTACACATATGGATGGGCTATCTTAAGATCACAATCGTGCATATAGACCTCTCTTTGAATTAAAACTTTGACACGGTCAAACAGGTTATTCAACTTTATGCAAAAAGTAATTAAAAGAGCCAACTGGCCACGCCCCAGTGTCCAACTGTTATGAAGAATCTTTAGCCTAACCTAAATATATTGACTTAGCATTTCTGATCGAAGGTCTTATTCAAAAGAATCTCTGTTTTTGCTTTAGGTTTAACTCCATTAAATTATAACTTATAAGAATCTATGTACATTAAACCCTGCGAAACCATAATCACCTCATTGCCTAATGTTCCAACAAGCTTTTTTCGAAAAAAAACTTTTTACCCTCACTGTATCACCACTTTGGAATAGTCATATTTCAAACTAAGTATTGACACTGGATCTGGGCAAAACTTCCCCCAATCTTCACCCATTTACCCACATTTCCACCCTCGCAATCTTCCTAGCACTTGAGGACCTAGGCCGACTATAAAACAACGACAACATCGTCGTCGTCAGTAAGGAACACTCATATGACAATACGAAGAGCAACAACGACCATGATATGGAATAGCGCGACTCGGTAATCGGCATGGCAAACTGTATGTGAAGAGCAAAAGGATATTCGTCCACATCGAATGCGCATATTCAAAGGAAAATAGCATTTCCCTTTGCTCGAATATCGATTCCAGTTGAAAACTCCGCGAAACCATACGAGCAACTGACATAGCACGATTTTCCCCCTTCTCGTTCGCCAAGGACTTGGTTGACATTTTAGACGTTTCGCTGAACTTGAAGCACAGTAGCAGCAGTAGCAGAAGAATATTTTTTCCACCGAAAAGTGTTGTCTTTCGGTTCCTGTTTTCTGTTCTGTTTTTTATTTTTTTCAAGAAACAAATAAATAAATAAATGAATAACACATCTACAAACGCTCTGTTTCTACCGTGGGATAAGAATTACTAAGGAGTTTTTGAAGGAAAGGAAATATAGCAGAAGAGAGGAGAAAAAAGATTCGAAAGATACGTGAACGTTGTGTAGAAATCCGCGCGCCTAGTGTAGGAAAAGGATCTGTTATCCACGTTAAGTGAAGTTCAGGACACCCCCATTGCTTCTCCCGTTTCCTTGATTTCCTAGTTTTTTTTTTCTTTAACTTTTTTCTGTTTCCTTTTCGATTTTTCACCGTGCTTCACTGGAGGCAATAATTTGTGCGCAAAGAATTGAATTGTGAAATGTCGACACGGACTGACTAATACTCGTTATCATAACTCTATCCGTAGACACTAGTGTTTTGCGGAAATTATTTTAAGTTGTGCCCAGTGTACACCCCCCCCAACATAGCCGTCGTCGAATTAAGAATTTGCAAAATCGTAATCACGGTTTGGAAAGTATTTCGTGGCGAGAAAAACATGGTAACGATGACCTCCGAACTGGATAAGAGTCATACAGTTCAATCAAAGACATCATCGTCGGGTACATCGGTCATTGTAACCGGTTCCGGAGGAAATCCGTCATCTAGTGCGGTAACGACGTCGACGGCAGCAGCATCAGGAACATCGGCACCTAGTAGTAGCAGTAGTAGTAGTTCTTGTCTTAATAAAAGTTCTCTAAACAAACGGAATGAGGATGCTCCGAATATTTTGGTTTACAAAAAAGTAAATAATCTCAGTCAAGTACTATTGACCTTTCACTTACTCTCTTGGTATATACGATTGTACGTATAGAGAGTATGTGTATGTGTGTTTCCTGTCTCCCACATATCGAGAAGTTGTTAAATTTTTGTTTTGCAGATGGAATCCATTATTGAAAGGATGCAAGCAGAATCAACTGGTGTGGCCGTACGAACGGTGAAGGCGTTTATGAGCAAAGTGCCTTCGGTGTTTACGGGTGCGGATCTAGTGTCATGGATATTAAAGAATTTAGACGTCGAAGATGTGACAGAGGCATTGCATTTTGCCCATCTCTTGGCGTCACACGGTTATATATTTCCTATAGATGATCATGCATTGACTGTGAAAAATGATGGGACATTTTACAGGTAAGCTGGGTCGAACTGTATGATGTTTTTGCCTAAATCTATGCTATGACAGTCTAGAGTAGCGAATAGTATACTCGTCAGCCTTAGGGTATGCATTATTTCTTACCTACAATTTTCTAGCATATAGGCAGGAGCTACTTTACAGTAGAAGCCCATTTATTTAAACCGAATTCCAAATTCTATGATTGACAGATTTCAAACCCCATATTTTTGGCCGTCAAACTGCTGGGAGCCCGAAAACACAGACTACGCGGTATATTTATGCAAACGTACAATGCAAAATAAGACACGCCTTGAATTGGCCGACTATGAGGCTGAAAATTTAGCAAAGCTACAAAAAATGTTTTCTAGAAAATGGGAATTTATTTTTATGCAGGTTAGTTTAACAAAATTCCTATAAATTCATCTTAAGACTCATACAGGGTGGCACAGTTAAAGTGTTAGCATTATGTATTTGCTGTTAAGTGATTAATCATATATTTTGGGCTTTGAGCAATTTGTTTTGATCACTTCTTGAAGATGACATCAAGTAAATGGTCGCGTTTACAGCGGATGAGGCATTGAGCTCGTTTTTGGGAATTCTCCATCACTTTGCGAAGTGTTGCGGGCTCTATAGCGGCTATTTCGCGTCGAATATTGGCCTTGAGCTCTTCCATAGTCCGTAGCTAGTTGACATAGATTTATGACTTTAAAAAACCCCACAAGAAAAAGTCCGGTGTTGTCAAATCGGGTGATATTGGTGACCACTCGAAATCACCGTGTTTGGAAATTAGACGATCGACGAACTTACGGCTCAATAAAGGGATGGTGGCCCGAGCTGTGTGGGCTGTGGCGTTATCTTGTTGGAACCAGAAGTTAACCAGAGTTAACGAACATCAACGACCCAAACCACTGCACTCCGTTCAGATTGTGTGTATATAAAACATATCATAAGAGGATATAAAAAACTCTTGAACCTGCGCGAGTTTCAACAAAAAAGCCGTTATCATCGCCCGATAACGCTCCCCATTAACCGTGGGAGGCATCCCATCTACTTCCTTACTTGCTTAGGTGGCGCTACAGTCCGTGGTGAACCTGGGCCTCAACCAACAAGCGTCTCCAGCTGGCACGGTCATGGCCACCGGTTTCCAGCGCCGGACGCCCAGTTGGTTAAGGTCCCCTTCAAACTGCGTGCGCCACCGTTGATGCGGCCGTCTTCTTCCGCGCCATCCTTCCGGGGTGGATTCGAAGACTCTTTGGGTCGGAGCTGTATTTTCCACGCGCTCTACATGGCCTAGCCACCTTAGACGCTGTATCCGTAGACGTCGTACCAGGCCGATGTCGCTGTACAACCCGTACAGTTCTTCGTTATATCTTCTCCTCCATACACCGTTTGAACAACCGGGACCGTAGATAGTGCGCAGAATTTTCCTCTCGAAACGACCAAGGACATCTTCATCCGCTTTTGTTAAGGTCCAAGCCTCTGCGCCGTAAAGGAGGACTGGGATGATTAAAGTCTTATATAATGGCACCTCCGTTTTCCGAGAGAGGGCCCTACTTCTCAATTGCCACTTGAGCCCAAAGAAACAGCGGCTGGCAAGAGTGTTTCTGCGTTTTTTCTCAGCAGTGGTGTTGTTGTCGCCGGTCATCAGTGAGCCAAGGTAGACGAATTCTTTGACCATGGTGACGTTCTGGCCAATACGTCGGTGTTGTCCGTCTCTTTAAGATGAAAGCAGATATTTGGTTTTACCCTCATTACCCTTGAGACCCATCTTAGCCGCCTCTACGTCAATGCTTACAAAGGCCTCCTTGACGTCTCGCTGTGTCCGTCCAATCACGTCAATGTCATCGGCGTACGTAAGCAATTGAGTAGACTTGAAATAAATCGTACCTCTTGTGTTGGCCAGTAACTCTTGCACGATATTTTCAAGCACGATGTTGAAAAAGTTGCATGATAGCGCGTCACCTTGCCTAAATCCTTTTTTAACATCAAGGGTCTCGGTTTTCTCATTACCGACCTTAATGGAGCAGCGAGAATTCTCCATTCTCATCCTGCACAGTCGGATGAGTTTGGCAGGGATTTTAGAACTAGACATGGCTTTGTATAGCTCTATAGACGCTGTCATATGCAGCGTTGAATAAGACGAAGAGATGGTCTTCTCCAAGATCTGCCGTAGCGTAAATATTTGGTCAATTGTGGACTTACCAGGCCTGAAACCACACCGTTCAGGTTATCCATAAACGGTTTCAGGCATTCACACAATACGGCAGAGAAGATCTTATATGCGATGTTCGAGACCCTCGAACATGCAACGTAGGCCAACCCGGCCCTAAATTCACTTATCCCTAAGTCCACAACTGCTTGGACTACTAAGGGGGCATTCAAGTATTACGTAACGCAATTTGGGGGGAGGGGGGGTCTTGTAAAACGTTACGATGCGTTACAAGGGCGGGAGGGGGGGTTCGAACAACGCGTTATGTAACATTTTTTTTATTTAAATAAAAAACTAGGGAGTTAGTCTCCTAAGTTGGCAACTCTTTTCGTTTTTGTTTTACGGCTAATCCCTCGACTTTTTTGTACATCATTTTTATTTTGCTTTCGTTGTCAGTATTCGTTAGTGTTTTAAACACGAAATACGCACAAGCACATTGCCGTAATCTTTGTTGTAAAGGTGAGTTCATACTGTAATGTCCTCAAAAGAGAGAGATTTGCATTATCAGCCGTTCTTAGCCTATAATGGCTCTCATACTGACTTGCCAGCGCAATTGTGCAAAAAAAAAAAAAATGCCAACCTGCCCTTCGGCAGCTCAAGAAGCACTAATTGGACTTACTCCACTGCACCTTTTTATTAAAAAGGTTGCATTACGTAGTACAATCAGAATTCTTCGCTCGGGAACAAACCTATGGGTCACATGTCAATCCTGCAACAGCTTCCTGAGCTGGATATGAATACCACGGTCTCAGACGCATTACCACACCCATTCCCTTTTGAAAAGAGATTTAAGATATTAATCCCAAACCGCACAGCTTGGAAAACCACTGATCTCTTGCTCAACGTCAAAGGCCTTAGGTGGTATACTGATGGCTCCAAAATTATTTCTGGCGTTGTCGCCGGCTTCTTGGGACCAAATTGGAGGATTAGCAAGACCCTTCGAATGAGTCCCAGTATCTTCTAATCTGAATTATAACCATCCTAACATCCGCCAATCTAAACTTAGAGACTTAGAGAGATGGAATAACCATCAGTATACTCTATGATAGCCAAGCAGAGCTGACTTCGTATAGCACGAACTCCAAATCCGTTAGGGAATGCCATGATGCCCTAAAAGACCTAGCCAGAAAAACAAAAACAAAAAACAAACAAAAACAAACTCTGGTGGGTGCCAGGGCACAAAGGTACTAAAAGCAATAAAAACGCTGATCACCTCGAAAGGAAAAATTCCAGAGAAAGATACATAAGTCCTGAATCTTTCTGCGGCAGTGAGAAAAATCGCTACACCTGCCCTTTTCACTTTGCCAATCGAAAAGATTTATACGACCCCTGAACAAACACTCTATTAATATTCTAAAGCTTAATTGAGTCGATATCAGAAGACTGGTCAGCTACCTTACGGTCGTCTGAAACTGAGTTACGACTCTGTCTTGAGGACGAAGAAACTGCAAGGCACATAACATATGAGTGCGCTGCCTCCTATCTCAGCTCCTACGAGAGACATTCTCAACTTCATTAAAAAAACGAAAAACGTTACGGCGCGTTACGTGGGGGGGAGGGAGGGTCAAAAATCTTAAAAAAATGCGTTACGTAATACTTGAACGCCCCCTAATGCCGTAAGACAGCGATAACGGAAATTGCTTCCCCGGCTCTTTTTTTGAATGACTTCGCTTCGTATGGAGTTCTCAACTTTGTTTTCGGTCGGACCGTAAATAATGTCAATGACTGTGCCCATCGAGCCATTGTACAGACCGCAAGAGGTCCACAGGTTCTGGCGTAACATCTGTAACAGAGTAACAGCTCTGCGCTCAGTTCTTGAGCTTCGTCACCTGACGCTTGAGCGGCTGTTGCATTGTTGTTTGAGGCATTTATTCGAGTCACTGGGCATCCAAGCGATCGTAAGGCGTTCTTGTTATAAGCTTCGATGTTTTTGTTGGCCGCCATCAATCGTATCGCTTCCTTGAAATCCTGGGTTGATCTTGGATTATTGTCGACAAAGCGTTGTGACCAGAATCCATAGAGCGAGAGGTTGTTCTCGCCTAGGGCTAGAGCATGAAGTGCTTCTCGAAATTGTTTCTATTCATCGCCAGTCTGTCGTATGATCTGCTTGAGAGTAAACGTCTTCCGTATCTGCAAATAACCTGCTTTACCTCGCAGGGAAAACTACTCCGACTCTTTAGGTACCCCATACAGAGGCTTGTCCAAAACTGGCTGAAGCTAATTGAAGTCGCCAAAGCATACAACAACAAATCCTGCACAATATTCGTGCTTCTTCTCATGGTTAGCTTCTCTAAGCCGGCCATCTATCTTGCCCAGCATACGCAACCCAATCATGCTGAATTCGTCTATCAATATCACCTTGATATTACTGAAATGCTCCTGAAACTCTATTTGGGTCTTTCTAGTTAGGGGCGTAACTCTGGCTGATGTGGCAATGTGCAGTTTGGCCACCGATATTGTTTGCAGCCACGCCGGTTGGACCCATTAGCTGGACGAAACTTTTAACAACTTCGTTGATGACTAACGACTTGCCGGCTCCAGGTGCTCCCATGACTATTGCCATTTTGTCCGTCGTTTCTCCGTTTGTCGCTCTTGTGATGAAGTCTATCATCACGGCTTGTTGCTCGATGTTCAAAGCAACTTGCTGCCACATTAACTTCTGATATTTCGTAGGAAGCCATTGCCGCCTCAATGAACTTGAGCTCGTCTTCTACTCCTGGATATTTGCTGAAAGAAAAATACCAGTCATGCTGCCGATCGACATCTCGGAATACAAGTTCGACGTCTGCAGGTGTTTGATTCGGAAGCGCTGCGGCAGCAGCCTTCCAATCGTGTGGCTCATATATGGGAGCTTCTCGTCATTCTCTTCGACAACGTCCGCCATATCTATGTTTAACGCCATGTGCCTTGTATGACTCTTCCCATGTTGTGTGCGTCAACAAAGTTGTCATTTCGACTCTCCATGGAGTGTGAAGTACCAGTTGCTGTTTGTAGTAGATTTCGTCGGTTTCACGGGATTTACCTTTCACGACTTTAGGAATAACTTGAACAACTCTTTCTTTTTTACCAAGATGAGTCTTGTAAACGGGAACTGTCATCACTGGGCGTGCAGCGGCCCTCGACGTAGAAGGAAGGCAACAGTGTATTTTCGAGCAAAGTCTATGAATGTCAAGTCGTTAAAATTTGCTGCTCTGTACGCATATGCTTAAATTATCCGCGGAGTATCAGAACTGCCGTTTTCATCATCTTTCATGCCTCGTCTCTTTATCAAAAAACTTTCCTGCGTGGAGATCTACAGCTTCACAAACTGACGAGTGGCTTTCATCAAAGGTTCTGCAAGTAGAAGCCTGGTCACTTCACACCCACATATATCTCTGTTCCACCTTCATGAGGAACTTCGTCACAGTTCTTTGTCTTGACTCAGTACCGATACTACTCTCTAGAAGGGCCCTCAACGTCTGTTTGAAATGTTCAGACTTTGGTTCACCTTGTGAGGTGTACTTATAGATGTAAGATGTCACTGCATATTCAGAAGCGATAATGGAGATGTCTGTGTTTGCTCGCCATGCGAAAGAAACAAACTTGTTGAATGGGTTGAGTAGTCCATCGTTTCGAGCAGGTGTATAACAGAAAACTCCTCGTTCGTCTTTTGCAAGCTTCGATTCAATGAGTAATGGTTTAGGAAATCCAAACCTGCATTGCTCATGTCCATTGATTGTTTGCAGACACACGACTTCGAGCAAACCATGTGTCTTTGAAATCTGTTCACACTTTGGCTGTGTTTTCGTCAGTAAGTTCGAGGTCTGTTGCTCTCAGTCTACTGGGGTGCAGGTCTGATCTTGCCGAATGATTGCGGTTGAATGCTGACACCAGGTTGTCGTAATTATGTTTGGCATAACGTCAGCAACTCTAGACAGCCAAAATACGCTATGAACATGGGGCTTCCTTTATGTTGATACTCGAAACGCTACCGATAGTCTATGATCGGATACTTCTTCTCCAATACTTCCACAAACAGTTCCACTCTCTTGCCAAAGTAATTGTCTGCAACTGACGGGTTTTTTTGAGAGCAATGATTGCATGTATCTTGCAACCTGACTTGGGGGCGAAAAGCATCAAAAATTTGAATTTTGTTCAAATTTAAATAATTGCGCGCGCAAAAGTTGGTTTTTAATTTTTTACACTTAAGGTTAGGTTAGTTGGGTGCCCTATTGACATGAAGTCAAGGCTCACTTAGACTACGAGGAGTCCATTGTGCCCGTTTTGAAAAACTGTTAGTTGCCCGCTGGGCTGAACCACCCAGATTCAATTAAGAATCTTAGCAGTTTGTTCAGCTTAATGTCTCTTACCTCCTCTAAACCCGAGAAGAAGTAGTTCCCGAGGAACGTAAATCTTTTTCGGGCCAGTGCAGGGCATTCACACAGTAGGTGACGAATGTATTCTATTTCCTCTTCATCCCTACAGCTTCTGCAGAAATCGTTGTAGGGCTGGCCCAGTGAGGGCGCTAACTACCAGTGGTATTTCCCTCTATTGCCAGTTCCTCTTCCGTGTTTACCATACCACTAGCCCATTCCTCCCTGGAAGGAATCCTAATAGAGAATCTCCTTTCACAGCAAGAAAGTGGGTGGTATAGTCCGTATCGGTTGCGGACATCAGGGTAGCTCATCGATCCAGGATTGATGCGTGGCCATGAGGACATCTTTTCCAAAGACTGGATTCTTGCATCCTTAGCGCAGCTCTGGCTGCAATGCTTTCACAGTATATGTCTAGTGGCGGAAGGTTCAGCATCGCTTCAAGGGCAGCCGTTGGTGTGGATTTCATAGATCCGGTCACCGCCAGACAGCCAGCCCTTTTAATCCTTGTAAGACTTTGAAGGTTGCATTTCCTCTGAAGTACTTTCAACCGGACAATTGACCCATAGTCTAAAATAGGTCTTACCACCGCGGTGTACAGCCAGTATACCACCGTTGGTTTAAAACCCCATGTCTTTCCGAAAGCTACTCTGCACCAATATAGTGGCATGCAAGCTTTCTTGGTTCTTTCATTTATGTTGTTCTTCCAGCTAAGCTTGGAATCTAGGATTATGCCAAGATACCTAGAGGATTTCTTCGGAATCAGGGCGATACCATTTATACGTGGATATGTATACCTGTATGTAGCACCGTGGCGCAGTGGGTAGTGTGTTGACCTCTGACGCCGATGACACGGGATCGAATCCCGACACAGCCATGTCATCGAACGTGTTTTTCACGGTGTTTCTCCTCAGCGGGGTCATGAAAAGCTTCTCGAAATTCGCCGTTCGGAACCGGCAATAAACTGTAGGTCCCTTTCACCTATGGGAAAATGAAATCACACTCAACATGGGTGATTGAGAGAAGCTCGGCTCAGGTTCTTCATGGACTGTAACGCCAACATACATACATACATGTATACCTTGGTATTGATCTTTTTCTTGTGTAGAGGACTATCTCAGTTTTAGTTGGATTTACCCCTAGGCCTTGACCCAGTTATTCACCAATAGCAGCGCATAACTTAGTCTTTCACTGAGGACCTGAGGAAATTTCCCAGGTACCAAGATGGTAATGTCATCGGCATAAGCCGTGACATTGAAACCCTGTTTCTCCAGGAGCTTTAGCAATTCGTCTACTACGAGGAGCCATAGGAGAGGCGATAGAACACCCCCCTGTGGCGTGGCTCTGTTGACTCTCACCCTTCCCTTTGCTCCTCCTATCGACGAGTTAACTATACAAGTACTTAGCATTTGTTCAACCCATCTACAGATTCCCGAGTTTATGTGAGCCATCTCACCTTCGGTTCGCTTTGAAAATTCGCAAAGACTAACGCCAACCGGTGTCAAGGTTATTGGGTTGCCTGATGCTAACACTTTAATTGGGCCACCCGTTATATGTACATTTGCATGTATTACCTTTATTTTTAGGCGGAATCTCAAAGTAAAGTAGCGAAAAAGCGCGACAAACTGGAACGTAAAGTTTTAGATTCACAAGAACGCGCCTTCTGGGATGTACATCGTCCAATGCCCGGCTGTGTGAATACCACCGAAATAGATATTAAGAAAGCGTATCGTCGCGGTGGCTCTAGTCATGGTACTGGGTCAGCGGGTGCATCTTTAGCTAAAAATCCCGTAGAACAGGTAACTCGAATAATTGCACTGAGAAAGCAAAAACTCGAAAGACGCACAATCAAAGTATCTAAAGCTGCTGAATCGTAAGTCAAACCAATTCTAATCGTTATAAATTCGAGTTAATGAATCATGTAATTAATAGATTAGTCTCATACTACGAACAATATAACGAATTTGATTATTTCATTACGGAATTGCCGAATCCTTGGCAAACAGATAATGCTGAAATATGGGAAGCTGAAAAACTCACGTAACTACTTATTTAAATTAAATCTGTACTTAAGTATATACGAATATCTGTTCATTATTTTTAGGAAAGAAGTGCCACTACGTCGGGTTAAACGCTGGGGATTTAGTTTACGTGAACTTCTTAACGATCCTATTGGTCGTGAACAGTTTACCAAATTCCTCGAAAAGGAATACTCAGGAGAAAATTTAAAGTATATCCTTAGAACGGCCGGCACACGAACTGTCTATAAAAGAGGAATTCTATTATTTCTTTTCTTAGATTTTGGGAATCCGTTCAAGAGATGAAGGCATTACCACAGTCTGAAATTAAAGAAGCAATAAATAAAATTTGGCAAGAATTCTTAGCACCCGATGCTCCATGTCCTGTCAATGTCGATTCAAAATCTGTAGAATTGGCTCGTGAAGCTGTCAACTCGCCAGCGAGTCCAAATCGTTGGTGTTTCGACGTAGCCGCATCACATGTATATCATCTCATGAAAAGCGATTCGTACTCGCGTTACTTACGTTCCGATATGTACAAAGACTACTTAAATTGTTCCCGTAAGAAAATCAAATCTATTCCGAATCTGTTCGGAGTAAAACGTTAATTAAAAATCTGTTATTTAATTAATTTTAATATTCATTTTGCATGCGATTTTTATTTAATTTTTACATATTTTCTATTTGTTTTTCCTTTTTCCTGTTAGTTTTACAACATGCTGAAATATTTATGATATCAGATACTATAATAGATACAAAGACAAACTTTAGTGTTGAAGTTAGGTAAAAAATAATAATTAAATGTTGACGTTTAATCCCACATAAATAACTGCCATTACTTGATATGTTTATCATTTTATTTTATTTTTAAATTCAAACTATAAACGCAAAGTGAAAATAATAACTATGGTAGATGTTTCCAACGTTATTTCCTATACCCATAGTTTCTAATAAGTTCCATCCAGTGGTTTTGTTACGTTTAATGGTAAAATTAATTTCACTATTTATTAACCCTTTCATGCCCGAATGTTTTTGGCCAGGGCGAACATTTGTTTGTCGACATATTTGCGTCAACAGATGTATACTTGATATAATTTTCGAAGTCCTCTCTGTCATGGTTCCAGTAATATAGAATGTTGCCTATAGGCAACATTGGGCAATAGTGGTAAATTTAAAACACCAATGTAATGTAATTTAATTCGACCAGTGTGTCAAATCCGGCGTAAACAGGGGCTGCCCGAAAGGTGGCGTCCTGTCTCCGCTGCTATGGTGCATGGTGGTCGATTCTCTGCTAGATGCTCTCAATGCCTCTGGAATCTATGCCCAGGCCTATGCGGATGACGTCGCCATTCTTTCTGTCGGCTCATGTTTAGCGACTGTCCGTCTCAAAGCACAGGCGGCGCTAAATGTGATCGATGATTGGTGTACCAGAAATGGGCTGTCAGTCAATCCTCTTAAGACCGATGTCGTTCTCTTAACGAGAGGGAGGAAAAATACTGACATGACTCAGCTGGTATTAAAGGGCACTTCCATCCTGATATCCAAGGAGGCTTAGTATCTAGGAGTCATTTTAGATAGTAAGCTTCTCTGGTCAAAGCATGTTGAGTCAAAAACCACTAAAGCGCTGTCAGCTTTCTGCCAATGCAAAGGAGCTTTTGGCAAAACATCTACACGGCAATGATAAGACCTATAATCTCATATGCATCGGTTGTATGGTGGAACAGACTAAAACGCAAACACGTCGTTGCCTCTTTCGCCAAACTCCAAAGAACGGCTTGTCTCAGCTGCACGGGGGCTTTCCCCAGCACGCCAGGCGCTGCTCTAGATGTTATGATGAACCTTCCACCTCTCGATATATTTATCAGATGGTGTGCTCTGAAAGCCATGTCTCGTCTGTGCTTGCGCAAGAATTGTCCTGCGACCCCTGTCTCATGGACATGCCTTCTGACGCATTGACGCCAGTTATCCTATTGCGTCGTAATTTCACAGTCGACTTTCCTGGCGTCAGGATTGGCTATGGCTGGATACTGAACCTGGAAAGGATAGTCTTCGCATTTTTACGGATGGCTCCAGGTCTGGGCGGGGGTCCGGTGCTGGGGTCTTCTTTGAACGCGATAACATCCGACTGCACTTCTTGTTAGGAAATTATGCGTCTGTTTTCCAATCAGAGATATACGCAATCCTTATGGCCATGCACTATGTTGTGAAGCACAGGTGGAAGGGGGTAAGCATATGTGTCTGTAGTGACAGCCAAGCTGCACTAAAAGCTGTGTGTAACCCCTTAACTAGCTCCAAATTAGTGCTTGAACTCAAGACCTTCTTGAACAGAGTCGGCAGACTAAATTCATTAAGGCTTGTATGGGTTCCAGGTCACTCTGGGATTCCAGGAAATGAGATCTCTGATGAACTCGCCAGAATGGGTTCAGAGGAGAGCTTCTCAGGACCTGAACCCGCTCTAGGTCTACCTGCGTCCACGGTAAATTCCTACATTAACGATTGTGTATTTAATACACACAACCGTAGATGGAGGGATTGTCCGGGTTGCAGGATGACTAGGCGCGTATGCCCTGATGTCTGCAAAAAATCTGCAGCATTCCTCCTGTCTTTAAGGAGAGTCGACGGCAGAAGGCTTGTGGGAGTTATCACGGGCCATTACACTTTTGCCAAGCATCTCTACGTGCTCGGCATCAGTGAGACGCCTACCTCTGCTGCATGTGGCGAAGAGGAGGATGACACTGCAGAGCATTTCCTCTGTGATTGTCCCGCCTTTGCTCGCATACGGTGGCGCACCCTTGGAGCCGACGTGGTGTGTGCCGAAGCTTCTTCAAATTTTTCTCCGGAAAACGGGGAAAATACAGTAATGTAAGGTGTCTGTCTGGAGTACAATGGACCAGTGTTTGCGTCTGAGTGCTCCAGCGGATAGCAGAAGCCTCCAACAAAAAAAAAAAAAAAATGTAATTTTTTATTTAAATATTTTTATTGAATTTAAGTATGATACGATACAAAGCAATTTTTTTGCGGATTGCAACATAAACATACTTTGCATTCGTTGCACCTTGAGCGTGGAAAGCCAGTTTGACACATCCTGCATCGGCCCTTTGAGTCCCATTGTACCTAATAGCTATGTAGTTTGGTCAAACCTTTCACTTTTTTCAAGTTCTGCACAATAAGCTCTTTTACGAGAATTTGTAGAAGCTAGGGCTTGTGGTGATGGACCTGTTGATGATAAAGCTGGTGATGATGGATTCCATAGCAAGGCGTTCTTCATTTCCAGTCGTAGTAAGTTTGGGCGGCCCTTTTTGCGTGGTATGATGGTTAAATTCATCGCGTTCAGTAATTCATTGGCAATGTTCAGTTGAAAATCAAGTAGTGACATATACTATTTCTCTGCGCTCAAATCTTTTAGGTCTCTGCGGTACAAAAGCCACCTGTTGGCTACTGCAGAGCTTATGCGCCAGTAATTAATACATATGTACCATTTATTTGATCTGTGGTTTTTTTTGTACAGCTCTAGTAACATGTCTGCAAGGTCAACTCCTCCCATATGTCTAGTATAACATTCAACTATACCTGGACGAGGGATCGACACATACTTTTTCTCTTTTCGGCACCATCGCTTACATTCACTCATCGGGTTTTTATCTAAAAAGTTTGAAAGAAGCTGTACAATATTGTTATCATACCACCGATAAACAATCAAAGTGTGTGCATTTTCAAATTTGAAATCACTTGATCCTCGGCCGTTCCCTTTCAGTTTTCAGTTTACAATTCGCTCTAATTGTTCCGACAGGTAAGATACCTTCAAAGCAATCATAGGACTGACCGAGGTGAACCAATTGTCAAAGAATAATCTAAAATTTCGATTACTTCGAATATTTGTCGATAAATAAAGAATGATGTCCGAGGATATTCCTAACCCATAAGATGGGCATGTTCCTTCGCCAATATGTAGAGTGAGATCGTACATAACTCCCGAGACACCAGCTCTGGTGAACATTTTGAAACCCCACTCATGTGGCTTTTTTGGCAAATACTGCTTCATGCTGTTACGACTTGTAAATAATAAATAATAAACAAATAATTAAATAAAACAAATAAGCAAGTAAAGAAATAAATAAATGGTGACAAATAAATTAATAAATATATAAATAAATAAATAGAATAAGAATTAAATTTGTAAATAAATAAATAAATACAAAAAAAATAGTAAGGAAATAAACGAATGGAACAGCGGACAAATAAAAAAATAAATAAACACGAAGAGTTAAAATGCACATCATATAACTACATTTAAAATCAAGTCGATGTCAGAAGACATGCAAGATAAGATATATTTGCTATGAAGTTTCTGAATTCTAGTTGAAACTATTTCGATGCCAGCAATGTTATGCAATTCCTCTTTGGAGAAAAACCAGGGAACATTTAGGATCATTTTCAATAATTTATTTTGTGTTGTTTGAAGTCTACCAGTTTCATCACTATTTTTTAAATAATTTCATCAAAGAAAAACTGGACAAAATAAGCTAACGGTTCCTTGGGTTTACAGAAGGAGATGACTTCGTTTTCCAAACCGTATCGCCCAAATTCGTCTCGGTACTTATGCATCTCAATCTACATAAGCCAATTTTTTCAACTAACACCTGCACTGTTTCCTCATTTTGCGTTTCATTACTAGGTTCTCGCAGAATCATCCCAGTCAAAATTGGGCAATTTTGTAATTTTCTGCTGTGTCAATCCTTTAGATTTAATCTCGGTGGATTAAAGATTGCTGAGGTCATTCCAGTATTTAAAAAAGGCAACAGAAAAGAATTGAATAATTACAGGTCAATCTCTCTTTTATCGGTTTTTTTTTCAAAAATCTTTGAAAAAGCGATTAAGATCAGGATTATCACATTTCTCGATCAGAGTTCTTTTTTTAATGATTGCCAATATGGTTTCAGAGTTGGCAGATCAACAGAAGACGCTCTCCTAAACTTTTGTAAGCATATTTATGATAGCCAAAATGACAAAAAAATGAGTGCAGCTCTTTTCATTGATATTACAAAGTAAGTTGGAAAAGGCTGGCTTCAGAAGCTTTGTGCTTGAATGGTTTGCCTCATATCTTAAGAATAGGAAGCAATATGTAAAGATAGGAGATGTGTTCAATAAGAACCTGGATATTGGAATGGGCGTTCCCCAAGGCTCCGTTCTTGGCCTTGTCTTATTTCTTGTTTTCATTAACTCGATCTTCAACTTGAACTTGAAAGGGAAAAAAACTGGGTTTGCAGATGATATAGGTTGTGCGTATGCCAATTCTTCTGTGCTAGAATTAGTGGCAGACATCAACTATGATTTAGAAGTCTTAAGACATTAGTTTGGCATGCATAAGCTAGTCATAAGCGATAAAACTAAACTTATGTTTTTCAATCTTCCCTCGTTTGTTATTAACTCCCCGGAATTTATATTTCATAGTACTGATTGCAAATATGTCTTGATACTTGTAGCATGAACAGAAATTTCATAATCATACGCCAGCAAAAACTGCTCAACAAAATGTTTTACAATTGAGCTTGTATCTACATTCAAATGCCTGGGTTTAAATTTTGATAGCATGCTGAAGTGGACTGCACATACATCCTTACTAAAAAATTATCTTTTGAAAGCTACATAGCTACGTTATTTATCATTTGAAACAATTTTGCTCCCGAAAGTTCCTTGAAACGCTTTACTATGGTCTGGTAAATTCCAAGTTACAATATGGTCTCTCATGTTGGTGTGGCACTATACTACTCTACAGCCCTTAATTGTGATTCAGAAGCATGAGAAGCTTCAGAAGCGGCATGAGTATAGCTCTGACCTTTTCTGTGCTTCAAAAATCTGAAGATATTTTACATAAGAAGTGGTAACTTACCTTATCGAAATTCCTCTGAATATGAACTTCGCAGTAACGAGAGACACCTGACATGTATTCCACCTCACAATAATCATCGCTTCTTAAACTTTTATAGCTCAGTAGCACCAAGGCTTTACAATCGGTTGCCTCTCGAGATCCGTAATGTACGAACTACTTACATGTTCAACAGTAAAGTTAAAGATAGCTGTTTGACTTCGATATCAGGGAAGTAGAAAATTTAGTCAGAATCATTATTTAATAAGCTGAGTATTGATTTATATTGAATCTATTCACTCTTAAAACGTTATTCATCACACAGTTGATTGATCGTGCGCTTTATTTTTTTGTCTGCTTTTAATTTACATACTACATCCGACACTAGTTATACATAACTAAAGGATGTTTTTAATATCAATGGAAATGCCCTGCCGTGTCATCCTCCTCGCAACACGCGGCACAAGTAGGCATCTCACTGATGCCAAGCATGCAGAGATGCTTAGCAAAAGTGTAATGGCCCGTAATGACTCCCACAAGTCAATCCAATCTTCTTACGGAAAGGAAAAATGCTGCGGATTTCTAGCAGATATCAGGGCATACGCGTTTGTTATCCTGCATCCTGGATAATCCCTCCATCTTCGGTTGTGGGTATTAAACGTCCAATCGTTAATGTAGGAATTTAACGTCAACGCAGGTAGACATACAGTGGGTTCAGGTCCTGAAAAACTCTCCTCTGAACCCATTCTACCGACTCCGTTCAAGAAGGTCTCGAGTTCATGCACTAACTTGCACCAGTTGAGGGGTTTGACACAGCTTTAGTGCAGCTTGGCTATCACTGCAGACGCATATGCTCTTTCCCCTCCACCTGTGCTTCACAACATAGTGCATGACCATTAGGATTGCGTATAACTCTGATTGGAAGACGAACGCATATTTTTCTAACGAGAAGTGCAGTCGGACGTTTTCATGCGCTCAAGAAGACTCCGTTAAAAATGCGAAGACTATCCTTTCCAGGTTCACTATCCAGCCAGAGCCAGTCCTGCCGCCATGAAACTCGACTGTGAAATTACAGCGCCTGACACATGTCAAATCTGTGTCCTATCCATCAATGTCCATCAATGACCTGTGTACAAGCATTGCTTTGATTCACACGACCAGTGCTTCATCTACGCCATGCCGTCGAAAGTTGCGTTGTCAAAAGCACCCTAAATGTCGACGAAAATGTCCAGCGCGTATTCAATTCTTCGGGTTAGGATATTACGTGTTGGGCAACTTTGCGCTCGTGCATCTCTACCAGTCTCTCCATGATTTTCAGCAGGAAAGATCTTAGACTCATTGGTCTAAAGCTCATGGCAAGTGAGTGATCCTCTTTTTCTATTTTGGGAATAAAGACTACTTTAACCACGCACCAAGGAATGGTACGTAGGCAAGTGCCAGACAAGCAGTAAATATTCTTTTCAAAGTAGGAAGCAGCTGCCTTATACCTTTTTGCAGCACCCGTCGCGTCGGTGCCTGTCAATTTAACTCTAGAAGGGTAACCTTCGTCGATTCGACAAACATGAATTTTATTTTTTTAGTTTTCTTCTTAGTCCTCTTACTGACAGGATCCTCTTTTCGTATAACCCTAGCCATCCCTAAGTGCTTTTAGTGTGTGGACGTACGGTAGTGTAGCTGCTTGGGTAAGTGCATTTTTTATTGAAAAACGGCACAAATGTTCGTCGAAACGACGAAGGTTACCTTTTATGTAACTTTTAGGGCGCGATGAGATTCTTAATATGCAAGTTCCTCATTGATCCCACTATGGAGGACACTTATATAACTAGTTTCTAGGACACTTATGTTTATACAATGTATATATTAATTTTAAGTAATAATACTTGAAATATGTAATTTGGATCAATTGAATGGAATGAATACTACTACTACTACTACTAGATTCCATTTCTGACAAAGAAAATTTCAACATTATGGACCAATGTTGCCAATGTACTGATGTCAAACTTGCAACTTTCTTTTCACTTGTATTGTTTTATTTCATTGACATACCTATTTTCAGTATTACAGTTCACTTTTTATTCAAAAATCCATTCAGCTGTTTTTTTTTTTTTTTTATTCATTTTTTTCCAAACACACTTTTACAGTTTTTTTATCGCTTGTGGATACTTAGAAGACAGGCACGCAAATGAGCAATAGCAATGCTTAAAGGGCTAACCATAATAGGCAGAAGCGAGCATATGCAAGCAGATGGAAATGTCTTTTTACATGCAAAGCATTGACATACCCATAATGGGAATATACGAAGTTTCGTTGAATGTTCGTTAACTGATGCGAGCAGACGGAAGGTCTTCATGAAAGAAGACATTCCGTACGGAATTTTGACAGCTGACAGATAGAAACACTTTTAAGTTTTTAATGGTTTTAATCCATTTTCCATTGTTTTATTTTCCTTTTTTCTAAGCAAACCGAATTGACAGTTCCTTTCCTTCTGCTCGCTTATGTTCATTATGGGTAACTTGACTTTTCGTTGAAACAGAAGGGAGAATATCGTTCGGTTCTGACATAAGCTTCTGCTTGCTTCTGCCTATTATGGTTAGCCCCTAAGACTCACAGTTGTTGCCTAAAAAAATCCGTTATCGAAAATAATAGAAATAACGGGAGTTATAAGGGCATCGGCATGAAAGGGTTAAATGTCAACATATCTAAATGTGATGTCCTTTTCTAGGTATAGAAAGAACAATCAGGAAATAATCATGATAATAATAATAATTACATCTAAACACCTTAGCAATGAGAATTCCACTTAGTAATATTTATTTTTAAGATGCAGCATTATACATATACAACTTAATTATGTTTGTTATGCAATTACGTATTTTTTATTTAATTTTTTAAAAGAATATATTACTTTTATAGTTTTATGTTGCATTGAAAAGAAGATAATTTCCCACCGTGTTCGAATGAAATGAGTATTTGTTGTGTTGCTTTTTTGTATTAAAAAAAGAGAAAAGGAAAAACAAAAAAAAAAAACAGAAAAGGATAAAAAATATATATATAATAGTGAAGGAAATAATATTAACATGAATAAATATATTACTAATAAATAAGAAATACTTCCAAACATGTTGTTGTACGGAATGGTGATGTTCTTTTTTATTTACTTCAATAAAAATTGGAAAATGTGACGTACGAATCCTTATCTGCTATTATTTTGTTGTTCTAATTGTTACTTTTTTCAGGCCGGAGACTGAAGATGATAGACCCAGGTAGGTAGGTAGGTAGGGTCGTAGCCTTCCTAGAATTGAGAAGAACGCACTTAGGCCAAGGAGGCCCGTTGTGCAGCTACGAGGGGGTTTTATCCCCCTATTCGTGGAACCATCTAGTGCTTCTTAAGAAGTTAAGAAGATTAAGTATCCCTACTTTCTGAACATCTGTCAGATCGTTAAGGAAGTAAGAGCCTAGGTAACGCTTCCTTATATTGCGAAAAGCTGGACAGGCGCATAGAAGGTGGTGAATGGAGTCGACCTCCTCCTCGTCCTGACAGCTTCTGCAGAAGTCATTTGGAACTATACCTAGTCTTTGTGCGTGACTGCCAATGAGGCAGTGACCTGTGATGACACCGATGACTTTGTAGATGTCAGTTCTTTTTAGGGAGATTATACTCCTTGTGCGCTGACTGTCAAGCGATAGACCCAAGATAGACCCAAGCTGGGAATATATACAACTGTTGTACGCCCCACCCACACCTACGGATCACTTGAATGGTGGCCTACCTTAAGCAAAGCACACAACATTACTAAACTAAACCGAGTCCTGAGGTCGGCCGCCATTTTTGTAACAGGTGCCCTTCGGTCCCGCTCGACCGAAGCACTCAACGTACTCTTACACCTCCTCCCTCTTGGCCACCACATTAGATATACCGAACCACAGGCGGGGTGGGTAGTGGAGTATACCGCAAAAAATTAAACCTAACTACATACTTACTTATCAGGCCAGCGATCCATGTAAGATCTGAGCCTGAGCTATAGCTGCCTTCCATCCTTGACGGTCCCAGGCACGCGGCTTCCAGTTATCAAGACCAAGATGTCTTACATCCGCGATTATTTCGTCTTTATAAGGGAGGTTCGGTCTTCCTCTTCTTCTCGAACCTGGAGGCTCGTAATCGAAGACTCTCTTAACTGCAGCATCGACGCATCTTTGTCTTCCGGACTACATCCACATCTTTGTACAGCTCGTAGAGCTTGCGGTAGTGTCTTCTTCTCCATTCACCTTCCTCACAGACAGGATCAAATATCTGGCGCAGAATTTTTCTTTCGAAAGAACCCAAAATCAGCTCCGCTGTCCTGCTTAGCGTCCAGCTTTCGGTTCCGTATAGCAAGACTGGCAGCATGAGCGTTTTGTAAAGCATGACTTTGGTTTTTCGACTGAGGAGTTTTGACCCCAGTTGTTTGGATAAGCCGAAGTAGCAGCGGTTGCCAAGGGCGATTCTATGCCGAATCTCCACTGTGGTTTCATTTGTGGAATTTACGTTTGCCCCGAGGTAGACAAACTCCTTAATTACCTCGAAATTGTAGCTGACAATTGTTATATTTTGTCCAAGGTGGTGATCGACGGATTGGTTTTAGCTTGACAGCATGTACTTCGTCTTGTCCTCATTGACCTTAAGACCAACTCGTTTCGCCTGTTCTTGAATCGCCGTGAATACGTCCACAATGCCACGGCGAGAACACGCGATGATGTCGATATCATCCGCGTATCCTAGCAGCTGGACGGACTTGTAGAAGATAGTGCCTTTCCTGTTGACGCCTGCCCGTGGCACTACCTGCTCCAGCACCAGGTTGAAGAAGTCATATGACAGCGCATCTCCTTGCTGAAATCCGGTGAATATTTCAAACGGTTCCGAAGTCCTAGAACCGAGTTGCACGGTTCATCCCATACTTTTTAGCGTGGCGCGACACAACCAGGATCCCGAATTCGGCCATCGCACCAAACAGTCCTTCACGATTAATGCTGTCGTATGCGGCTTTGAAATCGATGGAAAGATGGTGGGTATCGATTCGAAACTCGTTGGTCTTTTCCAGGATTTGTCGAAGTGTGAAAATTTGGTCTAAAGTCGATTTGCCGGGCCGTAAGCCGCACTGGTAGCTGCCGATTAGTGCGGTGCAAAATGGCTTTGGACGTTCACACAATACGATAACCTCTATAGTTCTTGCGAGAGGTAGGATCGCCGTTTTTGTGGATACCGCAAAAAATTAAATCTAAGCCAAATTCTAAAGCTACCAGATTATTGAAGCGTCTTTCAGGCGGAGCTGTTGGCAATAAAAGAGGCTCTGTCTTGGATTAAGTGGAAGGTAATATCTACTACGGATATTCGAATCCTCACGGACAGTCATGGAGCCTTGAAATCGATGGAGTCCTATGTGTACACTTCACGAACAAGCCTTGACAGTCGTCTATCTCTTAATGAGATGGCCGAACAGTTTAACATACAACTCCTATGGGTACCCGGACACAGTGACATCTCAGACAATGAAAAGGCCGACACACTCGCCAGAAAGGGAACGACGCAACAGTCAATCATGGCATGCGAGGGTATACCTCTTGCAGCCATTAAATTCAAACTCACAAACCTCGCCATGGCTGAGACGAACCTGAGATGGGCCCAGGGGCATACCTGCCTCATCACGAGGCAAATCTGGCCTCAGCTCGATAGTCAACGGTATAGGAGAATATTCTCTCTAAAATGAACGGACATCTATGTACAAAATCATTGGTGTCATCACCGGTCACTGTCACATTGGCAGTCATTCAATGCCAGTTTTCTCTATCCTGTCCTTTACAGAGGAGATGGCCGCCTCTTTATAAGAGTGCTTCTTTTCTCGACTCCTTACGGTCTTTAGAATCTTCTTCTCGGAGGAAGAGACTTTGCTGTGTGATGTGCCCGCCTCCGAGGAGCGGTTTTTAGCTTTTTTCACCTTCTAGCATATGCTTTGATCCTTATGGATCGCCACATCTGCCTTTTGACTTTGATTTCCCACCGTTCCGCTGGAGAACGAGGCATCAAACACGGGCGCTCTTTCCTTTTTCGGTTTGAGCACCTGCTTTCTTCGGACGCTGCTCTCGGACATCCTTGCCGGTTTGAGAGTCGCTAGGACTCGTAACAACTTTGCCTTCTGCGTTCAAAGTCCGCCTGTCAGCACCATCACCTTTTTCGGTATCAGCGAGGGCCAGGATCCTGATCGCTTCCGTCATTTCGAGAACTGATCATGCTCTTACTGGGTGGTAGAACCTTAACAGAGTTAGAGTTTGAGAGTTAGAGGCGCATGCCGAAAGTGCTAGCATGCTTGTGCCTTCTCCAGCAGCCTTTCCTAACCGCCCACACTTTCTGCGCTGCGCGTCTCCGAGAGGGGAGGGGACCTCAGATGAGGGGGTCGGATCGGTTTCCGTAGGAGATACCGCCGACGACCTAACCCTCTTAGCTTGTTCCCCCAGTGGTTTAGCCTCGAATATTGTGCCTTCGACTTTGTCAACCTCTTTGTGCAATTTTCGGGCATGCCTCTTTCCCTTCTTTTTTGGCACTTAGCAGTGCATTCAAGAATTCTGGGCGCATTCAACCTTTGCGGTTTCTGGTGCCACGCCATAGTCGGTATCGCTTCCGCTGGATGCACTGCTGATGTCCGTGAGAGTGTGCAGGAGAATTCGCCACGATTTGGCGAATTTTGCGTTATGACTTGGGGCTGCACCCGTACAAAATTCAACTGGCCCGGGAGCTGATGGTAAACGACCATAAACAACAACGTGTGTTCGCTGAATGGGCTCTGGAGCGGTTGGAAACTGGCCCCAATTTTCACCGAAAAATTATCTTCAGCAATAAGGCCCTTTTCTACATGAATGGGTAAAAAATGATCCGGACGATATAATTCTATATGAGATCTAAAAGCTTCCAAAGTATCCCAAAAAAAGTCACTGTTTAGTGTGGATATTCGGCTGGTGACGTTGGACAGGGCACACCGTAAGCAGCGAGCTCTATAGATCGATGATTATCAACTTCTTTTAAGCTGAATTGGATGATATGAACACCACCGATATGTGGTTTCAAAAGGACGGCGCTACGCACCACACAGCTCAAGCCACGTTGGAAATTCTGCACGAGCGATCCGAGGACGTGGTCATCTTACGTGAAGGCGATGTGAACTGGCCACCGAGATGGTGCGATTCGAACTCGTTAGACTTTTTCTTTTGGGGTGTGAAGTCTCAGGTCTATGCGAATAAGCCATAAGTGACAGCGACCCTCAAAGCCTACACAAGTCATGCCATCGGACAAATTTAGGCTGATTTGTGCCCTAGGGTAATGGAAAAGTGGACATTTCGGATGCGCGCCACCCAGAGAAGCCGCGGCAGACATTTGAACCATGTAATGTTTTTTTTGTGGCGTTACAGCCCATGAAGGACCAGAGCCAAGCTTCTCTCAATCACCCATTGAGTGTGATTTTTTTTTTTTTTTCAATATAGGTGAAAGGGACCTACAATTTAATGCCGATTCCGAACGGCGGCGTGAGTCGAGAAGCTTTTTTAAGGCAAGTATACTACGGGGGGTTTTGGCAGTACCCCGCCGAGGAGGGACAGCGCGAAATAAACATTCGATGGAGTTTGTGTTATCGGGATCCGAACTCGCTCATCGTGCGTCAGAGTCCAACACACTCACTACTGCGCCACGGCGCCCTCATGTAATATTCCATATATAATGGCATCATTGGCCATTCCAATAAATAAAAAGTGTTGACGAAATCTTACACATATTTCGTTTTATTTAAACTTAAAGGTAGGAAGTGTTTAATGAAAGATCCTGTATAGGGAAACGAAAAAGCTGATACGCTAGCTCTACCCTCGATGATTCCCGATGAGTCGCGAAGGTAGTATCCCCTCCCATAGGAGTGGTTAAGGGAAACAGTTTTCAACACCTCCTCTCAAGGGTGAACTCCAGATCCCATCCCAACTCCAGGCATCCCATTTAACACACACTGCCGAAGTTGCAAGAACCGGCTGGCAGAGGGAACCATTAACCATTTCCTTAGCGAATTCCCGGCTCTATCTAGAACCAGACAGTGCACACTCGGCAAAGCCATCTTTAACGACCTGTCAGAATTCAGTAACAGAGAATTCTGCAACATCATTAAATGTCTTAACTCCACAGGATTTGAAAAACATATCGACATACATAGTAGGTCACTTGAGAGGTGTCATCAAAACGGCACACACGCGCTAATTGGGCCTTGGTCTCTCTGATACCAGGCGGCTACTTCTACCTACCTGAACCCAATGTCTTTCGGAATTTCGTAATTTTTTGTTCTTCTAACTGCAGCTCTATTGATGAGGATTTGATTTTGCGTACTCGGATTCTGGTGTTCTGTACAATCCAAAACCGATTATGTAACTTGCTGCTGAAATCCTTTAGAGAATTCAAAAATCATGCAGGTAGGTACCACCAGTAAGGAAAATTCAAAATGAATGGGCGAAAGGCGATGAAGAAATAGCTGAAGTTTTTGCTGAAACCTTTGAGCCATTCAGAGAAAAACCGCTACTTGACAATAGCAATACTCTGGAAATGACCAGGGAATACAGAATGACGCGAGCTACGCTTCCCGAACTAGAAAATATCATAAAACCCCTAAAACCAAATAAAGCACCAGGCTACGACTTAATAACATGAGATGTCCTTAAAAATTTTCCGAGAAATGCACTGCTCAAACTTTTGTTAACACAGTGCTAAGGTTAGAATACATAAAAAAAATTAAAAAAAATTAGAATACATACCAAGCAAATGGAAGGTCGCCGAAGTTATTTTGGTTCTAAAGCCCGGAAAACTACGGAACGATAAAATATATTGCCACCCGATATAATTGTTGCCGATAATTTGGAAAGGCTTCGAAAGGATTATAGTCAATCGCTTATCGAAGAAAAGCGTCTTTTGCCGGATCATTAGTATGGTTTCAGAAGCAAGCACTCCACTAGCCGATGCATCGAATAGCCGATGTGTTCGAAAAAGCACTTGAAGATATGCTGATAAGTTCGAGCGCATTTCTTGACGTCTCCCAAACCTTTGGCAAAGTGTGGCACGAAGGTTTGGGATATAAACTGCGACAGGTTTTCCCCGAACAACTGTCGAACGTTCTGGAAAAGTACCTACCTAATAGACACTTTCGTGTTAAACACGGGAGCGAATACTCGATTTTTGAGCAATTATGGCTGGCGTTCCGCAGGGAAGCGTACCTGGTCCGTTGCTTTGCCTATTGTATATCAAAGACATACCACAAACGGATGGCACTATGCTGGTCACATTCGCCGATGATACTGCAATTTTGGCCAATTTTGGAAAATCAGTCGAAGAATCAACGAATACAACGACAGGGCAATATGCTCTGGACCGTATAAGTAATGGCCGATCGCACTTGACGAAAAAAATCTGCAAAGACTATTTCTGCGGGCTGCATAAGGACGAAGATGATCAAGATACCGCTATCAGTCAGAACGCACTATTTACACTGGACGAAGATGAGAGATCCTTCCGTCTACCCGACTTAGACGAGGTTAAGATGCCGCAGACGGCATGTTTCAATCAGCTGGAGATGAGTGGGTTGGGAACATGCACCACCTCATCTATAAGATACTGTCGGAAGAAATCATGCCCGTTGAATGGAATCTCAGCATCGTTTGCCCGGTCCATAAAAACCGAGTATTCTATAAGGGATAAGACTCCTTAACATCGCGTATAAGATTTCTCTGCCGTGCTGTATGAACACCTGAAACCATTGGTAGACAATTTGATAGGTTCCTATCAATGTGACTTCAGGCCAGGGAAATCCATGATAGACCGAAAATTCACACTGCGGCAGATCTTGGAGACGACCCATGAATTTCAGGTCAGCGAGTCTAAAGCCGCATATTTTATTTTATTTTTATTTTTATCTACAAGTCGCTTAGACTAACAGGTGTGAGGAAATTCTTACTTAGATTTGAATTCATTACGACTTAAATAAATATCTAGAATATTACTAGCTGCATTGAAAAATTTAGCGGTACGCGTTAAGGGTTCGTTTGTGCCATAATAATGTCCTATGGTGGTCTACGTAATCTCAACGGTCTTATGGGAACATGAAGCTCTACTTTATTGCAAATTTAGTGATCAGCCCAACGACGAAAAACGGAAAGGACCTACGATAAGTGGTAGGAAATTGGTTTAACAAAGAAGCAGAGATAACTCGCGCAGTGCCGTTCACGCAAGTTAAAATGTCGTTCTAAATACTGTCTGACAAAAAACAGAAAAATGACTGATATACCATCAAAGCAATAGTCACGGATACTTACTTAGACTTGGACAATCCAAAGGACTATCAACAGGCTTTTCACTTCCGTAAACTGAAGCCGAGGGCGAGCGTTCTCGTTTATATAGCTGCCGGTCCTCTTTCTCGAATGTTCGCCTTCGGAAGTTCCTCTTCGAAAATCTCTAGAATGCTCTGGCATTCAGCACTATGCCGCTGAAAGTTACGATAATTTCAATTTCCGCTTCACCAGAGCATTCGAACTTCGACGTCGGTTCGTGTCTCCGTAACACTGCCGCCCTCCTAAACTTGTTCATCGTCGAACAAGCGATTTTATCCTTCTCCGTAGTATGGCGATAATCTCTCTACGTGGACAATCTTATATTTCGCTCGTCTGTTTCCCGTCTGCTGTAATCGATACACCACGTCATTGAGCTTCTTGAGGACCTCATATGGCCCGTCCCAGGCTGATTGCAATTTGGGGCACAAGCCTTTTTTACGTTGTGGGTTGTACAGCAATACCAATCGTCCTGTCTCGAATCCAGAAGAGTTCGTCCTTAAGGCGTACCTCGCCTTTATTTTATCGCTGACCAAGTTCAGTCGCTTCCGGATGAACTGATGGATGGAGTTCAGCTGTTCCTTCTTCTCGGTTACGAAGTCCTCCCTGCCGCTAGTTGTCAGTAGTACCACGCCGAACTTCAAGTCTGACGGAAGTCGAAGATCAGTTCCAAAAATGGCTTCAGCTGGTGTTATTGCCGTTGAATTGTGCTGCGCCGAACGGTACGCCATTAAGAAAAGGGGAAGATGTTCATCCCAGCCCTTCTGATCTCCAACGACGACTTTTCTCAACTATTCCTCCATCGTCCGGTTGAACCTTTCGAGCATGTCATCAGATTGTGGGTGTAATGGTGTTGTCCGTGTCTTTCTGATACCTAGCATGTCTCAGAATTCTTTGAACACCGGCTACTCGAAGTTCCTTGCTTGGTCTGAGTGCAGTTCCAGCGGACCCCATTACGCGCAACCCAGTTATTCACGAATGCATCCGAAATAGTTTTTGCTGAAATAGTCAATCATCACTAGCGCGTATTTGTTTCCAGCGTTGCTCGTTGGGAATGGGCCTGCGATGTCCATAGCGATACGTTCGAACGGTGCTTCAACATTGTACTGCCGCATATTTCCTCGAGTTTTCCTAACTGGCCCCATTGCCTTCGCACACTGTTCACACCTGCGAATGAAATTTTCGCCCAACTCATGGCATCCTACCCAGTGGAAACGTCTCTTGATCTTTTCTACAGTCATGTTAACACCAAGATAACCCCCGCTTGGTCCCTCGTGGTGTTCGCGGACGACCTCGTCCATTTGTCCCTTTGGAATTATTAGCAGATCGTTTACAATGTCCCCGTTTTCACTTTCCCAACTGCGGTAGAGGTAAGAGTTCTTCAGCTTCAAACTCTGCCATTGAGCCCAGTGGGCTTTCGCTGAATATTTGCTGCTACGTTGGTCGAAAACCTCGTTCTTGGTAGTCGATGATGACTGCCAAATCGGCATTTTCTCGTTATTTTCTTGCGGCCTTCTCGGCAATTAAGGAATCTTCTGGCAGCACATGCAAATTACGGAAGTCGGTGATCTGTTCCTTGGTTTCCACACGGGAACAATGTTTGCATTCAACGTCGCAAGGTCGCGTTGACAAGGCATCCGCATTTCCATGACTGTTTCCCTTTCGGTGTGCGATACTGAAGTCATAACTCTGGATCCTCTCTATCCATTTAGCAAGTTGGCCTTCCGGGATTTTGAACGGCAGCAGCCACCTTAAGGTTGCGTGGCCCTTCCTAAGATGAAAAGCTTGGCCATAGAGATATTTCGGGAAATGCTTGACACAGTCAACCACGGCTAAAAGCTCCCTACTAGTTACACAGTAGTTCCTCTCCGGCTTCGATATGATCCTACTGTAGTAAGCGATGAGCCGTTCTCGGCCGTCAATCATTTGAGGGAGTACTCCTCCGATTCCATGTCCGCTCGCATCGGTGTCCAAAATAAACTTTTCTCCCGGGACAGGATATGCAAGAATCTGCGCACTGCTTTGAATTCATTACAACTTAAATAAATATCTGGAATATTACTAACTTCGTTGAAACTTTAGCGGTACGCGTTAAGGGTTCGTTTGTGCCATAATTAGTCCTATGATGGTCTACGTTATCTCAACGGTCTTATGGGAACATAAAGCTTTACTTTAGATAAAAGAGGGGCACCTTATGTGATAGCATAATACAATCATTATGCATCTGGCTTTGTAATTAGGACAGTAATTCCAACGCATTTTATGATATATGAATCTCGTGAAGCGTCTTTGGACACGTTCAATTCAATCTGAGTCTGTACAAAGATTTGTGTTCCAAATGACAACAGCATACTCAAGATAAGGTCTAACAAGGGAAATGTATACTTACAGGAGCGAAAACGGTTCAGAAAACTCTTTACTATGCCTTTTGATGGAACCCATTGTAGAATTGGCTTTAGCCCGAGCACGGTTTATATGGTATCTGAATGAGAATGTGGTATCAAGTATCACACCTAAATCTTTAACTTCGGTTACACGAGATAAGGGTGAGGAACAAATCGAATAATCAAAGTCAGTTATGGAAGAGGACTTGAAAAATGAAATAATGTTAGATTTACTTATATTAAACCTTAAAGCGTTCATTTTGCACCATTCCGAAATACTATTTAAATCTAATTGAAGTAATTCGCAATCACTTCTACTCTTGACGGTCATGAATAACTTTAAGCTCGTCGGCAAACAATAAGCATTGTCCGTCTTTAGCCAATTGGACGATGTCACGAATGAAAATAACGAACAGAAGTGGTCTCAGGTGGCTCCCTTGAAGAACACCGGAACTACACGTAAGATTCTATACTAAAAGTATCGTAGTCTGATTGAGAGTTTGATTTTTTTAAAGCTTTAAAAGCTTTGTTTTTCAGGTTTGTTAGATCAGCTAAATGTTCATTGTGCCAGCGGGGCTTATTTAAGTTTCGATTAGAAGAGACTGGTACGTATCTAGAGAACCCCTCAGACAGTATTTCAACAAAGCATTCAAACATACATACATACAAAATCTAAGTTGACATTTCATCAATCCAGTTTATGCTATTGAAAAAATGATTAAGGTACACATAATTAGCTTTAAAAAAATTCAAATACTTAAAATTATAACTAGAGGGCATGGGCTCGGACATACAGGGTAAAGTTGTTGATTACTCTCAACCTGGCGAGATGACAGCAACGATCCCTGTTTAAATGCCCGGGTCAAGTTGACATACGGCCTCCTCGCGGCGCCCTCTGGATAGCCTCTTCAACAACCGTTGGGAGGTGAACAAACGTATGCAGTGAAAAAAACCCCGACCAGAATGGCGGTTGTGCGGCGGGCTAACAATCCGCCCACGTAAAAAAAAAACTTAAAGTTATGAATGAGCAAGATGCCTCGGATACACGGACGGATACTCGATGACGACAACGCACGAAAAAGGAACACGATTTGCGAGTATGCTCCTGGAATGTCAGAACCCTGTACACTCCCGGAGCTGCTCATAAACTAGAAGGAATCCTCACGCAGTACAAGGCGGATATTACTGCGGTCCAGGAAATACGCTGGATAGGAAACGGTATGATTAGGAAGAAAAATTGCGACATTTATTACAGCTGTCACAAAAGGTTGCACTTACTGGGATGCGGATTTTTCGTGGGAAAGCGGTTAAGGTCGAAGGTCATCGACTTTAAACCTATAATTGATCGCCTGGCTGTGATCCGCATCAGAGGCAGATTTTATAACATCAGTCTTATATGTGCACACGCCCCTACCGACGAGGCTGAAGACCCTATCAAGGAGGACTTTTATGACCTCCTGGACAACGCCTACGGAGCTTGTCCGGAGTACGATGTAAAAATCGTGCTCGGGAACTTCAACGCCAAAATCGGTAAGGAAAACACCCTTGGCTTAGTGATCGGAAAGCACAGCCTCCACGATACAACAACAGATAACGGCTTCCGACTCGCTGACTTTGCGACAGCTCGTAATGCGGTGATAAGTAGCACAAGATTCCCTCGCAAGCGAATCCACACAGCAACCTGGCGATCTCCGGACGGTCGAACCGCCAACCAAATCGACCATGTGCTCATTGACGCAAGGCACTCGTCAAACATCCTGGATGTGCGAACGTTCAGAGGGGCAAATGTCGACTCTGACCACTTCCTCGTAGCAGCAAGATTCAGAGCACGACTGTCCAATGTCAGAAAGCTGCACCAGCCCATCAGGAGGAGGTTCGACATTGGGCGCCTGAGCACACTGGAGGTTGCCAGAGTCTACAGGGAGCAGCTGAGCGAAAGACTCTACGGTATGCCTACGTCGAACCCAAATGCCAATAATATGTGGCTGCATTGCCGCTCAGCCATTCAGGAAGTAGCCGGAACCACCTTAGGATACCTATCACCCCCGACAAGAAACCCGTGGTATGATGGCGAGTGTGAGCAGAAAAAGGCAGCAACCGACGAGGCGTACCAAAAGGCGCTGCAGAGGAAAACCAGGGCAGCGCAACAAGAGTACCGAGCCAGAAGAAGGGAGGAGAAAAAACTACTGCGACAAAAGAAAAGAATCTTCGCAGCCTCCCAGCTCAAGGATATCGAGGAGTCTAGGGATAAACATAAAATACGAGCCTTTTACAAGAAAGCCAAAGGCCTTGCAGGAGGCTTCAAAAAGGGCACCCTGCCTCTTCGAAACTGCGAGGGTAATCTTGTCACCGACCCGCAGGGAATAGTGGATGTATTTAAGCAGCACTTCCAGCAGCTGCTTAACGAGCATGACCAAGAGAGTGTGGTAGGGACCCACCCAGCATCGAAGAAGTCGGCACACCTATTCAGAAGCTGAAGAACAACAAGGCCGCAGGCTCAGACAGCTTGCCATCAGAGCTCTTCAAGGCTGGCGGCGATGTTCTGGTAGGGAGCATGCACCAGATCATCTGCAGAATTTGGGAAGATGAAAGCATGCCCGACGACTGGAATACCAGCTCTATATGCCCCATCCACAAAAAAGGCGATCCTACCTCTTGCAAGAACTATAGAGGTATATCCCTGCTCAATGTCGCATACAAGATCCTGTCCAGCGTATTGTGTGAACGTCTAAAACCATTTTGCACCGCACTAATCGGCAGCTACCAGTGCGGCTTCCGGCCCGGCAAATCAACTATAGACAAAATTTTCACACTTCGACAAATCCTGGAAAAGACCAACGAGTTTCGAATCGATACACACCATCTTTTCATCGATTTCAAAGCCGCATACAACAGCATTCATCGTGAAGAACTGTTTGGGGCGATGGCCGAATTCGGGATCCCGGTAAAACTGATCCAGTTGTGTCGCGCCACGCTAAAAAACACGCGATGCACCGTGCAACTCGGTTCTAGGACCTCGGAACTATTCGAAACATGCACCGGATTTCGGCAAGGAGATGCGCTGTCATGTGACTTCTTCAACCTGGTGCTGGAGCAGATAGTGCGACGGGCAGGCGTCAACAAGGAAGGCACTATCTTTTACAAGTCCATCCAGCTGCTAGGTTACGCGGATGATATCGACATCATCGCGTGTTCTCGCCGTGGCATTGTGGAAGCATTCACGGCGATTGAAGAACAGGCGAAACGAGTTGGTCTCAAGATCAATGAGGACAAAATAAAATACATGCTGTCAAGCAAAAACCAATCCGTCGCTCACCATCTGGGACAAAATATAACAATTGACAGCTACAATTTCGAGGTAGTTAAGGAGTTTGTCTACCTCGGGGCAAACGTAAATTTCACAAATGACACCACAGTGGAGATCCGGCATAGAATCGCCCTTGGCAACCGCTGCTACTTCGGTTTGTCCAAACATCTGGGGTCAAAACTCCTCACTCGAAAGACCAAAGTCATGCTGTACAAAACGCTCATTCTGCCAGTCTAGCTGTACGGAGCCGAAAGCTGGACGATAAGCAGGACAGCGGAGCTGATTTTGGGTTGTTTCGAAAGAAAAATTCTGCGCCGGATATTTGGTCCTGTCTGTGAGGAAGGTGAATGGAGAAGAAGATACAACCGCGAACTCTACGAGCTGTACCAAGATGTGGATGTAGTCCGGAAGGCAAGGATCCGTCGACTACACTGGCTCGGCCACATCGAGCGCATGGACATCAACGCTCCAGCTAAGAGGGTCTTCGACTCCGAGCCTCCTGGTTCGAAAAGAAAAGGAAGACCGAACCTCCGTTATAAAGACCAAGTAATCGCGGATGTAAGACATCTTGGTCTTGACAACTGGAAGCAGCGTGCCCGGGACCGTCAAGGATGGAAGGCATCTATAGCTCAGGCTCAGATCCTCCATGGATCGCTAGCCTGATAAGTAAGTAAGTAATAACTATCATTAGCTTTCGAGTAATAAAATAAGATTCACTCAATAAAGACTTCTTTATGATTATTTGAATGATTTAAAAGCGATAAAGGAACCTGTGTTACATTCGAATCTGCTTCATCGCAACATACAAAAATTTGTTCTAAGATTTTAGAAATCGAATTAACTATGGAATTAATCTGTTTTAAATTCAAAGAGTTTAAGAAATCAAGTAATAGATATTCATGCTTACTTGCTTTGATGGCGCTACAGTCCGGGTGAACTAGGGCCTCAACCAACAAGCCTCTCCAGCCGGCCCGATTTTTGGCAAGCCGCTTCCAGTGCCGCATGCAGTTGGTTGAAGTCCCTTTCCACCTGAGCGCGCCCCCTAAAATGCGGTCGTCCTCTGCTGCGTCTTAGAAGTTGGATCCGAAGACGTCTAACTAGGCCGATGTCGCTGTACAGCCCGTACAGTTCTTGGTTGAATCTCCTCCTCCACTATCCGTTTACACAAACGAGACCAAAGATTGCACGCAGAATTTTCCTCTCGAAACGCCCAAGAGCCTCTTCATCCGCTTTTGATAACGTCCAAGCCTCAGCGCCGTAAAGGAGGACCGGGATGATTAAGGTTTTGTAGAGGGATACCTTAGTTTTTCGAGAGAGGGCTCTACTACTCAATTGCCTCTTGACCCCGAAGAAGCAGCGGTTGGCAAGAGTTATTCTGCGTTTTATCTCAGCGCTGGTGTCGTTGCTGCTTGTCACTATCGAGCCAAGGTTGACGAAGTCCTTGACTACTTCAAAAATATAGCTGCCGAAGATGACCTTCTGACCAAGACGTCGATGTTGCGCGTCTTTTCTGGATGACAGCATATATTCGGTCTTGTCCCCATTTACCCTTAGACCCACTTTAGCCGCTTCTGCTTCAATGCTTGCGAACGCCTCATTGACGTCTCGCTTTGTCCGTCCAATAACGTCAATGTCATCTGCGTAGGCAAGCAATTGTGTAGACATGAAGTAGATCGCACCTCTTGTATTGGCCGCAGAGTCCCGCCCGATCTTTTCAAGAATAATGATATTGAAGTCACACGACAGTGCATCACCCTGTCTAAAACCTTTTTTAACATCAAAGGGGTCGGCTAGTTCACCTCCGACCTTAATGGAGCAGCGAGAGTTCTCCATAGTCATCCTGCACAGGCTGACGAGTTTGGCAGGTATGTTAAAACATGACATGGCTCTGTATAGCTCGTCTCTATAAACACTGTCATACGCGGCTTTAAAGTCGACAAAAAGATGGTGCGTGTCGACCTGGAATTCATGGGTCTTCTCCAAGATCTGCTGTAGTGTAAATATTTGGTCTATCGTGGATTTTTCTGGCCCGAAACCACTCTGGCAGGAACCTATTGGATTGTCCACGATCGGTTTCAGGCACTTACACAGTACGGCAGATAGGATCTTGTACGCGATGTTCAGGAGGCTTATCCCTCTGTAACTGGCGCATTCATAGGGGTTTCCTTTCTTATGGACCGGGCAAACGATACTGAGATTTTATTCATCGGGCATGCGTTCTTCCGACCATATCTTGCTTATGGTTGGTGCATGTTCCTGACCAGCTCATCGGCAGCTGCTTTAAACAGTTCCGCGGGGAGACCGTCTGCTCCAGCAGCTTTATAAGACTTAAGTCTTATAGCGATATCACTATCTTAACATCCTCTAGGTCGGGTGGACGGGATTCTCCTTCGTCTTCGTCCATTGTGAATGGTTCGCTCTGCCTGACGGCGGCATTTTAACTATCATCGCCGTTATACAGCCTGCAGGAATGGTCATTCCACAATCTCAGCATCGACTGTGACTCCACTACTAGTTGTCCGTGCTCATCCCTGCAGGCTTCTGCTCTGGCTTTATAGCCTTGGCATGTTCGTTTTACTTTCTGGTACGATTTTCAAACGTCGTTCCTGCAGTAAGATCTCTCCATCTCCTCGATCTCGCGCTTCTGGTGCTCCTTCTTTTTCCTTCTCAGAAGCGCATGCTCCTCCCTCCTTTTCTGTTCATAGAGCTCGCGGGCAGCTCTCGTCCGTCGATTCAATGTACCCATGTATGCATTCTGTTCACTACATGGGCCTGATAGATATTAATGAGCATGGGAAATATTATCTGGAGACAAGTAATTTAAGTTATTGGATTTCAGCCAAATAATATTACTTAGATTAAAATGAGGGCGCCGTGGCGCAGTGGTTAGTGTGTTGGACTCTCGCGCACGATGAGTGAGTTCGGATCCCGATAACACCAACGCCATCTAATGTTTATTTCGCGGCGTCCCTCCTCGGCGGGGTACTGGCAAAACCCCCCGTAGCATAACTTGCCTGGAAAAAGCTTCTCAACTCACGCCGTCCAGAATCGGCATTAAACTGTAGGTCCCTTTCACCTGTGTGAAAAAATAAATCACACACAACATGGGTGATTGAGAGAAGCTTGGCTCTGGTCCTTCATGGGCTGTAACGCCACCAAAGAAGAAGAAGAAGAAGATTAAAATCACTAAATTATCGGATTCGCTCAATGTTGAGACTATGTATCTCATAGGTAGGTAGGTAGGTAAGACCGTAGCCTTCCCAGAGATGGGAAGAACACACATAGGCCAGGGAGGCCCGTTGTGTAGCTACGAGGGGGCTTAGCCCCCTATTCGTGGAACCATTTTGTGCTTTTTAAGAAATTAAGAAGATCAGATATCCCTACTTGCTGAACTATGTATCTCATAGACTTCAAGTATACTTCTGAGCGGAATATAACTTATTAATAAAGTCAAATGTTTATTATTGATTAAGTTAAGAGTCAAAGATATACAGATTTGATCGATCCCAGAAGATGGAAGATCGACTTCTTTAGCATTAAGACAGGAACGAACAGCAACAATATTTACCGCCACCACGTTCATCCGAAGAGTTGCATCTATCAATCCGGAAGGAAGTATATATTTCCTCATTGAAGATTTCAGGAGAAGATATTACTGGGTATAGCCATGATTCGACTATGATGATAACATCATAAAAATCATTGCAGGTGCTTACGAAGAGACTAGTGGTTTTGGTACGAATTCCCCTTGCATTATTGTAGCGGAGCTAAGCCTGGTGGAGAATTGAATTTGCAGATTCGAGTTGCAACGCTGGATTTTTCGTCACTTCTTCGTTTTTTGGCCGGGAAACAAATGGTTTAATTTATACTCCTAATGGCCAGACATCGGCGCTGTAGACCTTATCGTAAGTACCGGCTGGAAGTCTGAGTTTGAAATTGATAAAACGGAGCGTAGAGATGTCGACGTCTTTTTTTATCAATTTTTGGTAGCGAAAGGCGGAGGTCGGCAAACTTAATTTGTCAGCGACGAATGCTAATATGTTGTCTTCGCGAACAATTGTATTGAATCGGGAGAGATGAAGAAAACGTAGTTTTGGGACTGTTTCTAATAGACTAGTAAAAGAAGCCTCCGTAGCTAATCCAAAAATACGTTGCGAATGCTTGGCATTACGTTCAGGCTTATTAGTATCGTTGGTACTTATTTTGATACGTAAATCACCTTAGGGATTGGCAGCACCGGTGTTATTGGTTATTGCTTCTGCTGTTGCGTTTGTTGTTGTACGTTCATCAATTGAGTGTCATCAGTCGTCGATGATCTTTGTATGTCAACTTTACTGCCTGCACACAATGAGGTCGCAGTCGTTGTCTCCGTCGCAGTCTCGGTCGCGGTCGGCATTGCTGTCGCTAGGATTTGCAAAATCTCGCCCACAATGAGGTCGCTTTGTTATGTCAAATTTTAACAGCTGTTTTCAGCTTTTTCCATATACAAGGTGTCTCAAAAGAAAGTTTGCATTTGTTTAGCTTATTCCGTGATCGCAATGAATCCGTGGGGCGCGGGAGGTATGTCAATCGGTAGCCCGGCTCTTGGGAATTCACTCGCTATGGAGCGTTTCTCGGGTGTAGACTGCGCGTTGTGCGTGCGAGAGTTTTACAAAAACGGTGATTCCGCAACTGTGGCGCGTAGAAAATTCTGCAATATTCGAATTTTACGCCATTTAAAGGATGCACCAAGCATTCCTCTCATTCGAAAATGGGTAAAAAAGTCTGAAGAGACTGGTTCAACACTAGTAAAACCAAAAACTGGACGGTTAAGGTCATCGATAACGTAAGAAAACGAAAAGAATGTTAATCAGTCTGTTCGCAGTGATCCCGACCTTTCGATTCGGAAGCGCGCAGAGCTGTAATGAGAAATGTTGCTGTTCGATTAAATGGTTGTCTCGAACGCGAGGGCTTATATTTAGATGACATTGTTTTTAAGAAATAAATTTTCAAGTTGTGAACTTTAATGATAAATAAAATTGTTTTCGATAGAATGTTTACTTCGTTTTTAATCGATCCACTAATTATAAACTTTCTTTTGAGACACATTGTACTTGCAACGAACCGTCAACCGCCGATTTGAATATTTCCTTGTGTTTTGTTTTTTTTCTACACAGCTGTCGCAATGTCGTATGACCGAGTTAAAAGTTAGCCAACTCGCGCGACACACCCTACGACCGAGATAGCGGCCGCGACATCATTGTGTTTACATTATGGGATTTACGTACATTTAACTTTTGACAGGCGACCGCGACCTCATTGTGTTCAGGCAGTTAACATTCATCTTCCTTAGTTCCTCTTCAAAGGATGTAACTGCTAACTCCAAATCCTGAACTCTCGTAGAAAGTACGTTGTTACTTTCTTCAAACTGTTTAGTTTTGTTGAGAGCGTCTACGTTAAGTTGTTGCAGTGTCTAGGACCTATACCAATACCCTGCCGAATTCGTCCAGTTATGCAGGATGACAATGGAGAGTTCTCGCTGCTTCATTAAAGTCGGTAAGGAGTCAACCGAGACCTTCGATGTCAGAAAAGAAGCGAGACAAAAAGGATTCAGACAAGCGAGATAAAAGGATTCAGTATAGCGACATCGACCTAGCACGATGTTAGGTGGTGCACACAGGTGAAAACGGACTGGGCGTGCGACAATGGAAATAGCTAGCAAAATATCGTGCTAGCTGGAATGGCTTGTTGGTTGAGGCCCAGGTTCACTCCGAGCTATAGCGGCACCTAAATAAATAGGTAAGAGCACCTTTAGCATCAATTACTGCATTTAGCCGTTTTGACATTGATCCAATTCATTTTTAGGGTTCCGTACCCAAAGGTAAAACGGAACCCAATTACTAAGACTTCGCTGTCCGTCCGTCCGTCCGTCCGTCCGTCTGTCACCAGGCTGTATCTCATAAACCGTGATAGTTAGACTGTTGAAATTTTCACAGATGATGTATTTCTGTTGCCGCTACCACGGCAGAACCACCAACTACCAACTACCACCAACAGAACAAAATGAATATTTAAGGGGGGCAGACAACAGACATGATTTTCATCCAAAAAATTCTGCCTGCAACCAAGTTCTGTCATTTGATGAGGTAACATATGTACATAGTCTCTTTTATATCTATGTATACAGATGGTACGGAACCTTTCGTGCGCGAGTCCGACTCGCACTTGGCCGGTATTTTGATACTATAATTATTTGGAGTGAGGGCGCAGTGGTTAGTGTGTTGTAGGTATAGGCTGGAAGTTTGCCGACCTCCGCCTTTCGCTACCAAAAATTGATAAAAAAAGACGTCGACATCTCTACGCTCCGTTTTATCAATTTCAAACTCGGACTTCCAGCCTGTGAAGCACGTTAAGCGAGTTTGGATCCCGATAACACCAACGCCATCGAGCGTTTATTTTTCGGTGTCCCTCCTCGGCGGGAGGGTCCTTCATGGACCAGAAAGAAAGCATGGTGGATTCATAATTCACAACTAGGCGCACATAGTTGATTTGATTGAGTTCTTTTTCGTTTTCAATTTTTTTGCTGTCTTGGCGTTTCCGAAAACCGATAAATGAATATTGAGTATTCAAATGCCCGTGGCCAGGCAGTAACAGCTAATGTTGCTTGTTTTCACGGCATGTTGTTTTAAATTTGTACGCCCAAGGTGGAAGATATGGATGTAGACGACATATGGTTTAACCAAACGATGCCATACGCCATGCAGCTCAGGAACCAATTAAAGCTGGTGTAAGTCATGGTCTAGTGGTATCATGTTACTTTCTGATGATTAGAAATCGCTACTTAGATCATATGGTTTAACCTTTCTGGGCATTTTTCTTAGAGTTGTTTTATTTTTTACCACCACGACCACATAGGCAATCAATGCAAATTTAGCCTCATTTAAACAAACCGCTAAGGTGCAGGTTCCTTACTTAATTACTATTCCACACATAACGTTATGCCATTTACTTAATGATTGGTTTTCCAATAAAATTAATTCATGTGTACCCTTACCACATCACTTAATCCTTTATTCGAAAGACTTTGTCTTGTCTGCAGACTAAGCAGAAGAAAATAGCTTCACACGCAATGAGATCGCATTTTGTGCCTTCCTCGATATTAAGGGGGTTTTTGATAATACTGGCTATAACTCAATGACCATTGCACTATCCCGCGGAGGTGTAGACCATCCCACCAATCACTGAATTGCCGCGATGCTAAAAAGACGGCCGGAGAGGACACGGTGATAGTATTGGCAGCTCAGGGATGTCCCAAAGGTGGGGTCCTTTCACCCTTTCTCTGTTTGATAGTCATCGATGACATACTCTACATGCTAATCAATCTCGGCTACGAAGTCGTCGGACGCGCCGTTGACCCAGTAGTTATTCTTACAGACAGATGCAACTTGCGCATCAGTCTATCTCCGACTGACCCAAATAAGACAGTCTTAGTGCCGTTTACATTGAGGAGAAAGATACGGCTTGCTCCGTCTCTCTAAATAGTACAAATATACAATTTTCAGAAGAAGTAAAGTATCTAGGTCTTGACCTTGAACGCAAACTTAACTGGAACTCCAACATCAAGATCAAACTCACAAAGGCAACTAATACACTGTGGGCCTCTCGACGCACTTATAGCGTGTCTCGACATTACAGGCGATATGCCCACGTGCCCCACGACACTGCACCTATTTATTAAAAAGGCTGCAATTCGCAGTGCAATCAAAATTCTTCGCTCAGAAACAGGCCTACCATGTAGACCACATCCATTTTGCTAAATCTTCCTGAGCTGGATATGATTACCACGGTTTCGGGCACATTACCACACACGTTCACCTTTGACAAGAGATTTGAGAAACTGATCCCAATTCACACAGCTTGGAAAAGCGGAGATCCCTTGCTTAATGTCAAGGGTCTTAGGTGGTACACAGATGGCTCCAAGTCAAGCAGCGCTCAAAACGTTGAACTCGTTGAGCACGAACTCAAAGTCTGTTGAGGAATGCCATGATGCCATACAGGACCTAGCCAAAAGAGATAAGGTCAAACTCTGTTGGATGCCGGGGCACAAGGGCATTAAGGGCAATGAAATCGCCGATCAACTCGCTAGAAAAGGTTTCAGCGATAGGTACCTATACATGAGTGCCGAACCTCTCTATGGCATTCCCAAGTCTAAGATTAACTTTTTCCGAGATAAGTGGAAAAAGTTGCAACATCTTTGGAAGAACGTTCAAGGACTCTGCCAATCGAAAAGATTCATACGGCCCCCGATCTTCTTAAATTTAATAGAGTAAATATCAGAAGACTGGTCAGCTACCTTACGGCAAAACGTGGTCAGAGATATTATCTCAAAAAAATTAACCTTCGTCTGAAACTGAGAATCGACTGTCTTGAGGACGAAGAAACTGCAGAGCTCATACTACACATACACATACCTTCTCAGTGAAATGATGACCCATGAGGGGATCATCTCAGCTCCTACGAGAGACATTCGAAATTGCGGATACGTGTATAATTAAGGAACTTAAGATGTTTTAAGAAACATTTCGTTTCCCATAAAATGACTAGCCAAAGGAGATGAGTTAATAAGATCTCAAACTAATACAATAATGAATACTTTTAGAAGGTGTTTGAAACCTTCTTCAATAGATAGTCGCAACATCCACACGTGTTTGACGCACTTAGATTACCGTGTTCAAGGATTTTATAAAAACTCAAACGTGGATTGCTTTATTTTAAGCAATTGCCACCGTGTCGTGACTAGTGATGGCGGCGTCGATTATCCGGAAAAAAAGAAGAAAAACAAAAATCTTCACAAGGCGGACACGTATGTAGATAAGTTAATAGTGTATCACGTAGCATTTAACAGATATTTCGTCTCATTGCGCTAAGATAATGCAAATGATATACGACGTAATAACTATTAGTGTAAACAAGGTTCTTCTATATTGCACATCATGTACGCAAAACAATAGCTAAACAAGGAGATAAGCTAATAGCACTGCTATACCTTCTCCAGGCTATCCCAATTGCTGCTTTGTAAATCATTTCGACTTAAAAGCTAATCAGACGCAGAAGTCTTATCACTTTATGGTGGAAATGATGAAATTAAACTGCAAACAGCTAGGTAGACTATTCATCAAATTCTCAGTAGGTCAGCCATTGGTATTTCTATACTTAAACTCATTCAACTTGTAAATGAGCCATCAGGTATCCCCGATGTTGCTGTTCATACCGTCAACACACTGGACTTGTTTCTTCCCTCTCAGCCTGACAAATACACGATCGATGTATTGTCGCCCCTAGGCTCGTCTGACCACTGTATGATATCAGCAAAATTCTCGAACTCCCACCATCCAGTTAAAGAAAAAGCTCCTAAGAGAACACTATGGCTATACGAGAAAGCCAACGGGTGCGGCCTTAACAACTTCTTTCGGATCTTTAACTGGTCGTTGTGCTTCCTCGATAACGACGTGGACGCCGCAACTGATATTATCGCAAATATTATCGGAATCGGCATGGCAAATTTTATTCCCTGCAAGATAAAAAGCACCAGGCCTACGGATAATACGTGGTTTGACTTGAGCTGCAAAGAGGCTATTAAGCTCAGGGAGCTACGTTTTCGGGCCTACAAGGCAAACAGCTCTGAGGAAAACCGAAAAAAGTACATACGAGCCAGAAACGACTGCAACACCCACATTCGACGGGTTAAATTCCAATCCGACCAAAAATGAAGGCGTAAAATCCTTCAATGTCCCAAAGGTAGCAAAAGTTTCTGGTCGTTTGAAAAAAACGTAAAAAGCTCAACTACGTCGTCTATACCGACGCTCATCCACAATGACATTCCAGCTGTCCCCCCCTTAGACAAAACTAACCTACTTGCTGCCCATTTCGCAACCAGTTCTCAGCTGCCAGCTCGTACTTTGTCTCCGCCTGTACTAGAGTGCGTCAATTCCACCATGGGACTAATCCACTTCCGCACTCGTACAGTCGCAAGGGTTCTTAATGACCTTGACATACACAAATCCGCCGGTCCAGATGGTATTGCCCCAATAGTTCTGGTTGACGCTGGCAAAACTACTGCGTAAGCTTTTCCACCTTTCCTACTCCTCTGGGCTCTTTCCGAGTAGGTGGAAAACAGCATTTGTCCAGCCAATACAGAAAAAAAGGCGAATCATCTTCTCCCTCCAACTTCCGACCCATTGCACTAACGTCCCTTCTTTCCAAGGTCATGATTAACCGTCAGCTTATGAAATATCTTGAATCACGAAAACTGCTCAATGACCGTCAATATGGTTTCCGCAGCAACAGATCCACTGGTGATTTGATAGCATATCTCGCCGAAAAGTGGAATCACTCGCTTCACCAAGCAGGTGAAAGCAAAATTGTTGCACTCGATATTTCGAAAGCATTTGAGAGGGTTTGGCATTAAACCCCTTTTGTCGAAAATGCGTGCTCGACGAGTCTCTCCTTCAACGGATTAGAAGCTACTTTTCGAATCGTTCAATTCAAGTTGTTTTAGACGGATTCAAGTCTGATACTCACTTTGGAAATGCTGATGTTCCCCAGGGCTCCGTTTTGTCTCCGACACTCTTTCTTATTTTTATAAATGATCTCCTGTCTGTTACTTCTAATCCAATTCACTCCTTCGCTGACGACAGTACCCTTAGCTTCTCATATTCGTTCACTAGTTTACGACCCTGCACTTCGGTTTTAGATAATGAGCGGCAGCGTATGTTAAGCTCATTAAATTCCGATATCGACAGCATCATCTTATGGGGTAAAAACAATAGAGTGGAATTGAATGCAATCCAAATCTCTTTTCGTTAAAGCGTATAACTAACCCGCAGCTATTATCCATGAATGACACTTGCATCTCAGAAACCGAAAAGCCTTCCATCCTGGGTATGAGTGTTCCTCACAATCTTAATTGGGACGACAATATATTCAGTGTCGCCAAGAATGCTGCGAAATGCCTAAGCTTCTTATACAGATGCAAGAAATATTTCTCACCCTTAGATCTGGCTACAATCTATAAGGCGTTCATTCGCCCCAAATTAGAGTTAAACGCTCATGTCTGGTCCGTTGCTTCCAAGATCTCATTGCACTTACTAGACAGAATACAAAAACGCGCCATAAAACTGATACGTGACTCCAGCTTACCTGCCTCTCCCTGTTTTATCGTTACTACCACCAAAAATGCTCTGATGAAATAGCCAGTTGCATTCCGCCCCCTCAACATTTCTCCCGCAATACACGTCTCTCTAGGAATGCTCACCAATATACCATGAAGCCCGCTTTCGGACGTACCGTCAAATATAGAGAATCTTTCATTAACCGAACCACACGAATCTGGAACTCCCTGCCGGATTCGGTTTCCCCCCCTCAATGCAACATGTAAGCATTTAAGATCAATGTTCATCGGCATCTTCTCTATCCCTCTTCCTTTCTACCTTCTGCCCGCACTGTGTCACCGACATAATAAGGTTATTAGACCCAAATTATTAAAAAAAAAAGAAAAAAAAAAAAACTGCTATACGATAGATGTGTTTAACAGAGTTTACCAATACTCACTACCGAATTCTCTTCAGGCTCTTCTGGAACAAACAACAAACTTACTTACTTAGGTGGGGCTACAACCTGGGGTAAGCCTGGGCCTCAACAAACAAGCTTCTACAGCTGACACGGTCTTTTGCTAGCTATCCTCTGCTGCGTCGTCCCTCCAGTTTGGACTCGAAGACTCTTCGGGCCGTAGCTGTATTATCCATTCGCTTTAGATGGTCCAGCCATCTTAGACTAGGCCGATGTCGCCGTACAGCCAGTATAGTTCGTCGTTGTATCTTCTCCTTCATTCCCCGTTTATACGAACGGGACCATAGATTGAACGCAAAATTTTCCTCTCGAAATTAACGAGGGTCTCCTTATCTGCTTGCGTTAAAGTCCAGACCCCTGTGCCATAGAGGAGGACCGCGATGATTAAGGTTTTGTACAACTCAACTTCGAACTTTCGAGAGAGGGCTCTATTTCTCAATCACCTCTTGAGCCCAAAGAATCAGCAGTTGGCAAGAGTATGCGCTTGATCTCAGAGATAGTGTTGTTGTCCCTGGTCACTAGTGAGCCAAGGTAAACGAAGTCCGTGATCACTTCGAACAACTTGTGTTGTGCGTCTTTTTCGTTTTACCTTCGTTAACCGAAAGACCCATTTTAGCCGCTTCTGCTTTAATGCTTTCGAACGCTTCATTGACGTCCCCCGCTGGGTTCGTCCAATTACGTCAATGTCAATGGCGTAAGCAAGCAGTTGCCCATACTTGAAATAGATCGTATCTCTTGTGTGGGCCATTGAGTCTCGTATGATCTTTTAAAGCACGATGCCGAAAAACTTTCATGACAGCACGTCACCTTGTCTAAATCCTTTTTTAACATCAAAGATAGGTTAATTTGCTACCGACCTTAATGAAGCGTGAATTCTACATTATCATCCTGCATAATCTGACGAGTTTGCGCCCTATCTGCTCATATCCAGCCGCTTAAAATAGCTCGGCAGGCGGCCTGGGCCCGCGGCTTTGTTAGCCTTAAGCTTCGAAATTATCAGCGCCCGTAAACAGCCTACAGAATTGTTCCTTCCATATTCTCAGAATCGACTGTGACCCTACTACTAGTTGTACGTTTTCATCTCTACAGGCTTCTGCTCTTGCTTTATACACATGGCGTGTTCGTTTTACTCCATCTCCTCGATTTCTGTCGTTTTCGACGATCCGGGCCCAATATGTACAGTTAACGGTGATGCTCGTACTTCTTCAGTCCGAAGTTTAACATATCCTAACTGTTACAATAGTTGTTGTCAGAAATTGAGGCTGAGAATGGCATGATTGCGGCATGAGAGCATTTTGCTCGTCTATATTATATTTTGTGTCTACAGGTTCTCTCGTTCCACTATTTTATTTAAATTATTCGTAGAAGCAACTTATGAACCGGGTACTAAGAGAACTTCACTGGAGGACTTGCCTTGTCTATCTGTATGACATAATTGTCATGGGCAAGGATTTCGACGATCACCTTAACAAGCTTGAAGAGGTACTGGAACGTATTCAAGCAGCCGGACTGAAATTAAGTCCGAAGAAATGTTCGCTATTCCAAAATGAAGTCAAGTACTTGGGACATGTGGTGACTGCAGAAGGAGCCCATACAGACGAAGACAAAATCTCGGCGGTTAAGGAATGGACACGGCCGAAGAATCTTCATGAGTTAAGGTCATTTCTGGGATTTTGCACATATTACAGACGATTCGTCCCAGGATTTGCAAACGTCGCCAGCATTTTGAACAAGCTCACCAAAAAGAATCGGCCATTCAAGTGGGAGAACCCGCAGGAGGAAGCGTTCATTCACCTGAAAGAATTTACCTGCAGTGCGCAGATTCTTGCATATCCTGTCCCGGGAGAAGCGGAGATGGAATCGGCGGAGTACTCTCTCAAATGATTGACTCGAAGCCAGAAAGGTAATACTGTGTAACTGTGCGGCGTTGAGGTGGCTACTGCAGTTCAAAAACCCGGAAGGCCATTTGCCATTTGCATGGATAGAGGGAATCCAGAGTTATGACTTCAGTATCGACCACCGGAAGGGAAACAGTCATGGAAATGCGGATGCATTATCGAGGCGACCTTGAGATGTTGAATGCAAACACTGTTCTCGTGCCGAAACCAAGGAACCGGTCACCGATATCCGTCGTTTCCATGTGCTGCCAGAAGATTTCTGGACTGCCGAGAAGGTCGGAAGAAAACAGCGAGAAGATGCCGATTTGGCAGTCATCATCGACTACCAAGAACGAGGTTTTCGACCAACGTGGCAGCAAATATCCAGCGAAAGCCTAATCATAAAACCTTACTAGGCTCAATGGCATAGTTTGAAGCTGAAGAACGGTTGCCTCTACCGCAGTTGGGAAAGTGAGAACGGGGACACTGTAAACGATCTGCTGGTAATTCCAAAGGAACAAATCGACGAGGTCATTTAAGAATACCACGAAGGACCAAGTGGGGGTCATCTTGGTGTTAACAAGACTGTAGAAAAGATCAAGAGACGTTTCTACTGGGTAGGATGCCATGAAACGGTCACGCGTTTCATTCGCAGGTGTGCAAAGTGTGCGAAGGCAAAGGAGCCGCTTAGGAAAATTCGAGGAAATATGCACCGGTACAATGTTGGAGTAGCGTTCGAACGTATCGCCATGGACATCCCAGGTCCATTCCCAACGAGCAACGCTGGAAACAAATACGCGCTGGTGTCTATTGACTGTTTCAGCAAGTGACCTGAAGTGTTTTGCATACCGAACCAAGAAACCAAAACTATTTCGGATGCATTCGTTATGGAGTACCGCTGGGACTGCACTCAGACCAAGCAAGGAGCTTCGAGTCGTTGGTGTTCAAAGAACTCTTCCACATGCTAGAGTCGGACACGGACAACACCATTACACCCACAATCTGATGACGTGGTCGAAAGGTTCAACCGGACAATGGAGGAATACTTGAGAAAAGTCGTCGTTGGAGATCAGAAGGGCTGGGATGAACATCTTCCCCTTTTCTTAATGGCGTACCGTACGGCACAGCACAATTCAACGGCAAGAACACCAGCTGAAGCCATTTCTGGAACTGATCTCCGACTTCCATCGAACTTGAAGTTCGGCGTGGTACTACCGACAACTAGCAGCAGGGAGGACTTCGTAACCGAGAAGAAGGAACAGCTGAACTCCATACATCAGTTCATCCGGAAGCGACTGAACTTAGTCAGCGATGAAATGAAGTCGAGGTACGCCTTAAGGGCGAACTCTTCTGGATTCGAGACAGGACAATTGGTATTGCTGTACAACCCACAAGGTAAAAAAGGCTTGCGCCTCAAATTGCAAACAGCCTGGGACGGGCCATAAAAGCTCATTAAAAAAATGAATGATGTGGTTTATCGAATACAGCTGACGAGAAACAGACGGGCGAAGTAAAGATTGTCCACGTAGAGAGGCTAGCGCCATACTTCGGAGAAGGATCAAATCGCTTGTTCGATAACGAACAAGTTTAGGAGGGCGGCAGTGTTACGGAGACACGAGCCGACGTCTATGTTCGAATTTCGCTGTCGAAGTTCGAATGCTCTTGTGAAGCGGAAGTTGAAATGATGGCAACTTTCAACGGCATAATGCTGAAGGCCAGAGCATTCTAGAGACTTTCGAAGGGGAACGTCTGGCGGCGAACATTCGAGAAAGTGGACCGAGGACTATATAAGCGCGAATGCTCGCCCCCGGGATTCATTCAGTTTATGAAATTGAACAGCATGTGACAAGTCGGTATACAGTATGATGGTGGAAAGCCCAGATAACTGATCTGAGACGAAATAAGAAAAGTGTGTGTATTTAATTCGAATAAAAAGAGTAGACAGTTGTGGTTTATTGCAATCCAGTGATTCGAAGTGGGATTAATTTTCGTAACAATATGTAGCAGCTTTAGGTGAGAGCCGCTATGCTATCAGTGCAACACAGTGGAACAATATACATAAGCGAGTCAAACCTTGTTTGAAAGACACCACGATGGAGTACTACTCCTATACACCGAAGGCCGAGAGGTTGCAAACAATGCTCCTCAAAGGAGTAGTATTGATCTCTGACCCCAAGGAGTTGCTCTCTGAGCTCAAGAAGTTCGAGAGCGATGACCCCAGCTTTGTAGGAATCATGCCATTCGCCTTGAGTTGAGTCGAGAAGGGAGAAGCGGAGAATGCCCTTCTTCCTGGTACAGCTCACTCCCAACAGCAAGCTGGACAGTCTAAGGGAAATTGACTCCCTAGAGAGTCTACTTGTAAAATGAGGAAAAGTAAGAAGACACGGATACGGGTTATAATGTGTCCGCTGCCAAAGGTAGGGGCATGCCGCGTCGAACTGCGAAATGCAGCCTCGGTGCGTGAAATGTACGAAGGACCACAAAACCGAGAAATGCGAATTGGGCCAAGACAAGTTCGTAGACAGGGAGCAGCTCAAATGCATGCTCTGCCAGAACTCGGGACCCCCTGCAAACTATCGGGGATGTCTCAGATTCCAGAAGCTGATACAAGTAAATCTGGCTCGGCAGCAAGAAGTGGAGAGCATACACCACTCCGGTGATGCATCCAAACCAGCCGTCATCCCTCAAATAACCTACGTCCAAATGGTGTCATGTCAGGGAAAGGCGGTACCACTGCCCAAGGCTGCTCTCAAAGTCCCAGTGTCCGTCTCTAAGTCACCGAAGGCTGAGTCGAACCGGCGCTCGATTTTGCTCGTTATTCAAGGGCAGATTGACCAGCTCCAACAGCAGATCCAAAGGCAGGCGAATCGGGTTTACAAGATCTACACGCTTTGGTCGGGCCTAGCGCCCCTACAGTCGTAATGGGTATGCTAATAGAGAGTGCCTTAAGGATCCTGTCTGTGAATATTGATTCACTGATCAGGATCGAGCGGAGAACTGTTCTTTTTAATTTGTTGCAGAAGGATATGCCATAAAATGATGTCCTCATGCACCTTCGACCAGTGGCTATGGAGAGGTACACCATCCAGTTTATCAATACACTGAATAATGCATATTATCCGGTGCATCGGAAAATGGCGATGGTGCAACCATTCCCTAAAATGGGCAAAGACTCCTCTAACCCGGCAAATCTCCGGTCGATAAGTCTCCTTCCGAGTATCAGCATGGTCTTCGTGAAAGTGATCCACAGTGCTCTGTCGAAATGGGCTGAAGATAATAACATGATTCCGAATACCCATTCGGTCTCAGGACAGGGCACGATACTATATATGCCGCGTCGAAACTGGTCTAGGATATCCAATGCACGGACGCCTACCTGAAAAGGCCTTCGACACCGTATGGTTAGAAGGACTCTACTACAAGCTCAAGCATCTGTGACATGATGACGGGTAGAAATCTCGTTGTGAAAATCGCCAAAGTGGCTTCTATTCAAATATTTGACAAATGATAGCGTACATAGATGACGTCGACCAGGTCCAACGATCGATGTGATTGCTACGCTGCATGGACCGGACTGGCAAATATGTAGAAGTGTAGTCAGATATCTTGTGATCTGGCTGGATCAGTATCTATAATTCGATAAAAAATGTGTATGCTGTTCTGGCAAGGGCTCGAAGCGCTTTCGCTCTTAAAAGATGGCAGCAATAGCAGCCAACCTGATTCCAGGGTGAAGGTAAACTGCTACATGGCCTTCACCAGGCCCATAATTGCCTACGGATGTCCCGGTTGGTTCAATATGAGTGCCAGCTTGATTAAAATGATTCGAGTGTTTGAGTACATGAAGTTCTATTCCAACGAGGTCCTATATAATATGGCAAGGATTATATGGATAGACAGCTATCTGATAAAGCTGATTCGAGGTCACGTTGCGAGAGCAACTACTTCGGTCAATAACTTGATCTCTGGAGCTTACTACCCCAACAGTATGTACTAAGAGCGAATGCGACTTAGAGCATTCCTCTATTTAGATCAATGTGGGTTGATCCAGGTTAGATTGGCGGAAAGTCGAATGACATTTTTAATAAATAGGTATTGGTTATCTTCGAGTGTCCGCATGGGGTCAGTTAGGTATTTCCAATGTAATTAAGTTAATTAAGCAAGTTTTAATCATTTTGTCTAGTATAATGTAGTTTTAATTTTAAACTGTAAACTGTAACTTGGATAATTTCGATTATGCTTAAGTAAAGCCGTAAATTTTATTGATGATGTATTTCTTTTTGTTATTACTTATGTATAAGACCTGCAACCCATGCAGGATCTGAGCCTGAGCTATCGTTGCCTTGATCCTTGACGGTCTCGGGCCGTTGCTTCCAGACCAAGTTGTCTTACATCCGCGATTACTTGGTCTTTATACCGGAGGTTCGGTCTTCCTCTACTTCTCGAAGCAGGAGGCTCGGAGTCGAAGACCCCCTCAATTGGAGCGTTGATGTTCATGCGTTCGATGTGCCCTAGCCAATGTAGTCGGCGGATCTTTACCTTCCAGACTACATCCACATCTTTGTACAGCTCGTAGAGTTCGCGGTTATGCCTTCTCCTCCATTCACCTTCCTCACAGACAGGATCAAATATACGGCGCAGAATTTTTCTTTCGGAAATCAGCTTGGCGTCCAGCTTTCGGCTCTGTAGAGCAAGACTGGCAGTATAAGCGTTTTGTAAAGCATGACTTTGGTTCTTCGAGTGAGGCTGATGAGTTGGGTCAAAGTTGTTTGGATAAATCGAAGTAGCAGCGGTTACCAAGGGCGACTCTATGCCGGATCTTCGCAGTGGTGTCGTTTGTGGAGTTTACGTTTGCCTAAAGATAGACAAACTCCTTAACCACCCCGAAATTATAGTTATTCATCGTTTTATTTTGTCTCAGGTGTTGAGCAACGGATCGGATTTGCTTGACGGCATGTACTTCGTCTTATCCTCGTTGAATTTGAAACCAACTCGTTTCGTCTGTTCTTCAATTGCCGTGAAAGCTTCTATAAAATCACACTGAGACCGCGCGATGATGTCAATATCATCCGCGTTTCCTAGTAGCTGGACAGGCTTGTTGAAGATAGTGCCTTCCTTGTTGACGCCTGCCCGTCGCACTATCTGGTCCAGCACAGAATTAAAGAAGTCACACGACAGTGCATCTCCTTGCGGAAACCCGGTGAATGTTTCAAACGCATTAGATTTCTTAGAACCAAATTGCACAATGCATCACGTATTTCTTAGCATGGCGCGACACAGTCGGATCAGTTTTTCTGGGATGCCGAATTCGGCCATCGCATCAAACAATTCTTTGCAGTGAACGCTGTCGTATGCGGCCTTAAAATCGATCAAAAGATGGTGTGTGTCGATTTGAAACTCGCTGGTCTTATCCAGGATTTGTCGAAGTGTGAATATTTGGTCTATAGTCGATTTGCCGGGCCGGAAGCTGCACTGCTAGCTGCCGATTAGTGCGATGGAAAGGGGCTTTAGACGTTCACACAGTACACTCAACAGGATCTTGTATGTGACATTGAGCAGGGATATACTTCTGTAGTTTTTGCAAGAGGTAGGATCGCCTTTCTTGTGGATGGGGCAAATAGATCTGGTGTATGTTCCCTCCCAGAATATCGCAGGCCGTTTGAGCCTGCGGCCTAGTTGTTCCCCAGCTTTTGATTAACTTTGCCGACTTCTTCGATGCTGGGTGAAAGGACTACTTCAGCGGCTGGAGTTAGGATTTCTTTAGTTTCCCACCACTCTCTCTTGGTCATGCTCGTTAAGCAGCTGATGAAAATGCTGCTTAAATACACCCACTGTTCTCTGCGGGGCGGTGATAAGATTACCCTCAAAATTTCGAAGATCCTGGGTGCCTTTCTTGAAGCCTCCTGCAAGCCTTATTGTATTCTTATAATAGGCCCGTATTTTATGCTTGTCTCTGGACTCCTCAATATCCTTGAGCTGGGAGGCTCTTTTTATTAGGCTTGATTTATTACTTAGAGCGTGGCTTAACACTTGACACTATTCCGGTTTTTCCTCTCTTGAGCGTTATATTCAGAACGTATGTATTTTGGCGTTACAGTCCATGAAGGACCAGAGCCAAGCTTCTCTCAATTACACATGTTGTGTGTGATTTATTTTTTCACACAGGTGAAAGGTATCTACTGTTTATTGCCGATTCCGAACGACGTGAGTCGAGAAGCTTTCTCAAGGCAAGTATACTACGGGGGGTTTTGCCACTACCCCGCCGAGGAGGGACGCCGCGAAATAATCATTCGATGGCGTTGGTGTTATCGGGATCCGAACTCGCTCATCGTGCGTCAGAGTCCAACACACTAACCACTGCGTCACGGCGCCCTTATAAACAGAACACGCCCATTTATTCTATAAGTGCATATTGTTGCGGACACCAACCGATGGTTATGTTCAAATTTCGTTGTCAAAGTTTGGAATGCTCCGATGCAGCTGAAAAGGAAATGGTGGTAACTTTTGGCGGCATACTGCTGAATGTCAACGCCTGAGTATTCTAGAGACTTCTGAAGGAGAATATCTTAAGGCGGAATTCGAGGGATTGGACCGAGGGATGTATAAGCGGGATCATTCGCCCTCGGGAGTATTCAAGTATTCAGTATTCATTCAGTGTATTCAGTATCAGTGATCAGTTGTGAATGTAATCAAGCCATCTAGTGAGTTAGTACACAATTATCTAGCAGATGTAGAGACAGAGGTTGTAATGAGGTGGAATAAGAATGTTGCGGAGACACAAACCGACAGTTAAGTTCAAATTTCGCTGTCGAAGTTCGAATGCTCTAGTGAAGCGGAAGCTGAAATGATGTCAACTTTCAACGGCGTAATACTAATTGTCAGAACGTTTTAGATATTTCCGTAGGGGAACTTCCGTCGGCGAACAATCGAGAAGGTGGACCGAGAGCTATATAAGCGCGAACGCTCGCCCTGGGAAGTGAATAGAGCGTGACAAGTCGGTATACAGTGCGTTCGGTCGATAAACCAGTGTGAAAATAAAAGCTTTTGGTAAAGGTTTGCGTGTGTTATAAGGTGTAACAATAAATAAACGTGGTGAAGTACTCAAATAGTTGATGTGAGGAGAAATAAGAAAAGTGTGTGTTTTAATTCGAATAAAAAGTAGACAATTGTAGTTTATTGCAATCCAGTGATACGAACCCTATCACAAGTGGGAATATATTTCGTAACAATAAAGTTTGTATTCAATAAACAAGTAAACAGTTGTAGTTGATCACACCAGTGGCCGAACCCTATCCTGGCCTAGTTATTTTCGTTACAATATATTGTATTGTTTTAAAGCTTCTCTCAATGTAGTCAACAATTATAGTAGCGATGATGCACCTATTTGGAATGACTTACAATAAAATTCATACATTTCTCGAGATAACAAAAGGTGATAACCGTTAATGCCTCACTGGGCTTCTTTTCTACCAAATCGCATTATGCATCACTTTAGCAGCAGCACGTACTCAGATCAGATGCACCTTAAATATAATATACGATTTTTATGTTTACGAACTTCTATGTCTATTTACCCTATAAATGCACACAAAAAAAAAATGGACCAACAAAGCCTGCGTCTTCACACATTACTTTGCGAGGTAACCTTCAGGCCTGTAACACCGTTCAATGGCAGTACTGCAGACAGATACAGGCTACTTTAAAAGATACCCTCCACATAACGCATAAAAATAGAGCAGCGATATTACCTGCTGTTATTTAGATGCTGTATCGCACCATCGTTGATTTAGACTTTTGATTCTTATTCTTTTCTCGTTTTTTTATTTTCAAATTTACCGCTTCACCTAAGTATATTCCAATCCGGTTTGTTCGGTGTGTTTAGTATGAAAGCACAGCACATAGTGCAGAGAGAGAGAAAACAAATGAACGTACTACGCGAGCTGTGTCTTCTTTGCTTTTAATTCAATTCAGTTCAGATCTACTTGTGTTAAGTGATACACACGCGCCAAATTATTGTATATTTTACTGTGGAAGTTCTTGATTCAGTTACATTACTGATCGTGTCGCCGATCGAATTGATACAAGTGTTCGCGAACTGCACATTTTTTTTTTTTTTTTTTTTTGTTTAAATTTTATTTTTAAGTTTGTTGTGTTGATAAATTCAAATATACAAATCATTCATTTCGAAACTACGAAACAATCTGTAATGGTGATCAATCGATATCGATCGTTCACCAGCATTACAATTCACATCAAGCCACTGAAAGTCGACTTGATCGATTTCAAAGAGAATAAGTTCATTGAGTGAGGGCGTGCGTTCGTGCTATACTCGCATGTAGGTAACAGATACGAAAATAACATTATAATTTGGAATCGGTACAAGTGATCTCACTGAAAGTTCTTCAAATTATTTATAATTTTTTTTTGCTTTTGTTTGATGCAACATGCAGAAATAGTTGCTTGTACTGTCCGAGGCCATTCACCTAGTTCTGTATGTCGTATCGTCTGCCGTCTATGTATGTACATGTATAATATCTATGATCTATTTTTGCAATTGTCAATTGAGATAAGACCTGATCGAGATCACTTGAACGTGTTTATGCGCAAGAATCTACCTTTTGCATCGTATTGAAATTTCGAGTAGTCCAGGAAAAAAAGAATCCAAAAGACACCGATATTACATTCAAGTAAGTGAAAGATACTGAAAAATAAATACATATATGTATATCTATTTACATGGAATTATAATTAAGTTCGTATCTAAGCATCAGTGAAAGGCATCCGAAATACAAGAAATGTAAACTTGGAAAACTTGAGGTATTGGGAAATGCTCCAAATACATACATATGTATGTACACATGCTCATGTTTCTGTGTATCTGTGAGGGCATTTCCTTTTTCATGCTTTGCTTCTGGAACATGTTATTATATTAATTCATTTTCGTTATGCGGATACCTTGAAACGATCGCCATGAGAAGTCGTACTTGATCTTGAAAATGGGCGGCTATACTCATACACTGTTTAGTGCCTAACGTTGGCGTATTTTGTCTTTTGTTGACGTTTTCCTTATTGAAACTCTAAACTACTATGTAGGTACTGTCGGCCTGTTACGACATTTCATAATATTCATAATATGATATTTTCTGCTGATTGCCCTTAACTAGGTATTCAACTTTGTACACAGAAGATACAATTAAAGGGAAACGAATCTTAATTAGGTTTTTGGGGCACAGCACCAGAAATTAATTTATTCAACTTTTTTTATTCTTTTTTGGTGCTTGGGAAGAATGTACCTATGCTGGTAGCATGTAATATGAACGTTTTTGGTTTAAGGTGGCATGGTGCTGAAGAAAGTGTAGAAGGAAATAGAAAAAAAAAAAAAAAATGCAAACAAATGGCTCGTGGAAGGTACTCAGGTGTGACTTTTTTCAGACACCATATGTCTCTGTTTCGTTTTTTTTTTTTTAATTAAAATTATTATTTTTTTTTCCATTTTGTTAAATGAATATTCACAGATGTTTTGTGAAAATGAAAAAAAAAAGTATGCCAGCCGCGTCATGTGCGCTTGTTCAGATTTGCCATGTATTTATTTCCATACGGATACGGATTAAAATAATTTGTATTTAAATCAATATCAATGTATTGTGAAATGCGAGCTTTTTGAAACGAGAAAAAATAACATTTTTGTGTTATAAAATCACATGACAGTGATTTTAACTGAAATAAAATTGAACTCAAAATCAAAAAATCATTATGTGAACAAGATTTTCCACAAGGTTTCAAGAGGCAACATTTAACAAGTTTTTCCCGCGCCTGTAAATAATAAACAACAATGTTGTCAGTGTCAGTCCATGCTTATCGGTTGGCCGGATAAGGTGAATCAACTTCAGGGCGACGAGATCAATACCTTGGTGTAGTATTAAAACACGCACAGCGCCAGCGGTGGTGTGATTTCCGGAAAGTCAAGGCTCGAATTGTAATTGTAGGTTTTATAGAGAGGTAATACATAGTGTGGCTCAAAGTTAAAATGGAACAAGGCGAAAAGAAAGAATAAATGAAAGATAATAGTTTACATATGTACTAAAGTAAACAACATAATTAATTTATTTAAAGATTTAATAATTAAGACTAAAAAAATAAACACAGGAATTCAATTTGAAATCTACACTATAAAATATGAACAATAGTATCAAAAAAAGCAATGAAGCGATCTTCTTCTTCTTCTTAACGGGCGCTACAGTTCGGGGTGAACCTGGGCCTCAACCAACATGCCCCTCCATCTAGCACGATCTTTTGCTAGCCTTTTCCATTGCCGCACACCCAGTTGGCTGAGGTCTCCTTCCACCTGTGTGCGCCATCTTAAGTGCGGCCGTCCACTGCTTCTTCGTCCCTCGGGGTTGGATTCAAAGACTCTCCGGGCTGGAGCGGAGGTGTCCATGGCCCAGCCATCTTAAGCGTTGAATCCGTAGACGCCTAACTAGGCTCATGTCGCTGTACAGCCCGTAAAGTTCGCGGTTGAATCTTTTCCTCAATCCCCCGTCTGTGTTTATAGGCCCGAAAATCATGCGCAAAATCTTTCTCTCGAACCGACCAAGGGCCTCCTCATCCGCTTTTGATAGCGTTGATGCTTGGATGATAAGGGTCTTATATCGAGTCAACTTTGTCGTTCGGGAGAGTTCTCTATTATTCAATTGCCTCCTGAGCCCAAAGAAACAGCGATTGGCAAAAGTGGTTCTGCGTTTGATTTCGGAACTGATGTCGTTGTTCCAGGTCCCTGCGGAGCCAAGGTAGAAGAAGTCCTTAACTACCTCGAACTTATATCTGTGAAAAAAAACGTTCTGGCCAAGACATCGGTGGTGAGCGTCCTTTTTTAATGACAGCATGTATTTAGTTTTGCCCTCGTTTACCGCCAAGCCAATTTTCGCCCCCTCCATCTCAATACTCGCAAACGCCTCATTGACATCTCGTTGTGATCTACCTATTATGTCAATATCGTCGGCGTATGCAAGGAGTTGCGAGGATTTGAAATAGATTGTGCCTCTTGTATTGGCCAGTGATTTTTGCACAATCATTTCTAATAATCACACGACAGCCCATCGCCCTGCCTAAATCTCTTTTTTGACATCAAAACTATCAGTAAGGTGTTCACCGATTCGAATGGAGCAGCGAGCATTCTCCAAAGTCATCCTGCATAGACTGGCGAGTTTAGTAGGTATGGCAAAGGTAGACATAGCATTGTATAGCTCGTCTCTAATTAAGCTGTCGTATAGGGGCTTTGAAGCCGACAAATAGGTGGTGAGTGTCGACTTGAAATTCATTGGGTTTTTCCGGGATCTGCCGTAGTGTGAAGATTTGGTCGATGGTGGACTTCCCTGGCCTGAATCCGCACTGATAAGGACCTATCAGCTTATTTACAAAAGGCTTCAGGTGTTCACACAAAACGGCAGAGAAGATTTTGTAGGCGATGTTAAAGAGGCTTATTCCTCTGTAGTTGACGCAATCAGAAGGGTCTCCTTTCTTGTGGATCGGGCATACGATGCTGATATGGCATGCTTTTCTTTTACCATATCCAGGTCATCCCCAGCTGCCTTGAAGAGCTCAGCAGACAGTTCGTCTGCGCCAGCAGCTTTATTCGATTTGAGTTTCTATATGGCAATCTTGACTTCGTCGAGGCCAGGGGGATGAAGTTCTCTGCGGTCTTCGTCGATTAGAAATGGGTCATTCTGCCTGACAGCGGTATATTGACTAACATCGCCGTTATACAGTCTGCAGAAGTGGTTTTTCCATATTCTCAGCATCGACTGCGATTCTACTACTGGTTGTCCGTTCTCATCTCTGCAGGCTTCCGTTCTGGCTTCATAACCTTGGCATGTTCGCTTTATCTGTTGATAAAACTTTCGAACGTCACGCCTGCAGTAACACCTCTCCAAATCCTCAATCGCGCGCCTCTCGTGCTCTTTCTTCTTTCTTCTAAGAAGCTTATGCTCCTCCCTTCTTTTTAACTCGTAAAGCTCACAAGCTGCTCTTGTTCTTTTATGCAGCGAGGCCTTATATGCATCCTATTTCGCTGTGTGAATCCTCCTGCACTCGTCATCAAACCAGGTGTTTCTTCGTGGTGGAGCCTAGAAACCCAAAACTTCGGATGCAGAGCTTTTCAGGGCTTGTTTGCAAAAGCTCCACTACTGATCTATTGATAGCGGGGAGGATTGAGGTGTATTGGAGAGCTTAAGGGAGACGCGATCGGTAAAAGCACGAGCGGTTTCTGGCGATCTCAAAGTTATAATGGAACGCACCTGCAAAGTTATTGTCACTTTTCAGGGAACTGTCATTTACTATGCTATTCTATTGCAAATGACGTAGGAGATCCTCAGTTAGCAGTTAGATTTAAAGTGTCCTGCGTTCTTAAGGAAAAGGTGGATAAATATGAATGTGGCGCCACAAACGTCTTTCTAGAAATAGCAAAACTGTGCGAGAAATTGCAGACATTATAAATAGACCTCCAACAATAGTATCTAACATTGTAAGGCGTTACAAAGAATCTACAGAGTATGGCAATAAACCTAAAGCAAATTTTGGGGGAAACATTTACGGAAGCAGATGAGCGTTGGTTATTACGCCAACTGAAAAAAAATGTCCATGTTGGTGCTCCAAAACTTAGTGTACTAGCCGAAAAACGTCTTGGTGAAAAAGCAAACTTAGAAACTGTGAGAATTGTCCTAAGAAAGCACAAGTTTAATGGCAGAATAGCCTCTACCATTAGCCTCTCTTATTAGCAACCTCTTATTAGCAAAATTAATAAAAAGGACAGGGACTTTTCGCTCTGGAACCATGTTAATTTTGACGATGAGAGCAAATTGAACGTGTTTCGATCAGATGGTAGGTCATACGTGTGGAGAAGTACCAATGAGGAGCTTAAGCAAAAGAACTTGCGGCCATTAGTAAAAAATGGTGGTGGCTCTGTGATAGTATGGGGTCTTATGTCGGCTTAAGGTCCAGGAAACCTTCACATAATTGAAGGTAAAATGGACCAGAATATGTATCTCAAAATGTTCAAATCGAATTTAAGAGAAAGTGCAAAAAAAAAAAAATGGAATCAAAGACAAATTGCATTTTTATTAATACAGCGATCCCAAACACAAAGCCCATCGTGTTAGAAGTTGGCTGTTATACAACTGCCCCACATTTTGGATACACCGTCTAAGTCTCCCGATTTAACGCTATTGAGCATTTATGGAGTTATTTGGAGGAAAAGTTGAAAAAAATATTAAATTTTAAAGGTAAACCCACTTAAAATGGCTTTAGTAGCAGAATGGACAAATATTGATTCCTACTGTCGAAAACTTGTGGAATCTAAGCCAGCTGTAGCTTAGCAGTAGGAAAGAAACAAAAAGGGTTGCCAACTAAATCTTAGCTTTTTCAAAGTAGGTTATAAAAAAATTAGGTTAATTTCAAACTGAGTTCCTATGTTTATTTTTTTAGTCTTAATTATTAAATATTTAAATAAATAAATTTATTTTTTTACTCTAGTACATATATGAGCTTTGAGCCACTGTACATAGTCAGGCATGAATTCGTATGAGATAATTTGAAGTCGCTGACCTTGGACCATAGGAATCGCTGGTTCTGCCTGAAGTCAAATGTACGGTTCGGCAGTTGATTTTCTAAACTTCTTTTTTGGGTGAATCGGAGACTTAATTATTTACTTTCTCTTCGATTTATCGATCAAATGATTCATATAATTATGTCTGATATTATTTTTTCTTTTTTTTGTTCTATCTATTCAATCCAAATGACCAATTCTGATTACTAATATCCATTAAATTAATTTTGTACACGAACAAATTAGAGTCGCTTAATAACTTCAACAGCCTAGCGGAAAGGTGCTATTAAAAAAAAAAAACATTTACTACTTCATTTTAAATGTATATTTAATAGACCTTTTCCGGTCTTGACCACGCAAGTTCTGTTTAAACTATATTTACCTGTAATTTTCATTAAGTCAAACAGCTGATGAAACAACTTCCTCCAGCGGGTCATGTGTATATGAACATCACAAACCACAATCTTCTTCTCATCTTGCTGGCCCATATTTATAGTTTATCTCTTAATATTCGATGTCAAACAACGGTCTATTATTGATTAAGAATCCGTAATAGCTTCGGGGAATTTATATTTCTATTGTGGCCACAAGTTACTTTCAACCATTTGATGTTATTTTTAAATTTCTAAACATATGTATGCAGTCGATGCTGAGAATATGGAAAAACCACTTCTGCAGAGTGTATAACGGCGGTGTTAGTCAATATACCGCTGTCAAGCAGAATGATCCATTTCTAATCGACGAAGACCGCGGAGAATTCCGTACTCCTGACCTCGACGAAGTTAAGATTGCCATATAGAAACTCAAGCCGAATAAACTTGCTGGCGCAGATGGACTTTCTGCTGAGCTCTTCAAAGCGGCTGGGGGTGAGCTGGTTAGGAGCATGCACCGGCTCATCTGTAAGATATGGTCAGAGGAAAGCATGCCCGAGGAATGGAGTCACAGCATCGTATGCCCGATACACAAGAAAGGAGACCCCTCTGATTGCGTCAACTACAGAGGAATACGTCTCCTTAACATCGCCTACAAAATCTTCTCTGCTGTTTTGTGTGAACGCCTGAAGCTGATAGGTCCTTATCAGTGCGGATTCAGGCCAGGGAAGTCCACCAACGACCAAATCTTCAGACTGCGGCAGATCCTGGAAGAAACCATAAAATTCCAAGTCGACACTCACCACCTATTTGCCGACTTCAAAGCCGCATACGACAGCGTAATTAAAACGAGATAGGTTAGGTTAGGTTAGTTGGGTGCCCTATTGACATGAGGTCACGGCTCACTTAGACTACTAAGAGTCCATTGTGCCCATTTTGAAAACTAACCCGAGGGGAACCTGTTAGTTACCCGCTGAGCTAAACCACCCACATTCAATTAAGAATCTTAGCAGTTTGTTCAGCTTAATGTCTCTTGCCTCCTCTAAACCCGAAAAGAAATAGTTCCCGAGGTACGTAAATCTTTTTCGGGCCAGTGCAGGGCATTCACACAGTAGGTGACGAATGGATTCTATTTCCTCTTCGTCCCTACAGCTTCTGCAAAAATCGTTGTAGGGCTGGCCTAGTCTAGCTGCATGATATGATATCATGCAGTGCCCAGTGAGAGCACCGACTACCAGTCGTATATTCCCTCTACCAAGATTTAGCAGACTTTCCGTCCTTTTTTTGTCATAGACAGGCCATGTTAGCCTTGCCGTAGCGCATGTGTCTAATTGACACCATCGCTTGTTGGCCTTTCCCAGCAGTTCCACCCCTATTTCTCTGAATAGTGTGCTGAGTGGCGTTCTAGCCTCTGTTGTGATCTGCGAGGTATCTGCGCCTGATCCCAGTCTGGCTAGTTCGTCCGCCTTCTCATTTCCGGAAATATTCACATGTCCTGGTACCCAGCAGATGGTTACCTCATTGACATCCGATATTTCTTCTAGTTTCTCTTTACAGAGTTTTACGAGCTTGGATCTTATCCATGTTGCCTGCAGAGCCTTAATGGCTGCCTGACTGTCAACATAGATTTTGATTCTCTTACCTGAGAAATTCTCCCTAAGAATCAGATCCGCACCTTTTTTGATTGCAAAGATCTCAGCCTGGAAGACGCTACAGCCATCATCAAGTCTGTAGGAGTGACCCGCTTCCTGAGATTCGAAGTAGACTCCGGCTCCTGTACCGGTATCCGTTTTGGATCCGTCGGTATAGACTGCCAGTTCCTCTTCCGTGTTTACCATACCACTGGCCCATTCCTCCCTGGAGGGAATCCTAGTAGAGAATCTCCTCTCACAGCAAGAAAGTGGGGTGGTATAGTCCGTTTCGGTTACGGATCTCAGGATAGCCCATCGATCCAGGATTGATGCGTGGCCATGAGGACATCTTTTCCAAAGACTGGATTCTTGCATCCTTAACGCAGCCCTAGCTGCAATGCTTTCGCAATACATGTCTAGTGGTGGTAGGTTCAGCATTGCCTCAAGGGCCGCCGTTGGTGTGGATTTCATAGATCCGGTCACCGCCAGGCAGCCAGCCCTCTGAATCCTTGTAAGACTTTGAAGGTTGCATTTCTTTTCAAGTGCTTTCCACCAGACAATTGATCCATAGACTAAAATAGGTCTTACCACCGCGGTGTATAGCCAGTATACCACCTTTGGTTTAAAGCCCCATGTCTTTCCGAAAGCTACCCTGCACGAGTATAGTGCCACATAAGCTTTCTTGATCCTTTCGTTTATGTTGTCCTTCCAGCTAAGCTTGGAATCTAGAATTATGCCAAGATACCTAGCGGATTTCTTCGGAATCAGGTCGATGCCATTTATACGTGGATATGTATAACTAGGTATTGATCTTTTTCGTGTGAAGAGGACAATCTCAGTTTTGGTTGGATTTACCCCTAGGCTCCGTTCCTTGACCCAGTTATTCACCAATAGCAGCGCATAACTTAGTCTTTCACTAAGGACCTGAGGAAATTTCCCAGGTATCAGGATGGTAATGTCATCAGCATAGGCCGTGACATTGAAACCCTGTGTCTCTAGGAGCTTTAGCAATTCATCGATTACGAGGAGCCGCAGGAGAGGCGATAGAACACCCCCCTGTGGTGTGCCTTGGTTGACTCTCACCCTTCCGTTTGCTCCTCCTATCGACGAGTTTACTATGCGAGTACTTAGCATTTGTTCAATCCATCTACAGATTCCCGAGTTTATGTGGGCCATCCGTAGACTGGACATTATTGCCTCGGTACTGACGTTATTGAAGGCACCCTCAACACCTAGAAAGGCCCCCAGGGCATATTCCTTAGCATTGAGTGCCTTTTCTATCGTATAGACCACCCTGTGAAGAGCGGTGTCTACCGATCTTCCCTTTATGTATGCGTTGTGTGATTGTGATAAGTAGCTATCACCAATCTCATCTCTTATGTATTTGTCGATTAGTCGTTCCAGTGTTTTCATAAGGAAGGAGGATAGGCTGATGGGTCTATACTCCTTTGCTGTGGCATGGTTGACCTTTCCTGATTTGGGTATAAACACCACCCTAACCTCTCTCCATGCTTGTGGGACATGCCCCATCCTGAGGCACCAGCAGTATATGCGTTCTAGCCAGGGGATGATAAGTTCCCCTGGTTCTTGCAGCATTTTCGGATATATACCGTCTATTCCTGGCGCCTTGTATGGGTCGAATGATTTTACCGCCCACAAAATTTTTTCTTTGGTAACGATCTTATCGATTATTTCAGGCCCAGTCTGTTCCCTTACCAGTGTATTCGCCGTCTCGAATGTTCCCGCGTTTACACAGTTAGGGAAGTGACACTTTAGTAGGGCGTCAAGCATGCTTTCGTTTGAGTCTGTCCAGCTACCATCAGATTTCCTGATTGAAGAGACCTGCGTGGGAGCCTTGGCAAGGACCTTCCTCAGACGAGCCGCATCCGTACATGATTCGATAGACCCGCAGAAATTTCTCCACGAGCTCTTTTTAGCGAATCTAATTTCCTTTTTGAGTCGCTTAACATTATCTCTATAAGTTGACCATTCGATGGAGCCCTCTTTAGCGAGGTTCCAACTATGTCTGGAGATACGTAGCCGCTCTGCTATTTTTGCGTTCCACCACGGTGGGTGGTTCTTTTTACCTGGATTTTTGATAGGGCAAGATCTCTCGAAGGACCGGTTTAGCTTATCGGTTAGGTTCAGTATCATCTTATCGATGTCTTTTGTGGAGTTGGGATTTCCATTCGGAGGTCGAACTAGGGTTTTTCCCAATTCCATGTTGAACTTTTGCCAATTCGCCTTCCGCGGATTCCGAAAGACATTGCCATCCGTTACACAGAGATTCAGATCAAAGAGTATCCAGCAATGGTCAGAAAGTGACGCTTTGTCGGACACTCTCCAGTCTGAGACCTTTGCATTACCGTTTCCATTTACTAAAGTAACGTCTATAACCTCCCTTCTATTTCTAGTGATAAAGGTTGGTGAATTACCACGGTTACATATAGTTAGATTAGTATTTAGGACATAACTGAACAGAGTCTCACCTCTACTATTTGTGTTAGTGCTACCCCAAATGGTATGATGGGCGTTAGCATCACACCCTAAGACTAAGTTCTTCTTACCTTGTTTGGTCATAGAGACCAGTTTCCTTACTCCTTCCGAGGGGACGTCCGCGCCTTCGTTATATGGTAGGTACACCGACGCCATCGTGAAGGTGCCGTCTTTTCCTTTGACTTCCACAACCGTCTGATCACCCGAGCTGAAATTGGTTAGCATTAGTGTGTGGAGTTCTTTCCTGGCAACAATACAGGTCCTTACCTTGCCTTCGTTACCGTTATAAATTATTTTGTATTTTGATGACCCTAGTCCTTTTACCCGATTGTGGAGAATCCATGGTTCCTGGACTAGGGCCAAGTCAAGCTGTTCCTTGTTGAGGAGCAGCATGAGGTTTACCGAGGCGGCTTTACTGTGGTGGAGGTTTATTTGTACTACCTTCATTGTCTGTAGTATCCTTTTCCACCTCCACCAATACCACCTCACCAGGCCGCGCCTTCTTCGTGAGTCTCAATAGAAACTCACCAGCTCCGAAGAACAAGCGCATAGCCTTTTTTTCCCTTAGAATTTCCGGTGGATTCTCTATAACGAAGATGATACTTTTCGTATCATTTCCGTTGTTTTCCAAAGCCACAACCTCCCAGTCATCCATAGGGACCGCTGGGTTTTGTGCCCTTAGAAAGCCGAGAATCTCCTCTTTCTTCATCCCCATATCCGGTACATTCATTTTGGCCCTAGGGCTCTCCGGTATCTTATCCAGGGGGACTGCCTTTAGTGCAGCTCCTTCCCATGGCTTAAGACTGGGAATGACTTTTGAGGCGAAGTCATGCGAGAGCTGGTCTTTGCAGTCCAGTCTGCTTATGCCCCGCTTCCAGTTCGTGAGGCCAAACGTTGGCGCAGGTTTCCCAGCGTTCCCCCGAATGTGGTCGAAGATCGCTTTAGCCAGAGCCTTTTCGATCATCTTCCCCTGTTCGAAGGTATACTGGCCACTTGGCTTGCCGCAATCCACTACAGCAAGCTGTAGAGCATTACGGATAGCCCCGCTAAACTGCGCCGCACTGTTGACCTTTGCTCTCTTCGCTGGGTTGTTGGCCTCTTCCTGGGATCTCACCCTTTTTGCCATAAACCCTTCCCTTTTCTTGGTAGCGGTCTTGCTAGTTGCATCGATCGCCGTGGAAGTTGCCTTGCCTAGACCCGTCTTAGCGACTTCGGTCTTTGGTGCATCGATCGCCGTGGAAGTTGCCTCACCTAGACCCGTCTTAGCGACTTCGGCCTTTGGTGCGCTCTTTCCACCCTTACGTCGAGCCCAGGTGCCACTGGTGCCCGCCTTATCGGCTTCGGCTCCAGTTGCCCCGGTTCGCCGCTTTCCTTTTTCTGGGGGCTTTTCAGGATCTTTCTCATCCTTGCCCTTTTTTCCACCATTGTCCGTTGCCCCTTTGTCATTCTTTGGCTTTCTCAGGGCATCTTTGGCAATGGTTTCCTCAGCCCATCTGAGTTTTCCCTTCTCCAAATCGGAGAGCAGAGGAATACCCTTTTCTTCCAGTATACGCTTAAGGTGTACAGCTTTCCTGTACTCCCTAAGCCTTTGCTTTCCCTTGGAAAGCTTTTCCTCCTTTTTGGCAGTCTTGCCTTTTCCTTCGCTCTTCTGGACTGTCTCTTCGGGATCGGCGAGTAGTTTCTCCTCCAATTCCCTCGAGATGTCCTCATCCTGGCTAGTGGCTACGTCGTTTAGCGCGTCTGCCACTGACTCAAGAGAGAGCTCTCCTTTCTCTTCATCCTTTTTTTTGTTTTTGTTTGTTTCAGAAATTTTGTTCCCACGAGTTCGGACGGAAGTATGGGGTCCACTCCGACAGAGCCGCCGATTATCGGAGTAAGGCATTTAATACCTTAAGCCTCGCCTGGGCACCTAAGGGAGCTCGTTAATGGTTGGAAATAAGCCCTCCAACCTTTCATCCTTGGGCACGGTTTCAATAAGCTCACACCACCACTGGAATAGGGCTGACTACCTCTTAGTCACTAGCATTGAGAGACCATGTTGATTCAACATTGTATCCCAGGCTAGTTTAAGCCCCAGCACCGCGTCAAGGTGGATAGTCACGCCAGGGGATAGTTTTGATGTCAAAAAAGAGATTTAGGCAGGGCGATGGGCTGTCGTGTGATTATTAGAAATGATTGTGCAAAAATCCCTGGCCAATACAAGAGGCACAATCTATTTCAAATCCTCGCAACTCCTTGCATACGCCGACGATATTGACAGAATAGGTAGATCACAGCGAGATGTCAATGAGACGTTTGCGAGTATTGAGATGGAGGCGCTCACAACCGACGTCTTGGCCAGAACGTTTGTATTGGCAGATATCAGTTCGAGGTAGTTAAGGACTTCGTCTACCTTGGCTCCGCAGGGACCTGGAACAACGACATCAGTTCCAAAATCAAACGCAGAATCACTCTTGCAAATCGCTGTTTCATTGGGCTCAGGAGGCAATTGAATAATAGAGCCCTCTCCCGAACGACAAAGTTGACTCTATATAAGACCCTTATCATCCCGGTCCTGTTGTACGGCGCAGAAGCATGGACACTATTAAAAGCGGATGAGGAGGCCCTTGGTCGGTTCGAGAGACAGATTTTGCGCGTGATTTTCAGACCTATAAACGCAGACGGTGGATGGAGGAAAAGAGTCAACCACGAACTTTACGGGCTGTACAGCGACATGAGTCTAGTCAGGGGTCTACGGATTAAACGCCTAAGATGGCTGGACCATGTAGAGCGAATGGATATCACAGCTCCAGCCCGGTGAGTCTTTGAATCCAACCCCGAGGGACGAAGAAGCAGTAAACGGCCGCACTTAAGATGGCGCACACAGGTGGAAGGGGACCTCAGCCAACTGGGTGTGCGGCAATGGAAAAGGCTAGCAATAGATCGTGCTAGTTGGAGGGGCATGTTGGTTGAGACCCAGGTTCAACCCGAATTGTAATGCCCCATAAGAAGAAAAAGGAAGGGACCTACAGTTTAATGCCGATTCCGAACGGCGTGAGTCGAGAAGCTTTTTCCTGGCAAGTATACTACTAGATATTAGTGAATAGTGAATCTGTAATACTGTGTACAGAAAACAAAAATGGTTCGATACCGACTGCCTGAAGGCGAAAAATAGATCCTTCGCACTGCTAAATGACTTAAGGGCACATAATACTAATTACTCCAAGGAAATTTATGCCGGAGCGAAAAAAGCTATATGTTTTCTTTGTGGAATTTCCGGCTTTTGATTCCGTTGCCGATGGTGGACTTCCCTGGCCTGAATTCGCACTGGTAAGGACCTATCAGCTTATTTACAAAAGGCTTCAGGCGTTCATACTAAACGGCACAGAACATTTTGTAGGCGATGATAAGGAGACTTATTCCTCTGAAGTTGGCGCAATGAGAGGGGTCCCCTTTCTTGTGGATCGGGCATACAATGCTGAGACTCCATTCCTCGGGCATGCTTTCCTCTGACCATATCTTACAGATGAGCTGATACATGCTCCTAGCCAGGTCATCCGCAGCTACCTTGAAGAGCTCAGCAGAGCTCGATATGGCAATCTTAACTTCGTCGATGTCAGGGGGATGGAATTCTCTGCGGTTCGTCGATTAGAAATGGATTATTCTGCCTGACAGCGATATATTGACTAACATCGCCGTTATACAGTCTGCAGAAGTGGTTTTTCCATATTATCAGCATCGACTGCGATTCTACTACTAGGTGTCCATTCTCATCCCTGCAGGCTTCCGTTCTGGCTTTATAACCTTGGCATGTTCGCTTTATCTGTTGATAACACTTTTGAACGTTACGCCTGCAGAATCACCTCTCCAAATCCTCGATCGCGCGCTTCTCGTGCTCTTTCTTTTTTCTTCTAAGAAGCCTATGCTCCTCCCTACTTTTTAACTCGTAGGGCTCACGAGCTGCCCTTGTTCTTTTATGCAGCGAGGCCTTATATGCATCGTACTTCGCTGTGTGAATCCTCCTGCACTCGTCATCGAAAAAGGTGTTTCTTCGTGGTGGAGCCTTGAAACCCAAAACTTCGGATGCAGAGCTTTTCAGGACTTGTTTGCAAAGGCTCCACTGCTGTTCATTGATAGCGTGGAAGAATGAGGTGTATTGGAGAGCCTATTGGAGAGACGCGATTGGTAAAAGCACGAGCGGTTTCTGGCGATAGTAGCTTTCCGACGTCATAACTTTGTATTCTTACACTACTCCGCTGCGTTCGTGATATCCGTAGGCGCATCTTGGCTACTACAAGATAGTGGTCCGAGTCGATGTTAGCACCTCGGAAAGTTCGAACATCAAGAATAGTGGAGGAGTGTCTGACGTCGATCGCGATGTGACCAATCTGGTTGGTAGTCGATTGATCAAAAGACCGCCAGGTGCCTTTGTGTATATCGAGGTGCGGGAAGCGCGTACTGGCTAGAAGGAGAAAGAAGTAGAAAAAGTATTTTTTGCTCTCAGTGTTTATTGGGAGTTTATTCTATGAGAAAACAAATGCTTGCAATATCACCAAACAACTAAACCTCAGAGAATTTAGCTTAGAATTTAACGGTAAGTTTTAACGTTAAATCCAAAAGATAATCGTGACCAAATTCCTTTCAAATAACTTGACCGACATTGATTGCATTTTTACATGCGCATAAACAGAAGTTCTTTAATTCAACTTTGGTTCTTAAACGTCCAAATCACCTTGTGATCTGCAACAATTAAGGAGAAGTCACTTTAAATCGGATCAAGTTAACACGACTAACCAGTACAATAGGTATACTATACACATGCATATGTGTAAGCACATAGATGCAGAAAGCCGTGTCAATAAACTGATCGCCTAACAACAGCGATCGGTGTAGCGAAAATCATCCATGACGATCAACAACACTTAATGTTGGATTCACACTGTATTAACGTACTATTATACCCTTGCGTATCTTAGTATAAAAGCGCTAACTATTAACATCCGATTGGATCATTTAGCAGAGCCATGTAGCTGAAGTATACCTGCAAATTTACTATTTACAATTCGAGTGGCGGTCAATTTGTAATTGGAGCAATTTGATTCAATTTGACTATGGTTAATGCGATAGTTAAAATCATAGAATGATTTTTAGTATAGAAAATAGAAAAAAAAAATTCAAATTCGATTCATTTTGTTATCTCTTGGGGACACGAAGCAAGAGGCTATTGTTACCCGGAGAAAAAGAGAAAGACTGGTTGGAATAGTTATCATTTCTTAGCGGTTTTTTAGATTGGAAAGGCATAAATCAAGTACTGAACTCAACAGATTTTACGGTGCTGTTAAAATATGTATAAAATGTGCTACTTTTTTTCATTCCTCTCGAGCACCTCTCTCTACTTGCACAATAATGACCTTTGTTCTGCTTTCATTACGCTTTCCTTACCCCATTATACAATACAATTTATTACGAAAGTTGATTGACTGAATGGGCAACGCACGGGTCAGCAGCTGTGCAACCCACAAATCAGGAAAAAACTCTTACCCTTCTTGGTGGAACGCAGATCTAAGCAAGCTCCGCAAGAACTGTCAAAACTCTTTAATAAAGCAAAGAGTATAAGAAACGACAGGTATTGGAGCCTATACAAAGATTCACTCAGAGTGTACAAGCAAATTCTGAGGAAAGAACAAAGGCTATCCTGGAAACTCTTCTCTAACAATATGGAGAACATTCTAGGCGCCTGCAGACTGAGGAAAATACTCTCGAAAGATCCACAATTCCCGAACTGCCTTACAGCAAACGGAGTTTGGACAACGTCTGAGGAAGAAACTCTAAATCTTCTCCTTAACACGTACTTCCCAGGCTGCTATGAATAGCAAGGCTCAGTGCATTCGCGAGGAACCCACCTCTCCTCCGCGACAGTGGGAAAGTACGATCATATCATGTCTAGGGAGTAAATTATATGGGCGTTCAAAAGCATCAAGCCCTACAAATCGCCAGGTCCGGATGGAATTTACCCTATCGAGCTCACACAAACTATGGAATGGACTATACCATGGCTAGAGATTATCTTTAAAGGATGCCTAGCTGAGAGTCACATTCCAGAAAAGTGGAAGTGTGCAGAGATACTTTTCATCCCTAAGGCCGGCAAAAACTCTCACACTTCTTCCAAGGATCTAAGGCATGTCTGTCCATCATCCATTGTACTAAAAACTTTGGAAAGGCTGATAGACTTACACATACGCCAAAACTTGGATTCGTCCCCAATTTCTAAGGCACAGCACGTCTACTGTAAGGGTTGATCTGTCGAAACAGCCTTGCATACACTAGTGAGGAAAATCGAAAGATCAATCGATCTTAAAAAAGAATATATAACAGCCTTCCTAGACTACCAACAACGTTTGGTAGAGCTGATCAGCGAGTTATTATTAACGCGCAGGATTTACTCCAAATGAGGAAGCCAAGTAACCACCAGAGTGGTTACCATGGGAACCCCGCAAGGAGGGGTCCTCTCACCGCTTCTCTAGAATGTAGTTGTAAACGAACTACTAATTAAACTGGCCTGGACGTTATTGCCTACGCTGATGACGTTGCCATATCAATCTCAGGTAAATACCTATACACACTGAATGACGGTATGCAAACGGCATTCTTAATTCTTTGCAAGTGGGCGCATAGCAACGGGCTCAGGGTGAATCCCCAGAAAACGGAGCTCGTGCTATTCACCAAAAAGCACAAAATTCCGGAACGCTGCCCTATTACTTTGCTTGGTACCAGATTAAACTATTCCTCCAATGGCAAATACCTTGGCATTATACTGGACAGGAAATTAACCTGGAAGATCAACACAATCGAAAGAGCTAATAAAGCAACTATACATAGTTCTCTATGCATGCAAGAAAGCCCTAGGGAAAAAATGGGGATTCAACCCCTAGATCACCCTATGGCTCTACTTCACGGTCGTCAGACCCATACTAATGTATGGAGTGACAGTCTGGTGGACAGCACTGGACAAGACAACATACCTCAAGCAATTCGAGAAGGTACAAAGGTTGGCGTGTATATGCATTACCGGGGCCCTCAGGTCCACACAAACGGCTGCGCTTAACATGATACTCGACCTTACACCACTCGATATTTTCGGATAGCAAATTGCCACAAAAACGGCCATTAGACTCAAAGCCAACTCGAACTGGAGGAGCTATGTCAGTGCCCACTCCTCCATCCTGAATAACAGGTCAACTATGGCAGAAAACTTAGACCTCACAGAACTCACCACAGTCTTGGAAAAAAACTTCACAACGATCTACCCGGACAGACAAAACTGGACTCGCCAGACTCCATCCCGCAGATACTGCGTTGACTTTTACACTGACGGGTCTAAAACTAAGGACGGAGTGGGTAGCGGAGTCTTCCAAAGCTCTAAAATTACCAAATCACTGCAGCGTTTTCCAGGCGGAACTGTTGGCAATAAAAGAGGCCCTGTCCTGGCTGAAGTGGAACGTGATATCCACTACGAATACCCGCATTCTCACGGATAGCCAAGAAGCCTTAAAGTCCTTGGAGTCCTATGTGTACACATCAGAAACTAGTCTCGACTGTCGCCTATCTCTTAACGAGATGGCCGAACAGTTCAACATACAACTTATCTAGGTACCAGGACACGGCGACATTCCAGAGAATGACGCTACAATCAATCCCGGTTTGTGAGGGAATACCCCTTGCACCCATTAAACTTAATGTTACTAATCTCGCCAGGGCCGAGACAAGCCGGAGATGGACTCAGGGACATACCCGTGTCATCACCAGGCAAATCTGGCCCAGGCTTGGCAGTCAACGGACAAGGAGTATGATCTCCCTAAAAAGAACTGACATCTACAAAGTTATAGGTGTCATCAGCGGACACTGCCCTATCGGCAGTCCCGCGCAAAAACTAGGTATAGTTTCGATTTCTGCAGAAGCTGTCTAGGCGAGGCCTCAACCAACAAGCATCTCCAGCCGGCACGATCTTTGGCCACCTGCTTCCAGTGCCGCACGCGCAGTTGGTTTAGGTTCCTTTTCACCTGTGCGCGCCACCTTATATGGGTCTCCCTCTGCTGCGTCGTCCCTCGGGGTTGGAATCGAAGACCCTTCAGGCCGGAGCGGTGATGTCCATTCACTCTACATGGCCCAGCCATCTTAGACGTTGCATCCGAAGACGTCTAACTAGGCCGATGTCGCAGTACAGCCCGTACAGTTCTTGGTTGAATCTCCACCTCCACTCTCCGGTTACACAAACGGGACCAAAGATTGTACGCAGAATTTTCCTCTCGAAACGCCCAAGAGCCTCTTCGTCCGCTTTTGATAACGCCTCAGCGCCATAGAGGAGGACCGCGATGATTAAGGTTTTGCAGAGGAATACCTTGGTTTTTTCCAGGGAGGGCTCTACTACTCAGTTGCCCCTTGAGCCCAAAGAAGCAGCGGTTGGCAAGAGTTATTCTACGTTTTATCTCAGCGCTGGCGCTGGTGTCGTTGCTGCTTTTCACTATCGAGTCAAGGTAGACGAAGTCCTTAACTACTTCAAAAATATGACTGGCGAAGGTGACGTTCTGACCAAGACGTCGGTGTTGCGCGTCTTTCTTTGATGACAGCATATATTTGATCTTGTCCCCATTTACCCTTAGACCCACTTTGGCCGCTTCTGCTTCAATGCTTGCGAAAGCCTCGCTTTGTCCGTCCAATAACGTCAATGTCATCTGCGTAGGCCAGCAATTGTGTAGACTTGAAGTAGATCGTACCTCTTGTATTTACCGCAGAGACCCGCACGATCTTTTCAAGAATGATGTTAAGGAAATCACATGACAGTGCGTCACCCTGACCCAATTCCGTGTTGAACTTTTGCCAATTCGCCTTCCGCGGATTCCGAAAGACATTGCCATCCGTTACACAAAGATTCAGATCAAAGAGTATCCAGGAATGGTCAGAAAGTGACGCTTTGTTGGACACTCTCCAGTCCGAGACCTTTGCGTTACCGTTTCCATTTACTAAAGTAACGTGCTACCCCAAATGGTATGATGGGCGTTAGCATCACACCCTAAGACTAAGTTCTTCTTACCTTGTTTGGTCATTGAGACCAGTTTCCTTACTCCTTCCGAGGGGACGTCCGTGCCTTCATCATAGGGTAGGTAAACCGACGCCATCGTGAAGGTGCCGTCTTTTCCTTTGACTTCCACAACCGTCTGATCACCCGAGCTGAAATTGGTTAGCATTAGTGTATGGAGTTCTTTCTTGGCAACAATACAAGTCCTTACCTTGCCTTATAAATTATTTTGTATTTTGATGACCCTAGCCCCTTTACCCGATTGTGGAGAATCCATGGTTCCTGGACTAGGGCCAGGTCAAGGTGTTCTTTGTTAAGGAGCAGCATGAGGTTTACCGAGGCGGCTTTAATGTGGTGAAGGTTTATTTGTACTACCTTCATTATCTGTAGTATCCTTTTCCACCTCCACCGGTGCCACCTCACCAGGCCGCGCCTTCTTCCTGAGTCTCAATAGAAACTCACCAGCTCCGAAGAACAAACGCGCGAATATGTTACTTGAAGCCTGACTACCCAAGGATGACTAGATGACTAGATGTCGATGGCTTCTACAACCCGCTGAAGAACTTATGCATATACAACTATAAGTGTAAGTGGTGGGCCATCTAGTGATTTTTTTCAAATCGTAGGCTATTTTGACACTGACAGTTGTTTTCCGCTCGAAATCTTCACAGAAAGTCAGTATCATACCTCAGCGGAACGAAATGAGTCGCCTTACGCTTGAACAACGTTGGAAAATATTGAAAACTTATTTCCAAAGTGAATGCTGTGTAGCGCAAACAATGCGTTTTTTTGAAAAGAAGTTTTGGCCGAAATGAAGCACGCACCGCGGCTGCTGTACGCAAGTTTGTACAAAAAGTTCGTGAAGCTGGCTGCTGTAGCCAAGAGTGTGAGACTCAATTCATGAGCATCTACTCGCCATCGATCTCAACAACTCAATATTTCACCCACTAGCCTGAGGAGAATTCTGCACAAAGATCTCGGATTATTCGCTTACAAGGTCCAATTGACTCAACAATTGAAGGAGCGCGACCCTCCGCTTTATTATCGCTTCGCAGTTTGGGCCTTAGAGCAGCTTGAATTGGACAACGATTTAGGAGGAAAAATCATCTTTTCTGACGAGGCACACTTTCATCTCGACGGCTACGTTAACTAACAAAATTGCCGCATCTGGGGCTCGGAAAATCCGAGCATCCAATGCATCCACAGAGAGTGACAGTTTGGCGCGGATTGTGGTGTGGTGGCATCAGTGGACCATTTTGCTTCGAAAATGAGGCTGCAAACAACGTTTCGGTCAACGGTGGGTGTTACAGAGCCATTTGAACTAACTTTTTTTTTCTGAAATTGAAGACATGGATTTTGACGACCTCTGTTTCATGCCGTATGGCGCGCCATACCACAATCGATCTTTTGCGCACCAAATTCCCAAATCGTGTTATCAGCCGTCTTAGCGATGTCAATTGGCCGCCTCGGAGCTGCGATTTTGACCCCTTTGAACTTTATTTTGTATATCCGGATTCAAGTACTTCAAGCACTTAGGGCCAATACCATCCAAGCGATCCGTGAGCTGCAGCCCGAAACCATCAACATGGTCTTGGAAAATTGGGGTGACAGAATGCGCTACTGCGAAGCCAGCAGAGGCAGCCACTTGAACGACGTTAAATTTCGTAATTAATGGGAATGTTTGTTCTTACTAATAAAGCCATAATACATGGAAAAAAATTTGCTTTGTTTATTGCATTTTTAAAAAGAAACTTGTGTATGGGCCACCCTGTATATTGTGCCCATCATAGCGCTACATGTAACTAAATCTATTCATCAGGGGTTTGTCGTAAAAGCCGTCTTACTAACATCAAACAATATCTAAGCAAGTCCTTGTTATCGTCTACAGTTGGATGGTTGGTTAGGTGGCTTCCCTCCACAAAGCGGCGAGGATCTTTTAGACCAAGATAGGTCCATTGTGCTACCATTCGAGTCGGCTTGGTCACCGTTATTCCTGGAACCATTTTGTGTTGTGTTGCTGATCTCTATTTCGGATAGATCCGCTAGTTCATCAAAGAAGTTTTCTCCCAGAAATCGTGTTCTTGAGGAGGCTGGGGCAGGACTATCCTTGGATAGATAGGATAAATAGATAGAATAAGGGGGTGGGACAAAGTCGCCTGATCACTGCGGCCACGAGTTGGCCTATTGTGATGTCCCCCACTAACAGTTCACTCAAAAAACCTGAGTTCGTGATAAAACTTAGTATGCTTTTGAGTGAGCTAGCAGGGATTTCTTTCTAGGTGACGATGACGTGTACTAACCAGGCAGTTACAGTGGCATAGTATGTGCTCTGCTGTTTCTTCGACTTCATTACACATTCGGCAAGTGTCATCTTGTATGATGCCCATTGTCTTGAGGTTTTTGTTAACTGGGCAGTGTCCCGTAAGGAAACCTGTGATTAAACGAAGCTGACTCCTCGAAAGCATGAGAAGTTGTTTCATTCTTCTGAGGGATGTAGTTGGGAGGAACAGCTTGGCTTGTCTGCTACCTTTCGTTTGTAACCAGTAGTGATCCATCATGTTCCAGACCAAGGATAAGGACTATCCTTATCATGACACCTATATTAGATTAGGTTGAGTTAGTTGGGTGCTCTATTAACATGAGGTCAAGGCTCACTTAGACTACGAAGAGTCCATTGTGTCCAAATGACACCTATATTATATGACAGTCTTAATCTTGTGGCAGGTTACCTTAAAGCGCAGTGGCCTATTAGGACACCAATAAGACTGCTTAACCTTTGCCTACGCATTTTTAGCAGGCTAGGGGTTTTACGTCGACAGTACCTGCCAGATCTGTCTTGCATAGTTGCATGTATCAAGGCTGCGCCATCTCTCATTGGCCTATAGCAGTACCTGTTTCGAGATCTTATATATTAGCGTTTCCATCGGTTGAACGATATCCCCTTTAACAGTCGAGTACTCCAGTGTGGTGCCTATTCTGTCTAGTTTGTCTGCTTGACAGTTACCTGGTATATCACTATGCCCAGGTACCCAGCACAACGTAACAGGGCAACTGTTCCATAAATCATTTAGAGATATACGACAGTGTCTGAGCAATTTTGATTTTATAGTTGTCGATTGAAGTATAGATTGTATAAAATCTTCGGATCGGGGTTAAAAAGTCCGTGGCTTCGCTTAAATAATTGTTTTGGCATAGAATATCAGCGTTCCCTATTTCGGAGAACTTCCAATGAGCTGATTCCTTAAGTCGCACCGCCGATTTCTTTGCCCTTTCCTTGCCAAAAGCCTCCAAGGGGAGTAGGTGAAGCATCGTTTTGTGGGCTGCGGTGGCGGTTGTTCGCAGTGCCGCGGTTAGAGCGATGCATGCTATCCATCGTCCTCTACTTAGAAGTTTGGCATATATAGATCTGCACAGTGCCGTCCACCAGACTAAGCAGCCGTACGTTAGTATAGGCCTAGCAACTGCGGTATACAGCCAGTGCGTGATATTGGGGTTTCATACCCCATCTGGTGCCCAAGGCTTTCTTGCAGGTGTACAGCGCAGTTGTTGCTTTTTCAATGCGTTCTTCCGCATTCAATCTCCAGTTGAGCATCCTGTCGACTATTACGTCAAGGTATTTGGCGTGATCTGCGAATCTGATGTAAGCCCCATTGGGTTTTGGAGCAGAGATTTGAGGCACGCAGTTCTCTGCCCATTTGGCAAGTTTGTCTAGGCCATTTGCCATTAAATTTCGGATTGTTGGGTGGTGTTTCCCGCTAATTAATAGTGCATAACAATTTTTTTTGCAGTGGTTAACATCATCGGCCGTCTAGCGCAAAGTCTATAGTTCAAATTCCTTTCATAGCCAGGAAAAAAGCAATTCCTATACGGATAAAAGCATGCAACACAGTTGTGAATGGAAAGCGACCAAACGTACTGCTGCAGGCGTAGCACTCACAGTACATGGTCAATTGAAATTCATTCTCTGCGTATGCAATATCACCAAAAGTGCACGAACGAATTATCGTGAATTTTAACCAACGCGAAAATCTGGTCGGCTCTCGTCCTATATAGGACAAACCACCCCTGAGAGTAGTGAACGAACATCTACCACCCAAAAACCACTGCACTCCGTTCAGGTTGTGTGTAACGTTCGCTCGCACAACGTTCAAAAACGTGGTAAGGCTTTAGCCTTGAGTGCGGGTGGTAGTGGTGGTAGTAGGGCGATAGTACTCCTCCCTGTGGTATGCCACTTCTAACTGCCGATTCTGATATGGTAGCACCTGAATTTCGAATGAATCAACCTGCTTTAACATTTATTTGATCCAAAGTATTATATTACTATCTACCCCTAGCTTGAGAGCGCCGTGGCGCAGTAGGTAGTGTGTTGGCCTCTGACGCCGATGGCACGGGATCGAATCCCGACAACAGCTATGTCATCGCACGTTTTTCACGGTGCTTCTTCTCAGCGGGGTACTGACAAAACCCTCTGTAGTATAATTGTCAAGAAAAGCTTCTTGAATCTCGCCGTTCGGAACCGGCAATAAACTGTAGGTCCCTTTCACCTATAGGAAAATAAAATCACACACAACATGGGTGATTGAGAGAAGCTCGGCTTTGGTCCTTCATGGACTGTAACGCCAACATACATACATACCTCTAGCTTGCTGAATGCATTGGTGATAGCTAGTTGCTTAGTGTTGTTGAAAGCCCCTTCAATTGACAAGGAAGGCAATCATAGTGAATTCTTTGTTGGCAAGTGATTTCTCATTGATTCCAACTAAAGTGTATAAAACTGTATTTGTACTGATTTCCCCTTCCAATAGGCATGTTGCGATGTTGAAAGTATACTTTTTTGTAGGGTTTCACAAATGTGCAGGTCCCCCAGTCTCTCCAGCGTCTTCAGAAGACAGAAAGAGAGACTGATAGGTCTATAGTCTTTGGCAGTTGTGTGGGAGGTTTTTCCTACTTTAGGTATAAATGTTACCTTTACCTCTCTCCAGGATAGTGGTATGTAACCCCAGTCTAGGCTGGAAGACAACAGTGCCAAAAGTCACGGTTCGAGAATACCATAAGCACGTTGCGTCTCTATAGGGTAGATTGCATGCTGACCTGCGGATTTCTATGGAAGCAAGCTATTTACTGCCCATTTAAGCTAACGTTTGCTTACTTCTTCCTTAGAAATGAACGGAGTACTCGGTATGAGTTTTCGAAATTATAGCTACTATTATCAAGAAAGCGTGTATTAAGCAAGAGGTCTGCGACACCTTATTGGTCACCGTGGCGGTGTCGTTTACAGTAAGGCAAATATTAAATCCAATAATATGTATCTAGAGCATACTAACGATTTCGACCCCGTATCATATCAGCCACATGCGGAGAGGTCTCAGTGACAGTATCGGCAGCCAGAGGATGCCCACAAGGGGGAGTCCTCTCACCACTGCTTTGGTCGATAGTCATCGATGATCTACTACGCAAGCTAACCACTTGGGGCTACGAGGTCATCGGATATGCTGATGACCTAGTAGTCATTGTTACGGGCAAGTGCGAGATCACTGCCTGTGAGCGCATGCAGCTTGCGCTCCAACTTATCTCTGACTGGTGTGTCAGAGAGGGCTTATCTATTGACCCTAATAAGACAATCTTAGTCCCATTTACAAAAAGGAGAAAGGTACAACCCTGCTCAATCTTCTAAATGGCACACACATAGGATTTTCAGAGGAGTTAAAGTATCTAGGTATTGACCTAGACCGCAGACTCAACTGGAACTCCAATATGAAAAATAAACTCATGACAGCGACTAAGGCCCCGTGAGCCTGTCGACGCACCTACGGTAAAACCTGGGAACTTAAACTGAAGGTAGTCCACTGGTTATATACCGCGATAGTAAGACCTCTCGTGACCTACGGGTCCACCGTATGATGTGCGAAAGTTAAGCAAAAAACTACAATTGTTCAGCTTCAAGGCCTTCAGAGACTAGTGTCACGGCAGCCCAAGAAGCACTCATTGGACTCACTCCACTGCACCTTTTTATCTAAAAGGTAGCATTACGCAGTGCAATCAGAATCCTCTGCTCGGGAACAATAATGCCATGTAGACCCGTAGGCCACATGTCCATATTACAACACCTTCCCGAGCTGGATATGATTACTACGGTCTCGGACGCATTGCCGCACACCTTCACTTTTGACAAGAGATTTGAGATACTGATCCCAAATCGCTCAGCATGGGAAAACAGTGATCCCCTGCTAAATGTCAAATGCCTTAGGCGGTACACGGATGGCTCCAAGATGGCTTCCGGCGTTGGCGCCGGCATCTTTGGACCAAAACGCGAGATCTCGAAGACCCTGAAATAAGTCCCAGCATCTTCCAAGCACAGCTGCATGCCATCCTAACATGCGTCAATCTAAATCTCGAGACTGGCATTAGAGGAGTAACCATCAACATACTCTCTGATAGCCAAGCAGCGCTTAAAGCGCTGAGTTCGTACAGCACGAACTCAAAAACCGTCAAGGAATGCCATGACGTCCTACAAGACCTCGCCAAAAGAAACAATGTTAAACTTTGGTGGGAGCCAGGAAATAAAGGTATCAAGGACAATGAAATTGCCGACCAACTTGCCAGGAGAGGTTACAGCGATAGATATATAGGTCCGGAACCACTCTGCGGCATTCCTGGGTCTAAGATAAATTTCTTCTTAGACAAGTGGGAAAAATTGCAGTACCTGTCCTTTTGGAATAGCGTTCGGAGACTTTGTCAATCTAAACGTCTTATACGACCCCTGAACAAACACTCTAGTGATATACTCAAACACAATAGGGTGGATATCAGAAGACTAGTCAGCTACCTAACAAGACACTGCGGTCTGAGATGTCATCTAAACAAAATTAGCCTCTCGTCCGAAACTGAGTGTCGGCTCTGTCTCGAGAACGAAGAGACGACGGAATACATACTATCTGAGTGTGCTGCTCTCTGCCATCTTAGGAAGCGTATCCTTCTCAGTGAAGTTCTGACTCCTGAGGGGATCACCTTGGCTCCTACGAGAAGCATTCTCAACTTCATTATAGAAGTGTAGAGGCTCCTCGGCTAATCGGCTAGCAGGCACAATAGATCTACAAAGGTCGCAGTGCCGTATTGCTAATGATAGCCCTAGCACCATGTATAAAAAAAAACTATTTCGAGCCGCTTTGTATGGTAGTATCTGATGGCAAAAATCACTTTTGTGTTCGCGATTTCCAGACCCATTTAAGGTCATTAGAAAGTCAACGCTCGCTTGTTTCTTTGTCACTGTCAAGTGTAGTAAATACTAAGATAACATTTCGTATCGAAGTGAAGTCTCATCAAGGCGTTCCATTATCCAAAGATACATTATCTTATGTCGACATATGTAGATGGTTTGGTACATTTTTCGAATGAATTGAGTCGCTTCAGTTCATTGTTTTTGTTTTTAAATGAATTTTTATCATTGCAACAATTTGTGAACTACGTGTTCAATGAAATTTTTATCTTTAATAATAGGTACGCAATTGGCGGGAAATGTCCTCATTGTTAAATCAGAATACAATTTTTTTGGAATTTTAATTGCTTTTTTATTTCTGTTTCTTAAAGGAAACACGTGTCGTATACGAGCCATTTTCCGCATTGTGCTTGTATTTTCTTCAAAGTAGAGCATATGCCCCAGCGGATGGTGCTCTCGTTATACGACTTTGTTTTTTTTTTAACTGAATGTTATATTGCTAAGCAAATATTTACTTCAACGAGTTATCGCATTTACAATCCTGACTTGGTATCAACTGCATTGTGTGTTTTTTTTTTTACTTTTTAGAATCTATCTGCCTGCTTCAGTGAGTAAGTGAAAGTAAAGCAAATTCTGAACCGTCATTTTTAAATAGTGAAAATGCCATCTTATTACATTTTCCAAAATCATTTTCTAAATGCTCCGGGCAATTTTGTCAATTATGTAATTGACTCCACTACTATTTATTTAAGTTCCAATTAAATTTCATTAAACAAGTGGTGATCGAGCTCTTGTCATTAGCGTGAAGACCATTATAGATTGGATTTTTTTATGATACCAAATCACTATTCAAAACAAAATAATAAAAATAATCGCAGAAAAGACTGAGAAATGTGAATGTGTGAGTATGTGAAAAATGTTGCTTCTTAGTTGATCTTTTTGTCGAAAAAAAAATTCCGAAGGTGTAGTATACAAGTATGAAGACGATACTTTGTATTAGTCTCGTAGATTGGTCTCCTCAGTGAGGATCATTTCTTTTACTGTCGTCGTGCTCTTAATTGTTGAACTGAAGTATAACATTAGTTAAACAATGTTATATGCCGTGGCGCAGTGGTTAGTGTGTTGGACTCTGACGCACGATGAGCTAGTTCGGATCCCGATAACACCGACGCCATCGAATGTTTATTTCGCGGCGTTCCTCCTCGGCGGGGTACTGGCAAAACCCCCCGTAGTATACTTGCCGTGAAAAAGCTTCTCGACTCACGCCGTTCGGAATCGACATTAAACTGTAGGTCCCTCTCACCGATGTGAAAAATAAATCACACACAACATGGGTGATTGAGAGAAGCTCGGCTCTGGTCCTTCATGGGCTGTAACGCCATCAAAGAAGAAGAAAGTATAACATTATGGACATTTTCACCGAATTCCTCTGTTACCATTTACCACATTTAAGGTCGATGAATCAATATCTACGGTAATCGATAGTAAAGGCACCTTGAAGGTCATCGTGGCGCTACAGACCGGTGTGGTATCGGGTCTTAACCAACAAGCGACTCCAGCCACCACGATCTCTTGCCAGCCGTATTCAGTTTACGCACGTCAAGTTAGTTGAGGTCCTTCTCCACTTGTGTGCGCCATTTGAGTAGACTCCGTATTCTGTTGCGATGTTCCAATGGCTCGATTTCGAAGATTCTTCGGGCCGAAGCTATATTGTCCATACGCTCTACATGGCCTAGCCATCTTAAGCATTGTATCCGTAGACGCTTAACCAGGCACATGCCGCCGTAAAGCCCATACAGTTCGTAGTTGAATCTTCTTCTCCACATGACAGGACCAAAGATCGCACGCGGCAATTTTCTTTCGAAAAGACCAAGACCTTCTTCATTCGCTTTCAATAGCGTCCATGCCTCTGCATCATAAAGCCGGACTGGGATAATCAGGATATTATATAAAGCCAGCTTGGTTTTTCGAGAGATGGCTCTGTACTCAATTGCCTTGAACGTAATATCCACTACGGATATCCAAATTCTCACGGATAGTCAAGCAGCCTTGAAGTCGCTGGAGTCCTATGTGTACACCTCAAAAACATGCCTCAACTGTCGCCTATCTCTTAATGAGATGGCTGAACAGTTTAACATACAATTTCTATGGGTACCAGGACACAGCGACATCCCAGGTAACGAAAGGGCCGATGCATTCGCCAGAAAATGAATGACGCAAATCTGACCTTCCTAATTTTTTAAGAAGCACTAAATGGTTCCATGAATAGGGGGACGAACCCCCCACGTTGCAGCACAACGGGTCTCTCTGGCCCCTGTGTATTCTTCCCCATTCTGGGGAGGCTACGAACCTACCTACTTACCTACTCGATTGCCCTTTGAGCCCTAAAAATAGCGATTGGCAAGAATTAATATACATAGGTACTGGTGTTGTTCGTATTAGTTACTGCGGATCCAAGGTAGACGACATCCTTGACTACCTCGAAGTATTTGCTACCCATTGTGACACTCTTTCCGATACGTCGATTGTGTGATCCCTATCTTGATGAATGACAGCATGAACTTCGTTTTGCCCTCATTTACCGCCAGACCCATTTTAGCCGACTCCACTTTAATGCCTGCAAACGCCTCATTGACGACATGCTGCGTTCAACCAATCATGTCAATATCATCACCGTAAGCTAGCAGTTGAACGAACTTTTGAAAGATCTTGCCCCTAGCGCTGAATTGCGCGTTTCGCACGATCTTCTTATGTATGATGTTATCATGTGATTTTTACATTATAGCGGGTCGCCTTGCCGAAAAACCTTTTTCGATATTGAAGGTCTCGCTAAGTTCGTTACCGACCTTCTGACGACTACACAATCTGACGACTTTGGTAGGGATGGCGAAACTAAATATGGCTCTGTATAGCTCGTCTCTATGCACGCTATCACATGCGGCCTTGAAATCTGCTTTTCTTGGATCTTTTCCAGGATCTACCGCAGAGTGAAAATTTGTACTATTGTGGACTTCTCTGGCCTGAAACCACACTGATAAAGACTTATCTTGACGAACGGTTTCAGCCGTTGACACAAATTAGCAGAGAGGATTTTGTATACAATTTTAAGGAAACTGGTCCCTTTGTATTTAGCGCAGTCAAAAGGGTATCCTTTCTTGTGGATCGGACAAACGACACTGAGATTCCACTCGCCGGGCATGCTTTCCTCCTCTGGTGATTGAGCCCTACCAGTTCAACCGTGGTGGAGTAGTATGTCCATAGCCAAGAAATGCAACTCCTATACGGAAAAATTGTGCAACGCAGCTGTTGTGAATGCAAAGTCTCAAAATAATGATGAAGGCATAACACTCACAGCATATAGTCACTTCAAGTTCATACTCTGTGTGTGCAGTTCTAATACTGTAACACCATAATGGCATGGAACATTTGCTGAGAATTACAACTAACGTGAAAATTCAGTCGAGTTCCTCTCGAATCCTATCTAAGACAACCACCCGGAGTAGTGAACTAACATCTATGACCCAAACCGTCTGCACTCCGTCCAGGTTGTGTGACAAACAGCATAGGAATATAACCCTTGAACCTGCCTGAACTATTAAAAAAAAAAAAACCAAAAAAAACCGCAGACTATCCGTCCGCTAGAGCAGCTTTGTTTGACTTCGGCTTTGATATTGCTATCTTGACCTCGACAAAGCCGGAAAGACCGAACTCTTGCCTATTATCGTCCAAGTTGAGTGAAACATTTTGCCTGACAGCGGTATTTGAGTCTTTCTCGTCGTTTAACAGGCTGCAGAAATGATTTTTCCAAACTCTTAGTATCAACTGCGACTCTACTACCAGTGAATGTTTATCTCGGCAGGCTTCGGTCCGATATTTACATCCACACCTTGAGGATGGTATTCAGAATTATTCATCTGTGGGGCCGCTATCTCATTAAAAAAAAAAGAAGGTGAATCCTTGAACGTAGAGTCAAGTATTGTGGTTCAGTGGGTAGCGCCTTGATCTCCCATGACGATGAGCTGCGTGTCCGATTGGTAGTATGTACAATGGTCCAATAGTTGCGTCTGCGTGTTCCATTAGCAGGGTAACAAACAACATGATCCTACCAACAAGTGTCTATGCCCAATTGATTGGACGAATTACTGTTGCTTCTTTAAGCATTTATGGAAAAGAACATTTACTTACTTACTTACATAGGTGGCGCTACAATCCGTGGTGAACCTGGGCCTCAACTAACAAGCGCCTCCAGCTGGCACGGTCTTTGGCCAGCTGTTTCCAGCGCCACACGCCCAGTTGGTTGAGGTTGGTGCGGCCGTCCTCTGCCGCGCCTTCCTTCCGGGGTGGATACGAAGACTCTTCGGGTCGGAGCTGTATTTTCCATGCGCTCTACATGGCCTAACCACCTAATACGTCGGTGTTGTCCGTCTCTTTTAGATGAAAGCAGATATATGGTTTTACCCTCATTAACCTTGAGACCCATCTTAGCCGCTTCTACCTTAATGCTTACAAAGGTCTTATTGACGTCTCGCCGTGTCCGTCCAATCACGTCAATGACGTCGGCGTACGCAAGCAATTGCGTAGACTTGAAACAAATCGTACCTCTTGTGTTGGCCAGCGACTCTTGCATGATCTTTTCAAGCACGATCTTGAAAAAATTGCATGACAGCGCGTCACCTTGCCTAAATCCTTTTTTAACATCAAAGGTCTCGGTTTGCTCATTACCGACCTTAATGGAGCAGCGAGAATTCTCCGTTGTCATCCTGCACAATCGGACGAGTTTGGCAGGGATGTTAAAACTAGCCATGTCTTTGTATAGCTTATCTCTATACACGCTGTCATATGCAGCCTTGAAATCGACGAAGAGGTGGTGAGTGTCGATTTGGTATTCCTGGTCTTTGGTCTTCTCCAAGATCTGCCGCAGCGTAAATATTTGGTCTATTGTGGATTTACCTGGCCTGAAACCAAACTGATAAGAGCCGATAAGGTTATCCACCAGCGGTTTCAGGCGTTCACACAATACGGCAGAGAAGATCTCATATGCGATGTTAAGGAGACTTATTCCCCTATAGTTGGCGTAGTTATAGGGGTCTTCTTTCTTATGGACCGGGCAAACGATGCTGAAATTCCATTCGTCGGGCATGCTTTCCTCCGGCCATACCTTGCAAATGAGACGGTGCATGCACCTCACCAGCTCATCTCCGGCCGCCTTAAGAAGCTCAGCAGACAGGCCGTCTACGCCCGCCCAGGTCGGATCCATTACGAATGGCTCGTTCTGACTGACAGCGGTATCTTTTCTATCATCGCCGTTATACCAGAAGTGGTCTTTCCAAATCCTCAGCATCGACTGCGACTCTACTACCAGTTCTCCATTTTCATTCCTGCAGGCCGTCGCTCTGGCTTTGTAGCCATGGCATGTTCATTTTACCTTATTGTAAAACTTACGGGCGTCATTCCTGCGGAAGCATCTCCCCATCTACTCGATCTCACGCTTTCCGTGCTCTCTCTTCTTTCTTCTGAAAAGAGTGTGTTCCTCTCTTCTCTTCTGCTCATAGATTTCGCGTGCAGCTCTCGTCCGTCGTAGCAGCATGGCTTTATATACCTCTGGTTTTGCTGCATGGGCTTGTTCGCATTGTTCATCGAACCAGGGGCTTCTAGGTGGTGGTGGTTTGAAACCCCCTGGGGCAGCGTCTCTGACGGCGCTCTGGCAATGCGCCCATTCCTGCTCTATTGTTTGTGCTGCTGTGGGCGGATTTTGAGAGAGCTTAGAGGAGACACGATTTTCAAAGATTCTGGCAGTCTCTTGCGATTTTAGCTTTCCGACGTCAAACTTACGTAGTCCTACTCGATTCCTAAGCATTCTTGATATCCTCATTCGTAATTTGGCTACAACAAGGTAATAGTCAGAGTCGATGTTGGCCCCTCGGAACGTTCGGGCATCGAGAATACAGGAGGAGTGTCTGGCGTCGATCGCAATGTGATCAATCTGGTTGGTGGTCGATTGATCAAGAGACCACCAGGTACCCTTGTGGATGTTGAGATGGGGGAATCGCGTGCTTGCTACAAGGAGGTTACGCCCCGCTAGGAATTCGATTAGTCGAAGTCCGTTGTCGGATGTGGTGTTATGGAGGCTATGCTTTTCTATGCCCTCTTTGCCCAGTTTTGCATTAAAATCTCCTAGGACTATTTTTGTGTCGTAGCTGGGCATTGGGCATATGTTCTGTATAGGAGATCGTAGAATTCTTCTTTGAGTCGATCGTCCTATTCTTCCGTTGGGGCGTGAGTGCATATTAAGCTAATGTTTCCAAATTTAGCTTTGATGCGGATTGTTATGAGGCGTTCGCTTATATCTCGGAAGCTTAAGACTTTTTGTCAGACTCTACCGCGAATAACGAATCCGCACCCGAATAGGCGCTGTTTGTTCTCCTTGTAGCAGTTCCCGTAGTAGATGTCACAGTTTTTCATCCGTTTTTTGCCTGGTTCATCTCATCGCACTTCTTGGAGTGCGGTTTTATCTGCTTTATAGCAGTTGAGGGTTTGCTTCAATTGATCGCCTGCACCCGGTCTGTTAAGGGGCCTCACATTCCAGATGCAGACTCTCAAGTCCGTTAGTCGTTTGCAGGGGCCGTCAGCTTTGTATCCGTCCGTATCCGAGGCTTGTTGTCTTTTCGGAACAAGTAGGTTTTTACGTGATAGGGATGGTACACCTAAGCACAACCCGCCAACCTCGAGGGGCATCGGTTCATTATCTGGCGGGTGCCAGTGTAGCCGTCCAGGGGGGGAGGCTGTGTGTCAACTTGGATTGAGCGGGGACAGAGATCGAAGCTGGCGTTTGCCATGTTAAACATTATGTATTTTACAAGTGATATTAATACATAATAGTATCTGAAGAACTAATCCAAGCCGTGTTAAAACTGTAGCCTCTTAATTCTCAGTACTGCAAGTTAATAAATAATTTACTTTTTATCATGTAGATAAGCTAAGTTGTTCATGTGATTATAATCGTGTACGTCAGAAGTCACGGGTTGTCTCATGACAGTCAATATTGGATGTTATCGAGAACTCTCCCATCCCATCCGTCCATTATACTTTCATTAACCCTCGAAAGCTTGCACATGTAGAGATTTATTAAATATGTGCATAGTAGCTTATTTGCATCTCGGCAAATTAACCTCTGATGATAAGCAAACAATAAAACAACAAAACCGGGGATGATTCTAATAAACCATCTATGCTATTGCTACTATAAACACCTCATGCGTTTAATTGCATAATAAAAATCACACAGATACAACCCCTAAGTAGTTAAAACCTCACCAAAATTGTGTGCTCCAATTTCAGTTTAAGAATCAAAAAAAAAAAAAAAATTCAAAACCGCAACATTTCAATTTCGCCATCCCAGGTTTCATACGAGTGATTCATATTTAGTGCGCACCAGTGCTTACCCACCGTCTGGTGGTACTACCGCAACAGGTGCCATTACACCTGAAAAAAACGTTTAATTCGTTGAGAAAAGTGGTAAACAAAAAACAGCGAAAAAAAGTGAAACGAACATTTTGTACTGCATTGGTTGATTAAAAAAAAATTTGCTTTCAGTTTTTCAGTTTTACGCAGACTGTCGTTCCGGTTAGAATAAGAACGTTTATTTCAAGTTGCCCATAAAAAGTGATAGTTCAAAATTCGTTATACGAGTTATGGATGATTATCCTTTCGGTTGAAGACTGTTAGTGAGTAAACACGACCTTTGCAACTATCGAAAAGTGATAAAAATAAAAAAAGAGAAGGACGACCGCTTACACCCATTAAATCTGTATCTTATTATGAACTCGAAATAGAATTTAGAAATGTTTGAATAGATCGAATAATAAAAGAAGTTGCTGATTTTCTACTCATCGCCAAAGCCAATGTAAATAGAGTTCGATGCGATAAGAGGGGAACAATTCATAAAGCAAAGATGATTCTGATAAAGCTCGAGCTGATAAAAAGGGAAAGATAATTGCACTCATTCGTCGCTTCGTGAATATCTCTGCCGGCGTTTTTGTTTTTCTTCCTCACTATGAACAAACCATTGTATTTCGAAAGTGAAATTAAGAAATTGTTATAAAGTAAAAAATCCACATAAAATTCGTGGTACAGGCACCTTCATATGGACCATACCTCCATATCGGCATCAAGTTGAATACCCGTTGAATGAATACAAACAGATATTTCAGAATTTTATTTATTTTGGTTTTAAGGTGAATGCCATTCCACTCTCGTGCGTGTTTATTTTCACTCGTTATCGTTTTACAAATTAAAATGAGATTTTGTTTATAATCAGTGTAAATGACAAACACCTTGAAATTAATTTTCCTTCCGAACTGAAAACTTTTATTTTCGGCGGCAAGGCCTCACACGTATGTACATACACTTGCTCGCATAAGACTGCGTACAACGGATAAAAAACCTAAACATTAATTTCAAATGCAAATATTTCAGCTATTATGGCATGCATCAAGCTAATTTTTATTTTATTTAATTCATTAAACATTCTTCTAACTAATAAGCTTTCTTAATTCATTTCATTTCTAAGAAATCATATTTAAAAAATTATTTTTTCCTAAGAACCTATGAAAAGCACACACGCAAAAGTCTGCGTAGAAGCTCATTGGAGCCAAGGAAACTGTTTTCCTATGAAGTCCTAGTAACTTGTTGGATAACCTTTCCTCTTTAACACCTCTGTTAGGCGTCTAGGCATGGAATCCACTAGATTTTTTACGTCCTCCGCTGTAATTTTCTCCCATTCTTCCACTATTATATTTTTAAGCATATTTTTTGAGGTAATAGTGTGCTTCCGGATTCTACGCTCGAGCAAATCCCACAAATGCTCTATGGGATTCAGGTCCGGAGATTGGGGAGGTGTCCGCAACTGATCTTTAATATTATACAGCATCCAGAGCTTTACATTTTGCGCGGTATGCTTGGGGTCATTATCTTGTTGGAACCAGAAGTCTTCTTCTAACCCCAAATGCTGAGCACTTTGCAGAAGATTCTCCTTTAAAATTTGTACGTAACCCATGTGGTCCATTATGGATTCAATAAATGTTAGTTTGCCCACACCATTAGCTGCCATACATCCCCAAACCATAATTCCGCCCCCACCAGGTTTTTCCGTTGGTATTAAATTTTCTTTTTCAAACGCTGTACCTCTCTTTCTCCATATTAACTTTTTTCCTTTTATTCCAAAGATGCAAAATTTGCTCTCATCGGAAAAGATGACTTTGTTCCAAAACTCTGGAGGCTTGGAAACGTATTCGTTGGCAAAATTCATGCGTTTCTGTTTATTAACATCTGAGATGTATGGCTTCCTACGGGCTACTTGGCTATGATAACCTGCCTTTTTTAAAATCCTCCGAACGGTGTCATCGGATATGGTTTTGCCAAACCTTTCCTCTACCTCAAGTTTCAGTTGGTGGCCAGTCATCCTGGGGTTAAGGCGCACTGGCTGAACAATGCGTTTCTGTTCTCGCTTTGTTAATAAGGTTGGACGACCATCTCTGGGCTTTGGCAAGATGAAACCCGTCGAAACATAATTATTTATTACTCTGTGGATAGATGAGTGAGCTCTTCCAACTATCTGTCCAATTTCTCTATAAGTTTTGCCCTCAACATATAGCTTGAAAATAATTTTCCTTTCATCAGTACAAATTTCTTTTCCTTATTCTTCATAGCTTTATTACATCAACTTATCTCTCCAAAATACCAGAAAACAATGAAATAAATATCTAAAGTCTAGACACCGATGCACAGTTAACGGTATTCGCATATTTTTTGATTCTACGCAGATGCAAAGAGCTTGTACGCAGACTTTTGCGTGTGTGTTTTTTTATGCGTTCTTAGGAAAAACAAATATTTGAAATGATATTTCTTGGTAATGAAATGAAATGAAGAAACTTCTTAGTAAGAAGAATGTTCGGAGAATTATATGTATAAAATAAAACTGAATGGGACGCATGCCATAATAGCTGAAATATTTGCATTTGAAGTTAATGTTTAGGTTTTTTTTTCCGTTGTACGCAGACTTATGCGAGCAAGTGTATGTATGTATGTGGGCACTGTGATCCAATTTTTCATTGAATAAATAACTTCAGGAATAGGGCAGGCTAAGTGGGTAGATAAATATTTATTTTTGAAACATGTTAGGTACTCGAGAAGGCTTGGGAGTACGCCAAACCGATCTACAGCTGCAGCTGCTACAGATTTAGAAAAGGCGTATGACCGAGTTCCTCGAGGTAAACTCTGGAGTCTTCTGCAGGAGTATGGGATTGATGGTCCTTTGTTGAGGGCCATTCCGTCTCTATACACAAACTGTAGCAGCTGCGTCCGGGTTAACGGTAGTAAATCAACACCTTTCACCGTTGGCGTTGGATTTCGCCAAGGGTGCGTCTTATCACCTCTCCTTTTCATTATACATATATGTATATGGACTGGATGTTGCAGCGCAGTCGAGGCGAGGAGGGTTTTACATTGGGAGAGTTGAGGATAAGCCATCTTCTTTTTGCAGATGACTTAGCTGTCCTCACATCCTCCCATATGGAACTTCAGCGAGCGCTAGATAGGTTTGTGGCCGTATGTGTTGGTTCTGGAATTGGGGTTAAATTGGGCAAATCCAAGGTTATGTTTATTTCCATAACTTCTGTCCAATACACTCTACATGTTAGTGGAGTCCCATTGAAGCAGGTGGAGAAATTTAAGTATCTCGGGGTCTTCCTCACGAGTGATGGGAGGAGTAATACTGAGCTTTCCTGCAGGATTGGCCAAGCTGGATCAATTTTGAAACAGCTTGGAAGATCTGTAATCAGCAAAGACCGAACTTGGCGTCGAAGCCAAGTTAGCGGTTTTTAACTCAGTATTTGTTCCAACTCTCACCTATGGTCATGAAATTTGGGTATTGACCGAAAGAATAAGATAAGATAAGGTGAGAAACACGGCAGTGCGCGGGGAGCTCAATGTTGAGCAGTTGTTTCTCCTAACGGAAAGGGCTATGCTTCGATGGTTTGGTCACGTGAGACGAATGTCGCCATCATCACGTCTTCCGAAGCGTGCCTTGGATGCAATACCATCAGGCAGGCGACCGCTTGGCAGACCCAGGACGAGGTGCTTGGACCAAGTCCAAAAACTTGCCTGGGTGCGCTTAAAGCCGATGACGGAGGATTGAGTGGTCTAGAGATCCCTCGTGCGCGCATTACCCCCGCGACTCTCTCAGTGGGCGGGCCACTGAAAATGTATGCATGTATGTATGTACATGTTAGGTACATCGACGCCGTTTATACATATTTGTGTGAAAAACGACAAGGTTATCAGCCTGTCGTTTTTCACACAAATATGTATATGTATGAGAGCACCTTGGCGCAGTGGGTAGTGTTTTGGCCTCTGACGCCGATGACTCGGGATCGAATCCCGACACAGCCATGTCATCGAACGTGTTTTTCACGGTGTTTCTCCTCAGCGGGGTTCTGACAAAACCCCCTGTAGTAAAATTGTCATGAAAAGCTTCTCGAAATTCGCCGTTCGGAACCGGCAATAAAACTGTAGGTCCCTTTCACCTATGTGAAAATTAAATCACACACAACATAGGTGATTGAGAGAAGCTCGGCTCAGGTTCTTCATGGACTGTAACGCCAACATACATACATACATACATATCAGCCTGTCCAATATGAACGTGTCTATGGTTTCTATCCCTGCAACGATGTTGTTTTGTAGGTCCTGAATGGTTACTAACCTACCAACATACACTTTAGATTTAGAAGGTTAGGTTAGGTTAGTTGGGTGCCATATTGACATGAAGTCAAGCCTCACTTAGACTACGAGGAGTCCATTGTGCCCGTTTTGAAAAACTAACCCGAGGGGAACCTGTTAGTTGCCCGTTAAGCTAAACCACCCAGATTCAATTAATAATCTTAGCAGTTTGTTCAGCTTAATGTCTCTTACCTCCTCTTAACACGAGAAGAAGTAGTTCCCGAGGAACGTAAATCTTTTTCGGGCCAGTGCAGGGCATTCACACATATGTGAAGAATGAATTCTATTTCCTCTTCGTCCCTACAGCTTCTGCAGAAATCGTTGTAGGGCTGGCCTAGTCTAGCTGCATGATATGATATCATACAGTACCCACTGAGGGCGCTGACTACCAGTCGTATATTCCCTCTACCAAGATTTAGCAGACTTTCCGTCCTTTTTTTGTTATAGACATGCCATGTTAGCCTTGCCGTAGCGCATGTGTCTAATTGACACCATCGCTTGTTGACCTTTCCTAGTAGTTCCACCCCTATTTCTCTGAATAGTATGCTGAGTGGCGTTCTAGCCTCAGTTGTGATCTGTGACGTATCTGCACCTGATCCCAGTCTGGCTAGTTCGTCCGCCTTCTCATTTCCGGAAATATTCACATGCACTGGTACCCAGCAGATGGTTACCTCATTGACATTGACATCTTCTAGTTTCTCCTTACAGAGTTTTACGAGTTTGGATTTTATCCATGTTGCTTGCAGAGCCTTAATGGCTGCCTGACTGTCAACATAGATTTTGATTCTCTTACCTGAGAAATTCTCCCTAAGAATCAGATCCGTACCTTTTTTGATTGCAAAGATCTCAGCCTGGAAGACGTTACAGCCATCATCAAGTCTGTAGGAGTGACATGCTTCCTAAGGTTCGAAGTAGACTCCGGCTCCTGTACCGGTATCCGTTTTGGTTCCATCGGTATAGATTGCCAGTTCCTCTTCCGTGTTTACCATACCACTGGCCCATTCCTCCTAGAAGAAATCCTAATAGAGAATCTCCTTTCACAGCAAGAAAGTCGGGTGGTATAGTCCGTTTCGGTTGCGGACATCAGGGTAGACCATCGATCCAGGATTGATGCGTGGCCTTGAGGACATCTTTTCCAAAGACTGAATTCAATGCTTTCACAGTATATGTCTAGTGGTGGAAAGTTCAGTATCGCTTCAACGGCCGCCGTTGGTGTGGATTTCATTGATCCGGTCACCGCCAGACAGCCAGCCCTCTGAATACTTGTAAGACTTTGAAGGTTGCATTTCTTCTCAAGTGCCTTCCACCAGACAATTGACCCATAGACTAAAATAGGTCTTACCACCGCGGTGTACAGCCAGTATACCACCTTTGGTTTAAAGCCCCATGTCTTTCCGAAAGCTACTCTGGACGAATATAGTGCCACGCCAGCTTTCTTGGTTCTTTCATTTATGTTGTCTTTCCATCTAAATCAGGTCGATACTATTTATACGTGGATATATATACCTTGGTATTGATCTTTTAGGCCTCGTCCTTTGACCCAGTTATTCACCAATAGCAGCGCATAACTTAGTCTTTCACTGGCAACCTGGAGAAATTTCCCAGATACCAGGATGGTAATGTCGTCAGCGTAGGCCGTGACATTGAAACCCTGTGTCTCTAAGAGTTTTAGCATTCCGTCGACTACGAGGAGCCATTGGAGAAGCGATAGAACACCACAGGGGGGGGGGGGATGTCCTCGGTTGATCCCCACCTTTCCATTTGCTCCACCTATCGACGAGTTTATTATGCGAACATCTCAACATCTAGAAAGGCCGCCAGGGCATATTCTTTGTCATTGGGTGCCTCTTTTACCTTATAGACCACCCTGTGAAGAGTGGTATCTACCGATCTAACCTTTATGTAAGCGTTATGTGATTGTGATAAATAGCTATCACCAATCTCATCTCTTATGTATTTGTCGATTAGTCGTTCCAGTGTTTTCATAAGGAAGGAGGATAGGCTGATAGGTCTATACTCCTTTGTCGTGGCATGGTTGACCTTCCCTGGCTTGGGTATAAACACCACCCTAACCTCCCTCCATGCTTGTGGGACATAACCCATCCTGAGGCACCAGCAGTATATGCGTTCTAGCCAGGGGATGATAAGTTCCCCTGGTGCTTGCAGCATTTTCGGTTAGATTTAGAAAATCGCCAAGGAGTTCTATGGTGTTAAATCGCATGTTTTTCAGGAGAATCCACATTTCCGCGAGGTGGAATTAAGCGATCCTTGGAGAATCCTCCCAATTCGTTCATGTTTTTTGAAATTAAACAAGTATGATGTTAAAGAGATTCCATAAAACAGTCCGTTATCGTTACATGGTCATGCGTATAAATGACGGTAACATCGTCTTCGTTTTAATTTTTGGAAAAATTTGGTCAAGGTTCGACCCGCAAGGCCCACACAACAACACCCAACACACAATGAAAACACCCATTTAATTTAATTTTTTTTATTTTCAACCCCCTACGCAAAAAGAGGGGTGTTATAAGTTTGAGGTGTCTGTGTGTCTGTATGTGGCATCGTAATTCATGAATGAATGGACCGATTATGGTGCCTTTTTTTTTTGTGAAGAACTGTTCAGGTGTTCCAAGGTTATTTGCTCTTTTTGTTAGCTGCGGTAGGATTCTTTGATGAATAATGGGTAACGTATCGGTTCTCGTCCGATCACCGCAATCAACCAGCATCGGGCGCGGTTCGTACTTAGATGGGGGACTGTTTGGGAACACCGCATGTTTTCTATTTTGTTTGCCTATTTTTTAGTTATTTAATTTCTAACAAAAAACGGCTGGACTTACTCAATTCTAAGTTGCGTAATGACGTGTGGAATGAACCCGATCTCATATCATTATCTCGAAATAATCGAGGCCAAAATTCCGATACGCACATTCGTACATACACACATGTACACACATGGATTTGGAATCTGGTGACTTCCCACTGGGAAGTTGAAAATAAGGTCCGAATATGCCTTTTGACTGCAAGCACACTAGCGCCTTTTTGAGGATGTATCGGTTGCTTTTAAAATCTTGAATCGTCGTTGTCTCTAATGCACATACACTTATTGGCCGGTCAGAAACTCCTGAATGACTTTTCTACGACGTTCGATCGCATACGACTCCAAAGTGATGAATGGAAGGCATCCAGCTAACGAAGTGTCAGATGTATGATGAAGCAAAACAAACATAGCGTCTTTGTCAAATGTACGCTTAGTTTTCTGCGCCTCATTTGAACAACACTTTATATTAAGCTTTTTTTTTTTTAATTTAATATCAACGTTACTTCTCTTGGCATTCTTCGAGTTACCTCCACATAAATTGTAAAATATTTTTCTATAAGCTCGCGCGTAAATCACTGTTCATCGGGGACGTGAACTTAACTAGTACTTCCAATCTCTCTTTATATTTAACATTGCTTAACTATGCATAGTATCTGCTTCGAATTAGCTATTTTCTTACAGTTACATAAGTAATTAACTAGTGTGACGTAATCAATCAAACCAAAACGAAAAAGATTTAATGATCGGTGCTACCTCGTAAGAAGATCTCGTGCTGTTTTACACGTAAGCCTTCCTTAATAGAATTGTTCACTATCAGTCATGTTTCCCTTTCTGATAACATATTAAGCTGATGTAGAAATGTCTCTTGATACAGATTAATAAAAGGTAATCGCTTATCAGCTTGAACTCTATGACTCCCCCTTGGTGGTGGCGTGTGCACGTGGCCTTCAGCGAAGTGTTTTAGTGCTGTTAATGTCGTATATCTCTACGCTGCTAAGCGCAAGTTTAGGTGTTTAAAAGTGTTGTCCCACAGGAGATACTGTGGTAAATACTCGGCTTACTTACTTACTTATTGACTTGCTAAGATAGCACCAAAGATCGGTATAATATATATAGATGTATACCTAAACATGCTGTCGAAAACTCTTCAGGTAAAAACATTGTTTTCATACGCGATTTTTTAAGCGTTTGGTTTTTAATTGTCAAAAAACAGAAATACAGCAAACTTGTGAAATGGTATAGAATGTTTCTTTGAGTTGAAAAGCCAAAGTCATTTCAGAGCAAGATCATGTCATGTAAGTGCCGACCACGATTACCTTTAAAATGGGCATACGGAAAGTCCAATTTTGATTCACTTGTCTTTCAAGGCTACAACTGACACCGACTTATCGGCATAGACGAGTGATTTAACGTATGTTCATAAAAAGACGTCAAATACGATGTTCTAGCTGACCGATTTACTATGACAACCGAAAAATGATCGAAATGCACTTTCAAGTACAGCTGTTTTTGACACTTTTCACGAATTTGTTCTACCTCACGGGTAGGTGCATAATATCCTGTTCTAATCTGTTCGAAATAGACAGACAGAACTTTCAGACAGAAAATTTACTCAATGAACACAAAAGCCTGCACATTTCTGCACAGTTCTGAACTACTAAGAAAAAGCTCATTGAACATGGTAAGTTTGTGAGCATTGTTCAGGTGTTAGCCTTTCCATGAAGAGAGGACAATGAGGGATCTTGTGTGACTTTGACACATGTCACGAACGACACTGCAAAAACACTGAAAAACCAAACAGCAAATAACAGCGTATGCCTTTTCTTAGTTTTGTTTTATTCACCCATTTAAGCACCTTCTGCCTCAGTTCTTACAAATATTTCATCTCGCTGAGTTCATCTGAGTATGACCATATCATCTAAACGTACAAGCATGTCTCTAGTGTTCACCAAGGAGTTTAAATGACCTCTTCAAGGATGCTTATTCGATAATGTCATTATTCTGCCTAAATTCTGCTTTAGCAGTAAAACCCCAAGTTATTCTTTAACCTCGTTCACATTAAGTAACTGGAATCCTCAGTCAATGTCTGCCTGACAATAAGATATTGCCGTCATTGCCAATTACGTTAAGGCCACGTTTTTTTCATACCCTCAACTGGCATCTTCTCGATCAGATGTTTTCATGAATGTAAACATTTTGAAGCCCATACACAAATGGGCTCTTCTAACGGCCGCAACAGATGGTGTTCCATGATTTCGGAAAGTAGAGAAGAATCTCGTGCTCCTTCTTTTTCCTTCTCAGAAGCGCATGTTTCTCCCTCCTTTTCTGTTCATAGAGCTCGCGGCCAGCTCTCGTCCGTCGATGCAATGTAAGCATGTGTGCATTCTGGTTCTCTACATGGGCCTGTATGCACTCATCATCAAACCAGGGGTTTCTCGACGGTGGTGGCTCGAAACCGAGTACATCTGCGGGGGCCTCTCTGATGACGTTCTGACAACGACTCCATTGCTTTTTTATGGTTTCTGCAGATTGCATCGGGACTTGAGAGAGCTTGAGGGAGACTTGATCGGCGGAGGTCCTGGCGGTCTACTGCGATTGCAACTTTCCGACGTTAAATTTTGGTGTTCTTACTCGACTCCGTTGATTCCGAGAAATTCGCATCCGTACCTTGGCTGCAACAAGGTAATGATCCGAGTCGATGTTGGCTCCTCGAAAGTTTCGGACATCTAGAATGCTGGAGGAGTGTCTGCCGTAGATCGCAATATGATCAATTTGATTGGTTGTCGATTGATCGAAAGGCCGCCAGGTCCCCTTATGGATGTTGACGTGTGGGAATCGTGTACTTGCTACTACTAGATTATGTCCCGCCATAAAGTCCACTCGTTCAAAGATAGCTTCCTTACCCGTCGTCTTTATGTCGGTCATCTTTCTTCTCTGTGGGGGCTTGGACACATAATAAGCTTATATTGACGAGATTGGCCTTGATGCGGATAGTTATGAGGCGTTCGCTTACATACTGGAAGCTTAAGACTTTTTTCCTGAGTCTGCCTCGAACAACAAATCCGCATCCGAATAAGTAGATATCACAGTTTTTCATCCGCTTTTTGCCCGGCCCATTCCATCACACTTCTTGGAGCGCGGTAATGTCTGCCTTATAGCAGTCCAAAGAGTTGACCAGTTCTCCGACTGCACCTGGTCTGTTGAGGGACCTAATGTTCCAGGTGCATATCCGGAATTCGTTTCTTTTTTGACGTTGGCGGGGTCATCATGTAATCCGTCCGTATCCGAGGCTGTTAGTTTTTTTTTTTGTTTTTAGAGTCACACGCGCACTCAAGGCTAAGGCCTTATAACGTATTGAACGTTGTGCGAGCGAAGATAACAGGGAGAAGGAAAGTTTCGCCCAGGTTGATGTTTTGACACACAACCTGAACGGAGTGCAGTGGTTTTTGGGTCATAGATGTTCGTTGACTACTCTCAGGGGTGGTTTGTCCTACATAGGACGAGAGCCGACCAAATTTCGCGTTGGTTCTAATTCTCAGTAATTCGTTCATGCACTTTTGGTGTTAGTATTGCATACGCGGAGGATGAATTTCAATTGACCATATACTGTGAGTGTTATGCCTGCAGCAGTACGTTTGGTCACTTACCATTCACAACTGTATTGCATACTTTTTTCCGTATAGGAATTGCATTTTCTTGGCTATGAAACGAATTTGAACTATAAACCTTCCGCTCGACGGCCGATGATGTTAACCACTGCACCACGGCCACCCCCGTGGTGGAGACACTTTTTTTTTTTTTTTTTTTTTTAGAGACTCGCGCAGGTTCAAGAGTTATGATATTCTCTTATGATGTGTTGACACACACAACCTGAACGGAGTGCAGTGGTTGGGGTCGTTGATGTTCGTTCACTACTCTCGGGGGTGGTTGTCCTAGACCTGGATAGGACGAGAGCCGACCAAATTCCGCGTTGGTTATAGTCCGTAGTAATTCGTTCAAGCACTTTGGTATTGCATACGTAGAGGATGAATTTCGGTTGACCATATACTGTGAGTGTTATGCCTGCAGCAGTACTTCTGGTCACTTTACATTCACAACTGCGTTGCATACTTTTTGTCCGTATAGGAATTACTTTTTCTTGGCTATGAAGCGAATTTGAACCATAAACCTTCCGCTCGGCGGTCGATGATGTTAACCACTGCACCACGGCCACCCCCCTTGTCTCTGAACAAGTGTTTGTTTTATGCGATAGTGATGTTAACCCTAACCGCTACCCCCAACTAGGTAGGGGACTAGGGTAGGACTAGGTTCCACTTTCACCAGGAACTAGGGGTCGGGTCGCTGCACACATTGATTCACTACCTGGCGGGTGCCAGTATAACTATCCAGGTGAGGCCACGCGGAGACTGTGTGTCAACTTGGATTGGACAGGGAAAGAGATCGAAGCTGGCGTTTGCCAAGTTAAACGCGATCAGCTTCTTTGCTCTGTTTGTTCGTTCCCTTCTCCCTTAGCAATAAGGTGAACGTAAATTTGTTGAAATGAGTGCGATCCATAAAAATATTTGTATTCAAATTAAAAGCTGCTCGACTCACGCCGTTCGGAATCGGCATTAAACTGTAGGTCCCTTTCACCTATGTGAAAAATAAATTACACACAACATGGGTGATTGAGAGAAGCTTGGCTCTCGTCCTTCATGGGCTGTAACGCAATCAAAGAAGAAGATTCAAATTAAAATGATTCAATCGCAATAAGCATGTGATTGAACTAGATAAAGCGACGATCGATGTTTACCTAAACATAAAACAATTGAAACGTCCTTGCGGCTGAAATTTTATATTTTGAGGCGATCAAACCCGCTATTACGCAATAACAGAAATGCATTTACACTCACACTCGCTTACATATGTACATACTTATATATTTCTAAGTGTAAAACAAAACAGCGCTCATGACCTACGAAGTGATCGTTTCAAACATTTCGTTCATATTTTCCACGCAATTGTTATCACAAATTGGATTCAAAAAATAAAAAAAAATAAAAAACAAAAAAATCGAAGACGAAAACTTGATTTTGATAACAACTTTTATAAACAAAACAACTTATGAAGGTCAATCGATTTCTACGTCAAGTTGACAGAACAATTTATTTACAACGTTCCGCTGAACTCGTCGAGAACTAGAGCAAGATCGCTAAGTTGAAGAAATACATAGATTAATGGGTGAAAGCCGGTGTTTGGTCGCGTGAATGATCAATGTAATTTCAGTTTTTGTAATATATGTACGTATGTACTTAAATGAAACACATTTTTTATTTAAGAACAATTCTGCTTATTAAAATAAAATGCGAATTAATCTACCTGTTGACATGCTGGCTCATACTACCCTTGACCCGAGGTATGTTTCTGAATAATTTTTAAATAAAATTTTGATTTTAATCATCTGTACGTATGTAAATGAGAATCCGTGAGATAGCAGAAATAAAATACTACCGGTGTGAAATACATATGTTATAGAAGCAGATATGAAGGCCGTTGTATCAGTTTCTTCAATTCGGTGTTATTGTTTGTGCGAGAGTCTTATATTGCGTTTGTGATAAGACGTCATCGGTGGTAAGGCAAAGCATCTCACATTGAACAATTAAAAGCTTTTTGCAACATTTTCCATGTTATATGCTCCCAGTTTACCAATCAAATCTATACGATCGCACATTGTCTTTATTGATAACTGTGATTGACACCTCGTTGCAGGCGATCTTTGTTGCTTTGTGAGAGTGCATCACTGCGCACCGACCACGTGTGAAGTGTTGATTACTTCTCACTTACAATTTCAATTTCATCCGAAATTTATAGTATAAACATTTTATTTTCAGAATGGTGCTACATCATCAGGGCCAGGGCCAGGGTCAACAGCGACCAATTATCGACCTCTTGGTAGCAATGATTGCAGTTCCCATATTAATATTGTGCGCTTTACAACTGGAGAAACACATGCAAGAACGATGGGAGGAGAGTTCGGAAACACGATGGCTGGTTTTTGGTCTGGGCGTTAGCATGCTCCTGATTAGTGTTCTGATTTGTGGCTATGTCACGCATCGAATGGGTGTTTGTATGTGGGCAGGTCCGCTAGAAGATACATCGGCAGTGTCTACAAATACTACGGGCAATCTACAACATGTAAATTCACCCATCATTATCCTTCCTAACCGACCGATCTTATTTTTAAAATTTTTTAGATTAACTCCCAGAATGACATCCTGCGAATAGTAGATTCCCTACCGCCAAGCTATGAAACTGTTGTCAAATTCGATATACCACCGCCAGCCTATGACTGTGTGGTTGTCAATATGGAGCGGTGCAAAGAGGAAGAGGCAAATGGTAAAGTAACTTCCCCGCAAGAAGCCACATCGATGCACATTTAGTATTTAGCAAACTATAAATGTGTCCTTCGGTTTCGTTTATTAAGTATTCTTTCATTAGTGTTAAACAATAAAAATGTGAGCGTGTGAACGTAAGTAGCGAATGAAATGGATATGTCAATAAAAAGTTTGTATCATATAATGAATGCGAAGCGAATGCTGTGAATTGTTAAACGAGTTATTTACTTAAATACTAAAAAAAAAAACAAGAAAATCATAGAAGAGTCTCTTGTATTTGTTGTTCAATAATATCTGTACATATATCTAGTCTGAGTCGTTTTAGATACTTAAGTTATTTTAAGAGAGAATAAAGCATTTTATATGAATTAATGAAAAACAAAATTGATTTAGTTTCTAAACAACAATGTAGGAAATTATTTTCAAAGCATTAGTTGCAAGTTTGTTAGAGTCTGGAAGAACTGGACCCGCCAAACTCAACCGCGCAGAAACTGTGTGGATTTCTACACTGACGGGTCTAAAACCAAAGACGGGGTGGGCAGTGGAGTTTTCTGCAAACAACTCAAGCTATATAAAGCTCTAAAATTACCAGATCACTGCAGCGTTTTCCAGGCGGAACTGTTGGCAATAAAAGAGGCTTTGTCGTGGCTGAAGTGGAACGTAATATCCACCACGGATATTCGCATTCTCACAGACAGTCAAGCAGCTTTAAAGTCGCTGGAGTCCTATGTGTACACATCAAAATCTAGTCTCGACTGTCGCAGATCTCTTAACGAGATGGCAGAACAGTTCAACATACAGCTTATCTGGGTACCGGGACACAGCGACATTACAGGTAATGAAAAAGCCGACCCACTCGCCAAACTACGAACGACGCTACAATCAACCGGGGCTTGTGAGGGAGTACCCCTTACAACCATTAAACATAATTTGACCAATCTCGCCAGGGCCGAGACGAACCTAAGATGGGCACAGGGACATACCTGCGTCATCACCAGGCAAATCTGGCCTCGGCTTGACAGTCACCGCACAAGGAGTATAATCTCCCTAAAAAGAACTGACATCTACAAAGTCATCGGTGTCATCACAGGGCACTGCCTCATTGGCAGTCATGCACAAAAACTAGGAACAGTTCCGAATAATTTCTGCAGAAGCTGTCAAGAGGAGGAGGAGGTCGAATCCATTCACCACCTTCTCTGCGCCTGTCCAGCTCTCTGCAATTTCAGGAAACGTTACCTAGGCTCTTACTTCCTTAACGGTCTGACAGATGTTCAGAAAGTAGGGATACTTGATCTTCTTAACTTCTTAAGAAGCACAAAATGGTTCTACGAATAGGGGGGTAAAACCCCCTCGTAGCTGCACAACGGGCCTCCCTGGCCTATGTGCATTCTACTCAACTCTGGGCCTAGAGCCTGGAATGACTGGAGCTATACAAAGTGACTGGAATGAAGAGACGTTCCTCTAGTTCAAAACAAAATATCTTAACACGGATTCGTGAAAAAGTAAAAAGGCACTATGGTTTTGGCCAACTTTTAATTGAGGGCATGGGCTCGGAGATGCAGGGTAAAGTTGTTGATTGCTCTCAACCTGGCGAGATGCCAGCAACGATCCCTGCTTCAATGTCCGGCTCAAGTTGAGACACAGCCTCCTCGCGGCGCCCACTGGATATGCACAGACGGATACTCGAAGGCGACATAGTATGAAAAAGGAACACGCCTTGCGAGTATGCTTCTGGAACCATTCCAGAATTCATCACAAGGAACCTGGCAGCCGTCATTGTGGAAGTCCCCACCGATGGATGAGTAAGGGAGGTTGTATGCGCCTCCGCTTACTTTCCTGGAGACGGCCAACAAATCCCTCCCACTGAAGTCCTGAGGGATTTGATTAGGTATTGCAGCCAGAAAAAACATCACCTGGTAATTGGATGCGACGCCAACGAGCACCATATGGAATGAGGCAGCAGCAATACCAACAAACGAGGTGAGTCACTTTTTGAATTTTTAATCATTAACGAACTCACCGTTGCCAATAGAGGCAACAAACCCACATTCATAAATGCGGTTAGTGAAGAGGTGCTTGACTTCACCATCTCTAGCCCGTTTATCTAAAATGCGATTGGGGACTGAGATGTCTCCAATGAAGCCTCACTGTCTGATCACCAGTACATCAGATTCAACATCTCCGGTGAGGTTAAAGAGGCTGAGCCCGGATATCAGCCCAAACGAACGAATTGGGCTCGGTTCCAAGCTCAATTCGCCCCCAAAGAGGATATGCTTCTCAAGTCGATTGAATCGACAGACGATATCGACGGAGCAGCTTACCAGCTCAATGCAGCACTCATCTCATCCTTTAGAGACAGCTGTACACCCAGGTCAATTACACACAAACGATGTGTGGCCTGGTGGAATACTCAGCTTGAGTCCCTAAGGAAACAGGTGAGATCGTTGTTTAACAGAGCTAAACGGTATAATAGTTGGACTGATTCTGGATCTGCTCTAACTAAATACAACCTCGAATTGAGGAAATCCAAGAGAACGTCTTGGAGGAAACATTGCGAGAATTCAACTCGCTTCCAACTGCGGCCCGACTCCACAAAGCGCTATCTCGAGAGCACACAAATGGGCTCGGGCTGCTTCGCAAATCAGACGGCACCTTTACCGTCAATCGCAGGGAAACCCTGGAGACTTTGCTCGAGGTGCACTTTCCTGGTTCTACTCCTTACTCGATGTCTTCTAACGTTCAAATTAACGTCAAAGATCACATCGACAGTAGAACAAATAGCCTCTCTGGTAGACTCTTCCGCCGGGACAGGGTCAAATGAGCAATTGGTATATTTAAATCCTAAAAGGCCCCAGGCAAGGACGGTGTCTTTCCTGCAATATAACAGGAAGGCTTGAATACAATTCTATCACCACGGATAGTTCTTTTTAGGTCTTGTTTCAACTTGGGATACATACCCCAAATTTGCAGAGAGGTCAATCTAGTCTTCATCCCCAAGATTGGGAGGCCAAGTGAGCAACCTAAATCCTATCGCCCTATCAGTCTGACTTCGTTCTTTCTAAAAACAATGGACAAACTGATAGAGCTCCATATTAGAGGTATCTTGGAAAATCAAACACCTCTGCATCCCAACCAGTATGCATATCGCAATGAGCGATCTACCAAAAATGCACTACACCACTTGGTGACGCGCATTGAAAATAGTTTCACACAAAAGGAGATCGCAATCTCCGCCTTCCTCGATATAGAGGGAGCCTTCGATAATACTGGCTATGATTCGATCACCACTGCACTATCCTGCACGGGTGTGGACCATCCTACTAATCACTGGATTAGGGCGATGCTAAATAGCCGTATCATATCAGCCACATGCGGAGAGGTCTCAGTGACAGTATCGGCGGCTAGAGGATGCCCACAAGGGGGAGTCCTCTCACCACTGCTGGACAAAAGTTGAGCAAAAAACTACAATTGTTAAGTTTCAACGTCTTCAGAGACTAGCGTGTCTAGGCATCACAGGCGCTATGCCAATCTGCCTATCGGCAGCCCAAGAAGCACTCATTGGGCTCAATCCACTGCACCTTTTTATCAAAAAGGTGGCATTACGCAATGCAATCAGAATACTCTGCTCGGGAACAAATATGCCATGTAGACCCGCAGGTCACATGTCCATATTACAACACCTTCCTGAGCTGGATATGGTTACCACGGTTTCGGACGCTTTGCCACACACTTTTACCTTTGACAAGAGATTTGAGATATTGATCCCAAATCGCTCAGCATGGGAAAATAGTGATCCCCTGCTAAATGTCAAAGGCCTTAGGTGGTACACGGATGGCTCCAAGATGGCTTCTGGCGTTGGCGCCGGCATCTTTGGACCAAATCGCAAGATCTCGAAGGCCCTGGGAATGAGTCCCAGCATCTTTCAAGCAGAGCTGCATGCCATCCTAACATGCGCCAATCTAAATCTTGAGACCGGCATTAGAGGAGTTACCATCAACATACTCTCTGATAGCCAAGCAGCGCTTAAAGCGCTGGGTTCATACAGCACGAATTCAAAAACCATGACGCCCTTCAATACCAAAAGAAACAATGTTAAACTTTGGTTGGAGCCAGCACATAAAGGTATCAAGGGCAATCAAATTGCCGACCAGCTTGCCAGGAAAGGTTCCAGCGATAAATATGTAGGTCCGGAACCATTCTGCGGCATTCCCGGGTCTAAGATAAATTTCTTCTAGACAAGTGGGAAACACCTGTCCTTTTGGAACAGCGTTCGGGGACTCCGTCAATCTAAACGACTCATACGACTCCTGAACAAATACTCTAGTTACATACTCAAACTCAATAGGGTGGATATCAGAAGCTACCTAACAGGACAATGCGGCCTGAGATATCATCTAACCAAAATTAGCCTCTCGTCCGAAACTGAGTGTCGGCTCTGTCTCGAGGAAGAAGAGACGGCGGAGCACATACTATGTGAGTGTGCTGCTCTCTGCCATCTTAGGAAGCGTATCCTTTTCAGTGAAGTTATGACTCCTAAGGGGATCACTTTGGCTCCTACGAGAAGCATTCTCAACTTCATTATAGAAGTGGAGAGGCTCCTCGGCTAATCGGCTAGCAGGCACAATAGACTGCAAAGGTCGCAGTGCCGTATTGCTAATGGTAGCACTAGCCCTATATACAGGGCTTCTGGAATGTCAGAACTCCCGACATTGACTCCTGGAGCTGCTCATAAACTGGAAAGAATCCTCACGCAATACAATGCAGATATTACTGCGATCCAGGAAATGTGATGGATAAGAAACGGTATGATGAGAAAAAAAGATTGCGACATCTACTACAGATTACACATGTTAGGGTGCGGATTTGTCGTGGGAATGCGGTTAAGGTCGAAGATCATCGAATTTAGGCCTATAAGTGATCGCATAGCTATGATCCGCATCAAAGCTGGATTTTACAACATCAGCCTCCAATGTAGAGGACTTCTATGATCCTTTGGACAACGTTTAAGGAGCTTATCCGGAGTACGGTGTTAAAATCGGGGACTTCAATGCCAAAATCGGTAAGGATAACGGATAACAGCTGTCTCCTAGACAGAACATATGCAAAAATAGTCCTAGGAGATTTTAATGCAATACTGGGCAGAGAGGGCATAGGAAAGCATAGCCTCCATAACACCACATCCGACAGCAGACTTAGGCTAATCGAATTCCTAGCGGGGCGTAACCTCATTGTAGCAAGCACGCGATACCCCCATCTCATAATCCACAAGGGTACCTGGCGGTCTTTTGATCAATTGACCACCAACCCAAGAATACTTCCTTGGGGTACACCCGCTTTGATTTCTTTAAGCTCCGAATATGTGTCCTTTTCTTTTATGTCCGAAATATAAGACTTAAGGATTTCAGCATGTGCATTAGGTAGTATCTGTTTTAGTTTGTAGATCAAACCCTCATGCCAAACTTTATCAAAAGCTTGTGCTACTTCAAGAAAGACTGTACAACAAACTTTTTTTCTTCAAGTGCTTTTTCAAAAGTATTTGTTAGTCGGTGTACTTGTTCAATGGTTGAATGTGTCACTCGAAAGCCAAACTGATGATCAGGGATAAAATGTTTTCTTTCTATAATGGGTAGCAATCTTTTTAATAGTAGCCTTTCCAATAGTTTGGACATGATTGGTAACAGGGATATTGGCCTGTACGACGAAACTTCGTGCGGTGGTTTTCCGGGTTTGGCTATCATGATAGCTTCAGCTACTTTCCATAACTGAGGAACGTATTTCAGTTTGAATGCAGTGTTGATGATGCACGTAAGCTTCAAGATTGCTTTTCTTGGGAGTTGCTTAAGGATTTGACCCGTTATCAATTCAAAACCTGGTGCTTTTTTCACATTTAGGGCTTTTATTTCCTCTTTCCCCTTAGATGGCGACGTGCTGGATATTTCGTCATTTTCTTCTAATAATTCTCGGGTGAGCAGATCACTCTCCGCTGGGTTTGGTTGAAAAATTTCCTCTAAGCCCGCTTTTCGGCAATTAACTCTCTAATTTGTTGAGGGTAGTAGTTGCCCGTGGCGCCGCGGCGTAGTAGCGCAGTGGTAAGTGTGTTGGACGATGAGCGAGTTCGGATCCCGATAACACTAACGCCATCGAATGTTTATTTCGCGACGTTCCTCCTCGGCGGGGTACTGGCTAAACCCCTCATAGTAAACTTGCCATGAAAAAGCTTCTCGACTCACGCCGTTCGGAATCGGCATTCAACTGTACGTCCCTTTCACCTGTGCGAAAAATAAATCACACACATCATGGGTGATTGAGAGAAGCTTGGCTCTGGTCCTTCATGGGCTCTAACGCCACCAAAGAAGAAGAAGTAGTTGCCCTTTAATCTTTTTTTCGTATTAGGAGTGTTTACCCAGGCTGAGACATGAATGTCATTGATAAATTTTTCAACCTCTGAATCAAGTTGGTCTTTAGATAGTAATGGTGTAAGTGTTTCTATCTTCTCTTCAAGACTTGATTTGAAGCTTACCCAGTCCGTTCTTTTGTTAGTAAGAGCTGGATTACTTATATTGTGTGGAAAGTTCGCACTCATACTGAGAATAATAGGTGAGTGGTCTGAGCTTAAGTATTGACTTTCATCAATTCTCAGAAAGTTTCTCGAGGTGTTTTTCACTATAAAGAAGTCAATAAGATCTGGGATTTTTTCCGGGTCGGGTATTGCAATTTTTCCCACCTGTCTAAGGAGAAATTTATCTTAGACCTGGGGATGCCACAGAATGGTTCCGGACCTACATATATATTTATCGCTGGGACCTTTCCTGGCAAGTTGGTCGGCGATTTCATTGCCCTTGATACCTTTATGTCCTGGCACCCACCAAAGTTTAACATTGTTTCTTTTGGTGAGGTATTGTAGGGCGTCATGGCATTCATTGACGGTTTTTGAGTTCGTGCTGTACGAACCCAGCGCTTTAAGCGCTGCTTGACTATCAGAGAGTATGTTGATGGTAGCTCCTCTAATGCCGGTCTCAAAATTTAGATTGGCGCATGTTAGGATGGCATGCAGCTCTACTTGAAAGATGCTGGGACTCATTCCCCGGGCCTTCGAGATCTTACGATTTGGTCCAAAGATGCCGACGCCAACGCTAGAAGCCATCTTGGAGCCATCCATGTACCACCTAAGACCATTGACATTTAACAGGGGATCACTATTTTCCTATGCTGAGCGATTTGGGATCAATATCTCAAATCTCTTGTCAAAGGGAAAGGTGTGTGGCAATGCGTCCGAGACCGTGGTAATCATATCCAGCTCAGGAAGGTGTTGTAATATGGACAACACAAACTGAATGAATGCCGAGGGCGAGTGTTCGCGCTTATACAGCTCTCGGTCCACCTTCTCGAATGTTCGCCGTCGGAAGTTCCCCTTCGGAAATCTCTAAAATGCTCTGACAATTAGCATTACGCCGTTGACAGTTGACATCATTGCAATCTCCGCTTCAAGAGAGGTTTCGAACTTCGACAGCGAAATTCGAACTTAACCGTCGGTTTGTGTCTCCGCAACACTGCCCTCCTCCTAAACTTGTTCGTCCTCGAACAAGCGATTGGATCCTTCTCCGTAATATGGCGCTAACCTCTCTACGTGGACAATCTTATACTTTGCCCGTCTGTTTCCCGTCTGCTGTATTCGGTACACCACGTCGTTATTCATTTAATCGCTGACCAAGTTCAGTCGCTCCCGGATGAACTGATGGATGGAGTTCAGCTGTTCCTTCTTTTCGGTTACGAAGTCCTCCCTGCCGCTAGTTGTCGGTAGTACCACGCCGAACTTCAAGTCCGATGGGAGTCGAAGATCAGTTCCAAAAATGGCTTCAACTGGTGTTGTTGCCGTTGGTTGTGCTGTGCCGAACGGTATGCCATTAAGAAAAGGGGCATTCATCCCAGTCCTTCTGATCTCCGACGACGACTTTTCTCAAGTATTCCTCCATCGTCCGGTTGAACCTTCCGACCATGCCATCAGATTGTGTGTGTAATGGTGTTGTCCGCGTCTTTCTGATACCTAGCATGTCGCAGAATTCTTTGAACACCAACGACTCGAAGTTCCTTCCTTGGTCTGAGTGCAGTTCCATTGGTACTCCGTAACGCGAAACCCAGTTGTTCACGAATGCATCCGAAATGGGTTTGGCTTCCTGGTTCGGAATGCATCCGAAATGGTTTTGGCTTCCTGGTGATGCAAAACACCTCAGGCCACTTGCTGAAGTAATCGATCACCACCCGTATTTGTTTCCAGCATTGCTGGTTGGGAATGGGCCTGCGATGTCCATGGCGATACGTTCGAACGGTGCTCCAACATTGTACTGCAGCATATTTCCTCCAGTTTTCCTACCTGCCCCCTTTGCCTTCGCACACCATTCACACCTGCGAATGAAACGCGTAACCGACTCATGGCATCCTACCCAGTAGAAACGTCTCTTGATCTTTTCTACAGTCTTGGTAACATCAAGATGACCCCCGCTTGGTCCCTCGTGGTATTCTCGGATGACTTAGTCGATTTGTCCTTTTGGAATTACCAGCAGATCGTTTACAATGTTCCCGTCCTCACTTTCCCGACTGCGGTAGAGGCAACCGTTCTTCAGATCCAAACTCTGCCATTGAGCCCAGTAAGCTTTCACGATTGGGCTTTCACTGGATATTTGCTGCCGAGTTGGTCGAAAACCCCGTTCTTGGTAGTCGATGATGACTGCCAGATCAGCATCTTCTCGCTGCTTCCTTCCGACCTTCTCGACGGTCCTGGAATCTTCTGACAGCACCTGGAAACGGCGGATGTCGGTGACCTGTTTCTTGGTTTTGGCGCGTGAACAATGTTTGCATTCAACATCGCAAGGTCGCCTCGATAATGCATCCGCGCTTCCATGACTGCTTCCCTTCCGGTGTTCGATACTGAAGTCATAACTCTGGATTCCCTCTATCCATCTAGCAAGCTGGCCTTCCGGATTTTTGAACTGCAGCCGCCACCTCAACGCTGCGTGGTCCGTCCTAAGATGAAAAGCTTGGCCATAGAGATATTAGTGGAAATGCTTGACGCCGTCAACCACGGCTAAAAGCTCCCTCCTAGTTACACAGTAGTTCCTCTCCGGCTTCGATAAGATCATACTGTAGTAAGCGATGACCCGTTCTCGCCCGTCAATCATTTGAGAGAGTACTCCGCCGATTCCATCTCCGCTTCTCCCGGGACAGGATATGCAAGAATCTGCGCACTGCAGAGCAATTCCTTCAGGTGAATGAACGCTTCCTCCTGCGGCTTCTCCCACTTGAATGGCCGATTCTTTTTGGTGAGCTCGTGCAGACTGCTGGCAATGTTTGCAAATCCTGTGACGAATCGCCTGTAATATGTGCAAAGTCCCAGGAATGACATTAGCTCATGAAGATTCTTCGGCCGTGGCCATTCCTTGACCGCTGAGATTTTCTCTTTATCTGTGTGGACTCCTTCTGCAGTCACCACATGTCCCAAGTACTTCACCTCGTTTTGGAAGAGCGAGCATTTCTTCGGGCTCAATTTCAGTCTGGCTGCTTGAATACGTTCCAGTACCTCTTCAAGCTTCTTAAGGTGATCGTCGAAATACTTGCCCATGACAATTATGTCATCCAGATAGACAAAGCAAGTTCTCCAGTGAAGTCCTCTTAGCACCCGGTTCATAAGTCTCTCGAATGTGGCTGGCGCATTGCAAAGACCGAAGGGCATCACAGAGAATTGCCACAACTCTCCCCCGGCGGTGAACGCGGTCTTTTCCTTGTCTTGCTGGTCAAGCTCTATTTGCCAGTATCCACTTTGCAAGTCCAGCGTCGAGAACCACTTTGCACCAGATAGTGTGTCCAGGGAGTCGAGGGCAGCCACACGATCTTCCTCTCTCCATTGATTTCGTTCCGCTGTTGTCTCGAACTGGAGCTAAAAGATGCAAAAAGCGCTCCTGCCGTCGAAGTTGGGAGCTGTGAATTATGATGCTGTAGTCGGTACGACGATTCCTTGATGCTGTACGTTCTGGATAGTTTTCTCGAATTCCAGAACCTTCTTGTCCAGTGTCTCGATTCTCTTTTCCTGGCTATTTCCAGAACCTTCTTATCCAGTGTATCGATTCTCTCTTCGACGCCCTGGAACCGATCGTTGGCGGCTTGCTGGATATCTCTCGAGCCTTCTCGATTGTTCTCTAGCATCTATTCTAACGTCTCCAGCTTCTCTAGTTTCTGCCCTATGGAAGTGGAATTTTCCTCCAACTTTCTACTTACGGCAGCGAAAATTTCCTCCAGTATCTCTAGTTTCTGCACTTCCCAGTTACAGAGTTGCCAGGTTTCGACAAAATATAACGACTGTTAGCTATAATTTCGGGGTGGTTGGGTTAGATAAAAATGGTTGGCATAAGCCACATGTAGGGCGAAGCCGGCCCATTGTGATGCCACATGGATTATATTACCTTGATCCGCTACCTGGGAACTAACCGGTGTTTCTGATGCATCGCTTCAGCTGAGCTATTTTTATGTCTGCTAGCTTACTTAAATTTTCATAGAAGAGCGCGCCGAGATAGATCCTCCTGCGATTCGCAAAAGAAGGGCATGAGCACAGGAGGTGATGTATCGATTCCTCTTCCTCCTCGTCCATGCAGCCGCGGCAGAAGTCATTGGAGGGTTACCCCTACTCTGACGACGTGTTTTCCAATGATGCAGTGACCTGTAATGACACCTACTAGAGTGCTTAAGGTTGCCCTTTTAGTTGCCACTAGGTCCCTGGTTCATCCTAGATTTAGCTTAGGCCACATTTGTTTAATGATAAAGCCGATATTACTTTTATTCCATTGGAGGCTGGTCGCCTCTATGGTTCGAAGTTTTATCATGTGCTTTACCGTACTTATTGGTGTTTTTAGGTACCCGAGGGTAGGAAGACTGAGTGTGCTTGACCCTAACTTTGCGAGTTCGTCAGCCGAGCAGTTTCCTGCAATATCCCTATGCCCGGGAACCCACAGTACTGTAGTGTTGAACTGTCCAACCATCTCGTCTGGAGATAGGCGGCAGTTAAGGGATGGTTTTGATTTGTGGGTTACCGCGGCCAGTAATTTTATCGCAGGTTGGCTATCCGTGCAAATGACAAATTCTTTAACGGGTATAACATTGATACAAAGCCATGCAAAGACCTCCGTTATCGCTATTATTTGTCCGCCGCCGTCCTGGAGAAGAATTAAGCCCTGTAATCGACTTACTCTCATTAGCAGCCCCCAACGACTTCCCACGGGGGTCGGCCCCATCTTCGGTCGAAGATACTAGTTTCAGCACGCGGAGGTGAGAGTAAGAGTTCGTTGATTCGTTGGCTCGGTGCAAAAGCTCGTGTCGCTTGACGACACATAAGCCTTCTTCTTCTTCTTAACGGGCGCTACAGTTCGGGGTGAACCTGGGCCTCAACCAACATGCGAGTTCAACTAGCACGATCTTTTGCTAGCCTTTTCCATTGAAGCACACCCAATTGGCTGAGGTCCCCTTCCATCTGTGTGCGCCATCTTAAGTGCGGCCGTCCTCTGCTTCTTCGTCCCTCGGGGTTGGATTTAAAGACTCTCCGGGCTGGAGCTGTGGTGTCCATTCGCTCTACATGGCCCAGCCATCTTAGGAGTTGCATCCGTAGACACCTGACTAGACCCATGTCGCTGTACAGCCCGTAAAGTTCGTGGTTGAATCTTTCCTCCATCCCCCGTCTGCGTTTATAGGCCCGAAAATCATGCGCAAAATCGTACTCTCGAAACGACCAAGGGCCTCCTCATCCGCTATTGATAGTGTCTACGCTTCTGCGCCGTACAACAGAACCTGGATGATAAGGGTCTTATATAGAGTCAACTTTGTCATTCGGGAGAGGGCTCTTTTACTCAGTTGCCTCCTGAGCCCAAAGAAACAGCTATTGACAAGAGTGATTCTGTGTTTCATTTCGGAACTGATGTCGTTGTTCCAGGTCACTGCGGAGGCAAAGTAGACGAAGTCCTTAACTACCTCGAACTTATACCTGACAACACAAACGTTCTCGCCGAGACGTCGGTGGTGAGCGTCCTTTTTTGATGACAGCATATATTTAGTTTTGCCCCTCATAGGCATCTCGCTGTGATCTACCTATTATGTCAATATCGTCGGCGTATGCAAGGAGTTGCAAGGATTTGGAATAGACTGTGCCTTTTGTATTGGCCAGTGACTTTTGCACATTCATTTCCAATATGATGTTGAAGAAATCACACGACAGCGCATCGCCTAAATTCTTTTTTGTCATCAAAACTATCGGTAAGGTGTTCACCGATTCGGATGGAGCAGCGAGCATTCACCAAAGTCATCCTGCATAGTCTGATGAGTTTAGCAGGTATAGCAAAGGTAGACATAGCGTTGTATAGCTCGTCTCTAATTACGCTGTCGTATGCGGCTTTGAAGTCGACAAATAGGTGGTGAGTGTCGACTTGAAATTCATTGGTTTTTTCCAGGATCTGCCGTAGTGTGAAGATTTGGTCGATGGTGGACTTCCCTGGCCTGAATCCGCACTGACAAGGAACTATCAGCTTATTTACAAAAGGCTTCAGGTGTTCACACAAAACGGCAGAGAAGATTTTGTAGGCGGTGTTAAGGAGACTTATTCCTCTGTAGTTGGCGCACTCAGGGGGGTCTACTTTCTTGTGGATCGGGACGATGCTGAGACTCCATTCCTCGGGCATGTTTTCCTCTGACCATATCCTACAGATGAGCTGGTACATGCTCCTAACCAGGCAATCTTAACTTCGTCGAGGTCAGAGGGATGAAGTTCTCTGCGGTCTTCGTCGATTAGAAATGGATCTTTCTGCCTGACAGCGGTATATTGACTAACATCGCCGTTATACAGTCTGCAGAAGTGGTTTTTCCATATTCTCAGCATCGACTGCGATTCTACTACTGGATGTCCGTTCTCATCCCTGCAGGCTTCCGTTCTGGCTTTATAACCTTGGCATGTTCGCTTTATCTGTTGATAAAACTTTCGAACGTCACGCCTGGGGTAACAACTCTCCAAATCCTCAATCGCGCGAGTTATGTTTAGGTTCTTGGGGTAGTTCAAAATATAAAAAGGACTCGTAAATTTTAAATGAATACGTCTTTCTTTTCCAAAAACAGAATTACAATTCAATTGGTTAGATCTTTTTGTGATCTATTTATATTGGTTTTCTTTGCATAGACGACACAGAGAGCGGATGTGATCTAGACATTGATTAGGTCGTCTATGCAATTACATTTATTGTTTTACATTTTTTTGTTTATTATTTTATTGCGGGTCGTCCGCGGGATGATAATCCTGTAGCCATTTAGGCATGTGTGTGTGTGTGAATTCTCGCCGTTTGGGTTGCGGAGATAACTAACTCTACCTGCTGCGGAAATAGATGCGGCGGTATTTGCCTGATGTCGGGAATGATTGTGTGTGGATTGCAGGGAGAGTGTGGTGTTAGGGTACGGACGTAACTCGCGCTTCTCGTGCTTTTTCTTCTTTCTCCTGAAAAGCTTATGCTCTTCCCTTCTTTTTAACTCGTAGAGCTCACGAGCTGCTCTTGTTCTTTTATGCAGCGAGGCCTTATATGCATCCTGCTTCGCTGTATGAATCCTCCTGCACTCGTCATCGAACCAGGTGTTTCTTCGTGGTGGAGCCTTGAAACCCAAAACTTCGGATGCAGAGCTTTTCAGGGCTTATTTGCAAATGCTCCACTGCTGTTCATTGATAGCGTGAAAGAATGAGGTGTATTGGAGAGTCTAAAGGAGACGCGATCGATAAAACACTAGCGGTTTCTGGCGATAGTAGCTTTCTGACGTCATAACTTTGTATTCTTACTCTACTCCGCTGCGTTCGTGATATCCGTAAGCGTATCTTGGCTACTACAAGATAGTGGTCCGAGTCGATGTTAGCCCCTCGGAAAGTTCGAACATCAGGAATAGTGGAGGAGTGTCTGACGTCGATCGCGATGTGATCAATCTGGTTGGTAGTCGATTGATCAAAAGACCGCCAGGTGCCTTTGTGTATATCGAGGTGCGGGAAGCGCGTACTGGCTAGGAGATTTCGCCCCGTAGGAAGATCAATCAGCCCGTGTCCGTTATCGGATTTGGTGTCGTGTAGGCTATGTTTGCCGATGACCCGTTCAAAGTGCTTTCCTTACCCAGCTTAGCATTGAAGTCTCTTAGTACAATTTTGATGTCATACATAGCTGGGACATTGGGCTTACGTTTTGTCTAGGAGATCGTGGAACTCATCTTTGGCGGAGTCATCCCTGTCTACCGTGGGGACGTGGACGCAGATCAGGCTATTGTTAATAAATTTAGCCTGGGTAAGGAACTGACACCTAGTAGTAGAATCGCAGTAGATGCTCATACCGCCGTCAGGCAGAATGATCCATTTCTTAACGACGAAGATCGCAGAGAATTCCGTCGCCCTGACCTCGACGAACTTGAGATTGCCATGTCGAAACTCAAGTCGAATAAAGCTGCTGGCGCAGATGGACTGTCTGCTGAGTTCTTCAAAGCGGCTGGGGGTGAGCTGGTTAGGAGCATGCACCGGCTCATCTGTAAGATATGGTCAGAGGAAAGCATGCCTAAGGAATGGAGTCTCAGCATTGTTTGCCCGATCCATAAAAATGGAGACCCCTCTGATTGCGCCAACTATAGAGGAATAAGTCTCATTAATGTCGCATACAAGATCTTCGCTGCCGTTTTGTGTGAACGCCTGAAGCCATTCGTAAACAAGCTGATAGGTCCTTATCAGTGTGGCTTTAGGCCAGGGAAGTCCACCATCGACCAAATCTTCACACTACGGCAGATCCTGGAAAAAACCAGTGAATTCCAAGTCGACACTCATCACTTATTTATCGACTTCAAAGCCGCATACGACAGCGTAATTAGAGACGAGCTATACGACGCTATGTCTACCTTTGACATACCTGCTAAGCTCGTCAGACTATGCAGGATGACTTTGGAGAACGCTCGCTGCTCCATCCGAATCGGTGAACACCTTACCGATAGTTTTGATGTCAAAAAAAGATTTAGGCAGGGCGATGCGCTGTCGTGTGATTTCTTCAACATCATATTAGAAATGGTCGTGCAAAAATCACAGGCCAATACAAGAGGCACAATCTATTTCAAATCCTCGCAACTTCTTGCATACGCCGACGACATTGACATAATAGGTAGATCGTAGCGAGATGTCAATGAGGCGTTTGCGAGTATTGGGATGGAGGCGGCAAAAATTGGTTTGGCAGTTCATGAGGGCAAGACTAAATATCTGCTGTCATCGAAAAAGGACTTTTACCACCGACGTCTTGGACAGAACGTGCATATTGGCAGATATAAGTTTGAAGTAGTTAAGGACTTCATATACCTCGGCTCCGCAGTGACTTGGAACAACGACACCAGTTTCGAAATCAAGCGCAGAATTACTCTTGCCTACCGCTGCTCCTTTGGGCTCAAGAGGCAACTGAGAAGTAGAGCACTCTCTCGTACGACCAAGTTGACCTTATATAAGACCTTCATTATCCCGGTCCTGTTATACGGCGCAGAAACATGGACTTTATCGAAAGCGGGTGAGGAAATCCTTGGTCGTTTCGAGAGAGAGATTCTGCGTGCGATTTTCGGTCCCATAAACACAGAGGAGAAGGCATGGGCTCGGTCATACAGGCTAAAATTGTTGATCGCTCTCCTGGCGAGATGCCAGCAACGATCCCTGTTTAAATGCCCGGGTCAAGTTGACATACGGCCTCCTCGGGGCGCCCTCTGGATAGCCTCTTCAACAACCGTTGGGTGGTGAACAAACGTATGCAGCGACAAAACCCCGACCAGAATGGCGGTTGTGCAGCGGGCTAACAATCCGCCCACGTAATAAAAAGAAAAGTTATGAATGAACAAGATGTCCCGGATACACGGACGGATACTCGACGACGACAACGCACGAAAAAGGAACACGATTTGCGAGTATGCTCCTGGAATATCAGAACCCTGTACACTCCCGGGGCTGCTCATAAACTAGAAGGAATCCTCACGCAAAAATGCGACATTTATTACAGCTGACACAAAAGGTTGCATTTACTGGGATGCGGATTTGTCGTGGGAAAGCGGTTAAGATCGAAGGTCATCGACTTTAAACCTATAAGTGATCGCCTGGCTGTGATCCGCATCAGAGGCAGATTTTATAACATCAGCCTTATATGTGCACACGCCCCTACCGACGAGGCTGAAGACCTTATCAAGGAGGACTTCTATGACCTCCTGGACAACGCCTACGGAGCTTGTCCGGAGTACGATGTAAAAATCGTGCTCGGGGACTTCAACGCCAAAATCGGTAAGAAGAACACCATTGGCGGAGTGATCGGAAAGCACAGCCTCCACGATACAACAACAGATAACGGCTTCCGACTCGCTGACTTTGCGACAGCTCGTAATGCGGTGATAAATAGCAGAAGATTCCCTCGCAAGCGAATCCACACAGCAACCTGGCGATCTCCGGACGGTCGAACCGCCAACCAAATCGACCATGTGCTCATTGACGCAAGGCACTCGTCAAACATCCTGGATGTGCGAACATTCAGAGGGGCAAATGTCGACTCTGACCACTTCCTCGTAGCAGCAAGATTCAGAGCTCGACTGCCCAATGTCAGAAAGCTGCACCAGCCCATCAGGAGGAGGTTCGACATTGGGCGCCTGAGCACACCGGAGGTTGCCAGAGTCTACAGGGAGCAGCTGAGCGAAATACTCTACGGTATGCCTACGTCGAACACAAATGCCAATAATATGTGGCTGCATTGCCGCTCAGCCATTCAGGAAGTAGCCGAAACCACCTTAGGATACCTACCACCCCCGACAAGAAATCCGTGGTATGATGGCGAGTGTGAGCTGAAAAAGGCAGCAACCGACGAGGCATACCAAAAGGCGCTGCAGAGGAAAACCAGGGCAACGCAAGAAGAGTACCGAGCCAGAAGAAGGGAGGAGAAAAAACTACAGCGACAAAAGAAAAGAATCTTCGCAGCCTCCCAGCTCAAGGATATCGAGGAGTCTAGAGATAAACATAAAATACGAGCCTTTTACAAAAAAGCCAAAGGCCTTGCAGGAGTCTTCAAAAAGGGTACCTTGGTTTTTCGAAACTGCGAGGGTAATCTTGTCACCGACCCGCAGGGAATAGTGGATGTATTTAAACAGCACTTCCAGCAGATGCTTAACGAGCATGACCAAGAGAGAGTGGTAGGGACCGAGGAAATCCCAACTCCAGCCGCTGAAGTAGTCCTCCCACCCAGCATCGAAGAAGTCGGCACAGCTATTCAAAAGCTGAAGAACAACAAGACCGCAGACTCAGATGGCTTACCATCAGAGCTCTTCAAGGCTGGCGGCGATGTTCTGGTAGGGAGCATGCACCAGATCATCTGCGGAATTTGGGAAGATGAAAACATGCCCGACGACTGGAATACCAGCTCTATATGCCCCATCCACAAAAAAGGCGATCCTACCTCTTGCAAGAACTATAGAGGTATATCCCTGCTCAATGTCGCATACAAGATCCTGTCCAGCGTATTGTGTGAACGTCTAAAACCATTTTGCACCGCACTAATCGGCAGCTACCAGTGCGGCTTCCGGCCCGACAAATCAACTATAGACCAAATGTTGACACTTCGACAAATCCTGGAAAAGACCAATGAGTTTCGAATCCATACACACCATCTTTTCATCGATTTCAAAGCCGCATACGACAGCATTCATCGTGAAGCACTGTTTGGGGCGATGGCCGAATTCGGGATCCCGGATCCCAGTGGTGTCGCGCCACGCTAAAAAACACGCGATGCACCGTGCAACTCGGTTTTAGGACCTCGGAACAATTCGAAGCATGCACCGGATTTCGGCAAGGAGATGCGCTGTCATGTGACTTCTTCAACCTGGTGCTGGAGCAGATAGTGCGACGGGCAGGCGTCAACAGGGAAGGCACTATATTTTACAAGTCTATCCAGCTGCTAGGATACGCGGATGATATCGACATCATCGCGTGTTCTCGCCGTGGCATTGTGGAAGCATTCACGGCGATTGAAGAACAGGCGAAACGAGTTGGTCTTAAGATCATAAAACGAAATACATGCTGTCAAGCAAAAACCAATCCGTCGCTCACCACCTGGGACAAAATATAACAATTGACAGCTACAATTTCGAGGTAGTTAAGGAGTTTGTCTACCTCGGGGCAAACGTAAGCTCCACAAATGACACCACAGTGGAGATCCGGCATAGAATCGCCCTTGGCAACCGCTGCTACTTCGGCTTGTCCAAACAACTGGGGTCAAAACTCCTCACTCGAAAGACCAAAGTCATACTTTACAAAACGCTCATTCTGCGAGTCTTGCTGTACGGAGCCGAAAGCTGGAAGATAAGCAGGACAGCGGAGCTGATTTTGGGTTCTTTCGAAAGAAAAATTCTGCGCCGGATATTTGGTCCTGTCTGTGAGGAAGGTGAATGGAGAAGAAGACACAACCGCGAACTTTACGAGCTGTACCAAGATGTGGATGTAGTCCGGAAGGCAAGGATCCGTCGACTACGCTGGCTCGGCCACATCGAGCGTATGGACATCAACGCTCCAGCTAAGAGGGTCTTCGACTCCGAGCCTCCTGGTTCGAGAAGAAGAGGAAGAGCGAACCTCCGGTATAGAGACCAAGTAATCGCGGATGTAAGACATCTTGGTCTTGACAACTGGAAGCAGCGTGCCCAGGACCGTCAAGGATGGAAGGCAGCTATAGCTCAGGCTCAGATCCTCCATGGATCGCTGGCCTGATAAGTAAGTAAGTAAGTAAACACAGAGGAGGGTTAGAGGAGAAGATTCAATCACGAACTGTAGGGGTTGTACAGCGACATGAGTCTAGTCAGGCGTCTACGGATCCAACGCCTAAGATGGCTAGGCCATGTAGAGCGAATGGACACTACAGCTCCAGCCCGTAGAGTCTTTAAATCCAGCCCCGAGGGACGAAGAAATAGAGGACGTCCGCACCTAAGGTTGCGCGCACAGGTGGAAAGGGACCTCAACCAACTGGGCGTGCGGCATTGGAAAAGACTAGCGAAAGATTGTGCTAGGTGGAGAGGCATGTTGGTTGAGGCCCATGTTCACCCCGAACTGTAGCGCCCGTAAAGTAAGTAAGTAAGCATCCGTCGGATAGATGTTACCCCTACGAGGCCTTTGTTAGTCCTTTTCCATCACATGGTCTTAAGCAACATTAAAAAAAAAAAATCATTAAAATCTGTCCAGCGGTTTTCACGCCATTAGGGCAGTGCTTTCATACCCCCTCCACATGGTAGCCTTAAACGTTTAACGCAATCTTGTTGGAAGTCGAAACTTTGGTCGTGGCCTTACTGGAACGTTTGCTAGTAAAAACGACAATTTCGTTGAACAGTTTTTTGCTTTTTTTGCGTTTCTTATATGCAACTACATAAAGGGTCCGCCATAAAACGTTTTTTTTTTTTTCAAGTAGTGCTTATTTCGTGAATGGTAACATTTAGCTCATGTCTGATTTGACAGATAATTAGTTGTATCCAGGGATAAAGAATGAGATACCAATCTTTTGGCTTTGACAGGCATTTTGACAACTAGCCCCTACAAACGCGTTGCGGTTTGACGGCGTCTTGACTATGTCATTCTGCCTTGTTGCGACCATTTTGCCACGTCTTGACTCTACACATCGACGTCTTGAGACTATCGTGTTAGTCAAAAGCGTCGTTTTTAAACGGAGAATAACACGCATAGTATCGGTGTAATAAAAACAAAAAAAAAAAAACAACCCCTGCCGGGATGAACGGGCAGACGTACGAAAATTCGGTATCTCATTCTTTATCCCTGGTTGTATCCTTCCGCTGAGCGAATATGGTTGTGTATACGCTTGAACAACGCTGGGAAATATTGCGACATTACTTTGAAAATCATGGTAATGTTGCAGAATGTGTGCGAAAATTGCGTATGGATTTTGGAAGAAGAGAAGCACCGTCAGCCCCGTATGTTCGTTGTCTTGGGAAAAAAGTGAAAGAAACTGGCATCCTCATCGATAAACCAAAGCGTGAAAAGCCAAAAACAGTGCGTACACCCGAGAATATTGCTGCTGCGGCAGAAAGTGTGCGTGAAGCGCCATCAACATCAATTCACCGTCGTTCTCAACAATTGAACATTTCGGAGACATCATTGAGACGAATTTTGCATAAAGACATTGGTATGACGCCATACAAAGTCCAATTGGTTCAGGAGTTGAAGCCAACTGACCATCCAATGCGTTTTCGCTTAGCTAAGTGGGCCTGCGATCGACTTACAGAAGATGCCGATTTTGCAAAAAAAAAATCATCTTTTCAGATGAAGCTCATTTTGATCTTGGCGGGTATGTAAACAAGCGAAATTGTCGCATTTGGTGCACAGAAAACCCGCACGCATACATTGAAAAGCCGGTGCACCCAAAACGAGCCACTGTTTGGTGCGGATTTTGGTCCAGTCATAATTGGGCCATTTTTTTTTTCGAAAATGAGCAAGGAGTGACCGTTACAGTCAATGGCGATCGTAATCGGGCCATGTTGAACGAATTTTTGTTCACAAAAATTGAAGAGGAGGATATTAGCAACATTTGGTTTCAACAGGACGGCGCTACGTGCCACACAGCCGAAGCTACACTCGATGTTTTGCGCCCTGTTTATGAAGATCGCATTATCAGCCGCAGAGCTGATGTGGTTTGGCCACCTCGGAGCTGCGATTTGACACCGTTGGACTATTATTTGTGGGGTGCCGTCAAAGATAAGTGTTACGCCGACAAGCCAGAGACAATTGGCGCTTTAAGGACAATATTCGTGAAGCCATTGGTGAAATACAGCTGCACACAATCGATAATGTGCTTAAAAATTGGACCGATCGTGTAGGCTACTGCATGGCCAGCCGAGGCAGCCATTTGAACGAAATTATTTTCCATTATTAACCGGAAGGATTGTACTTTCAAATAAAAAAAGAAATTTGAGAAAATATTCAGCAGTTTTTTTTTATAGCATTTTCAAAAAAAAAAAAGTTATTTGGCGGACCCTTTATTACACTTTTATTTTTCATTTCTTTGTCTTTCTTCGCAACTTTTACCTCAAGCACATTTCATCACTTAAATAAAAATATTTACTTTATGTATATACTAGCTTTTACCCGCGACTTCGTCCGCGTTTGCATACTTAGAGGTCAAATTTCCATGGTATAACTATAATTTTAATTATGTGTAATAACAAACACAACATCAATACTATTTACTTCCTTTTTCTTTTTTGCTCAACTGAAACCGTTCAAATTAACTCCCGATCTTATTGTACTGTCTTTCAAATCGTATCTGATTGAAGTAAAAATTTTCTTGCGTCTCGAAAGATCATGAATAAAAAATACTCTGGCATATATATATAGCTTCCTTACCCGCGGCTTGGCTCGCGGGGCATTGGCTAGGGTCCAAGACATTGGTCACGGTATCGGGCATTGGTTAGGGTCTAAATCCAGCAGGGTCGTATTTTAATCTTTTCAAAGTATTTCCTTATAAACTATATTTTTTGTTTCTTTATTGGGTGGCACCAACATCACCAAGTTCTTAGGCAAACTTATACGCGAGCAAGCTACGTAAAACTGTCCGTGGGAAAAACAACCTTCCCTTAAATATATGCCAGCGTATTTCAAAGTTTGGCCCTGCCATTTATTAATCGTCATGGCGAAGCATATTTTCAGGAGGAACTGTAGTATTTTGAAGTCGAATGGAAGATCATTGGGTTATTAAAGGAATACGTGGAATTAACACTTTATCTCCTCGAGCACATCCGGCCAGAATAATAGCTTCGATTAAATTTTTATGCATTGCTTTGACTTGTAACCTAGTACCATTACACAGTTTCGGTGGCTGTAGGTTTCGAAGTAGCATTACCGGTGTGCCCTTCCGCAAAATAAGCCTGTGGTATGAAATTCCCGGTGGTTTAAGCGAATTCAAAAATTCTACCGGAAAATTTACAGCTTCATCTGCGTTACACACAGTATCTATCGACCTGTAGACCATTTCTTCCGCGTCAAAGAACTTCAGTAACATGTCATTAATAAGCGCGGCTTGATCGTTTTTTGGAGTTAAAATTGCCCGCTCACAAAACCATTCGATACTGTTCTCCTGTATTTGAGCAATTCCTGGATAAATGCGATCTATCAGTTCTTGAGAAGTAGTTACGAATGTACACAACTCATCCGGGACAACAATCATGTTATCTGTTGATGGATAATCACCATTCCCTATTTTCATTAAAATATCTGAAAATATAGCAGCTGATATATCGTCTTCAGATATACTCTCATATTTTTGATAAGCTTAAGGATTTTTACTGACGGCCATAAAACAGATTTTTTCAGACAGGCTTTAATTTCATCAGCTCGGGTTCCTTTAGGTACCACAGGTAATGTTTGACGAAAATCTCCTGCCAATAGTACTGTCACACCACCCATCAGGTTCTTATTACTACGAATATCCTGTAGAGACCTATTGATAGCCTCAACGCTTCTCTTGTGTGCCATTGTAATTTCATCCCAGACAATTATTTTAGTATTTTTTAATACCTCGGCCAGATTGCTTTGTTTTGATATGCTGCATATAGGCGTCTCTACACGTGTAAGGTCAAGTGGCAACTTAAAAGCGGCATGCGCAGTTCGACCACCCTCTAGACGCGTGGCAGCGATTCCGGAAGACGCGGCAGCTAAGGCGATGCTACGACCACTCCTTACTTTTGCTAAGATCAAGTTAATAAGGTAGGTTTTTCCAGTGCCAGCCGGAGCGTCTAGAAACAAAAGTCGTCCCTTATTTTTCTCAACACTGGTTATAATTTCATCATACGCTAACTTTTGTTCTGCGGTTAATGTACCCTGATTTTCCATGACAAACCGGTCCAGAGCTTCAACGTCATAGTTAGTTTCCCTCAAGTATCGTACATTGCCTAAATCTTGTGATCTGTTTGGCTGCAGCAAGCCATATTCTTTGAGGGCACGTCCACCTAATGCCAAGACAATTTCTTCAATAACATATAAGCATTTATTGTACACTTCATCAGAAAACTGCTCAATATTATCTTTAATTTGTCTTTCTACTTGTCGTTTGAAATCCTCAGATAAATATTCTTTGAATTTCTCCCATAAGCTAAGTGGATCTGATACTTGACAAAACACTAACATTATTGTGAAAAGTTCGCGAATCCTAAATGGTGATTTACAAAGTACGGCCTCTTCCAGAGTAGCATACCAGTGCTGATCGTCTTCAAGCAAGCCTAAACTCTTGCAAGCAGATTGAAAAGTCGGATATACCACATTATTTACCGTTCTTAATGCTTCAAAAGAAGTTGGGCCACGTACTTCATGAAGCAACATACGGTGATAATAACACTCTGTATTATTGGGATGCACCGTGTACACTCTACCTAAAGCGTGGTCTTTTTTGACACCTGGCCATATCTCTATCAAATGAAACGTCAGAAAAATGAAAACACTAACCCAATTAAACAATGGTCACTCCCAAAGTATACGAAGATCCGCATAAAGAGGAGACGCTGAGAATTATCGCAGCGAATACGATTTTTCATATGAACATTTAGATCTCATTTTACCCCCTTAGTCGGATATTATACGATTCAATGCTCTCTCCCGAAACAGGAACATTTGAATAGAGAAGTGAGAAGCGTCCGGGGTAGGTTGTATTGCCTATACTGGGAATTTGATTCAATACTTTGACATTTCTCATTTTCTTTTTCTCTTTTTTTGCGAGTGTTTGTGCGGTGTCTCTCAGCATAACGTAAAATCCACAAACACAAAGGCAAAATGCGGGCTAAGTGTCACTTTGTGGTGAGCTCCCTATTGAATCGTGTAATGATTCATCGAATACGAACAGAGAGCCCAAAAGAGGAGAAACAAAAATTGACTCAAATAATTGAATCAAATAATACCTGACTTAGGAGTGGAATTTTGAAAAATCCTTTCTTAGCGGATATCTATGTCACTATAAGAATACACTGTCAAAATTTCAGCCTTATAGGTTCAGCGGTTTGGCCGGTGCGTTGTCTGTCAGTCAAACAGTCACGGAACTCTTTTATATATATAGATATATGTACGAATATGTATATTGTATATTACTCTATTGTTTTTCTTCAACGCTCACGACATACATAGTACAGAATATAAGAAGAGTCACCGTGAAGTGGAGCCACAAAAGCATCGTTAAACAATTAACTCATTGATTTAAACTATTGTAGTTATCCATCATATTCGAAACCTACGTCTACTACTAAACTGCCCTGAAAACCTGCAATGCCCCCAGGAAGATGACATTCTGCATCGATATTAACAATATTCAAGATTGTATAGTAATTGAGTTGTTTTATTATTCGTCGGTACATATCGGCCCGCATTGATTCGCTGCAAATGAATAGACTAAAGTACATACAGATACATATTAGTAGTAGTTTGCTCTGCAAGTTTTCAAGTTTTGTCTTTGATCTTTAAGCGCAAAGCTGCCTGTTTCTTTTTTATTACAAGTATCTTATATCGTTTTGTTGTTTTTGTTTCGCACACATCCTCAGTGTGAATATGAAATTTACAATTTCTCTTATAACAAAAAAAAAAAAAAAAGAAACTAAATCGATACAACTATGAAAACAACAAACAAAAAAATAATAATAATGTTAATAGCTAGGTTAGTGGTAGTTAAAAAACAACATACGAGCTATCATCCTTCGTCGAAGTAGAGTGGAACGATGTCCGATGAGTATAGACTACATGTCGTACCATTGAGTTGCTGTAACTGAGGTACTATCGTTGAGTCGAGCAATTTCCTCGTGCAGTCCGTGGCCAAGCCAAATGAGATGTATTCGTCGATAACGTTCGGGGCAGAGTGTGAGAGGATTGCCGCGACGAAGACCCTGATCGGTTTCGCCGTATTCATCGAGATATGGTGGTTGAATGAAACAGCCTTTGTTGCGACCCAAGTAAACAATTTGACAATCGCGAATACGTAAGAATACACCAATTTCGGCGCCACAGAAATTGGCATGATAAGTACACGCACCAACATTACGAATCGATTCTAATGCGGATTGACAGCAATACGATTGCCCGCAAAGTATTTTACCGCATGTCAGGCACATAGTAGGAGTTTTCATTTCCTCGCGTTCGTTGTTTGGGCAAGTGAATTCGGAGACACTGTTTATTAGATCGCTATAGTCGTCGGGAAGTGTTACAAGACTTGGTATCGGTTGTGTGCAGGGTACGATTTTTTCCCTATTGGCGGGCAAAGTTAATTCCTTGATCTCTGGATGTGAGGCAAACCTTTCTAGCACTGCATAATATGGTTTCGTGTTATCGAAATAACTTTCAATATCTGTATTGATGCCCAAGTAGGTGCACATGTTTGCAAAAGTATCACTGCCAGGTTCTGAGAAATCATCGGTAAAATCTACATCAGTTATAAAGTGGAAGAATAAACAAGCGCAACGAAGGAATTGTCTACTTTCGCTACGAATGTGCTCTAGTAATGCTTGCACAGTCCGTTTTGATGTTTTCCGTTCAGGTTTTTTGCTCTGATGAACGTGGAACGTCTCGAAAAATCGTACGAAATCGGTTTTCAACGCGTCCGTACTAATTTGTCCTTCGCCCACCTTTTCATGTTCCTCTTCCTCGTCTACATCCATAAGTGTTTGGTCATTATCGTTGAATAACAATATGGCCTTGACAATATTCGCAAGAAACAGCAATTGTACCATGTAGAATTCAAATAAACTACCGCAGGCAAACACTTTCTCTCCGTCGTACGCGTACATCATACTCGGTAAGGATAAAATCACAGATACAAGCATTTCGAAGCAGTTCCACTGCAAGACGCACGTTCCCTTGTGCGTAAGAAGTGTCGATAGGAGCTTTAGCATTGGGCTGACTATATTATTCAAATCTTCTGAACTAATATTTCCGCCACGAAGGCAAGCGACGCGAACCAATCCACTTAGACAGCTACTGTGACGAATAGACATTTCGCTTTTGAATGGTTTCTCGATGGCTCGCATGTATACTTCAAGCGATTGAATTGTATAACTACATGTGTGCCATAGCCATGGTAATTCTTCGGCCTTGTTCAAATCAAATGAGGTGTGAGCAAACTTTCGAACATTTTCGGTAAAACGATCAGCAAACGACAGCCATTCCTTTGCTATGCCAGGTGATTGCTTAGGCACACACAGCTTATAGTAGAGTTCAGGTGAGATATTGTGTTTTGCCAGGATTTCATCCAGATTCGGGTATGTAAACCAATCGGTCAACTCTTTATTGGCATCTTCATCCGACGAGGTGGTCGGCGCTGATGTGCGTACAGTCGTGAGGATTTCAGTGAACGACTCGACAACTTGAAGCCATTTATCGAATGGCGCCACCTCTGTATCGCTATGGATCACAGGACTGATGGAGAATTTCGAAATAGGAGCTGTTAGGGGTAAAACAGCATTGCTAAGACATCTACAATATGGACATAGAAAATCAGAGTTCTGCCTCATTAGAAACAGTGCTTGACGATTGCGATTCGGTCGACGAAGTTCTTTCGATTCTTCGTTCATGTAGTACTCATGCCAACAGTTTACATGCATCACGTGACCGCAACTGCTTGTATGTATCGAGGCTGGGAGCCCATTACTCGGCGAAAGTACTCGACTCCGTTGAATAAAAGCCGAATATACTAGGCAAGGTCCATCTTTCTTCACGGTACAGTCTTCAAAACATAGTATGCATTTCAGTGTCTCCTCCTCGGGCTGTTGATAACGTTTACCGACACCCAGACAGGCTTTTGATACTTGCGCAACCGATTCGCTATCTTTCTCTTGATCACCTTCTTCTGTTTGCCATTCCATTGAGGGATCCTCGTCACCTTTTGTTATATCGTATTTAGCAAACATTTCGGCATTCGATTTGATGAAATTTCTTTGGGCGCTTTGCATTTGAGCTAGAATTTTCGATCGACGAAGAGCTGCCAGACGAGCGCGTTCTTCTTTTTCCTTTTTCTCAGCTTCGGCTGCTGTCATTGGTTCATTTGCTGTTTCATCATCGTCTGGTGTTTCCATTTGTTCCTGTGTAGTGTTTTCTTTTGGCTGCAATTCCCTGAATTTTTTCACTGTCCACATTATAAAATCACGATGGGATTCAACCTGAGAAGCACGATTTGTTTATGTCTAGTATTGGAGATATGGTGGAAATTAGTTACCCTAGCGCTGTGTAGGAGCTTTTCCAATGAAGGCAACAAATCAAATCGTTGCGAGCGTTCGAAAAATTGCAAAAACGGATAGTTATTGGACGCCTCCTCTTGCAAGCCATAGCCTATCAGATGCAAAACCTGCAAAGACATATACATATATTGAGACTGTAAACTGGCATTTGATAGCAAACATACCTTCTGCAAGTGATTATCGATGAAACTGCGTGCTTTAAGGTCCAGAGCACGATTGAGAACTGTCGAAATAATAGTCATCATAACATCACACTGAAGCAAGTTTGCAATCGAGCTAAAATGCATACAAACTTGAAACAATCACCTGATAATCGTATCAATCTACTTACATGAATCCATCTGTAAGCTTTGGCAGTTGTGGCGGTGGGCAGCAAACCAACAATCCCTTGGTTTTCCTACGCTCCCTCATGTTCTCTTCCGATTTCGATTTCTCTTCTTTCGTGTAATGATAGAAATACATGTTATAGTTGTCGTAGAACTGATCACGTAACACGTATACGCCCTTCGATTCGTTTCGTAAGGGCTTCTTGAATTCAGCCAATTCCTCAATGATATGTTCCAGAATGATTTCGTTATTCGAATCCGGCAAAGCACGATTCAATTCAGAGTGAGAGTATGATTTTATACACAGCAACTGGATTATCTCCTTCTTAATGCGATCTGTATCGGTTACATTCGCTATTCCCGGCATGTAACGTTCGCCAATGACCACAATTAACATTTCGAGAAATTCATCAATCATCGACAACTGCCGTATGAAATCGTCGTCGGTGGTACTGGTGTTGTTCGCCTCATATTCCGGATGAATCCATTCGAGTAAATTGAATTTGTTCAACAAATGAATTAAGTATTGATTGCTTTCGATCAGTGCGGCACCAATTTGAAGTCCCACTATGTCGCGATCCAACATCTCCGACCGACAACGCACGTTTCTGTAGAAATACAACTGATGCAACAGTGAGTATCCATTGCGTCGCCACATGCCCGAATGTACTTGGGCAATCATGGTTTGCGTGCAAAGAATCGGTTCCATGATTTCTTCCGGTGTACGACCTCCTGTCGATACATATGCCACGTCGAAAGTGATTCCGTATTTGCCCAGATGTAAGTAGAGTCCTGCATAAAAGCGTGAAAGTGGCAAGTGTATAGAAACGGGTTGTGATGCCACGTCATACATCATACATTTGGCCACGTGATCATTAACCGAAACTTCATCGATCTTATTCGATTTCAAATTGAAGTTATTATTGATTAAGTAACGCATTGTCATCTGATAGGTTTTCAGCAGAACGTCCCGATCGCTGGCACACCACTCGAGCACTAGTGAAATGGTATTGGCCAGTTTTATATGCAAATTGAATGCACATTCCCACTCCGGTTCATAGTCCATATGCTGACCGGTTTGACGGGTAACCGACTCCATGCCCTGCATTACATTCAATAAGCGCAGCAGTACCTTGACACCTTCGATGAAACCCTCCCTAAGATCTGGTGTCCATACATCGGGCTTAAAGCTCAAGATATATCGCAAATCGTAGAGGACGTATGCAGCACGTTTAAACTGTCCCGAAATCGCCATGTTCTTAGCAAAGTGAAGTGTGTCATTCTGTACATACGCTTTAATCGATTCATGATAAAACGTATGCAATAGCTTATGGAATATTCCTTCATTTGCAATGAGATAATGGGCAATACTCGGCACCGTGAACAGCTGCACACTCAACGAGACGACAGAAAACGAATGATCATGATCGTCTCGTATGAAATCTTGCATTATGGTCGCGTAGTGTTTTGAGAATTCTTGGGCAAGGGTCATTTTATTCTCGTATTCCATTAACATGCCCGAGATAAGCAGACGATGCCAGCAGGTACGTGCCGTCTTCCATAGTTTCACGTCGTTCTGAAGTATATGACCAATGTTGTAGGTTTTATCGTTTATCACAGTGGCAAAAATGGCTCGGAAGGTCGGGTGCTTCATGAGGAACTCTTGGAACCATGTCAACAATTGAATGGCAAACTGTTGACACGACACAGCACGTCGATGCAGAATAGACACTCGTAACGATTGATTTGCTCTACTATTACTAGTGGTAGCCCCGCCAGCTATTGATTGCCGTTCGATTGATTCCTTCAACTGTTGACAAGCCTTGAAGTTTTCACATCGAACAACAGCCCGACCTTCTCGGTCAATGCTTGCAACTATTTCCATGGCATCCTTTTCCTTACACTTGACGATCTTGGTCAGCGTCTGAATCACTTGATTAAAAGTATGACTTTCGTCATTATACAACACCGTACAAAAGGTCTGATCATCTTCGTAGCCATCGTCCAGACACTCCAAGCTCGCTATTGATTCAATCTCGAATATATTTATACAAAACACGATGATTGCACGGAATGCGATCTCACAACGTGCTTTAATACTATCCGTAAGTATTGGACTCTCTGTCGACTGACCTTCTTTCTTCTGCGTAACAATTGAGAATAAGAATTTAGAAGAACAGAAAGAAAAGGCTAAAAGCAACTTACGTTATGTTCATCACAGTAGTGATCCTTTTTCCATGCTTCTTCATCGCCACAATCACAGCAACCGCCACCAGATGATGTTGACATTTTGTACTTGTGATACCTATGCGCCGATTGTTTGAAACAGCTCACGCATAGAACGCAGGTTGAGTCCATACCACATTCGCGACAATAGTAAGTGGGTTCGCCATTTTTGAAGACCTTGCCACACACCGCAGCCGTGCTTCCCTCGCTCTTTAGCTTATCTAAAACGCTTTGCGGATTATCGCCAAGAATGAATTCGAGAATTAGGTCGATGATGCCAGCTCTCGCTCCCGCTTCATTGAAGGAGCAACGCACTAAAAACAAAAACAAAACAAATAGTACAAAAACGATATATGCTCGGAGCATGTATGAAGTAGATCTTTTTGCTGGCTTGTCCCTCACACTCTAATAGAGTTTATTGTCGAGTTACTTTCAACACACAACATCTACTCTAACTGGGGGCAACCAAGTGACATATTCAAATGAGTTACAAGAGGGACAGCACAAGGGTTGCCTACGCTGACGACGTTGCTATTGCCATCTCGGATAAGTAGCTTGTGCTGTTCACCAGAAAGCATAAGATCCCGGAAACATGCCCAATAACCCTACTTGGCATCAGGTTAAGCTACTCTTCCAGTGCCAAATACCTTGGCATTGTTACTAGATAGGAAACTAACTTGGAAGGACAATACAATCGAGCTCTTTACACTTGTAAGAAAGCCTTAGGGAAAAAATGGGATTCAACCCTAAGCTTACCCCATGGCTATACATTACAGTCGTTAGACCTATTCTAATGTATGGAGTGGTAGTCTGGTGGACAAAACAACATCTCATAAGCAAATCGAGAAGGTATAAAGGCATGCATGTGCATCACCGGGGCCCTAAGGTCCACTCCAACGGCAGCGCGCAATATGATACTCCACCTAACTCCACTCGACGTATGTACTCGGTAAGCAAATAGCATCACTGGCCACTCCTCCGACCTGAACAACAGGATAACCTTGAGAAGAAATTGAAAATAACCTACCCGGACAGACGGAACTGGTTCCGCCAGGCACAACCTCGCATGAGCTGCGTGGATTCTACACCGACGGGTCAAAAACTAAAGACGGATTGGGCAATGGAGTACATATTCTGCAAACAATTAAACCTGAGCAAGGCTCTAAAATGATCGGACCATTGCAGCGTTTTTCAGGCGGAGCTGTTAGCAGTAAAGGAGGCCCTGTCTTGTCTGAAGTGGAGCGTAATATCTACTACGGATATTTGAATCCTCAGACAGTCAAGCAGTCTGGAAATCGATGTAGTCATATTTGTACACTTCAAAAGTAAGCCTTCTTGACTGCCACCTAACATACATCTCCTATGGGTACTAGGACACAGCGATATCTCAGGAAATGAAAGAGCCGACGCGCTCGCCAGACAAGGAGCGACACAACAATCAAACATGGCAGGCGCAGGTATATCTCTAGCCATTAAATTTAAACTTACAAACCTCGCCATGGCTGAGTGGGCCCTGGGGCACACCGGCCTCATCACCAGGCAAATCTGACCTCGGCTTGACAATCAACGGACCAAGGGACTAATCTCCCTAAGATGAACTGGAATCTACAAAATGATTGGTGTCATCACCGGTCACTGTTTCATTGGCAGTCACGCATAAAAACTAGGGCAAGTTTCGAACGACTTCTGCGGAAGCTGCATAGACAAAAATGAGATCGAATTAATCACCTACTCTGCGCCTGTCCGGCTCTCTGTGCAATCAGGAAGCGCTACCTAGGATCCTACTTCCTTAACGACTTGACTAATGTTGAGCGGGTAAGGATAACTGGCCTTAATAATTTAAGAAGCTCTAAGTAGTTCCTCTTTGTTCTATGAAGGAATCATTGTTCTACGAAGGAATCACTGTTCTACGAAAGAATAAGTTTTCTGTGAATGAATCACTGTTCGGTGAAGGAAACACTGTTCTATGAAGGAATCATGTTTCACGAAGGAATCACTGTTCTACGAAGAAATAACTGTTCGGGGCTAGTGCTAACATATAGTATGGGGCACTGCGACCTGTGGAGATCTATTGTGTCTGCTAACCGATCAGACGAGGAGTCTCTCCACTTTCTTTCTTAATAAAGTTGGGAATGTCTCTCATAGGAGCTGAGATGATCCCCTCAGGAGTCGTTATTTTACTGAGAAGGATACGCTTCCTAAGATGGCAAAGGGCAACATACTCACATAGTATGTGCCCTATAGTTTCTTCGTCCTTAAGACAAAGTCGACGCCCAGTTTCAGACGAGAGGTTAATTTTGTTGAGATGATATGCCCGATATGGGGAGGGAGCGAGCAAACAGAGCAAAGAAGTTGATCGCGTTTAACATGGCAAACGCCAGCTTAGATCTCTATCCCTGCTCAATCCAAGTCGACACAAAGCCTCCGCCGCCGTTATTCGAGGAAGACTCCGACAAAAAGTCTTAAGCTTCCGAGATATAAGCGAACCAGCTACGACACAGAAAGAGGACAGATTTGAGTCGATCATAGGGAAGCATAGCCTCCATAACACCACATCCGACAACGGACTTAGGCAAATCGATTTCCTAGCGGAGCGTAACCTCCTTGTAGCAAGCACGCGATTCCCCCACCTCAACATCCACAAGGGTACCTGGCGGTCTTTTGATCAATCGACCACCAACCAGATTGATCACATTGCGATCGACGCCAGACACTCCTCCTCTATTTCCGACGTACGAACCTTCCGAGGGGCCAACATCCACTCGGACCACTACCTTGTTGTAGCCAAGGTACGAATGAGGATATCAAGAATGCTTAGGAGTCGAGTAGGACTACGTAAGTTTGACGTCGGAAAGCTACAATCGCAAGAGGCTGCCAGAATCTTTGCCGATCGTGTCTCCTCTAAGCTCTCTCAAAATCCGACCACAGCAGCACAAACAATAGAGCAGGAATGGGCGCATTGCCTGAGCGCCGTCAGAGACGCTGCCTCAGAGGTGCTGGGTCTCAAACCGCCACCACCTAGAAACCCCTGGTTTGATGAACAATGCGAACAAGCCCATGCAGCAAAACAAGAGGCATATAAAGCCATGCTGCAACGACGGACGAGAGCTGCTCGCGAAATCTATGAGCAGAAGAGAAGAGAGGACACGCGCTTTTCAGAAGAAAAAAGAGAGAGAGAGCACGGAAAGCGTGAGATCGAGAAGATGAAGAATGCTTCCGCAGGAATGACGCCCGTAAGTTTTGCAATAAGGTAAAACGAGCATGCCACGGCTACAAAGCCAGAGCGGCGGCCTGCAGGGATGAAAATGGAGAACTGGTAGTAGAGTCGCAGTCGATGCTGAGGTTTTGGAAAGACCACTTCTGCAGACTGTATAACGACGATGATAGACAAGATACCGCTGTCAGGCAGAACGAGCCATTCGTAATGGACGACGATGTAACAGAATTCAGTCCACCCGACCTAGACGAAGTCACGCTAACTGATTGTCCAAAGTGACATGAAGATGTCGCTTGGACATTTTTCCCTTTTTTTGTTAAAACTTCCTTTTTCCTTCTTTTACTCTTTTTCACTCACTTTCCCTTGAAGTTCCGACGATTAAAGTTATAAAACAAAATCTTCACAAGTGTGTTTTATTTTATCAGGTTATGGGCCCAGAACGTTTTCGGTTTGTAATTTAATTTAATAAACTATTTAGTAGTGTTACTTTTGATTAAAAAAAAAAATCGTTGCAAATCCACGTGCGCAGTATATACATACGTACATATATATAAATATATATATAGCCAGAAAATATGTTGGTGTCGCGAGTAACCATACATTAGTCGCAAAGCGGGGTTCGTGCATATACATACATATCGCAATGGCAAATTCGTCTTCGCGACTAGAACTGTTGTCTAGAAACAACTACGATACGTGGAGTATGCAGGCGGAAGCGCTTCTCACGAAGAATGACCTGTGGGATTTCGTCAGTGGAACATTTCAAATCAGGGATAAAGAATGAGATGCCAAACTTTCGTACGTCTGCCCGTTGATCCCCGCAGGGGTTGGTTGTTGCTTTTGTAATTAAAGCGGCCCCTAGACGCAATATTTGATATTGCACAATATTATTGTTCGTTTGTAGATAATATTGCAAGATTGTGCGATATATTGCGAAAAATCAAAACGCTTTCGACCTTTATTACAAATATGAGCGGTCAACTAAATTATTGGGAAAAATATTGAACCGTCTGGAGCAGCAAGCCAATAAAATTGTGCAATATTTCGCACAATAATATTGAGCGTCTAGAGGACGCTTTAAAAACGACGCTTTTGACGTAAAGTCAAGACGTCGGAACAAGGCAGAATGACATAGTCAAGACGCCGTCAAACCTCAACGCGTTTGTAGGGGCTAGTTGTCAAAATGCCTGTCAAAGCCAAAAGATTGGTATCTCATTCTTTATCCCTGTTTCAAATACCGGACGATGAACTTAAAAAGGGTGAGTGGTTAAATTCGGACAAGAAGGCCAAAGCGGATTTAATTTTGTCTATTCAACCATCGGAGCTAAAGCAAATTCGTGGATGTATTACATCGAGGGATGTATGGCTAAAGTTAGAATCAATGTATGCATCAAAAGGTTCTGCGAGAAAAGCGACACTGTTAAAACAATTAATGCTTCAAAAGCTGGAGGACAGTGGTGATGTGAAAGAACACATCGGAAAGTTCTTTGATGCCGTGGACAAGCTGTAAAATATGAATGTGCAAATAAACGGTGATTTGCTCGCCATAATGCTGTTATATAGTTTGCCCGCTTCATATGAAAACTTTCGATGTGCGATCGAGTCTCGAGATCAGCTGCCATCGGCTGATGTCTTAAAAATTAAAATTATCGAAGAAAGCCAAGCCAGAAACCAATCTTCTAGTGGTGTTGTCATAGCTATGACAGCCGGCAGTAACATACGTCAAAATCGTGCAAAACGAACAGAGCGAAAAGAATCAACAAAGACGTTTGATTTTAAATGTTTTAAATGCGGTGCTATGGGACACAAAGCAAATGTTTGCCCAACAAAGAAGTCCGTGAATATCAAGCGAAGGCAAGCAGCAAATGTTGTTGATGTTTCTTTTGCAGCAAGTCATACAGCCATGAATGCAAGCGATTCGAATTCGGGAAGAATTGGCAGAGGATGGATTCTTGATAGTGGATTCACATCCCACTTGTGCGGTGATGAATATTTATTCAAATCCATGGAAGATTCCATCAAAACAAAGCTAAACCTTGCAAGCAACGCGTCGGCTGATGTGAAGGGAAAGGGAATTGTTCACCTGTCGGTAGCTGGAGATGTTGGCCCGAAATTAGTTAAATTCAAGGATATGTTATATGTACCCGATTTGCGGACAAATTTAATTTCCATTTCTAAGATTACAAACAAAGGTTATGAAGTGACATTTGTAGTAATTCTGCGTATGTTCATGATGGAGATGGCAAAGTGCTTTTAATTGCAGATCGCAAGGGGGAATTATATTTTGTGCGGGAAAATTCTGAATGTGCAACAGTGGTAGGCCAGCCTGAGTGTTCCGAACTGTCGAGGTGGCACGAAAGGCTGGGTCATCTTAACACAAAAGACTTAGTTAAGATGGTTCGCGGTGGTTGTGTGCCCATAGTTGACTTAAAGAACATTGAACAATTAACAAAGTGTGTAGTGTGTTTAAAAGGGAAGATGACAGCTGCCCCTTTTGCAAAATTTCGGAAGCCATGTACAGAAGTGTTAAAAATTATACATTCTGATGTGATTGGCCCATTTCGAACAGAATCAACTGGACGTGCCAAATATTTTGTGACATTCATCGATGATTGTACAAGGTGGTGTGAAGTTTATTTTTTGAAACAGAAAAGTGGTGTTTCTGAAGCATTTAAACTCTACCAAAAACTTGCGGAGAGGCAAACTGAATGCAAAATAAAGTCTTTGCAGTCCGACAATGGCCGTGAGTATTGTAATGTGGAATTCGACAAGTATCTGTCTAGCCAAGGTATAAAGAGAAGATTAACAATTCCCTATACTCCTCAGCAGAATGGAGTGACAGAACGAAAGAACAGAACGCTGTTGGATATGGCCAGATGTTTATTGCTGCAATCCAAATTGAGCCCTTCATTTTGGTCGGAAGCTGTCGCCACCTCATGTCATATCCGGAATCGATGCCCAACAAGCAGTTTGAAAGGTGGAATTCCTTTTGAAAAATGGACTGGGAAAAGGGTGAAATTGAATTATTTGAAGGTGTTTGGTTCAAGAGTACTACTTCTCAAGAAGGATCGTATGAAGGACAAACTTGCACAAAGATCTATAGAAGGCATATTTGTTGGATATCCTAGGGACAGAAAGGGATATCGAGTTTGGCTACCAACTAAGCATCAGATAGTTCATGCGCGTGATGTAAAGTTTTTGGAAGAAAAAACAAATACTACACTGGAAGCGCTGGATGAAATAGTAACATCGATATCAAAGGAAGAGAATAACCGAGCAGTCCAAAAATTGTTGAGTTCTCACCGTGCACCTTAAAGACGATATCTGCGCCTGAAGATCAGCAGAATACAACAACAAACAAGGAAGAAGTAACCCAGCCTGCTGAATTACCTTGGAAGTTACGTTCGAGGGGTCGACCGAGGGAACTGTTTCGGTCAACAACATCTACTCAACGAGAACATGATGTAACAAAAGACAGAGATGAAGATGTTTTTGCTGGTGTGGCAGAAGTTAGTGTTGCAGACGCCTTGAAAAGTACTAATGCCGAAAAGTGGAAGAACACCATGGAATCGGAGCTTGTAAGTATTATAAATAACACATGGAAAATCATTACAATGGACGATAGTGATCATACTGTTGGATGTCGCTGGGTTCTCACAACGAAACATGATGATGATGGCAGCGTTAAGCGATTTAAAGCTCGAGTTGTGGCAAAGGGGTATAGTCAAAAATATGGGGTGAATTATTATCAAACATTTGCTCCGGTGGCTAGACTTGAAACGTTGCGTTTACTATTGGCGCTTTCGGTGCGGCATGATCTGAAAATCTGGCAGTTTGACGTTGTGACAGCATTTTTAAATGGGTCATTAAATGAGGATGTTATCATGGAAGTGCCAGAAATGATCAACGTATTGCTAGGACGGATTATATCGAAACATGAAAAAAGTTCGTGCTTGGGGATGCAAGCAAGGAAGATGCAAGAGGATCTTCGTAGTGGGGGAAATGCTTGCAAGTTGCAGAAGGCGCTATATGGACTTCGTCAAGCAGGTCGGCAGTGGTATGAGAAACTTTGTGAAAAGCTACTAACCCTTGGACTGAATGCTACCAAAAATGAGCCATGTCTTTTTCACAATAAAAGGTTTCTTTTTTGTTTTAGTATATGTTGACGACATGCTGGTTGCATCGGACGACGTGGAGCGCATTAGTGATCTATACAAATGTCTTTCAAATGACTTTGAAATTAAAGATCTTGGTCCCGCTAGAAGTTGTCTGGGTCTGAAAATATGGCAGGATAATGATGAAATTCAACTCTCTCAAACTCAACTTCAAACTTCAACTCTTGGGCTACTTAAGCAGTACAAAATGGAAGCCTGTAACTCTTTGACTTCGCCTTCAGAAGTCAATGTGCGTTTCGATGATACAGATGGGGACGAAATTCACGAAGATCATCCATATCGTGAGTTAATTGGTGCTCTCATGTATTTGTCAGTAGCCACCCGTCCAGATATTGCTAACACAGTATCGAGGTTGGCACAGTTTACGGGTAAGCCGAAAAACTGCCACTGGCTTGCAGCGAAACGGGTCTTAAGGTATCTTAAGGTATAATGGACTTGTGTATAAGAAATCTAGTGGATTTTTAAATGCTTATACTGATGCCGACTGGGGAGGATGTGCCGTTGATCGTCGATCATATACAGGATATGTATTTCTACTGAGTGCTGCAGCTATTACCTGGAAGTCGCAGAAGCAGCGGACGGTTGCGCTGTCGTCGACGGAGGCCGAGTATGTCAGCCTTGCGGAGGCAGCGAAAGAGGCCATATACCTTCGTAGTCTAATGCTTGAGTTATGTTTACCTGACCTGGCAAGCATATGCATTTTTGTGGACAATCGAGGAGCTGAATGTTTGGCAAATAATCCGGTGTTTCATGCCCGCACTAAGCACATCGATATAAAACATCATTGCGTTCGAGACACGATTGCATTGCATCATGTTCCCACACAAGATATGATAGCAGATGTATTGACAAAAGCATTAGCAAGAGCAAAACATGAAGAGTGCTTAAAAGGTTTAGGGTTTGTCAAGTGTAATAATTTATCAATTGGCGTTCATCTTGAGAGGGCCTGTTGAAGATCAGTATGGCAACATGCACGCTAATTGATTGTCCAAAGTGACATGAAGATGTCGCTTGGACATTTTTCCCTTTTTTTGTTAAAACTTTCTTTTTCCTTCTTTTACTCTTTTTCACTCACTTTCCCTTGAAGTTCCGACGATTAAAGTTATAAAACAAAATCTTCACAAGTGTGTTTTATTTTATCAAAGTCTAATAAAGCCGCGGGCGCAGACGGCCTGTCTACTGAGCTTCTTAAGGCGGCTGGAGAGGTGCATGCTGGTAAGGTTCATGCACCATCTTATTTTTGCAAGGTATGGTCGGAGAAAAGCATGCCCGACGAATGCATCGACGAAGGCATCGTTTGCCTGGTCCATAAGAAAGGAGACCCCTATAACTGCGCCAACTATAGGGGAATAAGTCTTCTTAACATCGCATATAAGATCTTCTCTGCCGTATTGTGTGAACGCCTGAAACCGTTTGTGCATAACCTGATGGGCTCTTATCAGTGTGGTTTCAGGTCAGGTAAATCCACAATAGACCAAATATTTACGCTACGGCTGATCTTGGAGAAGACACTCACCACCTCTTTGTCGATTTCAAGGCCGAATATGACAGGCGTGTATAGAGATGAGCTATACAAATCCATGTCTAGTTTTAACATCCCTGCCAAGCTCGTCCGACCGTGCAGGATGACAATGGAGAACTCTCGCTGCTCCAAAAGGATTTAGGCAAAGTGACGCGCTGTCATGCAACTTTTTCAACATCGTGCTTGAAAAGATCGTGCAAGAGTCACTGGCCAACACAAGAGGTACGATTTATTTCAAGTCGACGACATTGACGTCATTGGACGAACACAGCGAGACGTCAATGAGGCCTTTGTAAGCATTGAGATAGAAGCGGCTAAGATGGGTCCCAAGGTTAATGAGGGTAAAACCAAATATCTGCTTTCATCTAAAAGAGACGGACAACACCGACGTATTGGCCAGAACGTCACCATGGATGGATATAACTTTGAAGTGGTCAAGGAATCCGTCTACCTTGGCTCACTGATGACCAGCGACAACAGCACCAGCGCTGAGATAAAACGCAGAATCACTCTTGCCAACCACTGTTTCTTTGGGCTCAAGAGGCAATTGAGAAGTAGAGCCCTCTCTCGGAAAACCAAGGTGACACTATATAAAACCTTAATCATCCCAGTCCTCCTTTACGGCGCAGTTGCTTGGACCTTAACAAAAGCGGATGAAGATGCCCTTGGTCGTTTCGAAAGGAAAATTTTGCGCACTATCTTCCTCATCCGCCTTTGATAGTGTCCATGCTTCTGTGCCGTACAGCACGATCGGAGTGATTAGGGTCTTGTATAGTCAACTTTGTCGTTCGGGAGAGGGCTCTATTACTCAGTTGCTTCCTGAGCCCAAAAAAATAACGATTGGTAAGAGTGATTCTCCGTTTGATTTCGGAACTGATGTCGTTGTTCCAGGTCACTGCGGAGCCAAGGTAAACGAAGTCCTTAACTACCTCGAACTTATATCTGCCAATAAAAACCTTCTGGCCAAGACGTCGGTGGTGAGCGTCCTTTTTTGATGACAGTATATATTTAGTTTTGCCCTCGTTCACTGCCAGACCAATTTTCGCCGCCTCCGCCTCAATAATCGTAAGCGCTGTGTTCTTCCGATTATATCAATATCATCCGCGTATGCGAGGAGTTGTGAGGATTTAAAATAAATTGTGCTTCCTGTGTTGGCCAGTGATTTTGGCACAATTATTTCTAATACGATGTTGAAAAAATCTCCCCACAGCGCATCGCCTTGCTTTAATCCTTTTTTGAAATCAAATCAGGTCTTCACCGATTGGGATAGAGCAGCGAGCATTCTCCAAAGTCATCCTGCAGTCTGATGAGTTTAGCAGGAATGCCAAAAGTAGGCATAGCGTTGTATAGCTCGTCTGTAATTACACTGTCGTATGCGGCTTTGAAGTCAACAAATAGGTGGTGAGTGTCGACTCATTATTTTTTTTCAGGATCTGCCGTAGTGTGAGGATTTGGTCAATGGTGGACTTCCATGGCCTGAAGCCACACTGATAAGGCCTATTAGCTTATTTACAAAAGGCTTCAGGCGTTCACACAGAATGGTAGAGAAGATTTTGTAAGCGATATTAGGGAGACTTATTCCTCTGTAGTTGGCGCTGAGACTCCATTCCTCAGGCATGCTTTTCTCTGACAATATCTTACAGATGAGCTGGTGCATTCTCCTAAAACAGGTCATTTCCAAATGCTTTGAACAGGTCAGCAGAGAGTTCGTCTGCGCCAGCAGCTTTATTCGACTTGAGTTTCGTTATGGCGATCTCAACTTCGTCAAGGTAAGGGGAACGGAATTCTCTGTGATCTTCGTCGTTAAGAAATGGATCATTAGGCGGCATATTGACTAACATCGCCGTCATACATATAGTCTGCAGAAGTGGTTTTTCCATATTCTCAGCATCGACTGTGATTCTACTCCTAGGCGTCCGTTCTCATCCATGCAGGCTTCCGTTCTGGCTTTATAAGCTTGGCATGTTCGCTTTTGATTCGCTGTTGATAAAACTTTCGAACGTCACGCCTGCAGTAACACCTCTCCAGATCCTCAATCGCGCGCTTCTCGTGCTCTTTCTTCTTTCTTCTGAGAAGCTAACGCTCCTCCCTTCTTTTTAACTGGCAGAGCTCACAAGCGCAGCTCTGAGCTCGCGCCCCGTGGCGCAGTGGGTAGTGTGTTGGCCTCTGACGCCGATGGCTCGGGATCGAATCCCGACACAGCCATGTCATCGAACGTGTTTTTCACGGTGTTTCTCCTCAGCGGGGTTCTGACAAAACCCCCTGTAGTAAAATTGTCATGAAAAGCTTCTCGAAATTCGCCGTTCGGAACCGGCAATAAACTGTAGGTCCCTTTCACCTATGTGAAAATGAAATCACACACAACATGGGTGATTGAGAAAAGCTCGGCTCAGGTTCTTCATGGACTGTAACGCCAACATACATACATACATACAGCTCACAAGCTGCTCCTGTTTTACTATGCAGCGAGGCTTTATATGCCTCCTGCTTCGCCGTGTGAATCCTCCTGCACTCGTCATCGAACCAGGTGTTTCTTCGTGGTGGAGCCTTGAAACCCAAAACTTCGGATGCAGAGCTTTTCAGGGCTTGTTTGCAAAGGCTCCACTGCCGTTCTATTGATAGCGTGGAGGATTGAGGTTTATTGGAGAACTTAAGGGAGACGCGATCGGTAAAAGCACGAGCGGTTTCTGGCGATATTAGCTTTCCGACGTCATAACTTTGTATTTGGGGGTGGCCGTGGTGCAGTGGTTAACATCATCGACCGCCGATCGGAAGGTCTATAGTCCAAATTCGCTTCATAGCCAAGTAAAAGTAATTCCTAAACGGATGATAAAAAGTATGCAACGCAGTTGTGAATGGAAAGTGACCAGACGTACTGCCTGCAGGCATAACACTCACAGTATATGGTCAACCGAAATTCATCCTCTGCGTATGCAATACTAAAAAGTGCTTGAACGAATTACTACGGACTATAACCAAAGCGGAATTTGGTCGGCTCTCGTCCTATCTAGGCCTAGGACAACAACCCCTGAGAGTAGTGAACGAACATCAACGACCCCAACCACTGCACTCCGTTCAGGTTGTGTGTGTCAACACATCATAAGAGAATATGAAAAACTCTTGAACCTGCACGAGTCTCAAAAAAAAAAAAAAAAAAAAAAATTCTTACTCTAATGCGCTGTGTTCGTGATATTTGTAGACGCATCTTAGCTACTACAAGATAGTGGTCCGAGTCGATGTTAGCCCCTCGGAAAGTTCGGACATCAAGAATAGTGGAGAAGTGTCTGACAATGATCGCGATGTGATCAATTTGGTTGGTAGTCGATTGATCAAAAGACCGCCAGGTGCCTTTGTGTATATCGAGGTGCGGGAAGCGCGTACTGGCTAGAAGGAGATTTTGCCCCGTAGCAAGCAAGAGTCGTGTAGGCTATGTTTGCCGATGACTCGTTCAAATGTGCTTTCCTTACCCAGCTTAGCATTGAAGTCTCCTAGTACAATTTTGATGTCATAGCTGGGACAAATGTCAAGTACAAGCCCAAAAAAGGCTTATTCCTCAAAAGTCACTTCCTTTCGGGACTAGATGAGGTAAGTAACATTGGGCTGAACAGACTACTAGGTTTTCTATCTGCATCTAAGTGGTTCAGATCAACGGGAAATCGTGAGGTTTCTACGGGTTATGCGTTAACTGGGCACAGTAAGATCCTTACCTTTTGTCAATAGGGCACCCACTCACCTAACCTAACCTAAATAAACAATGCAGGTTTCTAACAAACATACAACGATAGCAATAACTACGTTACGTCTGAGGAACACTGTCCAAGATGCGTGGATATGGCAATAAAAGAAAATAAATACTTACAGCTTTCCCTAGTTGAATCTGAAATACAAACAAAATATGAGTTACTATCCATTATAGAAGAATTTAACAAAGAAATGTGAAAACAAAAGGAAAATTAAAATATCTTTATCAAGGCAAGTTCAAATTTGTTGTCATTTCCACAGACAAAGACATGTGGTACAATGAGAGGAGTAGATTGCGAATGTTGACATCATTTATGATGAAATGTTGCAGCACTAAGCACGTTTTGTACATATTAGTTACATAGATGGAGGCTAGCAAGACAGGTCCGATGACATTGTTTACTCTATTCAAAATCAAGCTTTTCGCTTGGTTTGTACATATTACTCATAGAACGTAAACAATTCATTCCCGATTTATAATAAGGTGATGGACCCCGGACGATGGGAGAATATGGCGCATTTAAGAACGAGATGAATAGCGATGGATACGATTTTATTATAAATAGCTTTAATCATATGTATTTAGGTCATCCTTTCCACTTTATTGCATTCTATTTTCGCGAAAACAGAAATAAAATGTGTATTTGTATCTAAAACTCTTGCACAAAGCGACACCGAGTTTAAGCGTGTGCAGTGAATGACACCGGAATGTGGAAAACAGAGCAAAGGAAATGCCTTGTTGGATGTTAATAAAACACAAGTTCGCCATACATACATACTACGGATGTATTATGATATATTGTGTAGAGTTATTTAGAAGAATACAAGCTTTGATCTTATCCGAACTAGAGGTTCGATTCTATTTCCTTAATAACAAACCGAAACCTTTCTTAGTGGGACTAACATGGCAACTGAAAAAATTTGAGTTCATGCGACAAAAAGGAAAACTGAAAGGTACCAATCTGTACATCACGAATGATCTATCGAGAACAGAGCGCGGAAAAAAGAAGACTATTATCGAATAGCTGCCCCCTCCGGAAGCTGGCCTCCTCGTGCGAATTAATGTTCGTACGGCCCAAACCTGGCAAGCCCCTGTGACGACAAAAAGAGCGGCCTCGGAAATTACCAGTGCCCCATTCGGAGCCAGGCCTAAATGGTGGCAATATGCGAGCATCTGATGACCGATCTGTCCCGCTCGGCAGCCGGTCGGGCTTAGCCCGAAGAAGTTACAAGCAACCCGGCAGTGGCATCGCGAGCCATTACGGACAACGGCATCGACTTAGGATGGGCACATGGAACGTCTCATCGCTCACAGGAAAGTTCTCGAGCTGGTTAAGGAAGCTGCCAAAAGGTATATAGAACTGTGGACATTTCGGACGGATGGAAACTTTTCCTATCGGGAGTTGCACCTTAAATGTCTGCACAGGCGAGAGCGAGGCTATTCATAAGTCTCAGGCTGGCAGACAGGGCATTGGAGTGGATACCATTAGGAGGGAGAGTTGGGATATTAAAGCTTAAGCTTGAAAAATCAATTTTCGCTCTGGTGCATGTGTATGCACCGGCTTTTCTGGATGAAGTTGATACAGAGTGGTTGAGATAGATTCCTATATTCTGATGGATGCCTTCAACGCCCACATGGGTGATGTGGATGTAACGACATGGCGGAGTGTGATTGGGAAATTGTGTGTGAAGCCGATAGTTTTTGAGGTCCGTGTGTTGAGTTGTGTAAGCTGTATCTTACTGATAAAGTACCTCTTCTTCCAAGGCGGGAATTAAAAGTGGTTAACACGCATACAGTGCGAGAAACTACAGAGCAGTGAGATGCGGCAACACTTTCCACTTTCCACATATCCGAAAGGTTTGAACAAATTCCAAATGTTCCATCGCATGTAGAGGAAGAATGGCGACTGTTGTCAACAGCTGTCATAGCCTCTGCACGTGAAGTTTGTGGAGTGAAGCGGATGGTGGTGAGAAAAGAACTGCGTGGTTTAAAACACCCGGAGTTCAAGAAGCCATCATAGAGAAGAAGAAGACTTACGAATATAGGCACTGGATTCTCTTGGGGGACCTTGGGTTCCGTGACCGGTAGACTGTGGCGCCAAGAACTTGCAAATTGGCTGTGCGAGCAGCTAAAGAGCAGTCTTGGAAGGAGTTCAGCGAGACGTTGGAAGGCGATCATAGACCTGCGAAAAGGGTAACCATTCGCCACCTCAGAGAGAGGAACATAATCGAAGGAATCAAATCCAAAGATGGTGTGCTTTTCCAATGAGATGGACATCTTGCGCAGATGAAGCGATAACTTTTCAGATCTGCTCAATCCCGAACAGGGTACTGAGGGGGACAGACCTGTAGTCTTGAATGGGGTGGAGAAAACTCGTAGCCCAGCGGTTGAAGAAGTAATTTTAGCGATTGAATCGCTAAAAAGACTTGCTCACCTCAGACGGATAAAAGAGAGTGCTCCAGCTACAGGGGCTTATCTCTTTTATGCATCCCCATCAAAGTCTACGCTAAGGTGTTGGTTTGGCACTTACATAACATATGTACATATGTACCTTTCCTAGCGAGTTGATCGGCGATTTCATTGTGCCCTGGTACCCACCAGAGTTTCTTATTTCTTTTGGTTAGGTCCTGTAGGACATCATGGCATTCCTTAACGAACCTTGAGTTCGAGCTATACGAGCTCAACGATTTGAGCACTGCTTGATACCAGAGAGTATATTGATGTTACTCTACTTATGCCAATCTCTAAGTTTAAGTTGATTCACGTCAGGATGGCGCACAATTCGGATTGGAAGATACTAGGACTCATTTCAAGAGCCTTTGAGATTTTCCGATTTGGTCCGGAAAAACGCCGGAACCCATCCTGGAGCTGTGCGGTTTCGGATCAGTACATATCTCTTAGGGGAGAGGGAGCGAGCAAACAGAGCAAAGAAGCTGATCGCGTTTAACATGGCCGCGTGGTCTCCCCTGCATAGCTGCCCTGGCATCCGCCAGGTAGTGAACCGACCCTCTTGTTCCTGGGGAAAGAGGAACCTGGCCCTCCAGGTTGGGGCTTATGCTTAGGGTTAACATCCCTATCACGGAAAAAATTAATTGTTGCGAAACAACCACAAGCCTCGGATACGGACGGATACAAAGCTGACGACCCTTTCGAACGATTAAATGACTTGTGAGTCTGTACCTGGAATGTGAGGTCCCTTAAGAGACCGGGTGCAGGCAATCAGTTGGAGCAAACCCTCAGCTGCTATAAAGCAAATATAACCGCGCTCCAAGAAGTGCGATGGGATGGACCAAGCAAAAGACGCATGAAAAACTGCGACATCTACTACGGGAATTGCTACATGGAGAACAAACAACGTTTATTGGTATGCGGGTTCGTTATTTAAGAAAGACTCCGACAAAAAGTCTTAAGCTTTCGGGAAGTATGTGAACGCCTTATAACAATCCACATCAAAGCTAATTTCGGGAACATTAGCTTGATAAGCGCTCACGGCCCAACCGAAGATTGGGCCGATCTACGACCTCCTAGACAGAACTTATGCCCAATTTCCCAGCTACCATATAGAAATATGTAGTACTAGGAGACTTTAATGCGAAACTGGGCAAATAGGACATATTTGAGTCGATCACGGGGAGGTATAGCCTACACAATACCACGTCCGAAAACAGAAATCCTTCTAGCTACTACACGAATCCCGCATCTCAATATCCGCAAATTTACCTGATCAGTCGACCATCAATCAGATTGATCACGTTGCGATCGACGCCAGATATTCCTCCAGCATCCTAGATGTAGATCCTTGAGAGCACCGTGGCCCAGTAGGTAGTGTGTTGGCCTCTGACGCCGATGACACGGGATCGAATCCCGACACAGCCATGTCATCGAACGTATTTTTCACGGTGTTTCTCCTCAGCGGGGATCTGACAAACTCCCCTGTAGTATAAATGTCTTGAAAAGCTTCTCGAAATTCGCCGTTCGGAACCGGCAATAAACTGTAGGTCCCTTTCACCTATGGGAAAAATTAAATCACACACAACATGGGTGATTGAGAGAAGCTCGGCTCAGGTTCTTCATGGACTGTAACGCCAACATACATACATACATACATCCTAGATGTACGAACCTTCCGAGGAGCCAACATTGAATCGGATTACTACCTTGTTGTAGTCAAGGTACGAATGAAGATGGAATGGCTGCCACGGAGCCGAGTTGGACAACGAAAGTTTGACGTCGGAAAGCTACAATCGCAGGAGACCGTGATTCTTTGCCGATCGAGTTTTCCTCTACCTCTTGCGAATTCCGATGACACCGGCACAACTCATAGAACAACAGTAGGAGCATTGCCAGCGCGCATCAAAACGCTCCTTCTGATTTGCTAGGTTTCAAACCACCGCCAACTAGAAACCCCTGGTTTAATGAGAAATGCGGGCAAGCCCATGTGGCAAGTAAAACGCCTACAAGGCCATGCCACACCGCACCGCACCGTGGCTCAGCGGGTAGTGTGTTGGCCTCTGACGCCGAACGTGTTTTTCACGGTACCTCTCCCAAGCGGGGTATTGACAGAACCCCCTGTATTACAATTGTCAAGAAAAGCTTCTCGAGTTTCGCCGTTTGGAACCGGCAAGGTAGGTCCCTTTCACCTGTGTAAAAAATAAAAGCAAACACAACATGGATAATTGAGAGAAGTTCGGCTTTGGTCCTTCATGGACTGTAACGCCAACATACATACATACATTTAAAGCGGCTGGAGATGAGCTGGTGTTCACACCGGAGTGTAGCGCCACCTAAGTGCTACAGTCCGGTGTGTGCTAAGCGCTTCCAGCTCAGGAAGTTGTTCCAAAATGGATATGTGACCCAATGGTCTACATAGCAGTCTTGTTCCCGAGCGTAGAACTATAATTACACTGCACAATGCAACCTTTGCAACCTCCAAGGTGCAGTCGAGTAAGTCCAATTAGTGTTTCTTGGGCTGCGTTTCGCTAAAGGCGTTGAAGTTGAACGATTATCGTTTTTTGTTCAAATTTTGTCCCATGTAATTGATAATGGGTCTAACTATTGCGGTATATAATCAGTAGTAATAGGATCATTTCTTAGATAATTAGTTCTAAAATGAGATACGGATAGAAAAATCTGTTCCCTAGGACGAAGAATGCGACTAGGTGCATATATTTGAAATAATGACAATAACAGCGAGGAATCAATATAACCTGTTATTATGTCATGTGCAAAAAGGACGGAGTAATAGACCCTCCTTTGGGTCAGTGACTTTAGCCCAAGAAGTGCACACCTTGCTTCATACGACGACACACCAGAATTCCAATTTAAATTGCGGAGAGCAAACTTTGTAAATCGCTTTTGTATTTTCTCAATGCGTACATAGTTCGGCATTCCCATATAAGGGATTCCAAATGATGCACCCATATTCCAAAATGGAGCGAATTAAAGAATTATACAAAGATACCAGCGTGTAAGGATCGTGGAAATCTTTGCAGTTACGAAGTAAAAACCCAAGCATGGAGTTTGCTTTACTAATAACATAGTCAAGATGGAGCGAAAACTTGAGCGCCGGATCAAAATTTACCCCCAAATCTTCAAAAACCCTATGCAGTACAGATTTCTGAATGGAATAATTAAAATCCACAGGGCAAGCCCTTCTACAGAAGGTAAGAACCGAGCATTTGCTTATATTAAAGTGCAACCTATTCTTCTTCTTCTTTGGTGGCGTTACAGCCCATGAAGGACCAGAGCCAAGCTTCTCTCAATCACCCATATTGTGTGTGATTTATTTTTCACACAGGTGAAAGGGACCTACAGTTTAATGCCGATTCCGAACGGCGTGAGTCGAGAAGCTTTTTCCAGGCAAGTTATACTACGAGGGGTTTTGTCAGTACCCCGCCGAGGAGGGGTGTTTGGTGCTATCGGGATTCGAACTCGCTCATCGTGCGCCAGAGTCCAACACACTAACCACTGCGCCACGGCGCCCTCAAGTGCAACCTATTAGCAGAGCACTAATCGGTATCAAATTTAGGTCATCCTGCAAATGGAGTGCATCAGAGATGGAACCAAAAGAGTGAAATATTTTTAGATCACCGACATACAAGAGACACTTAGAGTCAGTGATACACGAAGGGAGATCATTTATGAAGAGAAGAAATAATAAGAGACCAATATGACTGCCCTAAGGGACTCCAGAGTAAGTGTAGATTACTCTCGACAGACACGTTCCAATTTGGACATACTGCTTACGGTTCGGCAAATAACTCTTAATCCAACTCAACATTTTGGAATGAAAGCCAAAAAGTTCAAGTTTATTTAAGAGTACATACCTTATATTTAACCCGGTCAAATGCCTTGGCGCACCGTGGCGCAGTGGGTAGTGTGTTGGCCTCTGACACCGATGACACGGGATCGAATCCCGACACAGCCATGTCATCGAACGTGTTTTCACGGTGTTTATCCTCAGCGGGGATCTGACAAAACCCCCTGTAGTAAAATTGTCATGAAAAGCTTCTCGAAATTCGCCGTTCGGAACCGGCAATAAACTGTAGGTCCCTTTCACCTATGGGAAAATTAAATCACACACAACATGGATGATTGAGAGAAGCTCGGCTCAGGTCCTTCATGGACTGTAACGCCAACATACAAACATACATACAAATGCCTTAGAGAAATCTGTATAAATACAGGCGACCTGTAAGGACTTATCAAAACCACGGAGACAGTAATTAGTCAGAGTGACAAGGCTAGTGATAGTAGATCTACCAGTTACAAGGCCATGCTGATACTGTGAGATATGATTACGCCCCAGCGAGTATAGCTTATTCTTTACCACAGCTTCAAGTAGTTTGGGAATAAGTTGCAATTTAGCTATCGGCTTGTAGTTTCCTACAGCCCCCTTTATCCCAGACTTGTGAATTGGAATAATATAGGAGTGCTTCCAACAGTCAAGAAAACTACCTAATTTAAGCGACAAGTTAAACAACTTGAAAAGAAAAAAACGGGGGCAAATTGTCAGGGGCAATAGCTGTGCTAGATTCAAGAGAAGACAACTCTATAAGTATTTCGTATTCGGTTAGTTGAAGATCGGTTATAAAAGATCTGATCAAAGGTCGATTTTATTGGCGACTTTTAAGTTTGTACTTATACGTCACAGCTGTTAGTATGGCGGAGTAAGTGGAATTGCATTTCCAAATTTTTCCATCCAACACATAGAAAGGTTCGCTCAAAAGTCAGATATGTATTTTAAAAAACATGAATTCCATACAAGTATTCAAATATTTTTGTGACTCATTGGTTCACAGTGACGAAAACAATTTATTTTGTTTATTTACACCCCTGTACCTATGTATACTTGTAAGACAGCACTTGCTCTACTCAGCGATGCAAATGAAACATTGACCTTTATGGCAGATGGCAATTTTCCAAGAAAGACTCAGATTCGACAATTCGAAACAAACAGTTTAATGCATAGATGTATTTACATACATACATAGGTGACAAAATCATCTGAAGGGATAAATCCGCCGACGATAGCAGAACTTCATTTACGGCACGAGTAAACAGTCTACAGACTTCTTTGCCAATGCATATGCTAAAAACCCGACAATATTCGTTGTTTCTGTGTAGTAGCACCAACATGACACAATGAAATATGCAGACAATACATATACACACGAGTATCTAACAAACTAAGATAAATAGCAGAGAGAAATATACGAACAACGAACACTAGTTTTGAGGATGACGACATCACCTGCGTATGTAGACATAGGTGCGATTGTTTTATCGAAGTGCTGTCGTGACTATTTCACGGTTTCGCGGATGAATCCGTTGTCTATTTCTGGTTACGGAAAGTCCTTCGGCAGAACAAAAAAAAAACTTGTGTTCAATTTCGGAGTCACAATTGATGTTTTTTTCAATTGAATGCAGGAAATCGTACGTTCCATATACACTGTCTCAAAAAATTGTCCGTACACCCCTGACTGATTAATTCAAAACAGTATAACTTGAAAAGTACTTATCCGATTTCAACATTAAAAACCTCAAATTAAAGGAAATTCAATATACAGAAAAAGAAAAACGCTATTCAAATATTAGTACTAAAATAAAAAATGTTCAGTAAATAACATTAACTCAAGAGACTTCATATTTTATACTCAAAAAATTGTCCGTACACTTTTGGTTACAAAGCGTAGCAGTGCATAACAGCATAAAAAGTAAAATGAATAACTTGTGTGCTTTCCTCTAGCTTGAATTACAGCAGACAATCTATTTTTCTTAGAAAGTGCGAGCTTCTCTGTATATTCTGGCAATATTTCCCGCCAAACCCTTTCCAAGGCCATTTTAAGCTCTTGCTTGCTCCTTATCGTCTTTTCTCTTAATTTTGTTTCCATAGGAGCCCATAATGCCTGATCCACAATACTGCGTTGGTGTGAGGCACTTTACGTGTTACGAGAAATGCTTCGACGCATGCTTACTTCAGTTTTATCAGCTGTTCCATGTCAAAACACTGACGTAAACGTACACAACACAAACCATAAAGTACACAGATGCAGCATACACATCAATACACAGCAACAGTCGTTCAAACGCACAGAAATTTCCGACGTGTTTGACTTCTGTCTCCTTTGGTTACGTGAGCTTACGTTTTCTCTCGCTCTCATTTTTTCTTATTTCCTCTCATTTTTTAATGAACGTAAGCTCGCCAACGCAAACGCAGTATTTATGACTACCCCATTGAATTGCTTGTGTTGGATGTCTCAGCTAGCACTAACGCAGTATTGTGGATCAGGCATAAATGTTCGATCGGGTTCAGGTCTGGACTTTGGGGCGGATGGAGGAAGAACTTGTTTTACATTATAGAGCAACCACTCTTTTACAATCATTGACGAATGCTTAGGGTCATTGTCATGAACAAAGCGGTATTCATCATCAATGTGCAATTTTTGGGCGGAACTTTTTAAATTGTCTTTTAAAATTTGTAAATACTGCATTTTGTTCATAGTCTTATAGAGTCGACAAGATTCCCCACACCTGAAGCTGCCATTGAACCCCATAATACCATAACATTTCCACCACCATGCTTGACAGTATGGTTAATGTTGCCATCGTCAAGTGCTGTTCCGCTCCTACGCCAAACAAAACGTCGCCCGTCAGATCCAAAAATATTAAATTTGGATTCATCTGAGAAGATGACACGTTTCCAAAACTCAGGAGGCTTGTCGACAAAGGTCTTAGCGTACCGTAATCTCTTTTGAACATTACGTTTGGATAACAATGGCTTATTACGAGGACCACAGGCTTTGAAGTTCTGTGAATGCAAGAAATGTCTGACTGTTTGTGCATTGACATCAATGTTGCAGTCTTCTTTAAGCATTGTACTTATTTCTGTAGCATTCGTTTTAGAATTTTTTTTTTGATTACTCGTAATATTTTACGTTGAACTTGCGGGGTATCCAACTTCTTTTTTCTTCCCCTGCCAGGCAATATTTCGACAGACCCTGTAGTTTTATACTTATTTATCACATATTGAATGACGAATGTGTTGTTTCGACAGTATCGATTGCGATTTGGCGCAAGCTCCTGCCTTTTGTCCAGAGCTTTACTATTAATTCCTTAATATCTCTAGGAATGCCTTTGTGAGAATTTGTTACCATTTTTTAAGAAGCACAGGTCAATATCAACTGTCGCCAACAAAGTCTTAGAGCGTAATGATCAAAAACCATAGAAATATCACAGAATGTTTGTGTCTTACGGGACTTTTATTTTATTTTGAAGGTTGTACGGACAATTTTTTGAGGCTAACAAGGGAACCTGATAAGTTTGAGACGCGTTGCTATCAGTTTTTTTTGTTATGAAAAAAAAGTGTATCTTTTATTGTATATTGAATTTCCTTTAATTTGAGGTATTTAATGTTGAAATCGGATAAGTACTTTTCAAGTTATACTGTTTTGAATTAATCAGTCAGGGGTGTACGGACTATTTATTGAGACAGTGTATGTACATAGTTACTCCCAATAATAGAAAATAGGGTTTGATTAAAACTAAGTATTTACTGAAAAGTCTGGTTAAATTAGTAATGTCATGGGATGTGAGAACCAGTTTGTTTATCTCGAATTATCCACCTAACAAATGCTATTAGTAAGCACCGAAATATTTAAATACGATTGTACGATGTACAATAATCCTATTCAATATGGCTTCCAGAAGGATAAATTTACTAAAGATGCCTTACTCCACTTTTGTTCCCATATCTTTGCAAATGTTGATAAAAAACTGTTTTCAGCTGGTTTGTTTGTTGATATAACCACGGCCTTCGACATGGTTAACCACAGAATTTTGTTGGCAAAACTCGAAAAGGCAGGCTTTAGAGATTTTATGCTTAAGTGGTTCCAATCGTATTTGGAAAGCAGATCACAGTGCGTTAAGATTGACGATGTGAGAAGTAATTTGGAGTATCTAAACATAGGAGTGCCCCAAGGATCTGTACTCGGCCCTTTGCTATTTTTAATTTATATTAACTCGCTGTTTGAAATGAAATTTAAAGGTGTCGCCACAGCTTTCGCTGATGATGGTTGCTTTTGCGTACGGTTCTGATAGTCCGTTAAACTTAATTTCTGACATAAACTTTGATCTAAACTTGCTGAGGATCTGGTTTGCTAAGCATAATCTATTGATCAGCTCTAAAACCAAAATTATGTACTTTAGCTTAACAGCACAGAATAGTTTTGGGTGCGATGTTTTCTTTCATGCTTCTGAGTGTACAAAATTCAAGTTCAACTGTACATCCTGTTGTCCTTCCTTAACCTTCTACAATAATATGAGTTGTAGTGAAAAATGCTTTACAGTAGAGCAGACAGCAGACTAAATTTTGTCAGCCATGTTGCTATACTTACAAATTATTTTCGCTCTACGCTTAGAAACTTTTTTTACCTGCGTAAAGTTTGCTCTACCAAATTGCTAAAAACCGTTTACTATGGTATTTTCCACTCCAAATTGCAATATGGTATTACATGTTGGGGTGGGATATATTTCAATAGACTACGGCAGCTGTTGATTTTACAAAAAGCGGTTCTAAGAAGAATATGCAATAAGTCCCGTATGCATCCTAGTTTTTCGCTATTTCGTAATTTGAATATTCTTCCAGTTCGTCACCTCTATTGCTTTAAAGTGCTAAAGGATTTTTTTTTAAGATCAGGAAATATAAACTACAAAGTATTTCATAGTCACCGCTTGCGAAGCAATTTACTATATCAAGTATCCATACCAATTTATCGTACAACTACATTTCGTCATTTTTAGGGTTCCGTACCCAAAGGTAAAACGGAACCCTATTACTAAGACTTCGCTGTCCGTCCGTCCGTCCGTCCGTCCGTCCGTCTGTCACCAGGCTGTATCTCATGAACCGTGATAGTTAGACAGTTGAAATTTTCACAGAATGATGTAATTCTGTTGCCGCTACCACGACAAATACTAAAAACAGAACAAAATTAATTATACATATACATAATTACAAACAACCAATAATAAATTGTTTCGAAAGGTTTTCGTTGTCATCTTTCGGTCAGTTCCCATTTGTGAGCGGCTCGTAGTCATCCATTTTGGGAAACCAAACTTAAAGAAAGCGGATAGCCTGAGGGTACGATCAGCGCTTGACACGCGAACGGGTGGAGTTCAATCCGCAGAAGGTCAGCATTTTTGTTTTTTTTTTTTTTGTTCCTAGTAGCACATGAGAGAGAGTGGGCGAAGAACTCGGGGAGAAATCTTCGGCGATCTTCGGGGAAGAACTCCGGTACGGTTTTAAGCAGTTCCCGGTACGCGGCCGTACCGTGTGTCCTATTGCCTACGTTGGTCGCGGATATCACGTTCATTGTATAAGGTATTGAAATCACAAATTTGCGTGTCGTGATTGGTGATGCGGGCTAAGTCGTTGGTCAGAGGAGTTTCGGTACGACTGTTCGAATACTCAAGCTGCGGTTTGTTTACTTTTTTGAACAGTGAATTCCTTTTGTTTTTTTAGTTTACATATATTTTTTTTTTTTTATTTATTTCGACTTTTTTTATTGACATACGGTGTAGGGTAGTTTTAAGGATTAATTGTAAACCTAGATAAAGTTAGGTTAAGGAAATTAAATTTGTGACATATTGAATTGGAAACGATGACGGTGTTTTTTTTTTTCTTTTGCGTGGGATATTTCGCAAGTCTCGTAGCTAATTCGCGATTCTTGCTGCGGGTAAGTCGGCGTGAGGGCAATCGCGTGGCGCCATTGCTCACGACCAGTCCTCGCAGCTGGCCTAGCATCCCTTTAGCACGACGTCGCGGCAGGTGGAGAGGAGCAAGTGAGCAAGAGGAGCAAGCGATCTTGCACACATACGAACCGATACGTACATACGTGCATACGCATCACATACGTGCATACACTCACACATCTCTACGCTATGTATAAGTATACATACATACATACATACATACATATGTACATTACGAAGTAGAGTTGGGTAATTCCGGACATGTATAGTTCACGGAACTATGTCCTCTCTCGGACACATGTCCTCTCGCTCCGCAAATTGAACGAAAAGAGTTCCATAGTTCCATTCAACCCTTATTCATCAATCACATATGTACAAAACGAAAAAAAAAAAAAAACATAAATGCAACGAACATGCTTCTCATACGGTATGAGTTATACACCGTAGTTTTCAAGAAACCCAAAAGTATGGAGATGTGGCGATAAAGCTCGAACAGTTGGTGTACACTGTACAGCACACTTGAACTGAAATGAAAGAATATAATGCCCGCACCGCATTTCGTGAACGAATGTCATACATGTGTATGTATGCATTCAGGTCCGGACATGGACATGGTTTGGTAGTTCCATATCGGTGCGATAATACATTTAGTTCCGGACATGGACATGTTTTTGCTAGTTCCATATCGGTGCGAGTATACATTTAGTATTTTAAAACGGGTAGAGATTAAAGTGCATACTGAGATGGAATAATTATCTTATAACCCCATTTACCTAGATAATGTTTCAAATACCTATATTGAATGGTCTTTCCAACAAAGTTGTTGGTCCAATGTAACACCTAAATATTTAAAACTGTCCACGTGTTCAATCAAGAAGCAATTTTCAAACATTCTTGATTGTTGAATACTATATCTTCAAGAACAAATCGAAGGTCTCTAAAAACTCGACCATTGATATTAAATATCATGTACTTCGTTTTGTTGCTAAATATTAGTTTATGATAATTAAACCATCTCCTTAACATATCTAGGTCACAGTTAACATCTGCAAAACTATCAATTAAGTTAGTGTTTGAGTGGAAAAGAGATGTTTCATCAGCAAAGGCAGTTATTTTGCCTTTAAAAGGTTGTAAGAAAAACGAATTAACATAAATTAGAAAAAGGATTGGGCCCAATACTGCTCCTTGGGGAACACCCATATTTAAGAAGTCTATAGAACTGTAAACATTCCTAATTTTCACAACTTGATAACGGTTGAATAAATAAGAAGAAAACCATTTATAAATGGAGCCTCTGAAACCCGCTTTGTAAAGTTTATCGAGTATGATTAACCATATCAAAAACCTTACCGATATCAACAAATAATGTTGATGGTATTTGAGAAGTGTTTAGACTATTATATATTTCACCAGTTAATTTCAATAAAGCAGTTTCAGTCGATTTGCCACGTCTAAACCCAAATTGGCAATCACTCAAAAAATGAGTATTTTCTAAAAATTACAACATTCTAGATTTTAACTATCCGAAAAGTGAGAATAAAATGTCACTGATTATGTATTTCTGTTGCTGCTTTAACAACAAATACTTAGACAGAATACAATAAATATATGTATAAATGGGGCTCCCATACAACAGACATGCTTTTTTTGCCGTTTTTATACATAATAGTACGGAACCCTTCGTGCGCGAGTCCGACTCGCACTTGGCCGGTTTTTTTATTCTGTAGTTTCGTGTCGCTTATTTAATAAACTGCCTATCAACATAAAAATAGTAGTTTCACCTGGCACATTTGTTAAGCTTTTAAAATGCTGGCTTCTTGAGTTTGAATATAATAACCTGGAGTACATTTTGAACACCATGTCTTAAACCTTACTCTGATATTTTGTATTGAAGATTTAAAGTTTTCTCTTGCTTTCGTAGTAATTAAAACACTTTCTTTTTAAAGGGGTCACCCCACCCATATTTTGAATATTTACTATCATATATAACGGACATTTAACTCTATTTTGTTATAAATACCAAATGTCATTAATATTTCTCTTGAATTTGTAATATATTATATTTATATACGGTAGAGATGGGAGAGTTAACTGCCAGATGTTTGTGTGGTATGGATTTGTGTATTAACAGGCCAGTACCCTGCTTTGCCGAGAAGTTACTATCGTGATTATGAAAATATGCAACATATTGCTTTGGAGGGTGTGGGGTATACCCGGCTGGAATGTGGGTTTCTTGAAGAGATATTATTGATGGTTTGTGGTCATTTACTAATAATTGTAACTCGTGTAAATTATTGAAATAACCATTGAGGTTCCATTGAAGGACCTTAAATGAGATGTTATTAGAGGTCGGAAACTTATTCACAACATGCGGAATGCCATGTTGTGAAAAATTTGGTGTGATTATGTTGGGGCGGAAAAAAACACGACTCTGCTGGCTGTTTGTTGGATGATCGGTGTTCACTAGGGAAAACCGGTCATTCAACAAACCACCAGCAGAGTCGTTATATGGTGTGAAACAATTGTTTTTATGTATCATCATCGTGTTGGCGTTACAGTCCATGAAGAACCTGAGCCGAGCTTCTCTCAATTACCCATGTTGTGTGTGATTTCATTTTCCCATAGGTGAAAAGGACCTACAGTTTGTTGCCGGTTCCGAACGGCGAATTTCGAGAAGCTTTTCATAACAATTTTACTACAGGGGGTTTTGTCAGAACCTCGCTGAAGAGAAACACCGTGAAAAACACATTCGATGACATGGCTGTGTCGGGATTCGATCCCGTGTCATCGGCGTCAGAGGCCAACACACTACCCACTGCGCCACGGTGCTCTCGATATAGCAAACGGAATTGCATTGTCGATCAATAATATATGTATGTAGTACACAGAAATAAATAACATTTCCGTTGTCTAGTGTTCCTAATTTTAAACGCAATCGTTAAGTAACTGCGATCAAAACAATTGATCATAAATATTTAACACATTGAGTTTACCCAATGATATGTATTTCAAGAGCACCCGCATTTGCATACAAGTTCCTACTAAATTGCGTATTGCTTGTTTTTTAAATTGGACCTTTAGCTTTGAAACTGTGTTACTTGGACAGTAAACGTATTATAATTAATTTGTTTTACAAACTAAGTGCCATGTTAACATGATTGATTGTGATGATTATATGTACGAGGGGTCAATAAGTCTCTAGAAAAAGATACATAGTAGAACAAATTCTTTTTGGATACATTATTCTTTTTTCAACATAATTTGCTTTTAGTTCAATACACTTCGACAAGCGTCCCCTCAAACTTTTTCAAGCCATCAGACAAATATGATTGTGATGGTTCCTCAAAAAAAGCATTCTTGTGAGCGATGACCTCATTTGACCATTTTTTTTTAATTTGGAAATAAGAAGTCCCCGGGGCAAGTTATTCGACCTAAGCGACTGAAACTACGCACTTTTTAAATGTTGACATATGTATCTCCACGTTTCAAGGTCACCAGAATCCAAGTCCAAAGTTTTTATAGGGATGTATCTCTCTCTCTGTGCGTTTTTTTTTTTTTTAATAATTTGCGCGCACTCAAGGTCTAATAACCTTATTATGTCGGTGACACAGTGCGGGCAGAAGGTAGAAAGGAAGAGGAATAGAGGAGATGCCGATGGACATTGATCTTAAATGCTTGCATGTTGCATTAAGGGGGGGAACACTGAATCCGGCAGGGAGTTCCAGATTCGTGTGGTTCGGTTAATGAAAGATTCTCTATATTTGACAGTACGTCCGAAAGCGGGCTTCAGGGTATATTTGTGAGCATTCCTAGAGAGACGTGTATTGCGGGAGAAATGTTGAAGGGGCGGAATGCAACTGGCTATTTCATCAGCGAGTCTAACGTTTTGGTAATGCTGGAGTCACCTATCAGTTTTATGGCTCGTTTTTGTATTCTGTCTAGTAGGTGCAATGAGGTCTTGGAAGCACCGGACCAGACATGAGCGTTAAACTCTAATTTGGGGCGAATGAACGCCTTATAGTTTGTAGCCAGGTCTAAGGGTGAGAAATATTTCTTGCATCTGTATAAGAAGCCTAAGCATTTCACAGCATTCTTGGCGACACTGAATATATGGTCGCTCCAATTAAGATTGTGAGCAACACTCATACCCAGGATGGAAAGCTTTTCAGTTTCTGAGATGCAAGTGCCATTCATGGATAATGGCTACGGGTTAGTTATACACTTTAACGACAAGAGACAGCATTGTGTTTTGGATGCATTAAATTCCACTCTATTGTTTTTACCCCATTGGATAATGCTGTCGATATCGGAATTTAATGAGCTCAACATACGCTGTCGCTCACTATCTACAACCGAAGTGCAGGGTCGTAAACTAGTGAACGAATATGAGAAGCTGAGGGTACTGTCGACAGAGAAGGAGTGAATTGGATTAGATGTAACAGACAAGAGATCATTTATAAAAATAAGAAAGAGTGTCGGAGACAAAACGGAGCCCTGGGGAACACCGGCATTTACAAAGTGAGTATCAGACTTGAATCCGTCCAAAACACTTGAATTGAACGATTCGAAAGGTAGCTTCTAATCCATTGAAGAAGAGACTCATCCCAAGAGCACGCATTTTCGACAAAAGGGCTTCATGCCAAACCCTGTCAAATGCTTTCGAAATATCCAGTGCAATAATGTTGCTTTCACCTGCTTGGTGAAGCGGGTGATTCGGCTTTTCAGCGAGATATGCCATCAAATCACCAGTGGATCTGTTGCTGCGGAAACCGTATTGGCGGTCATTGAGGAGTTTCCGTGATTCAAGATATTTCATAAGCTGACGTTTAATCAGCGTTTCCATGACCTTGGAAAGAAGGGACGTTAGTGCAATGGGTCGATAGTTGGAGGGAGAAGATGGTTCGCCTTTTTTGGGTATAGGCTGGACAAATGCTGTTTTCCACCTACTCGGAAAGAGCCCAGAGGTGTAGGAAAGGTGAAAAAGCCTACGCAGTGGTTTTGCAAGCGTAGAAGAACACCTTTTCAGAACCATTGGGGCAATACCATCTTGACCAGCGGATTTTTGTATGTCGAGGTCTTTAAGAACCCTTGCGACTGTACGAGTGCGGAAGTGGATTAGTCCCATGGTGGAATTGACGCACTCTAGTACAGGCGGAGACAAAGCACAAGCTGGCAGCTGAGAACTGGTTGCGAAATGGGCAGTAAGTAGGTTAGCTTTGTCTAAGGGGGTGACAGCTGGAATGTCATTGTGGATGAGCGTCGGTATAGACGACTTAGTAGAGTTTTTTTACGTTTTTTACAAACGACCAGAAACTTTTGCTACCTTTGGGACAATGAAGGATTTTACGCCTTAATTTTTGGTCGGATTGGAATTTAATCCGTCGAATGTGGGTGTTGCAGTCATTTCTGGCTCGTATGTACTTTTTTCGGTTTTCCTCAGAACTGTTTGCCTTGTAGGCCCGAAAACTTAGCTCCCTGAGCCTAATAGCCTCTTTGCAGCTCGAGTCAAACCACGTATTATCCTTAGGCCTGGTGCTTTTAATCTTGCTGGGAATAAAATTTGCCATGCCGATTCGGATAATGTTTACGATAATATCAGTTGCGGCGTCCACGTCGTTGTCGAGGAAGCACAACGACCAGTTAAAGATCCGAAAGAAGTTGTTAAGGCCGCACCAGTTGGTTTTCTCGTATAGCCATAGTAAGTTCGCAACGGATTGTGGGGGGAGGGGGGGTCTTGCGAAACGATACGATGCGTTACAAGGGCGGAAGGGGGGTTCAAGCAACGCGTTATGTAACATCGTTTTCTTTATTTAAATAAAAAAGTAGCGAATTATGTAAATTCTCTCAAGTTGGCAATACTTTTCATGTGTGTGTTACGGGGAATCCCCCGACTGTATCATTTTTATGTTGTTTTCGTTGTTGTTGTTGTGTTGTTCATGGCAGCGCTGTTGATGAATGCCGACGTACAGAGATGAGTTGTCTCAGAGAGGCTGTTGTTGATGGGATTCCAAATTTCTCGAAGCGGTATATATCTTCATCTACTCCCACGCGTTTCTTACACACAAGAGGGAAGGAGGAACGTACATACCGTACCCGTGAAGTTAGCAAGACCACAGACCGAGATGCATAAAAAACACGAGGATGGAGAATTCTGCACTGCTACAATTAGGTCCTTGGAATCTCTCGCGTCGCTTCTGGGACCGCAGTAAGTATTTATTCTCTCTCGAGACGATAAGGCCCGTGTACCAATAGGTTTACCGGCAGTGGAAAGACATAGCCCTCTTTTAATGCATATTGACCATGACTGGATCGTAGCAGAGCAGCACAAACTTATTCCTTCTGTATACGCCGGTGTCAATGTGAATTCCGACGGTTTCGGTAAGGAAGAAGCTGTTGGTTACAGCTGTCCGACACATATGTATATCCATTAGGAGTGGGAAACACGCATCCTCCACAGCGAACACCCATGCGTATGATTTCGAATCACTTTTGTCTGTGCCTGCATTCAAACCATTAATGATGACAGAATCGAACACCGTGAAGCCAGTGATCACCATTTTCGTAGATGGTGGGCCAGACGAAAACCCGCGTTATCAGAATGTCAAGAACTTTGCCATCCAATATTTTAAAAAATACTAAAAAGTGCTTGAACGAATTACTACGGACTATAACCAACGCGGAATTCGGTCGGTTCTCGTCCTATCACATCATAAGAGAATATAAAAAACTCTTGAACCTGCGCGAGTCTCTAAAAAAAAAAAAAAAAAAAAAAATACAACCTGGACGCTCTGTTCATAGCGACGAATGCTCCTGGATGGAGCGCATACAACCGAGTTGAGCGACGCATGGCTCCCCTCAGCAAACGACCGTCAGACGTCATCCTGCCGCATGACCATTTTGGTTCTCATCTCGACAAAGGAATCACTATTGATGACAATTTGGAAAAACGCAATTTTCAGCACGCTGGGGAGACACTTGCTAAGGTCAGGAGTGAAATGAAAATTGACGACTACGATGTTTCGTCGGAATACAGAAAGCCTGAAGATAGCTTGCAGGATCCAGCAGAACCTAATCTGGCTTGATATAGTGCTCACGTCCATGAATCGCAATATTTCTTGCAAGTGATTAAATGTGCGGACGAATCCTGCTGTTCCCGCTCGAGGAGTGTATTGCAATCCGTCTTTCTGGGTACTTCCTTCCGCCACCATGCCCAATCCTTAAAAACCCCAAGCAAGTTCGTGCTACCCAGTCAGCTAGGCAAAGGATCATTCAACTTTTCACCACTTCTTGTGATATTGTCCGTTTCTTTTGCCCATCAGTACAATCCGACCTTAAGACCAGAATATGTGCAACCTGTGGAATCTATTTCATATCCCGGAACAGTGTGCAAATGCACAGTCGTTACGTGCATGGCAAGACTGCCCAAGACTGTTGTGACTTTTAGGTAGAAATGGTCACTTGGGTGTTACGTAACGTTTAGGGAGGGGGGAGGGGGGAACAGAGAAACGTTACGGTGCGTTACATGGGGGGAGGGAGGATACAAAATCTTCAAAAATGCGTTACGTAATACTTGAACGCCCCCCAATAAGAAAGTTGAAATTTTGAAAAAATTAGTTCGAAATTTTTCTTTTCATTTTTTTTTTTTTTTTTTCTTCAAAATTATGAGTTTGAAAATTAATTTCTCAAAAACTATTCCCTTAAAACAGCTTTGTTTAAAAACAAGGAGAAAGAAGAAGTTTCTGGCTTTACCAAAAAGTATACCACGGCATTGTAGATGTAACCCCGTTAATTTTTAGGGGGAATAGACCCCCTCCCATACGATTTTCTTTCTTGTCTTGACCAGACCTACACGCTCTAGCTTTTTGGCACACTGCTCGTGGGGCACCCTGTAGATTCAAAAACGAAGGAGGAAACAAAGACCACCAATTCTTCCGCGATTTTCTGGAAACTAAGTACATACTAGATTGTCGTACCAGAGAAGAATAAGCTTTTTCACACCACAAATGCAAATTTGGACAACAGAAATGACTGGACATATAAGAATAACTCACCTGCTTCGGCCACATATTCACATTCGAAATAGTTTTTTGCCTCTTTGCGAAAGAAGTCGATGAGATCTTTAGGTACAATTGTGCCGGCTTGATACTTCAAACGCCACTCTTTCAATGGAGTGTCTGCATCCTCTTTGGGACGATTTTCATCATCGAAATCCAGATCAATCATATTGTTTCTGATCTCCTTTCCGGCAGAAATGATCAATTTCAATTCAGATTGTTTGTTTTGGTTTTTTGTTTTTTTTTTTTTTGTTCGCTAATATTCCTTCTTGTTTTCGTTTAATTTTACAGATTTTAATAGCATTCCCACACTTCTGATAACACTATTCATTTACTAACAAAATTATTGTTTTCGATATTCTTTTTTCTTTTCTTCTTTTAATGCTTGTATCTATAAAAGAAAACCTATACAACGAAACAAGGCGATTAATTAACTGAATTTTCACAAGAAACAATAAACAAAAAGTTCATAATCACTATACTGCATGTATACATACTATAAACATAGTACATCCGTATGGTTAAAAATACGAAACAAAAAAAAAAGATACAAAAGATTGCATGCAAGGTAATGAGTAAAAATCATCGAGCCATCTGTAGGGGCCCAATTTGTTTTTTTAATGCAAACAGGAAAAGCGAGAATAAATGAAAACGAAATTCAATCACAACAAACGAAAAAGGTGAAGCTTTTTTGTGTTTTGTATTATTTTATCTGTAACTTTGGATTACATTTTTCTCTCTAGTCACTATAGTGATTCAAGTCATATTTAAAACATATGTACATATGCGTATGTATGTATGCAAATGAAAAAACCAAAAAAAAAAAAAAAAACAAAGGAAAAAGGAAAAAAAAAACTCAATCTCTTCTTTCGCTTCTTTATTTTGCGCCGTGATTTTTTGAAAATTAATTTGAAGCATCACATTTTTCCTTCGTCATTCCTACTTTCGAAAGCACTTTCACTTATATCACGAAAAATCCCCAATGCGAAACACGAAAGATTTCGTTTTCTTTTTTATCGAATGAAAAAAAAAAAAAGAAGAAAATATGGAAAAAATACACAAAAGATTTGAAATTCACGGAAGAAAATTTACTTTAATTGTGGGAGGCGAGAGAGTTAAATATCGTTGCTCGATGATTATTGTTTTTGCTGCGCGTTACAATGTATATTTTGCGTTAAAAATGAAAATAAAATCGCACACAGGAAAAAACTGGTGTAGATCGCAATTTGATGTGTTGCCCTCTCTGTCGGATTGTGATATGGCTATTTCGCTGGGTAGCATTCAATGCTCGTTGTGGTTGCAGATAAACAACTGTCAAAACTTGACGATGTGGTGTTTTCAGTGAGTGTTTGAGCAGAGACAGCTGTTTAGCTGTTATGGCTTGAGAGCATGTTCAGTACGGTTGGGCCTACAACTGTTTCGTCTCAATTGTCTTATAATTTAATATATGTGACGGTCCAGGAAAAAAGGGACCTAGTGTCACATATTGGCCTAAATGACTTTTTTGCTTATTCGGTATCTCTGAACTCTTATCTTTCGAATAAAACTTGTCCGAGGTCCCTAAGTTCAAAATTGAGCCCAAAAAAACACTTTTTTGTAAAACTTCAAATTTGATAAGAATGCATACGAATACTGCACCACGAAATATTATCGATTCACACTTAACTGCAATGAATGGTCACAAAACTTGCTCGATATGGTATAGAAGGTTGAATCTAGCTCTGTACAAAATTTAGTCACGATCGGTGGAGGTTAAATGAATGGTTCCACATGTTGAAACTTTAAAATGCGTTTTTCTCGAAACTTGATTTTGTGACACTAGGTCCCTTTTTTCCTGGACGGTCACATATACATATTTCAAAGTATCGGATAAAACGGACGGGATTTATGTTGACGACCCTTGTAAAAAACGACAAAAAGCCGCGCAGAGTCTCGTCCCGGCTCTGACGACCATATCCTAAATTAGGATTGAGAGCACGTTTCAAAAATTTTGAAGTTCCGTAGAGTTCAACGCAAAGAAATTGTAGATAAAATTTTCTCTTCGATCCGAGCTCGTATGTCGTGTTGGTCGATCACGAGAGTCCACTAGCGTTTATACAAAATAAAATTTCTCTCTTCGATCCGAGCTCGTATGTCGTGTTGGTCGATTACGAGAGTCCACTTGATATATTTTTCAAACCAAAATTTTATTTTTGTATGCTGCATGTCGTGTCGCGAAAACATGTCGATCGCAAAATTTTTGAAACGTGCTCTCAATCCTAATTTAGGATAAAAACCGGCCAAGTGCGAGTCGGACTCGCGCACGAAGGGTTCCGTACCATCTGTATATATAAATATGAAAGAGACTATGTATGTTACCTCATCAGTCATCACATTAAATCACATTTTTTGTATGATGACAGATCTTGGTTGCAGGCAGGAGGTTATAGGCATATTACTTTGATAATCAAAAATCTCCATGATGAGATAGTTGATCATCAAAGTGCCCATGGAATTCAAATCAATCATCTTACTTGACAGCAACGATGTGCAAAGGTGAATAACAATAATGGGAAATATGGGAAAAAGGTTTGCAGTTAGGATTAATTCATCAAAGATACAAAAGAGATCAAAACTGGGAAGTTTGCTACTGGTTGTGGCATATTGTCGACTAACTTTAGTTCAGTATGTGGCCAAGTGGATTTTTTGGATGAAAATCATGTCTGTTGTATGGGAGCCCCCCTTAAATATTCATTGTATTCTGTTTTTAGTATTTGTCGTGGTAGCGATAACAGAAATACATCATCTGTGAAAATTTCAACTATCTAACTATCACGGTTCATGAGATACAGTCTGGTGACAGACGGACGGACGGACAGCGAAGTCTTAGTAATTGGGTTCCGTTTTACCTTTGGGTACAGAACCCTAAAAAGGACAATGATCTTCGACCTTGTACATGGAATGTTAGGTCCCTAAACAGGCCACGTGCAGCCGAACAACTTGCGAACGCCCTAGACCGCTATATAGCGGACATAACCGCTATCCAGGAAATGCGATGGAATGGACCGGGTATAAAGCGGATAAAAAACTGCGATATTTACTACGGCGACTACTATAGGGAGAGAGGGCAACGATTGTGTGGATGCGGATTTGTTGTTCGAGGTGGACTAAGCCAAAAAGTCCTAAGCTTTCGGCATGTGAGCCAAGGCCTCATAACAATCCGTATCAAGGCTACATTTCTTAACATCAGCCTGATCTGGGTCCACGCCCCCACGGAAGACAAGGATGACTCCGCCAAAGATGAGTTCTACGACATCCAAGACAGAACGTATGCCCAATGCCCCAGCCATGACATCAAAATTGTACCAAGAGACTTCAATGCTAAGCTGGGTAAGGGAAGCATCTTTGAACGAGTCATCGGCAAACATGGCCTACACGACACCACATCCGATAGCGGACACAGGCTGATTATTCTTGCTACGGGGCGAAATCTCCTTCTAGCCAGTACGCGCTTCCCGCACCTCGATATACACAAAGGCACCTGGCGGTCTTTTGATCAATCGACTACCAACCAGGTTGATCACATCGCGATCGACGTCAGACACTCCTCCACTATTCTTGATGTTCGAACTTTCCGAGGGACTAACATCGACTTGGACCACTATCTTGTAGTAGCCAAGATGAGCTTACGGATAAAACGAACACAGCGGAGTAGAGTAATAATACAAAGTTATGACGTCGGAAAGCTACTATCGCCAGAAACCGCTCGTGCTTTTACCGATCGCGTCTCCCTTAAGCTCTCCAATACATCTCAATCCTCCACGTTTTCAGCAGAACAGCAGTGGAGCCTTTGCAAACAATCCCTGAAAAGCTCTGCATCCGAAGTTTTGGGTTTCAAGGCTCCACCACGAAGAAACACCTGGTTCGATAACGAGTGCAGGAGGATTCATACAGCGAAGCAGAATGCATATAAGGCCTCGCTGCATAAAAGAACAAGAGCAGCTCGTGAGCTCTACGGGTTAAAAAGAAAAAAAGGGCATAAGCTTCTCAGGAGAAAGAAGAAAGAGCACGAGAACCGCGCGATTGAGGATTTGAAGAGATGTTACTGCAGGCGTGACGTTCGAAAGTGTTATCAACAGATAAAGCAAATATGCCAATGTTATGAAGCCAGAACGGAAGCCTGCAGGGATGAGAACGGACACCTAATAGTAGAATCGCAGTCGATGCTGAGAATATGGAAAAACCACTTCTGCAGACTGTATAACGGCGATGTTAGTCAATATACCGCTGTCAGGCAGAATGATCCATTTCTAATCGACGAAGACCGCAGAGAACTCCGTCCCCCTGACCGCGACGAAGTTAAGATTGCCATATCGAAACTCTAGTCGAATAAAGTTGCTGGCGCAGACGGACTGTGTGCTGAGCTCTTCAAGGCAGCTGGGGATGACCTGGTCAGGAGCATGAAAGCAGATGAAAGCACGCCCGAGGAATGGAGTCTCAGCATCGTATGCCCGATCCACAAGAAAGGAGACCCCCCTGAATGCGCCAACTACAGAGGAATAAGTCTCCTTAACATCGCCTACAAAATCTTCCCTGCCGTTTTTGTGTTAAATAAGCTGATAGGTCCTTACCAGTGCCGATTCAGGCCATCGACCAAATCTTCACACTACGGCAGATCCTGGAAAAAATCGATGAATTTCAAGTCGACACTCACCGCCTATCTGTCGACTTCAAAGCCGCATACGACAGTGTAATTAGAGACGAGCTATACAACGCTATGTCTAGCTTTGACATACCTGCTAAGCTCGTCAGACTATGCAGGATGACTTTGGAGAATGCTCGCTACTCCATCCGAATCGGTAAACACCTAACCGATAGTTTTGATGTCAAAAAAGAATTTAGGCAGGGCGATGCGCTGTCGTGTGATCTCTTCAACATCATATTGGAAATGATTGTGCAAAAATCACTGGCCAATACAAGAGGCACAATCTATTTCAAATCCTCGCAACTCCTTGCATACGCCGACGATATTGACATAATAGGTAGATCACAGCGAGATGTCAATGAGGCGTTTGCGAGTACATATTGAGTTCGAGGCGGCGAAAGTTGGTCTGGCGGTAAACGAGGGCAAAACTAAATCTATGCTGTCATCAAAAAAGAACGCTCACCACCGACGTCTTGCCCAGAACGTTTGTATTGGCAGATATAAGTTCGAGGTAGTTAAGGACTTCGACTACCTTGGCTCTGCAGTGACCTGGAACAACGACATCAGTTCCGAAATCAATCGCAGAATCACTTTTGCCAATCGCTGTTTCTTTGGGCTCAGGAGGCAATTGAGTAATAGAGCCCTCTCCCGAACGACAAAGTTGACTTATATAATACTTTTATCATCCCGGTCCTGTTGTACGGCGCAGAAGCATGGACACTATCAAAAGCGAATGAGGAGGCCCTTGGTCGGTTCGAGAGAAAGATTTTGCGCATGATTTTCGGGCCTATAAACGCAGACGGGGTATGGAGAAAAAGATTCAACCACGAACTTTACGGGCTGTACAGCGACATGAGCCTAGTCAGGCGTCTACGGATTCAACGCCTAAGATGGCTGGGCCATGTAGAGCGAATGGACACCACAGCTCCCGAAGAGTCTTTGAATCCAACCCCGAGAGACGAAGAAGCAGAGGACGGCCACACTTAGGATGGCGCACACATGTGGAAGGGGACCTCAGCCAACTGAGTGAGCGGCAATGGAAAAGGCTAGCAAAAAAACGTGCTAGATGGAAGGCCTGTTAGTTGAGGGCCAGGTTCACCCCGAACTGTAGCGCCCGCTAAGAAGAAGAAGAAGTACGAAATTATTTATGTTTATAAGTTGCAATAGGATCCACAAGGATACCTGGCGGTCTTTTGATCACTTGACCACCAACCAGATTGATCACATTGCGATCGACGCCAGACACTCCTTCTGTATTCTCGACGTACGAACCTTCCGAGGGGCCAACATCAACTCGGACCACTACCTTGCTGCAGCCAAGGTACAAATGAGGATATCAAGAATGCTTAGGAGTCGAGTAGGACTACGTAAGTTTGATGTCGAAAAGCTACAATCGTAAGAGACTGCCAGGATCTTTGCCGATCGTGTCTCCTCCAAGCTCTCTCAAAATCCGCCCACAGCAGCACAAACAATAGAACAGGAATGGGCACATTGCCAGAGCGCCGTCAGAGACGCTGCCTCAGAGGTGCTGGGTTTCAAACCGCCACCACCTAGAAGCCCCTGGTTCGATGAACAATGCGAACAAGCTCATGCAGCAAAAGAAGAGGCATATAAAACCATGCTGCAACGACGGACGAGAGCTGCTCGCGAAATCTATGAGCAGAAGAGAAGAAAGGAGCACACGCTTTTCAGAAGAATGAAGAGAGAGCACGGAAAGCTTGAGATCGAGGAGATGGAGAGATGCTTCCGCAGGAATTACGCCCGTAAGTTTTACAATAAGGTAAAACAAACATGCCATGGCTACAAAGCCAGGGCAGCGGCCTGCATGGATGAAAATGGAGAACTGGTAGTAGAGTCGCAGTCGATGCTGAGGATTTGGAAAGACCACTTCTGTAGACTGTATAACGGCAATGATAGACAAGATACCGCTGTCAGGCAGAACGAGCCATTCGTAATGGACGACAATGAAACAGAATTCAGTCCACCCGACCTAGACGAAGTCAAAATAGCGATATCAAGACTTAAGTCTAATAAAGCCGTTGGATCCGAAGACGTCTAACTAGGCCGATGTCGCTGTACACGCAGAATTTTCCTCTCGAAACGCCCAAGAGCCTCTTCATCCGCTTTTGATATCGTCCAAGCCTCAGCGCCGTAGAGGAGGACCGGGATGATAAAGGATAGTTTGTCGAGAAAGGACTCTACAACTCAATTGCCTCTTGAGCCCGAAGAAGCATCGGTTGGCAAGAGTTGTTCTGCGTTTTATCTCAGCGCTGGGGTCGTTGCTGCTTGTCACTATCGAGCCCAGGTAGACGAAGTAATTGACTACTTTAAAAATATAGCTGCCGAAGATGACGTTCTGACCAAGACGTCGGTGCTGCGCGTCTTTCTTGGATGACAGCATATATTTGGCCTTGTCCCCATTTACCCTTAGACCCACTTTAGCCGCTTCTGCTTCAATGCTTGCGAACGCCTCATTGACGTCTCGCTTTGTACGTCCAATAACGTCAATGTCATCTGCATAGGCTAGCAATTGTGTGGACTTGAAGTAGATCGTACCTCTTGTGTTGGCCACAGAGTCCTGCACGATCTTTTCAAGTAAGATGTTAAAGAAATCAATCACATGACAGTGCGTCACCCTGTCTAAAACCTTTTTTAACCTTTTTTAAGATCTTATTCTTCTTCTTCTTTGGTGGCGTTACAGCCCATGAAGGACCAGAGCCAAGCTTCTCTTCAATCACCCATGTTGTGTGTGACTTATTTTCCACACAGGTGAAAGGGACCTACAGTTTAATACCGATTACGAATGGCGTGAGTCGAGAAGCTTTTTCATGGCAAGTCTACTACGGGGGGTTTTGCCAGTACCCCGCCGAGGAGGAACGTCGCGAAATAAACATTCGATGGCGTTGGTGTTATCGGGATCCGAACTCGTTCACCGTGCGCTAGAGTCCAACACACCAACCACTGCGCCACGGCGCCCTCTTTTCCAAGATCTGCCGTAGTGTAAATATTTGGTCTATCGTGGATTTTCCTGGCTTGAAACCACACTGGTAGGAACCTCATCAGATCAGATCGTCCACGAACGGTTTCAGGCACTTACACAGTACGGCAGAGAGGATCTTGTACGCAATGTTCAGGATGCTTATCCCTCTTTAATTGGCGCAGTCATAGGGGTCTCCTTCCTTATGGACCGGGCAAGCGATACTGAGATTCCGTTCATCGGGCATGCGTTCTTCCGATCATATCTTGCAGACGATTTGGTGCATGTTCCTGACCAGCAGTCTGTAGAAGCGGTCCTTCCACAGTCTCAGCATCGATTGTGACTCCACTACTAGTTGTCCGTGCTGATCCGTGCAGGCTTCTTCTCTGGCTTTATAGCCTTGGCATGTTCGTTTTACTTTCTGGTCGTTCCTGCAGTAACATCTCTCCATCTCCTCGATCTCGTGCTTCTCGTGCTCCTTCTTTTTCCTTCTCAGAAGCGCATGCTCCTCCCACCCTTTCTGTTCATAGAGCTCGCGGGCAGTTCTCGTCCGTCGATGCAACATGGCCATGTATGCATTCTGTTTCTCTACATGGGCCTGTCTGCACTCATCATCAAACCAGGGGTTTCTCGACGGTGGTGGCTCGAAACCGAGTACATCTGAGACGACTCCATTGCTGTTCTATGGTTTCTGCAGATTGCATCGGGACTTGAGAGAGCTTGAGGGAGACTTGATCGGCGAAGGTCCTGGCGGTCTCCTGCGATTGCAGCTTTCCGACGTTAAATTTTTTTGTTCTTACTCGACTCCATTGATTCCGAGAAATCCGCATCCGTACCTTGGCTGCAACAAGATAATGATCCGAGTCGATGTTGGCTCCTCGAAATGTTCGGACATCTAGGATGCTGGAGGAGTATCTGGAGTATTTGGTTGGTTGCGATTGATCGAAAGACCGGCAGGTCCCCTTATGCATGTTGAGGTGTGGGAATCGTGTACTTGCTACTATCAGATTATGTCCCGCCGTAAAGTCCACTAGCCTTAGTCCGTTTTCTGACGTGGCGTTGTGTAGGCTGTGCTCTCCAATGACCCGTTCAAAGATAGCTTCCTTACCCAGATTCGCATTGAAATCTCCTAGAACGATTTTGGTGTCATAACTGGGACATTGCGTATACGTTCTGACTAGGAGATCATAGAAGTCGTCTTTGTGTCGGTCATCTTTCTCCTCTGTGGGGGCGTGGACACATAATAAACTTATATTGCCGAAATTGGTATTGATGCGAATAGTTATGAGGCGTTCGCTTACATACTGGAAGCTTAAGACCTTTTCCTGAGTCTGCCTCGACTAACAAATCCGCATCCGAATAAGCGTTGTTTATTTTCTCTGTAGCAGTTTCCGTAGCAGATATCACAGTTTTTCATCCGCTTTTTGCCTGGCCCATCCTATAGCAGTCCAAAAATTTGACCAGTTGTTCGGCTGCACCTGGTCTGTTTTGGGACCTAACGTTCCAGGTGCAGATCCGAAATTCGTTTCCTTTTTGACGTTTGCGGGGGTCGTCAATATGTAATCCGTCCGTATCCGAGGCTATTGGCTACCGCTTGAGAACACCGTTATTTAATTTCTAACAAAAAAGGGGCATTTTGCTAAAAGCTTACTCAATTCTAAATTGCGTAATTACGCGTGGAATGAACCGGATCTCATGTCAATATCATCTTTGGTTCTCGAGATAATCCACAAGCCCATACGCGCATACGTACATATGCCCATGCGTACGAGATATGCTAAAATTTGGAATTCGCAAAATCGGCCTCATTACAATAACTTCCCACTGGGAAGCTAAAAATGGCATCGTCCGTCTATTGCCTAGGTCATATGGACTTCGAACCCTTATTCCCAGTTCGCACTACAGCCTATTGGCAGTGATATTGGGAACATGTTACCATTTTGTTAAATGGTATGGTATGGTAATTTGTAATTTTCATCCCCAAAGCCGGCAGGAATTCTCACACTTCCCCCAAGGATCTAAGGCCTATCTGTCTATCATCCCTTGCTCTAAGAACCTTAGAAAGGCTGATAGACCTACACATACGGCACAGCTTGGATCCCTCCCTAATTTCTAAGGCACAGCACGCCTACTGTAAAGGTAGATCGGTCGAAACAGCTCTTCATACATTAGTGAGGAAAATCGAAAGATCAATCCATCTCAAAGAATATACTCTAACAGCCTTCCTAGACATAGAGGGCGCTTTTAACAGCGTCACTCCGAAAGCAATAATAGAAGGGCTAGAAAAGCTAAAGGTGGAGAGGACTCTGATAGAGCTGATCAACGAGTTGTTATTAACACGCAAGATTCACTCTAAGTGGGGAAGCCTAGTAACTACTAGAGTAGTTACCAAGGGAACCCCGCAAGGTGGGGTCCTCTCACCTCTTCTCTGGAATGTAGTTGTAAGCGAACTACTAATCAAACTGGTGAAAGAAGGCCTGGACGTTGTTGCCTACGCCGATGACGTTGCCATCACAATCTCAGGTAAATACCTATCTACACTGAATGACCGCATGCAAACGGCATTCTCACTTCTGTGCAAATGGGCGCATAGTAACGGGCTCAGGATTATCCCACAGAAAACGGAGCTCGTGCTTTTTACCAAAAAGCACAAAATCCCGGAAAACTGTATTATCACTCTGCTCGATACCAGGTTAGCCTACTCCCCTAGTGCCAAATTCCTTGGCATCATACTCGATAGGAAATTAACTTGGAAGAGCAACACAATTGAAAGAGCAAAAAAAGCAACAATAGTTCTCTATACATGTAAGAAAGCCCTAGGAGAAAAATGGGGATTCAACCCCAAGACTACCCTATGGCTCTACATCACGGTCGTTAGACCCATACTAATGTATGGAGTGATAGTCTGATGGACTGCACTAGACAAGACAACATACCACAAACAACTTGAGAAGGTACAAAGGATGGCACTACCCATCCTTTGGTGGGGCCCTCAGGTCCACACCAACGGCCTAACATGATACTAGACCTTACACCACTCGATATTTTCGGTAAGCAAATTGCCACACATAAGACTAAAACTAAAAGCCAACTCGAAATGGGCGAGCTATGTCACTGGCCACTCCTCCATCCTGCAAAACAGGATAACTATGACAGAAAACCTAGACCACACAGAACCCACCATAGTCTTGGACAAAAACTTTACGATGATCTATCCGGACAGGAAGAACTGGACCCGGCAAACTCAACCGCGCAGAAACTGTGTGGATTTCTACACTGACGGGTCTAAAACCAAAGACGGGGTGGGCAGTGGAGTTTTCTGCAAACAACTCAAGCTACATAAAGCTCTAAAATTACCAGATCACTGCAGCGTTTTCCAGGCGGAACTGTTGGCAATAAAAGAGGCTTTGTCTTGGCTGAAGTGGAACGTAATATCCACCACGGATATTCGCATTCTCACAGACAGTCAAGCAGCCTTAAAGTCGCTGGAGTCCTATGTGTACACATCAAAATCTACTCTCGACTGTCGCAGATCTCTTAACGAGATGGCAGAACAGTTCAACATACAGCTTATCTGGGTACCGGGACACAGCGACATTACAGGTAATGAAAAAGCCAACACACTCGCCAAGCTAGGAACGACGCTACAATCAATCGGGGCTTGTGAGGGAGTACCCCTTACAACCATTAAACATAATTTGACCAATCTCGCCAGGGCCGAGACGAACCTAAGATGGGCACAGGGACATACCTGCGTCATCACCAGGCAAATCTGGCCTCGGCTTGACAGTCAACGCACAAGGAGTATAATCTCCCTAAAAAGAACTGACATCTACAAAGTCATCGGTGTCATCACAGGACACTGCCTCATTGGCAGTCACGCACAAAAACTAGGAATAGTTCCGAATGATTTCTGCAGAAGCTGTCAGGACGAGGAGGAGGTCGAATCCATTCACCACCTTCTCTGCGCCTGTCCAGCTCTCTGCAATTTCAGGAAACGTTACCTAGGCTCTTACTTCCTTAACGGTCTGACAGATGTTCAGAAAGTAGGGATACTTGATCTTCTTAACTTCTTAAGAAGCACAAAATGGTTCCACGAATAGGGGGGTAAAACCCCCTCGTAGCTGCACAACGGGCCTCCCTGGCCTATGTGCATTCTTCTCAACTCTGGGAAGGCTACGACCCTACCTACCTACCTACCTACCATCTTGTTGATATCGGTCAAAAGAATTTCCTTTAAGGACCTTTGTTTTCTTTTTGTATGTATTTACTTCCAAATGGTTTCTAGACTTTGTTTATAATATTTATTGAGGCGAAGCGTAAGCGAAGCCTCTCTCTACTCGACTCCAAGGAAAAAGCGTTCGTCCCGCGAACTGTACGAAAACGTGATGTCCGATTGTAATGAAATTTTGCACACTGTCATATCTTAGCATTGCGCAGGTACATTGATTGTAGATAAGGCCAAATTTTGCGTCGGTCACGAACCATGGTCACAAATGTCCAAACTTTCGAGGGCGCGCCGATTTTTCATTTAGCTCAAAAATTCTTACTTTTTGCACGCCCCCTATATTTTAAGATTCTTTAACGCCGTCCCACGTCCGTGGTAACCGTAACGATAGAGCACAACACAGAGTACCTAAATAGGTATGAATTACAGCACGATTGCGTTCGGTTTGGTCAGAAAAGGCAAAAAACATTTTAAGATTTGCAAGGGCCGCTTGAGTGAGTTTCATAAACGATTTAAAGATATGTCGAGTCGTTATAGAGGTTTCTTGTACGCTTCGCCTCAATATTTTGGTGTAGGAGCGGACAACCAGCTCCGTCTACCGCCCTAGTACGTGTACTCGAACGTATACTTCATATCACAATCACCGGTGTTTCTATTCCCCCCGAAAAGGATAGAGCTTTTTTCGTAAGCATATCAGCAGACATGTGATAGAAACCTCATCAAAGCAAAATAAAAGGTAAAAGCTCCCGCAAACGGAAGACCACCGCTAAGGGTAGCCTCGGAGTGTGCGATGCCTTCCTCTCCGGTGGGGCGGTGGGAAATCGGAGTCCAATGGCCGTTGTGTCGACCCAGAAGGATCAAAGCATAGGCCAGAAGGCGAAGATAGCCAAAAACCGCTCCTCGGAGGCGGGCACATCACACAACAAAACCCCTTCCTCAAGAAGAAGATCCAAATGACCGTAAGGAGTCGAGAGAAGCAGCTCTCTTATAAAGAGGCGGCCATCTCCTCTGAAAAGGTCAGGATAGTTTTTATCCAGATCAATTCCATGCAGTAGTACAAATCATCACGTTGTATCCATTCAAGGTGTGGCCTTGGTGGTATACGCGATGCTACGATTCTTTATGATGAGCGATCCAAAGGGCCTAGGGTCGGCCTCATCATATCGAACTCACTATCGGCATCCAAACTTGGGCACTTTTGTGGACAAGATCTGGTGGCTGCTAGAGTAAGCTACAAAACGCACGGAGCAATAGAATACTTCGTCGTTGCGTCTGTCTACTTTCCCTACGATTCGTTACTACCTCCACCACCGAAGGAAGTCACTGAACTCGTAGAGTACTGTGAAGCCACAAAGATTGGTCTCATCTTGTGTTGCGATGCTAATGCCCAGAACACTGCTTGGGGCAGCAGCAAGTGTAACACAAGAGGGGACCGTCTTTTAGTCTTCATTCTCTCGTCTGACCTTACCATCAACAATGTCGGCTCTCAACAAACGTTTGTTACGACAAGACGACAGGAGGTGATTGAACTGACCCTATCCAACAGATATGTGAAGGACATCCCTAACTGGCGAGTCTTGCCTGATGCTACGCTGTCGGATCATAAATATAGCGAGTTCTGGTTAGGTTGTGGGATCAATTCCTTGCAACCCAGACGGAATCCGAGAAGGACGGACTCTGTACGGTTTAGAAAGGAGATTGAGAAATCCACTCAGGCCCTACCTACACTTAGAACGAAACAATTGGTAGAGACCGCTGTTCATAACCTGAATAGCGTCATCACCAGTTGTCAGCAAACCTCCCTTCAGGAAATTGGTCCCCTGGTGAAATGCCCAGCTCCAAAATCTTCGCAGGGAAGCCAGAAGTCCTTTGAATAGATCCCTCAAATCGAATTCGGAAAATGACTGGCACAAGTATCGGTCGAAGCAAAAAGAATATAAGAAACTTATTCGTAATTCGAAGAACGATTCTTATAGGACCTTCTGAATTACGACTGAAGTTATTGAAATTGCTGTGGCATCCTTCGATGGAGTCAAATCGCCGGGCACCGACGGGATGTATACTGTTATGCTGCAAAAAGGTATAAGGCAGCTGCTTCCTACTCTGAAAAGAATTTTCACTGCTAGTCTAGCACTTGCTCACATACCCATTCCTTGGCGCACATTGAAAGTGGTCTTCATTCCCAAAACAGGAAAAGAGGACTACTCATTTGCCAAGAGCTTCAGACCAATTAGTCTAACATCCTTCCTGCTGAAAAGCATGGAGAGACTGGTAGAGTTGCACGTGCACAAAGTTGCCCTTCGAATGCACCCTCTTGGAGATGCAACATGCTTACCAGCGCGGAAAATCCTGCGAGACTGCGCTTCAGAACCTATTTGGGAGAACTGAATGCGCGCTCGAAAGGAAAGAGTACGCGCTGGGCATTTTCATCGACATTGAGGGGGCTTTGGATAACGCAACTTTTGACAGCATGTGCAACGCTGCCAGACATCATGGCGTAGCTGAAGCAATGGTCCTATGGATCAAAGCAATGCTCATGCACAGGACATTGACCGCTAATGCAGGCCTCGACCAGTATGTCAAATTTGGCGTAAACAGGGGCTGCCCGCAACGTGGCGTCCTGTCTCCGCTGTTTGCATGGTGGTCGATTCTCTGCTTGATGCTCTCAATGCCTCTGGAATCTATGCCCAGGCCTATGCGGATGACGTCGCCATTCTTTCTGTCGGCTCATGTTTAACGACTGTTCGTCTCAAAGCACAGGCGGCGCTAAGTGTGATCGATGATTAGTGTACTAGAAATGGGCTGTCAGTTAATCTTCTTAAGACCGATGTCGTTCTCTTTACGAGAAGGAGGAAAAATACTGGCATGACTCAGCTGGTACTAAACGGCACTTCCATCCTGATATTCAAGGAGGCTGAGTATCTATGAGTCATCTTAGATAGCAAGCTTCTCTGGTCAAATCATATTGAGTCAAAAACCACCAAAGCGTTGTCAGCATGGGGTTTATCGCGGGCAAAGGTCCTCTGGATCTACACGGCAATGGTAAGACCTATAATTTCATATGCATCGGTTGTCTGGTGGAACAGACTAAAATGCAAACACGTCGTAGCCTCTTTCACCAAACCCCAAAGAACGGTTTGTTTCAGCTGCACGGGGGCCTTCCCCAGCACGTCGGGCGCTGCTCTAGATGTTATGATGAACCTTCCACCTCTTGATATATTTATCAGAGGATGCGCTCTGAAAGTCATGTCTATTCTGAAGAGAAATGGCTTTTGGTATAACTCGCATAGGAATAACGGCGTGCTTGCGCAAGAATTCTCCTGCGACCCCAGTCTCATGGACATGCCTTCTGACGCACTGACGCCCGTTATCCTATTGCGTCGTAGTTTCACAGTCGAGTTTACATGGCGTCCGGATTGGCTATGGCTGGATACAGAACCTGTAAAGGATAGTCTTCGCATTTTCACGGATGGCTCCAGGTCTGGGCCGGGGTCCGGTGCGGGGGTCTTATTTGAGCGCGAAAACATCCGACTGCACTTCTCCTTGATACGTCAGCGCATAACACGAACACCGCGGAGTAGAGTTAGAACACCAAGCTATGACGTCGGAAAGCTACTATCGCCGGAGATCGCCAGTGCTTTTGCCAACCGCGTCTCCCTTAAGCTCTCCGATACACCTCAATCCTCCACTCAGTCAGTAGAGCAACAATGGAGCCTGTGCAAACAAGCCCTGAAGAGCACAGCAACGGAAGTGCTGGGCCTTAAAGCTCCACCACGACGAAACACCTGGTTCGATGACGAGTGTAGAAGGATTCATGCGGAAAAGCAGGAGGCATACAAAGCCTCACTACACAAAAAAACAAGAGCGGCTCGTGAGCTCTACGAGCTTAAGAGAAGGGAGGAACATAAGCTTCTCAAGAGAAAAAAGAAAGAGCACGAGAAGCGGGCGATTGAAAACTTGGAGAGGTGCTATTGCAGGCACGACGTTCGAAGATTTTATCAGCGGATAAAACGAATGTCTCAAGGCTATAAAGCCCGAACGGAGGCCTGTAAGGATGAGAACGGACACCTAGTAGTAGAATCGCAGTCGATGCTGAGAATTTGGAAAAACCACTTCTGCAGACTGTATAACGGCGATGACAACCAACATACCGCCGTCAGGCAGAATGATCCATTTTTTTTTTTTAACGACGAAGATCGCAGAGAATTCCGTCTCCCTGACCTCGACGAAGTTGAGATTGCCATGTCGAAACTCAAGTCGAATAAAGCTGCTGGCGCAGATGGACTGTCTGCTGAGCTCTTCAAAGCGGCTGGGGGTGAGCTGGTTAGGAGCATGCACCGGCTCATCTGTAAGATATGGTCAGAGGAAAGCATGCCCGAGGAATGGAGTCTCAGCATTGTTTGCCCGATCCACAAAAAAGGAGATCCCTTTGACTGCGCCAACTATAGAGGAATAAGTCTCCTTAATGTCGCATACAAGATCTTCGCTGCCGTTTTGTGTGAACGCCTGAAGCCATTCGTAAACAAGCTGATAGGTCCTTATCAGTGTGGCTTCAGGCCAGGGAAGTCCACCATCGATCAAATCTTCACACTACGGCAGATCCTGGAGAAAACCAATGAGTTTCAAGTCGATACGCACCATCTATTCGTCGACTTCAAGGCCGCATACGACAGCGTAATTAGAGACGAGCTATATAACGCCGTGTTTACTTTTGACATCCCTGCGAAGCTCGTCAGACTATGCAGGATGACCTTGGAAAATGCTCGCTGCTCCATCCGAATCGGTGAGCACCTCACCGATAGTTTTGATGTCAAAAAAGGATTTAGGCAGGGCGATGCGCTGTCGTGTGATTTCTTCAACATCGTATTGGAAATGATTGTGCAAAAATCACAGGCCAATACAAGAGGCACAATCTACTTCAAATCCTCGCAACTCCTTGCATACGCCGACGACATTGACATAATAGGCAGATCGCAGCGAGATGTCAGTGAGGCGTTTGCGAGTATTGAGATGGAGGCGGCAAAAATTGGTTTGGCAGTTAATGAGGGCAAGACTAAATATCTGCTGTCATCGAAAAAGGACATTTACCACCGACGTCTTGGACAGAACGTGCATATTGGCAGATATAAGTTTGAGGTAGTTAAGGACTTCATATACATATCTCGGCTCCGCAGTGACTTGGAACAACGACACCAGTTTCGAAATCAAGCGTAGAATTACTCTTGCCAACCGCTGCTTCTTTGGGCTCAAGGGGCAACTGAGAAGTAGAGCTCTCTTTCGTACGACCAAGTTGACCTTACATAAGACCTTAATTATCCCGGTTCTGTTACACGGCGCAGAAACATGGACTTTATCTAAAGCGGATGAGGAAATCCTTGGTCGTTTCGAGAGAAAGATTCTGCGTTCGATTTTCGGTCCCATTAACACAGAGGAGGGTTGGAGGAGAAGATTCAATCACGAACTGTACAGGTTGTACAGCGACATGAGTCTGGTCAGGCGTCTACGGATCCAACGCCTAAGATGGCTAGGCCATGTAGAGCGAATGGACACCACAGCTCCAGCCCGTAGAGTCTTTGAATCCAAACCCGAGGGACGAAGAAATAGAGGACGGCCGCACCTAAGGTGGCGCGCACAGCTGGAAGGGGACCTCAACCAACTGGGCGTGCGGCATTGGAAAAGACTAGCGAAAGATCGTGCTAGGTGGAGAGGCATGTTGGTTGAGGCCCAGGTTCACCCCGAACTGTAGCGCCCGTTAAGTAAGTAAGTAAGCACTTCTCCTTGGGAAAATATGCGTCTGCCTTCCAATCAGAAATATACGCAATCCTAATAGCCATGCACTATGTTGTGAAGCACAGGGGGAAGGGGGAAAGCATATGCATCTGTAGTGACAGCCAAGCTGCACTAAAAGCTGTGTGTAACCCCTTAACTAGCTCCAAATTAGTGATTGAACTCAAGTCCTTCCTGAACAAAGTCGGCAGAGTAAATTCAATAAGGCTTGTATGGGTTCCAGGCCACTCTGGGATCCCAGGGAATAAATGAGATCTCTGATGAACTCGCCAGAATGGGTTCAGAGGATAGCTTCTCAGGACCTGAGCCCGCTCTAGGTCTACCTGCATCCACGGTAAGTTCCTACATTAACTATTGTGTATTTAATACACACAACCGTAGATGGAGGGATTGTCCAGGTTGCAGGATGACTAAGCGCGTATGTCCTGATGTCTGCAAAAAATCTGCAGCATTCCTCCTGTCTTTAAGGAGAATCGACTGCAGAAGGCTTGTGGGAGCTATCACGGACCATTACACTTTTGCCAAGCATCTCTACGTGCTCGGCATCAGTGAGACGCATACCTGTGCTGCATGTGGCGAAGAGGAGGATTACACTGCAGAGCATTTCCTCTGTGATTGTCCCGCTTTTGCTCGCGCATGATGCGCATCCTTGGAGCCGACGTGGTGTGTGCCGAATCATTTAGCTCTACATCACTGAAGCTCCTTCAAATTTTTCTCCGGAAAACGGGGTAATGTAAGGTCTGAGCGCCTGAGTGCTCCAGCGGATAGAAGAAGCCTTCAATACAAAAAAAAAGGTAAGAATAAAATTACGAGCTTTCTGTCTCACAAAACCGTATTGGCAATTGGCCAAGAAAAGCTCTACCCATACACCTATACTATTCCGTCAGTACGTGGTTATCTCACAGTCTTATGAACGTAAACAAAGGACCTCTCGTACATAGTACGATATGTAACTCAATGTCTCGGTTTTATTTTGGAAACATGACCATTTCAAAAGTGCACGAATTACAAATAAACAAATAATCCAATCAACTGTTAACAATTAATAAGAAATGAATCCCTTTTGGAAGGAAAATCAATTGTTTTTGTTTTGTTTTACTACGAAGTACGAGTAGAAGGATTTCGTTTGTAAAAATTCAGATAAAAATCGATAAATAGTTTTCACCAAAATATTGTTAAAATTTTACAAAAAATTATATGTGTGTAATACCGTAATACATCGTGTTTTTGTGGTTCCATTGCTGGAAATAGAAGGACGAAAAAATAATGGTTCTAAAGGTTCCTGGCATGGGGGTGAATGTTTAATAAAATCCAGTCGATCAAGGTCATGACACTCGTATTTCGTTAGAGATTCTCTTAGGCGATACCTGGTGACAAGGAATCAACTGATTTATCGTAATTCGTATCCTATTTTCGGCATAGTGATATATTTTGACGTAAAATAGTGCACTCGTACATACAAATACACAAATATAATAAATTCATACTGTACGGATTGTGTGACGAATAATAATGAAAGTCAACGGAATAGATGTAACACATATCTCGAATGGCAATTGTTCGACAAGAACAACAACGCAGTTGTCCACGCCCTTGGAGTGTGAAAACATTGAAGATGAAGATTTATTAACAGACTCGTCATCAAGCACGTCATTAAATGCGGATAGTTGTGTAAAAGCCGGCGCACAAAAGCCCAGGTGGTTGTCATCATTGCATCACTTAGTTTTTATTTTAACATGTGCTTTGGCAGCGTTTATTGTCTTTCGCAATGTCCTAACGTGGTAAGTACCATTATTTTATTAAGTATTCGCTTAAGTGCTCATTATATGTTTTACAAATACACACAAAGTGTATATTCAAGCATACATATAAGCATACATATAAACGAATACCTTCACAGGCCTTCAAACAATCTAGCTTCTGTGATTAAACAGGGAATCATGTGAAGCAAAACTGTAATAACCACGTTTTTTTTTTTTTTTTTTTTTTTGAGAGGCTAATGCTAACGAGGAGTTTATCTACTTTCTTAACACGTTCGCGGACAAGACGGCATATGCCGTCAATGGTGAAGGAAAGTAACGGGTCATGACGGCATATGCCGTCAAAGAATTGTAGGTCTGTTATGACAAGACGGGATACCCCGACAAGAAATACATTATATGTCCATACATCAGCATTATTTGTCCTATCGGAGTGCAATTTTTTCAAGCGGCTAAGATGGGTCTCAAGGTTAATGAGGGTAAAACCAACACCGACGTATTGGCCAGAACGTCACCATGAGCGGATATAACTTTAAAGTGGTTAAGGAATTCGTCTACCTTGGCTCACTGATGACCAGCGACAACAACACCAGCGCTGAGATAAAACTCAGAATCACTCTTGCCAACCGCTGTTTCTTTGGGCTCAAGAGGCAATTGAGAAGTAGAGCCCTCTCTCGGAAAACCAAGGTGACCAAGGTTAGTTGGGTGCCCTATTGACATGATGTCACGGCTCACTTAGACTACTAAGAGTCCATTGTGCCCATTTTGAAGACTAACCCGAGGGGAACCTGTTAGTTACCCGCTGAGCTGAACCATCCACATTCAATTAAGAACCTTAGCAGTTTGCTCAGCTTAATGTCTCTTGGCTCCTCTAAACCCGAAAAGAAATAGCTCCCGAGATACGTAAGTCTTTTTCGGGCCAGTGCAGGGCATTCACACAGTAGGTGACGAATGGATTCTATTTCCTCTTCGACCCTAAAGCTTCTGCAAAAATCGTTGTAGGGCTGGCCTAGTCTAGCTGCATGATATGATATCACGCAGTGCCCAGTGAGGGCACCGACTACCAGTCGTATATTCCCTCTACCAAGATTTAGCAGACTTTCCGTCCTTTTTTTGTCATAGACAGGCCATTTTAGCCTTGCCGTAGCGCATATATCTAATTGACACCATCGCTTGTTGGCCTTTCCTAGTAGTTCCACCGCTATTTCTCTGAATAGTGTGCTGAGTGGCGTTTTAGCCTCAGTTGTGATCTGCGAAGTATCTGCGCCTGATCCCAGTCTGGCTAGTTCGTCCGCCTTCTCATTTCCGGAAATATTCACATGCCCTGGTACCCAGCAGATGGTTACCTCATTGACATCCGATATTTCTTCTAGTTTCTCTTTACAGAGTTTTACGAGCTTGGATCTTATCCATGTTGCTTGCAGAGCCTTAATGGCTGCCTGACTGTCAATATAGATTTTGATTCTCTTACCCGAGAAATTCTCCCTAAGAATCAGATCCGCGCCTTTTTTGATTGCGAGGATCTCAGCCTGGAAGACGCTACAGCCATCATCAAGTCTGTAGGAGTGACGCGCTTCCTGAGATTCGAAGTAGACTCCGGCTCCTGTACCGGTATCCGTTTTGGATCCGTCGGTATAGATTGCCAGTTCCTCTTCCGTGTTTACCATACCACTGACCCATTCCTCCCTGGAGGGAATCCTAATAGAGAATCTCCTCTCACAGCAAGAAAGTAGGGTGGTATAGTCCGTTTCGTTTGCGGACCTCAGGATAGCCCATCGATCCAGGATTGATGCGTGGCCATAAGGACATCTTTTCCAAAGACTGGATTCTTGCATCCTTAACGCAGCCCCGGCTGCAATGCTTTCACAATACATGTCTAGTGGTGGAAGGTTCAGCATTGCTTCAAGGGCCGCCGTTGGTGTGGATTTCATAGATCCAGTCACCGCCAGACAGCCAGCCCTCTGAATCCTTGTAAGACTTTGAAGGTTGCATTTCTTCTCAAGTGCTTTCCACCAGACAATTGATCCATAGACTTAAATAGGTCTTACCACCGCGGTGTATAGCCAGTATACTACCTTTGGTTTAAAGCCCCGGGTCCTTCCGAAGAGTATAGTGCCACGTAAGGTTTTTTGGTTCTTTCATTTATGTTGTCCTTCCAGCTAAGCTTGGAATCTAGAATTATTACAGGATACCTAGCGGATTTCTTCGGAATCAGGTCGATACCATTTATACGTGGATATGTATAATTAGGTATTGATCTTTTTCGTGTGAAGAGGACAATCTCAGTTTTTGTTGGATTTACCCCTAGGCCCCGTTCCTTGATCCAGTTATTCACCAATAGCAGCGCATAACTTAGTCTTTCACTGAGGACCTGAGGAAATTTCCCAGGTACCAGGATGGTAATGTCATCGGCATAGGCCGTGACGTTAAAAGCCTGTGTCTCTAGGAGCTTTAGCAATTCGTCGACTACGAGGAGCCACAGGAGAGGCGATAGAACACCCCCCTGTGGTGTGCCACGGCTGACTCTCACCCTTCCATTTGCTCCTCCTATCGACGAGTTTACTATACGAGTACTTAGCATTTGTTCAACCCATCTACAGATTCCCGAATTTATGTGGGCCATCCGTAGGCTGGATATTATTGCCTTGGTACTGAAGTTATTAAAGGCACCCTCAACATCTAGAAAGGCCCCCAGGTCATATTCCATAGCATTGAGTGCCTTTTCTATCGTATAGATCACCCTGTGAAGAGCGGTATCTACCGATCTACTCTTTATGTAAGCGTTATGTGGTTGTGATAAGTAGCTATCACCAATCTCATCGCTTATGTATTTGTCGATTAGTCGTTCCAGTGTTTTCATAAGGAAGGAGGATAGGCTGATAGGTCTATACTCCTTTGCCGTGGCATGGTTGACCTTCCCTGACTTGGGTATAAACACCACCCTGACCTCCCTCCATACCTGTGGGACATAACCCATCCTGAGGCACCAGCAGTAAATGCGTTCTAGCCAGGGGATGATAAGTTCGCCTGGTTCTTGCAGCATTTTCGGATATATACTGTCTATTCCTGGCGCCCTGTAGGGTTCGAATGCAGTAAAATTATTCGAACCCTACAAGGCGCCAGACGATCTTATCGATTATTTCAGGCCCAGTCTGTTCCCTTACCAGTGTAATTGCCGTCTCGAATGTTTCCGCGTTTACACAGTTAGGGAAGTGACATTTTAGTACGGCATCAAGGATGCTTTCGTTTGAGTCTGTCCAGCTACCATCAGATTTCCTGATTGAAGAAACCTGCGTAGGAGCCTTGGCAAGGACCTTTCTCAGACGAGCCCCATCCGTACATGATTCGATAGACCCGCAGAATTTTCTCCACGAGCTTTTTTTTTGCGAATCTAATTTCCTTTTTGAGTCGTTTAACATTATCTCTGTAAGTTGACCATTCGATGGAACCCTCTTTAGCGAGTTTCCAACTATGTCTGGAGATACGTAGCCGCTCTGCTATTTTTGCGTTCCACCACGGTGGGTGGTTCTTTTTGCTTGGTTTTTTGATGGGGCAAGATCTCTCGAAGGACCGGTTCAGCTTATCGGTTAGGTTCAGTATCATCTTATCGATGTCTTTTGTGGAGTTGGGATTTCCATTCGGAGGCCGAACTAGGGTTTTTCCCAATTCCGTGTTGAACTTTTGCCAATTCGCCTTCCGCGGATTCCGAAAGACATTGCCATCCGTTAAACAAAGATTCAGATCAAAGAGTATCCAGCAATGGTCAGCAAGTGACGCTTTGTCGAACACTCTCCAGTCCGAGACCTTTGCGTTACCGTTTCCATTTACTAAAGTAACGTCTACAACCTCCCTTCTATTTTTAGTGATAAAAGTTGGTGAATTACCACGGTTACATATAGTTAAGTTAGTATTAAGGACATAACCGAACAGAGCCTCACCTCTACTATTTGTGTTAGTGCTACCCCAAATGGTATGATGGGCGTTAGCATCACACCCTAAGACTAAGTTCTTCTTACCTTGTTTGGTCATTGAGACCAGTTTCCTTACTCCTTCCGAGGGGACGTCCGTGCCTCTATATAAGACCTTAATCATCCCAGCGGATGAAGATGCCCTTGGTCATTTCGAGAGGAAAATTCCGCGTACTATCCATACTGCGTTTGTTCAAACGGTGTATGGAGGAGAAGATATAACGAAGAACTATACGGGTTGTACAGCGACATCGGCCTGGTACGACGTCTACGGATACAGCGTCTAAGGTGGCTAGGCCATGTAGAGCGCATGGAAAATACAGCTCCGACCCGAAGAGTCTTCGAATCCACTCCGGAAGGAAGGCGCGGCAGAGGACGGCCGCATCATCGGTGGCGCACGCAGGTGGAAGGGGACCTTAACCAACTGGGCGTGCGGCGCTGGAAACAGCTGGCCAAAGACCGTGCCAGCTGGAGACGCTTGTTGGTTGAGGCCCAGGTTCACCACGGACTGTAGCGCCACCTAAGTAAGTAAGTATGCACTTATCTAGATGCCATGAACTCAAAATCCCAAAATTGTTTGTGTAACTTTATATTGGTGCTCACTGTATGTACATACATACATATGTCAATTGTAAATTAAACAACACTCTTTCTACACCCTCAATTAAGGTTCGCTCAAGGTTGTTTATAATGCATGAATTACGAAAAAGCGACGACACATCTCATACTTACGAGTATATCTGAATACAAGATTATATACGGAGTACTATGATATGTATCTATATGTACATATAGAAGAAGAAAGAAAATCAAATTATGTAGCTACGCGCATGAGCGTCCCGATTAAACCTGTTCATTGATATTACTTCCCAATCTCTTGATTCTTCCCCCGTGGACAAAGGAAATACGCGAACAATTTTATCCGATCCCCACCAGCAATCCCACAAGAGTCGTGTCCAGATTAAATAAACGCAAAACAGCCATCGGGTCACTGTATTCCAAAGTAACTAGCCGACTGTAAAATATTTTTCTTTTTACATTATCATTCCAGCTAGACTAGCCGGCGAGTGTTGAACAGATTCTGCAGCTTCGCTGCGTAGTTTAGGTCACTACTATACCCAGGGCCGGTGCTTTGTTTTGTTTTTGTTTTTTGCAATTCACATTTTTTTTTTTTTTTTTACTTTTTCCACGATAATATATTGCACAAACGAATCATGAATAAAGAATTAATATATTTTGATTTTCCAACAAGGCATTTGCAAAGCTTCTGGGGTGCATCCGGTGATTTTTGGCAAGCACAATGGGACAAGTTCATAGATATAACAGGAAAGTATCCAAGTTAATATGCACGTTTTATAACATTTGTGTATTTAATAGATTCGTATCTATGAAAAATGTTTATAAAGTCAATTAAGCAGATTCGTTATTGTATAACAGATTTGACGTTTGACATACATACAATACGTGATCGCATTCATTTGAATCACAGATACATTTGTTTGTTATTCGCACAAAACAGAGTAAATTGATTACTCACGCTCACAGAAAAACACAATAGAGGAAACGAAAAGAAGGAAAAAATCTGTTTCTCTATGAGGAAATACACTTCTGTTTTCCTTTCATGAAAATGCATTTTTTTGGTATTTTGCAGGCGAAGATCCATTGTTCCTCTGGGTGGTGGGGTCAACAGTGTTCACGTTGTTTGTTTACTGGCTTTTCGGCGGAGTTTATACATTTTTGGATCTTACGAATCGACCACGATTCTTGAGGAAATACAAAATCCAGCCAGGAACCAACGAACCAGTTGACAGACATCGACTATTAAAGGTCAAACCTTTTTTCTTTCAAAAAAAAATCTTTGATAGAACTTACATATATTTCTCACAGGTGATTACAAGGGTTATATCAAACCAGATTTTTGTCGGCATACCTATAGCCTTTCTAAGCTACAAGCTCATGAAATTCCGGGGATTAACATCAATACGAGAGTTGCCGACATTTCATTGGGTCTGCTTCGAGTTAACAGTGTGCATTTTGATGGAGGAGATCGGCTTCTACTATTCACACCGACTCTTGCACAGTAAACATATCTACAAGCTCATTCATAAACAGCATCACGAATGGACTGCTCCGATAGCAGTAACAGCACTGTACTGTCATCCCATTGAGCATATATTTAGTAATTTATTTCCACCATTCTTGGGTGTTTTCCTCATGGGTAGTCATGTGGCTACAGCCTGGCTATGGTTTGCCTTAGCCATCTTGTCCACGTTGAATGCACATTCAGGATATCATTTACCGTTTTTCCCCAGTCCCGAAGCTCATGATTTTCACCATTTGAAGTAAGTTTTAATTACTTTTGAGTTGAAATTTCCGATTCAACCTTTTCACTTCCCATTTTAGATTCAATAATTGTTTTGGAGTGTTGGGTGTACTCGACCGGCTACATGGCACCGATTCACTATTCCGCTCGACGAAGGCCTATGCCAGGCATATAATGATGCTCAGTCTAGTTCCGCCGCGTGAAGCCTTCCCAGATGAATCAAAATAAGGTCATAGAGAACCGAAATTGTTTTACTAAGAAAAACAAAAAGACATAGCTGTAGGTGTAGTAGAAGTAGAATAAAAAAACAAAAATAAAATAAAATCACGCGAAGGCATTCAGGATTATACACAACAACAACAACAACAAATACAACTACTCGGATAAAAGATTTTGTAACACTATTTTAGAAAATTATACTTTAGTTTTTACTTCATTTAAAATAGAGTGAGTAGATGGGTTTAGGATGGTTAGAGTGCACAAAGTTAAATGAGTTTTTATTAAAGTAACTTCTTCTGGTGATGTCCGTAAATACAATATGTGATAGATATGTTTTATTTTTTGTATATGACAAAGAATGTATGTATGTATAGCTTAGGAGTGAATCACTAACAAAAAAAAAAACAAGAAACAACTACACTATAAACGGCGATGAGGAATTCACATCTGCATCTTGTACTAAAAGTAAATGTGTAGAATAAATGTATTGTACTATATACTTTTTTCTTTTTTCAACTGCTAAAAAGGTTTGGGATGTTATCTGATGGTCGGATTAAAAATAGAGATTCTGCCACTTACTTTACTTAGGTGGCGCTACAGTCCGTGGTGAACCTGGGCCTCAATCAACAAGCGTCTCCAGCCGGCACGGTCTTTGGCCAGCTGTTTCCAGTGCCGCACGCCCAGTTGGTTAAGGTCCCCATCCGCCTGCGTGCGCCACGGCTGAGGCGGCCGTCCTCTGCCGCGCCTTCCTTCCGGAGTGGATTCGAAGACTTTTCGAGTCGGAGCTGTATCTTCCATGCGCTCTACATGGCCTAGCCACCTTAGACGCTGTATCCGTAGACGTCGTACCAGGCCGATGTCGCTGTACAACCCGTATAGTTCTTCGTTATATCTTCTCCTCCATACACCGTTTGAACAAACGGGACCGTAGATAGTGCGCAGAATTTTCCTCTCGAAACGACCAAGGGCATCTTCATCCGCTTTTGTTAAGTTCCAAGCCTCTGCGCCGTAAAGGAGGACTGGGATGATCAAGGTCTTATATAGTGTCACCTTGGTTTTCCGAGAGAGGGCTCTACTTCTCAATTGCCTTTTGAGCCCAAAGAAACAGCGGTTGGCAGGAGTGATCCTGCGTTTTATCTCAGCGCTGGTGTTGTTGTCGCTGGTCATCAGTGAGCCAAGGTAGACGAATTCCTTGACCACTTCAAAGTTAAATCCGCCCATGGTGACGTTCTGGCCAATACGTCGGTGTTGTCCGTCTCTTTTAGATGAAAGCAGATATTTGGTTTTACCCTCATTAATCTTGAGACCCATCTTAGCCGCTTCTACCTCAATGCTCACGAAAGCCTCATTGACGTCCTGCTGTTTTCGTCCAATTACGTCAAAATCGTCGGCGTACGCAAGCAATTGCGTAGACTTGAAATAAATCGTACCTCTTGTGTTGGCCAGTGACTCTTGCACGATTTTCTCAAGCACGATGTTGAAAAAGTTGCACGACAGCGCGTCGCCCTGCCTAAATCCTTTTTTAACATCAAAGGTCTCGGTTTGCTCATTACCGACCTTAATGGAGCAGCGAGAATTCTCCATTGTCATCCTGCACAGTCGGACGAGTTTGACAGGGATGTTAAAACTAGAAATGGCTTTGTACAGCTCGTCTCTATATACGCTGTAATACGCGGCCTTGGAATCGACGAAGAGGTGGTGAGTGTCGATTTGGTATTCCTGGGTCTTCTCCAAGATCTGCCGTAGCGTAAATATTGTGGATTTACCTGGCCTGAAACCACACTGATAAGAGCCGATAAGGTTATCCACAAACGGTTTCAGGCGTTCACACAATACGGCAGAGAAGATCTTATATGCGATGTTAAGGAGACTTATTCCCCTATAGTTCGCGCAGTTATAGGGGTCTCCTTTCTTATGGACCGGGCAAACGATGCTGAGATTCCATTCGTCGGGCATGCTTTCCTCCGACCATACCTTGCAGATGAGATGGTGCATGCACCTTACCAGCTCATCTCCAGCCGCCTTGAAAAGCTCAGCAGACAGGCCGTCTGCGCCAGCGGCTTTATTAGACTTAAGTCTTGATATCGCTATTTTGACTTCGTCTAGGTCGGGTGGACTGAATTCTGTTACTTCGTGGTCCATTGCGAATGGCTCGCCCTGCCTGACAGCGGTATCTTGTCTATCATCGCCGTTATACAGTCTGCAGAAGTGGTCTTTCCAAATCCTCAGCATCGACTGCGACTTTACTACCAGTTTTCCATTTTCATCCCCGCAGGCCGCCGCTCTGACTTTGTAGCCATGGCATGTTCGTTTTACCTTATTGTAAAACTTACGGGCGTCATTCCTGCGGAAGCATCTCTCCATCTCCTCGATCTCACGCTTTCCGTGCTCTCTCTTCTTTCTTCTGAAAAGCGTGTGTTCCTCTCTTCTCTTCTGCTCATAGATTTCGCGAGCAGCTCTCGTCCGTCGTTGCAGCATGGCTTTATATGGATCTTGTTTTGCTGCATGGGCTTGTTCGCATTGTTCATCGAACCAGGGGTTTCTAGGTGGTGGCTGCTTGAAACCCAGCACCTCTGAGGCAGCATCTCTGACGGCGCTCTGGCAATGAACCCATTCCTGCTCTATTGTTTGTGCTGCTGTGGGCGGATTTTGAGAGAGCTTTGAGGAGACACGATCGGCAAAGATTCTGGCAGTCTCTTGCGATTGTAGCTTTCCAACTTACGTAGTCCTACTCGACTCCTAAGCATTCTTGATATCCCCATTCGTACCTTGGCTACAACAAGGTAGTGGTCCGAGTCGATGTTGGCCCCTCGGAAGGTTCGTACGTCGAGAATACAGGAGGAGTGTCTGGCGTCGATCGCAATATGATCAATCTGGTTGGTGGTCGATTGATCACAAGACCGCCAGGTACCCTTGTGGATGTTGAGATGGGGGAATCGCGTGCTTGCTACAAGGAGGTTACGCCCCGCTAGGAAATCGATTAGCCTTAATCCGTTGTCGGATGTGGTGTTAAGGAGGCTATGCTTTCCTATGATCGACTCAAATATGTCCTCCTTGCCCAGTTTTGCATTGAAATCTCCTAGGACTATTTTTGTGTCGTAGCTGGGACATTGGGCATATGTTCTGTCTAGGAGATCGTAGAATTCTTCTTTGAGTCGATCGTCCTTTTCTTCCGTTGGGGCGTGAGCGCATATTAAGCTAATGTTTCCAAATTTAGCTTTGATGCGGATTGTTATGAGGCGTTCGAGATTCTGCCAGGTCTTAAGAAAAACGAAGTACTTTTTTTCATTTTCTTTTACGTACCACGGAGAGCACCGTGGCGTAGTGGGTAGTGTGTTGGCCTCTGACGCCGATGACTCGGGATCGAATCCCGACACAGCCATGTCATCGAACGTGTTTTTCACGGCGTTCCTCCTCGGCGGGGTACTGGCAAAACCCCCCGTAGTATACTTGCCATGAAAAAGCTTCTCGACTCACGCCGTTCGGAATCGGCATTAAACTGTATGTCCCTTTCACCTATGTGAAAATGAAATCACACACAACATGGGTGATTGAGAGAAGCTCGGCTCAGGTTCTTCATGGACTGTAACGCCAACATACATACATTTTACGTACTTTTCCTTGATACACATCTTGTAAAAAAATTGTTTTTCTCTTTCACACACGGGAGTTGTAAACATATGCGCATATGTATCTTCGAGATATATACATATGTCAACAGGTCGTAGTTTTGGGCTTTCCAGCTAAATTGTGCCGGGTTGGGTGCGAAACCAAAGGCATAGTTAAAGGACGGTTATCTTTTTATCCAAACATCACTTTAGATACCTAGGCTGTATTGCTTACAATTTTGTAATACTTAAGCTTGATGCACTGTTCCCTTTTAGCCTAAACTGGGATTAAATACCACTATCGTGAAGAGAGATAAAGGTAAAACATTATTACGGACACGAACCGACGGTTATGTTCGAATTTCGCTGTCAAAGTTTGGAATGCTCTGATGAAGCTAAAATGGAAATGATGGCAAATTTCAGTAAGCGGCATACTGCTGAAGGATGGTAAAGGACTAGAAAAGGCCTCGTAGGGGTAGCATCTGCCGACGGATGCTAGCCCGACAAAATGCGAGTAAGAGCCTCTGCAGCCGAACATCGAACATCTAGCAGAGCTGCAGCTAGACAGGTCCTAATTCCACCTCCTCGTGGTGCCATCTGGAAATTTCCTTACAAGGGAAATTACTGACGGAAGAGGCCGAATGGCGAGTATCCTGCGCCACCAACAGTATTAGTTTCGGTTTGGGCTATGGTCTAGCAAACCATAACCGTAAAACCACTGATTGCTCAGAAACAAAAAACAGCCTCGGATAATCAAACGGAACGGATTTATGTTGACGACCCCTTAAGAAAACAAAAAACAAACAAGGACCTTCGATTCTGTACGTGGAATGTTAGGTCCCTAAACAAACCACGTGCGGCCGAACAACTTGCGGGCGCCCTAGACCGCCATAAAGCGGACATAACCGCCATCCAGGAAATGCGATGGAATGGACCGGGTAAAAAGCGGATGAAAAACTGCGACATTTACTACGGTGACTGCTATAGGGAGAGAGGACAGAGACTATTTGGATGTGGATTTGTAGTTAGAGGTGTCCTAAGACATAAACTCCTAAGTTTCGAGTATGTGAATGAACGCCTCATAACACTCCGCATCAAGGCAAATTTCTCTAACATCAGCCTCATATGGGTCCATGCCCCCATGGAAGACAAGGATGACTCCATCAAAGATGATTTCTTTGATCTCCTAGACAGAACATAAACCAAATGCCCCAGCTATGATACCAAAATCATACTAGGAGATTTTAACGCTTAGCTGGGTAAAGAAAGCATCTTTGAACGGGTCATCGGCAAACACCACATCCGATAACGGATCAGCCTGTCCACCTTGCCACGGGGCGAAATCTTCTTTTAGCCAGCACACGATTTTCCCACCTCGATATATACAAAGGCACCTGGCGGTGGCGCAGTGGGTAGTGTGTTGGCCTCTGACGCCGATAACTCGGGATCGAATCCCGACACAGACATGTCATCGAACGTGTTTTTCACGGTGTTTCTCCTCAGCGGGGTTCTGACAAAACCCCCTGTAGTAAAATTGTCATGAAAAGCTTCTCGAAATTCGCCGTTCGGAACCGGCAATAAACTGTAGGTCCCTTTAACCTATGTGAAAATTAAATCACACACAACATGGGTGATTGAGAGAAGCTCGGCTCAGGTTCTTCATGGACTGTAACGCCAACATACATACATACCTGGCGGTCGCCAGAACCAGACTGATCACATCGTGATGGATGTCAGACACTCCTCCACTATTCTTGATGTTCGCACTTTCCGAATAGCGATACGTTAACCCATAACACCGCGAAGTAGAATTAAAACACCAAGGTATGACGTCGGAAAGTTACTATAGCCGGAGATCGCCAGTGCCTTTGCCAACCACGTCTCGCTTAAGCTCTCCGAAATACCTCAATTTTTCACTCAGTCAGTAGAGCAACAATGGAATCTGTGCAAACAAGCCCTGAAGAGCACAGCAACGGAAGTGCTGGGCCTTAAAGCTCCACCACGACGAAACATCTGGTTCGATGACGAGCGTAGAAGGATTCATGCGGAAAAGGAGGAGGCATACAAAGCCTCACTACGCGAAAAAACAAGAGCGGCTCGTGAGCTCTACGAGCTTAGAAGAAGGGAGGAACATAAGCTTCTCAAGAGAAAAAAGAAAGAGCACGAGAAGCGGGCGATTGAAAACTAGGAGAGGTGCTATTGCAGGCACGACGTTCGAAGATTTCATCAACGGATAAAACGAATGTCTCAAGGCTATAAAGCCCGAACGGAGGCCTGTAAGGATGAGAACGGACACCTAGTAGTTGGATCGCAGTCGATGCTGAGAACTTGGAAAAACTACTTCGGCAGACTGTATAACGGCGATGACAGCCAACATACCGCCGTCAGGCAGAATGATTCATTTCTTAACCACGAAGATCGCAGAGAATTCCGTCTCCCTGATTTCGAAGAAGTTGAGATTGCCATGTCGAAACTCAAGTCGAATAAAGCTACTGGCGCAGATGGACTGTCTACTGAGCTCTTCAAAGCGGCTGGGGGTGAGCTGGCTAGGAGCATGCACCGGCTCATCTATAAGATATGGTCAGAGGAAAGCATGCCCGAGGAATGGAGTCTCAGCATTGTTTGGCCGATCCACAAAAAAGGAGACCCCTTGGACTGCGCCAACTATAGAGGAATAAGTCTCCTTAATGTCGCATACAAGATCTTCGCTGCTGTTTTGTTTGAACGCCTGAAGCCATTCGTAAATAAGCTGATAGGTCCTTATCAGTGTGGCTTCAGGCCAGGGAAGTCCATCATCGATCAAATCTGCACACTACGGCAGATCCTGAAGAAAACCAATGAATTTCAAGTCGACACTCACCATCTATTCGTCGACTTCAAGGCCGCATACGGCAGCGTAATTAGAGTCGAGCTATATAACGCCATGTTTATTTTTGACATCCCTGCTAAGCTCGTCAGACTATGCAGGATGACCCTGGAAAATGCTCGCTGCTCCATCCGAATCGGTGCAGAACTGACCGATAGCTTCGAAGTCAAAAAGGGATTTAGACAGGGCGATGCGCTGTCGTGTGATTTTTTTAACATCATATTGGAAATGATTGTGCAAAAGTCACAGGCCAATAGAAGAGGCACAATCTATTTCAAATCCTCGCAACTCCTTGCATACGCCGACGACATTGACATAATAGGTAGATCGCAGCGAGATGTCAATGAGGCGTTTGCGAGTGTTGAGATGGAGGCGGCAAAAATTGGTTTGGCAGTTAATGAGGGCAAGACTAAATATTTGCTGTAATCGAAAAAGGACGTTTACCACCGACGTCTTGGACAGAACGTGCATATTGGCAGATATAAGTTTGAGGTAGTTAAGGACTTCATATACATATCTCGGCTCCGCAGCGACTTGGAACAACGAGACCAGTTTCGAAATCAAGCGTAGAATTACTCTTGCCAAACCGCTGCTTCTTTGGGCTCAAGGGGCAACTGAGAAGTAGAGCCCTCTTTCGTACGACCAAGTTGACCTTACATAAGGCCTTAATTATCCCGGTTCTGTTATACGGCGCAGAAACATGGATCTTACCTGAAGCGGATGAGGAAATCCTTGGTCGTTTCGAGAGAAAGATTTTGCGTGCGATTTTCGGTCCCATAAACACAGAGGGGGGTCGGAGGAGAAGATTCAATCATGAACTGTATGGGTTGTACAGCGACATGAGTCTAGTCAGGCGTCTACGGATCCAACGCCTAAGATGGCTAGGCCATGTAGAGCGAATGGACACCACAGCTCCAGCCCGTAGAGTCATTGAATCCAACCCCGAGGGACGAAGAAATAGAGGACGGCCGCACCTAAGGTGGCGCGCACAGGTGGAAAGGGACCTCAACCACCTGGCCGTGCGGCATTGGAAAAGACTAGCGAAAGATCGTGCTAGGTGGAGAGGTATGTTGGTTGAGGCCCAGGTTCACCCCGAACTGTAGCGCCGGTTAAGTAAGTATGTACGTATGTGCGTATGGGCGTACCTCGATTATCTCAAGAACCAAAGACGATATTGCCATGAGATCGGGTTCATTCTACACGTCATTTTCAGCAGTTTTTTTAGTTTTTTGTTAGAAATTAAATATCTGAAAAATAGGCAAAAAAAAAAATTAACAACACGCGGTGTTCCCAAGCGGTCCCCCATCTAAGTACTAACCGCACACGACGCTGGTTGATTGCGGTGGCCGGGCGAGAACCGATACATATGGGATTGCTCGGACAGTGTTGTAGTTGGGTAAGGAAACGCATACTCATGAGCTACTAGTGAGTGTGCACTACCCCCCCCCCCCCCCCCCCCCCCCCACGAGCAATTATTAAACGCACGCACTCGTGAGTAATTGGCTGTGAGCACTTTTATTTTCGCTCGCGAACAGAAGTGTGTGTGCATTTATAGAAACTCACCCCTGTACGCACTTCATATGTTCATTAAAGAGAACGCACACTTATGTGTACTCCGTAGGATGGGTTCTGTTTAATGCACAAGTGAGTGCGCACATGGGGTGAGTTTCCATAAATGCACACACTCGCGTTCGTGAGCTCAAATGAGTTGATTTACTGCTCGGGAGTTGTTTGCAGAATGATAAAACATGGAAACACTTCACTTGAACATTGTTTTTTTTTATTTTCCGTTTTTATAATATTTTAGTCTAAGATGGCTTCATTATCTATAAAGTCCAAATTAGAAACTTTCAGCAAACGAAATTGCACACGCAATAGATTGTTTAATGTGCGTACATTCGAGGGTGCGTTTCCTTACCCTGGTACATGGAGCGACAGCAAATAGGCGGCTTGATGCCAACAACACGGGGTGTTTCCAAGCGGTTCCCCATCTAAGTATTGACTGTGCCCGATGCTGGTTGATTGCGATGATCGGACGAGAACTCGTTAATCTTTTTCAGCATTTACATCAGCAATTTGATAGTTTCTGTTCACCAATCGATAATATTCACAGACGACCTTATCATGTACAGAACGGTTCCAACAATCGACATAATTTTTACCCTACTGCACCGTAACATCTATTAGATTCAGCAATACTGTAACGTTAAAAATCAACCTCCTGAACGCCTTTGCTTACGGCCTCTACAGGCACTGGCGAAGGCTTGATCATTATCCATATTTTGACATCTACGACCCAAAACCACTGCACTCCATTCAGGTTGTGTGTGAACCTGGGCGGAACTCCTCCTCTCCCTGTTACGTTCGCTACTTTGATAAAAATGTAAATGTTGTTTCAGCGAGCGCCCAGGATGCTTTTGCTCTGTTTCATAGCAGCCGTAACTTGATCTTTGGGGCTTACTACCCCACCAATATGTATCATGAGAATGTGCGACAAAAAGGGTTTTTTTAATCACTGTTATACACTCGGGAGGCTCTACTACTCTCGCTTGCTGGTCACAAGCATTAGTGCTGCTTTTATATCGCTCCAGTAATCATATTGCTGCGGACGCACGCGGACATTATTTCCAGTCTAATAATAATTAGTAAATAGATTTGCTTAATTTTCACAACAACGTATCAGTAAGATTAGACATATCATCTTAAGAGAATCAGGAGCCTTTTAGTGTGTATAAATAATAATTGGGGCATGAATTAATGATAACGATCGATTCACTTAATGTAGGTACTGTGTATTTTGCCTTTACCAAGAGTTTATTTTGGTTTAGCTATTTTGCTCTAGCAAATCGTTATCAGTACTTCTGCAATAACAATGGACAAGGTCTGACAATTCCAACAATTCAGAGCATTGCTATAAATGAGGCGGTACCAATAACTAATGATGAACTTTAATCCATTTGATATCTGGCAAAGCACCGTCCGGCAACTCGATGTCCAGTGGAATCAGCTCCTAGACGTGATTGGTAATTTGAAAAATTAATTTTATTCTCAAAAACAAACTCTGTACCGAACAGGTGATAATGACGACCATATTTGGCTTTACGGGACGGGAGTGCTTCCTACCTTGGTCTATTGGATTATTGGAGGTCTCTTCATCTACATGGATATTTCACTAAAACCCTCATTTTTGAGGAAATATAAGGTGCAAACTGGTGAAAATGAACCATTGAGCTGGGCAAAGCTGAAAAAGGTAAAATAAACTTTTAACAAAATGCTAGAAAAATTCTAACAAGCTGATATTCATTTAGGCTATTAGGGTGATTGCATTTAATTATTTCGTAATTGGTTTCACGGGAATATATGTTTTCTACCAACTCATGAAAACAAAAGGACTTAGACCACTCCGTGAACTTCCCACATTCTCTTCGATTATCGTTGATCTCGGGGCCTGTGTTTTTATCGAGGAATTCTTGTTCTACTATAGCCATCGATTGTTACACTACAAATGGTTGTACAAGTGGATTCATAAGAAGCATCACGAATGGACTGCACCAGTGGCAATTACCGCTGTTTACTGTAATCCCATCGAACACGTTGTGAGCAATTTATTGCCAGTATTTGCCGGTGCATACATTATGAGATGTCACGTAGTAACAACCTGTATTTGGTTAACATTGGCCGTGACCAATACTTTGTTTGACCATTCAGGCTATCATTTTCCATTTGTCACTACTCCGGAGTTCCACGATTTCCATCATGCCAAGTGAGTCTTGGAATAGAAGGCGATATGTTTCAGCGAATCCGTGAATTAATGAGTTTTCTATGAAATTTTTAGATTTACAAGTAACTTTGGAGCGTTAGGATTACTGGACTGGTTGCACGGAACAGATGTTGCCTTTCGAAAGTCTCAGTCGTTTAGACGACATAAATTGCTTTTAAGTTTAAAATCAGCTCGCGAAGAGTTTCCGGATAGCAAGGCGAAAGAAAGAAAAAGAAATTGTTGAATTGAACCCATTTTGCTTGTTAATCACAGACGATATAGCGAACAATTACCAATATCCTTCTCTTATTATCTAATCAAAATGTGGACAATTAAAAGCAACTTCAGCAGTACTTCTTTCCTGTCCTTCTACTAATGGTATAAACGCAGGACTTCAAAAAAAAAATAAAAAAAATGAACTATACTGGCAAACCTCTCATTAGTTGCAAGTTCATTGCAACATTAATCTTTTCTATAGGGTCTTAAAATAAGGACTTCTGAACTTTGACAGTTGATAACGACCATACCTGTTAAATTGGCTGTCATTATTTAACCTGTTTTGCCAAATCACCGTGGATAGACATAGCGTTCAACAACACGTGCAAACGATAAAATTGTATTATCGAAATTGGTGTTCTGTTCGGGCAACGTTCCGCGTGCTTCGCCCATTTTACGGTCGCCATAATCGTCCACACAGCAAACTACAAAGGTTGTGAAATATATGTGTAGGTCTCTGAAGCTACAAAAATGTCTACCTCTTAGAAGCAAAGAGATCCCAATAACATAACCAACTCCTACTCCACCTACATCTACAATACTACTGCCACTTACGCAGAAGCTGCAAAGTCTGAATCCCAAACTTCCAAAACCCTATCACACACAAAACAAAAACAGCCCGCTGAAGCTCCCAACTAACCCACCTACTCCCATAACATTAACAACACCTCAGCAAACACAATCTTCAAATGACCTTACTGCAATGAAAACAATGATACAACAACTAGTGACACAAATCACTAATATGATGAACCAAACTGAGTAACTAAATATGAAGTTAGACCGACTAAACATCGTCATTTGGAATGCTAACGGACTGCAGCAGCATGTCAACGAACTCCATAGACATCTTGTTGATCTCAGAAACACATTTCACAGACAAAATACCCGAATACAATGTGTATTAAACAAATCACCCTGACAGCAAAGCTCATGGTGGCACAGCAATCATAATAAGACAGACAATCAAATCAATAGACCTTGCAGGCTACAAAGCTGAGCATATCCAAGCAACGACCATACAAATTGAAGATGCATACGGATCACTCACAATTTCGGCACTCTACTGTCCACCTAAGTTTATCATATCGACAAAAAACACAGACTGGGGCTCCAGATTAACAAACAGAAAGGGAAGCATCCTTTTAAATGTTCTAAGATCACTTATCGTGCATTTTCTCAGCCAAGGGGAACCAACATACTGGCCCTCAGATATAAATAAGAAACCCGATCTCATTGACTTCTGTTTATACAAAAGTATACCCAGGACAAGATTAACCGCAAAAACTTCCCTTGACCTCTCTTCCGACCATTCCCCAATCATAACCACCTACGAGACCAAAGCTACCGCGCTCATTTACAATACAAGGATTTACAACAAAATAACTGACTGGCAAACACTTAAGGGCATCCTAACAGGAGATCTGCCACACAGAATCCCCCTAAAATGCACTGACAACATAGACAGCGCAATAATCTACGCTAACGAAACCATAATAAACGCCTTGAGCATCTGTACGCCACAGATTGTCTCAGCTGAACGTTACTCATACACTCCCCAATATATCCTAAACAAAATTAGACACAAACGCAATACTCAAAAACTATGGCAAACGAACCCCCCGGACTAAATACCAAACTAAATAAGACCATAGGACCATCAAAGAACTTAAGGACATATTACAAGAGCATAAAAACAAACAACTCAACAATTACTTGAAAAACTTGACGCCGACTTTCCAAACGAACTACTCTCTCTGGAAAGCCACAAAAAATTTGAAACAGACAACTTCACACCAACCACCAATATTAAACGAAAACGAATCCTAAATCCTGGTCTAAGACAAATGTAGAAAAAGCTGCAACTTTAGCGAACTTCCTTGCCAACTGCTTCACAAATGAAAAGGACAACAATTCACAATATTTAAACGTCCAAACCACGAATGAACCAATTCCAACCAAAAATGAAATTGGCCTTCATATTAAGAATAGTCTCAAGCCCAATAAGTGCCCTGGCTACGACATGATAAATGGGAAAATCTTGAAAGAACTACCCGAACACGCAATTATCTATATCAGAAATATATTTAACGCTGTAATTCGAACTAAATACTTCCCAAAAGCATGGAAAGTCGCTGAAGTGCACTTCATCCCCAAACCAGGAAAAGACGTAACAAAAGCAAGTAGCTATCGACCCATTTGCCTTTTACCAGTCTTATCCAAACTCCTGGAAAAATTTTACAGAAAAGACTACAATCAATAGTTGACAAAAACAACGTTGTACCGAATCACCAATTCGGGTTCAGACAACATCGGGCCTCCTCATCAGTTTTTGATAGTGTCCATGCTTCTGCGCCGTACAACAGGACCGGGATGATAAGGGTCTTATATACTTAGAGTCAGCTTTGTCGTTCGGGAGAGGGCTCTATTACTCAATTGCCTCCCGAGCCCAAAGAAAAAGCGATTGGCAAGAGTGATTCTGCGTTTGATTTCGGAAGTGATGTCGTTGTTGCAGGTCACTGCGGAGCCAAGGTAGACGAAGTCCTTAACTACCTCGAACTTATATCTGCCTATACAAACATTCTGGCCAAGACGTCGGTGGTAAGCGTCCTTTTTTGATGACAGCATATATTTAGTTTTGCCCTCGTTTACCGCCAGACCAACTCTTGCCGCCTCGAACTCAATACTCGCAAACGCCTCATTGACATCTCGCTGTGATCTACCTATTATGTCAATATCGTCGGCGTATGCGAGGAGTTGTGAGGATTTGAAATAGATTGTGCCTCTTGTATTGGCCAGTGATTTTTGCACAATCATTTCCAATATAATGTTGAAGAAATCACACGACAGCGCATCGCCCTGCCTAAATCCTTTTTTGACATCAAAACTATCGGTAAGGTGTTCACCGAATCAGATGGAACAGCGAGAATTCTCCAAAGTCATCCTGCATAGTCTGATGAGTTCAGCAGGTATGGCAAAGGTGGATATAGCGTTGTATAGCTCGTCTCTAATTACGCTGTCGTATGCGGCTTTGAAGTCGACAAATAGGTGGTGAGTGTCGACTTGAAATTCATTGGTTTTTTCCAGGATCTGCCGTAGTGTGAATATTTGGTCGATGGTGGACTTCCCTGGCCTGAATCCGCACTGATAAGGACCTATCAGCTTATTTAGAAAAGGCTTCAGGCGTTCACACAAAACGGTAGAGAAGATTTTATACGCGATGTTAAGGAGACTTATTCCTCTGTAGTTGGCGCAATCAGAGGGGTCTCCTTTCTTGTGGATCGGGCATACGATGCTGAGACTCCATTCCTCAGGCGTGCTTTCCTCTGACCTTATCTTATAGATGAGCTGGTACATGCTCCTAACCAGGTCATCCCCAGCTGCCTTGAAGGGCTCAGCACACAGTCCGTCTGCGCCAGCAGCTTTATTCGACTAGAGTTTCGATATGGCAATCTTAACTTCGTCTTGGTCAGGGGGACGGAGTTCTCTGCGGTCTTCGTCTATTAGAAATGGATCATTTTGCCTGGCAGCGGTATATTGACTAACATCGCCGTTATACAGTCTGCAGAAGTGGTTTTTCCATATTCTCAGCATCCACTGCGACTCTGCTACTAGGTGTCCGTTCTCATCCCCGCAGGCTTCCGTTCTGGCTTTATAACCTTGGCATGTTCGCTTTATCTGTTGATAAAACTTTCGAACGTCACGCCTGCGGTAACACCTCTCCAAATCCTCAATCGCGCGCTTCTCGTGCTCTTTAAGCCTGAGAAGCTTATGCTCTTCTTTTTAACTCGTAGACCTCACGAGCTGCTCTTGTTTTTTTTATGCAGCGAGGCCTTATATGCATCCTGCTTCGCTGTGTGAATCCTCCTGAACTCGTCATCGAACCAGGTGTTTCTTCGTGGTGGATGCCTTGAAACCCAAAACTTCGGATGCAGAGCTTATCAGGGTTTGTTTGCAGAGGCTCCACTGCTGTTCTATTGATAGCGTGGAGGATTGAGGTGTATTGGAGAGCTTAAGGGAGACGCGATCGGTAAAAACACGAGCGGTTTCTGGCGATAGTAGCTTTCTGAAGTCATAACTTTGTATTCTCACTCTATTCCGCTGCGTTCGTGATATCCGTAAGCGTATCTTGGCTACTACAAGATAGTGGTCCGAGTAGATGTTAGCCCCTCGGAAAGTTCGAACATCAAGAATAGTGGAGGAGTGTCTGACGTCGATCGCGATGTGATCAATCTGGTTGGTAGTCGATTGATCAAAAGACCGCCAGGTGCCTTTGTGTTTATCGAGGTGCGGGAAGCGCGTACTGGCTAGAAGAAGATTTCGCCCCTTAGCAAGATCAATCAGCCTGTGTCCGTTATCGGAGGTGGTGTCGTGTAGGCTATGTTTACCGATGACTCGTTCAAAGATGCTTTCCTTACCCAGCTTAGCATTGAAGTCTCCTAGTACAATCTGGGACATTGGGCATACGTTCTGTCTAGGATATCTTAGAACTCATCTTTGGCGGAGTCATCCTTGTCTTCCGTGGGGGCGTTGACGCAGATCAGGCTGATGTTAAAAAATGTAGCCTTGATACGGATTGTTATGAGGTGTTCGCTCAAATGCCGAAAGCTTAGGACTTTCTGCCTTAGTCCACCTCGAACAATAAATCCGCGTCCACACAATCGTTGCCCTCTCTCCCTATAGTAGTCGCCGTAGTAAATATCGCAGTTTTTCATCCGCTTTATACTCGGTCCATTCCATCGCATTTCCTGGATGGCGGTTATGTCCGCTTTATTGCGGTCTAGGGCGTCCGCAAGTTGTTCGGCTGCACGTGGCCTGTTTAGGGACCTAATATTCCACAAAGCCGAAGATCATTGTCCTTTTTTCGTTTTTTGCAAGGGTCGTCAAGATAAATCCGGTCCGTTTTATCCGAGGCTTGTGGTTGTTTCGGAGTTTGTGGTTTTTGTTACGGTTAGGGCTTACTAGGCCGTAGCCCAACCGACTAATCCTGTTTTTTGGCGCAGGAGGCTCGCCATTCGCCCTTACCCGTCTGCAATTTCCATAGGAAATCTCCAATTGTAAAAACTTCAACTAAATGTTAATCCAAAACAGGTGTTGAATAAAGAGAATAAAAAAAACAAAAAAAAAAAAAAACCTAACAATTTGTTCGGAGAAAGACAACTTCTGTAACTTCCACAATTTCGGGAGCAATTAGCTGTTGGAATTGTTTTTTTTTTTCAAGGGAAAAAGAACAGTTGGACGACCATCATCGGCTCAAGGTGTGGAGCATTCAAAATCACCAGTTCCTATTACATCCAATGTTGGGAAAAGAGCTGTTCCCCGGTTGCTGATGTTCGATTAGATCGCGAAAATCGTTTCCCAATTTGGCCGGAAAGGACCGAAAAGAAAAGGTGTAAGCACTGTAAAAAGTCAGACATTCAGGTCATTTGTTGTTCAAAATGTAATCTTCATTTGTGCTGTAATGTTAGCAAAAATTGTTTTTGGGATTAGCACCATAAGAATTATTCATGATTGTTTCCTTTGTTTTTTTTGTTTTTGTTAATAAAATAAATTGAATTATTTATTCCAACGAAGTATTTTTTTACTCGCAAACCGACAAGACCGTCCTGAGACGGTCTCCAATAATTCCCACCTGGCGGTCGATCTGGATATTTTTTTCCTTGGAAATTTAAATGTATGCACTCGGTGTACTGGTTGCACTCGAAGTGGGGCTTTTGAATGGGGAGGTGGTACTTGCTGGTGACCTGTCTTCGGGAGCGATGGAAAATCGCTCATGCTGCTAAGGTTGATATTTTTACCATTTTGGATTTGTGATCCAGGAGTGCGGGTAGAAACACAAAATTGTCTCTAATTTTATGATTGCCGCCGCAGTTTGCATATTTTGAAATCGCGGTAGAGGTACAGTGTTAGTTTTGGGATTTCCCGAGCAATAAGCACGAAAGGTTTTGATGAACTAAACACTCCTTTTTAGGGTTCCGTACCCAAAAGTAAAACGGAACCCTATTACTAGGACTTCGCTGTCCGTCCGTCCGTCCGTCTGTCACCAGGCTGTATCTCATGAACCGTGGTAGTTAGAGAGTTGAAATTTTCACATATGATATATTTCTGTAGCCGCTACCACGACAAATACTAAAAACAGAACAAAATTAATATTTAAGGGGGGCTCCCATACAACAGACATGATTTTCATCCAAAATATCCCCTTGGTCACATACTGAACTAAGATTAGTCGACAATATATTTGTGTCTTTGATGAATTAATCCTAGCTGCAAACCTTTTCCCCATATTTATTGTTATTCACCTTTTCACATCGTTGCTGTCAAGTAAGACAATTGATTTAATTCAATGGACACATATGATCAACTATATTTCATCATGAAGATTTTTGGTTATCAAAGTAATATGCCGATAACCTGCCTGCAACCAAGATCTGTCATCATACGAAAAATGTGATTTAATGTGATGACTGATGAGGTAACATACATAGTCTCTTTCATATTTATATATACAGATGATACGGAACCCTTCCTGCGCGAGACCGACTCGCACTTGACCGGTTTTTATTTTAGTCTATAGCAGGGGTTCCCAAAGTGTGCGCCGTAGAAAGTAAAGAAGGGCGCCACGCCGTGAGTTAGGTAGATTAAAAGTTAATAATTATATTAAAGATAAAATAAGCTTCGCGCTGCTTGTAAACTGAATTTTTAAACATATCTCACTTTGCCTCTCTTTGACACAACAGTCCAGCGAGAACGAGGTAAATAAAAAAATGTCCAGCCTGCGACCTGCACAATGCGTTGTTTTTAATGCCTGATCCACAATACTGCGTTGGTGCGAGGCACTTTACGTGTTACGAGAAATGCTTCGACGCATGCTTACTTCAGTTTTATCAGCTGTTCCATGTCAAAACACTGACGTAAACGTACACAACACAAACCATAAAGTACACAGATGCAGCATACACATCAATACACAGCAACAGTCGTTCAAACGCACAGAAATTTCCGACGTGTTTGACTTTTGTCTCCTTTGGTTACGTCAGCTTACGTTTTCTCTCGCTCTCATTTTTTCTCATTTCCTCTCATTTTTTAATGAACGTAAGCTCGCCAACGCAAACGCAGTATTTATGACTACCCCATTGAATTGCTTGTGTTGGATGTCTCAGCTAGCACTAACGCAGTATTGTGGATCAGGCATAAATCTCAATTTCTGTGCTTAAGAAGGCGTTTGTTGAACAAAGAGGTATAAGCCGCAGAGGCATGTTGGTTGAGGCTCAGGTCCACCCCGAACTGTGGCGACCGTTAAGTAAGTAAGTATCTTTTTCAAATAGCTAAAGTAGGGCGCCGTGACGAAATACTAAACTTGTAAGTGCGCCGCGGGCTGAAAAAGATTGGGTACCACTGGTCTATAGCTTTATTCAACGATTGAATAATATATACTTATGTGTTCACTGCTGGGGAATTCAAGTTGGAGTAAGGAATCTAGGAAGGGAATTTCAAATAGGAAGCATTTACCGTAATGTACTAAAATGAAATAATTATTAAGAGGACATTTACATGGTTCATTGGTAACTAATCGACGTACATGTTGCCATGTAGATCTTTATGATCTTTAACAGGTTTTTATACTACAATGTTTTTCACCGTGACCAAACATCTGGCAGTTGTGGCACTGATGCTTATTCGGGTGCGGATTCGTTATTCGTGGAAGACCACGACAAAAAGTCCTAAGCTTCCGTGATGTAAGCGAACGCCTCATAACAATCCGCATCAAAGCTAAATTTGGAAACATAAGCTTGATATGCGCTCACGCCCCAATGGAAGAAAACGACGATCGACTTACAGAAGAATTCTACGATCTCCGGGACAGTACATATGCTCAATGCCCCAGCTACGACACAAAAATAGTCCTAGGAGATTATAATGCAAAACTGGGCAAAGCGGACATATTTGAATCGATCATAGGAAAGCATAGCCTCCATAACACCACATCGGACAACGAACTGAGGCTAATCGATTTCCTAGCGGGGCGTGACCTCCTTGTAGCAAGCACGCAATTCCCCCATCTCAACATCCACAAGGGTACCTGACGGTCTTTTGATCAATCGACCACCAACCAGATTGATCACATTGCGATCGACGCCAGACACTTCTCCTGTATTTTCGACGTACGAACCTTCCGAGGGGCCAACATCGACTCGGACCACTACCTTGTTGTAGCCAAGGTACGAATGGGGATATCAAGAATGCCTAGGAGTCGAGTAGGATAACGTAAGTTTGACGTCGGAAAGCTACAATCGCAAGAGACTGCCAGAATCTTTGCCGATCGTGTCTCCTCCAAGCTCTCTCAAAATCCGCCCACACCAGCACAAACAATAGAACAGGAATGGGCGCATTGCCAGAGCGCCGTCAGAGACGCTGCCTCAGAGGTGCTGGGTTTCAAACCGCCACCACCTAGAAACCCCTGGTTCGATGAACAATGCGAACAAGCTCATGCAGCAAAAGAAGAGGCATATAAAACCATGCTGCAACGACGGACGAGAGCTGCTCGCGAAATCTATGAGCAGAAGAGAAGAGAGGAGCACACGCTTTTCAGAAGAAAGAAGAGAGAGCACGGAAAGCTTGAGATCGAGGAGATGGAGAGATGCTTCCGCAGGAATGACGCCCGTAAGTTTTACAATAAGGTAAAACGAACATGCCATGGCTACAAAGCCAGAGCGGCGGCCTGCAGGGATGAAAATGGAGAACTGGTAGTAGAGTCGCAGTCGATGCTGAGGATTTAGAAAGACCACTTCTGTAGACTGTATAATGGCGATGATAGACAAGATACCGCTGTCAGGCAGAACGAGCCATTCGTAATGGACGACAATGAAACAGAATTCAGTCCACCCGACCTAGACGAAGTCAAAATTGCGATATCAAGACTTAAGTCTAATAAAGCTGCGGGCGCAGACGGCCTGTCTGCTGAGCTTCTTAAGGCGGCTGGAGATGAGCTGGTAAGGTGCATGCACCACCTCATTTGCAAGGTACGGTCGGAGGAAAGCATGCCCGACCAATGGAATCGCAGCATCGTTTGCCCGGTCCATAAGAAAGGAGACCCCTATAACTGCGCCACCTATAGGGGAATAAGTCTCCTTAACATCGCATATAAGATCTTCTCTGTCGTATTGTGTGAACGCCTGAAACCGTTGGTGGACAACCTGATCGGCTTTTATCAGTGTGGTTTCAGGCCAGGTAAATCTACATTAGAGCAAATATTTACGCTGCGGCAGATCTTGGAAAAGATCTCTTCGTCGATTTCAAGGCTACATATGACAGCGTGTATAGAGATGAGCTATACAAGGCCATGACTAGTTTTAACAGCCCTGCCAAACTCGTCCGACTGTGCAGGATAACAATGGAGAATTCTCGCTGCTCCATTAAGGTCGGTCATGAGCAAACCGAGACCGTTGATGTTAAAAAAGTATTTAGGCAAGGTGACGCGCTGTCTGGCAACTTTTTCAGCATCGTGCTTGAAAAGATCGTGCAAGAGTCACTGGCCAACTCAAGAGGTACGATTTATTTCAAGTCTACTCAATTGCTTGCGTACGCCGACGACTTTGACGTGATTGGACGGACACGGCGAGACGTAAATGAGGCCTTTGTAAGCATTGAGGTAGAAGCGGCTAAGATGAGTCCCAAGGTTAATGAGGGTAAAACCAAATATCTGCTTTCATCTAAAAGAGACGGACAACACCGACGTATTGGCCAGAATGTCGCCATGGGCGGATATAACTTTGAAGTGGTCAAGGAATTCGTCTACCTTGGCTCACTGATGACCAGCGACAACAACACCAGCGCTGGGATAAAACGCAGAATCACTCTTGCCAACCGCTGTTTCTTTGGGCTCAAGAGGCAATCGAAAAGTAGAGCCCTCTCTCGGAAAACCAAGGTGACACTATATAAAACCTTAATCATCCCAGTCCTTCTTTACGGCGCAGAGGTTTGGACCTTAACAAAAGTGGATGAAGATGCCCTTGGTCGATAGGGAAATTCTGCGCACTGTCTACGGTCCCGTTTGTTCAAAGAGTGTATGGAGGAGAAGATATAACGAAGAACTGTACGGGTTGTACAGCGACATCGGCCTGGTACGACGCTTACGGATACAGCGTCTAAGGTGGCTAGGCCATGTAAAGCGCATGGAAAATACAGCTCCGACCCGAAGAGTCTTCGAATTCACTCCGGAAGAAAGGCGCGGCAGAGGACGGCCGTATCATCGGTGGCGCACGCAGGTGGAAGGGGACATTAACCTTCAATAGAATTGCAGTATTCTGCACAGGCCTGTAACTTGGCCTTACTGATAGCCTCTTTGTAGAGTTTAGGGCGATGCTTATAGGGTTTCCAGAATTTGTTTCTGTGGCAAATATTGAAAATGTCTTTGGCCAATTTTCTTAAAACAGAGAGATCTTCATTCCACCACGATTGGGAGGTTTTTTCGCCGTGTTTGATTGGGCACGAGACTTTGAAAGCTGTTTACATGGCCCTTTCATAGGTCCTTACCTTCGCGTCCAGTACTTTGAGAGGATACTAACATTTTTTTTTTATAGGTACACCCGCATTAAAGGCTTAGGCCTTTTAACGTTTCCAACGTTGTGCAAGCGAAGGTAACAGGGAGAGGGAGAGTTTCGCGCAGGTTTGTAGATAAATAGAGTTAAAACCACTGATAAACAATGAGATGCCAAGGCTTCGTACGTCTGCCCTGTGATCCCCGGAAGGGGTCTGTGTTGCTTTTGTAATACCAAAAGAAAACGACGCACAGCTGTTCTTCTTTCTTACTGCTTTCTTCTTTCCTCTAATGCAATGCATTGAAAATCCATTTGGTCGAAAGACAACCGATGAAAAGAAACTGAAATCCGAGAAAATGATGAAACAGATCCTTAATTTCGACAAAAAAATTGCTCTTTTTTCACGTTTTCTTTGGAAATGACCATACTAGCAGGAAGAAAGCGTTAAATTCTGGCTCCTAAAAATAAAACGCTAAGAAAATCAGAAAAACAGAAACAGAAAATAAATGTTTCGCCCGAAATAGTGAGCAAATATATGAATAAAGTATAATCAGGCTTTCAATACTTCTACTGTGCATGGTTCATTTATAAATTACTAATAATAATTTAAATATTTGCCTTTTTCCTGAGTTGATTATCTATACAACGTACGTTGGAACGGTCGTTAAATTCAAATTCACAAAAACAAGTGAACATGTCCCTTCCCACAATAATTGGTGTTATTGTAATGTGTGTTAAGCGGCGTTCACACTGTACGATTTGTCTGTACGATATTCTTGACAACCAAAAGTAAGTAGCGTTCACACTATACTGCATGTTTGATAGACTTCATTAGTGAGAGAGAATTTGTGTTGCGAACATCATTACCCCTGGTTGTGAACATGGCGGCGCGTCCTCTGGTTGCGGTTTTTTTAAAGTATACATCCGAGTTGTTACAAAATGGGTAGAATGAAAGGCATGCTCCAAAGTTGGGAGCTTTTCTAGGGTGAGGTGCCAGACCTCGAGCTTTGCGGGACTCATCTGGAAGTAACCTTATGGTCGCGAAGCTCCACCGGTAGGTATAATCTGGTACCACGAGAAACAGGAGCCCCCGCAACTTGGCGGTCGGTACCTCGGTGCCTGACGTCGGTCCCGGCCTCTCTATGAGGTAGGCCCCCTAGTGGGAGTATCGTGGTGGCGTGTAGTAAAAAATATTTTTGGAATTATATCCACAAGACTTAGAGTACTACTACTACCAATTTAAGCCAGCTACATATATCCGAAGCTCGGAAGTAGACACCTGTTAATAATTGAATTGAAAAACTGATTGCAACTATGGATGACGTAATTTAGTTTTATTTAAATGTTCTTGTGTGTGTGTTAAAAAATTGTGTTGTGTTGTCGCTGTCGTTGACTTTACGAGAATGGCGTCAATTTCACCCGCAAAGCTTCTCAGTAGCACTCCAAGGATAGAACGAGACATCCCATTGGCTGGCCAATGAGTTGTCCTGAACTATCCCTGGAGTGCTTCCCCCTGGTGGCTTTTCTGCTCATGCGTGCATTTCCCCCTTAACGTTCGTTGCGCCATCTTGCCGCGACATCCCCCCCTCCGTGAAGCCTCGAAGAGATTCACCATCCACTTCCAGAACGGCCAATTTTGAAGCCGGTCGGCGTAATATACCCTGTGACGTCTTAACCTCAGCGCTTCTTACTTGTCCGTCGTTCGCAGTGTAGACCTTGGCGACTCTTCCCCTTTGCCATTTGCTTCTCGATAGGCTGGCATCGCATATTACCACAAGAGCTCCAACCTTCAAAGGAGGCACATGTTTAAACCACTTACTTCGTTTGGTCAAGATCGGTAGATATTCTTGCATCCAACGCTTCCAGAATCGATCCTTCAATTGTTGAGCAACACTCCACTGTTTACGGCTACATATTGGCAAAGCTTCCAGATTTGGGGTTTGAGTGGAGTTCGCACAGCCCAGCAAGAAATGGTTCGGTGTTAGTGGCTCATCCTCTTCCGAAGACACCGGCAAGTAAGTTAAAGGCCTGGAATTAATAATATTTTCAGCTTCGATTAGTAGACTGTGAAGCGTCTCAACCCTTGGAGCATCCTGATGTACCGTTATAGCTAATACTCTTTTAACTGACTGGACAAGTCGTTCCCATACGCCTCCTTCGCTAGGGTTGGATGGGCAGCTGAACTTCCACTCAATACCTCGGCTCGTCATCTCATTTTGGACCTGATTGTTGTCGAAAAGTCCGAGATTGGCAGTAAGTACCCTTTGCGCTCCAATAAAGTTTGTTGCATTATCGCTTCGGATTCGAACTGGTACTCCGCGGCGGTTAACGAAGTTCCTCAAGCACAATATGAAGGCATCAGTGGACAAATCGGCTGCTAGCTCCAGATGTATTGCTCGGATTGTCAGGCAAGTGAACAGCGCCACCCAGCGTTTCTCCCTTCTTCGACCAATTGAGACTTGAAGTGGTCCAAAGTAGTCCAGACCGGTGTAAGTGAACGGGCGCACGAACGGGGTTACTCGATCTTCTGGTAGTTGCCCCATCAGGGGAATCGCAGGCTTAGCTCGTGCGAGTCGGCATCGTTGGCAATTGCGCTTAACTCCTCTAAGCACTGATCTTAGATGTGGAACCCAATATCGTAGACGAACTTCGTTAATTGTGAGACCGTCGTTCTGGTGGTGGAGTCTTTCATGAAAATGTCGAACGATAAGTTGCGTAAGATGATGCTTCTGCGGCAAAATAACTGGATGTCTTGCGGAGGCTGGCAAACACAAGGCGGCATTGATGCGTCCGCCCAAACGAAGCAAGTCATATTGGTCCAGGAATGGTGTTAGGTCATATAACTGGCTTGATTTTGATACGCCGGTGCCGTTTCTGATGGAAAGAAACTCATGCTGAAAATCTTCTTTTTGTGCTAGGCGACACAGGGCATTTTCGGCAGACTGGACTTGCTTGGTGGTCAGCTCATCTATAGGCATTGAGCGACCTTTGGCGACACGACGATCTCCGGAACCAACACCTCTCCGAAGCACAGCTGTACTTCTCGCATGATGTAGCGCGTCAATATACTTCAGCACCCAAGCCATTACGCGTCTCACCTTGACAAACGAAGAAAATTTAGTAAAATTTATCAGAGGACTACTTGCCTGTGAAGTGTGCAGGACTCGAGGACGAATTTCTTCTTCAAGCGTTCCAAGGTCTTGGCGGGTGTTGTTTTTTGGCCATTGATGTTCGGGAAGACGAAGAAATTTTGGACCTGTTAACCATCGGCAGTCTGCATTGAATGTTGGAGTAGTTTTGGTTCTTGTCGCCTCATCTGCTACGTTCAATTCGGTTGGAATCCAGAACCAGTCCGAGGAGTTCGATGATTCCAGAATTTCTGCAACTCTATGAGCTACGAAAGGCTTGAATCGGCGCTCTTTTGATCGAATCCATGAAAGAGTGGTGGTAGAATCGCTCCAGTAGAAGGTACGGGAAAGTACGATGCCGTGAGCTACCTTTATAGAAGACTGTAGGCGACTTCCGAGAACAGCCGCTTGTAACTCCAGCCGAGGAACTGAAAGTAGCTTTCTTGGCGCACATCTTGTTTTGGCACATACGAAGGCTACATCCACCTGGTCACGACGTATAATTCGAAAGTACCCTACGGCAGCAAACGCCCTCTCGCTGGCATCCGTGAATACGTGCAATTCCACCTTCTCAGCTGCCAATAAATGCGGCGAATAGCAGCGATTAATTTTGAATTTACTCACGTTTTGCAGCTCCCCCAACCAGACTTTCCATCGGCAAAACAAGTTGTCGGGTAACGGGTCATCCCAGTCAATGGCAGCTTCCCAGGTGTTCTGAAGCAGTAACTTAGAATAAATGAGAAAGTTTGCGATAAAACCATATGGGTCAAAGACGGCCATAATGATCCCCAACATTTCCCTTTTCGTCGGCGGTCTTGCAAGCTCCAACACTTCTTTGGCTATGCGGCTGAACTTTAAACGAAAACGGTATGTGTCGTCTTCTGTTTTCCAAAACATTCCGAGGACTTTCTCGATGTCCTTATCTACTTCCAGACTGACTGATGACTGAGTATTGCAAAATGGGCTGTTCAATTTGTCTTGGACTGCTTTCACGTTGGAAACGAATCTTCGTAAAGTAAAACCACCTTCGCTGTGAATCCTTTTAACATCTAGGCTGATTCGCTTGGCTTCTTCTTGACTTGGAAAGCTGCGTACGTAGTCGTCCACGTAGTGATTATTCACTATGGCATCCACGGCTTCTGGGAGCTGGTGTTGAAATGATTTGGCGTTTAGATTCTTGATGTATTCGGCTGCGCAAGGCGAACACGCGGCACCAAATATCATCGACGTCATAATGTATGTTTTAATTGGCTGATCATGAGTACTTCCTCTCCACAGGAATCTTTGGAAGTTCGTATCCTCGGCACGGATCTTAATTTGTGAGAACATCTCCTCTATATCTGCTGTGACTCCGACAATGCCTTGGCGAAATTTGAATAAGACTGACAGGAGCGGATTAGCTTGCTCTGGTCCTTTTAGCAGCATTGAATTAAGCGAGATGCCATTGGTTTCGGCTGCTGCATCGAAGACGATACGTAACTTCTTCGGTTTATGCGGATTGGTCACGCCAAAATGTGGCAGATACCATTTTCTTTGACAGTTTGGTACATCCTCCGACACGAGTTCTTTGGCATAGCCCTTTTCGATGTAGCTGGTCATTTGGGCTTCGTATCGATTCGCAAACCTTTGATCGTTTCGCATCTTTTTCTCAATCGCAAGAAGTCGCTTTGTCGCCATCTGCAAATTATCTGGCATTGTAATCTTATCGCGGCACCACAATAAACCGGTCTCAAACTGCTTTCCAACCCTCTGAGTAGTCTTCGTCAGTATATCTCTGGCGCGTGCATCTTTATCAGACTCCATTGTTTTCCCCGGATTCTGCACCCCAAAGTTTTCTGTGGTAAAATAGGATCCAACTAGTTGGTTAAGGCTCTCAAGACCTTTATTCTCCCTAATATGGAGAACGATTGGTTGTTTGTCTTCACTTGCTCTTTTTGGCCCATAAGCAATCCAACCCAGCTTTGTTCTTGTCGCTATTACGTTATCTCGACCTCCTTCGACGGTGGGACCGACTGCCGCACCCAGATGACAGTTGTCCAGCCCAATGAGTAGTACGGGTCTGGCGTTTTTGTAGCTGTTGACTGGAACGTTCTTTAAGTGTTCTGCTTCCCACTTATTAAAGGATTGCATTGGTAGGCCAAGGTTCTTTACTGTCTTTATATTCTTTAGCGAATAATGGCATGCCCCAGTTTCGATTCCTCCTATGTCAATCGACGATGTAATGGTCCTGGACTGCTCGCTGACCGTTTTTTCGCCAAACCACTGTAAGACCAGGGACTGCAATTTTCCCTTGCATCCTAACTCCAAGGCTGTTCGGTCTTCAAGTAAAGTCAGTGAGGAGCCTTCGTCGAACATGGCAAATATTTTCTTTGTGCCTCGAGGACCTGACAAAACTACGGGCAGAATCCGAAATAAGTGTCCGTGATGGTCTCGAGTGCGGCAGGTGTGCAGTTTCACGGGTGGGAGCTCCGATGCACGCGTTGGATAGTCTTGAGCTTCATGGAGCAATTTCTGATGGAAACGCCGACAACCGTTTTCATTGCATCTCTCTCGATGACGACAAATTGCAGTACCGTGGCCAGACCTAAGACACGAAAAGCAGAGGTGCTTGCTCTTTACGTGCCTCCAACGGTCCTTTACGACCAAAGATTTAAAGGAAGTGCATGCGCTTACCTGGTGGTCGGCTCCGCAAAAACTACATACATCTTTGTATGTTTTATGCTGGGTCTCGATCGTGTACATCAATCTTCGCGGCTGCCCTCTTGTGGCGTTGACCGAGTTAGTTTGCGGCATGAATTGGATGATTTTGGCTGTCTGGGAAAGCCAGGTGGAAAAATCTTGGATGGTGGGGTAGGGCTCGACTTTCATGGCGTGGGCTGCCCAGTCATACCTTCGGCTCAATGGAAGTTTGGCACTGAGCTCATCTAGGAGAGTTGGGTTGGCTAGATGGTGTTGGCATTTGGCGGAAAGTAGAAACGCTACCACGTTTTCGACCATTGTGGCAAACGGGATGAGGTGCTCCACTCGAATGTCTGTGATTGCCGGAAACCGCTGGATTTTTGCCAGCTGGGCTTTAACTAGCAAATCGGGACGACCAAAACGAAATGTTAAAATATCAATTATTTGACTTACATTGTTGGGATGAATCAGTAGCGATAGTACCGCTTCCCTGGCTTCCCCTTCCAAGCATTTTTGAAGACGAAACGTATTTTCAGTATTCGTATACTGAAACGTGGCTGTAGTTTCATTAAAGTTGGCGAGGAATAACGGCCAATCCTCTGGTCTTCCCGAGAACTGCGGCAAGTCGTATATTTTCCTTCGGTTTACAGCTACTACATCCGTAGCGGGGCTCCGGGGAGTAAAGGACGTTTCTGTCGTGAGAGGGCTTTCTCCCACGACACTCCGACGATTCACTTCCATATCTGTGTGAACTTGGCGATCGACTGCTTCGCGTAAGCGTTGCGTTTCAGCTTGATTGACACTTGTCTCGTTACGCAACTGTTCTACCGCATCCTTAAGCGCTGAGATTTGTTCCACTAAGGTTGTTAAAGGGCTCTGCGACTGTTCCGTCATCTTGGCTGGCTCTTGTTTGACGGCTGGCCTTCCCTGGCGAATTGGAGCTCTTGTTTTCGTATTTCGTGCGCTCGTATTCGATGACATGCAAACGTTACTTCATTAGAACTCTCGATGGCTACTACAATACGAACAGCGACAGTAAAATTTTTTAAACTTGTTAATAATTGAATTGAAAAACTGATTGCAACTATGGATGACGTAATTTAGTTTTATTTAAATGTTCTTGTGTGTGTGTTAAAAAATTGTGTTGTGTTGTCGCTGTCGTTGACTTTACGAGAATGGCGTCAATTTCACCCGCAAAGCTTCTCAGTAGCACTCCAAGGATAGAACGAGACATCCCATTGGCTGGCCAATGAGTTGTCCTGAACTATCCCTGGAGTGCTTCCCCCTGGTGGCTTTTCTGCTCATGCGTGCATTTCCCCCTTAACGTTCGTTGCGCCATCTTGCCGCGACAACACCAATCCCTCCAACAATAGTCTACTATTACATCTACAAGCTTGGAAATGCCATAACTTGTCACTAAATTCGTCATCATATCGCCTTTGTCTACTGATGTTCACAAAATCACAATAAAAGTGAAAAACGTATGAACGTTTTTTTTTTCACACAGAGAGCTTGTAGGCAAATTAGTCAAAAATGAATGCAAACCATCAGAGCCTTGGTATCTCTATCATTATCCCTGCAATGTACAGGTGTATACTTTCTTTTGGCGCGCATAGTACATATTAGGTATCCGAAGGAGTTAAGTTAGGAATAGATTATTGTTTATCTTTGATGGCAAGGGGAGGTTCCGATTACCGAGGTAGAGAATATTGACAATTGTATTTTTTTTTTTGCTGTGGGATACAATTTTGTTTGCATACTTGTGGGCCTAAAGAAAGTCTGCGTTGACATGTTGCTGCATAAGCATACTTTTAGGACTAGTTAGTAATCCAGATGATACATGCATTCATGTATACATACACCTAACTCTGTTTCCGATTTATTTATTTAATTCTCTAGAAGGGGCACTCATCAAGCTTGGGCGCTTTTACTTTGCACTATACTTTACTATACATACCCCCAAGCAGGGGGGTTGCAGGGGGCAGCATTCCCCCCATACATGTTTCACTGCGATTTACTTACATTATTTTATCCAAAAATAGTTTTAAATAAAACGGTAGAAACAGGATTAGGTGTATACATGAATACATGTATCATCTGGATTACTAACTAGTCCTAAAAGTATGCTTATGCAGCACCATGTCATCGCAGACTTTCTTTAGGCCTACAAATATGCAAACAAAATTGTATCCCACAGCAGAAAAAAATAATATTTTCTGAGAAATCCATAGGGAAAAATTAACTAATTTTCAACTTAGTTAAGACATGTAACCAATTCAAGGCATTTTTTACCAGCGTATAATACACAAAATGAATAAGATTGTTGCGGAGACACTAACCGACGGTTAAGTTCGAATTTCGCTTTCGAAGTTCGAAAGCTCTCTTGGAGCGGAGATTGGAATGATGTCAACTGTCAACGGTGTAATGCTAATTGTCAGAGCTTTCTAGAGATTTCCGAAGGGGAACTTCCGACGGCGAACATTCGAGAAGGTGGACCGAGAGCTATATAAGCGCGAGCATTCGTCCTCGGCATGCATTCAGTTTGAACAGCGTGTGACAAGTCGGTGTGATCACACAGTGTGAAAATAATGCCCATATCACAATACTGCGTTGGTGCGTGCCTCATTACGTGTTACGAGGAAATGCTTCGACGCATGCTTTGAAAATGACAATTCAATTTTATCGGCTGCTCCATGTCAAAGTAAACGCACACAACACAAACCACAAAATACACCGATACAGCATACACATCAATTCACAGCAACAGTTGTTCAAACGCACAGAAATTTTCGACGTGTTTGACTTTTGTCTGCCTTGGTTACGTGAGTTTACGTTTTCTCTCGCTCTCATTTTTTTCTTATTTCCTCTCATTTTTTCTTATTTCCTCTCATTTTTTCTTATTTCCTCTAATTTTTCAACGTAAGCTCGCCAACGCAAACGCAGTATTGTAGAGTGCCGCATTATGCCTGATTCACAACACTGCGTTGGTGCGAGGCACTTTACGTGTTACGAGAAATGCCTCGACGCATGCTTTGAAAACGACAATTCAATTTTTTCGGCTGGTCCATGTCAATGTAAACGCACACAACACAAACCACGAAATACGCCGATACAGCATACACATCAATTCACAGCAACAGTTGTTCAAACGTACAGAAATTTTCGACGTGTTTGACTTTTGTCTGCTTTGGTTACGTGAGCTTACGTTTTCTCTCGCTCTCATTTTTTCTTATTTCCTCTAATTTTTCAATGAACGTAAGCTCGCCAACGCAAACGCAGTATTTAAGAATTGGTTGGGTTGGATGTCTCAGCTAGCACTAACGCAGTGTTGTGAATCAGGCATTAAATTGCCTGTGTTGAATATTAAACGTCACTCGAAGCTAGCGCTAACGCGGTATTGTGATATGGGCATAAAAGCTTTCAATAAAGGTTTGTTTGTGTAATAAAGTTTAAAGTGGATAGTATTGGATAATAAATAAAAGTGGTGAAGTTGCACAGATAATTGATTTGTGGTGAAACAAGAAAAGTGTGTGTGGTGAAGCTTCACAGATAATGGATTTGTGGTGAAACAAGGAAAGTGTGTGTGTTTTTAATTCGGATAAAAAGGACAATTGTAGTTTATCGCAATCCAGTGGTATGAGCCCTATTTGGTGTGGGATTCAATTTCGTAACAGGATTATAAAGTAAATCCAGATAGCTTGGCTCTTAATATTTTTAAATAACTATCACGGCTCTGCCATCCCTGGCGAATGGAGGCATTCAACAACTCCGCCCAAGATGGCGCCATCGCGTAAATGTTTCCACCCAATCAGCTGTTCACTTTCATTATCCAATTGACAGTAATAACAAGAAAAAAAAAATATACACACAAGAAGTTGAGGTGATGTGATGTGTTTTCACGTGTAAATCGAATATACATTTTCAATCTCTTTCAAAAGTGTCTGCGATTTTGAGAATGCTGCTCAAGTACACATTCGTGTTCTTCCTTGGCCTATACTTATCGCCTAGCTACTCGGTGGTGATGAAGATTCCTGATCCGCAAACGAAAAATCAAAAAAGTGCTGACTTGGCTGAAGTTCAATTACAAGATGTGGAGGCGTATCAGAAGGAAAATAAATTGAATGAAAATGGCGATCGTATACTGCGCCGTAGGATCTTCTCAACCGATCCGAAATTGATCGCGAATAGTACGGTTAGTGTGGGAAACACATCGACAGAGGCGATCAAAATTGCAAGCGAAGGTTCGGGTGTAACTAAACTAGTTGCTGTATCAAATAATTCAAGCAATAATACAGCGGAAACTGTCGTTGCCGCACATGACCATCTACACAAAAGCACAAATGACACCAAAATTGCTACAAATACTACTAAACGTCCAACAATCAATTCCACTTTGGTTATGGAAAAAAAGCCAAAAGAGACAAATGTCCCAGTAAAAACCACTCCAACTCCGCGGGTTATGCAAAATAGTACTACAGCTGTAGTTTCAGTTAATTCAACGACCAATTCTAGTACGACAGTAACGACGACAAGTACTACTACGACGACGACGACCACTACCACGCCGAAGCCAAGGAAACCAACAATCACATACAGTCTCGAGGATATGCCAGAAATAGCCAACGTTGCCCCGCAACAATCACCCAACGGCAAAATTCCATCTGACTCCAAACCGTCATCGACCAAATTAAGTGTCGACGAACCGGAGCAACCAATCGCACAACCCTCACAGGAATTCGATCACGGCCTCTATCGCAATCATAGAGATTACATTATACCGATTGTTTCGATAATATTCGCAGTGCCAATCCTAATGGGTATGGTAATCGTGGCATATCGTCGATTCCGTGATTTCTGGTCAACTCGCCACTATCGCCGAATGGATTTCCTTGTTGATGGCATGTACAATGACTGACAGGGAGTATACGATTTAAGCACGTGATGATGATGTCGATATTCGTGGCCAAATTCAATGATCCTTGTGTTCGCATAATTCTTCCTCTAATAAAAAAAAACACAAAATTCTGTGATTCTTCTCTACAAGCAAACGAAGCGACCGGAACGACAATATATATACTCTGTGAAAGTGATCACTGCTATTCGAACATACATATGTACATGCTCATGACAAAAATGAACAGCTCAAAATGTAAAATTAGAATAAGGTATCTTGCATCTTACTAAAATGCGTAACACTGAAAGTTCGATTCCATTCTACTGCTACTGTTGAGGACGACTATCAGAAACGCATCAATGCATTTCTTTTTTTTTTCCTTTTGTTTTTGTCTCCTAACAAAACATGTGAGCTTATAATCGTAGTATATATTTAGAAAACAACAATTAAGGCTGACACTTCACAACATCAATATGTACCTATTAAGCGCAAATAGCATTTTGATATTAAAACATTTTTTTTTACAAAAAAAAAAGTTAAAATCAGGCACCCTACCCTGCATGGTTTTATTTGAGTTTATCCTCATTGTACTCAATTTTTAATTTTGCACATAGCACATTTGTAGCTTCTAGACAAAGCGCAAACAGAAAATAGAAGAGAGAGCGGAAAAAATATATATAAACGTTAAAGTGCCTTAATGTCCAGCGCTCTTCGGAATAAAACCACAAAAAGAAGGGGGGGAAACACTGTAAATAATAAACAACTCGTTCTTGAATCAGATAAACACATTTGCCAAACATTTAGAGAAACTGAAATGAGACTCAAAGAAATGACTATTTAATAAGTACCATTATATGTAATTATATTTTTCTATTAAAAACAAAACAAAATGTTTTAAGAGCGGTCAGTTAAATTCGAATTTATCAAAAGATTAATTAATTGTTAATGTGTAAATGAGTACGAGTACAGTTGTGATAGTGTTGATTGAAAAACAAAAAATTATCATTTCCTATTGGTTTTTTTCAGTTTTTCTGTTCTGTAAAATAAAACAATTCAGTTCGGGTAAGAATTACATTTTATTTTCTATTTTCGGTTGCATATACGAATCAAAATATTGTACATATGTACGTGCTTTTTCGTTTGACTAATTGAGAAAAAAAAATTTAATAAAAAAGCAACATTTTATGTGATTTAAGATTTAAGAAAAATGAAGCAATAAAATTGTATCATGTTACATAGTCCTGTTTTCAATAAACATTATTAACCCAATATGTTGGTGTATTACATATTTATTAATTCATCATCTGTGTATGCAATACTAAAGTGCTTGAACGAATTACTACGGACTATAACCAACGCGGAATTTGGTCGGCTCTCGTCCTATCTAGGCCTAGGACAACCACCCCTGAGAGTAGTGAACGAACATCAACGACCCCAACCACTGCACTCCGTTCAGGTTGTGTGTGTCAACACATCATAAGAGAATATGAACAACTCTTGAAACTGCGCGAATCTCTAAAAAAAAAAAAAAAATGAACTGCTTGGTACTATACCCCACTTACTTAGCGGGCGCTACAGTTCGGGGTGAACCTGGGCCTCAGCCAACATGTCTCTCCACTTAGCACGATCTTTCGCTGGTCTTTTCCAGTGCCGCACGCCCAGTTGGTTGAAGTCGATTTCCACCTGTGCGCGCCACCTTAGGTGCGACCCTCCTCAATTTCTTCGTCCCTCGGGGTTGGATTCAAAGACTCTCCGGGCTGGAGCTGTGGCGTCCGTTCGCTCTACATGGCCTGGCCATCTTAGGCGCCTGACTTGAGTCAGAGAGAGGGCTCTACTTCTCGATTGCCTCTTAAGGGGTTAGGTTCAATCGAATCGTTCAATTCAAGTTGTTTTGGACGGATTCAAGTCTGATTTTTTTTTTTTTTTTTATACATATAGGGACATTTAAAAAATGTGTTCCAACCACACAAAGAGCAAGAAGTTGTCATACCTTTAGAAATAAATGAAAATGAATATGAAGAAAATATAAGTTTAACTACATACATATAATGAAGTAAAATATGAAATAAAAAATAGCATAAACTCAAAAAAGGCTCTTGGTTTTGACCTCATTACCGGAGAAATTCTGAAGCAACTACCAAAAAAAACTATTGTTAAACTCACGAACCTGTTCAACGCTTGTTTCGAAATGAAATACGTTCCGAGTTTGTGGAAAGTGGCTGAAGTAATAATGATTCCAAAACCCGGAAAGCCACCAAATGAGGCTTCATCTTACAGGCCAATTTCACTGCTGCCAATAATATCTAAACTATTCGAAATACTACTCGCTAAAAGACTAAATGATATTATTAATCGAAAAAACCTCATTCCAAACCACCGATTTGGGTTCAGGAGGCTTCATTCAACTATAGATCAAGTTCACAGAATAACTGATATTATCGAAAAGGCATTAGAGGAGAAAAGGGTTTGCTCTGCGATATTTCTTGATATTGCACAGGCCTTTGACAAAGTTTGGCATGAAGGACTGAATTATAAATTAAGACTTCTTCTACCAAAACAATTTGCTGCTATTCTAGCATCATATTTAGAGGAAAGATTCTTTAGAATAAAACAAGAAGACTCTTACTCAGAGCTTACGGAAGTCAAAGCCGGTGTTCCACAAGGCAGCGTCTTAGGTCCTATTCTCTATCTCCTATTTACGAGTGATCTCCCTAAACGAGAAAATAGTATGTTGGCAACATTTGCAGATGATACTGCAATATTAGCGGTAGGGGAAAACAATGAGATTTCAACGCATAAGCTTCAAACAGACGTTAACAAAATTCTTAATTGGACAGCTAAATGGCGAATAAAATTAAATGAAACCAAATCAGCACACGTAAACTTCACCAACAAAAAATATAATCATATTCCAGTCATAATAAATCAGAATGAAATACCTTACGCAAATACAGCCAAATATCTAGGAATGACCCTGGATGCCAAATTAAAATGGAAAGAGCACGTGAAGAAGGAAAAAGCAGAAATGGAATTGGAATACAGACAAATGTATTGGCTGATAGGAAGAAACTCCCAACTATCAATTTATAACAGGATTCTGCTGTATAAGCAATCGTTAAAGCCAATATGGACATACGGTATTCAGTTATGGGGCTGTACCAAAAAAAGTAATGCTGACATTATTCAAAGATTCCAGAACAAGGTGTTAAGAAACATCGTCAACGCACCGTGGTACGTCAGAAATTCAGATCTCAACAAAGATTTAGGGGTGGAAAGCGTAGCCCAAGTAATAAAGAAAAATGCACTCAGGCATGAGTTAAGGCTTCAACAGCACATAAATGCTGAGGCAAGAAAACTTTTAGACAATATGAATACTGTACGAAGACTTAAAAGAACAAAACCACACGAACTGGTATAGATATAAGGAGTTAAATTACTACTCGACAGATTATAGATTATATATTAGATTATAGACTAGATATAATAGGTAGATTACCACACGCTAGAGAATGTATGTAGGGGTGTAATGGAACGCCAGCAACGAGCGTCGGGGCGCTCGGAGCGAATTTATCCCCCAACGGTCCTGAGTGGATTAAATCCCACTTATGTTCCATGCGCCCCTTAGTTACATTTACCGACATTATCTTCTATTTAGGGATGCCGATAGGCAGAACTTTCACAAAAGAGAAAGTAGTAGGTTAGGTTAGAATAAAATTGCTAATTGGTCCAGGAGACTAGATCGCAATACATGCGATGGAGGTGTTTTTAGTGGTGTTAGAGTCCCACACTACTCCGCAACGCCAGCCGCGGGAGTGTCTTTCGAGATTTTCACCTTCCATCCTAAAAAAAAAAATATATATATATATAGGGCTAGTGCTATCAATAGCAATACGGCACTGCGACCTTTGCAGATCTATTGTGCCTGCTAGCCGATTTAGCCGAGTAGCCTCTCTACTTCTGTAATGAAGTTGAGAATGCTTCTCGTAAGAGCCAGGGTGATCCCCTCAGGAGTCATAACTTCACTGAGAAGGATACGCTTCCTAAGATGGCAGAGAGCAGCACACTCACACAGTATGTGTTCTGCCGTCTCTTCGTCCTCAAGACAGAGCTGACACTCAGTTTCAGACGAGAGGCTTATTTTGTTTAAATGATATCTCAGACTGCAGTGTCCCGTTAGATAGCTGACTAATCTTCTGATATCCATCCTATTGAGTTTGAGTATGTCAATAGGGTGCTTGTTCAGGGGTCGTATAAGTCGTTTAGATTGACGGAGTCCCCACTTTCTCACTTGTCTAAGAAGTAATTTATCTTAGACGCGGGAATGCCGCAGAATGGTTCCGGACCTATTTACTTGTCACTGGAGCCCTTCCTGGTAAGTTGGTCGGCAATTTCATTGCCCTTGATACCTTTATGGCCTGGCACCCACCAAAGTTTAACATTGTTTCTTTTGACGATGTCTTGTAGGGCGTCATGACATACCTTGACGGTTTTTGAGTTCGTGCTGTACGAACCCAGCGCTTTAAGCGCTGCTTGGCTATCAGAGAGTATGTTGATGGTTACTCCTCTGACGCCAGTCTCGAGATTTAGATTGACGCATGTTAGGATGACATGCAGCTCTGCTTGGAAGATGCTGGGACCAATTCCCAGTGCCTTCGAGATTTTGCGTTTTGGTCCAAAGATGCCGGTGCCAACGACGGAAGCCATCTTGGAACCATCCGTGTACCACCTAAGGCCTTTGACATTTAGCAGGGGATCACTGTTTTCCCATGCTGAGCGGTTTGGGATCAGTATCTCAAATCTCTTGTCAAAGGTGAAGGTGTGTGACAGTGCGTCCGAGACTGTAGTAATCATATCCAGCCCGGGAAGGTGTTGTAATATGGACATGTGGCCTGCGGGTCTACATGGCATATTTGTTCCCGAGCAGAGGATTCTGATTGCACTGCGTAGTGCCACCTTTTTGATAAGAAGGTGCAGTTGAGTGAGTCCAATGAGTGCTTCTTGGGCGGCCGTGGGGCAGGTTGGCATAGCGCCTGTGATGCCGAGACACGCTAGTCTCTGAAGGCGTTGAAGCTTAACAATTGTAGTTTTTTGCTCAACTTTTGACCACCATACGGTGGACCCGTAGGTGACGATAGGTCTAATTATCGCGGTATATAGCCAGTGGACTACCTTAGGTTTAAGTCCCCAGGTTTTACCGTAGGTGCGTCGACAGGCCCACATGGCCTTAGTCGCTTTCATGAGTTTATTTCTCATATTGGAATTCCAGTTGAGTCTACGGTCTAGGTCAATACCTAGATACTTTACTTCCTCTGAAAATCCTATGCGTGTGCCATCTTAGTCCCATTTCTCCTCTTTGTAAATGGGACTAAGATCGTCTTATTTGGGTTAATAGATAAACCCTCTCTGCCACACCAGTCAGAGATAAATTGGAGCGCAAGCTGCATGCGCTCACAGGCAGTGATCTCGCACTTGCCCGTAACAATGACTACTAGGTCATCAGCATATCCGATGACCTCATAGCCCCGAGTGGTTAGCTTGCGTAGTAGATCGTCGATGACTATCGACCAAAGCAGAGGTGAGAGGACTCCCCCTTGTGGGCATCCTCTAACCGCCGATACTGTCACTGAGACCTCTCCGCATGTGGCTGATATAATACGGCTATTTAGCATCGCCCTGATTCAGTGATTAGTGGGATAGTCTACACCCCTGCAGGATAGTGCAGTGGTGATCGAATCATAGCCAGTATTATCAAAAGCTCCCTCTATATCGAGGAAGGCACAGATTCAAGTCTGATACTCACTTTGTAAATGCCGGTTTTCCCCAGGGCTCCGTTTTGTCTCCGACACTCTTTCTTTTTTTTTATAAATGATCTCTTGTCTGTTACTTCTAATCCAATTCACTCCTTCGCTGACGACAGTACCCTCAGCTTCTCATATTCGTTCACCAGTTTACGACCCTGCACTTCGGTTGTAGATAATGAGCGGCAGCGTATGTTAAGCTCATTAAGTTCCGATATCGACAGCATTATCCAATGGGGTAAAAACAATAGAGTGGAATTGAATGCATCCAAAACACAATGCTGTCTCTTGTAGTTAAAGCGTATAACTAACCCGCAGCCATTATCCATGAATAGCACTTACATCTCAGAAACTGAAAAGCTTTCCATCCTGGGTATGAGTGTTGCTCACAATCTTAATTGGAGCGACCATATATTCAGTGTCGCCAAAAATGCTGCGAAATGCCTAGGCTTCTTATACAGATGCAAGAAATATTTCTCACCCTTAGATCTGGCTACAATCTATAAGGCGTTCATTCGCCCCAAATAAGAGTTTAACGCTCATGTCTGGTCCGGTGCTTCCAAGACCTCATTGCACCTACTAGACAGAATACAAAAACGAGCCATAAAACTGATAGGTGACTCCAATATTACCAAAACGTTAGACTCTCTGGAACACCGCAGGAATGTTACCTGCCTCTCCCTGTTTTATCGTTACTACCACCAAAAATGCTCCGATGATACAGCCAATTGCATTCCGCCCCTTCAACATTTCTCCCGCAACACACGTCTCTCTAGGAATGCTCACCAATATACCCTGAAGCCCGCCTTCGGACGTACTGTCAAATATAGAGAATCTTTCATTAACCAAACCACACGAATCTGGAACTCCCTGCCGGATTCGGTTTTTCCCCCTCAATGCAACATGCAAACATTTAAGATCAATGTCCATCGGCAGCTCCTCTATTCCTCTTCCTTTCTACCTTCTGGCGGCACTGTGTCGCCGACATAATAAGGTTATTAGACCTTGAGTGCGCGCAAATTATTAAAAAAAAAAAAAAAACAAAAGGTGGGTTTCAGAGGTTCAAAAAAAGGGTATTTTTACCTTTTTGTTTTTAATATGTACAATCATTTACATACATATTTTATTTAAACAATCCAGCATATCAAAGATACATATTTAAACAGTATTTTGTGAATGGTCGATTTGGTTGACGGTTCGACCGTCCGGAGATCGAATCTTGTGCTTCTTATCACCGCATTACGGGCTGTCGCAAAGTCCGTGAGTCGGAAGCCGTTATCTGTTGTTGTATCGTAGAGGCTGTGCTTTCCGATCTCTCCGCCAAGGGTGTTCTCCTTACCGATTTGGGCGTTGAAGTCCCCGAGCACGATTTTTACATCGTACTCCGGACAAGCTCCGTTGGCGTTGTCCAGGAGGGGTCATAGAAGTCCTCCTTGATAGGGGCTTCAGCCTTGTCGATAGGGGCGTGTGCGCATATAAGGCTGATGTTATAAAATCTGCCTCTGATGCCGATCATAGCCAGGCGATCACTTATAGGTTTAAAGTCGATGACCTTCGACCTTAACCGCTTTCCCACGACAAATCCGCATCCCAGTAAGTGCAACCTTTTGTGACAGCTGTAATAAATGTCGCAATTGTACTGCGTGAGGATTCCTTCTAGTTTATGAGCAGCTCCGGGAGTGTACAGGGTTCTGACATTCCAGGAGCATACTCGCAAATCGTGTTCCTTTTTCGTGCGTTGTTGTCGTCGAGTGTCCGTCCGTGTATCCGAGGACGGACACGTGTTTTTTACGTGGGCGGATTGTAAGCCCGCCGCACAACCGCCATTCTAGTGGGGTTTTGTCGCTGCATACGTTAGTTCACCTCCCAACGGTTGTTGAAGAGGGCGCCGCGAGGAGGCCGTATGTCAACTTGACCCGGGAATTTAACAAGGATCACTGCTGGCATCTCGCCGGACATACCCTGTATGTCCGAACCCACGCCCCCTCTGTCCCTGCTCAATCCAAAATGACACACAGTTTCCGCGTGTCCCCCCTTGGATAGCTACCCTGACACCCGCCAGGTAGTGAACCAATGTGTGCAGTGGCCCAACCCCTTGTTCTTGGGGAAAGAGGAACCTGGCCGTCCAGGTTAGGGGTTGTGCTTAGGGGTAACATCCCTATCACGTAAAAACCTACTTGTTCCGAAACGACAACAAGCTGACGACCCCTGCAAACGACTAACCGACTTGAGAGTCTGCACCTGGAATGTGAGGTCTCTTAACAGACCGGGTGCAGGCAATCGATTGGAGCAAACCCTCAACTGATATAACCGCACTCCAAGAAGTGCGATGGGATGGACCAGGCAAAAGACGGATAAAAAACTGCGACATCTACTACGGGAACTGCTACAAGGAGAACAAACAGCTCCTATTCAGGTGCGGATTCGTTATTCGAGGAAGACTCCTACAAAAAGTCTTAAGCTTCCGAGCAATAAGCGAACGCCTCATTGCGAGGATTGAAATAGATGTGCCTCTTGTATTCGCCTGTCATTTTTGATATGATGTTAGAAAAATCAAACGACAGCGCATCGCCCTGTCTACGTCCTTTTTTGACTTCGAAACTATCGGTCAGTTCTGCACCGATTCGGATGAAGCAGTGAGCGTTCTCCAGAGTCATCCTGCAAAGTTTGACAAGCTTAGCAGGAATGTCAAAAGAAAACATGGCGTTAAAAAGCTCGTCTCTAATTACGCTGTCGTATGCGGCCCTGAAGTCCACGATTAGATGTTGGGTGTCGATTTGAAATTCATTGGTCTTCTCCAAGATCTGCCGTAGTGTAAATATTTGGTCTTTCGTGGATTTTCCTGGCCTGAAACCACACTGGCAGGAACCTTTCAGATTGTCCACGAACGGTTTCAGGCGTTTACACAGTACGGCGAACTTAAGCTTATGTCAGAATCGAACGAAAATCTCACTTAAGTTTCAACGAAAAGTCAAGTTACCCATAATGAACCTAAGCGAACTTAACCCTCTAGCAGGATAGACCGCCTTTTGGCGGTCAACATTCTGATCCAATTCTTCGTCAATGTATACATTTTCTCTCCTTTGGCATGCTACACCGCCTTTTGTTGGGATTTTCTCTATACACTGATATAAGTTTAATGGTTACTGTACAGTTCGTTTATCATATATCATAAGCTAGAAACGAATTGTCAATGCAATTCAAAGAAACAATAGTCGGTTCACAAAGTGGAAAGATTAGATATTTCTTAAATATACTTGTCGCTGTTTGTGGAAGTAAAAAAAATTATTGGTAAGCAAGAAATTGATTATATTTTGTGATTATCAAAGCGGTTTATGTTTTTCCAATAAATAATTGTCCGCTACCCGCCATCAAACTTACCCCGCCTAAAGGCGGGTAATCCATGCGAGATGAAGTTTTGTGCATTTGTATATTGCGCTGTTTTTTTTTTTAATGTACATACATATATGTATATTTATTCAATGAATAGCCTTGTATTAACATGGATTTCTTTATTATCGTCCGTAGCTTGATCAGTATTTACGTTTTATTTGTCAGAAATGTCTGATAAAATGCCAAAGGGGAAAAAGAAGGTGGCTCATTCTCAGCCTGAACGACATCGGGTATATCATTTGTCCGAAATGAGTGACGAACAGATCCAAGAAAAGATGGATTCTGTTCCTACTGATACTGAATCTGGTGATGATAGTGACTCGATCTGCGACTTCGAAGATGACAACAATGCTAAAGATCCAGATTATCGTGTATCGCCAGAAGATGAGGAACAAATTGATGAATGTGCCGCTGAGTTGGGAAGGTCATCGTCTACTCATTTTCTAAATAGAGCTGAAGATTTATGCTTGAATCTCAGTAATATTTCGGTTCTAACAGCTGAACTCATACCGCCTTCTTCTTTGATTGGTGAACAACAACAGGAGGAACATTTTCCAGAACCAGAACCGTCATCTCAAGCAGGTACATCCTTAATGCTTTCGTCTGCGTCAATGAATCATCCACGCTTGAAAAGAAGATGTGAAAAAAGACCTCGTTCACCACCACTGGAAAAAGAAGAAGGAGGACCAAATGTGCAGACGAATAACGGAGGGCTTACTTCAAATCTGGTGGAAATTGACCCTAAATCTACAGAGTTCCAAAAAATAACGTGGCGAAAAAAAAACCTGCAACTACATCGCAACGAGGTGGTATTTTGTGGAGATAACAGATGTCCTGAACGGTTCCATGAATTGAAAACACCATTTGAATGTTTTCAATATTTTTTCCGTGATGATCTGTTAGAAAAAATCTCTCATTACACTAATTTTAATGCTCGGCACCAGGACGTGAACACCAAGTTCCAGGTTACTAAAGTGGAAATTAGGCAGTACATTGGGATACTGATTTACATGTCAGTATATCGTTATCCAAGCTTAGAAGAGTACTGGGGAGAACATTCATTTGAAGCGATACGTAGGACCATGACATCCAGGCAATTTTATGCTATTAGAAAATATATCAAATTTAATGACTTCTCACTAATGAAAGATCGTAAAGACCCTGATCACTATCCACTGTTCAAAATCAGACCAGTTTACGATTATTTGAATAAAGTCTTTGATTCGGTTCCGAAGCAAGCGCGATTGTGTATCGACGAGCAGATGTTGTCCACAAAGATGATTAGCTCATTCAGACAGTATATGCCCAATAAGCCTCATAAATGGGGCATGAAGCTATTTGTGTTATGCGATTCTACTGGCTTTTCATATCGGTTCGAAGTTTATTGCGGCAAAAATGACAATGTGGTGCTTCCGAATACTCCCGATTTGGGAGCCACTGTTAATATTGTCGTCCGTCTAACACAAACAGTTGCGGAATTGAAAAATCATATTCTGTATTTCGACAATTTTTATAGGTCGCTTCCACTTCTGGTTTACCCAAGAGGTCGAGGAATTTATGCGTTGGGCACAGTTCGTGCCACTCGAGTAAATAACTGCAAGCTGTCATCTGACAAAGCACTCCAAGACCAGGAAAGAGGTTATATGGAGGAGTATGTGGGCACTGCTTATGGTGTAGACATAACGAGTGTACTATGGAAGGATACAAAAAATGTTCGGCTGATATCAACATACGTTGGTGTTAAGCCATTTCTTACAGCGAATGCCCAGGCTCAGGTACTGCGGAGCTACCGAAATTCCGTGCCCAAGTTGCTAATGCTTTGTGCCAATTTCAACAAAAGCCGGAAAAGAGATCAGTTGGTAGGCCTACAAAAGAAGCACCCAAAGCAGGACCCTCTGGCGTTGAAAAATCGTATGGATTGTCATTGGATGCCCGTTACGATGACATAGGTCATATGCCTGACCAATTGGATCGTTCTGTCAAACGCACCTGTAAATTAGCCGGTTGCAAATCGGAAACCCAAATGTTTTGCTTAAAATGTAAGGTAAATTTGTGCCTATCATCGACAAAAAAATGTTTCCAAATTTATCATACTAAGCCATAAATTGTTTTCCTTTGTTCGTTTTCATAACTCTAGTAAGGCAAAAGACAAAAAAAAAAAAAAAAACAAAACACACTTGCCTTTTTATTCACAAAAATATATCCGTGTTCCTGGACTACCCGCCTTTTGGCGGTCTAACTGTTTTCTCACCCACAACTCAAACGATTAATCTGATTTTATTTTCAGTATCATTTTCGTATTCTAATGCAATAAATTAATCAAGGATAATTTGCTCGCAAAAAAAAAAAAAATTGTCCTGCTAGAGGGTTAAGCGAATGATCTGTCAAATAGTTTTCATTCGGTTTGATTATTTTCGGTGTGGCTACAATCGTTTTGTTTAAAGTGAGAAAAATAAAAATAAATTAATAAAATCCTGTTCCGACATATTTAAATTTGTTATTATTTTTCTTTATTGTACTTTTGGTTTCTCTCACTGTCAGCTGTCAAAATTCCGCGCGGAATATCTTCTTTTATTAAGACGTTCCGTAAGCTCACTTAAGTTAACGAACACTTAACGAAACCAAGCATATTCCCATTATGGGTATGTCATAGGCTTTGCATGTAATTTCCGTAAGTCTGCAGACGTGGTCCTTCCACAATCTTAGCACCGGCTGTGACGTCACTATTAGTTGTCCGTGCTCATCCCTGCAAGCTTCTCCTCTGGCTTTATAACCTTGGCATGTTCGTTTTACTTTTTGGTACAATTTTCAAACGTCGTTCCTGCAATAGCATCTCTCCATCTCTTCGATCTCGCGCTTCTCGTGCTCCTTCTTTTTTCTTCTCAGAAGCGCATGCTCCTCCCTCCTTTTCTGTTCATAGAGCTCGCAGGCAGCTCTCGTCCGTCGATGCAGTGTAGGCCTGTTGTATGCATTCTGTTTCTCTATATGGGCATGTCTGCACTCGTCATCAAACCAGAGGTTTCTCGAAGGTGGTGCCTTGAAACCGAGTACATCTGAGGCGGCCTCTCTGATGGCGTTCTGACAACAACTCCATTGCTGTTCTATGGCTTGTGCAGATTGCATCGGGGCTTGAGAGAGCTTGAGGGAGACTTGATCGGCGAAGGTCCTGGCGGTCTCTTGCTATTGTAGCTTTCTGATGTTAAATTTTGGTGTTCTTACTTGACTCCGTTAATTCCGAGAAATTCGTATCCGTACCTTGTGTGCAACAAGCTAATGATCCGAGTCTGTTGAGAGTAATTCCCGAAGCCACTACACAACAGCCGAGCACTTCGCGGAAGAGCGGCACGAAACTACGCCACTACACAACGGCCGAGCACTTCGCGGAAGAGCGGCACGAAACTACGCCACGCACAAAGTTGACCACTTCGCGGAAGCGTGGCACAAAAATACGCCACGCACAACGTTGACCACTTCGCGGAAGCGTGGCACAAACATACGCCACGCACATCGTTGACCACTTCGCGGGAGCGTGGCACAAAACTACTCCACGCACAACATGGTCACTTCGCGGAAGCGCGGTGACGGCATAACTTCCAGCAACACACAACACGTTGGGCTTCCTCGAGGAAGCCCGGCAACCACACCATACTACACAGGACTTATTATTACGATTTGGCGCCTCGAACGAAGCAGTCGCACCACACCACAATTTCGATTGATTTGCCTCCACTCCACATCTTAAATAAAATTTGACAGTACAATTTTGTGTTTAATTTCTTCTATTCCACATATAACAACAGAGTCGATGTTGGCTCCTCGAAAGGTTCGGACATCTTGGACGCTGGAAGAGTGTCTGCCGTCGATCGTAATGTGATCAATTTGATTGGTTGTCGATTGATCGGGGGTCTCCTTATGGATGTTGAGTTGTGAGATTATGTCCCGCCATAAAATCCACTAGCCTTGGTCTGTTTTCTGACGTGGTGTTGTGTAGGCTGTGTTTTCCTACTACTCGTTCAAAGATAGCTTCCTTACCCAGCTTCGCATTGAACGATTTTGGTGTCATAGCTGGGACATCGGGCATATGTTCCGTCTAGGAGATCATAGAAATCAACATAGAGATCATAGAGACAACAATATGGACGTGACAATTAAACAGTATAGCTTGGAGTGCCCGTTTAGGTCCAGTAGCTAATATATTCAAGATAGGTTTAAGCGTTTTTACCTAGAATAACTTGTTTAATAAAAAATAAGTAAAAATGCCTTTCAAATGTGACAAGACGTCTCTTAAAAAACAGTAACAAAAGCTGGAAAAATTAATAAATAAATTGACAAATACGGTTTGAGCTTAAGAAATCTGAATAACTAAACGAATTAAAATGAACAAAAAGAAAAAAAACAGCAAAAGATTATGGTTCGACCTTATTGGTCAGGCTGGCAGTGGCATTCCACTCCGGTACGCTATCCCACTACTGCTTACCACGGGAACTCTTGGCTGCTGGCTCACGCCCCTGGCCCGGTTCATCCCTCCTTGGCCAACCTGAATACCTTGGACTCCTCCATGGCACCCATATTGATGGCAAGCTTAGTGCGGACGTTCCGTCAACATGACCTGGCCCACTGCACAGGACCCCCGTCCTCAAACCGTTCCACAATCAGACTTCCGAGTAGCCGGATTACAGGAGATGCCAACCCCCCAGTCGAGATAACTGTAAATCAATCTCGACCACTATCATATCAGCCACATTCCTAGTTACTAAATACAAACCAAGAGATTTTTCTTTCTTTATCGGTGCGAGTGATTATCGTAAGAGAAAATCAAATATGTATTTCAATAAATTATACAAATAAAATAAAAATAATAAAAAAAACAAAGAGAAAAAAAAAAAACAATAAGAAACGATCCTGCCAGGAGTCGAACCTGGAATCTTCTGATCCGTAGTCAGACGCGTTATCCATTGCGCCACAGGACCCACACAAACTGCGTATTCTATCTTCTAACTTGTTACGTTGTATAGATGTAAAACACACCATGCATGGCTATACTATCGAATTGTATACATTCATGTCATTGCCGGTCAAACCGGTTTGATACTCTACACTGAGCATACACGGGATTCATTTTTCTAGAAGAAAAAATTGTATATGTGAACCTTGTTCAATTGTGTTAGTGTTTCTGTCTTTTTGACATTTCATCTGAAAGAGATATTTCCTTTGACAGAGATATCAAGTGCGACCACGCACTAAAAGGTCCCTTTGTTTTTTTCCGATGTTCACTGCTTGAAAGACCAATGACGATTGATGCCTGTTTCACAATGCTACTACACGGCGACGCGACAGCGCAACTACAAACGCCGTAGCTGTCAAATCCATATTCATTCAATGGAATTATATGGAGTAAATCACATAGGCACGTATGTAGTCGTGTCGCAGCGCTGTAATTTCGAAAATTTGAAAAACTGTCGCAACTACACGGCGTTGTGCCATTTCGAATTCGACATTGGAGGAATACGTTTCATAACTTGGTCTTACCCACCACCTTCTTCTGACTTTTGTTTTCGCTTTTAACTTTTTATAGGCTAAAGCAGCCGCGCATGTTAGCAATAATGTTTTTTTTTTCAAATTATTTCGATCCATTTATGAACTAAATTCAGTTTCAGTCTTCGAATTTTTTACTGATGCCAACTTCACTCTATAGAATTCACCTCCAACTTCACTCACAGAAGTAACCGCGCTGTCAAAAAAAACGCCGATGAAAGTAGTTCCATTGTGAAATGACTGAACGACCTTACAACCACAGCAAACGGCAGCGTTTGTAGTTGCGCTGTCGCGTCGCCGGGTAGTAGTATTGTCGGAGTCTACACGAGGGCTATCTGACGACGGCTAAAATAAGTGTGAAAGAGAGGGTAAGTGAAACAGAAATACATTGGCACAGTCACGCGCGGGTAGCTAAGTCGTGGGTTTTTTTGCCATATCCTTATCTCCTTTTCTTTGTTTTGCGATGTCGCTTCACTCATGTTTCTGACTTGGAAGTGTACGTTTGGATACCATTCTTACTTTTCAAACATCACCACAGGCTGACGAAATTGAAATGTGAAGCGAAATGTCAAGAAACAGGCACGCGCAGAAAAGCTCCGTGTGGACGCGTCCTCAAATTGGAACGTAGGTTCAAAAGAAAAAGGCGCAAAAAGAAAGCCCTCGTGTAGGTTCGACATTGTGAAACAGGCATGAAGCGCAACACCAGGCAAAAAAAGTGCGGACCCGAAAACTGAAGAGTTGTATATGTATTAGTTTTCCACTTCTGTTCAACCATTAAGTTTGCGAAAGAAAATTGTATTCCGTTTCGTACCGCAACCTTCAGCTCCCTCTCCACCAAAAACCGGTTTTTTTTCGGATGATATATTCTCGTGTATACAGCCTCATTAAATTGCCATTAAGACAATTGAACCGGTGGGAAATTTACAGTAGCCTACAAAAGTCAGTGATTTTTATAATACATAGTACCGATGTTTCTATGACTTTTCAATGTGAGATGAAATGTGTTTTGCGGGACAACCCACTTTCACTTTCATCGAACGCCACGTTCAGCAATGAAGTACATTTCTTATTAAACGCGACAGTGAACAAATAAAACTGCCGCATTTGGGCCAACGAGAATCCACATGCATTTTTTTTGTTATTACCCAATTTATTTTATACATCTGTCCAGGTGGACATTTGGTACAATTTTTTACATTAAAATTATGGGACTTACAGCGTCCCCACTTAATTTTTTTTCTAAATCGTAGTGAATAGCTTCAAAAATCGTAGTGTTTCACAGTAAATTGAAGTGATAAGGCGAAAATATTTCTTTTCAAAATTTGCTTTTATAAGGTGCATTTGTTTTTTTTTTTTTTATATATTTTTTGTGTTTGAAATTCATTTTCTTAACATATAGTTACATTATAATACTTGCTGTGTTAGGCGGGGAGTCCCCAATCCTGAAAGCTCCGTGATCGCGGATCTCAAAAGTTTTGATTAACATGGAAAGTTTGGACTCAGAGGAATAAGATGAGCTTGGTCGGCGTGGATGTAATTAGCTGAAAATATGTTTAAATAAATTTCATATCAAAATTTCAAAATCTGTATGGAATTTCGCACAAACTAACTTAAGACTGATCAAAATCTGCGATGATGGTAAAACGTTACGTTCGTTCTTTGAGATTTTAAATCCGACCAGTATTGAACAATGTCGTCCTCAAAATCTGCATTACATCTCGTTTATAATGAATAAAGAGCCTCCATTCTGCACTTAATTCACGATACATCCACTGTAATATGGAAATGCGTCAACAATGCATGATACACCTTGAAGGCCAACATCATTTTGGATTTCTTTTGGATTCATATACATTAAAATCTCTAATTTACCTTGACTTGAAAAATCAAACCGTTTTCTTATTTGGGTAAGTAAGCTAATGTAATAGTTTCTGCAACAAGTTCTGACAAAAAGCAATTCTTTGTGAGAAAACTAGTTTTGACTCACGTGTTGAATAAATTCTTCACCAAAAAACATGGACTCCAGCGGTAGATGATCAGCATCTTCAAAATCGCATTTTATTATTACTAAATTAGGTCGAACAACGTAACCCATAATGCACAAGAAGTGGCTATTTAAAATTGGCGAAAGTAGGTGGATGACTGTTTTTTCTGATGGGTGGATGATTGAAATATTTTATTCATTTCGTTTATTTGCAAAAGGATGTGTGATAAAAAGTACAAATAACATTTATTGTGATTACTAAAATCATTGCGTATGCTTTCCAGCTTGTTACTTTTTTTTTCATTTAAAAGAAAAAGAAAGTAGTGGAGCAATGGAACCCATTGCTCCAGTAACCTGTCCATAGCTGAGGGTAGTGAAAGCCATCGTGTCGTGCATACATTTAAAATCCTATGCTCTGAATTTTCGAAATATTTTTGAAACTCCTTAAGCTCTGCCTCTCGCTTTGAACTACATATGTGCAAAAAACAATAAATATTCCTAACGAGCTGTTCTATTTCAGCTGGAATTTCCTTTGCCGCGGCTGGTGCACATAAGTGCAATGAATGGCACGTACATACATCCCAGATAAAATAAATTAGGAACAAGTTGTTGAAGCTGCGATCGAACCCCATTTAATTCTCCTCGCATGCAGATGCATTATCCGTGGCTAAACCAATGAGGTTAGTAAGCGGAATTTGGTTCCTATCCAGACATTCCTTAACAACTTTGGAGATTGAACTGGCAGAGCAGTTTTCCAGTTCGATCAAACCAAAAAAGGTGTCTGTAACTCTACTAAATTTAAAATATCTGGCTACAATAACGAGACACTTCTTGGTGGATATAGGTATCTGTCGTTTCATCCAGGATAAGAGAAAATTGATTAGTTTTTAAGTCATTCGATATATCTGACTCTGCAAACATTGAAATGAGTTCCGTTCCGTTGATTTTGTAGATTTACACTTCATTTTTAAATCTTTTGGATACAGTGAATGGAGAAGATCAGGCAAATGATCCATCGTCGTCAAAGGCAAGTTATGGGAAACGCAAAACATGACTGTGCAAATTTCTTCTTTTCTTGTACACTGTATTATAGTAGGGGAGCCCGGGATGCTAAATTTGCAGTTACTAGAGCGTCATGGGGACCTATTGGATTGTGAAGATTAGGTTCTCAAACCAAAAATTTTATGTCAAGTTTTCCATTTTAGTGGGGAAAGGAGCGTGCAAAAATTTTTAGAAATGTAAAAAAAAAACAGTCACATGGAAATACTCGAGCGCGTCAGATATTAATACAGTATACTCGCTTCGTCATTCTGATAACCGTTAGATATTAATCTGACGATTAGATAGCGGTGGGCGGCTGAGAAGAGCGGTAAAAAAGCAAAACAAAAAAAAAGTTATTCGAGCGTGTCAGATATTGAAAGGGGACGTTTAGTGAACTCAAAACAGTGTTCGGTTTAAATTACTGACGATTTGGACGTGGCCTACACTCATGACTGATTTTTGAAAATGTTAAAAAAAAAAACCGTTAACTTGAAATACTCGAGCGCGTCAGATTTTTTTACTGTTGGTTCAACTCGATGTCAGAGTCTTCCTAAATGATAATCTGACAATTATGTAGAGGAGTATTGTTAATCTGACAATTTAAAAAACTTTGCATGTGAAACACTGGGAAAGAGGGAGAAGGAACGAGAGGCGTGGAGTGGGCAATACGTGGATATCAGCATCTGTACGCTCATGCTTTATCTATGGTTTTAGCTATATCGCCCCATGAAAACCGTCAGATTATATGTTTTTCGTAATCATGATAGAATTCCCTTCAAAATAAAAAATTAATCGCGCTCGAGTATTTCGAGGTGGCGTGTTTTTTTTACAACTTTGCGACTCCCCCATTTCCTTATGCCACACTCAAATTGTCAGATTATTGAAATATACACTTTTCAGGACGTACTTAACTTGCATGTTCTTAATCTGACGCGCTCGAGTTTTTCCGAGGATCGATTTTTTTTTACTAATCTGACGGGCTGCCCTCAACGCACTCCCCTATATTAAGGGTTCATATTTGGTAGGGGTACATTACAGGATGCAAGGTTTCTCCCCATATGATTTTCTGACGCGCTCGAGTAACGCGCGAAATCCCCGCTTGGGCTCCCCTACTATTACAATTATTGCGTTTTTTGAAATCATTTTTTTTTTTTTTTTCTCAAATCGTTATGTTTTGGAATTTTTCGTAGTGGCGTAATGAAAATTTTAAAAAGTAGAAAAAGTGAAGTGAAACCCTTCAATTGTAGTGTAAGTGGGGACGCTGGGGACTTATTCTAGGCTGAGTTACCAACGGGCACGATTCTGATATCCGAGGCAAGGCATTTTGAAAACGCAGTTTTGTAAATCTCGATGAAATAAGCACAAAAAATAAAGTGCCAATTTTCTCGGTTTCGCCAAGTTTAGGAGATAATAAAGTTTAAAAAATCGTTTTTTCCTATGGATTTCTCAGAAAATATAATTTTTTTCTTTTTTCTGCTGTGGGATACAATTTTGTTTGCATACTTGTGGGCCTAAAGAAAGTCTGCGTTGACATAAACGTACATGCATAATATGTAGGCAAACTTGTAGGACTAGTTAGTAACTCAGATGATACATGCATTCATGTATACACCAAATTCTGTTTTTACTGTTTTATTTGAAATTATTTTTGGATAAAATAATATAAGTAAATCGCAGTTGTGAATGGAAAGTGACCAAACGTACTGCTGCAGGCATAACACTCACAGTATGTGGTCAATTGAAATTCATCCTCTGCGTATGCAATACTAACACCAAGAGTGCATGAACGAATTACTGAGAATTATAACCAACGGGAAATTTGGTCGGCCCTCGTCCTATGTAGGACAAACCACCCCTGAGAGTAGTCAACGAACATCTACGACCCAAAAATCACTGCACTCCGTTCAGGTTATGTGTTAAAAACATCAACCTGGGCGAAACTTTCCCTCGCCCTGTTACCTTCGCTCGCACGACGTTCAATACGTTATAAGGCCTTAAGGGTTGACCATAATAGACTTAAGCGAACTTAAGCTTATGTCAGAATCGAACGAAAATCTCACTTAAGTTTCAACGAAAAGTCAAGTTACCCATAAAGAACTTAAGCGAACTCAAGCGAATGATCTGTCAAATAGTTTTCATTCGGTTTGATTATTTTCGGTGTTAGCCTTGAGTGCGCGTGTGACGGTAATAAAAAAAAAAAAAAAATTAAACATGTATGGGGTGGCATGTTGCCCCCCTGCAACCACCCTGCTTGGGCTCACTGTTGGATTGCAATGTTGGGTATATACAAAGTATAAGCGCCCAAGCTTGATGAATGCCCCTTCTAAAGAAATAAATAAATAAATCGGAGATGAGGACTATTCGGAGTTTATAAAAAAAATATTTCAAATAAAAGAGTAAAAACAGAATTAGGTGTTTTTATGAATGTACGCATCACCTGGATTACTAGCTAGTCCTAAAAGTGTGCCTACATTTTATGCATGAACGTTTAAGCAGCAACATGTCAACGCAGACTTTCTTTAGGCCCACAAGTATGCAAACAAAATTATATCCCACAGCAGAAAAAAATACAATTGTCAAAATTCTCTACCTCGGTAATCGGAATCTCCCCAGTTCCAGCAATATGAATCCCTCTAAAATCCGAAAACGCCTTGTTTTAATTAGTTCACATTATCGAGGGACTACTGTAATACATACACATATTTTAATGTACTATTGATAAGGTAAAAATAATTAAATAAATAATTTGCTTGATACCACCCTGTATGTGTAATAATTCCCATAAGAAAATAATTTCCTTTTGGGACATATTCCTGTTGCAGTGCTCTCCGTTCGCTGTCAAATCGAATTGTCAAAACACTGGCAGGCATACGTCATTTGTTATAAAATTGTAAACTGACGTAATTTGCAAAACAAAAATATTTAAAAAAGGAGCCCAGTTACTTCGACTTGGATCGACTGTTGCCGCCGCGTAGTTTCTCTTCATTCATAATTCCATGTACAAGCAATTTTCATTCCTCATTATTTTCTTCGCTCAGTGTGTTTAAAAGTAAAAGCGTAAAACGCAATTGAATCTTAAAGGTGACAACTTGTTGTAGTCTTAATTTGTTTTAAATGTAAGTTTGAAAACTCCGTCCGTAGCTCGCGTAGTCAATAACAACAATTTCTACCGTCCCCAAACGAAACGACAATTGTATATCTGACGTTATATAGTATGTGATCAGTATACACACGCCCAAATTAATTGTTTTCCATGCCAAAATTAGACCATTTGGTATTGGATTTGGAGTGGAATTTATTTTTATTGTCACCCACCAAGTGATGAGAATTGTTTGTCGACGGCGGCAAGTGGTACTATGGATATATTCGCCATTCAAATGGGATGGGCAATCAATGAGTAAACTTTACTTAGTCTCAGTAAATAGGATAATGGTTTTCCACTACAGTGCACAAGATAACTGGCATTGTTATCGTCACAGTTTGAATTGCAAAAGCTGAAGTAATACTACAAATCGTCTGGTATAGCCGAAAACCAACAATTAAATTTGTAGAGGCGACCACGACCACCAAATCTTCTCGCTTTGTCGGCGTTGTGTGTTAATGTGTGCCACTATCACCCAACGATGATGATACTACAAACAACTACAGCAACTTATCTACAATTGCGGGCGTTTTCAATGCGGATTCAAATCTAACTCATCGTTGCTCAGCAGATAGAACATACATATAGTAGAGAGCAGACTAAAGGCCCCCAACAAGCTATTCGAGAGCTACTGAACTGCACATCGACGACGAATTAGTTATGTTTAAGCAGTTCGAGCAGTGCCAAATGCGGGGAACGCTCCCATTAAGACCGGCAAAAACGGAATATATTTGACTTCTTTTGTTTTAACCTTTGAATGTAATAAATTAAATTCCGGTTCCTATTATACCTAGTGCTGCCGTCTTACTATATTTACTACCCGCTCGACCTGTTGCTGCTCGACTCTCAGCGGATAGGATAAACTTATTCCATGTGTTTTCATTCCACGCACTCACATTGAGCAAGAATAAAACGTAACAAGTTACGCGAGTACCGATACCGAATTAAAGATATCTGACCGGTCGGCTGTAATATCATTTTTTGTTTTGTATACATTTTTCATAGAAATATATTCAAAAGAAAAGTGAAACATGTATTCACCTGGTAACTATCTAAGATTTATTTTGCCGACAATTCAGTTTAATGTGATTTGAAGAATGAGTATTGTTTGTTGGTTTGTTGTTCGTTACTTTCTGTTCATATGAATGCTGTGTTTTGTTGTTCTTGTTACGAATACATATAACTATTTTCATGTTTTTTTTCCTTATCTTGATGCTGTTTCTTTTGTGAATTGCACTTAAAAATATATATATGAATGTATAAACTTGTTTTTCGTTCTCGTATCCCGATTCTCGTTTACTCCCCTTGCCCCCCAACGCAAACATAACCATTTTGAAGATTAAAACAAAAAGTAAGTCTTTGCACTGTTGATGGTAGTCGCTCTAGGTTAGATGTTCTTGGGATTTTGTGCTTTTATTTGCTTTTTTGCACCAAGTTAAGCCAGTGTATTGCACACATTTAACAAAAGCGTCGTTACTCATGTGCATCTACTGTAACATACCTGTAAGCTGACGTAACCAAAAACCCAGGTAGCACATACTAAATATATGGAATCATTACATTTGCCTTGTGCACGACCTTAGATGAAAATAGTTCTGTATACGATTAATTTGTTCCATTTATAGATGTATCGCATTCAATTGTTTGATGATCACCATCGTTTAGGGTCATGACATGGACTATGTGGAACGTAATTGATTTGATTTGCTTGATGCTAGTCATACACTTTTCTGCTTAGAATTTTTTGCGGCTGTTGGAATTGGGTGATCCAATTATGTACTTGTTCGCGTTGTGACACTTCTAGCTGTATTTTCTAATTAATCAACTGAATTAACTATGAACTTTTATTACTACCTGCTATGTAGAAACCTGGTTACCTACGATATTCTCAGCAATTTTAAAATATGTGCATTTGTTGACGGTAAAATAGAAGCTTCTTGCCTGACTTTTAATCAAATGGAAGACAGCTCTGCTTGGGACTATGGGAGTTCATTCCTTGAAGTAGAATGAACTCGTTTTTTTGTTTCTAGAATTATTTGGACGGTTATTCAGCCTTCATTTTCTTCATTTAACGTGTTTTCCTTTCTCCTGCTGTATAGCTTCCCACCGAACTAAAAAATATACCCTTAGTCACAAAATTCTGAGGGCGCAGTGGTTAGTGTGTTGGACTCTAGCGCACGATGAGCGAGTTCGGATCCCGATAACACCACTCCATCGAATGTTTATTTCGCAACGTCCCTCCTCGGCGGTGTACTGGCAAAACCCCCCGTAGTAAACTTGCCATGAAAAAGCTTCTCGACTCCCGTCGTTTGGAATCGCCAGTAAACTGTAGGTCCCTTTCACCTGTGTAGAAAATAAATCACACACAACATTGGTGATTGAGAGAAGCTTGGCTCTGGTCCTTCATGGGCTGTAACGCCACCAAAGAATAAGAAGAAGGTACAAAATTCTACCTACATCGTTATAAAGTGCAGAATCTAAGACTCACCATAAAATTCAAATCAATTTCTTTATTTAATAAGGCATTCATTCTCACTTACTTAGATGGCGCTACAGTCCGGTGTGAACTTGGGCCTCAACCCGCAAAACTCTCCAGCTAGCAATGGTCTTTTGCCAGATGTTCCCATTCCACCTGTGTGCGCCACCTTAGATTCGGTCGTCCTCTGCTGCGCCGTCGTTCGGCGTTGGATTCGAAGCTTTTTCGGGCCGGAGCTGTGTTACCCATTCGCTCTACATCGGCTAGCCACCTTAGACGTTGGATCCGTAAACGCCGTACTAGGCCGATGTCACTGTACAGTGTAGCTCCATGGGACGCCAAACTGGCTCGCCCAATTGTTGATGATTTGCTCGACAACCGTCTTCGCTTCTTGGTTGGGGATGGCGAACGCTTCAGGTCACTTACTCAAGTAGTCCATGACGACTGAGATATATCGGTTGCCATTGTCAGTTTTCGGGAACGGACCTGCGATGTCAATGGCTAATCGTTCGTAGGGCGCACCTACACAATAGGACCTTTGCTTGCTGCACTGACGTATTTTCGGCACTAGTTTTCGACGTCATCTCTTGCACCGAGGCAATAGAATCGTTCCCTTATCTTCTCGAAGCTCTCGAAGCTCTTACTCCCAAGTTACCGCCCGATATGCCGTCCTGTATCTCCCGGAGGACGTCCTGTACTTTTGAGCGCGGTACAACAAGCTACATCCTGAATGTTTCCCGTTTGGCCTTTCCCATATTCGTTTTAAAACACCGTTTTAGAGTGAGTCCCAATGTGCCCAATATGCTTTCAGGGTAGGGCTACTTCGGATTTCTTCTGTGCTCCAGCCGGGACTGGGTTCGGCTCATATTGATTGGATAGGCCATTCTAATGCAGATGCATTTCAAACTCGTACATCTACAATCGTTCAATCCATCTCGCAATTTGACCCTCGGGATCCTTGAACTGCAGCAAAGCCGCGTGGTCGTACGCAAAGAGAATTTTTGTCCATACAAGTTTTTGTGGAGGTATTTAGCTGCCAGAATTAGTGCTAAGAATTCCCGTCTACTCACGCAATAGTTTCTTTATGTCTTGGAAAGCACCTTGAAGTAAGCGACCACTTTTTCTTCGCCATCACGCACCTGGGAAAGGACAGCTCCAACACCCACATTATTAGCGTCTGCGCTAATGGATTCTCCATGAAGTGGGCACTTCGTAGTCGTTGAAGACGTCCTTTAGATTTTTTCGATGCTTGTCGAATACCAGGCAGGTTTTCCAGATCAGCCCACGCAGGACTCATTCTATTAAAAGCTCAAAGGTCGCCGGAGCATTGCATAAGCCGACTGGCATTACTGTAAACTGCCACAGGGTAGAAAACCACTGAGATCCAGAGAGGGTTTCAAGTGTATCACCTATTCGTGGTAATGGTAGCTGTCCTTCTTGGTAACTTCATTCAGCCTTCGGTAGTCTACACAGAATCGTGTACTGCCATCTTTCTTTTTAACTAAAACGACAGATGATGCCCAGGGGCTGTTGGAGCTCTCGATTTGCCCTTCTTTCTCCATCGCTGGGACCATTTCCGTGTCTTCTGCCTATTTTGCCAGTATCAGTCGCCTAGCCGGTTGCCGAATTGGTCTTGCATCACCGGTGTTTATGCGATGCCCCACTAGGTGTGTTAGGCCATGATCTCCGCTCTGCGCAGCAAAGATATCAGCAAATTCGATGAGCAACTGTTCTGCTAATATCTGCTGCTTATCGAATTCACAGTGCTTTAAAACGGTCTCTTTAAGCTCCGCTATTCTAGATGCAGGAACTCGTCTCGCAGACTCCACTTCAGTTGTTGTTGAGATTGCAGAAACTGACGCACATTTTCCAATCACCTTTCCACACCTAAGTCTTATACTGCAATTCCTTGGATTCATCAGCCTCGCTGGAGCCACGTTGTTCTTTCGCTCAACGAGAATGATACAATTTTGGGAGTTCGTTTGGTCTTCGGGCTCTATTAGGAAGCATCCGCGGCCCCCGGAATCACCCTCCAAACGTGTCCAGAGTACTGCCTCTGTATTGGGTGGCAGTGTTACATCTTTATTGATTATTGACTTCAGGCTGACGTCGGTTTTTCTCAAGTGCTGCATTGGAAATTCGATGTTACGATATTTCAACACTTTTATTCCAATATGCGATGCACTCGTCGCAAATGTCGGCCACCAAGAACGCATGGAAGAAGTATAGACCTGCCAGCTGTATCTTCAAGCGAACTTCTTCGTAAACTTATGTCCAGTTATGGTCTTCAAACAGTAGTAGCTCGTGTCATGCAGCCATGATTTCTGAACCAAATCTCTCCTCATTAGGGAAGTCGTGGCCCAAGTTTCGATTGTAGCCAGGAACTTATTTCTACCGATGGTTGCCTCCACAGTTAGATATTTTAGTTTGTGAGACTTGGATGGTTGCTCTAAGGGCGTCGATTCCCGCCTGCTGTCTTTGAGGAGCATAGTTAGTAGGATGGGTGTTGCCGCTGCCGAACGCCTCGTCTTCTGTTTGCGCAATGTGGACAAAATCTGGCTTGGCATGTGTCCTGTATTGGCGTTTTAGATGTCCGGCCTTATCGCAATTCCAGCAGCGTACATGTCTTTCTGCAGTATTTTGTTGGCGCTTAGCATTTATTGTTAGATAACAACATTTCTCCGTTGATATTTCCCTTACGCGATGAATACCTCGGGGAGCTGGGTCTGCTGCTTACATTGTCAGGGCAAAAGACAAAGTCTCAGCTATTGCTTTCTTTCCAGCCATCCGTAATGCAATTTGGAGTTCACGGTCGGTAATGGCTTGAATAAAGGCTTCGGTTGCCATTTCGTCGATAACTTCCTTGTCCGCGTTCGGGTATGAGAGATATGTATATGTACCAAACGCTCCATATCCGCTTGTAGCTGCTGATGTGTCTCGCCTTTCATTTGTGTTCTTCGGCGTAACTGAACCCTATATGTATACTTTCTGCATGTGGTCTTCGCCGAACAGCATCTACAGAGCCTCTACGAGACACCCATAGCTACGCTGGTCATTGTCTGTAAGAATTTGTAGCATTTCCGCAGCTAACCCTCTAAGCGCAAGTGCAACCGCCTTATTCTAGTCGTTTCTTGAATATTGGCCATGATGTTTGGATATCAAAGGCTGGATGCTGCATTTCCTTTCTTTTCAGACTCTCAATGATACTTACTCGAACTTTGTGGTTCTTCACATGTTCTAGTTCTTTCGCAAACTCCTCCAGCTTCTGCTCCACCTTTCCTTCGACGGCCTCCACTATCTGTTCAATGGTTTCCATTTGTTTGTCGATCTCTTGGAATTTGTTTTCAAGAATATTTTTGTGCTCATCGAGCTTTGCACCTAAAGAGTTCTAAGCCTCTTCTAGGCTCTTACACTGTTTGTCGAACTTGGCGTCTAGAGATTTCTTTTGTTCATCGAACCTGTTGCTCTACTCGTCGAACTTGACGTCTAGAGACTTCGTTTGTTCAACCAAGAGAGCTCATCGCGCATGTCTGTGAGCAGCTTCATCAATGCCATCATGTCGGTAGAGGTACTCACGTGTTCTTCCTCCTCGACATCAACCAGAAAAGTGTCCCCACCCTCTCCTACGATGGCAACGCCGAACCAAAAATCAGCTCCTTCAAAAGTACTTTTCTCGGTCTTGGTTACTTGCACTTAAAAAAGTTGTATCCTACTTCTGACACCAATTTTTGCGTGTTTATTAATTAATCGTTCTTTACATAAAACTTCTCTTCGTTGTCTCAAAAATCTTTATAACTTTTATTCAACTCGCACTGTAAATCCTTTCAAATTGTTCATCTTACGATTTCACCACTACAATGCTTCTACTGCTGCCGCGCACTCGTATTTATTCCCCTGATTCACCAATTGGTTCGTTCTGGGGCGTGCTGGAAGATCCTAGCGACATCTGACGTCTCCTGTCATCCCCTTATATTCACCTTCTGTCATTGCTTTGTATTCAGGAAGTGTTGCCATTGTACAATATTATATGCAGATAGTTTTTCGAGAATTCCCATTACCGTTACCGTTGATTCTTCCGCTCCAATTTATTTTTACATTTACATACGTCTTTCGACTGAATGATCACTAGGAGTGCGAGAAATGGTGTTATAATTTTTTTCTTGGTAACTGCAAATACTAGACGGGAATAAATTCTCCAAAACAAAGCGAACCTCTAACTTCACGAACTAAAATGGTGTGAAAAAATGTGGCGCTAAAGGATAAAAATTGCGCAATTGTTTTTTCATAGATTATTGCTGCGATTTTGATGAAATAAAATGTATGACTGTTGTATTTGTAGAAAATCATTTCATTTGAAGTTTTTTTTTTTTTTTTTACACACGTCTATTGCATACTATTCAGTCTTTCGAGTTCAGCCCGCTTTAGTAAGAACGCTGGTTTGGAGTTGATTCCCAACAACCTTTCGAATGGAAAACTTGGATCGAAAAGGATTCCATCAATTTTCTTGACCCTCGAACACGCAACGTAGGCCAACCCGGCACTAAATTCACTTATCCCTAAGTCCACAACTGCTTTGTCCAATGTAACTCCTTGCGACCTGTGAATACTATTACCGTAAGACGGCGATAATGGAAATTGCTTCCTCGTGCCATTGACTCCTTTTTTGAATGACTACGACCTGCGTTATAGGAATAGCGCCTGAAGCGAAAGTCGGTCCCGTGTAAGTTTCAAACTTGACCATGATGCAGATAGGAGCTTCGCTTGGTATAGAGTTTTCGACTCTGTTTTCGGTCGGAACGTAAGTAATGTCAGTGATTGTGCCCATCGAGCCATGGCACAGTCCACAGGTTCTAGCATAAAATCGCTTTAGCGCCAACGCAGAGTAACAGTTCTGCGCTCAGTCCTTGAGCTTCGTCATATGACGCTTGAGCGGCTGTTGCATTATTGTTTGAGGCATTTATTCGAGTCACTGGGCATCCAAGCGATTGTAAGGCGTTCATGTTATAAAATTTGATATTTTTGTTGGTCGCCATCAATCGTGTCGAGTCCTTGAAATCTCGGGTCGATCCTGGATTATTGTCAACAAAGCGTTGTGACCAGAATTCATAGTGCAAGAGGTTGTTCTCGCCTAGGGCTAGAGCATGAAGTGCTTCTCGAAATTGTTTCTGTTCATCGCCAGTCTGTCGCATGCTCTGCTTGAGAATAAACGTCTTCCGTGTCTGCAAATAAGCTGCTTTGCCTCGCAGGGAAAACTCATCCGACTCTTTAGGTACGCCATACAGAGGCTGGTTCCAAAATGGCTGTAGCTGATTGAAGTCGCCAAAGAATACAACAACAAATCCTCCACAACATTCGTCTTCTTCTCAGGGCTAGCTTCTCTAAGCCGGCCATCTATCTTGCCCAGCATACGCAACCCAATCATGCTGAATTCGTCTATCAATATCACCTTGATATTACTGAAATGCTTCTGAAACTCTCTTTGGGTCTTCCCAGTTAGGGGCGTAACTCTGACTGATGTGACAATGAGCAGTCCGGAATGCAGAGTTTGACCACCGATATTGTTTGCAGCCACGCCGGTTGGAGCCATTAGCTGGACGTGCTCCAAGCCGAATCTTTCAACAACTTCGTTGATGACTAACGACTTGCCAGCGTTCTAGCAGCTCCCATGACTATTGCCATTTTGACCGTCGTTTCTCCGTTTGTCGCTCTTGTGATAAAGCCTATCCGGCTTGTTGCTCAATGTTCAATGTAAAGCAGCTTGCTGCTGCCTCAACTTCTGGTATTTCGTAGGAAGCCATTGCTGTATCAATGAACTTGAGCTCGTTTTCTACTCCTGGATATTTGCTGAAAGACAAATACCAGTCATACTGCCGATGGACATCTAGGAATCCAAGTTCGACGTCTGCAGGTGTTTGATTCGGAAGCGCTGCGGCAGCAGCCCTCCAATCGTGTGGCTCATATATGGGAGTTTCTGGCTCGTCATTCTCTTCGACAACGTCCGCCATATCTATGTTTAACGCCCAAACAGGGACGCCATGTGCCTTGTATGGCTCTTCCCATGTTGTGTGCGTCAGCAAAGTTGTCATATCGACTCTCCATGGAGTGTGAAGTACCAGTTGTTGTTTGTAGTATATTTCGTCGGTTTCACGGGATTTACCTTTCACGACTTTAGGAATGATTTGAACAACTCTTTCTTTTCTAGCAAGATGCGTCTTGTAAACGGGAACTGTCATCACTTGGCGTGCAGCGGCCCTCGACGTAGAAGGAAGGTTCACCGATTGAAAACTTGGTTTTCCAGCAGCAACAGTGTATTTTCGGGCAAAGTCCATGAATGTTAAGTCGTTCAAATTTGCTGCTCTGTACGCATATGCCTGAATTATTCGCGGAGCACCAGGACTGCCGTTTTCATCATCTTGCATTCCTCGTCTCTTTATCAAAATACTTTTCCTTTTCTGCTTGGAGACGTACAGCTTCACAAACGAACGAGTGGCTTTCATCAAAGGTTCTGCAAGTAGAAACCTGGACACTTCACACCCAGATATGTATATCTCTGCTGCCAATAACCTTCATGAGGAACTTCGTCACAGTTCTTTGTCTTGACTCAGTACCGATATTACTCTCTAGAGGGGCCCCCAGCGTCTGTTTGAACTTTTCAGACTTTAGTTCACCATTTGAGGCGTACTTAATGATGTAAGATGTCTCTGCATATTCAGATGCAATAATGGAGATGTCTGTGTTTGCTCGCCACGCGAATGAAACAAACTTGTTGAATGGATTGAGTAGTCCATCGTTTCGAGCAGGTGTATAACAGAAAACTCCTCGTTCGTCTTTCGCAAGCTTCCATTCGTGGTTTTGGAAATCCAAACCGGTATTGCTCATGTCCCTTGATTTTTCGCAGACAGTACGACTTCGAGCAAACCCTGTGTCTTTGAAATCTGTTCACACCTTTGGCTATGTTTTCGTCAGTGAGTTCGAGATCTGTTGCTCTCATTCTACTGGGGTGCAGGTCTGATCTTAACGAATGATTGGGGTTAATCGCTGACAGGTTGTCGTAATAATGTTTGGCATTTGTCAGCTCTTCAATATTCATTGACTCAAAGTTTCTAACGTCAGGAGCTCCAAACAGCCAAAATACGCCATGAACATGTGGGCTTCCCTTATGTTGATAGTCGAAACGGTACCAATAGTCTAGAATCGGATACTTCTTCTCCAATACTTCCACAAACAGTTCCACTCTCTTGCCAAACTAATTGTCTGCAACTGACGGCTTTTTTGAGAACAATGATTGCATGTCCCTTGCAACCTGAGCTTCAGACTTCCCAGTTGGATCGTATCCAAAATGTTTCGTTAGGCATGGCCACAAGAGATCAGCAGCGCTTAACGTCAAGAAAAATGTTGGAACACCAAGTTGGCTGACCATACTTTCAAGTTCTAAACCCTTCTGATACCAGTAAGACATTGTGCCTCTGATATTTTTTATTTTTTTTTTAGAAACTCGCGCAGGTTCAAGAACTCTTATATTCACACAACCTGAACGGAGTGCAGTGGTTGGGGTCGTTGATGTTCGTTCACTACTCTCAGGGGTGGTTGTCCTACACCTAGATAGGACGAGGGCCGACCAAATTCCGCGTTGGTTATAGTCCGTAGTAATTCATTCAAGCACTTTAGTATTGCATACGCAGAGGATGAATTTCGGTTGACCATATACCGTGAGTGTTATGCCTGCAGCAGTACGTCTGGTCACTTTCCATTCTCAACTGCGTTGCATACTTTTTACCCGTATAGGAATTACTTTTTCTTTGCTATGAAGCGAATTTGAACCATAAACCTTCCGCTCGGCGGTCGATGATGTTAACCACTGCACCACGGCAAAGTAGAGAAAACGGCTCATCAGCGCCGGATTCTCTCTGGCTTGTTATTGTAGATACTCCGGGGATCCATTGAAATTTGTCATGTTGGTGTAGATTAAGCCTTTGCTAATTGCGTCGTGGCGTTGCATCGTGTGGAGGCAGAATAATGGAAACCTCGGGTCTTGCGCAAATCTCTTGTCATGGTTACTCATCAAATATCGAGTCCATTCCTGAAATGTGGGTTGATTTTCTCTAGAACGTGTATTATCATTGAAGTCCGCAGCACCAGAAGGGAACAGGAAAAGCTTTGACGATGTATCCAACAGTCGTGAATTCATTGACCGGATTTGCTGAAGCTGCGGGCCAATCGATTACATCACGAACACCCTCGGTTTGTCTCATACCACTTGACACGAGAAGCGCATTAATAACCACATCGTCACTGTCTTCAGCAACATCGGGCATTGAGTCTTTGGCAACACTTCCGTCGACATGTCTAGGTTGATCTTGAACGCTTCCGTCTTCTGGTAGTGTCACCAAGGCGGAAATATTGATTTGCAAGTCAGCATAGAAGCGATTCTGTTGCTTTAGAAACACCAGAACATTGTGTACCACCTGTCGTCTGACTCTGAAGTCTTTGTAACATTGGGCTGCCTCCTAACCAACAAGATGTTGACTGTATTAGGAACTCTAGGCAACTCGTTTGCAATCGATTGGAGATCTTACTCGACGTTTAGCACGTTTCCTTTTTAACGGAATCGACCATTGACACCTTGACTGCGGAGCTGATAGACGCTGAGAACGGGTTGAATCCGTGCTACCAACATCTGCTCGACGACTGACAATGTCTTCATAACCTCTGGAACATCTCCTGGATCCATACTGTTTTGAGCAATGTACTTGACAGGGTTTTTAGTGCAGTAATGGCAGATGACTTCATGGTGACTGAGTTGTAGCCGTGAGCAGTTGTCGCAAAGTCTAAACACGTGCTTGTCGAGATTCTGGATGAATGTTCTGATAAATTCAGTGTCTCCAAAATGTGTTGTTTCTATGTTTGAGCTTCGAAGAAGCTGTTGTGTTGTTTCAGTTTTGATGATGAACTCAGTCATGCAAAATTCTTTAACAAAAATGACGTGACTTGGGGACGAAAAGCATCAAAAATGGAATTTTTGTTCAAATTTAAAGAATTGCGCGCGCAAATTTTTTTTCGAATATTTTAATTTTTTCTAGATTTAATTTGGTTTTTAATTTTCTACAATTAAACTAAATCGAAATTCAAAATTCCGGCTTCGTCATGATCCGATTTATATGGTCAACTAATAGTGTAAAAAATTTCATCTCAACGTCTTGGGTTCGAGTCAATACAAAGATGCTCACCTTCGGTTCGCTTTGATAATTGTCAGGAAAAGCTTCTCGAATTTCTACGTTCGGAACCGGCAATAAACTGTAGGTCCCTTTCACCTATGGGAAAATAAAATCACACACAACATGGGTGATTGAGAGAAGCTCGGCTTTGGTCCTTCAGGGACTGTAACGTTTCTCGTCGACAAGGAATGACGTCGTTCCGCGATATGAGATCGAGCTTGTTTGAAGGAAATCGGCTGAGCAGGCTGGTCGTCGTCATTGTCTCCATCGGCATGAATGTGTTGAACCAAAATATCTTCATCAGTCATGGCATTCGAAATGGCCACTTCGTCGTCAACTTGAACAAAATCCATAAATGTTAGGTTGTCTCCTTCCTTTTCACCCATAACACGAGGCCATTTAGCAGCAGAACTGCGACGAATCCTTCTGGAATTAAATGTACTTCAGCTTGTTGAGCCGCAGTGTGCAAAACAGTTTCGGATTGTTAACTGGAAAATATTTTTCCATGATTTATGAGCAATGTTCATGGTGTCCAAAATTAAAATTGTGCTCTCGGTAACAATCACGTCACAATTTCTGTGCGGTAGAACTCCTTAAAGTTTTTGTATGATTCCCTGATCCAATGGTTGCAGACGGGAAGTGGTATTCAGTGGCAAAAACAACTGCACTCTTATATTTCCAAGTTCTGGAATATTGTTATGAGCTGTACAGTTTTCGATCAGCAATAAGATTTTCCGTTTCTGTTTCATCATGTAGTTATTCAGATCCAAGAGCCACTCCTTAAACAATTTTGCTGTCATGCACGCGTTTTTATTTGCTTGATCCATCAATGGGAACGGCGGAACATTTTTATAGCAGCGCGGGTCAGCTGATTTTCCGATGATGAAAGGTTTAGGTTTCTCGTCTAAAGTTACTTGTTCTTTGCTGTCTTTTCCGCCGTAGCACTTACCCGATTTGAGGCTGAGAGTACGATCAGGGACTCTTCAATTTTTCTCTTCACCCCTTTTAAACTCCTATCCCAACATCCACGGTTTCACCGCATAATTTATGAAATTTTGTGCAGTTCTTTTTTAAATTTGTCTAGTCATCCACCACTAGCCTTGAAGCCGCTGATTCTCGGTCTTTAGTTGCGGCAGTTTTTTTTAGGCCTCCCTCTATTTCCGTATACAAATGTATAAGTCCCTCCCTTTTCCCTTAGTTGTATAACCAACCGTCTCTTTTCCGCTGAACAGTTGGCTTTTCGTCCCATATTTAACAACTATATGACCTCTTGTGCAGTAGAGGATTAAAATATCCATAAAATCCATAAATTCGAGCAGATTTGTCCGTAAGATTTCGTGATAACCTTTCTTTTTCATAATACCCATGATGCTTACCGTTGGACCAATATGCCACACAATTAAACTCCCACACCCGTGTTTCATGGTTTATTTACAAATTACTGTGGTATTCTTCTGAGGTACTGGGTTTCAAAACGCCACCAACGAGAAACCCATGGTTTGACGACGAGTGCAGAAGAGCACACGCAGCTAAGCAGCAAGCCTATCAAGAGGCGCTGCAGAGAAGCACAAGAGCTGCACGTGAGCATTATGAGCAGAAGAGGAGCATAAGCTTCTCAAAACAAAATAAAGAGATGGAGAGATGCTATAGCAGGAATGAAGTTCGGAGGTTTAATCAACGAATAAAACAAACATGCAAGGGATATAAGGCCAGAACGGAAGCCTGCAGGGACTAAAATGGAAACGTAATAGTAGATTCACAGTCGGTACTATGAATCTGGAGAGACTACTTCTGCAGTCTTTATAAGGGCGATGACGAAAAAAATTCCGCTGCCAGACAGAATGTCCCATTCACAACGAACGAATATAGTAGAGAAGTCCTTCCCCCTGATCTGGACGAAGTTAGGATTGCTTTTTCTAAGCTTAAGTCCAACAAAGCTGCTGGAGCAGACGTACTACCAGCCGAGCTTTTTAAGGCAGCTAGAGATGACTAGGTTTGAAGTATGCACCAGCTCATCTGTGAGATATGGTCAGAGGTATGCATGCTTGATGAATGTAATCTTAGTATCGTTTGCCCGATCTACAAGAAAGAAGACCCCTTTGTCTGCGTAAATTACAGAGGTATAAGTCTCCTGAACATCGCCTATAAAATCTTCTCTGCTGCGCTGTGTGAACGCCTGAAACCATTCGTTAATAAACTGATTGGTCCATATCAGTGTGGTTTCAGGCCCCGGAAGTCCACTATCGATCAAGTATTCCAACTGCGGCAGATCCTGAAAAAAAACAATGAGTTCGAGATCGACACCCACTATCTGTTTGTCAACTTTAAGGTCGCATACGATAGCGTATATAGAGACGAGCTATACAACGCCATGTCTAGTTTTGTCATCCCGGCCAAACTCGTCAGATTGGAGAACTCTTGCTGCTTCATCAGGTTCGGAGGGGACTTGACCGATACCTTTAATGTCAAAAAAGGTTTTAAACAGGGCGGCACGCTATCGTGTGACTTTTCCAACATCGTCCTTGAAAGGATCGTGCAGAACATACTTGTCAATACGAGGGGCACCATATTTTTCAAGTCCGTACAACTGCTCGCATATGCCGATGACATTGACAGCATTGAACTCAGCGAGATGTCATTAAGGCCTTTACAAGCATTGAGGCGGAACCGCCTAAAATGGGTCTGAATGTGGGCAAGGCGAAATATATGCTGTCATCGAAAAAGGGCACGAACCACCGGCGGCGTTTTGGCCAAGGCGCACATATCGGCAAGTGTAATTTCGTGGTAGTCGAGGGCTTCAACTACCTAGACTCCACAGTGACATACAGCATTGACATCAGTGCCGAAATCAAACGCAGAATAAATTTTGCCAACCGCTGTTTTTTTGGGCTCGGGAGGCAATCGAGAACCAGAGCCCTCTCTCGAAAAACCAAGGTGACTATATACAAGACCCGTATCATCCCAATCCTGCTTTTTGGCGCAGAGACATGGACCTTATCGAAAGCTGTTGAGGGGGGACTTTGGTCGTTTTGAGAAAAAAATTCTGCGTACGATCTTCGGCCCGACCTGCTTATAAGGGGAATGGGGGAGAAGACTCAATAGAGCGCATGGAAGTCACAGCTCCGGCTCGGAAGGTCTTTGAATCCAACCCTGAGTGGCGACGAAAGCTGTTGAGGGGACCCTTGGTCGTTTTGAGAGAAAAATTCTGCGTACGATCTTCGGCCCGACCTGCTTTTATGGGGAATGGGGGAGAAGACTCAATAGAGCGCATGGAAATCCCAGCTCCGGCCCGGAAGGTCTTTGAATCCAACCCTGAGAGGCGACGAAAGCTGTTGAGGGGACCCTTGGTCGTTTTGAGAGAAAAATTCTGCGTACCATCTTCGGCCCGACCTGCTTGTATGGGGAATGGGGGAGAAGACTCAATAGAGCGCATTGAAATCACAGCTCCGGCCTGGAAGGTCTTTGAATCCAACCTTGGGAGGCGACGCGGTCGAGAAGGGCAAAATTCAATGTGGCGCACGCAAGTGGAAGAGGACCAACTAGGCGTGCGAAAGACCGTGCCAGTTGGGGAGGTTTTTTTTTAAGGCGGCCCAGGTTCGCTATGTAATGTAGCGCCGAAGAAGAAGAAGAAGACGAAGATGTGGTATTCTTTCCCATCTGACTAAAAACCTAAAACCTTTTGATTTTTATTTCGTCAGGCTAGACTCTACACGCTGACTTTCTTATTTGTGGGGTTTGCGGTTTTCTTTTAGGGTCTAAGCCTATTTGAATGCCATCATACGTTCAATTAGTCGCGCATCTCCACCTCCGGATCTTAATAGGACAGCCCCTACAGTTCGTGGTTTAATCTTCTCCCCCAGATGTCATCAACGCAAACAGGACCAAAGATTAGCTTTCAAAAGCGTTCATGCCTCTGCACCATAAAGCAGGACTGATATACTTGGGGTATAATATGTATAAAGCCAGCTTCGTTTTTCGAGTGATGGCTCTGTTGCTCAATCGCCTTTTGAGCCCAAAAAAACAGCAACTGGCAAGAATTGCTCTGCGTTTAGTCTAGGCACTGGTGTTGTCCGTATTAGTTTCTGCGAGGTAGACGAGATGCTTGAATACCTCGAAATTCCTACTGCCCGTTGTGACGCTCTGACCGAAACGTCGATATTGTGCGTCCTTTCTTGATGACAGCATACACTTTGTTTTGCCCCCATTTACCGCCAGACCCATTTTGGCCGCCACAGCTTCAATGCCAGTAAACGCCTCATTGACGGCCCGCTGCGTTTGACCAATTATGTCAATATCATCGGCGTAGGCTAGCAGTTGAACGGACTTTTGGGAGATCGTGCCCCTATTGCTGGCTTGTGAGTTTCGCACGATCTTTTCAAGTATGATGGTAAAAAAGTGACGATAGCGCACTAAAACCTATTTTGACATTGAAGATAAGTTCGTTTCCGACCTTGATGGAGCAGCGAGAATTTTTCGTCGTCATCCTACACAATTTGACGAGTTTGGTAGGGATGCCCAAACTAAACATGGCTCTATATAGCTCGTCTATGCACGCTATCATATGCGGCATTGAAATCGATAAATAGGAGGTGAGTGTCGATCTGCATTTCTTGGGTCACAATATGAGCTGTTGCATGCGCCCTGCCAGATCATCCCCAGCTGCTTTAAGCATTTCGGCGGACAGTCCTTCCGCTCCAGGAGCTTTGTTTGACTTCAGCTTTTATATTGCTATCTTGACCTCGTCAAAGTCGGAAGTCGGAATTGTTGTCTATCGTCGTCTAAGTTGAGTGGGATAGCAGTATTTGAGTCTTCTTCGCCGTTTAACAGTCTGCAGAAATGATTCTTCCAGATTCTCAGTATCGACTGCGCCTCTACTACAAGTTGTCCATTCTCGTCCCGGCAGGCTTCCGTCCGGAGCTTGTATCCGCTGCATAGCTGATTTACCTTTTGGTAAAACTTCCGAACTTCCTCGATCGCGCGCTTCTCATGCTCTTTCTTTTTGGGAAGCCGGTTCTCATCCCTCCATTTCTGTTCGTAGAACTCACGAACAGCTCTTGTCTTTCGATGCAGCATTCCCTTGTAGGCGTCTTGCTTAGCTGCATGGGCCTGCCTATACTCGTCGTCAAACCAGTGTTTTTTCCTGAGAGGTGGTGTCGTATAACTCAGTACATCAGTAGCAGCTTCTTTAATAGCTATTTGATAACGCTTTCATTCTTCTTCTAGTGCAGACGGCGTCGAACTTTCAGAGAGTTTTTGGGAGACTCGGTCGGCAAAGTCCCTAGCAGTCGGATGCGATTGTAGCTTCCCGACATCAAAGCTTTGTGTTCTTTCTCGCCTCCGTTGTTTTGTTTTGATATCCGTGCTCTTACCTTGGCCACAACAAGGAAATGATCCGAGTTATCTCCTCGGAAGGTTCGGACATAAAGAATACTGGACGAGTGTCTGACGTCGATTGCAATGTGGTCAACCTGGTTGAAAATTGGTTCCGGCCCGATGCGAAATCTACTAGCTTGAGTCCGTTCTCGGATGTGTTGTCGTGTAGTCTGCATTTTCCAATGATTCTGGCAAAAACTTCTTCCTTTCCCAGCTGTGCATTGAAGTCTCCTAGAATGAACTTGGTGTCGTAGTTGGGGCATATATGATGAGGCGCTCGCTTATATATCTCAAGCTTAAGACTGTTTGCATTAGTCTGCTTTGAAGAACAAATCCACATCTAAATAAACTGTCTGTCAACCGGCTGCACTTGGTCTGTCAAGGGACCTCACATTTCACGTGCAGAGCCGAAATTCATTGTCCTTTTTTCGTTTGCTGGGGTCATCAACAGTAGATCCGTCCTGAGCCGTATTTTTTTTTACGTGGTAAGGGAGTTAGCTCCTCGCACAACCCCAACTGGGAGGCCAGACCCCATTTTTTACCGGGTGTATCCGGTGTCGGTAACCTAACTGAGGTTGCGAGCGCCGCCATTGGCTCTACTATGTAGGGCTCGTCCCGACCCGACCTTGGAGATCTCCTTTTGGACCTGGGCATCGAAATATGTTCGAGCAGCTCCAAAAGGGGTGTTGTCCAGGTGGCTATTACTAACCGGAGCTGTAGGTTAACTAGCCCTGGAGCCGACTTTCTCTTACACTTCCCCGTCTCTCGTTAGCAGCCCCCAAAGACTTCCCATGGGGGTCGGCCCCATCTTCGTCGAAGGTACTAGGCTCCCAAGTTTCACCACGTGGGGGTGAGAGTAGGAGTTCGTTGGCAGAGGATAGGTTAGGTTAGGTTGAAGTGGTTGGCATACGCCACACGTAGGCCGGAATCGGCCAATTGTGATACAACATGGATCATATTATCTAGATCCACTACCTGTAAACCAATCAGTGCTTTTGTAAGCTCACTTAAGTTATCATAGAGCGCGCCGAGGTAGATCCTCCTGCGATTCGCAAAAGAGGGACATGAGCAGAGGAGGTGGTGAGTTGTTTTCTCTTCCTCCTCATCCATGCAGCCGCGGCAGAAATCATTGGAAGGTGGCCCTAGTTTGGCGGCATTCTTTCCAATGGTACAGTGGCCTGTAACGGCATCCACTAAAGTTCTCACCTCTTCTCTGGAATGTAGTCGCAAACTACCTACTAATCAAACTGGAGAAAGAAGGCCTGGACGTTATTGCCTACGCTGATGACATTGCCATTTCGATCTCAGGCAAATACCTATCCACACTGAATGACCGTATGCAGACGGAGCTTGTGCTATTCACCAGAAAGCACAAAATTCCGGAATACTGCCCAAATGATAATATCTTTCGCGGATATTACATTGATCCTAAGTCATGCAAGGGCCTCCGTTATCGCTATTATTTCTGCCTGGTACACACTGCAGTAATTTGGGAGTATAAATGATAGGTTGAGATTAAGCTTCTTGGAGAAGACTCCACTACCTACATCTCTATCTCCATCTACGTCTCCATCTTGGAGCCATCGTTATAGAGGGAAATCGAGTCCTTCGCCCATTCTTCTCGGGATAGAAAGATAACTTCGAAGTTCTTAGAGAACACATTCTTCGGAATGATGTAGTCTGTGTCAATGGATACTTTGAAGAATGTTAGTATGGCCTTTATGTGATGTGGGCCATTTTTCTATGGTCCTAATCCGTAGGGCTGCGCAGGCAGCAACTTGTTTCCTGAACAGGGCCAATGGTAGGAAATGTAGTAGAATATTTAGGGCCTCCGTGGAGGTCGATCTGATCGCACCACTTATGTATATGCTGGCCCATCTTTGCACTTTCCGCAGAAGGTTTTGATAGATTGCTTTTTTCAGAGCAGTCCACCAAACTACGATGCCGTAAAGAGGATGAGCCTTAACAGCTGTAGACTGCTGAATAGAAGCAGTGCATAATGCTTGGTAAGATACCCCACTTTTGGCCCACCACTTTTTAACAGCTGTAGAGGGCAGTGGTTGCTTTCTTGACCCGATAGAAGCAGTGCATAATGCTTGGTTAGATACCCCACTTTTGGCCCACCACTTTTTAACAGCTGTAGAGGGTAGTGGTTGCTTTCTTGACCCGATCAAGTATCTTGGGTTTCCAGTTCAGCCTCCTGTCAAGGACTAGGCCAAGGTATTTAGCCTTTTATTTTTATTAATTGGCATTTAGCCTTTGATAATTAATTGGGTTCCACCCAGCCTCGGCGGGTGCTCCTTTAGGGCTTTCCATTCCCTGACTTTGTCAACAATGTCCTGCGATACAAAGGTTACATCGAGAACTTCTTGTCTGTTTTTAGTGATGAAAGTTGGTTCACAGCCAGTATTGCAAACGATGAGGTTAGTAAGAAATAATTAAACAGAGCCTCACCCCGATCGTTGATGTTACTGCTGCCCCATATCGTGTGATGTGCATTTGCGTCACACCCTATAACAAGTCTGGTGGTGCTAGATCTGCATCCGTGACCAGATTCACTAAGTTGGCCGGAGGGCCAGATATGCCGAGGCAATCCAAAGCTTGGAGGAGTTGCCCTCGATGCTAATAGCCGTAATTTCTTGGTCACTGTTGGGTGAGAGTAGGACGGTTTTTATATAGGATTTAATTAAAATACAAGCTCTTGGTTTACCTTCCTCACGCACGTAGGTGAGCTTGTATTCTGGTGTTCCGAATCCACGTACCAGTGTTGTCTATCGACTCCTGGATCAGCCGCGGCCGCAGTAGAGTGGTGGAGATTAATTTGAAGAATCTGATGCTGTTCCGGAGGCTCTCTTAATTGAGTCTTCCCCGTCTTTTTTGTAGATTCTGAGCTTTGCTGAATCATCAAATCCCGGAGAGATCATGTTATTAGCTTCTTTTAGAGGTGCCAGGGAATCTTGATTGATTATGATAGTGACCAATCTTGAGGGTCCTTTCACATCCTCCAGCTTGGCTATTTTCCAGTCCTTAATAGGAATTTGCGGGCTGACAGAGGCTAGGTGCAAACGCTTGTATCGGCATGTGTCGCTGGTCGACGCTTAGAAACTTCTCGTAGTATTTTATTGTAATTTAATTTGAAATTCTATCATGTTTCGGATGGAAAACCAATTTATCCTCCCAAGTGGTAATCCCCTCCAAACAAAATTCAGTTAAACTGCGAGGTGACAAAAGTCGTTATTTATAAAAGAAATAGTAATGGAGTGTACTTACTTACTTATCAGGCCAGCGACCCATGGAGGATCTGAGCCTGAGCTATAGCTGTCTTCCCTCCTTGACGGTCCCGAGCATGCTGCTTCCAGTTGCCAAGACCAAGATGTCTTACATCCGCGATTATTTGGTCTTTATACCGGAGGTTCGGTCTTCCTCTTCTTCTCGAACCAGGAAGCTCGGAGTCGAATACCCTCTTAGCTGGAGCGTTGATGTCCATGCGCTCGATGTGGCCGAGCCAGTGTAGTCGACGGATCCTTGCCTTCCGGACTACATCCACATCTTGGTACAGCTCGTAGAGTTCGCGGTTGTGTCTTCTTCTCCATTCACTTTCCTCACAGACAGGACCAAATATCCGGCGCAGAATTTTTATTTCGAAAGAACCAGAAATCAGCTCCGCCGTCCTGCTTATCGTCCAGCTTTCGGCTCCGTACAGCAAGACTAGCAGTATGAGCGTTTTGTAAAGCATGACTTTGGTCTTTCGAGTGAGGAGTTTTGACTCCAGTTGCTTGGACAAGCCGAAGTAGCAGCGGTTGCCAAGCAGCTGGACGGACTTGTAGAAGATAGTGCCTTCCCTGTTGACGCCAGCCCGTCGCACTATCTGCTCCAGCAGCAGGTTGAAGATGTCACATGACAGCGCATCTCCTTGCCGAGATCCGGTGCATGTTTCAAATGGTTCCGAAGTCCTGGAACCGAGTTGCACGGTGCATCGCGTATTTTTTAGCGTAGCGCGACGCAAGTGGATCAGTTTTCCCGGGATCCCGAATTCGGCCATCGCCCCAAACAGTGCTTCACGATGAATGCTGTCGTATGCGGCTTTGAAATCGATGAAAAGATGGTGTGTATCGATTCGAAACTCGTTGGTCTTTTCCAGGATTTATCGAAGTGTAAAAATTTGGTCTATAGTCGATTTGCCGGGCCGGAAGCCGTCCTGGTAGCTGCCGATTAGTGCGGTGCAAAACGGCTTCAGACGTCCACACAATACGCTGGACGGGATCTTGTATGCGACATTGAGCCGGGATATACCTCTATAGTTCTTGCAAGAGGTAGGATCTCCTTTTTTGTGGATTGGGCATATAGAGCTGGTATTCCAGTCGTCGGGCATGCTTTCATCTTCCCGAATTCTGCAGATGATCTGGTGCATGCTCCCTACCAGAACATCGCCGCCAGCCTTGAAGAGCTCTGATGGCAAGCCATCTGGGCCTGCGGCCTTGTTGTTCTTCAGCTTCTGAATAGCTGTGCCGACTTCTTCGATGCTGGATGGGAGGACTACTTCAGCGGCTGGAGTTGGGATTCCCTCGGTCCCTACCACTCTCTCTTGTTCATGCTCGTTAAGCAGCTGCTGGAAGTGCTGCTTAAATGCATCCATTATTCCCTGCGGGTCGGTGAAGCCTCCTGCAAGGCCTTTGGTTTCTTGTAAAAGGCTCGTATTTTATGTTTATCCCTAGACTCCTCGATATCCTTGAGCTGGGAGGCTGCGAAGATTCTTTTCTTTTGTCGCAGTAGTTTTTTCTCCTCTCTTCTTCTGGCTCGGCTAGTTTTCCTCTGTAGTGCCTTTTGGTACGCCTCGTCGTTTGCTGCCTTTTTCTGCTCACACTCGCCATCATACCACGGGTTTCTTGTCAGGGGTGGTCGGTATCCTAAGGTGGTTTCGGCTACTTCCTGAATGGCTGAGCGGCAATGCAGTCACATATTATTGGCATTTGTGTTCGACGTAGGCATACCGTAGAGTCTTTCGCTCAGCTGCTCCCTGTAGACTCTGGTAACCTCCGGTGTGCTCAGGCGCCCAATGTCGAACCTCCTCCTGATGGGCTGGTGCAGCTTTCTGACATGGACAGTCGAGCTCTGAATCTTGCTGCTACGAGGAAGTGGTCAGAGTCGACATTTGCCCCTCTGAATGTTCGCACATCCTGGATGTTTGACGAGTGCCTTGCGTCAATGAGCACATGGTCGATTTGGTTGGCGGTTCGACCGTCCGGAGATCGCCATGTTGCTGTGTGGATTCGCTTGCGAGGTAATCTTGTGCTACTTATCACCGCATTACGAGCTGTTGCAAAATCAGCGAGTCGGAAGCCGTTATCTGTTGTTTTATCGTGGAGGCTGTGCTTTCCGATCACTCCGCCAAGGGTGTTCTCCTTACCGATTTTGGCGTTGAAGTCCCCGAGCACGATTTTAACATCGTACTCCGGACAAGCTCCGTAGGCGTTGTCCAGGAGGTCATAGAAGTCCTCCTTGATAGGGTCTTCAGCCTCGTCGGTAGGGGCGTGTGCACATATAAGGCTGATGTTATAAAATCTGCCTCTGATGCGGATCATAGCCAGGCGATCACTTATAGGTTTAAAGTCGATGACCTTCGACCTTAACCGCTTTCCCACGACAAATCCGCATCCCAGTAAGTGCAACCTTTTGTGACAGCTGTAATAAATGTCGCAATTTTTCTTCCTGATCATTCCGTTTCCTATCCAGCGTATTTCCTGGACCGCAGTAATATCCGCCTTGTACTGCGTGAGGATTCCTTCTAGTTTATGAGCAGCTCCGGGAGTGTACAGGGTTCTGATATTCCAGGAGCATACTCGCAAATCGTATTCCTTTTTCGTGCGTTGTCGTCGTCGAGTATCCGTCCGTGTATCCGAGGCATCTTGCTCATTCATAACTCGAGTGTACAACCTTATTAAATAACATCGCTTCATCACATATGCTTGTACTGTACCTTTGTAATCTTTGCAAACATTTTAGTACTTGTTATTTATTTATTTGTTTTATGTACTCAACTTATCTTTAGTAGAAAATTTCACACAGAACCTTGCCCCGGGCTACCTAAAACCAGATGTTTTATTATCAAATAAACACCCGCTTTGGAAGGATTAAAAAAATCATTCGAGTGATTGCTTTGAAATGTTGTGTTTTCCTGTATTATTGTAGTTTCATAACGCGCTTTTAAATATATCATTTAACGTACACTGTCGGACAAAATAAAGTGCAAAACAATCTTTTGTACAAGTTTTTTTAACTTTAAAGTGCTATTGGGCATTTTTTTTATTAAAACTTTAATAAAAGAGATCAAGGTTACTTATTTTATTTCATTTAAAAGAAAATATATCCATTTTACTATCTTTTACAACAAGATATTAGAAGAAAAAAAAATGAAATTAAATAAAACTATAAACATTTCAAGACGACAAAATAAAGTGCAAATTCTGAAATATATTCAAAAACACGTGGAAACTTAAATATTGCTTTTGATTTCGTTGAAACTTTCCCAAAAAAATTGGTATGCTGCAACGCCCCTCCAATGGTATTCTATCATCCAGGATCGTCCAAAGGTGCTCGATGGGGTTGAGGTCAGGAGACTGGGGTGGCCACTCCAACATATCAACGTGATTTAAGGAAAAAAATTCTTTAGCGACTTTACTTGTGTGCTTTGGGTCGTTATCTTGCTGGAAAACGAAACTTCCCAAAGACATTTTTGAAGCGGAAGAAGCTAAATTTTCCCTTATGATATTGACGTAAGCTGGACCCGTCATTTTGGATTCAATTTTGACAAGATTCCCGACCCCGCTCAAGGAGAAACATCCCCAGACCATGACGGACCCCCCTCCGTGCTTCACGGTTTCTTGTATGCACCTTTGACTAAGCCTTTCCGATGGTTTGCACCACAGTCGCTTCCTAGTTTTTGAATTTTTTAACTCGAATTTGCATTCATTGGACCAAATTGCATTATTCCAAAATGTTTGCGGCTTGGACAAATGTTTTTTTGCGAAGGCTAATCGCTTTTTTATATTTGCTGGACGAAGCATAGGCTTTTTCTTCGCAATAAAGTTCTGTAAACCACTTTCTTGGAGCCTTCTTTGCACTGTTCTTGTGGTAATTTTGAGCTGCAAGTCTTCTTTTATGTTTCGTGCAGACCGACAAGGGATTTTTTCTGGCCTCGATTTTAATTTTCCGGTCATCTGTTGGTGTAGTTTTCCGCTTTCTTCCGCAGTTGCTTTTAAAACTTTGAACTTTGAACTGGATTTTTCTCACTCCTGATATTGATAGTGAATACTTTTCCGCTATTTCACGTAATGTTAACCCACTTTCTCGGTCTTTGACCACAAGTTCCCTCACTTCAGACGTTAACGGTTTCATTACAAAATCTAGGCATAAAAATAAAACCTAAAACAACAAATAAGGTTCCAAAATTAAGTTGTATGATTCTACCTCTCAAGGGGATACAAAAAATTAACGAAAAAAAGGGAAACGTTGCGAATCTGCCAATTTGCCTCACGCAAAATGAAAAGTTCACTTTATTTTGTCGCGTTGCAATCAGAACTGATGTAATCCCAGGACAGCCGTTGGCAGTTACACACAAGCAGTTAACGGTAATAATTTGCACAACTGAAAGCAGAAGTGCAAATAATGTCATAACGTACAATTTGAGTTATACATCCAATGATCTTCCAATTAACATCATTTTAAAAATGAATTATACGTTCTTGCACTTTATTTTGTCCGACAGTGTACATACATATGTAGAGTTCGTACAGCTTTTGTGTCTTTTATCTTTGCTTCTTTCAAAGAATCATCATGAATTTTATTTTTATTTTAATTTCAGTGAGTACACACGACAGCTATCCTGATTATCCAGAATCAGAAATGGATGATCGCGATAGTTTGTACTTCGACACCATTTCGCTAGCTGGATCAGAAGCGACAAACAACCGACGATCACTCTCTCAGTCTCGTATGACTGTCTATCATTCGGCGGTAGATCTAGCATCTGACGGTACGCCGAAACGCAATAGTCGTGTAATCGATAAAAATGGTTTTGGTAAATCCTTAATATAAAAATTGTTGTACGAATCACTTAACCGAATGCTTTTATCCTGTAGGTAATTATCGTAATTCGACAGCATTGGAAAATATGACGGGTGTTAGCAGTGGCGGGGGTGATGGATTTAATGTTGCAGGAAACTACGCGGAGCATAATAATACATATGGAGTTGATGGAAACAATGGATTACACGATGAGGTCTCTAGCCGACTTATCCCTAGTAGTTCTTGTAATAAAGATAAGAAATTGCCAATTACGTACTCCCAGTGGAAGTCTAGGGTAACGAATTTTACAAGCAGAAGCGAATTTCTTATTTTTTCTTTTAATTTAACCCTCTTTTTCGCCATTTTTCTTCAAGAGTTTTGTTTCCTTTTTTTAAGATTCTATTTCTTATTTTTTGAGTTGGAGTTTGCTTTTTTTTCTCTCTCTCTCTCTCTCTCTACTTATTTATTATACACTTATTGTCTAGCAATTGATTTTCTTTTCTTTAGAAAAAAAGAAATGCTTAACTAACCTCAAAAACAATTTTCTGTTCATTTGGTTGCGTTACATCTTTGAAATGCTTACTATGTGTATTCGTATCGTCTATCGAATTATTTTCGTGCACATTCTTATCTATGTACAAGTATAATTTTTGAATCTTCTTGTTTACCTTTTTTGAATATGTACTTGTTCTTTGGGCAGCTATGGCTTGTGGGAACGGGTAATGGCAATTTTTTTCTGTTAAATCAAATCTTATTCATTCAATTGTTTCGTTCCTATTTTAGTTTGTTATTTCTGTTTTTATTTATTGCTTGGTATGGATGTCTCGTTGATCCGTGAGCGTATAATGTTGGTTTCTTGAGCTTATGATACGTACTATATGCTGTGATTGCTTGATGTTAAAAAGCATGCTTATTGTTCCTGGTTACAAATAGAATATATAATCTTTGCCTTTTGTCTGTTCTCAAAGAAGGATAGAAATGTGGGTGTATGACCCTTGTTGCAAATAAAAAGATTACGGGTTAGAATGAATTCCATGAGCCACTCACCTCTTTCGTTTATATCGCTGCTGCCCCATTCGCATCTGCACCGACAAGGAGCCCAGCTTGATGATCCGACGAGTCCCTGACCAGTCTTTTGATTTCGTTCGATGGAATGGACTCTTCCTGCGCCATGTACATATGTAGAGGCTATCCATAGCTTGACCCCGGGTGATTGTATTGCTGTGGTGTCAGGGCAGCTGTAATTTGGAAGAAGGTATGCGTTTAGAGATTTCTTTGCAAGTATGCAAGTGCGGGGCTTACCTTCTTTTTGTGATTTAAATAGGTTGTAGGCTGGGGTTCTTAATCCACGAACCTTGTGTTCATGCACCCACGGTTCCTGGACTAATGCTATGTCTTCTTCTGCTTTGGCCAGCCTGAGAAGAAGATTCGCGGTTGCCGCTTTCGAGTGATGGAGATTAATCTGAATTAATCTCAGCATCAAAGCTGTTATCAATTCGATCAGACTCCACCACGGTGGTGTTAAGTTCTTCCAGATCTAAGTCCAGAATATCGTCTCCCATCGGCGAGCTAGTGGAATAGTCCTCGCTTCCGGAGTCGAGCAATGACTCCTGATCTTTAATGACCAGGGATGTTGCTGGGGTTTCAGCTTCTACCGGCGCAGGGCCCTTGCTCCCCGAGGGGATTGGAGGTTTCCGCTCCGCAGAGTTTTCGCTTCTGACCTCGGTGTTAGCCGTGTCTTCGTTGCCGGATGGTGGCACTTCCTCATCCTTTTTATATGTGTTGAGTTTGACTTTTTTAAAGCCAAACCTGATATGGTAGTCGCATTGGGCTAGGTTCCAAGGCTTCACAGTTCAGTACAATGATTGCCTGTCTTGATCGGCCTTTCGGTTCCTCCAGCTTCGCGACTCTCCAATCTCTTGTTGGGAGATTGGTCCTTAGTAACGACCTTGAGGGAGCCTAGCTCCCTCCCAAATTTCCCCTATTTCGGCAACTGTAGCCTTCAGAAGATCAACGGATCTTTCGTCGCCCCAGCTTAGCAGTTTGACCCTGTCTTGGTACCATCCAGCCCATCTGCGACGACGGCGGTCCAGAGTTCTTCCTAGCAATTTTTAGGAAGTTTGTCGATAACGCTTTGCCGTCCGGGTCGCTATCGTCTATGATTGCGACCGTCAGGCACTCCTTCGCAACCTCACCGAAAGGCTTTAATAGCTTGGCCGGTGCTCCCAGCCTAGCCTTCTTAGCCTCCCGCTTTGGTTCCTCGGGGGACGATCTGGGCCTCTTGGCTTTTTCTTTTTCCGGGGCCAGAATTCCGTTCGCCCAGGCTACCGACTCTTTAGCTTTTTCTGGCAAGCCGGTTTTATGGCCCCATTGATTCAGTACTCTCAAGGCCGCCTTCCGGTCTTTATAGGCCTTGGTCGATGGGTTGTTTTTCTTGTTGTCAACCTTTTCTTCCGGCAACTTATCAGAGTGGTTTGTCGATTCTCCTGTCGGAGTCTTTTCCGCCTTGGACGTAGAGGGGATTTCACCCCCTTCCGGTTTTTCATGAGATCCGGACTCACTGTTGTTTTTGTTGTTTGTGTTCATTTGGTTCCCACGAGCTGCGGAGAAATATATGTCCACCTGGGCAGAGATCCGCAATACCCAGGTAAGGCTAGCTGATCCGGAGGGCGCCAGGTATCCGGATACACCGTTTGCGACTGAGCTATTTTTGGTCTGGGCTCTCAGCCTGGTCGACATCTCGGCACGGTACGATTAACACCTTATGTCCAGCCCAGGGAATGGGGAGTGGATAGGTAGTGTGGGCGTGTGATAGGATAAATGGAGTGGGATGGGATTTGGGTTGGTGAAAGGGAGTGACGGGGTCGATTATCCTTTGGTGGGAAGCCCCCACACCACTACAAGGTAGATAATCAAGTGCCTGGTAACCACTGGTTTCTTGTGGTCTTCTAGATGATAAATCAAGTTCAATATTGACGCTTAAGTGTATTGAATTTGAATAGACAAAAATTAAGAAAATAGAATTTAGTAATTTTAATTCAAAATCTACAGTGGCCGACAAAAGTCTACGTACGGTATCTATTTCTGCTGTTTGACGAATCCAAGATAATTATAAGAAAAAGTAATGATGCGGTTTTGTTCTAAATCCTTTTTCAATAATACGTAACAAAAATAAACTTTTTTAAACATTAACTTAACAAATTATTCACAAAAAACGAAAAAAATAAAACATTGACAAAAGTCTACGTACGACTTGAAAATTAAGAGAAAAAACTTCAACAGGACACTTAAAATGTTTGTTAACCAAAGTTAGTACTTGCAAGCGTCTAGGCATTGAGTTCACTCAATTTTCGATACTTACTTACTTACCTAGATGGCGCTACAATTCGGGGTGAACCAGGGCCTCAACCAACAAGCCCCTCCAGCCGGCACAATCTTTGGCCAGCCTCTTCCAGTGCTGCACGCCCAGTTGGTTTAGGTCCCTTTCCACCTGTGCGCGCCATCTTAAATGCGGTCGTCTTCTGCTGCGTCGTCCCTCGGGGTTGGAGTCGAAGACTCTTCGGCCCGGAGCGTTGATGCCCATTCGCTCTACATGGCCTAGCCATCTTAATCGTGGGATCCCAAGACGTCTAACTAGGCCGATGTCGCTGTACGGCCCGTACAGTTCTTGGTTGAATCTCCTCCTCCACTCTCCGTTTACACAAACGGGATCAAAGATTGCACACAGAATTCCCCTCTCGAAAGCCCAAGAGCCTCTTCATCCACTTTTGATAACGTCCAAGCCTCAGCGCCGTAGAGGAGGACCGGGATGATTAAGGTTTTGTAGAGGGATAGGTTAGGTATATGGGTGCCCTATTGACGTAAAGTCAAGGCTCACGTAGACTACGTTGAGTCCATTGTGCCCACCTGTTTTGTTTAACCCGTTGATACCTATACATTTACTGTCGAGCTGAACCAGCCAGACGAGGATAAAAATCCTAGTATTCTGTTCAGCCCGATATTACCTACCTCTTCTAGTCCCGAAAGGAAGTATCTTCCCAGGAAAATATTCCTTTTTTGGGCTAGCGCCGGGCATTCGCACAGCAGGTGACGAACGGACTCAATTTCCTCTTCGTCCCTGCAGCTTCTACAGAAGTCATTGTAGGGCTGGCCTAGTCGAGCTGCATGATAAGATAGCATGCAATGCCCGGTGAGGGCACCGACTGCCAGTCGAATGTTCCCACGATTGAACTTCAGCAGATTTTCCGTTCTTTTCTTATCATAGACGGGCCAGGTCAATTTCGCCGTTGCGCATGTATCTAAGCGACACCATCGCTTATTGGCTTTCGCCAATAGCTCCGTCTGTATCTCCCTGTAGAGCGCACTGAGTGGTGTTTTGGCATCAGCTTAGATCTGCGCAATATTAGCACCTGATCCCACCCTAGCCAACTCGTCCGCCCTCTCGTTTCCGGAGATATTCATATGACCAGGTACCCAGCAAAGGGTCACCTCATTTACATTGGATATCTCTTCTAACTTCTCCTTACAGATTTTGACGAGTTTGGATCTTATCCATGCTGCCTGCAGAGCCTTAATGGCTGCCTGGCTGTCAACATAGATGCTGATCCTTTTTCCTGTGATATTCTCTTTGCTGATCAGGTCCGCCGCTTGCTTGATAGCGAAGACCTCAGCTTGGAAGACACTGCATCCATCATCGAGCCTGTAGGAGCGATGCATATCCCGAGACTCAACATCCAACATCCATTTTGGATCCGTCGGTGTAGAGTGCCAGTTCACTTTCCGTGCGTACCATGTCACCGGTCCATTCCTCCCTGGAGGGAATTCTAATAGAGAATCTCCTCTCCCAGGAAGGAAGTCGGGTGACATAGTCCGTTACGGTTCTGAATCTCGAGACGGCCCATCGATCCAAGACTGATGCATGTCCATGAGGACTCTTTTTCCAGAGACCTAATTCCTGTAATCTTAGCGCAGTTCTGGTTGCGACGCTCTCGCAGTACAAGTCCAGGGGTGGGAGGCTCAGCATGACTTCAAGGGCCGCCGTTGGTGTGGACTTCATAGATCCCGTCACCGCCAGACAGCCCGCCCTTTGAACCTTTGACACACTCTGAAGATGACACTTTTTCTCAAGCGCTTTCCACCAGACAACCGAGCCATAGACTAGGATAGGTCTTACTACCGCAGTGTATAACCAATGTACTAACCTCGGTTTGAGGCCCCATGTCTTTCCAAAGGCTACCTTGCACGAATATAGTGCCACATAGGCCTTTTTGATTCTTTCCTCAATACTTTCTCTCCAACTAAGTTTGGAGTCCAGGATTGTGCCCAGATATTTCGCAGATTGTCCAGGGATCAGATCTATACCATTCATACGGGGGTAGGTGTATCTTGGTACAGATCTTCTCCTTGTAAAGAGTACTACCTCTGTTTTCGCCGGATTTACTCCCAGGCCTCGCCTCTTGACCCAGCTATCCACTAACATCAGTGCATAGCTTAGTCTATCGCTGAGGACCTGCGTAAATTTTCCAGAGACTAAAATGGCAATGTCATCGGCGTAGGCCGTAACATTAAAACCCTCCGTCTCCAGAATCTTGACCATTCCGTCGACCACAAGGAGCCATAGGAGGGGTGACAGAACGCCACCTTGTGGTGTGCCTTTATTTACCCTCACCCTTCCGCATGCTCCCCCTATCGTCGAATTTACTATACGAGTACCCAGCATTTGCCCAATCCACCTGCATACACCCGGGTTTATTTGGGCCATATGAAGGCTGGACACTATTGCCTCGGTACTCACGTTGTTAAAGGCACCCTCAATGTCCAGGAAAGCACCTAGAGTGAATTCCTTGATACTGAGCGATTTTTCTATCGCAGAGACTACCCTATGCAGAGCAGTATCCACCGACTTTCCCCTTATGTACGCATTATGTGATTGTGACAGATAACCGTCCCCAATCTCTTCTCTTACGTACAAATCTATTATTCGCTCCAGCGTTTTCATCAGGAAGGACGACAGACTAATAGGCCTGAAGTCCTTTGCAGTAGTGTGGCTGACTTTACCCGATTTGGGTATGAAAACCACCCTAACTTCCCTCCACGCTTGAGGAACATAACCCATCCTGAGGCACCAGGAGTAGATGCGCTCCAGCCATGGAAGAATGACTTCGCATGACTCCTGCAACATGATCGGAAAGATCCCATCCATTCCCGGTGCCTTGTAGGGGTCAAAAGATTTGATTGCCCACAGGATCTTATTCCCCGTAACAATCTTATCGACTGTCTCATGCTCAATACATTCCCTTGGCAACGTGTCCGCTGAATTGAAGATTCCTGCATCCTCGCAGCCAGGGAAATGACCTTTCAATAGTGAATCAAGCACGCTCTCGTTTGAGTCTGTCCAGCTACCATCAGATCTCTTTATAGAGGACATCTGTGTGGGAGCTTTTGCAAGGACCTTCCTCAGACGAGCTGCACCCGTACATGATTCAATAGAGCCGCAGAAGCTTCTCCAAGAGTCCTTCTTGGCGAATCTAATTTCTTTTTTGAGTCGCTTAACATTATCTCTATAGGTTGACCATTCAATGGCCCCCTCCTTTGCCAGGTTCCAACTGAGCCTAGAGATACGAAGCCGCTCTGCTATTTTAGCATTCCACCATGGTGGGTGGTTTCTTTTACTGGGTCGTCTGGTAGGACATGCCTTCTCAAATGACCGATTTAGCTTGCTGGTAAGGTTCAGTACCATCTCATCGATGTCTTCCGTGGAGTCGGGGTTCCCATCCGGAAGCCGGTTGAGGGTCCCACCCAGCTCCGCGTTAAACCTCTGCCAGTTCGCCTTCCGGGGATTCCGAAACACTTTCCTATCCGGCCTACGGACATTCAAGTCGAAGAGGATCCAACAGTGATCAGAAAGTGATGCTTTGTCAGATACTCTCCAGTTCGAGATCTCCGCAGTACCATTATCATTTATAAGCGTTATGTCTAAGACTTCCCTTCTGTTACTAGTAATAAATGTTGGTGAATCACCCCTATTACATATAACTAGGTTAGTACTAAGGACAAAACTGAACAAAGCCTCACCCCTACTATTGGTATTAGAGCTACCCCAAGTAGTGTGATGGGCGTTAGCATCACACCCTACGACTAAGTTCTTCTTACCTTGTACGGCCATTGCGATCAATGACCTTGTTTCTCTAGAGGGGACGTCCGTGCCTTCGTCGTACGGTAGGTAAACCGAAGCCATCGTTAGTTCACCCTCCTTTCCCGTAACCTCCACCACCGTCTGGTCACCCGAGCTGAAATTAGTTAACATTAGTACGTGGAGATCTTTGCTAGCAACGATACAAGTTCTAACCTTGCCTTCGCTGCCGTTATAAAAGAGGCTGTATTTCGATGACCCTAATCCCTTAACCCGATTATGGAGGATCCATGGTTCTTGGATCAGGGCCACATCAAGCTGCTCCTTGTTCATGAGCAGCATAAGATTGGCTGATGCGGCCTTACTGTGATGCAGGTTTATTTGCACTACTTTCATTTTTAGGAGCACTTTCCTTCACCACAGCTGCCGTACCGCCAGGCTGCGCCTTCTTCATGAGTCTCACAGGAAACTCACCAGCCCCGAAGAATAGGCGCATATGCCTCTCTTTTTTCATCGCTTCCGGCGGATCCTCGATAACAAAGATTATGCTTTTTGTGCCGTCTTCGTTGCTCTCAATTGCTACTACTTCCCAGTCATCCATAGGGACCGCTGGGTTTTGTGCCTTTAGAAAGCCGAGGATCTCGCTTTTCTCGAATTCCATTCCCGGTACGCTCATCTTGGCTTTAGGCCTCTCTGGTACCTCGTCCAAGGGGACTGCCTTTAGTGCAGCCCCCTCCCACAGTTTGAAGGTGGGTACAACCTTCTTCGCAAAGTCATGCGATAGCTGGTCCTTGCAGTCCAGCCTACTCACACCTCGCCTCCAGTTAGTGAGACCAAACGTTGGCGCAGTTTTCCCAGCATTCCCTCGAATGTGGTCGAAGATCGCTCTAGCCAAAGCCTTCTCGATCATCTTCCCCTGTTCGAGGGTATACTGGCCACTCGGCCTGCCGGAATCTATCACAGCTAGCTGTAAAGCATTCCGAGCAGCCCCTCCGAACTGCACTGCCGTGTTGACCTTCACTCTTTTTGATGGATTTCCGGCTTCCTCTTGGGATCTTACCCTCTTCGCCTTGAAATCCTCTCTTTTCTTGGGAGCTGGCACGTTTTCTGGTTTGCCCTTACCAGTCTTATCGACCGCGTTAGGGGATACCTTAGCTTTTCGAGAGAGGGCTCTACTACTCAATTGCCTCTTGAGCCCAAAGAAGTAGCGGGTGGCAAGAGTTATTCTGCGTTTTATCTTAGCGCTGGTGTCGTTGCTGCTTGTTACTATCGAGCCAAGGTAGACGAAGTCCTTGACTACTTCAAAAATATTGCTGCCGAAGGCGACGTTGCCCCTATTTACCCTTAGACCCACTTTAGTCGCTTCGCTTAAATGCTTGCGAACGCTTCATTGACGTCTCGCTTTGTCCGTACAATAACGTCAATGTCGACTGCGTAGGCAAGCAATTGTGTGGACTTGAAGTAGATCGTACCTCTTGTATTGGCCGCAGAGTCACGCACGATCTTTTCAAGAATAATGTTAAAGAAATCACATGACAGTGCGTCACCCTGTCTAAAACCTTTTTTAACATCAAAGGGATCGGTTAGTTCACCTCTGACCTTAATGGAGCAGCGAGAGTTCTCCATAGTCATCCTGCACAGTCTGACGAGTTTGGCAGGAATGTTAAAACATGACATGGCTCTGTATAGCTCGTCTCTATAAACACTCTCATACGCGGCTTTAAAGTCGACAAAAAGATGGTGCGTGTCGACCTGGAATTCATGGGTCTTCTCCAAGATCTGCCGTAGTGTAAATATTTGGTCTATCGCGGATTTTCCTGGCCTGAAAACACACTGGTGGGAACCTATTAGATTGTCCAGGAACGGTTTCAGGCGCTTACACAGTACGGTAGAGAGGATCTTGTACGCGATGTAATTGGCGCAATCATAGGGGTCTCCTTTCTTATGGACCGGGCAAACGATGCTGATATTCCATTCATCGGGCATGCATTCTTCCGACCATAACTTGCAGATGAGTTGGTGCATGTTCCTGACCAGCTCATCGCGAGCTGCTTCAAACAGCTCCGCGGGGAGTCCATCTGCTCCAGCAGCTTTATAAGACTTAAGTTTCGATATCGCTATCTTTACATCGTCTAGGTCGGGTGGACGGGATTCTCCTTCGTCTTCGTCCATTGTGAATGGTTCGCTCTGCCTGACGGCGGCATTTTGACTATCATCGCCGTTATACAGTCTGCAGAAGTGGTCCTTCCACAATCTCAGCATCGACTGTTTGTCCGTGCTCATCCCTGCAGGCTTCTGCTCTGGCTTTATAGCCTTGGCATGTTCGTTTTACTTTCTGGTAAAATTTTCGAACGTCGTTCCTGCAGTAACATCTCTCATCTCCTCGATCTCGCGCTTCTCCTGCTCCTTCTTTTTCCTGCTCAGAAGCGCAGCTTCCCTCCTTATCTGTTCATAGAGCCCGCGGGCAGCTCTCGTCAGTCGATGCAATGTGGCCATGTGTGCATTCTGTTCCTCTCCATGGGCCTGTCTGCACTCATCATCAAACCATTGGTTTCTCGACGGTGGTGGCCCGAAACCGAGTACATCTGAGGCGGCCTCTCTAATGGCGTTCTGACAACACCTCCATTGCTGTTCTATGGTTTCTGCAGATTGCATCGGGACTCGAGAGAGCTTGAGGGAGACTTGATCGGCGAAGGTCTTGGCGGTTTCCTGCGATTGCAGCTTTCCGGCGTTAAATTTTGGTGTTCTTACTCGACTCCGTTGATTCCGAGAAATTCGCATCCGTACCTTGGCTGCAACAAGGTAATGATCCGAATCGATGTTGTCTTCTCGAAAGATTCGGACATCTAAGATGCTGGAGGAGTGTCTGCCGTCGGTCGCAATATGATCAATTTGGTTGGTTGTCGATTGATCGAAAGACCGCCAGGTCGCCTTATGGATCTTCAGGTGTGGGAATCGTGTACTTGCTACTACCAGATTATGTCCCGCCATAAAGTCCACTAGCCTTAGTCCGTTTTCTGTCGTGGTGTTTTGTAGGCTGTGCTTTCCCGTTCAAAGATAGCTTCCTTACCCAGCTTCGCATTGAAATCTCCTAGAACGATTTTGGTGTCATAGATGGGACATTGCGCATACGTTCTGCCTAGGAGATCATAGAAGTCGTCGTTATGTCGGTCATCTTTCTCCTCTGTGGGGGCGTGGACACATAATATGCTTATATTGCCGAGATTGGTCTTGACGCGGATATTTATGAGGCGTTCGATTACATACTGGAAGCTTATGTTTATTTTCTCTGTAGCAGTTTCCGTAGTAGATATCACAGTTTTTCATCCGCTTTTTGCCTAGCCTATCCCATCGCACTTCTTGGAGCGCGGTAATGTCTGCCTTATAGCAGTCAAAAGAGTTGATCAGTTGTCCGGCTGCACCTGGTTTGTTGAGGAACTTAACGTTCTAGGTGCAGAATTCGTTTCCTTTTTGACGTTTGCGGGGGTCGCCAACATGTAATCCGTCTGCATCCAAGGCTATTTGTTGCTTCTGAACAAATTTTTGTTTTACGCGATAGGGATGTTACACCTAAGCGCAACCCCCAACCTGGTGGGCCAGGTTCCTCTTTCCCCAGGAACAGGGGGTCGGCGCGCTGCACACATTGGTTCACTACCTGGCGGGTGCCAGTATAGCTATCCAGGGGAGGCCACGCGGAGGCTGTGTGTCAACTTGGATTGAGCAGGGACAGAGATCGAAGCTGGCGTATGCCAAGTTAAACGCGATCAACTTCTTTGCTCTGTTTGCTCGCTCCCCTCTCTCCTAAATATTAACTAACTTATCTTTGGTGGCGTTATAGCCCATGAAGGGCCAGAGCCAAGCTTCTCTCAATCCCCCATGTTGTGTGTGATTTATTTTTCAAATATCCCTACAGTTTAATGCCGATTCCGAACGGCGTTAGTCGAGAAGCTTTTTCATGGCAAGGTTACTACGGGGGGTTTTGCCAGTACCCCGCCGAGGAGGGACGCCGCAAAATAAACACTCGATGGCGTTGGTGCTATCGGGGTCCGAACTCGCTCATCGTGCGTCAGGGTCCAACACACTAACCACACTAACACTAACTAACTTAGGCTAGATCAAAATGACTTAAACTAAGCTTAACTAACTTAATTACATTATAAATAACTTACTGACCCCTTGCGGGCAATCTAAGCTAGCCAATATTTATTTCATAAATGCCTTTCGAATGTTAAATGTATTTTCATAGAATTAAATTTAAAATATTCGCTGTAGCTAAGAAAATATTTTTTTCCAAAAAAACTTAGCGTACCAACAATTTTTCTTATTCTAACTTAAACTAACTTAGCTTAGCCTATTCTAACTTAGCCTATGTTAGCAAATTCTTTGTGGCTTTTCATGGGGAACGCACTAGCATTTGCAGTGTATGAAGTCTCATATTTCTAACGGCATTTAGTGTACGATAGGATGTTTACAATGCGAAATATATGTGTGTATAGATTACTAAATGTATGTATGTTGGCGTTACAGTCCATGAAGAACCTGAGCCGAGCTTTTCTCAATCACCCATGTTGTGTGTGATTTCGTTTTTCCCATAGGTGAAAGGGACCTACAGTTTATTGCCGGCTCCGAACGGCGAATTTCGAGAAGCTTTTCATGACAATTTTACTACAGGGGATTTTGTCAGAACCCCGCTGAGGAGAAACACCGTGAAAAACACGTTCGATGACATTGCTGTGTCGGGATTCGATCCCGTGTCATCGGCGTCAGAGGCCAACACACTACCCACTGCGCCACGGTGCTCTCTCTAGATTACTAAAGCTATTTATTTTATCTTCTTCTTCTTAATGGGCGCTACAATTCGGGGTGAACCTGGGCCTCAACCAACATGCCCCTCCAACTAGCACGATCTTTTGTTAGCCTTTTCCATTGCCGCACACCCAGTTGGCTGAGGTCCCCTTCCACCTGTGTGCGCCATCTTAAGTACGGCTGTCCTCTGCTTCTTCGTCCCTCGGGGTTGGATTCAAAGACTCTCCGGGCTGGAGCTATGGTGTCCATTCGCTCTACATGGCCCAGCCATCTTAGGCGCTGAATCCGTAGATGCCTGACTAGACTCATGTCGCTGTACAGCCCGCAAAATCTTTCTCTCGAACCGACCAAGGGCCTCCTCATCCGCTTTTGATAGTGTCCATGCTGCTGCGCCGTACAACAGGACCGGGATGATAAGGGTCTTATATAGAGTCAACTTTGTCGTTCGGGAGAGAGCTCTAAAATTGTGCCTCTTTTATTGGCCAGTGATTTTTGCACAATAATTTCCAATAGGATGTTGAAGAAATCACACGACAGCGCATCGCCCTGCCTAAATCCTTTTTTGACATCAAAACTATCGGTAAGGTGTTTACCGATTCGGATGGAGCAGCGAGCATTCTCCAAAGTCATCCTGCATAGTCTGACGAGTTTAGCAGGTATGTCAAAGGTAGACAAAGCGTTTTATAGCTCATCTCTAATTACGCTGTCGTATGCGGCTTTGAAGTCGACAAATAAGTGGTGAGTGTCGACTTGAAATTAGAGCAGGGCCTTATATGCATTCTACTTCGCTGTGTGAATCCTCCTGCAATCGTCCTCTAACCAGAAGTTTCTTCGTGGTGGAGCCTTGATACCCAAAACTTCGGATGCAGAGCTTTTCAGGCCTAGTTTGCAAAGGCTCCACTGCTGTTCTATTGATAGCGTGGAGGATTGAGGTGTATTGGAGAGCTTAAGGGAGACGCGATCGGTAAAGGCACGAGCGGTTTCTGGCGATTGTAGCTTTCCGACGTCATAACTTTGTATTCTTACTCTCCTCCGCTGCGTTCGTGATATCCGTAAGCGCATTTTGGCTACTACAAGATAGTGGTCCGAGTCGATGTTAGCCCCTCGGAAAGTTCGAACATTAAGAAAAGTGGAGGAGTGCCTTTATGTGTATCGAGGTGTGGGAAGCGCGTACTGGCTAGAAGGAGATTTTGCCCCTTAGCAAGAGATAGTGTCGTGTAGGCTATGTTTGCCGATGACTCGTTCAAAGATGCTTTCCTTACCCAACTTGTCTCCTAGTACAATTTTGATGTCATAGCTGGGACATTGGGCATACGTTCTGTCTAGGAGATCGTAGAACTCATCTTTGGCGGAGTCATCCTTGTCTTCCGTGGGGGCGTGGACGCAGATCGAGCTGATGTTAAAACATTTTGCCTTGATACGGATTTTTATGAGGCGTTCGCTCAAATGCCGAAAGCTTAGGACTTTTTGCCTTAGTCCACCTCGAACAACAAATCCGCGTCCAAACAATCGTTGTCCTCTCTCCCTATAGCAGTCGCCGTAGTAAATATCGCAGTTTTTCATCCGCTTTATACCCGGTCCATTCCATCGCATTTCCTGGATGGCGGTGATATCCGCTTTATAGCGGTCTAGTGCGTCCGCAAGTTGTTCGGCTGCACGTGGCACGTGGTGTTTAGGGACCTAACATTCCACGTACAAAGCCGAAGATCATTGTCCTTTTTTCGTTTTTTGCAAGGGTCGTCAACATAAATCCGGTCCGTTATATCCCAGGCTTCTGGTTGTTTCGGAGTTTGTGGTGTTTTACGGTTACGGCTTACTAGGCCGTAGCCCAACCGACTAATCCTGTTTTTTGGCGCAGGAGGCTCGCCATTCGCCCTTCCCCGTCTGCAATTTCCATAGGAAATCTCGAGGAGGTGGAGATGGGACATGCATCACAAGGAGGTGGAGATGGGACATGCTAACAGTGCCGCAAGATGTTCGACTGCGGTGGCTCTTCTCGCTTTTTAGGAGGCCAGCATTCGTCGGATAGATGCTACCCCTACGAGGCCTTTGTTAGTCCTTTGCCATCATATTCCTTTTTATAACACCCTTTATTTGCGACCAATTTTTTTTTTTTCGACCATTTACTATTCTGATGTTTTCTACTCACGAAGGTTCGCATAACATTCCCTGCGACCAACTGTAATTTTCCTGTTGTTCCAGTAGCACTTTGTTAGCATGTCAACTATCTATGAATTTTTCGAATGCGTGCTAGAACTCCTGTATGGGCGTAGGTCTAGTCAGCTCTCACCCTTTTTTTATTTCCTAAACATATCAACAATCACACTAGGCTTTTAATCGCCGGGTGTGGCCTCTTACGGGCTACATCAATTTCCAAAATGAATTTCTTCTTTGTTGGGTTATTTCCAATGTCTGCCAAGTAGAATATACGTTTTCCGCGGAAAATATTAAACCATCATTCCTTCGGTTAACTCCATCAAATTCCTTCTGAGACGGCTTATCAGTTCGAGTTTGTACAACACCAATTGAGAGCCTCATTACTAAAATGTCATAAAACAAAGAGATACATACATATATCAACACTTTTTAATGAAGATGCCGCGAAGACAGTATCCTATGTGAATATACAGTGCTGGCACGCTAATTAGCACACCCTATCGAACAAAGTTGTGATACAATAAAACTAATGTAAAAGTTAAAAATATTTAATCGGGAACTTCAATATTTGTTTTTATTAATAAAAGAACATAATTAATTCATTAAATGTTTTAAGAAAAACAAAATTTAAAAAAAAGCAGGAAAAAAAAAATAATAGTTTTAGAGCCTGGTCAAAAGCATCTGAAAATATGAAAAAAAAAATAAATGATTTCAAATTAAATTTAGAAGTAAACTATTCAGAATTACCTAATATTTAGTTGGGTACCCCTTTTGGGTAATTACGGCAGAACATCTTTTGTTCATGGAAGACACGAGTCGTGCGCACTCTTCCTTCGGTATTTTGTACCATTCTTGGTAGATGAGGCCCCACAATTCATCTACATGTTTTGGTTTTAGAGCCATGACACGCCTCTTAATAATAGCCCACAAATTTTCGATTGGGCTCAGATCTGGGCTCTGAGGAGGCCAATCCATCACCGACATCTGGTGTTGCTCAAACCACGCTTTCACACGCCTGGCCTTATGACAAGGCGCATTGTCCTGCTGGAAAACGGCTTGGCTGTACGCTGAAAATGGTAAATCCTCTAGATATGCTATGAGGTGTTCCGACAACAAATCCTTGTACGCTAGCGCATCTAATTTGCCTTTTATGAGGACCAGAGGACCAACACCATGAGCGCTAAAACAGCCTCATACCTCAACCAAACTTCACCGTCTTTTTGGTGTACCGGGGGTCAAGTTGTTTGCTTGGTGGCCTTCGTACAAAAGTTCTTCCATCAGAACCAAAGAGATTGAACTTCGATTCATCACTCCATATGACAGAATTCCAGAAAGATGAGAAAGAATTAAGATGGCCTTTTGCGAATTTAATTCTTTTCTTCCTGTTACCATCTGTTACCTTCGGTTTCTTTAGGCTCTGGCATCCTCGAAGATTCTTTTCCAATAGCCGTTGTCGCACGGTCCTGGCGGAGATGTTAACGCCATATTCCTCCTCCATGCGTGCTCGAATTTCGGACGAAGTGGTAAAAGGATCTTTGAGAGCATACCTAATTATAATTGAGTCTTCCCTTTTGCTGGTTTTTCTAGGCCTGCATCGCCTTTTTTTCTCAGATGTACCGAAGTTTTGATAGTGTTTTAAAGCGTGTTGCACTTTCTTTCGCGAACAATTTATATTTCGTGCAATTTGGCTGATGCTTTGTTCCTTATGGAACATTTGCCATATTAGCCTTCTCACTACTGCCGTAGAACTCTTATCACGTCCCATAATTACATATAAATGCTGAAAGCCATGTCTCGTCTGAAGAGAAATGGCTTTTGGTACAACTCGCATAGGAATAGCGGTGTCCTTGCGCAAGAATTGTCCTGCGACCCCTGTTTCATTGACATGCCTTCTGACGCATTGACGCCAGTTATCCTATTGCGTCGTAATTTCACAGTCGAGTTTCCATGGCGTCAGGATTGGCTATGGCTGGATACTGAACCTGGAAAGGATAGACTTCGCATTCTTACGGATGGCTCCATGTCTGGGCGGGGGTCCGTTGCTTGAGTCTTCTTTGAACGCGATAACATCCGACTGCACTTCTCGTTAGGAAAGTATGCGTCTGTCTTCCAATCAGAGATATACGCAATCCTAACGGCCATGCACTATGTTGTGAAGCACAGGTGGAAGGGGGAAAGCATTAAGATGACAGCCAAGCTGCACTAAAAGCTGTAACCCCTTAACTAGATCCAAATTAGTGCTTGAACTCAAGTCCTTCTTGAACAGAGTCGGCAGACTAAATTCATTAAGGCTTGTATGGGTTTCAGGTCACTCTGGGATTCCAGGAAATGAGATCTCTGATGAACTCGCCAGAATGGGGTCAGAGGAGAGCTTCTCAGGACCTGAACCCGCTCTAGGCCTACCTGCGTCCATGGTAGGTTAGGTTAGGTATATGGGTGCCCTATTGACGTAAAGTCAAGGCTCACGTAGACTACGTTGAGTCCATTGTGCCCACCTGTTTTGTTTAACCCGTTGATACCTATACATTTACTGTCGAGCTGAACCAGCCAGACGAGGATAAAAATCCTAGTATTCTGTTCAGCCCGATATTACCTACCTCTTCTAGTCCCGAAAGGAAGTATCTTCCCAGGAAAATATTCCTTTTTTGGGCTAGCGCCGGGCATTCGCACAGCAGGTGACGAACGGACTCAATTTCCTCTTCGTCCCTGCAGCTTCTACAGAAGTCATTGTAGGGCTGGCCTAGTCGAGCTGCATGATAAGATAGCATGCAATGCCCGGTGAGGGCACCGACTGCCAGTCGAATGTTCCCACGATTGAACTTCAGCAGATTTTCCGTTCTTTTCTTATCATAGACGGGCCAGGTCAATTTCGCCGTTGCGCATGTATCTAAGCGACACCATCGCTTATTGGCTTTCGCCAATAGCTCCGTCTGTATCTCCCTGTAGAGCGCACTGAGTGGTGTTTTGGCATCAGCTGAGATCTGCGCAATATTAGCACCTGATCCCACCCTAGCCAACTCGTCCGCCCTCTCGTTTCCGGAGATATTCATATGACCAGGTACCCAGCAAAGGGTCACCTCATTTACATTGGATATCTCTTCTAACTTCTCCTTACAGATTTTGACGAGTTTCGATCTTATCCATGCTGCCTGCAGAGCCTTAATGGCTGCCTGGCTGTCAACATAGATGCTGATCCTTTTTCCTGTGATATTCTCCTTGCTGATCAGGTCCGCCGCTTGCTTGATAGCGAAGACCTCAGCTTGGAAGACACTGCATCCATCATCGAGCCTGTAGGAGCGATGCATATCCCGAGACTCAAAGTAGACTCCGGCACCTGTGCCAACATCCATTTTGGATCCGTCGGTGTAGAGTGCCAGTTCACTTTCCGTGCGTACCATGTCACCGGTCCATTCCTCCCTGGAGGGAATTCTAATAGAGAATCTCCTCTCCCAGGAAGGAAGTCGGGTGACATAGTCCGTTACGGTTCTGAATCTCGAGACGGCCCATCGATCCAAGACTGATGCATGTCCATAAGGACTCTTTTTCCAGAGACCTAATTCCTGTAATCTTAGCGCAGTTCTGGTTGCGACGCTCTCGCAGTACAAGTCCAGGGGTGGGAGGCTCAGCATGACTTCAAGGGCCGCCGTTGGTGTGGACTTCATAGATCCCGTCACCGCCAGACAGCCCGCCCTTTGAACCTTTGACACACTCTGAAGATGACACTTTTTCTCAAGCGCTTTCCACCAGACAACCGAGCCATAGACTAGGATAGGTCTTACTACCGCAGTGTATAACCAATGTACTAACCTCGGTTTGAGGCCCCATGTCTTTCCAAAGGCTACCTTGCACGAATATAGTGCCACATAGGCCTTTTTGATTCTTTCCTCAATATTTTCTCTCCAACTAAGTTTGGAGTCCAGGATTGTGCCCAGATATTTCGCAGATTGTCCAGGGATCAGATCTATACCATTCATACTGGGGTAGGTGTATCTTGGTACAGATCTTCTCCTTGTAAAGAGTACTACCTCTGTTTTCGCCGGATTTACTCCCAGGCCTCGCCCCTTGACCCAGCTATCCACTAACATCAGTGCATAGCTTAGTCTATCGCTGAGGACCTGCGTAAATTTTCCAGAGACTAAAATGGCAATGTCATCGGCGTAGGCCGTAACATTAAAACCCTCCGTCTCCAGAATCTTGACCATTCCGTCGACCACAAGGAGCCATAGGAGGGGTGACAGAACGCCACCTTGTGGTGTGCCTTTATTTACCCTCACCCTTCCGCATGCTCCCCCTATCGTCGAATTTACTATACCCAGCATTTGCCCAATCCACCTGCATACACCCGGGTTTATTTGGGCCATATGAAGGCTGGACACTATTGCCTCGGTACTCACGTTGTTAAAGGCACCCTCAATGTCCAGGAAAGCACCTAGAGTGAATTCCTTGATACTGAGCGATTTTTCTATCGCAGAGACTACCCTATGCAGAGCAGTATCCACCGACTTTCCCCTTATGTACGCATTATGTGATTGTGACAGATAACCGTCCCCAATCTCTTCTCTTACGTACAAATCTATTATTCGCTCCAGCGTTTTCATCAGGAAGGACGACAGACTAATAGGCCTGAAGTCCTTTGCAGTAGTGTGGCTGACTTTACCCGATTTGGGTATGAAAACCACCCTAACTTCCCTCCACGCTTGAGGAACATATCCCATCCTGAGGCACCAGGAGTAGATGCGCTCCAGCCATGGAAGAATGACTTCGCATGACTCCTGCAACATGATCGGAAAGATCCCATCCATTCCCGGTGCCTTGTAGGGGTCAAAAGATTTGATTGCCCACAGGATCTTATTCCCCGTAACAATCTTATCGACTGTCTCATGCTCAATACATTCCCCTGGCAACGTGTCCGCTGAATTGAAGATTCCTGCATCCTCGCAGCCAGGGAAATGACCTTTCAATAGTGAATCAAGCACGCTCTCGTTTGAGTCTGTCCAGCTACCATCAGATCTCTTTATAGAGGACATCTGTGTGGGAGCTTTTGCAAGGACCTTCCTCAGACGAGCTGCACCCGTACATGATTCAATAGAGCCGCAGAAGCTTCTCCAAGAGTCCTTCTTGGCGAATCTAATTTCTTTTTGCGTCCATGGTAAATACCTACATTAACGATTGTGTATTTAATACACACAACCGTTGATGGAGGGCTTGTCCGGGTCGCAGGATGACTAAGCGCATATGCCCTGATGTCTGCAAAAAATCTGCAGCATTCCTCCTGTCTTTAAGGAGAGTCGACTGCAGAAGGCTTGTGGGAGTTATCACGGGCCATTACACTTTTGCCAAGCATCTCTACGTGCTCGGCATCAGTGAGACACCTACCTGTGCTGCATGTGGCGAAGAGGAGGATGACACTGCAGAGCATTTCCTCTGTGATTGTCCCGCCTTTGCTCGCATACGGTGGCGCACCCTTGGAGCCGACGTGGTGTTGTGCCGAATCTCTTAGCTCTACATCACTGAAGCTTCTTCAAATTTTTCTCCGGGAAACGGGGAAAATACTGTAATGGAAGGTGTCTGTCTGGAGTACAATGGACCAGTGTTTGCGTCTGAGTGCTCCAGCGGATAGCAGAAGCGTCCAACAAAAAAAAAAAAACATATAAATGCACTTAATCACTTGAATAAATTACTTTACAACTCGCCACAACAATAAAATGGAAAACAAATAAGAGTTTCAAATAAAACGCAACCGAACGCTTGGGTGTGCTAATTAAAATGCCAGAGCAAAACGGACGTTATTTTGAAAAATGTTACTTATAAAGCAAAGCCTACTAAAATTTCAAAATTAGAAATTTTTAAAAAAAATTATGAAAAATACATTTTTTTTTAAATATATGGTAAATAATAGTTAGTAAAAATGTATATTTTAAAATAAGGCATGGGGGTGTGCTAATTAGCGTGCCAGCACTGTACGTGTTTATTATGGGCATGTATCAGCGAATTTTGATAAAATGTAAATGCAAATACATATGTACATATGTATACTGTATGTACATCTATGTGCATATAAATATTTCTCTTTCAAGATAAAAACGGATGAATATGTGTTGCAAAATGAATACGAAATGCTGGGTATAAAGGTTTTCTTGCTGGAAGGTTAGCTAATGTTGAGTCAGTCAGCTTAGTCCGCGGCTACTTTCCGCTTGTCGCTAGTGTAAATCGGAGTTTCTTTGTTCAAGTCCGTCGAGATTAATCATTGAAAATGAATAATACGGTTGAGTACATATAATAACTGCCTTATTTCTAACTTGTGTCTAGCCGGTATAAAAGTAGTGTATTTGTTCTGTTATAAATACAAATTGTATTCGAAAATATTTCCATCTCTGATGTTAACACTTGCTTCTTTTGACAACGAATTTTAAAGCGAATTTCAGTCTGAATGTGGGATATTACACAAATAGGCTTCCTTCCTAGAATTGTTTATTATTTTTAAATGGTAACAAATATATAGTTAACAATGTCAACTTATCATCAGTGTCGCCGAACGAACGCTGTGGATATGAGAGAATGTGTAAAAGAAAATAATTCTATAATTAGAACGTTTCCTCTGATAGTAGTTCAAGAGCTTGCCTCTAGACTAACATGGCAGGCCGTATGTACAAAAGTCAAAACAGAGCATCGTTAAATGATCACTATCCGCGAGAGAATCTGAACAAATGATTCCAATTACAGGGTTTCCCAGTTACTCACCTAATCACTTCTCAATTCTGCACAACTCTCACTTTTATCTCTCGAATCACAGGTTTTCCATCTTCGCCAAACAGATTCAGATGCATTTGAAAAGGAAAAAAAAATGCAGAATTTCTTTCTTTAAATCGCAAAATCTCATTGAGATAGTGCTGCCTATAAAGCGATAATAAACAAAAATAATTTGGATCTGAAAGAGCAAATACACGAGATGCGTCATAGTTCAGTTCGAATCGCTGCTGTGGCTCTCAGCTTCAGTCATTTGCCGGCGAAAAGTTGGGTTGATATAGTGTTCGCCAGAAAGTGATTTCTTCCGGCGACGGCGTGGCAGTGCTCCCTGTGACGAGCGGTTCGGGGCAAATATAATGGGCAATTGTGAGGCATACATTCGCGATGTAATTGAAACTTTGAGTTATCAGCCCGAACATTTGCCCGTGAGTACATATGCATCTTTTTTTTGCGTGTGTTTCCAAGTGTTTGTTAGCCCCCCACATTCGAGTTTTGTGACCTCATTATGTACATATGTACATACTAATAGTGCCTCCGCGAGAGCCCGAGAAAGATACAAATACATAATGCAAATAAATTGCTTGCACACATAATCGTTCCGGAAGAGATAGTTTATGAGATAAATTCTAATCAAGATTAATAAAGTGTGTGGGAAAAATGGTGTGAATTTGAACTTATGTTTCGTTTCTCAATGTCGGCAAATGCGATGAAATAACAGCTGATGTCGCAGCGAAAAAGATACAAAGCGGATACAACCGACTTACTTCCTCCTAATCGTGACTAATTGTTTTAACACCAAGTGTTTGCAGATCATTTCTAGTGTGGTTGTGGAGAGTGTGATGTGAAATGTAGTCGGTTTGTTTGTTGACGCTCTTCTGTAGAGCTAATTATATTTATACAGATTTGTTCTGCCTCGTGTTCATGTTTAGAGGACAATTTATTGCGAAAGACATTTGACTACTTTATCGTTTCATAAATAGTCAATAATCACCGCTAAATGAGAGTGTCTTTCCATCATTTGGATAATTTAAACGAGAAGCGCTCTTACATTGCTTTCATAACTCACCCATGTAACTTTTAGTCGATATGACTCAGTTGCACACTTCTTAGTTTTTTGCGGTGTAGTACTTAATGCATTTTTGGAACAAGATGTAGGCGTTTCGCTGTAGTGTTTTTTTTTAAATACATTTTATTCTATGATCGAATCATTTTCTGAATCTTGAGTGAGGGCTGCGGGCTGTCTTGCTTGACTCTATAGTTGATTGAATGATCTTTAATCGTATTATACAATGTGTCTCAAAAGATAGTCTATATTTAGTAGATCGATTAAAATATGTTTTCTTCTTTCTTTTGGTGGCGTTACAGCCCATGAAGGACCAGAGCCAAGCTTCTCTCAATCACCCATGTTGTGTGTGATTTATTTTCCACATAGGTGAAAGGGACCTACATTTTATGCCGATTCCGAAAGGCGTGAGTTGAGAAGCTTTTTCACGGCAACTGTACTACGCCGGGTTTTGCCAGTACCCCGCCGAGGAGGGACGCCGCGAAATAAACTTTCGATGGCGTTGGTGTTATCGGGATCCGAACTCGTTAAAATATGTTTGTTAATTATTAAAGAGAGCACCGTGGCGCAGTGGGCAGTGTGTTGGCCTCTGACGCCCTTGGCACGGGATCGAATCCTGACACAGCCATGTCATCGAACGTGTTTTTCGCGGTGTTTCTCCTCAGCGGGGTTCTGACAAAACCCCCTGTAGTAAAATTGTTATAAAAAGCTTCTCGAAATTCGCCGTTCGGATCCGGCAATAAACTGTAGGTCCCTTTCGCCTGTGGGAAAAATTAAATCACACACAACATGGGTGATTGAGAAAAGCTCGTCTTGGGTCCTTCATGGGCTGTAACGCCAACATACATACATACATACATTAATTATTAAAGTACACAATTTGTGCCTGTGTATTCGTCGCGTTCGAGATACTTATAAAATTGCCCTTAAGCGCTAGTATATTGGAATACTGATTGGAAAGACCGAATCCGCCAGGGAATTCCAGATTCGGGTGATTTGGTTAAGAAAGATTTCCATCAGTGTATACTAGAGAGACGTGTGTAGCGGGAAAATTGTTGAAGCGGTAGATTGCAACTGGCCTTCTTTTCAGAGCATTTTCTGTGGTACCATCGATAAAACAGGAAAAAGCAAGAGGCATTCCTGCGATGTTCCAGCGAATCTAATGGTTTGGTGATGCTGGGATCCCCTACCTATCAGCCTTAGCGCACGATTTTGAATTCTATCGAGCAAGTGCAATGAGGTCTTAGATGCCACGGACCAGACATGAGCGTTAAACTCTTAGGTATAAAGGGTGTTTTTTTCCAGAGGTTTGGCTGTTAAACTGGCAACACTGTTTTTACGGATTGTCAATTTGACAGTTGAAAGTTGATTTGTGGTTAGTAAATTTTGCCATTTTACGATGAATATACACATTAACGCCATAACAACTTATTGTGCGCTACGTCCACATAATCGTCCATCTGAGCAAGTTAATTGGAACACGATGGATCGTTTCTGCGAACAGAAAAAGTTATTGCCGTTATGTAGCGCAGTGTTGAGAATAATCCGAATGTGTCGATTCGCCGTCGTGTACGGCAATTGGAGATATGCCCATTCACTTTGTGAAAGATCTTAGCCTAAAAGCTTATAAGATTCAGCTTCTGTAAGAGTTTAAACCGCGTGACCATTATACGCGTCGTAGGTTCGGTGAATGGGCCTTTTTGGTTAAATGAATTTTGCCGAATTTGGAGTGGAGCAAATCCAAAGGCCTTCGTCGAGACGCCACTTACTTACTTTTGTACTTAGATGGCGCTACAGTCCGGTGTGAACCTGGGCCTCAACCAACAAGCTTCTACAGCTGGCCATGGCCTAGCCACCTTAGACGTTGGATCCGTAGACGCCGTACTAAGACCATGTCGCTGTACAGCCCGTATAGTTCGTCGTTGTATCTTCTCCTTCACACTCCGTTTATATAAACGGGACAATAGATTAAGGCAGAATTTTCCTCTCGAAACGAGCAAGGGCTTCCTCATCCACTTTCGTTAAAGTTCAGGCCTCTGCGCCATAGAGCAGTACAGGGACGATTAGTATTTTGTATAGTGCAACCTTGGTCTTTCGAGAGAGTGCTCTACTTCTCAATTGCCTCTTGAGCCCAAAGAAGCAGCGGTTGGCAAGTGTAATTCTGCGTTTGATCTCAGCGCTGGTGTTGTTGTCACTGGTCACTAGTGTAGCTACCAATCGTGACGTTCTGGCCAAGCTTCGGTGTTGTGCGTCTTTTTTTGGTTGACAGCATACATATATTTCGTTTTACCCTCCTTAACCGAAGGATCCACTTCAGCCACTTCTGCTTCACTGCTTTCGAACGCTTCATTGACGTCTCGCTGTGTTCGTCCAATTACGTCAGTGTCATCCGCGTACGCAAGCAGTTGCGCAGACTTGAAATAGATCGTACCTCTTGTGTTAGCCAGTGAGTCTCGTATGATATTTTCAAGCACGATGTTGAAAAAATTACATGACAGTGCGCCTTACTTACTTACTTAACGGGCGCTACAGTTCGGGGTGAACCTGGGCCTCAACCAACATGCCTCTCCACCTAGCACGATCTTTCGCTAGTCTTTTCCAATGCCGCACGCCCAGTTGGTTGAGGTCCCCTTCCACCTGTGCGCGCCACCTTAGGTGCGGCCGTCCTCTATTTCTTCGTCCCTCGGGGTTGGATTCAAAGACTCTACGGGCTGGAGCTGTGGTGTCCATTCGCTCTACATGGCCTAGCCATCTTAGGCGTTGGATCCGTAGACGCCTGACCAGACTCATGTCGCTGTACAACCCGTACAGTTCGTGATTGAATCTTCTCCTCCAACCCTCCTCTGTGTTAATGGGACCGAAAATCGAACGCAGAATCTTTCTCTCGAAACGACCAAGGATTTCCTCATCCGCTTTAGATAAAGTCCATGTTTCTGCGCCGTATAACAGGACCGGGATAATTAAGGTCTTATATAAGGCCAACTTGGTCGTACGAGAGAGGGCTCTACTTCTCAGTTGCCTCTTGAGCCCAAAGAAGCAGCGGTTGGCAACAGTAATTCTGCGCTTGATTTCGAAACTGGTGTCGTTGTTCCAAGTCACCGCGGAGCCGAGGTATATGAAGTCCTTAACTACCTCGAACTTATATCTGCCAATATGCACGTTCTGTCCAAGACGTCGGTGGTAAATGTCCTTTTTCGATGACAGCAGATATTTAGTCTTGCCCTCATTAACTGCCAAACCAATTTTTGCCGCCTCCATCTCAATACTCGCAAACGCCTCACTGACATCTCGCTGCGATCTACCTATTATGTCAATGTCGTCGGCGTATGCAAGGAGTTGCGAGGATTTGAAGTAGATTGTGCCTCTTGTATTGGCCTGTGATTTTTGCACAATCATTTCCAATACGATGTTGAAGAAATCACACGACAGCGCATCGCCCTGCCTAAATCCTTTTTTGACATCAAAACTATCGGTGAGGTGCTCACCGATTCGGATGGAGCAGCGAGCATTTTCCAAGGTCATCCTGCATAGTCTGACGAGCTTCGCAGGGATGTCAAAAGTAAACATGGCGTTATATAGCTCGTCTCTAATTACGCTGTCGTATGCGGCCTTGAAGTCGACGAATAGATGGTGCGTATCGACTTGAAACTCATTGGTTTTCTCCAGGATCTGCCGTAGTGTGAAGATTTGATCGATGGTGGACTTCCCTGGCCTGAAGCCACACTGATAAGGACCTATCAGCTTGTTTACGAATGGCTTCAGGCGTTCACACAAAACGGCAGCGAAGATCTTGTATGCGACATTAAGGAGACTTATTCCTCTATAGTTGGCGCAGTCAAAGGGATCTCCTTTTTTGTGGATCGGGCAAACAATGCTGAGACTCCATTCCTCGGGCATGCTTTCCTCTGACCATATCTTACAGATGAGCCGGTGCATGCTCCTAACCAGCTCACCCCCAGCCGCTTTGAAGAGCTCCGCAGACAGTCCATCTGCGCCAGCAGCTTTATTCGACTTGAGTTTCGACATGGCAATCTCAACTTCGTCAAGGTCAGGGAGACGGAATTCTCTGCGATCTTCGTCGTTAAAAAATGGATCATTCTGCCTGACGGCGGTATGTTGGTTGTCATCGCCGTTATACAGTCTGCAGAAGTGGTTTTTCCAAATTCTCAGCATCGACTGCGATTCTACTACTAGGTGTCCGTTCTCATCCTTACAGGCCTCCGTTCGGGCTTTATAGCCTTGAGACATTCGTTTTATCCGCTGATAAAATCTTCGAACGTCGTGCCTGCAATAGCACCTCTCCAAGTTTTCAATCGCCCGCTTCTCGTGCTCTTTCTTTTTTCTCTTGAGAAGCTTATGTTCCTCCCTTCTCTTAAGCTCGTAGAGCTCACGAGCCGCTCTTGTTTTTTTTGTGTAGTGAGGCTTTGTATGCCTCCTGCTTTTCCGCATGAATCCTTCTACACTCGTCATCGAACCAGGTGTTTCGTCGTGGTGGAGCTTTAAGGCCCAGCACTTCCGTTGCTGTGCTCTTCAGGGCTTGTTTGCACAGGCTCCATTGTTGCTCTACTGACTGAGTGGAGGATTGAGGTGTATCGGAGAGCTTAAGGGAGACGCGGTTGGCAAAAGCACTGGCGATCTCCGGCGATAGTAGCTTTCCGACGTCATAGCTTGGTGTTCTAACTCTACTCCGCGGTGTTCGTGTTATGCGCTGACGTATCTTGGCTACTACAAGATAGTGGTCTGAATCGATGTTCGCTCCTCGGAAAGTGCGAACATCAAGAATAGTGGAGGAGTGTCTGACGTCAATCGCGATGTGGTCAATCTGGTTGGTGACTGATTGATCTGGCGACCGCCATGACAGTGCGCCACCTTTTTTAAATTCTTTTTTAACATCAAAGGTCTCGGTTAATTCGCTACCGACCTTAATGGAGCAGCGGGAATTCTCCATTGTCATCCTGCATAATCTGACGAGTTTGGCAGGGATATTAAGACTAGTCTTGGCTCCGTATAGCTCGTCCCTATGCACACTGTCATACGCGGCTTTGATATCTTGGGTTTTCTTCAAGATCTACCGCAGTGTGAATATTTGGTCTATTGTGGATTTACATGGCCTGAAACCACAGATTATCTACAAAGGATTTTAAGCGTTTACACAGTACGGCAGAGAAGATCTTATATGCAATGCTAAGGAGACTTATTCCCCTGTAGTTGGTACAGTTATAGGGCTCGGGCATGCTACAGAAGAACTCCATTGCTGTTCTTAAGTGAGCTAGCAGATATAAAATTATCTCAAATCCACCGCTTCATCAGAAGCACTAGGTATCTAGGTAATATGATCCATGTGGTATTATAATGTGCCGACTATGGCCTACGTGTGGCGTATGCCAACCACTATGACCTGACCTAACCCTAACCTTCGCCTCATTTGTCATTTGTTATATGTAAGTTTACGCTTGTGTACGTCCTAGATTGCATTTCAAACACTAAAGAACAGATGCATGCTCTCATGTCTGTATTCGAAAAATATTTTTAAAATCTTGTTTCTGTTGCAATAGTTTTGATTTCTAAAAATATGTCCCCATTTATCGTCAGCCTATACTGACTACACTGTCGTTGCGAAATTCTGGGCGTATTTCTTGAATTTTGTATTTGGAAAACCGTGTTTCTTTCTCTGTAGGTTGCTTTCGATGCTGTTGAATAGATTTAAAGTTTGAGATCGTGTCGTATGCAGTGTTTTTGCTTTACAAGCGCCACTTAGTAGTTTATACATATTTCACACAATAGTTAGCTTTTTCAATTTTTCTGAACCTAAAAAAGCTTTCTGATATCGATATGTATGTGTACCTTGTATTGTTTTTAGACGAGACGACGATTTCAGGACGGAGAACGTAGTGTTGATTATGTTTTGGCCTATAACGGCGATGACACAAGTGTTGAGAATGAACACAAACGAAGTGTCTTTGAAGCGAATTTGGAGAAAGAAGGCTTACAATTGGAAAGGGACAAGACTCAAAGAATACACTTTGTGAAAGTTCATGCTCCCATTGAGGTGTTGTCTCAATATAGTGAGATTCTAAAAATAAAATTGCCAATGAAATGGGTAAGAAGTCTGGATGAAAGCGGTCGTTACAATTCCAAATTCATCGTTATTTTACAGCTCAAGGGGCAATCGGAACTGATAGATAATAGCTTTGATCTGATCGGTGCCATTAAGGGGTTGTTTAAATGGTGCTGGTCGTCGGTAGAATTAGACACATCAAAGTTTCCTCCCCGCGAGCAGCGGATACATTGTGAATTTTCTAGGAATTACCTGCATTTGTAGGTTTTAGATGAAATATTATTTAATTTTTTGGCAACTATTCAGTCTTGTCGTTTATAGATTTGACTGGGAAAAGCCAAACTTCTTCGATGCAACAGTGAAAAGTTCCGTAATCAATTTCATCTTGGAGCGACAGCATTTCGTCGAAGGTGAAGAGACTCCCGACAATCTAGGAATTGAAAAGTTGATCGAAGATGAAGTGTACGATAGTGCGTATACGTTACATGATGTGAGTGGACGAGATGCTCATAGTTAGTTGTTTAATATTGTTCTTTCTAGGACAGCGATAGAGATCTCCTGCTCAGCGAATGGGCATCGGTGCGGAAATGGAAAGAGTAAGTTGTTATTTAACTAAATATTTCATGGGTCCATTGTATCAATGGTATATTCATCTCTCTCAGCCACCAACCACTGGATAATGTGCGGGAATATTTTGGACCGAAAGTTGCCTTATATTTTGCATGGCTGGGATTTTATACACACATGCTTATACCTGTGAGCATATTTGGCATTATGTGCTTTATCTATGGTCTTGCCACTTGGAGCTCTGATCCAATTAGGTATTACTAATCATATATGAGTTAAAAGACACAAATTACATGATAATCTTCACATAGTCGAGAAATTTGCAATGACAACAAGACAACATTAATGTGTCCACAGTGCGATAGAAAATGTGATTTCTGGAAACTTCAAGACACATGTAATTCATCGAGAATGAATTATCTCATTGACAACAATGTCACCGTTGTCTTTGCATTCGTCATGTCCGTTTGGGGTGCGTAGTACATGGTTTACCCCTGCTATTGGTCACATGTTGGTTTATATTTTTAGCCGTTCTGTATCTGGAATTGTGGAAACGTTATTCATCACGTTTAATTCATCGATGGGGTTTGGTTGGATTCAGCCAAGAGATAGAGCATCCTCGACCACAATATTTGGCCAAAGTACGAAAAGTGCACTCGAAAAACCTCTCATTCTCGAGTAATGTACTCGAACCAGATGTGCCTTTCTGGAGAATAAAGTTTCTTTCAAACTTCACCAGCTATTCAATTATGATTCTCTTTGTGAGTAGTTTCTTATTTGGTGAACATGTGTTATATCTTGCCTTTTAGATTTGTGTCTCGATTATAGCCATTTTCTCCTTAATCGTCTATCGCATGGCTCGGCGAGCATCACACAGCATTTTCGATAACGAAGACACGGCTACATTTAAAATAATGGTCCTACCACTAACAGCCGGTATTATAGATTTAACAGTCATCTCATTACTCGACTATGCATACTCACACCTCGCTGTATACCTAACTGACATGGAATATCGTCGTACACAAAACGAATACGACGAGAGCTTGACAATCAAGAATTATGTCTTTCAATTCGTCAACTATTACTCTTCGTTATTTTACATTGCCTTCTTGAAGGGGAAATTCGTTGGCTATCCGGCAAAGTACAATCGAATTTTAGGCTTTCGACAAGAAGAATGTGCTCCGGGTGGTTGCCTTATGGAATTATGTATGCAATTGGTCATTATCATGGTGGGCAAACAGGCTGTAAATGCACTTATTGAAATGACAATCCCCTACGTGTCGAATGCCATTAGGAAACTCAGAACTAGTTTCGGTATGAAACGAAGACGTAGCGAAGAAAGGCTGATCTCATGCAATCAATGGACTGAAGATTATCACCTCATGCCCTGGACACACAGTTCATTATACTCAGAGTATTTAGAAATGGGTAAGTAATACATTTTTCCGATATGAAATCGTGAAATCGTCTAATGGGTATCGGATTTTAGTCCTTCAGTTTGGCTTCATCACACTTTTTGGACTGGCTTTTCCACTAGCGCCGTTGTTGGCGTTATTAAACAATGTGATAGAGATGCGTTTAGACGCATTTAAGATGCTTAAGTTCTTTCGTAGGCCGGTTTCGCAAAGAGTGCGGAATATCGGAGTTTGGTATAATATCATGTCGATTATAAGTAGAATCGCTGTAGCGTCTAGTGTACGTTTTGCCACGAATACCTTGAATAGCGGCTTATTTATATCTTTTTTTAGGCAATGATTATAGCGTTCTCCACAAATCTGATACCAAAGTTGATTTATAGAGCAACAACTTATGATGACTCGTATGAGGGTTATTTGAACTTCACGTTGGCTCACTTCAATACTGTTGATTTCCAGGTAAGTCAGTTCTTTGTCTGATTGATTATCTGGTTTTAAACGTGATTTTAGGTAAAACCAGTGGAAAGTCTATATAATACGACTACGTGTCGGTATACGGAATTCCGTAATCCACCATGGGACGACCAGCCGTATAAGAGACCTTTGGTCTACTGGAGAATATTGACTGCTCGACTTGCATTCATAGTCATATTTCAGGTAAGCCTAATACAATGTTCTCACAACAGTTCTGGATGATTAGCCTACCTGTTAAGTTGATCAGATAGTCAAGTTGTTTGAGGTCCATTTTCATTCGATCTCGCGTCTTTGCGTTTCGGATTCGAAGATTTTTAAGGCAGATGCACAATTGCTCAGACTCCATATTGCTGCCCTTGTATACGGAGACTGGTTTGCAGACTCTACGAATACTTAGTCTTTCCGTTGCTCTATGTAAAAGCAAACTATTTGGTTGTAAATTGGTATATACAGCTCTTCACAGGGTAGTCTATACGATAGAAAATGCACTCAATGTCACAGAATTTGCTCGATGTGCCTTTCTAGATGTCAAGGGGGGTAGGCTAGGTTAGGTACATGGGTGCCCTATTGACGAAAAGTAAAGGCTCAGGTAGACTACGTAAAGTCCATTGTGCCCAATTGATTTATTTAACCCGTTGATACCTAGATATTTACCGTTTAGCTGAACCAGCCAGACGAGGATAAGAATCCCAGTATCCCACGATTGAACTTCAACAGATTTTCCGTATTTTTCTTGTCATAGACGGGCCAAGTCGATTTTGCCGTAGCGCATGTATGTATCTAAGCGACACCTTCTCTTATTGGCTTTCACTAATAGCTCCGTCTTAATCTCCCTATAGAGCGCACTGAGTGGTGCTTTGGCTTCAGCTGAGATCTGCGCAAAGTTTGCGCTTGATCCCAACCTAGCCAGCTCGTCCGCCCTCTCGTTTCCAGAGATATTCATATGACCAGGTACCCAGCAAAGCGTCACCTTATTTACATTCGATATCTCTTCTAACTTCTCTTTGCAGAGTTTGTCGAGTTTGGATCTTATCCATGCTGCCTGCAAAGCCTTAATGGCTGCCTGGCTGTCAACATAGATTCTGATCCTTTTTCCTAAGATATTCTCTCTGCTGATCAGGTCCGCCGCCTGCTTGATATTGAAGACCTCAGTTTGGAAGACACTGCATCCATCATCGAGCCTATAGGAGCGATGCATATTCCGAGACTCAATGTAGACTCCGGCACCTGTGTCAACATCCATTTTGGATCCGTACCAAATCACCGGTCCATTCCTCCTTGGAGGGAATTCTAGTAGAGTATCTCCTCTCCCAGGAAGGAATTCGGGTGACATAGTCCGTTACGGTTCTAAGTCTCGAGACGGCCCATCGATCCAAGACTGATGCATGTCCGTGAGGACTCTTTTTTCAGAAACCGGATTCCTGATTTGGTTGCGACGCTCGCGCAGTATATGTCCAAGGGTGGGATAGATCCCGTCACCGCCAGGCAGCCTGCCCTTTGAACCTTTGACACACTCTGAAGATGACATTTTTTCTCAAGCGCTTTCCACCAGACAACCGAGCCATAGACTAGAATAGGCCTTAACACCGCATTGTACAACCAATGTACTAACCTCGGTTTGAGGCCCCATGTTTTTCCAAAGGCAACCTTGCAGGAGTATAATGCCATGTAGGCCTTTTCGATTCTTTCCTCAATATTTTCTCTCCAACTAAGCTTGGAGTCCAAGATTATGCCAAGACATTTGGCCGATTTTCCAGGGATCAGATCTATACCTTGTAAAGAGTACTACTTCCGTTTTCGTCGGATCTACTCTCAGGCCTCGCCCCTTGACCCAGTTATCCAGTAACATCAGTGCATAGCTTAGTCTATCGCTGAGGACCTGAGGACATTTTCCAGAGACGAAAATGGCAATGTCATCGGCGTAGGCCGTAACATTAAAACCCTACGTCTCTAGAATCTTGACCATTCCGTCGACCACAAGGAGCCATAGGAGGGGTGACGGAACGCCACCTTGCGGTGTACCTTTATTTACTCTCACCCTTCCGTTTGTTCTCACCATCGCCGAATTTACTATACGAGTACCCAGCATTTGCCCAATCGAACTGCATACACCCGGGTTTATTTGGGCCATATGAAGGCTGGACACTATTGCCTCGGTACTGACAAAGGTATCAAGGGCAATGAAATTGTCGACCAACTTGCCAGGAAAGGCTCCAGCGATAAATATATAGGTCCTGAACCCTTCTGCGGCACTTCTGGGTCTAAGATAAATTTCTTATTAGACAAGTGGGAAAAATTGCAATACCTGTCCTTTTGGAACAGCGTTCGGGGACTCCGTCAATCTGAACGACTTATACGACCCCTGAACAAACACTCTAGTGACATACTCAAACTCAATAGGGTGGATATCAGAAGACTAGTCAGCTACCTAACAGGACACTGCGGTCTGAGATATCATCTAAACAAAATTAGCCTCTCGTCTGAAACTGAGTGTCGTCTCTGTCTCGAGGACGAAGAGACGATGGAACACATACTGTGTGAGTGTGCTGCTCTCTGCCATCTTAGGAAGGAAGCGTATCCTTCTCAGCGAAGTTATGACTCCTGAGAGGATCACCTCGGCTGCTACGAGAAGCATTCTCAACTTCATTATGGAAGTGGAGAGGCTCCTCCGCTAATCGGCTATAAGGCACAATAGATCTGCAAAGGTCGCAGTGCCATATGCTAGTGGTAGCACTAGCCCCAAAAAAAAAAAAAAAAAAAAAAAAAAAAAAAAAAAAAAAAAAAAAAAAAAAAATTGAGATTTTTGAAAGTATGTACATACGTGGTCAGGTCAGTCGCCGTTGAAGACCCAAACAAATTACAACATCACTGCTGCCATAGCAACACCGCTATTGAAAGATGTTATCAAAAATGTTGGCATCGGATCGACGTCCCTAAAACTGGGGTTGGATTCAAAGGAGCTGTGGTGTCCATTCGCTCTACATGGCCCAGCCATCTTAGGCGTTGAATCCGCAGACGCCTGACTAGACTCATGTCGCTGTACAGCCCGTAAAGTTCATGGCTAAATCCTTTCCTCCATCCCCCGTCTGCGTTCATAGGCCCGAAAATTACGCGCAAAATCTTTCTCTCGAATCGATCAAGGGTCTCCTCGTCCGCTTTTGATAGTGTCCATGCTTCTGCGCCGTACAACAGGACCAGGATGATAAGGGTCTTATATAGAGTCAACTTTGTCGTTCGGGAGAGGGATCTATTACTCAATTGCCTCTTGAGCCCAAAGAAACAGCGATTGGCAAAAGAGTGATTCTGCGTTTGATTTCAGGTCACTGCGGAGCCAAGGTAGACGAAGACCCTAACTACCTCGAACTTATATCTGCCAATACAAACGTTCTGGCCAAGATGTCGGTGGTGAGCGTCCTTTTTGACACCAAACCAATTTTCGCCCCTCCATCTCTAAACTCGCAAACTCCCAAATCCTCGAGTTGTGAGGATTTTAAATAGATTGTGCCTCTTGTATTGGCCAGTGATTTTTGCACAATCATTTCCAATATGATGTTGAAGAAATCACACGACAGCGCATCGCCCTTCCTAAATCCTTTTTTGACATCAGAACTATCGGTAAGGTGTTCACCGATTCGGATGGAGCAGCGAGCATTCTCCAAAGTCATTCTGCATAGTCTGGTCAGTTTATCAGGTATGCCAAAGGTAGACATAGCGTTGTATAGCTCTAATTACGCTGTCGTATGCGGCTATGAAGTCGACAAATAGGTGGTGAGTATCGACTTGGAATTCATTGATTTTTTCCAGGATCTGCCGTATGGTGAAGATTTGGTCGATGGTGGACTTCCCCGGCCTGAATCCGCACTGATAAGGACCTATCAGCTTATTTACAAAAGGCTTCAGGCGTTCACACAAAACGGCAGAGGAGATTTTGTAGGCGATGTTAAGGAGACTTATTCCTCTGTAATTGGCGCAAATAGAGAGGTCTCCTTTTTTGTGGATCGGGCATACGATGCTGAGACTCCATTCCTCGGGCATGCTTTCCTCTAACCATATCTTACGGATGAGCTGGTGCATGCTCCCAACCAGGAAGAGCTCAGCAGACAGTCTATCTGCACCAGCAGCTTTATTCGACTTGAGCTTCGATATGGCAATCTTAACTTCGTCGTGGTCAGGGGGATGGAATTCTCTGCGGTCTTCGTCGATTAGAAATGGATCATTCTGCCTGACAGCGGTATATTGACTAACATCGCCGTTATATGCAACGCAGTTGTGAATGGAAAGTGACCAGACGTACTGCTTGCAGGCATAACACTCACAGTATATGGTCAACCGAAATTCATCTCTGCGTATGCAATACTAAAAGTGCTTGAACGAATTACTTCGGACTATAACCAACGCGGAATTTGGTCGGCTCTCGTCCTATCTAGGTCTAGGACAACCACCCCTGAGAGTAGTGAACGAACATCAACGACACCAACCACTGCACTCCGTTCAGGTTGTGTGTGTCAACACATCATAAGAGAATATAAAAACTCTTGAACCTGCGCGAGTCTCTAAAAAAAAAAAAAAAAAAAATACGGTCTGCAGAAGTGGTTTTTCCATATTCTCAGCATCGACTGCGATTTTGCTACTAGGTGTCCGTTCTCATCCCTGCAGGCTTCCGTTCTGGCTTTATAACCTTGGCATGTTCGCTTTATCTGTTGAAAAAGACTTGAAAAGACTTTCGACCGTCACGCCTGAAGTAACACCTCTCCAAATCTTTAATCGCGCGCTTCTTGTGCTCTTTCTTCTTTCTTCTGAGCTTATGCTCCTCCCTTCCTTTTAACTCGTAGAGCTTACGAGCTGCTCTTGTTCTTTTATGCAGCGAGACCTTATATGCATCCTGCTTCGCTGTGTGAATCCCCCTGCACTCGTCCTCGAACCAGGTGTTTCTTCGTGGTGGAGCCTTGAAACCCAAAACTTCGAATGCAAAGCTTTTCAGTGCTTGTTTGCAAAGGCTCCACTGCTGTTCTATTGATAGCGTGGAGGATTGAGGTGTATTGGAGAGCTTAAGGGAGACGTGATCGGTAAAAGCACGAGCGGTTTCTGGCGATAGTGGCCTTCCGACGTCATAACTTTGTATTCTTACTCTACTCCGCTGCGTTCGTGATATCCGTAAGCGGATCTTGGCTACTACAAGATAGTGGTCCGAGTCGATGTTAGCTCCTTTGGAAAGTTCGAACATCTAGAATAGTGGATCGGTGTCTAACGTCGATCGCGACCTGGCAACCGCCAGGTGCCTTTGTGTATATCGAGGTGCGGGAAGCGCGTACTGGCTAGAAGGAGATTTCGCCCCGTAGCAAGATCAACCAGCCTGTGTCCGTTATCGGAGGTGGTGTCGTGTAGGCTATGTTTGCCAATGACGCGTTCAAAGATGCTTTCCTTACCCAGCTTAGCATTGAAGTCTCCTAGTACAATTTTAATGTCATAGCTGGGACATTGAGCATACGTTCTGTCTATCCATCTGTCGTCCATCAGCTACATTTTAATAAAATGACGATTTATTTACTTTTTTTTTTTTTTTAACTTGATCATTACAGAATGTGGTTAACATGATTCAAGCACTCGTTGCATGGTCAATACCAGATGTACCTGGCAAACTACGCAAACGCAATAAGCGTGAAGAGTTCCTTGTACGCGAAACCATAATCGACTACGAAAAGAAAGTGGCTGCCGAACTAGCGGCACAAAGTCGATGTAATTTACATTCGATGAGTGAAACAACGCCGCTCTTAAATCCGCGCAACACTCCAGAAGCCGACATATTAAGGCAACGTCACAACAACCTCTATGATGATAGCAAAGATGACCAAATAACATCGGTGTAGCTTGTCCTAAAATGCCCTAAAGACAAAACAACATCTACTGCATTTACTAGCTTCGAATTCCTTAATGAAACAAAGTCGCTAGAGTTAAGTTTACAATTTTTGTGTTTCTTTTCTTTTTTAATTGAATTTATATACATGAATCTAATGACAACTACCAGATAAGTACTTAAGGTATTTAAGTAAGAAAAACATATATAAATGTGCTCAAGACAGCTTTACAAATTGAAACAAGCTTTATATGATTAGAAACAAAAGTGTATGAATACGATAATTGCCTTTATTTACAGATGCATCATGGTTATGTTCTCCATTATGTATAGCTTTTGATGTTATTGCAATGTGCTTAGTCGGTTTAGCAATTTTGTATATACTCGTAGGTGACCAATATCATATTTTGCATCGTACTGAGTGTTGTTAAGGAAATTAAAAATCAAACGTGAATTAAATATCAGGCCTACATTCGTCCAATATACAATGAGACAATTACGCCAACTGGTTGTTTATACATTTTATTACAGAGATATTAGAGATGTTCTTAGAAAATTTGGGAGCAATGCCCAATTTCAGTCAAACTCTCACAGTCATTGAAACAATTATTTATTTATTTTACCTTTTAACTACATAGCTTAGCTAATGTGAATAAGCCTGTAGTTTAAACTAAAATACGAATTAGTGAAATTGATAAATTAATAAATGACAATTTCTTTCCCCTGGTGACCAGAATATTCGTACCTTGAACATGTAATAGATTAATCCGTACAAAGAACACTTTATACACGAAACATGTGTGTGCCAACTTGTTTAATTAGCATAAAATCGTTATGCTTTTACATACAGTGGTGGACAAAATAATAAGCGTGAGACTTGTTTTCTCGATTTTTTCAATTTGAAGTCTATAGTTTAGTAGGCATTGGCTAAGGTAGGTAGGGTCGTAGCCTTCCCAGAATTGAGAAGAATACACATAGGCCAGGGAGGCCCGTTGTGCAGCTACGAGGGGGTGGAATATATGAACAACATACTTATGTATGTTGCTGATTAATCCAATTGGTGATTCTACTGCTCTTCCTTTTGAATTGGAAAATTCGGCTGGTACGAATGTATGTCTTTTGTTTACAGTGCAAAATATTGACAAATTGTAGTCTAACATCGGAGTAGAAGCCAAATTATAGCTTGTAAAAAAGTTGTCACATACGATGTTTCGAGCACTTTCCCAGAACAGATTGCAGCACAAATCTTTGACCACACGCTCACCTTGACTTTATTTCTCTTTCTCCAGAAGGTGCCCTACCAGTATGAATTTGTCCTTTGACTGGATAAGAAAGCTTCGCATGCCCACCAACCTTAATACCATACTTGGCCGGTTTTGAAGGAATGTTGAGTGAATCCGCTGCCAACACCATAAGGATAAAGTTGTTCATCAACAGTGTCATTGGCTCCTGCTTTATAGTTATCCTAGAGGTTGCTGGCGCGTGTTTCCATTATCAAATCTGATAAAACGACTAAAAGCCCAAAAACGTTGGAGACTAATTCAAAACACGATACAACAGATGTGAGTTAGTTTTCCATAGATCAGTTGTGTGTGACACCAGCTAACCACAGTATGCCCAGATAAGCGTCAAATTCAGTAGTAGTAATAGGTTTCCATATACCAAGTGGTCTTTTTTGGTTTTCTTCATGTTCACGATCGTAACAACGGGTTGCTTTTCTATTGATTTCGCGAATTATTATATCACACATTTCAGTTGACATCAACGTTTTGAATTTTTGTACATACATATGTACAACGTGCTGGTCCAGTGTTCGAGCTTCTAAGAATATTATGCGACAAAAATCGGCGAGGTTGTGGTGGTTGGTCTGACCAAATTGTACCATCTCTAGCTGTATAATTATTTGCAGAAGATTTAATTGGAGCTACTTCCGATTCTTGGTCCGAATCAGTCTCACTAACAGGATCATATTCTGGTAACTGCAACCCCTCGGCGTCTGAATCTTCTACAATCACATTATTGTATTCACCGTCGCCCTCTACGTCCGCCATTGCACTTCCATAAGTATCTTGCGCATCTTCACTATCAACTTCCAAAAATTCCTCTAATCTTTGGCTTATGTACTGTTCTCTGTCTTCAAAGCTAAGTCCTTGCAATTGCCGGGGAGTTAACCATTAACCATCAGCCATAATATAATTTGAGTTTATTTTTATAAATAGTTACTTTTAAAACCTGTAAAGGGTGGCCATGGTGCAGTGGTAAACATCACCGACCGTCGAGCGGGAGGTCTGCAGTTGAAAGTAATTTCATTGCCAAGAAAAAACAATTCCTATACGGAAAAAAACTATGCAACACAGCTGTTGTGAATGAGAAGTTATCAAACATACTGATGAATTCTTGCTCTATGTGTGCAATTCTAATATAACACCATAAGTGCATGGAATAGTTGCTGAGAAGTACAATCAAAGTGAAAAATCGGACGGTTCCTCCTACGGTCCTATCTAGGACAACCACCTCTGGAGAGTAGGGAACCAACATCTGCGACTCAAACCATTGCACTCCGTTCAGGTTGTGTGATAAACATTATAAGAGTATAACTGCGCGAACTATACAAAAAATAAAGAAATAAATAAATAAATACTTACTTCTCAAATGCGTTGCGTGAAAAATAAAAGCGTCTTTGTATCCAAATGCCGTAACAAGAGAAAACACTTTAAGCAATTCTAAGACATAACTGGCAGAAACACAACCAACTCCCTCCGACGACCGTTTACATTCAAAAATGTATGGTACACCCGGGTATGTTAATTGAGCGATCAATTGATTTTAAACTTCATTTCAACTGTCTTTCACCAATCTTTTTGTTTTGTTGGCGAAATGGGAATTTCCGGATTAAGTATATCTTATCTGTTGGCGAAATGGGATTTGGCGAAGTGGGAAAAAAATCGTTGGCGAAGTGGGAATTGGCGAAATGGGAATTGGCGAAGTGGGAAGATACCAATATTTCAACTCCTTTGCCATCAGACGCCCATAGGTCACTTAAATTCTGTCTTCCTGAACGAGTCAAACCAGCATATATAACAGGCCAATATGTGCTTTGAATTCTGCCATGTTACAAACCTTCATACATAAAAGCGTGCTTCGATAAATCTGAGCACGAACCCATTCTACGTTCAATGCGTGCATTTGTGAAGGTCAAAACTTGTTCTAACATATCATTACTGAAAAACAAATTCCAGCATTGTAACTCAGAAATAGCAGATTTTAAGTTTTGTGCCACACCTGGCATGATATTTTCTACCCTAGTTCTGACATTCCGTCGTAAAGGTGTCTTCAACCAAACTGTTCCATCTTTACCAATATAGCGCGGACGTACCTCATGTAGCGTATAGTGGCGAGCAAAAATGAGTACATGTTTGTATCTAGTGCACTTATTATTGCATAAGAATGTTAATAATAAAGCAAATTCAAAAATAAAGGTAGATCCTGAATTCATGTTCAATTCTAAACAAAATGGTATATAAATCAAAAATGAAAAGCAACAATTTCTAAGAAAAAAACAAATAAAACAAAAACAACTCGGATGTACTCAATTTTGCACTTTAAAGTAACTTTAGGTATAGAGCTTGTTTTCAGTACTTCGTCCATAGCCCGTTATTACTTATAACATTTTGGACGCATTTGGCATACTTCCCAGCAATTTTTCTCTAATTTCATTTGGTTCACCTTGCCATTCCCGCTGTACTCGCTGCCAAAGCTCCTCCAAATTAATTGGGGTTGATCGATATTGTCCCAACCGTCTTTTCACAATTGACCACAAATTCTTAATCGGATTGAGGTCGGGACTTTGAGCTGGCCACTACATCAATTGGAAATATTGTTTGGTAAGGCATTCCTTCATTATTTTGGAGGCCATCATGTTGAAATATGATTTCCTACTCAGGATAGGCGCTCCTAACTACAAAGTCGGGAAGATGAGTCTGCAAGATGCGCAAAGAATCTTCTTTTCTCATTCTTCCATCGAATTTTTGCAGTGGTCCAACATGCCAGCATATGAAACAACCCCACACAATGACACCCCATCCACCGTGCTTCACTGTTTCTTGAACGTGATGCCTTTGGATGGTCACCCCAGGGCGGCACCAGCAATTTTGCTTACTGTTGGACTGAAACCGTTTTAATTTTGATTCGTCTGACCACACTACACACTTCCAGTCATCTACTGTCCAATTTCTATGTTCTCTGGCGAACTGCAACCGTGCCTTAACATTTTTGCCGACAATGCAGGCTTTCGTTTCCTGACCGCTGAGATGTAGCCAACGTCGTGGAAAGCTCTACTTGCAGTCCATCGACTAACGGGTTTATTTATTGCTATAGAAGCTTCTTTTGGTGTTAAAAATTTGTCCTATCTCATCTGTATCATCATTATTCGTGCGTCCGCTTCCGCTAATTTTTTTTTTACGGCCTCTGACTTGTGGCTTAGGTGTCGTCCCTCGCCTTTTGTGCACTTTAATGACCACTGACTGGCTTACATTAAGCCGCCTAGCTATCATTCGGGTCGAGGAGCCACTCATAGTCATAGCTACAATATTATCTTCAACATCTCTTGAGAGTTTCTTCTTTATCTTAAAAAGCTGTGAAATCATTGTTATACTTTAATTTATTAATTAAAATGTACTGGAAAAAGTTCTTACCACACGCAATGCAACACTTCTCAAACTAAAATACATAATGCACAAATAAACAAACCAAATAAATGCAATTCTAACGCTAAAATTGTACACTTTTGTGGATAGTACATTGAACAACGCTTAAGTGCAAAATTGAGTACATCCGAGTTGTTTTTGTTTTATTTGTTTTTTTCTTAGAAATTGTTGCTTTTCATTTTTGATTTATATACCATTTTGTGAACATGAATTCAGGACCTACCTTTGTTTTTGAATTTGCTTCATTATTAACATTCTTATGCAATAATAAGTGCACTAGGTACAAGCATGTACTCATTTTTGCTCGCCACTGTATATTGTTCTGGAGAAACAGGAAGCTCCTGTTGTGGCAGCGTTGAACGATTTGCGCTAGATTGCAACTACGTTTTAATTTCATGTAGCGGGACATTATCGTCATCACTGTCTGAGCACTCCTGTTCCGTTTCGCTTGGCTGGCTTAAAACACTCAAGTGATCCTCTTCACGGAAAAAATAATAATATCAAAAATATGAACATAAAAATACAAGAAGAAACTTACATAAATTAATACCAAAAAAACAAAATTCAGTAATAAAAAATCATACAAAAAGGCGCGAAATTGTTACGATAATTGTGAGGATGACAAATACCCGCGTTTAGCTAACAGCACGGTCACCGCTCGACTAATTTCTTTTCGCAAACGTTTAGAACACAACGTTGGCTCCAGCTACTGAGAAGAATGGCAACATCGCGCGCGCACATAAGAAAAATATTTACGTTCTTAAACAAACTGGGTCATTTTGACCCAACCTCAATGACGCCGGGTTAAAACACAACTAAATACAATTTGTGCAATATGCAGTCAAAATCGGTTATAACGAACTCGACGGGGCTGGAGAATTTGTTCGTTATATCCGGTGTTTCGTTATAACCGATTTTTTCCATTTTTTGTTCTTTATTAAAAAGTGGACAAACTTTTTTCATTTTAGCAAAACTTTTATTTATTTACAAAGTAATCTGTGATTTTTTGCTGTCGACATTTTTGTTTTATGAATTCTCCTTCTATTTTCATCTCCATTTTGGTCAAAAATTCTTCATAACCTCGGCCAAAAGTATCATTCAACAAAAGAAACGATTTCCAGGTATTGACAGCCTGAAGTGCATCTTCAATTGTCGATTGAATTTGTGTTTCAGTTTCTGTAAGTAAAAATGTTGTAAAATGTTTTTATACTTTTAAAGAAACAAGACTCTTCTTACCTTCCTCCTTGTCATCACTCTCCACATTTTCATTTTGAACAGAATCAATGATTTGTTCGTCAGTTAAAAACTCTGCAGTCACAATGTTGCTGTTCACATTAACTAAATCTTCAAAAGTGCATAAATCAAAGACGTTATCATATGACTGGATATGTTTAATCCAATGACTCAACGGCCAATTATCTTCTTCCTCGAATTCAGTTTCTATTGAATTATCAGGTTCTTGTCGGATAAATCCACCATGCTTAAAACAATTTTTGATGGTTGTCGTAGACACCCTCTCCCAAGCTCTGGAAATCAGTAGAATGGCATCCAATAAACTCAATACATATGGTTCATCTTGTTTCTCGATGTTACGATTTATGTTGAGTATTTGAAGCTTTCTGTAGTGTTCTTTAAGTGATCTGATTATACCCTGATCCATTGGTTGTAAAACGGATGTAGTATTAGGTGGCAAAAATACAAGCTTTATAGAAATCAGACCATCAATCATTGGATGTGCAGGACAATTGTCTACTAACGACAGATTTTTTTCCTTTCGTTTTGTCCCAATTTCTTAAATGTTTTTCGAATATCTCTGATGTCATCCAGGCTCGTTTATTGGACTCATATAATGGTGGTAGTTTCTTGACATTTTTAAAGCACCTCGGATTTTTTGATTTTCCAATAACCAACAACTTTTGTTTAGCAGTTCCGGTCATATTAGCTCCTACTAAAACCGTTATTCGTTCCTTTGACATTTTACCTCCAACGCATTTTTCACCTTTGAATTTTAATGTTTTATTAGGTGTCATTTTGTATAATAAACCTGTTTCGTCGATGATGAATATTTGATCATCTGAATAACCGTCTCGCAGCTTTAGCCAAACAACACGCAACCAACCATCCATGCAATTTCTGTAGAAACACTACCACATTCACCGCTTACCCTTGCACTAACGATGTTATGTCTTTGCCGAAATCGTTGAATCCAAGCTGTTGAGCAGGTGAAGTTATTTTTCCCAATCCTTTTGCAGGCAGAAGACTGACTTAGTTTGTAGAATTGATCCGCTTAGTGGTGTATTCAGGTTTCTTTGGGCTTTGAACCACTTGAGCAAAGCATCATCTATGTCGGGATGGTTACTACACCGAATTTTTTTTTATTTTTAAATTGGATTCTTCGAAATTCTTCTTAATTTTATCTCGGTCTTTGAAAATGGTAGAGATTGTTGAAGCCGATACAGAAAACTCTGCTGCCAAACTTTTATTGGAATTACCAGCTTCGAGCCTTGAAGTTATTGCAGATTTTTCTTCAATCGTAAAAACTCTACGTTTTGAACTTATTTTGAAAAAAAAAAAAAAAACTGACACACTTAACCTTTCTTTATATAAAATATGATTATCCCAGTTCCTCTCAGAAACAGAATGCGAAAGTCGCGTATAAAGCCCGATTCACAATATGTACTGCGTTAGTGCTACCGTTGACATCTAACACACGCAATTCAATGGGAGTCTCTAAAATATTGCGTCGTGTTACCGTTCCGGAACGTTTGCGGAAAATTAGAGCCGAGGGAGAACAAAATTCGAATTCGTCGAAAAAATTGAGATAAAGAGAGGACATTTTTTCACGTTTGCCACAAAAATAAGAGCGAATACGGACGTAACCTCACGTAACCAACGCACTCTCTTAAGGAACGCACAATCTAGGGAATTCCCCATAATTTATTATTTGAAATGAACGAAATTTCCAATGCCTACTTATTCTTTTTTAGGGTTCCGTACCCAAAGGTAGAACGTCTGTCACCAGCCTGTATCTCATGAACCGTGATAGTTAGAGAGTTGAAATTTTCACAGATATTGTATTTCTGTTGCCGCTACCACGACAAATACTAAAAACAGAACAAAATGAATATTTAAGGGGGCTCCCATACAACAGACATGATTTTCATCTAAAAAATCCCCTTGGTCTCCATACTGAACTGAGGTTAGTCGACAATATCCCACAAATAGTAGCAAACTTCCCAGTTTTGATCTCTTTTGTGTCTTTGATGAATTAATCCTAGCTGCAAACCTTTTTCCCATATTTCCCATTATTGTTATTCACCTTTGCACATCGTTGCTGTCAAGTAAGATAATTGATTTGAATCCAATGGACACTTTGATGATCAACTATCTCATCATGGAGATTTTTGATTATCAAAGAAATATGCCTATAACCTGCCTGCAACCAAGATCTGTCACCATGCAAAAAATGTGATTTAATGTGATGACTGATGAGGTGACATACATAGTTTCTTTCATATTTATATATACAGATGGTACGGATCCCTTCGTGCGCGAGTCCGACTCGCACTTGGCCGGCTTTTTAATATTCGTTATAAACGATCGATTTTTTTAATTTTCAATTTAAAACTGTTCGTTACAAGCGATAGTTCGTTATAGGCGATATCGTTAAAACCGATATTTGGTTAGTACAATTTGCATTGACCTTTGTCGGGACTTAGAGATTAGTTCGCAATAACCGATATTTCGTTATAACCGATGTCATTATAATCGATTTTGACTGTATTCGTCCAAGGAAGTAATAATTACCTAAAATATGAGCAAAACACCGACGTTGCAAACAACACTCTTATTATTTTGTCCACCGCGAAACAGAACTTCGGTGATAAAAGTAACGGTGCTTTGACAGATGCCCATGTAAACTTATTGGAGACTCTAGAAATGCATTACAGTGAAACTAAAGAAACTTCGTACACATAGCTTGACATAATATAATGGGTTATACGGATTCTTATTTTTTTGTCCGCCACTATATATATTTAAACTGGCATACAATTTGTATCTTTGTTTTAATTTTTTCTCGCACTGTTACATATTTATTTCGATATACATATATACACACACACATATGTACATAAGATAGAACTTAAATATTTATTAAATAAGAATGTTATATATATGAGAAAGGCAAAATATTTAAAGAGCAGCGAACTATTTAAATATACATAAATATATATTTACACAAAGAGGAAACGTCATACATTGTAAGGAAAAGTAGGTTGGAATCTCAAAGTATAATATCCTGCTTGCACACTTGTATTTTTATACTTGAACCATGTCTATAACATGCGTCTGTTATTGTTTATATATATTTTTTTTAATTTTGTATATATGGATGTACGCGCAGAAAGCATATATTGTATAGTGAATAAAGTGTTACAATTGATATTGTGGACAAGTATTCGATGGTTTTTCATTTTCTTTGTCCGTGTTACTTATTTAGGTGGCGCTACAGTTCGGAGTGATCCTGGACCTCAACCAACAAGCCCTCCAGCTAAGCACGATCTTTTGCTAGCTGTTTTCAGTGTCGCACGAGTTATGATACTTATGACAACGGTTATACAATAAAACAAAAACAAATTGTTAACACGAACTTCATTAATACATATTTAACGTCAAGTACACAATACAAAAATACACAAAGAGAGCACCGTGGCGCAGTGGGTAGTGTGTTGGCCTCTGACGCCGATGACACGGGATCGAATCTCGACACAGCCATGTCATCGAACGTGTTTTTCACGGTGTTTCTCCTCAGCGGGGTTCTGACAAAACCCCCTGTAGTAAAATTGTCATGAAAAGCTTCTCGGAATTCGCCGTTCGGAACCGGCAATAAACTGTAGATCCTTTTCACCTATGGGAAAATGAAATCACACACAACATGGGTGATTGAGAGAAGCTCGGCTCAGGTCCTTCATGGACTGTAACGCCAACATACATACCTACATACATACACAATACAAAGGACGGGACAAGACTGTCCTTGCTACTTGATAATTCGCTCCGGCTTTATCTTCTTTCAAAAGTGGGGTTCCCACTATACGATTTGTCTGTACGATTTGCTTGACGACCAAGTAATGCCTAGCGTTCACACCATACAACTTGCTTGAACGACTTCACTTGCGATAGAAATTTCGAGGTATTAACATTAGGGATGTTACGGAGGTGGTTTTATCGGAATCGGAGTCGGAGTCGGAAGTCTCATACCGACCTCCGTGGAGTCGGAGTTGAATCGGAGTCGAAAGCGGAGGTTAATAAAGTCTTGTTAATAAGCGGCAAGCTATCTGTTTAGTAAACCAACAAACCAATCACTAACTCACGCGTCTCATGCATGCACTCTCAACTTCAATGCAAATCTACTAATCATGTAAACAAATAAATTAGTGAAAATACAGTTGTATTGTAACATGTCGCAACAAGATCGCTATTTGTCGTTCGTCTTCGTCGGTCGTTAGTCGTTACCCAGGGATAAAGAATGAGATACCAATCTTTTGGCTTTGACAGGCATTTTGCAACTAGCCCCTACAAACGCGTTGCGGTTTGACGGCGTCTTGACTATGTCATTCTGCCTTGTTGCGACCATTTTGCCACGTCTTGACTCTACACATCGACGTCTTGAGACTATCATTGTGTTAGTCAAAAGCGTCGTTTTTAAACGGAGAATAACACGCATAGTATCGTTGTAATAAAAACAAAAAAAAAACCAACCCTGCGGGGATCAAAGGGCAGACGTACGAAAGATTGGTATCTCATTCTTTATCCCTGGTCGTTACCGTTACGTTACCGATGGTAGTCCGAAAAACCTCCGTTGTGATTATATCGAAACCGGAGCCGGATTCGGAGGTGCAATTTAAACCGGAGGTTCAGACATATCGGATTCGGAGTCGAAGCTCCGTATCATCCCTAATTAACATGGCAGAGCGTGCTCTTGTTGCGGTGATGCTTATCGATGAAATACTCGAAAATGAAGAAAGAGAGAAAAAAAAAAGGAAAAAAATGAATGTGGGTTAAACCTTGGGTCGGAAATCGAAGTGAATTCTCATCTGTAACATTGCTAAGAGAATTGAACGAAAATTCGCCGGAAGATTTTCGTAATTATTTGCGAATGGGTCCCGTAACGTATGAGGAGTTACTAAGAAAAATAAGTCCTCATACATATAAGAAAAAAAAAATACAATATTGAGAGATGCCATTTCTCCCCATGAACGTTTGTCTGAAACCCTAAGGTTTTTGGCCACAGGAAGACATTTTTCAGATCTTAAATTCAGCACCCGTATAGCCAAATCATCTTTGAGTGGTATCATAGAAGATACATGTAAGGCTCTAGTTAGAGTTCTTAAAGAATTTATTTCGGTAAGCAGAATCCAGGGAGGAGAAGGGAGCGAACAAACAGAGCAAAGAAGTTGATCGCGTTTAACTTGGCAAACGCCAGCTTCGATCTCTGTCCCTGCTCAATCCAAGTTGACACACAGCCTCCGCGTGGCCTCCCCTGGATAGCTATACTGGCACCCGCCAGGTAGTGAACCAATGTGTGCAGCGACCCGACCCCTTGTTCCTGGGGAAAGAGGAACCTCGCCCTCCAGGTTGGGGGTTGCGCTTAGGGCTAACATCCCTATCGCTTAAAACAAAAATTTTGTTCAAAGACAACCAATAGCCTCGGATACGGACGGATTACATGTTGACGACCCCCGCAAACGTCAAAAAGGAAACGAATTTCGGTTCTGCACCTGGAACGTTAGATCCCTCAACAGACCAGGTGCAGCCGAACAACTGGTCAACTCTTTGGACTGCTATAAGGCAGACATTACCGCGCTCCAAGAAGTGCGATGGGATGGGCCAGGCAAAAAGCGGATGAAAAACTGTGATATCTACTACGGAAACTGCTACAGAGAAAATAAACGACGCTTACTCGGATGCGGATTTGTTGTTCGAGGCAGACTCAGGAAAAAAGTCTTAAGCTTCCAATATGTAAGCGAACGCCTCATAACTATCCGCATCAAGGCCAATCTCGGCAATATAAGCTTACTATGTGTCCACGCCCCCACAGAGGAGAAAGATGACCGACATAAAGACGACTTCTATGATCTCCTAGGCAGAACGTATGCGCAATGTCCCAGCTATGACACCAAAATCGTTCTAGGAGATTTCAATGCGAAGCTGGGTAAGGAAGCCATCTTTGAACGGGTCATTGGAAAGCACAGCCTACACAACACCACGTCAGAAAACGGACTAAGGCTAGTGGACCTTATGGCGGGACATAACCTGGTAGTAGCAAGTACACGATTCCCACAACTTAACATCCATAAGGGGACCTGGCGATCTTTCGATCAATCGACGACCAACCAAATTGATCATATTGCGATCGACGGCAGACACTCCTCCAGCATCCTAGATGTCCGAACCTTTCGAAGAGCCAACATCGACTCGGATCATTACCTTGTTGCAGCCAAGGTACGGATGCGAATTTCTCGGAACCAGCGGAGTCGAGTAAGAACACCAAAATTTAACGTCGGAAAGCTGTAATCGCAGGAGACCGCCAGGACCTTCGCCGATCAAGTCTCCCTCAAGCTCTCTCAGGTCCCGATGCAATCTGCAGAAACCATAGAACAGCAATGGAGTCGTTGTCAGAAAGCCATTAGAGAGGCCGCCTCAGATATACTCGGTTTCGAGCCACCACCGTCGAGAAACCCCTGGTTTGATGATGAGTGCAGACAGGCCCATGTAGAGAAACAGAATGCATACATGGCCACATTGCATCGACGGACGAGAGCTGCCCGCGAGCTCTATGAACAGAAAAGGAGGGAGGAGCATGCGCTTGTGAGAAGGAAAAAGAAGGAGCACGAGAAGCGCGAGATCGAGGAGATGGAGAGATGTTACTGCAGGAACGACGTTCGAAAATTTTACCAGAAAGTAAAACGAACATGCCAAGGCCATCTTGGTCAAGGACTTCGTCTACCTTGGCTCGATAGTAACAAGCAGCAACGACACCAGCGCTAAGATAAAACGCAGAATAACTCTTGCCACCCGTTAGTTCTTTGGGCTCAAGAGGCAATTGAGTAGTAGAGCCCTCTCTCGAAAAGCTAAGGTATCCCTCTAAAAACCTTAATCATCCCGGTCCTCCTCTACGGCACTGAGGCTTGAACGTTATCAAAAGCGGATGAAGAGGCTCTTGGGCGTTTCGAGAGGGGAATTCTGTGTGCAATCTTTGGTCCCGTTTGTGTAAACGGAGAGTGGAGGAGGAGATTCAACCAAGAACAGTACGGGCTGTACAGCGACATTAGCCTAGTTAGACGTCTTGGGATCCAACGATTAAGATGGCTAGGCCATGTAGAGCGAATGGGCATCAACGCTCCGGCCCGAAGAGTCTTCGACTCCAACCCCGAGGGACGACGCAGCAGAGGACGACCGCATTTAAGATGGCGCGCACAGGTGGAAAGGGACCTCAACCAACTGGGCGTGCGGAACTGGAAGCAGCTGGCCAAAGATCGGGCCGGCTGGAGAGGCTTGTGGTTGAGGCCCTGGTTCACCCCGAACTGTAGCGCCATCAAAGTAAGTAAGTAAGCAGAATCCACAGGGAGTGACAGTTTGGTGCGGGTTGTGGAGTGGTGGCATCATTGGACCATTTTTCTTGGAAAAAGAGGCTAGGAACAACGTTTCGGTCAACGGTGGGCGTTACAGAGCCATGTTAACCGATGACCTCTGGTTCATGCAGGATGGCGCGCCGTAACACAATCGATCTTTCGCGCACCATATTCCCAAATCGTGTTATCAGCCGCCTTGGCGATGTCAATTGGCCGCCTCGGAGCTGCGATTTGACCCCTTTGGATTTTAATTTTTTTTTTTTTTTTTTGTGGTGAACTATGAAGGACCGATGTTATGCCACAATCCGGAAACGATTCAAGCGCTTAAGGCCAATATCAGCCAAGCAATCCGTTAGCTACAGTCCGAAACCATCAACAAGGAAAATTGGGGTGACAGAATGCGTTACATGGAACTTTATGTATTGATAACTAATTATTTCTATTTGTTCAGCAGTTTTCGTCGTTGTCTAATTAATCTGAAATCCTGGTATGTAATCACACTATCCCTTGTGACGTCTTTTTTTAATTCAAAGAGAAGTAGGTTGAAATGTGTGAGTGAAGAAGAACAAAAAGTTTTCCAAATTCTCCCTCGAAGTTATGTCTATAAATTATGCAAACATTACCTACAAGGTTTGGTGCCGACAGGTTCACCTATGTATGTATAAGAGATATCAAATATACTGACCACCAACAGTGGCTTTGGTATAGGTAAACACTGCTACAGCTACACAGTGACTTGCATTATTTTGGTCATTCGAATGTTTTTCAAAGAGAAGCTCCCGCTGCCAGAGAAAATGGAACCGAATTTTGAGCTTAAAATTGTGAGCTAATTTAATGTCGAGCATATGTATGTATGTATATGAAAAAGTCAAATGTAACCTATATACATACATACATCGCATGTGTTTAGTCAGCACCCGGCAAACAATAAACAAAAAATCATATGTTACTTGCATGCGATTAATCGAAAAGTTAACTCTCTCTCGCATGCGAGAAGACGTACAAAATACATAATCAATTGTCCACAACCGCACGACTCGCGCATTTCTTCATGAACTTAAACGATAAGCGGCACATGGTAAAGAAACCTTATCTTTCGTGCTCTCTTATTTTCTTTTTATATAAAAATCAACGATTAAGCCTTCGGCATTTTAGTCTGAGGAGAATCTTTCAATTGAAGGTGGTACGTACGTACAGAGATAGTGCCCAAAAAAGGTTGATGTTATTTGGTTTGCTTTTGGTTTGAAAAAAAAAGTTAAGAAACGCAACAACAGCAATGCTGCAGAAACATAAAGCGCGTCATATTCTCGAGCTCAATACCGAGGAAAAGGAAGAGTTTTTAAATTCATTTGACATCGTACTGAGCGACTGTGACGGTAAGTTAGGCTAACGCGGACAATTTTGTAAAACTCGTCACGCATACATACATATGTTATCATTTGCATTGACGGTATTAAAGTTCATATGAGTGGCATTCGAGCTTTCCAAAATTGCTCGCAATCATCATTCAAATTGTGAGTCAATTACTCGTTTTTATTTCTCTTTTTTAACTGGCGAACGATTCATACGAAAAAACAACGACGAATTTTCTAATCTCAATGTCCATTGCCCGATCTTTCTGGTAAACAATTACATTTTTTTATTGCATTCCCACTTGAAAGCTGTGAACAAAGTGCTTCCATTAAGACCCACACGAGACAGACGGTCGTTGACGTTGCCATACATCATACTAAGACTTCGCTCTCCGTCCGTCCGTCCGTTCGTCTGTCACCAGGCTGTATCTCATGAACCGTGATAGTTCTTTTCTTTTGGTGGCGTTACAGCCCATGAAGGGCCAGAACCAAGCTTCCCTTCAATCACCCATGTTGTGTGTGATTCTATTTTTCACACAGGTGAAAGGGACCTACAGTTTAATGCCGATTCCGAACGGCGTGAGTCGAGAAGCTTTTTCTAGGCAAGTTATACTACGGGGGGTTTTGCCAGTACCCCGCCGAGGAGGAACGCCGCGAAATAAACATTCGATGGCGTTGGTGTTATCGGGATCCGAACTCGCTCATCGACGTCAGAGTTCAGTACACTAACTACTGCGCCACGGCGCCCTCCGTGATAGTTAGACAGTTGAAATTTTCACAGATGATGTATCTCTGCTTATATATATATATATAGCGGCTTAAAGTTTATATTTAAGGGGGGCTCCCCTACGACAGACATGATTTTCATCCGAAAAATCCCCTTGGTCACATACTGACTTATGGCTAGTCGACAATATTCCACAATCAGTAGCAAACTTCTGAGCTTTGATCCCTATTGTGTCCTTGATGTATTAATCCTAGTTGCAACCCTTTTTTCTATAATTACGTACAACCAATGTGTGTATGTTGGCGTTACAGTCCATGAAGAACCTGAGCCGAGCTTCTCTCAATCACCCATGTTGTGTGTGATTTCATTTTCCCATAGGTGAAAGGGACCTACAATTTATTGCCGGTTCCGAACGGCGAATTTCGAGAAGCTTTTCATGACAATTTTACTACACGGGGTTTTGTCAGAACTCCGCTGAGGAGAAACACCGTGAAAAACACGTTCGATGACATGGCTGTGTCGGGATTCGATCCCGTGTCATCGGCGTCAGAGGCCAACACACTACCCACTGCGCCACGGTGCTCTCGCACCAATAATACCCTTTAAACTTTGATGATCCCTATTGTGTCACTGCTAAGTTAATCCTTGCTGCAAACCCTTTCGTACAATTGCTATTCCCCTCCTTTCCCATCCTGATAAGTTAAGATATCAAATGTTGCAACAAATTCAATTGTTGTGAAATTAACTTTCGATCATATCCCACAGACAATAAAACACTTCCAAGCATTCATCCCTATTGGGTCCATGATATATCTATTAATCCTAGCTGCAAACCTTTTCCCCATAATTTTCCCATAACACACTTGCAAGCTTTGATCCCTATTGTGTCCTTGATATACATATTAATCCTAGCTGCACACCTTTTTCCCATAATTATTGTTATTCACTTTTTCACCTATTTGCTGTCAAGATTTGAATTCAATGGACACTTTGATGATCAACTATCTCATCATGGAGATTTTTGGTCACCACAGTAATATGCCTATAACCTGCCTGCAGCCAAGATCTGTCATCATGCAAAAAATCATTTCAAACGGACTAGCCGTTTTAATGTGATCACTGATGAGGTCACATACAACGTCTCTTTCATATTTTTATATACAGATGGTACGGAACCCTTCGTGCGCGAGTCCGACTCGCACTTGACCGGTTTTTTATTACATAACTTATGTTTACATACATATGTACATACTTTTAGGGGTAATTTGGCTTATGACTGGTCCTATTGCAAATGCCGGTAAAGCTATCAATATGATCGTAAAGGCTGGAAAAAAAATCAAATTTATTTCAAACAACAGTACGCGGACGGATGATGAATATCTGGAAAAGCTTAGAAAAATAGGAGTCGAGCACGCAACTCCAGTATGTACATGTGATCCCATTTTCAAACATTATATACCGATTTTCTCAAATATTACTTTTTTTTTTTATAGGATGATATGATTCACCCAATTAAGTCGATTACAAACTATTTAAAAAAGTATAAAAATGGACAAGCTGTCTATTCACTGGGCTGTAAAGTATTTAATGATTACCTGATCAAATCCGGTATTGAAATAGAAACTTTCGAACAAAAAGACCACTGGACATGGAATGATATCCTAGAGAAATGTGTTAGGCCAGAGAAAAAAGTGGGAGCAGTTGTTTTCGATCTCAGTCTGGAACTTACTTATCCAGCATTAGTGTATGCACAGCAACATTTAAAGAATGATGGAACTGATTTTATTGTCGGAGCAACAGATGCATATATTCCGCTATGGGGAAACATTAACGTGCCTGGACCGATGGGTTTCATTCAATTGCTTGCTGACTCTACAGGAAAAGAACCTATTGTTTTGGGAAAGACCGGTATCATGTTGGATACATTTCTAAAAGAACATTTTGAGATAAAAGATTCGAAACGTACGATATTTGTTGGCGATGCTCTCGTGCAGGATATTAAATTTGGTAATTCGTGTGGTTTCCAAACGTTATTGGTACTCTCAGGAACTACTACAAAAGAACAAATGCTCGCATTGCCAGTAGAATTGAAACCGGATTACTATGCGGATAGCATCAGCGATTTTATACAATTGTTAGAAAATAAACAGAAAAATTAAGAAAAACTATAAAAATGTGTGAAGTATGCAGTTTTCATTTCAAATCCGTAGGAGAAAGATACATACATATTGTTACGAAATATTCGATCCCACACCGAATAGGGTTCGCACCACTGGATTCGATAAACTACAATTGTATTTTTTATCCGAATTAAAAACACACACACTTTTCTTGTTTCACCACAAATCAATTATCTGTGCAGCCTCACCCTCTTTATTTATTATCCAAAACCGATTGAACACTTTAAACTTTATTACACACACAAACCCTTATTGAAAGCTTTTATTTTCCCACTGTTTTACCGATTGATCACACTGACTTATCACGCTCTGTTCAATACCACAAACTGAATGTATGCCGAGGGCGAGTGTTCGCGCTTATATAGCTCTCGGTCCACCTTCTCGAACGTTCGCCGTCGGAAGTTCCCCTTCGGAAATCTCTAGAATGCTCTGACAATTAGCATTACGCCGTTGACAGTTGATTCCAATCTCCGCTTCAAAAGAGCTTTCGAACTTCGACAGCGAAATTCGAACTTAACCGTCGGTTTGTGTCTCCGCAACACTGCCCTCCTCCTAAACTTGTTCGTCCTCGAATAAGCGATTGCATCCTTCTCCGTAATATGGCGCTAACCTCTCTACGTGGACAATCTTATACTTCGCCCGTCTGTTATTCGGTATACCACGTCATTGAGCTTCTTGATGACCTCATATGGTCCGTCCCAGGCTAATTGCAAATTGGGGCACAAGCCTTTTTTTCGTTGTGGGTTGTACAGCAATACCAATTGTCCGGTCTCGAATCCAGAAGTATTCGCCCTCAAGTCGTATCGCGCCTTCATTTTATCGCTGACCAAGTTCAATCGCTCCCGGATGAACTGATGGATGGAGTTCAGCTGTTCCTTCTTTTCGGTTACGAAGTCCTCCCTGGCGCTAGTTGTCGGTAGTACCACGCCGAACTTCAAGTCCGATGGAAGTCGGAGATCAGATCCAAAAATGGCTTCAGCTGGTCTTGTTGCCGTTGAATTGTGCTGTGCCGAACGGTACGCCATTAAGAAAAGGGGTAGATGTTCATCCCAGTTCTTCTGATCTCCGACGACGACTTTTCTCAAGTATTCCTCCATCGTCCGGTTGAACCTTTCGACCATGCCATCAGATTGTGGGTGTAATGGTGTTGTCCGTGTCTTTCTGATACCTAGCATGTCGCAGAGTTCTTTGAACACCGACGACTCGAAGTTCCTTCCTTGGTCTGAGTGCAATTCCATTGGTACTCCATACAACCCAGTTGTTCACGAATGCATCCGAGACGGTTTTGGCTTCCTGGTTCGGGATGCAAAACACCTCAGGCCACTTGCCGAAGTAATCAATCACCACCAGCGCTAATTTGTTTCCAGCGTTGCTCGTTGGGAATGGGCCTGCGATGTCCATGGCGATACGTTCGAACGGTGCTCCATCATTGTACTGCTGCATATTTCCTCGAGTTTTCCTAACTGGACCCTTTGCCTTCGCACACTGTTCACACCTGCGAATGAAATGTGTGACCGACTCATGGCATCCCACCCAGTAGAAACGTCTCTTGATCTTTTCTACAGTCTTGTTAACACCAAGATGACCCCCGCTTGGCCCCTCGTGGTATTCTCAGATGACCTCGTCGATTTGTCCTTTTGGAATTACCAGCAGATCGTTTAGGTAGCAAACATGGCGGACATGCGCAATTCGTGATCTGTAATATTTCATTCGTGATGTGGTAGCATAGTGGAGATCACGTAATTCTCGTTCAAAAACAAATTAGAATGTGGATGTGGCTATATTACCCACATTCCTAACATATTTGGTTAGGAAATGCTTACGTTGAGCTTGCAGATAGCGATTTTTGTCTAAAGTCGCCCACAGACAAGCTACGGATTGAATGGATCGGTTGCGAAAACTCATTTCGCCTTTTTGACCACTCCTGCATCCATAGTGAACGTCTTTTTAGGGTTCCGTACCCAAAGGGTAAAACGGGACGCTGTCCGTCCGTCTGTCACCAGGTTCTATCTCATGAACCGTGATAGTGAGACAGTTGACATTTTCACAGATGATGTATTTCTGTTGCCGCTATAACAACAAATACAAAAATAGAATAAAATAAATATTTGAGGGGGGACCACACGGTAGACATGATTTTCACCCAAAAAATCCTCTTGGTCACATACTAGCCTAAGGTTAGTCGACAACATCCCCCAGTCAGTAGCAAACTTCCGAGCTTTGATCCCTATTATGTCCTTGATATATTAATCCTAGCTGCAAACATTTTTCCTTTAATTATTGTTGTTCACCTTTTCGTCTCCTTGCTGTCGAGTAAGATAATTGATCTGAATTCAATGGACACTTTGATGATCAACTATCCCATCATGGAGATTTTTGATCATCAAAGCAATATGCCTATAACCTGCCTGCAACAAGATCTGCCATCATGCTAAAAATAATTTTAAACGGTATAACTGTTTTAATGTGATGACTGATAAGGTAACATACAACGTCTCTTTCATTTTTATATATACCTATACAGATGGATAGGTCATCGGCAAACACAGCCTACATGACACCAGATCCGATAACGGACACAGGCTGATCGACCTTGCCACGGGGCGAAATCTTCTTTTAGCCAGCACACGATTTCCCCCTCTCGATATACACAAAGTCACCTGGCGGTCGTCAGATCAATCAGTCACCAACCAGATTGATCACATCGCGATTGACGTCAGACACTCCTCCACAATTCTTGATATTCGCACTTACCGAGGAGCGAACATTGAATCAGACCACTATCTTGTATTAGCCAATATACGTCAACGCATAACACGAACACCGCGGAGTAGAGTTAGAATACCAAGCTATGATGTCGGTAAGCCACTATCGCCGGAGATCGCCAGTGCCTTTGCCAACCTCGTCTCCCTTAAGCTCTCCGATACACCTCAATCCTCCACTCAGTCAGTAGAGCAACAATGGAGCCTGTACAAACACGCCCTGAAGAGCACAGCAAGGGAAGTGCTGGGCCTTAAAGCTCTACCCGACCAAACAGCTGGTTCGATGACGAGTGTAGAAGGATACATGCAGAAAAGCAGGAGGCATAAAAAGCCCCACTACACAAAACAAAACAAGAGTGGCTCGAAAGGTCTACGAACTTGAAAGAAGGGAGGAACATAAGCTTCTCAAGAAAAAAAAGAAGGAACACGAGAAGCGAGTGATTGAAAATTGGGAGAGGTGCTACTGTAAACACACGACGTTCGAAGATTTTATCAACAGATAAAACGAATGTCTCAAGGTTATAAAGCCCGAACGGAGGCCTGTAAGCATAAGAACGGACACCTAGTAGTAGAATCGCAGTCGATGCTGAGAATTTGGAAAAACCACTTCTCCAGACTGTATAACGCGATGACAGCCAATATATCGCCGTCAGGCAGAATGATCCATTTCTTAACGACGAAGATCGCAGAGAATTCCGTCTCCCTTACCTCGACGAAGTTGAGATTGCCATGTCGAAAATCAAGTCGAAAAAAGCTGCTGGCGCAGATGGACTGTCTGCTGAGCTCTTCAAAGCGGCTGGGGGTGAGCTGGTTAGGAGCATGTACCGGCTCATCTGTAAGATATGGTCAGATGAAAGCATGCCCGAGGAATGGAGTCTCAGCATTGCTTGCCCGATCCAGAAAAAAGGAGACCCCTTGGACTGCGCCAACTACAGAGGAATAAGTCTCCTTAATGTCGCATACAAGATCTTCGCTGCCGTTTTGTGTGAACGTTTGAAGCCATTCGTAAATCAGCTGATAGGTCCTTATCAGTGTGACTTCAGGCCAGGGAAGCCCACCATCGATCAAATCTTCACACTACGGCAGATCCTGGAGAAAACCAATGAATTTCAAGTCGACACTCACCATCTATTCGTCGACTTCAAGGCCGCATACGACAGCCGCAGAGACGAGCTATATAACGCCATGTAATATAGCTTAGCTCGTCAGACTATGCAGGATGACTCTGGAAAATGCTCGCTGCTCCATCCGAATCGGTGCAGAACTGACCGATTGCTTCAAAGTCAAAAAAGGATTTAGACAGGGCGATGTGCAAAAATCACAGGCCAATACAGGAGGCACAATCTATTTCAAATTCTCGCAACTCCTTGCATATGCCGACGACATTGACATTATAGGTAGATCGCAGCGATATGTCAATAAGGCGCTTGCGAATATTGAGATGGAAGCGGGAAAAATTGGTTTGGCAGTTAATGAGGGCAAGACTAAATATCTGCTGTCATCGAAAAAGGACATTTACCATCGACGTCTTGGACAGAACGTGCATATTGGCAGATATAAGTTTGAGGTAGTTAAGGACTTCATATATCTCGGCTCCTGACTTGGAACAACGACACCAGTTTCAGAATCAAGCGCAGGATTACTCTTGCCAACCGCTGCTTCTTTGGGCTCAAGAGGCAACTGAGAAGTAGAGCCCTCTCTTGTACGACTAAGTTGACCTTATATAAGACCTTAATTATCCCGGTCCTGTTATACGGCGCAGAAACATGAACTTTATCTTTAGAGAAAGATTCTCTGTGCGATTTTCGGTCCTATAAACCCAGAGGGGGGTTGGAGGAGAAGATTCAATCACGAACTGTACGGGTTGTACAGCGACATGAGTCTAGTCAGGCGTCTACGGATCCAACGCCTAAGATGGTTAGGCCGTGTAGAGCGAATGGACACCACAGCTCCAGCCCGTAGAGTCTTTGAATCCAACCCCGAGGGACGAAGAAGTAGAGGACGGCCGCACCTAAGGTGGCGCGCACAGGTGGAAAGTTGACCTTATATAAGACCTTAATTATCCCGGTCCTGTTATACGGCGCAGAAACATGAACTTTATCTTTAGAGAAAGATTCTCTGTGCGATTTTCGGTCCTATAAACCCAGAGGGGGGTTGGAGGAGAAGATTCAATCACGAACTGTACGGGTTGTACAGCGACATGAGTCTAGTCAGGCGTCTACGGATCCAACGCCTAAGATGGTTAGGCCGTGTAGAGCGAATGGACACCACAGCTCCAGCCCGTAGAGTCTTTGAATCCAACCCCGAGGGACGAAGAAGTAGAGGACGGCCGCACCTAAGGTGGCGCGCACAGGTGGAAAGGGTCCTCAACTAATTGGGCGTGCGGCATTGGAAAAGACTAGCGAAAGATCGTGCTATGTGGAGAGGCATGTTGGCTGAGGCCCAGGTTCACCCCGAACTGTAGCGCCCGCTAAGTAAGTAAGTAAGTGACTTTCAGTATCCGCGAAACGTATTTTAATTGAATATCACGTGTTGTAATTTAAGCACCTTTATTAGCTGAGGTGGCGCAGTGGGTAGTGTGTTGGCCTCTGACGCCGATGACTCGGGATCGAATCCCGACACAGCCATGTCATCGAACATGTTTTTCACGGGGTTTCTCCTCAGCGGCGTTCTGACAAACCCCCCTGTAGTAAAATCGTCATGAAAAGCTTCTCGAAATTTGCCGTTCGGAACCGGCAATAAACTGTAGGTCCCTTTCACCTATGTGAAACACACAACATGGGTGGTTGAGAGAAGCTCGGCTCAGGTTCTTCATGGACTGTAACGCCAACATACATACATACATACATTAGCTTAGGTCCCAGGTCAGAAAGAACTTACAAATCTGCTAGAGCAGCGGGGTCGGCATTTCGCTCATGTGCTCGTGGGAACGTATTCTCGCTTGATCATCTTGTTTCATGCACCTTGCAAATGCAAGGTCATCATTCTTAATATTGTTGATGTTTACAAAAATGTATTTTAACAAACACCAATTTCATCATAACACGTATTTTTAAATTAGTCTTGCACAAATGTCTTCGTTAGTATGAAGCACATTCAAAAATGAAATGTGACCAGTTTCCAAAGTAAGCAACAGCGTGTGCAAATTTTCCACCTTGTCATTAAAAAAATATATAAATATGTACGTAAGTATATAGATACATTCTTCGAACTACATAACTCAATGATACTGTTTCCCGGCATCGATAAGAATGAATTAGAATGTATTTCCTCGTATTTTCGCACGCTCTACACGTAGAGCAAAGCGTGCTTGACACAGTGCTATAAGAACACTCGTTCTGCACGTGACCGCCTATTGTCGATTTCGTGTATTGATAATTGATTAATTGATTATTTTTGTCTACCGATTTTTTATGACATACGAATATGAAAAACGCTTTACCGCGGCAAAGTTCTTCACCCATAAAAAAGGTGAACCGATGACTCTTTATTAAGCTGGGACAACCGTTTTGTTTACCTCTTGTCTTGTCTTTTGGCTTTGTTTGAATCGAATGACATCAACAATATTTTTCCACTGTTTGTTTAAATTATATGAAATATTAGAAGCGGAAAGCTTTAGAGATTATCACCCAACATGCCTACGTATGAGAGAGGAAGAGGTGTTAAAGACTAGAATAAAACTTTGTATGAGTATTTTGGTTCTGACTTTCGACACAGCTGTTGATAGGGTGTACGTTGGGCCATGGGGGCTGTTGAGCAGTGACTTCCGATATTTTATTAGCTCGTGTGCTTTCAAACGTTACTAATGTTATTAAGATGACTTGCGTTATTTCATTCAATATACTTACTTAGGTGGCGCTACATTCCGTGGTGAACCGGGGCCTCAACCAGCAAGCGTCTCCAGCTGGTACAGTCTTTAGTGCGGTACACACCTTCGATCAAAAGTGACGTCAGTTTTGAGTGAAGTGCCACACGTACACACTGTAGATCTTGTTTGACACGCAAAACATCATTCAAGCACATAATTTCGCGCAGTCACCATGGACAGCGAATTCGTATTTTTTCTTAAATTCACTAATTCCTGGTGACCTTCGTCTTTTCTGTCCCGACGTATATATTCTGGACACATTACGTCCCAGAGACTCGATGGGACTCGTAAATATGTCTGCTCTCATCCACTCCCATCCATGTCCAACGCTTGAATGACAAAATTCATGTACACACTGTCGATCAAAACCAACATGGCCGCTGATCGTCATGCAACAACGAACATTTTTGCAACTCGTCACTTTTGATCGTCAAACCATCATTCACATGTACACACCATCAGTTTTGAGTGACACTCAACTAAAACATTACTTTTGATCGAACGTGTGTAACTCGCTTTTGGCCAACTGTTTCCAGCGTCACACGCGCAGTTGGTTAAGGTCCCCCTCTACCTGCGTGCGCCACCGTAGATGCGGCCGTCCTCTGCCGTGCCTGCCTTCCGGGGTGGATTCGAAGACTCTTCGGGTCGGAGCTGTATTTTCCATGCGCTCTACATGGCCAACCATCTTAGACGTCGTCCATAGACGTCGTACCAGGCCGATGTCGCTGTACAACCCGTACAGTTCTTCATTAAATCTCCTCTCCATATTCCCTCTACAGGATCGTAGACAGAGCGCGGAATTTCCCTCTCGAAACGACCAAGAGCACTTTGATCCGCTTTTGTTAAAGTCCAAGCGTCTGCGGTAAAGGAGGACTCGGATGATCAAAATCTTATATAGTGTAACCTTGGTTTTCCGGGAGAGGACTCTACTTCTCAATTGCCTCTTGAGTCCAAAGAAACAGCGGTTGGCAATAGTGATTCTGTGTTTTATCTCAGCGCTGGTTTTGATGTCGCCCGTCATCAGTGAGCCAAGATAGACGAATTCCTTGACCGCTTAAAAGTTAGATCTGCCCATGGTGACGTTCTGGCAAATACGTCGGTGTTGCCCGTCTCTTTTTGATGAAAGCAGATATTTGGTTTTACCCTCATTAATCTTGAGACCCATCTTAGCCGCTTCTACCTCAATGCTTATAAAGGCCTCATTGACGTCTCGCTGTGTCCGTTCAATCACGTCAACGGTCTTCAGCGTACACAAGCAATTGCGTAGACTTGAAATAGATCGTACCTCTTGTATTGGCCAGCGACTCTTGCACGATATTTACAAGCACGATGTTGAAAAAAATGCATGATAGCGCGTCACCTTGTCTCAATCCTTTTTTGACGTCGAAGGTCTCGGTTAACTCCTTACCGAACTTTAGGAGCAGCGAGAATTCTCCATTGTCATCCTGCACAGTCGGACGAGTTTGGCAGGGATATTAAAACTAGACATGGCTTTGTATAGTTCGTTTCTATACACGCGTATGACGGCCATGAAATCGACGAAAAGGTGGTGAGTGTCGATATTCCTGGGTCTTCTCCAGGATCTGCCGTAGCGTAAATATTTGGTCTATTGTGGATTTCTTCTTTCTTTTGGTGGCGTTACAGCCCATGAAGGACCAGAGCCAGGCTTCTCTCAATCACCCATGTTGTGTGTGATTTATTTTTCGCACAGGTGAAAGAGACCAACAGTTTATTGCCGATTCCTAACGGCGTGAGTCGAGAAGCTTTTTCAAGGCAAGCTTATACTACGGGAGGTTTTGCCAGTACTCCGCCGAGGAGGGACACCGCAAAATTAACATGCGATGGCGTTGGTGTTATCGCGATCCGAACTCGCTCATCGTGTGCCAGAGTCCAACACACTAACCACTGCGCCACGCCGCCCGGAGTACGATGTTAAAATCGTACTCAGGGATTTCAATGCCGAAATCGGTAAAGAGAACACCTTTGGCGGAGTGATCGGAAAGCACAGGCTCCGCGATACAACAACAGATAATGGCTTCCGACTCACGGACTTTGCGACAGCTCATAATGCGGTGATAAGTAGCACAATATTTCCCCGCAAGCGAATCCACACAGCAACCTGGCGATCTCCGGATGGTCGAACCACCAATTGACGTAAGACACTCGTCAAACAACCTGGATGTGCGAACATTCACGGGAGGCAAACGTCGACCCTGACCATTTCCTCGTAGCAGCAAGATTCAGAGCTCGACTGTCCAATGTCAGAAAGCTGCACCAGCCCACCATGAGGAGGTTCGACATTGGACGCCTGAGCACACCGGAGGTTACCGGAGTCTACAGGAATCAGTTGAGCGAAAGGCTCTCCGGTATGCCTACGTCAAGCACAAATGTCAACAATATGTGGCTGCATTTCCGCTCAATCATTCAGGATGTAGCCTAGAACACCTTAGGCTACCTACCACTCCCGACAAGAAACTCACGGTATGATGGCAGGTGTCAGCAGATAAAGACAGCAACCGACGAGGCGTACTAAAAGGCGCTGCAGCGAAAAATTAGGACAGCGCGAGAGGAGTACCGAGCCAGAAGAAGAGAGGAGAAAAAAACTGCCGCGACTAAAGAAAAGAATCTTCGCTTCCTCCCAGTTCAAAGATATCGAGGAGTCTAGGGACAAACATAAAATACGGGCGTTTTATAAGAAAGCTAAAAGCCTTGCAGGAGGCTCCAAAAAATTGTGAAGGCAATCCTGTTACCGATCTGCAGGGAATAGTGGATATATTTAAGCAGGATTTCCAGCAGCTGCTTAACGAGCATAACCAAGAGAGAGTGGTAGGGAAGTCGGCACAGCTATTCCAAAGCTCAAGAACAATAAGGCCGCAGGCTCATATGGCTTGCCATCAGAGCTTTTGAAGGCTGGCGGCGATGTTCTGGTGGGGAGCATGCACCAGATCATCTGCAGAATTTGGGAGGATGAAAGCATGCCCGACGACTGAAATATCAGCTCTATTTGCCCCATCCACAAAAAAGGCGATCTCTCCTAAATGTCGCATACAAGATTCTGTCCAGCGTACAGTGAGAACGTATGAAGCTCTTTTGCACTGCATTAATCGGCAGTTACCAGTCCAGTGGACCTTCCAGCAAGGTAAATCTACTATAGACGAAATATTCACACTTCGACAAATCCTGGAAGCGAGTTTCAAATGGATACACACCATCTCTTTATCGACTTTAAGGTCGCATACGACATCTTTCATCGCAAAGAATTGTTTGATGGGATGGCCAAATTCTGGATCCCGGGCGGGAAAACTGATCCGGCTGTGTCGCGCCACGCGAAGACATACGCGATGCACCGTGCAGTTCTAGGACATCTTAACCGTTTAAAACATGCACCGGAGACAAAATACCTATATTATAATGATTGACAGCTATAATTTCGAGGTAGTTAAGGAGTTTGTCTACGTCAGGGCAAACGTAAATTCCACAAACGACACCACAATGGAGATCCGGTATAGAATTGTCCTTGGCAACCGCTGCTACTTCGGTTTGGCCAAACAACTTGGGTCAAACTCCCTCTCAAAGAACAAAATTCATGCTTTACAAAACGCTTATACTGCCAGTCTTGCTATACGGAGCCGAAAGCTGGACGATAAGCAGGACGACGGAGCTGATCTTGGGTTCTTTTGAAAGAAAAATTCTGCGCCGCATATTTGGTCCTGTCTACGAGCTCTACAAAGATGTGAATATAGTCCAGAAGGAAAAGATCCATCGACTACATTGGCTCGGCCACACCGAGCGCATGAAGACCAACGCTCCAGCTAAGAGGGTATTCGAATCGGAGCTTCCTACTTCGAGAAGAGGAGGAAGACAGATCATCCGGTATAAAGACCAAGTAATCGCGGATGTAAGACAACTTGATTTTGATAACTGAAAGCAGCGTGCCCCGGACCGTTAAGGATGGAAGGCAGATATAGCCTAGGCTCAGATCGTCCATGGATTGCCGGCCTGATAATGAATTAATCAAAGAAGTGCTAGTATACAGAACATTGTTCGATACCAACGCCGATTTTTCATAAGTTGGCGTTCGTTCTTAGTTGCTACGTTGTATTTGGTGCTTTCGAAAGTTCTGATAAGACGCAATACTTGTTCAAAACATGTTATTAGGCTTGTAACCTTAAAATGTTTTCTATAGCATTGTTTCACATGCATCAATTGTCTACTGGTGCATGTCATCACGCAAACACGCTATATCCTCTTTCATCAAATTGCAAACAGCAAACTGTTAGTAGGGGAGCCCGGGATGCTAAATTTGCAGTTACTTGAGCGTCATGGGGACCTATTGGATTGTGAAGATTAGGTTCTCAAACCAAAAATTTTATGTTAAGTTTTCCATTTTAGTGGGGAAAGGAGCGTGTAAATTTTTTTAAAAATGTAAAAAAAAAACAGTCAGATGGAAATACTCGAGCGCGTCAGATATTAATAGAGTATACTCGGTTCGTCAATCTGATAACCTTTAGATATTAATCTGACGATTAGATAGCGGTGGGCGGCTGAGAAGAGCGGTAAAAAAGCAAAACAACAAAAAAAGTTATTCGAGCGTGTCAGATATTGTAAAAGGGACGTTTAGTGAACTCAAAAGAGTGTTCGATTTAAATTACTGGCGATTTTGACGTGGCCTACACTCATGACTGATTTTTGAAAATGTTAAAAAAAATCGTTAACTTGAAATACTCGAGCGCGTCAGATTTTTCTACTGTTGGTTCAACTCGATGTCAGAGTCGCCCTAAATGATAATCTGACAATTATGTATGTAGAGGAGTATTGTTAATCTGACAATTTAAAAAACTTTGCATGTGAAACACTGGGAAAGAGTGGGAAGGAACGAGAGGCGTGGAGTGGGGAATACATAGATATCAGCATCTGTACGCTCATGCTTTATCGATGGTTTTAGCTATATCGCCCCATGAAAACCGTCAGATTATATGTTTTTCGTAATCCTGATAGAATTTCCTTTAAAAAATAAAAAAAAATTAATCGCGCTCGAGTATTTCGAGGTGACGTGTTTTTTTTACAACTTTGCGACTCCCCCATTTCCTTATGCCACGCTCAAATTGTCAGATTATTGAAACATACACTTCTCAGGATGTACTTAACTTACCTGTTCTTAATCTGACGCGCTCGAGTTTTTCCGAGGATCGATTTTTTTTAAATAACCTGACGGGCTGCCCTCAACGCACCCCCCTATATTAAGGGTTCATATTTGGTAGGGGTACATTACAGGGTGCAAGGTTTCTCCCCATATGATTTTCTGACGCGCTCGAGCAACGCGCAAAATCCCCGCTTGGGCTCCCCTACTATATTATCGAAACCGACGGAATTCGTTCTGGTTGCTATGGTGAATCTTTTCGCATCACTTTAAGAGAAAAGTTTGTTGGTACAATTCGATTTGTCAAGTCGAATTCAAGATCTTGGATCATAGTATAAAAACCATTCCTTCACTTTTCGACCTGTGTGGGTCGTTAAGGTCGTTATCGTGCTGAAATACCTAGCCGGGACCCAAACGTATTTTCTCTACCGCAGGACGTAGATTTGCTTTTAGTATGTCAAAATACATGTGCTGGTCCATGTTACCTTCTACTAGGCGGGAATAAGTTCCCAAAAACAAAGCGAATCTCTAACAATTGTTTTTTCATAAATTATTGCTGCGATTTTAATGAAATAAAATGCATCTGTTATATTTGTAGAAAATCATTTTTTCACACATATTTATTGCATACTATTCAGTCTTTCGAGCTCAGCCCGCTTTAGCAAGAACGCTGGTTTGGAGTTGATTCCCAATAACCTTTCGGATGGAAAACTTGGATCGAAGAGGATTCCATACATTTTCTTAACCCTCGAACACGCAACGTAGGCCGACCCGGCACTAAATTCACTTATCCCTAAGTCCACAACTGCTTTGTCCAATGTAATTCTTTGCGACCTGTGAATACTAATGCCGTAAGACAGCGATAACGGAAGTTGCTTCCTTGTGCCATTGACTGCTCCTTTTTTGAATGACTTTACGACCTGGGTTATAGGAATAGCGCCTGAAGCGAAAGTCGGTCCCGTGTAAGTTTCAAACTTGACCATGACGCAGATAGGAGTTTCGCTTCGACTCTGTTTTCGGTCGGACCGTAAATAATGTCAATGACTGTGCGCATCGTGCCATTGCACAGTCCGCAAGAGGTCCACAGGTTCTGGCGTAACATCACTTTATCGCCAACGCAGAGTAACAGTTCTGCGCTTAGTCCTTGAGCTTCGTCATCTGACGCTTGAGCTGCTGTTGCATTATTGTTTGAGGCATTTATTTGAGTCACTGGGCATCCAAGCGATCGTAAGGCGTCCTTGTTATAAGCTTTGATGTTTTTTTTTGGTCGCCATCAATCGTGTCGCGTCCTTGGAATCTCGGGTCCATTCTGAATTATTGTCCACAAAGCGTTGTAACCAGAGGTTGTTCTCGCCTAGGGCTAGAGCAGGAAGTGCTTCTCGAAATTGTTTCTGTTCATCGCCAGTCTGTCGCATGATCTGCTTGAGAATAAAAGTCTTCCGTATCTGCAAATAAGCTGCTTTGCTTCGCAGGGAAAACTAATTGAAGTCGCCAAAGAATACAACAACAAATCCTCCACAACATTCGTGCTGCTTCTCAGGGTTAGCTTCTCTAAGCCGGCCATCTATATTGCCCAGCATACGCACCCCAATCATGCTGAATTCGTCTATCAATATCACCTTGATATTACTGAAATGCTCCTGAAACTCTTTTTGGGTCTTTCCAGTTAGGGGCGTAACTCTGGCTGATGTGACAATGTGCAGTCCGGAATGCAGAGTTTGACCACCGATATTGTTTGCAGCCACGCCGGTTGGAGCCATTAGCTGGACGTGCTCCAAGCCGAATCTTTTAACAACTTCGTTGATGACTAACGACTTGCCAGCGTTCCTGCAGCTCCCATGACTATTGCCATTTTGTCCGTCGTTTCTCCGTTTATCGCTCTTGTGATAAAGCCTATACGGCTTGTTGCTCGATGTTCAATGTAAAGCAGCTTGCTGCTACCTCAACTTCTGGTAATTCGTAGGAAGCCATTGCTGTATCAAGGAACTTGAGCTCGTTTTCTACTCCTGGATATTTGCTGAAAGACAAATACCAGTCATGCTGCCGATCGACATCTAGGAATCCAAGTTCGACGTCCGCAGGTGTTTGATTCGGAAGCGCTGCGGCAGCAGCCATCCAATCGTGTGGCTCATATATGGGAGTTTCTGGCTCGTCATTCTCTTTGACAACGTCCGCCATATCTATGTTTAACGCCCAAACAGGGACGCCACGTGCCTTGTATGGCTCTTCCCATGTTGTGTGCGTCAGCAAAGTTGTCATATCAACTCTCCATGGAGTGTGAAGTACCAGTTGTTGTTTGTAGTAGATTTCGTCGGTTCCACGGGATATACCTTTCGCAACTTTAGAAATGACTTGAACAACTCTTTCTTTTCTAGCAAGATGCGTCTTGTAAACGGGAACTGTCCTCATTGGGCGTGCAGCGGCTCTCGACGTAGAAGGAAGGTTCACCGATTGGAAACTTAGTTTTCCAGCAGCAACAGTTTATTTTCGGGCAACGTCCATGATTATCAATTCATTCAAATTCGCTGCTCTGTACGCATATACTTAAATTATTCGCGGAGCATCAGAACTGCCGTTTTCATCAACTTTCATGCCTCGTCTCTTTATCAAAACACTTACCTGCGTGGAGATGTACAGCTTCACAAACTGACGAGTGGCCTTCATCAAAGGTTCTGCAAGTAGAAGTCTGGACACTTCACACCCTGATATATCTCTGCTGCCAATAACCTTCATGAGGAACTTCGTCACAGTTCTTTTTCCTGACTCAGTACGGATACTACTCTCTAGAAGGACCCTCAGCGTCTGTTTGAAATTTTCAGACTTTGGTTCACCTTTCTGAGGCGTACTTAGTGATGTAAGATGTCACTGCAAATTCAGAAGCGATAATGGAGATGTCTCTGTTTTCTCGCCACGCATCGTCCCTCGTTTCGAGCAGGTTTATAACAGAAAACCCCTCGTTCGTCTTTCGCAAGCTACGATTCAATGAGTAGTGGTTTTGGAAATCCAAACCGGCATTGCTCATGTCCCTTGATATTTCGCAGACAGTACGACTTCAAGCAAACCGTGGGTCTTTGAAATCTGTTGACACCTTTGGCTATGTTTTCGTCAGTGAGTTCGAGGTCTGTTGCTCTCATTCTACTGGGGTGCAGATCTGATCTTGCCGAATGATTGGGGTTGATCGCTGAGACCAGGTTGTCGTAATAATGTTTGGCATTAGTCAGCTCTTAAATATTCATTGACTCAGCGTTCCTAACGTCCACTCTTCCACTTCCACTTTCACTCTCTTGCCAAAGCCTCTTCAGACTTCCTAGTTGGATCGTATCCAAAATGTTTCGTTAGGCATGGCCACCAGATATCTGCCGCGCTTAACGTCAAGAAGAATGTTGGAACACCAAGTTGGCTGACCATACTTTCAAGTTCTAAACGCTTCTGATACGAGTAAGACATTGTACCTCTGATATTTGAAGCAAATTAGAGAAAACGGTTCATCAGCGCCGGATTCTCTCTGGTTGTTGTAGATACTCCGGGGATCCATTGAAATTTGTCATGTTGGCGTAGATAAAGCCTCTGCTAATTGCGTTGTGGCGTTGCATCGTGTTGAGGCAGAAGAATGGAAACCTCGGGTCTTGCGCAAGTCTCTTGTCACGGTAATTCATCAAATATCGAGTCCATTCCTGAAATGTGGATTAATTTTCTCTAGAACGTGTATTATCATTGAAGTCAGCACCAGAAGGGAACAGATGAGGAACAGCTTTGACGATGTATCCAACAGTCGTGAATTCATTGACCGGATTTGCTGAAGCTGCATTCCAATCGGTTACATCAGGAACAACCTCGGTTTGTCTCATACCACTTGACACGGGGAGCGCATTAATAACCACATCATCACTGTCTTCAGCAACATCGGGCGTTGAGTCGTTGGCAACACTTCCGTTGACATGTCTAAGTTGATCTTGAATGCTTCCGTCTTCTGGTAGTGCCGCCAAGGCGGACATATTGATTTGCAAGTCAGCATAGAAGCGATTCTGTTGCTTTAGAAACACCAGAACATCCTGTACCACCTGTCGTCTAACCCTGAAGTCTCTGTAACCTTGGGCTCCCTGCTTCCTAACCAGCAAGATGTTGACTGTATTAGGAACTCTAGGCAACTCGTTTGCAATCGGTTGGAGATCTTGCTCGACGTTCAGCACATTTCCTTTGTAACGGAATTGGCCATTGACACCTTGGCTGCGGAGCTGATAGACGCTGAGAACGGGTTGAATCCGTGATACCAACATCTGCTCGACGACTGACAATGTCTTCATAACCTCTTAAACATCTCCTGCATCCATATTGTTTTGAGCAGTGTACTTGACAGGGTTTTTAGTGCAGTAATGGCAGATGACTTCATGGTGGCTAAGTTGTAGCCGTGAGCTGTTGTCGCAGAGTCTCAACACGTCCTTGTCGAGATTCTGGGTGAATGTTCTGATAAATTCAGTTTCTCCAAAACGTGTTGTTTCTATGTCCGAGTTTCGAAGAGGGTCGTCGATTATGTTTTGGCGAACGTTCCTCAGTCGGGCTGCGTCTCTGGTCGACTGTGCTAAGTTCCGGGATCGTTTAGGAGGAAGTGGCATATTGTCTCAAACTGTTTTTTTGTAGACTTCAGTCTTACAAAATTGAGATTTATTGTTGTTTTTTGTTATTTCCTTTTTTATACCTATTTCTTGTTATTTTCTGTTTTTATCAGTAGTTTTGCTTCACGTATATTCAGTTTTGATATGGCCGTATTCAGTCATGCAAAGTTCTTTAAGAAAAATGACGTGACTTGGGAGCGAAAAGCATCAAAAATGGATTTTTTGTTCAAATTAAAATAATTGCGCGCGCAATTAAACTAAATCGAAATTCGAAATTCCGGCTTCTTCATGACCCCATTTGTATGGTCAGCTAATAGTGTAAAAAATGCCATCTCTCTAAAATGTCAGGAAGTGGTCCAAAAACGCGAACAACGTTTTGAGTCCGAGTCAGCACAAAGAAAGCTAACCTTCGGTTCGCTTTGATAAACACCAGCCTTCCCACGACGGACCAAGCCATGCTGCCCCACACCATAACACTACCTCTACCGTGGTTTACTGTTCTTAGAAGATATTGATCTTCCATTATTGCGCCGCTCTTTCGCCAAACTCTTGAAGGACCGTCGTGACCAAAAATGTTGTTCCATCGCTTATGGACAGCTTCTTTCTTGGTGTCCTTGAAAAATACCCATGTCATGTGCGACTGCTGCATGTATCTGCGACTATTTTTTGATGGTAGGGCAATTGGTTTTTTGGGTTTTTTCGAGTAGTGTTTAGAATGACCCTTTCATTCCTTTCATTTAATTTGCGTGGACGACCACTTTTTCGCGCGTCTCAACACTGTTTTTTTGAATGTTTGTTTGATATGTATGTTGCTTTCTTTGTAAAACGAATTTAATACAACTTTTTCTATCAGGAAGTGTTGTCGTCGTTACACTACCCCCACGTTAAGCTTGTTCGCCACGAACAAGCGAATAAGGCGATCCAGATACACGACTTTCAGCTTGCCTCTCTGTCCCCGCTGAATTCTGTAAACTACATAATTTATTTGTATGATTATGTGCGCTAGGGAGAGCACCGTGGCGCAGTGGTAGTGTGTTGGCCTCTGACGCCGATGACACGGGATCGAATCCCGACACAGCCATGCCATCGAACGTGTTTTGACGGTGTTTCTCCTCAGCGGGGTTCTGACAAAACCTCCTTTAGTAAAATTGTCACGAAAAGCTTCTCGAAATTCGCCGTTCGGAACCGGCAATAAACTGTAGGTCACACACAACATGGGTGATTGCGAGAAGCTCGGCTCAGGTCGTTCATGAACTGTAACGCCAACATACATACATACATACATGTGCGTTAGGGACCTTCGAAGTCTTGCTGCAGCTTAGGTGACTTCCCTTTTTGTTGATGGGGATTGTACAGCTATACTAAATCGCCTTCCTGGAACCCCTGCGCTTGATGCCGTACTTGGCCCCCATGCAATCGCTTGCTATCGTAATCTTTGCTCGAGTTCTTTGATGAATGTCGAAAATTCTTTCTCGTCTAGATACTTCTTTTGTTCATCGAACCTATTACTCTGCTCGTTGAACTTGCACAATGCCATCATATCGGTAAGCGTACTCACGTGTAGTATTTCACTACTACAATACTTCCTGGTGCTGTCGCGCATCGTATTCATACTAGTACTTGAAACACTCACCTTGGTCAACAAATCTAATTAAATTATTCCTTGCGATAATTTTATATGATCTTTGACGTGGATTAAACCAACAGCAGTGTACCGATCAACTCGCTTCGACCTTTGGTAATGAAGCATCATCTCGGGCCGACGAATTTCGCAAAGGTCGTCCAAAATCGACTGTTTGACAAGAAAAGATCGATCGTGTGCCTGAACTGATATTGCAATATTGGTGCCAAGAAATGTTGAGAATACACGTTTATAAGATTATGACAGGAGACGATGGACGACAATCGGAATCCATATCTTCAAGACGGGCAATTGATGCATTCAAGTCACATGTTTTGTGGGTACACAGATAGGAAGTAATCTTACTTACTTAGGTGGCACTATAGTTCGGGTGGAACCTGGGCCGAAACCAACAAACTTCTCGAGCTTGCACGAGCTATCACTAGCTATTTTCTGTATCGAATGCTCAGTTGGTTGAGGTCCCTTCCAGCCGGAGCTTTGCTGTCCATTCGCTCTACATGGCCTAGCCATCTAAGACGTTGGATCCGTTGAACTCGTACCAGGCCGATGTCGCTATACAGCCCGTGCAGTTCTTGGTTGAATTTTCTCCTCCACTCTTCGTTAACTCAAACGGGACCGAAGATTGTACGCAGAATTTTCCCCTCGAAACGACCAAGGGCCTCCGTAGAAAAAGACCGGGATGATTAAGGTTTTATAGAAGGTCATCTTAGTTTTCCGAGAGAGGGCTCTACTACTCAACTGCCTCTTGAGCCCAAAGAAACAGCGGTTGGCAAGAGTTATTCTTCGTCTAATCTTAGCGCTGATGTCGTTGCCGCTTGTTGCCAGTGAGCTAAGGTAGGCGAAATCCTTGAATAAATCAAAGTAATAGCTGCCAATAGAGACCGTCTGGTCAAGACGTCGGTGCTGTACGTCTTTCTTTGCCAACAGTATATACATATTTGGTTATTTTCTCGCTTACCTTCAGGCCCACTTTAGCCGCTTCTTGTTCAATGCTCACAAAAGCTTCATTGACGTCTGGCTGCGTTCTTCCAATCACGGCAAGGTCATAAGTGTACGCGAGCAATTGTGCAGACTTGCAGTCATTCATGCCTCTTGTATTAGCCAGTGAATCCCGCACAGTGTTTTGTGGCCCTGTCTGAATCATTTTTGACATCGAAGGTTAGTTCTTAATGGAGCAGCGAGAGTTTGGCAGGGATGTCAGAACATAACATGGTTCTATACAGCTCGTCCCTATAGACACTGTCATATGCGGCTTTAAAATCGACGAAAACATGTGTCGACCTGGAGTTCATGGGTCTTCTCTAAGATCTGTCGCAGTGTGGATATTTGATCTCTCATGGATTTTCCTGCCCTGAAACCACATTGATAGGAACCTATTAAATTGTCCACGAATGGTTTCAGGCGTTCACACAGCATGGCAGAGAACCTGTTATACGCGATGCTAAGGAGACTTATTCACCTATATGACGTAGTCATAGGGGTATCCTTTCTTATGGACCGGACAAACGATGCTGCGATTACATTCATTGGGCATGCTTTTACCGACCGTATTTTACAATTGAGCTTGTGCATGTTTTCAATCATCTCATCTTCAGCTGCTTTGAATAGTTCATCAGGCAGGCCGCCTGCGCCAGCAGCTTTATAAGACTTCAGTTTCGATATCGAAACCCCCTTAATACAACATACAGATATTTAAGACCAATGTCAATAGGCACCGCCTCTCCCTTTCCCTTTTACATTCTGCTCGCACAACGTCTCGCTGACATTATAAGGCCTTGCCTTGAGTGCGCGGAAAACTATAAAAAAATAAAAAATACATGCACACATTAGATCGGACTTCTTGCAGTGCGGTAATGTCTGAGAACACCTTAGGCTACCTATCATCCCCGGCAAGAAACCTGTGGTATGATGGCGAGTGTGAGTCGAAAAAACACCAACCGACAAGGCGTACTAAAAGGCGCTGAAGCGAAAAACCAGGGCAGCGCGAAAGGAGTCCCGAGCTAGAAGAAGTGAGGAGTGCTGCGACTAAAGAAAAGAATCTTCGCGGCCTCCAAGCTCAAGGATATCGAGGAGTCTAGAGACAAGAATAAAATACGGGCCTTTTATAAGAAAGCTCCTTGCAGGAGGCTTCAAGAAAGGCACCCATGCTCTTTGAAATTTCGAGAGTAATCTTGTCACCGACGCGCAGGGAATAGTGGATGTATTTAAGCAGAACTTCAGCGGCTGCTTAACGACCATGACCAAGAGAGAGTGGTAGGGACTGAGGAAATCCCAACTCCAGCCGCTGAAGTAGTCCTCCCGCCCAACATCGAAGAAATCGGCACAGCTATTCAAAAGCTGAAGAACAACGAGCCTGCAGGCTCAGATGGGTTGCCATCAGAGCTCTTCAAGACTGGCGGTGATGTTCTGATATGTATAATTTGGGAAGATGAAAGCATGCCCGACGACTGTAATATTAACTCTATTTGATCCATCCATAAAAAGGCGACCCTACCTTTTTCAAGGAATATAGAGGGCGCCGTGGCGCAGTGGTTAGTTTTTCGGACTCTGGCGCACGATGAGCGAATTCGAATCCCGATAACACCAACGCCATCGAATGCTTATTTCGTGACGTTCCTTCTCGGCGGGGTATTGGCAAAACCATGAAAAAGCTTCTCTACTCGCCCCGTTCGGAATCGGCATTAAACTGTAGGTCCCTTTTACCTGTGTGAAAAATAGATCACACACAACATGGGTGATTGAGAGAAGCTTGGCTCTGGTCCTTCATAGGCTGTAACGCCACCAAAGAAATAGAGGTATATCTCTGCTCAATGTCGCATACAAGATTCTGTCCAGCGTACTGTGGGAACGTCTAAAGCTCTTTTGCGCCGCACTAATCGGCAGCTACCAGTGCGGCTTCTGGCAAGATAAATCGGCTATAGACCAAATATAATTCACACTTTGACAAATCCTGGAAGCGAGTTTCAAATCGATACACACCATCTCTTTATCGATTTTAAAGTCGCATGAGGCATCATTCATCGCAAAGAATTGTTTGATGCGATGGCCCAATTCGGGATCACAGAAAAACTGACGCGGCTGTGTCAGTGCACGATGCACCGTGCAGTTTGGTTCTAGAACCTCTGAACTGTTTGAAACAGGCACCGGATTTCGGAAAAGAAATGCGCTCCCGTGTAACTTCTTCAATTTGGTGCTGGAGCAGCAAAAGGGAATACACTATCTTCTACAAGTCTGTCCAGCTGCTAGGATACACGGATAATATTGACATCATCGCGCGGTCTCATCGCGCGTGGCGTTGTAGAAGTTTTCAAGGCGATTGAAAAACAGGCGAAACGTGTTGGTTTTAAAGTCAACGAGGATAAGACAAAGTACATGCCGTCAAGCAAAAACGGATCCATCGCTCACCGCCTGGAACAAACTAAAACGATTGACAGCTATAATTTCGAGGTTGTTAAGGAGTTTGTAAACATCGGGGCAAATGTAAACTCCACGAACGACACCACAATGTTTGGACAAACATCAGTTTGTCCAAACAACTTGGATCAAGACTCCTCACTCGAAGAACCAAAGTCATGCTTTACAAAACGCCTATACTGTCAGTCTTGCTGTACGGAGGCGAAAGCTTGACGATAAGCAGGATGGCTAAGTTGATTTTCGGTTATTTCGAAAGAAAAATTCTGCGCCGGATATTTGGTTCCGTTTGTGAGGAAGATTAATGGAGGAGAAGACATAGCCGCGAACTCTACGAGCTTTACAAGGATGTGGATATAGTCCGAAAGGCAAAGATCCGTCTACTACATTGGCTCGGCCACATCGAAAGCATAAACACCAACGCTCCAGCTAAGAAGGTATTCGACTCCGAGCCTCCTGATTCGAGAAGAAGAGGAAGACCGAAACTCCGGTATATAGACCAAGTAATCGCGGATGTCTCGGCGGGGTACTGGCAAAACACCCCGTAGTATAACTTGCCTCGAAAAAGCTTCTCGACTCATGCCGTTCGGAATCGGCATTAAACTGTAGGTCCCTTTCACCTATTTGAAAAATAAATCACACACAACATGGGTGATTGAGAGAAGCTTGGCTCTGGCCCTTCATGGGCTGTAAAGCCATCAAAGAAGAAGAAGAATCGCGAATGTAAATTAATTTTTTTACGCGACACGGGTAGTTTTTAAAAAGATATAACCAGCCATGCTTTTATTATTTCAATTCACTTTCAATACATTACTTTACTTAGCTAATTTTACTTTATTTAAACACCCAAGCCGCGGAGTCCACTCGATCTCAGTGCTGCTGTCGAACCTTGTTGCGTCCTCTGATGTTGATGATGAACTGCTAAGTCCTCTGATGTTGATGAACTGCTGGGTCCTCTGATGTTGATGAACAGCGGGGTCCTCTGATGATGATGAACTGAAGTTGGGCTGAACTTAGATTAACTTATATACTAAGCGTTATGCTGCTCTACGGCAGCGTCCCTTTGCTGGACTTTGGACTTAGACCATAAATTATTTTTGCTTGACCTTGGACCTCTAATACAGATCACGAAGAATATGCTGACGCAGCTGCAACCACTTGACTTCGACTAAAAGCATTTTGCCATTAAGTCGCAGCTGTGTCAACAAAAAGCGATCGCACTTCCTGGTCTCCCTAATATGTGGCATGTGATTTGACCGCAGATTGTTTACATCACTTACGGATCAAATCAATGGTTTATGTTATTGACTATATGCTGCATGTGATTTGACCGCAGCTTGTTTACATCGCTTACGGATCAAATCAATGCTCTATGATATTAACTTGTACGAGTAAGACAACTTGGTCTTGATAACTGGAAGCAGCGTGCCCGTTAAGAATGAAAGGCAGCCATAGCTCAGACTCAGATCTTCCATAGATTGCCGGCCTGTTCCTTTGCTTCGCTTAAATACTAATAAAATGCATTCGAAGTATTTGGCACATCACTGTCCTAATGCATGTACATACATATGTATATACGTACGTACATATGTTCTTCTATTTTTTGGTGGCGTTAGAGCCCATGAAGGAATAGAGCCAAGGTTTTTTCAATCACGCAAGTTGTGGGTGATTTATTTTCCATAAAGGTGAAAGTTTAATGCCGATTTCGAGAAGCTTTTTCATGGCAACTATAGGTACTACGGGGGGTTTTGCCAGTACCCTGCCGAGAAGGGACGCTGCGAAGTAAACATTCGATGGCGTTGGTGTTATCGGAATCCGAACTCGTTCATCGTGCGTCAGAGTCCAACACACTAACCACTAAGCCACGGCGCCCCCCTCGTACATATGTACATATGTATGTACGTGCAAAAATACGAACATTTCCGCGTCATAACTTGTGGGGTTAGTATGGATATTTAGAGGAATTGAACACTTCACCTAGAGCCGTTTAGGATTTTTTTGTTCTATACTTAGCTACGAAATGGCAATTAAAAAAATGTTTAAAAAATAGTATCAAAATTGCTAGACAAGTCGTTATATGTCAAATATGTATGTATGTATTTAATTATTAAAATAACGTAGAAAGTATCCAATATCACGTGCGCTGTTGTCGCCCGGCAAAATATAAACAAACAACTTATATGTTCCTTGCATGCAACTGGTTAGTAAAAACAGATTAATGGTTCTTTCACATGCGACAAGACGTATAAACCTATTTACGAGTATTGTCCCCATCCGCAAGACTCACGTGTATAGCTCATGAACTTGAGTATATAAAAGCCGGCATGTAGCGATGACGCTCTCTTTCCTGCTCTCTTATCATAAAATGAACTTTTCACAAAATCAATCCGCTGACGTACATACATACATATGTATCTAAAAGTTTTGTGGAAACAATAGACAAAGGCAAAAAGTACTCAGTGGAATCTGTATTTTTTTTTTCCCTATATAAAGCTCAGCGATTCATTTGTCGGGCAGTTTAGTTTGAAGAGAATCTTTGAGAGGGAAACGGCTCGTATTGTCCAAAGGAAAGCGGTTGAAAGAAGTGTGATTGTGTTTTCGATTAATCTTATTTGGTTTGGAAAACACGTTAAGAAACGCAAAAAGATTTACGAGATTATTCGCAACAATGCTGCAGAAACATAAAGCGCGTCATATTCTCGAGCTCAATGCTGAGGAAAAGGAGCAGTTTTTAAATTCATTCGACATGGTCTTGAGCGATTGTGACGGTAAGTTAATAATTAAGTGAAATGTGGGCCACATCTGTGTTTTTAATTAGTCATGTTTAATATCGATCGTCATTTTCATTCAACTGAAGGGTGAAATTGTAATTTATGTACAATTCTGGTAGTTGATTCATGAAAAAAAAACTGCAAATGCGGTAATTGTGCTTTGCCATTTGACATAGGCATAGTGAAAGCCTATATGGGGAATTTCCTATTCTCAATGTCAATGCTCGTCTCCAAGGTCGGTTAATCGATTTTTTTTTATATCACTCTGCCAGATGACTATCGGTGGAAGCACTAACTTACGTACGTACATATGTACATACGTCAGGATAAAGAACCTATTAACCGGGTTATGATATCATAGCTATACTAAGCTAGCTGGTTACATAACAGTCACTGGGTCCTTCGTGGTATGGAGTTATGCAAACAATAGCATTTTCCGACTTTATTTTCACTTGACTGCTCTGAATAAAGTGCATTTATCAAGGCGTAGACATAGATGTCTATTTTAAGACTGAAACCGTCATAGATGTCACCTTGCGATTCGTAGGTCAATTGCTTTAAATTGCCTCCAGGCAAATAATTCTTTTTTTTTTTTTTTGCTTAGTTTCTCACTTTACATACATTTATTCTTCCATCTCATAGGGGTTATTTGGCTAATGACTGGTCCCATTGCAAACAGCGGTAAAGCTATTAATCTCATCAAGAATGCCGGTAAAAAATACAAATACATTTCGAACAACAGTATGCGGACAGATGATGAATATTTGGAGAAACTGGCAGAAATGGGCGTCAAAAACGTATCTCCTGTATGTATAATCACATCTTCATATAGATTTTCTGATTTCTATGTAGAACGTACATATCATCTTCTTATAGGATGACATTATCCACCCAACCAAATCGATAACAAAGTATTTAAAAAAGTATAAAAATGGTCAAGCTGTCTACTCGATGGGTTGTAAAGTATTTAATAATTACCTCATCAAATCTGGAATCGAAATAGAAACTTTAGAACCACAAGAGAATTGGACATGGAACGATATTGAAGAGAAATGTACTGAGCCAAAGAAAAAAGTTGGAGCCGTTATTTTCGATCTTAGTCTCGGTCTTTCGTATCCGGAATTAGTTCTTGCACAACAACATTTAAAGAATGAAGGAACTGATTTCATTGTCGGCGCAACTGATGCCCATGTTCCATTGTCGAAAAAGGTTGTCGTGCCCGGACCCTTTGGTTTCATTCAATTACTTGCTGATTATACAGGAAAGGAGCCAATTGTTTTGGGTAAACCAGGAAGTTTGTTGGGAAAACTTCTTAAGGAGCATTTTGAAATCAGAGATCCTAAACGTACAATATTCTTTGGCGATGCTCTTGTGCAGGACATTGAATTTGGTAATTCGTGTGGTTTTCAAACTTTACTACTGCTCTCAGGAGCTTCGACAAAGGAACAAATGCTTGCACTGCCAGACGAATTGAAACCGGATTACTATGCGGACAGTATCACGGATTTTATGCCATTCCTACAAAAATAATTCCAGAAATAAGGGAGCTATAAAATGAAAATGTAGTTTTTCGTACAAATCCGTGGAGGAAGTATCATTTGTGATATGTGGATCGCTGTATGAATGAAATTAAGTTAAGTTATTTGTATTAATAACCTCAGACAAATTGTATTTGTAGTAAATTATTAAAATAAAAATCACAAAACCGTAGATGTAAGGACGTTACAATCAGAAAAGATGACTTTTAATTATCAACGAGCGGTTGGTCCTCATTTAATAAGTATTTCAGCGAAATGTGGCGAACTGTATGTGGAAACATTGCTTTCAAATGAATTGACCAGAAATGTGATACTTCTCGACTAACAGCAGCTATCGGGTTCTACTTCACGATAGTCAACGTATGTCTTATAGTATAGATTAATGTATGGTTTGAGTACAAAAGTGTCTCAAATATGTTCCACCTCCTTATAACATGTCCTCATGACAAATGTACATTCATTTTATTATAGAAAAGTAAAGCTTCTATGTAGGCAAACAAAGACAAAATTGAATATTTCATGGAGTGACTAATCCGAAATGATGTACACTTGGTCACTTAAAATGATGACATATTCAGATTTATGGAGCGGATACCTGCTTATCAATAATTTGTAGACCCGACTTTTGCTTCGATTACAACTTACAAACGTTTTGGCGTGCTGTCCACAAGATTGTTTTTCAGTGTCTGAGCACATAAGTTCCCATTAGGGATGATTTTTGTTGCGAAGGGGTATTAAAGATAAGCCACATCGAGGGCCATCTTTAACCCATTGGAGGCCCTGGGCATATTAGGATAATGGGGCCCCAATGACTAGATGTAGATGGATAAGTTTCTAGATTTGTTTTTATTGACTGTCACATTAAATTAATAGATAATGTAATATAATCTACAGGTAAAATCGTTAATCACTCCTTCAAAATCGATGTTTTTGGGCACTTCACATTCTATACATCAGCGAAAAACTGGTTATTCTCTCTTGAAGCATTATACTTCTCAATTAATTTTTAGGGTTCCGTACCCAAAGGTTAAACGGAACCCTATTACTAAGCCTTCGCTGTCCGTTCGTCCTTCTGTCACCAGGCTGTATCTCATGAACCGTGATAGTTAGACAGTTGAAATGCGGCACGCGATGTGATGCGGCATGATGTATGCCGCTACCACGGCAAATACTAAAAACAGAACAAAATGAATATTTAAAGGGGGCTCCCATACAACAGACATGATTTTCATTCAAAAAATCCCCTTGGTCACATACTGAACTAAGGTTAGTCGACAATATCCCACAACCACTAGCAAACTTCCCAGTTTTGATCTCTTTTGTGTCTTTGATGAATTAATCCTAGCTGCAAACCTTTTTCCCATATTTCCCATTATTGTTATTCACCTTTTCACATCGTTGCTGTCAAGTAAGATAATTGATTTGAATTCAATGGGCACTTTGATGATCAATTATATCTCATCATGAAGATTTTTGATTATCAAAGTAATATGCCGATAACCTGCCTGCAACCAAGATCTGTCATCATACAAAAAATGTGATTTAATGTGATGACTGATGAGGTAACATACATTGCCTCTTTCATATTTATATATACAGATGGTACGGAACCCTTTATGGGCGAGTCCGACTCGCACTTGACCGGTTTTTTATTCTTTTCAATTTGGAGAAAAAGTACCTTATGCAGGCTACTCCGGCCCAAAATGGTGCCGTTGCACACCTCATCCTCACTCACGGGTCGTCAGAAGGTGGCCTGTCTTAAGCAAAACATACAACATTACCAAACTAAACCGTTGGTGGCGTTGGTGCAACCGGTGTCCTGCGGTCCAGCCCGACTGTAGCACTCAACGTGCTCCTAAACCTATTCCCTTTTGACCTCCACATTAAATACCCCACATATTGCAGCGCAATTAGTATCAAAGAACCGGTTACATGGAGACCTGGCTACAACTTCAACCGACTTCCTGACATCCAAACACAACCTAAACAAAGCCACCCAAGTCCATTTCCCATCCAGAACGGTATGTAAAAATGGATTGTACTTAACGAACCATCACGTAGAATTTTTTACAAACAGCTCGAAGATGGAGTGCGAAGTCGGCTCGGTGATCTTCTCAGCGGAGCCGAATATCTCTAAATCATTTCGACTTCCGGACTCCGCTGGTGTGTCCCAAGCGGAAGTATTAGCTATCACGGAGGTTTGGAAAATACTCATCCGTTACCCTATTACTAAGAAAAACGTTGCCATTTGTATTGGAATCCAGTCAGCCATCAAAACTCACGATTCACACACCATAACATCCAAACTGGTCGCACAATGTATAAATGAAATCAATTGTGTAGGCGATTATTTCAACATCACTCTCTTCTGGGTTTCTTTCCATATCAACATATGTAGAGAGAAACAAAAAAGCTGATGCGCTGGCAAAGCACGGCTCTACCCTCGGTAGTTCCTTCGCGAAGGCAGTATCCCCTCCCAAAGGACTGGTCAAGGGACACATTTTTCAACACTTCCTCTCAAGGGAGAGCTCCCTGAGTAAAGAGTGATATGGCCTTCCTACAACACAAAAAGGACTCACGACCTAGGTTAGGTTAGGTATATGGGTGCCCTATTGACGCAAAGTCAAGGCTCACGCAGACTACGTTGAGTCCATTGTGCCCACCTGTTTTGTTTAACCCGTTGATACCTATTCATTTACCGTCGAGCTGAACCAACCAGACGAGGATAAAAATCCCAGTATTCTGTTCAGCCCGATGTTACCTACCTCCTCTAGTCCCGAAAGGAAGTATCTTCCCAGGAAAACATTCCTTTTTTGGGCTAGCGCCGGGCATTCGCACAGCAGGTGACGAACGGACTCAATTTCCTCTTCGTCCCTGCAGCTTCTACAGAAGTCATTGTGGGGCTGGCCTAGTCGAGCTGCATGATAGGATAGCATGCAGTGCCCGGTGAGGGCACCGACTGCCAGTCGAATGTTCCCACGATTGAACTTCAGCAGATTTTCCGTTCTTTTCTTATCATAGACGGGCCAAGTCAATTTCGCCGTTGCGCATGTATCTAAGCGACACCAGCGCTTATTGGCTTTCACCAATAGCTCCGTCTGTATCTCCCTGTAGAGCGCACTGAGTGGTGCCTTGGCCTCAGCTGAGATCTGCGCAATGTTAGCACCTGATCCCACCCTAGCCAATTCGTCCGCCCTCTCGTTTCCGGAGATATTCATGTGACCAGGTACCCAGCAAAGGGTCACCTCATTTACATTGGATATCTCTTCTAACCTCTCCTTGCAGAGTTTGACGAGCTTGGATCTTATCCATGCTGCCTGCATAGCCTTAATGGCTGCCTGGCTGTCAACATAGATGCTGATCCTTTTTCCTGTAATATTCTCTTTGCTGATCAGGTCCGCCGCCTGCTTGATAGCGAAGACCTCAGCTTGGAAGACACTGCATCCATCATCGAGCCTGTAGGAGCGATGCATATCCCGAGACTCAAAGTAGACTCCGGCACCTGTGCCAACATCCATTTTGGATCCGTCGGTGTAGAGTGCCAGTTCACTTTCCGTGCGTACCAGATCACCGGTCCATTCCTCCCTGGAGGGAATTCTAATAGAGAATCTCCTCTCCCAGGAAGGAAGTCGGGTGACATAGTCCGTTACGGTTCTGAATCTCGAGACAGCCCATCGATCCAAGACTGATGCATGTCCGTGAGGACTCCTTTTCCAGAGACCCGATTCCTGTAATCTTAGCGCAGTTCTGGTTGCGGCGCTCTCGCAGTACAAGTCCAGGGGTGGGAGGTTCAGCATGACTTCAAGGGCCGCCGTTGGTGTGGACTTCATAGATCCCGTCACCGCCAGACAGCCAGCTCTTTGAACCTTTGACACACTCTGAAGATGACACTTTTTCTCAAGCGCCTTCCACCAGACAACCGAGCAATAGACTAGGATAGGTCTCACTACTGCAGTGTACAACCAATGTACTAACCTGGGTTTGAGGCCCCATGTCTTTCCAAAGGCTACCTTGCACGAGTATAGTGCCACATAGGCCTTTTTGATTCTTTCCTCAATATTTTCTCTCCAACTAAGTTTGGAGTCCAGGATTATGCCCAGATATTTCGCAGATTTTCCAGGGATCAGATCTACACCATTCATACGGGGGTAGGTGTATCTTGGTACAGATCTTCTCTTTGTAAAGAGTACTACCTCTGTTTTCGCCGGATTTACTCCCAGACCTCGCCCCTTGACCCAGCTATCCACTAACGTCAGTGTATAGCTTAGTCTGTCGCTGAGGACCTGCGTAAATTTTCCAGAGACCAGAATGGCAATGTCATCGGCGTAGGCCGTAACATTAAAACCCTCCGTCTCCAGAATCTTGGCCATTCCATCGACCACAAGGAGCCATAGGAGGGGTGACAGAACGCCACCTTGTGGTGTACCTTTATTTACCCTCACCCTTCCGCATGCTCTCCCTATCGTCGAATTTACTATACGAGTACCCAGCATTTGCCCAATCCAACTACATACACCCGGGTTTATTTGGGCCATATGAAGGCTGGACACTATTGCCTCGGTACTAACGTTATTAAAGGCACCCTCAATGTCCAGGAAGGCACCTAGAGTGAATTCCTTGATACTGAGCGATTTTTCTATCGTAGAGACTACCCTATGCAGAGCCGTATCCACCGATTTTCCCCTTATGTACGCATTATGTGATTGTGACAGATAACCGTCCCCAATCTCTTCCCTTACGTACAAATCTATTATTCGTTCCAGCGCTATCATCAGGAAGGACGACAGACTGATAGGCCTGAAGTCCTTTGCAGTAGTATGGTTGACTTTACCCGACTTGGGTATGAAAACCACCCTAACTTCCCTCCACGCTTGAGGAACATAACCCATCCTGAGGCACCAGGAGTAGATGCGCTTCAGCCATGGAAGAATGACTTCGCATGACTCCTGCAGCATGATCGGAAAGATCCCATCCATCCCCGGTGCCTTGTAGGGATCAAAAGACTTGATTGCCCACAGGATCTTATTCTCCGTAACAATCTTATCGACTGTCTCATGTTCAATACATTCCCCTGGCAACGCGTCCGCCGAATTGAAGATTCCTGCATCCTCGCAGCCAGGAAAATGACATTTCAGTAGTGAATCAAGCACGCTCTCGTTTGAGTCTGTCCAGCTACCATCAGATCTCTTTATAGAAGACATCTGTGTGGGAGCTTTTGCAAGGACCTTCCTCAGACGAGCTGCACCCGTACATGATTCAATAGAGCCGCAGAAGCTTCTCCAAGAGTCCTTCTTGGCGAATCTAATTTCTTTTTTGAGTCGCTTAACACTATCTCTATAGGTTGACCATTCAATGGCCCCCTCTTTTGCCAGGTTCCAACTGAGCCTAGAGATACGAAGCCGCTCCGCTATTTTAGCATTCCACCATGGTGGGTGGTTTCTTTTACCGGGTCGTCTGCTAATAGAATTTGGCAGAAGATTGCCAGAATTGTAGCCATCAGTACTGGCCATTGGCCTGTCGGCAGTCATGCTGCCAAGTTAGGTATCCCATTCAACTCACAGTGCCGAACTTGTAAGAACCCACTGGAAAAGGAATCCCTTAGCGAATGCCCATCTCTAACTAGGACTAGACAGCGCACACTCGGCAAAGGCGTCTTTGACGACCTATCAGACGTATATGTTTGTTGTGAATCCACAGTCAATATCTGTTACTCAGATGAAGTCGCTCACTAGAATGACTTTAATTTCCAAAGCAACCCTTTTACTTGTGCGGATAATTGTGTGGCTGCTTTTTGTGTATTTTTAAAAAGAGGATGGAAGTTCGTCGATAGGTTTGGGTGCTGGAAATTTGTAGACGAATACTGCATTATAAGATACAACAGAGAGGGCGAAAAGAACAACAATAATAATTGCCAATAATAAAAGAAAAAAAAAAAAAAAAAAAAAAAATGGATGGCAAAGGACTAACAAAGGCCTCCTAGGGGTAGCATCTATCCGACGGATGCTGGCCTACTAAAAAGCAAGAAGAGCCACCGCAGTCGACCATCTTGCGGCACTTGCGGTGGACTTATTCAAAAAGTCCTAAGCTTTCGGCATGTGAGCGAACGCCTCATAACAATCCGTATCAAGGCTGAATTTTTTAACATCAGCCTGATCTGCGTCCACGCCCCAACGGAAGACAAGGATGACTCCGCCAAAGATGAGTTCTACGATCTCCTAGACAGAACGTATGCCCAATGTCCCAGCTATGACATCAAAATTGTACTAGGAGACTTCAATGCTAAGCTGGGTAAGGAAAGCATCATTAAACGAGTCATCGGCAAACATAGCCTACACGACACCATATCCGATAATGAACACAGGCTGATTGATCTTGCTACGGCGAAATCTCCTTCTAGCCAGTACGCGCTTCCCGCACCACGATATACACAAAGGCACCTGGCGGTCTTTTGATCAATCGACCGCCAACCAGATTGATCACATCGCGATCGACGTCAGATACTCCTCCATTATTCTTGGTGTTCGAACTTTCCGAGGGGCTAACGTCCACTCGGACCACTATCTTGTAGTAGCCAAGATGCGCTTACGGATATCACGAACGCAGCGGAGTAGAGTAAGAATAGAAAGTTATGACGTCGGAAAGCTACTATCGCCAGAAACCGCTCGTGCTTTTACCGATCGCCCTTAGGCTCTCCAATACACCTCAATCCTCCACGCTATTAATAGAACAGCAGTGGAGCCTTTGCAAACAAACCCTGAAAAGTTCTGCATCGAAGTTTCGGGTTTCGAGGCTCCACCGCGAAGAAACAAGTGGTTCGATAACGAATGCAGAAGGATTCACACAGCGAAGCAGAACGCATAAAAGAACAAGAGCAGCTCGTGAGCTCTACGAGTTAAAAAGAAGGGAGGAGCATAAGCTTCGTAGAAGAAAGAAGAAAGAGCACAAGAAGCGCGCGATTAAGGATTTGGAGAGGTGTTACTATAGGCGTGACGTTCGAAAGTTTTATCAACAGATAAAGCGAACATGCCAAGGTTATAAAGCCAGAACGGTAGCCTGCAGGGATGAGAAGGGCACCAAGTAGTAGAATCGCAGTCGATGCTGAGAATACGGAAAAACCACTTCTGCAGACTGTATAACGGCGATGTTAGTCAATATACCGCTGTCAGGCAAAATGATCCATTTCTAATCGACGAAGACCGCAGAGAATTATGTCCCCCTGACATCGACGAAGTGAAGATTGCCATATCGAAGCTCAAGTCGAATAAAGCTGCTGGCGCAGACGGACTGTCTGCTGAGCTCTTCAAGGCAGCTGGGGATGACCTGGTTAACAGCATGCGCCAGCTCATCTGTAAGATCTGGTCAGAGGAAAGTATGCCTGAGGAATGGAGTCTCAGCATCATATGCCCGATCCACAAGAAAGGAGACCCCTCTGATTGCGCCAACTATAGAGGAATAAATCTCCTTAACATCGCCTACAAAATCTTCCCTGCCGTTTTGTGTGAACGCCTGAAGCCTTTTGTAAATGAGCTGATAGGTCCTTATCAGTGTGGAAGTCCATCGTCGACCAAATCTTCACAATACGGCAGATCCTGGAAAAAACCAATGAATTCCAAGTCGACACTCACCACCTATTTGTCGACTTCAAAGCCGCATATGACAGCGTAATTAGAGACGAGTTATACAACGCTATGTCTACCTTTGACATACCTGCTAAACTCGTCAGACTATGCAGGATGACTTTGGAGAACGCTCGCTGCTCCATCCGAATCGGTGAACACCTTACCGATAGTTTTGATGTCAAAAAAGGATTTAGGCAGGGCGATGCGCTGTCGTGTGATTTCTTCAACATCATATTGGAAATGATTGTGCAAAAATCACTGGCCAATACAAGAGGCACAATCTATTTTAAATCCTCGCAACTCCTTGCATACGCCGACGATATTGACATAATAGGTAGATCACAGCGAGATGTCAATGAGGCGTTTGCGAGTATTGAGTTCGAGTCGGCGAAAGTTGGTCTGGCGGTAAACGAGGGCAAAACTAAATATATGCTGTCAACAAAAAAGGACGCAGACCACCGACGTCTTGGCCAGAACGTTTGTATTGGCAGATATAAGTTCGAGGAATTTAGGGACTTCGTCTACCTTGGCTCCGCAGTGACCTGGAACAACGACATCAGTTCCGAAATCAAACGCAGAATCACTCTTGCCAAGCGCTGCTTCTTTGGGCTCAGGAGGCAATTGAGTAATAGGGCCCTCTCCCGAACGACGAAGTTGACTCTATATAAGACCCTTATCATCCCGGTCCTGTTGTACGGCGCAGAAGCATGGACACAATCAAAAGCGGATGAGGAGGCCCTTGGTCAGCTCGAGAGATATATTTTGCGCGTGATTTTCGGGACTATAAACGCAGACGGGGGATGGAGGAAAAGATTCAACCACGAACTTTACGGGCTATAGCGACATGAGTCTAGTAAGGCGTCTACGGATTCAACGCCTAAGATGGCTGAGCCATGTAGAGCGAATGGACACCACAGCTCCAGCCCGGAGAGTCTTTGAATCCAACGCCGAAGGACGTAGAAACGGAGGACGGCCGCACTTAAGATGGCGCACACAGGTGGAAGGGGACCTCAGCGGCAATGGGAAAGGCTAGCAAAAGATCGTGCTAGTTGGAGGGGCATGTTGGTTGAGGTCCAGGTTCACCCCGAACTGTAGCGCCCATTGAGAAGAAGAAGAAGAATAAAAAAATTACGTTTATGCAATTAAAAATTCATTGTGCGGATAATTTTGTGGATAGGAGTATCTATTCAGAAAACATCTGTTTTTTGTTCACGCTGCATTTCTTCTTCTTTGGTGGCGTTACAGCCCATGAAAGACCAGAGCCAAACTTCTCTCAATCACCCATGTTGTGTGTGATTTATTTTTCGCACAGGTGAAAGGGACCAACAGTTTAATGCCGATTCCGAACGGCGTAAGTCGAGAAGCTCTTTCATGGCAAGTTTACTACGGGGGGTTTTGCCAGTACCCCGCCGAGGAGGAAAGTCGCGAAATAAACATTCGATGGCGTTGGTGTTATCGGATCCGAACTCGCTCATCGTGCGCCAGAGTCCAACACACTAACCACTGCGCCACGGCGCCCTCCCTGCTGCAGTATACAGTATGGAAATATTACGTGGTCAGAGCTATTTATTTATCACAGTGAAGTAGCGATCACTTGAAAATCAGACTAACACGAGATGTCTAAACGGATTTCACGTGATGCAAAGCAGACTCAATCAAAATGATGAGTAGAGCATATTGTGTTTAGCTTACTGTAAACATGTGTGTACTTTAGTTACAAACACCTGATACGTATGTGATAAGAATTAACAAGTTCGCTTGGGTATAGTATTACCTACAATCCAAAGGTAAACAACCGGTGGTTCACTGAGAAAGACGTACTTTAGATCTGCAGATCTTAAACATAGGCACGACGGAAAGGAGAAAACGATGACTCCAGTGGGAACAGCGAATAAGAGTCCTGAAGACAAATACTGATCAAGGAATGCATACACCATGAGGGACGCCGCAGACATGCTTCCGAAGTTTAGCCCCAGACAGGTAGCTGGAGTATCGTCACAAAATTGGAAGCGAACGGTGGAACACATAAGGCGCATTTACAATTTGGATGAGAAGTTGGTACTGATGGCAGCGACCACAAAACTATCTGGAGCAGCGAAACTCTGGAGTCGCAGTGTTACACCGGAGACCTTGGAAAATTTTTTCTCCGAATTGTGCGAAACCTTCCCCACTACCGAAGACGATGCCGACATTCACGAACAATTGCGAAACCGCAGACAGGGATACGACGAAGAAGCAGAAGAATATGTATTTGAGATGAAGGCCATTGCGGCTCGAGGACATATACAAGAGTCATCTCTTATCAAATACATCATCAAAGGACTGATCGACACAAAGTGCAAGGATGGACTCAAGGCATCCCAACCGGAGTCGGTGCGGGATTTGCTCAAGAAGATTCGGTGGATTACCGGATTGAGGAGCAGGCACGAGAACCGAGCTAATGAGCGGATAGCAACCAGGCCAGCAAACTCTGCAGGCACAACAGGGAGGCTTACGGAAGTGGGAACGGAGTGCTATCGATGCCAGCAATCAGGGCATATTAGCCGGAGCTGCCCTTCACTAAGCAATGGAGAGCAACTGGGTGGATCAAGCATAAGGGAATAGGCCGCGACAGATGGTGATTCGCGAGAAAATAAGGACAGAGTGCGAGTACGAAAAAAAGTGAAGGTGAATGGGGACAAGGTACTAGCATTCATCGACCTGGGCAGCGACTGCGTGACCATGCGAAAATCGATGGCCGACAATAGCAAGATACAATCCATTAGGGATAATAGGCAGCTAGCTGGATTCGGAGGAGGTGGGTGCCAGGTTATCGGTAAGGCGCATGTCAATATCGAAGTGGACAGCCTGAACAGTGCGAGTCGTTAGTTGTGCCTGACGATAGCCAACCGTACCCGCTAATTATCGGTCGAGCTCTGCTAGATCAACCTCAGATAAAACTCGAAAAATCTCACAAAAAGCTGGAGATTAGTCACGTCGGACCAGAGACGGCAGCCCAAGTACGCGAACCGGAGGAGTGTACACGGAGGAGTCCCAGGGAGGGGATTTCGTTCAACGATGATGATAGACGGAGAAGAAAGCAACAAGTAGTGGCCCTGCACTGCAGTCACCGGTGAGAAGACAGTCACCAGCACGGAAACGAAAGGGTTCCGATCAACCACCGTCCAGACGACGGCGAGATCCTGATCAATCACCATTACGCGCATTGGGGAAAGGAAGAGATTCAGACCAACCTCCACCTAGGCGTCGATTACTAGGCCAGCACTCAGATCGATCTCTATCACGTCATCAACCGCCCGTTCGGATTAAGCGCGAACCATCATCAGATCCGATCCATCCGAAAGTCCAAACGTTCGCGAGGACGCGCCCGACGTCAGGATGGACGAGTTGTAAGCCGCATCATACCACCATCGGACGACACGACCCGTATGCGTTGTGATGTTGGGCTGGCCAACTTCTGTAGGATGACATGATGTAAATGGTCGCCTTTACAGCGGATTGCGCAATGAGCTTGTTTTTGAGCATTTTCCATCACTTTGCGAAGTGTTGCGGGCTCTATATTGGCCTTGGGCTCTGCCACAGTCCGGGGCTTGTTGACATAGACTTTGGACTTTAAAAACCCCCACAAGAAAAAGTCCGGTGGCGTAAAATCGGGTGATATCGGTGGCCAGTCAAAATCGCCGTTTTTGGAAATTAGACGGTCGACGAAATTACGGCACAATAAAGCGACGGTGGCCCGAGCTGTGTGGGCTCTGGCGCCATCTTGTTGGAACCGGAAGTTGTCCATGCCATGTTCCGTTAAAAGGGGCAATAAAAAATCCGTTATTATCGCCCGATAACGCTCGCCACTAACGGTGGTGGGCATCTCATCGTCGTTTTCAAAAAAGAACGGTCCAATGACCCTATCCGGACAAATTCCGGCCCAGAGAGTCACGCGTTGGTCGTGGAGAGGATTTACGTGGATTAATTAATTGACAGTTTTGTTTGTTGACCGATTCATTTAACGAGGCAAGTTCACGACGAATTTCGCATAATGCAAGCGACGTGACTTATCGGTTGGCAATAATCGATGAGTAATTTGAATTTTGTGCGAAAATTAATTCAAACAACTGAACGGACGTCCCTCACTTCAAATCCTGAACTGCACGCATGTACAGAGAAATTGTTTTGAATATTAAGCTGCACAATAACAGCGCGTTTTTGTGGTGTGTACTGTTTCATAGTAAAAATTCGCAAAGACTAACGCTTTGAATGCGGGCATTCACATTCCGCTCTGCCAAACGGTGTCCAAGTTATAGGGTTGCCTGATGCTAACACCTTAATTGTGCCGCCCGTTACATATATTTTCGGTTGGGCTTTTTTAGTTTCAAAGATATTAAGTTTTAAAGTTTATATACAAAATACATATAAGGCTGGTTTCAGTTTGATTATGGATTCGCGCGGAAATATGCAACACTGTCTTAAATAAACAAATGTTTTATGAATACGTTTTTAATCCCTAATGGTATGCAATCGTATGTGCCGAGATATAATGCCGACAAAAAAGTCGTTCGCATCTAAAGCGTACGCGGCTATATAGTAAGTGTTATATGCACACATTGAACAAGGGCTATCGAAGTTAGTCCCAGATATCTAAAAGAATTCCCCGAGTCTTCTTAACCATAACAAATCTAATGCCGTTTGCAATAAAACCGAATTCTGAAATCCGACGTTATTTGTCTTTGAAAGGAGAACTATCGCTAAGTGGGCGTTATTGCGCTTTGACTAAATTAGATATAGAGATACCTGTCTCCGCATTTAGCCCCGGGGTCGAATTAGCAAATTTACTGCTCAATATATGATTATTTGAACGCGTCCCCCCTGCAACACAATGCTTGGCCACATGTACGATTTGGAGTAAGTGCGAAGTTGGGTGTATCCAATATTTCCCTATATCCATCTTTCGTATCAGTGTAAAGAAACTACGTACACCCAACTTCCCACTTACTCCAAGTCCTACATGTGGTCAAGCAGGGGGGACGCAACCTGCCACCATACGCGTTTAGATAATTTCCCTCTCGAAACGACCAAGGGCATCTTCATCCGCTTTTGTTAAGGTCCAAGCCTCTGCGCCATAACGGAGGACTGGGATGATCAAGGTCTTATATAGTGTCACCTTGGTTTTCCCAGAGAGGGTTCTACTTCTCAACTGCCTCTTGAGCCAAAAGAAACAGCGGTTGGCAAGAGTGATTCTGCATTTTATCTCAGCGCTAATGTTGTCGCCGGTCATCGGTGAGCCAAGGTAGACGAATTCCTTGACCACTTCAAAGTTTTATCCACCCATGGTGACGTTCTGGCCAATACGTCGATGTTGCCCGTCTCTTTTAGATGAAAGCTGATATTTGGTTTTACCCTCATCAACCTTGAGACCCATTTTAGCCGCTTCTACCTCAATGCTTACAAAGGCTTCATTGACGTCTCGCTGTGTCCGTCCAATTACGTCAATGTCGTCGGCGTACGCAAGCAATTGCGTAGACTTGAAATAAATTGTACCTCTTAAGTTGGCCAGTGAGTCTTGCACGGTCTTTTCAAGCACGATGTTGAAAAATTTGCATGACAGCGCGTCACCTTGTCTAAATCCTTTTTTAACATCGAAGGTCTCGGTTTGCTCATTACCGACCTTAATGGAGCAGCGAGAATTCTCCACTGTCATCCTGCACAGTCGGATGAGTTTGGCAGGGATGTTAAAACTAGACACGGCTTTGTATAGCTCATCTCTATACACGCTGTCATATACAGCGTTGAAATCGATGAAGAGATCTGCCGCAGCGTAAATATTTACCTAGCCTGAAACCCCACTGATAAGAGCCGATCAGGTTATCCACAAACGGTTTCAGGCGTTCACACAATACGGCAGAGAAGATCTTATATGCGATGTTAAGGAGACTTATTCCCCAATAGTTGGCGCAGTTATCCTTTCTTATGGACCGGGCAAACGATGCTGAGATTCAATTCGGCGGGCATGCTTTCCTCCGACCATACCTTGCAAATGAGATGGTGCATGCACCTTACCAGCTCATCACCAGCTGCCTTAAGAAGCTCAGCAGACAGGCCGTCTGCGCCCGCGGCTTTATTAGACTTAAGTCTTGATATCGCTGCTTTGGTTTCGTCTAGGTCGGGTGGACGGAATTCTCCTACAACGTCGTCTATTACGAATGGCTCATTCTGCCTGACAGCGGTATCTTGTCTATCATCGCCGTTATACAGTCTGCAGAAGTGGTATTTCCAAATCCTCAGCATCGACTGCCACTTTACTACCAGTTCTTTATTTTCATCCCTGCAGGCGCCGCTCTGGCTTTGTAGCCATGGCATGTTCGTTTTACCTTATTGTAAAACCTACGGGCGTCATCCCTCCATCTCACGCTTTCCGTGTTCTCTCTTGTTTTTTTCTGAAAAGCGTGTGTTCCTCTCTTCTCTCCTGCTCCTAAATTTCGCGAGCAGCTCTCGTCCGTCGTTGCAGCATGGCTTTATATGCCTCTGGTTTTACCTCATGGGCTTGTTCGCATTGTTCATCGAACCAGGGGTTTCTAGGTGGTGGCGGCTTGAAACCCAGCACCTCTGAGGCAGCGTCTCTGATGGCGCTCTGGCAATGCGCCCATTCCTGCTCTATTGTTGGTGCTGCTGTGGGCGGATTTGGAGAGAGCTTGGAGGAGACACGATCGGCAAAGATTCTGGCAGTCTCTTACGATTGTAGCTTTCCGACGTCAAACTTACGTAGTTCTACCCGACTCCTAAGCATTCTTGATATCCTCATGCGTACATTGGCTACAACAAGGTAGTGGTCCGAGTCGATGTTGGCCCCTCAGAAGGTTCGTACATCGAGAATACTGGAGGAGTGTCTGGCGTCGATCGCAATGTGATCAATGTGGTTGGTGGTCGATTGATCAAAAGACCGACAGATACCTTTGGGGATGTTGAGATGGGGGAATCGCGTGCTTGCTACAAGGAGGTTACGCCCCGTTAGGAAATCGATTAGCCTAAGTCCGTTGTCGGATGTGGTGTTATGGAGGCTTTGCTTTCCTATGATCGACTCAAATATGTCTATGTGTCGTAGCCGGGACATTGGGCATATGTTCTGTCTAGGAGATCGTAGAATTCTTCTTTGAGTCGATCGATTTTCTTCCGTTGGGTCATGAGCGCATATTAAGCTAATGTTTCCAAATTTAGCTTTGATGCGGTTTGTTATGAGGCGTTCGCATATATCTCGGAAGCTTAAGACGTTTTGTCGGAGTCTTCCTCTAATAACGAATCTGCACCCGAATAGGCGCTGATTGTTCTCCTTGTAGCAGTTCCCGTAGTAGATGTCACCGTTTTTCATCAGTCTTTTAACTGGTCCATCTCATCGCACTTCTTGAAGCGCGGTTATATCTGCTTTATAGCAGTTGAGGGTTTGCTCCAAATGGTCGCCTGCACCCGGCCTGTTAAGGGACCTCACATTCCAGGTGCAGACTCTCAAGTCCGTTAGTCGTTTGCAGGGGTCGTCAGCTTTATATCCGTCCGTATCCGAGGCTTGTGGTTGCTTCTGAACAAGTAGGTTTTTACGTGACAGGGATGTTACCCCTAAGCACATCCCCCAACCTGGAGGGCAAGGTTCCTCTTTCCCCAAGAACAAGGGATTGGGTCGCTGCACACATTGGTTCACTACCTGGCGGATGCCAGGCTAGCTATCCATGGGGGGCTACGCGCAAGCTGTGTGTCAACTTGGATTGAGCAGGGACAGAGATCGAAGCTGGCGTTTGCCATGTTAAACGCGATCAACTTCTTCTGTTTGCTCGCTCCCTCCCCCCTGAATGTGAAGAATGCTTAATTATTTAAAGCACAGTCGCATACGTACAGGCAAAAATGAAGTCTATTTTGTATGGAGAATTTAAAAACCTTATATCTTCGAAACTAGACAATTCCGACCTTAAACATTTATATCGGAATTCTTTGAAAAAATCCTAATCCAACCCCTTATTATGTTATTTAAGATACAAATATAACAGTTTCTGGAAACATTGAAAGACTAGAAATGAAACGGCAAGCGAAGCGTTTTATTTTATACCAAGAGTATAATGATATCTATATATTATCTATATATTAATACGTGAAGCAGAAACTTTGTACCCCTTTTTACGAAAATCGCGTGAACGGAGGAGTATGAAATTTCGCACACTTATAGTTTATATATAGAAGGAGTGCCGAATGCTAATATTTTTTTTAAATTATGCATAAAAAATACATTTAATCAATAAAAAAATATTACACACACTACCATGTATTTGACACACACCCTTTTGTTTATCTATATATTAATGTATGTATTCCTTACACGGACTCACGTGCCCGACATTCACCCTAAGCAGTCAACCACTGCTTATCGTTCTACTCTACGCATACACCCACACATCACTGCCTGCAGATTTTCCAACACCATACCCGATCAACAAAAACAAAGCTCAGGCAACAAAATATAACAGGAAATAGGTAATTCGGGTTGTAAAATGTATGATTGGACAGAACGAATTTGTTTTCCCTCCTTTTTCTTCTTGCTGGTTCAAAGATCTTTTTCTATTTTTTATTATTGTGGTGGCTACTAAGAAGAAGAAGTGAATTTGAGAGATACATTTAAATGTGCACGAAATGTCATTCCAAAAGTATTTTATAGTTATGATTGTGGATTAATGGATTCAGAATGCAGGTTTTGCAATGCGAAACATTTTGAATCTGAAGTCACTTTAGGTGACAGAACTGCATTCACTTCATGTTGTCATAAGGGTAAAGTAATATTACCGCCCCTTAGTCAAAATGAATATTTTAAATCATTGTATGATGGACTTATTTCAAATGAACCTTCAATAAAAAGTAAGTCAAAAAACTATTTTGAAAATGTTCGCAAATACAATTCATCATTTGCTAAGGTTAGCTCAGAAGCTCAGAAGTTATATTTTTATGATGTTGACACTGCTATCAATTATAGATACCGAGAACATTTTAATCAAACATGTAACAAGAACATAATGCGCGAATTATCTCTCGAATTGGAACGCAGTAATCGTCGAAATCAAAATAAAGAAATTTGTATGCTTATTAAAGTAAATCATGATTTAGGTCTACGCCGTTTCAATGATGCTGTTCAAACTGATGTAGCAGTAATATTTAGTACAGTTGATGGTGAGCCACCTTTTGAACGAAATATGATTTCATTTTCAAAAGTTAATGATGTCATTAAAAATATCTCAGTTTTGGATTCATCATTAGATCCTTTGGCGTATCCACTACTTTTTCCGAACGGTGGTACTGGGTGGCATATCAATATTACTCATAATGCACCAACTATATCTAATTCAACAGCGCCCAGAAATAAATTAACCATGCTTCAGTATGCAGCCTATCGACGTGCAATTAGAGAAGATTTAGCCTGTTACACCATTCACAAAAACTATGCTTGCAGTGGATACTTGATATGTACATATGTGAGAATAGAGGGCTCACGATTACATTTCATTCGACAAAATCAAACAATTCTTAGGTCTGAAGTTTACAACAATTTAACAGACTACTTAGAATCGAACACCAATACCAGTAATGTTGGGCGTAGAGTAATCTTATCATCTTCGTTCAATGGATCTCCAAGAAATATGTATTTCTGAGGCTTAACATCGAAGAAGCATCCTTTAATAGAGCTCTATTCGAAATTGATGATATTTTGAATTTTCATAATTTGTCATGTCAGATACTTGGTTAACCAGTTCCTATATACTCGCAGAGAATAGAGGAAGCAAATACTATTCATATAATAGAAGAAGAGGTGCTGTTTTGTGAGTATTATAAAACTACAAATATTGAATAGCGTAATCTCATTGATCAAGTGATTCGTGAAATTTTGTACCATGATACAGGATCCAATGTTTTTTGTTTAACCGCTCATGCAAGTTGTGGCAAAACATTCACTCAAACAGCAATTATTCACAAATTAAATTCGCTTAGTCTTCGTTGTATTGCAACTGCGTTCAGTGGCATAGCTTCAACTTTATTACCCGGAGGTAGGACTCTACACAATGTGTTTAAATTGCCCATACCCATTTTAGAAAATTCTGTAGCAAATATTACTGCAAACAGTAGCGATGGTCGCTACATAAATTCATCATCATTGATAATTATTGATGAAGTTTCGATGTGCCCTTTGCAAGTGCTAAAAATCATAGATAGATTATTGCGGGATCTATGCGATGAAAATGATAAACATAAACTTTGGAGGAAAAACGATACTTCTGTGCGGTGATTTTCGGCAAATCTTACCAGTTATACCACATGGATCACGTGGAACTTTAATTGAAAATTGTGTCACAAGTTGGCATGAATTTCTTTATTTTCATAAAGTTACGTTTACTCGAAATATGAAATAGAATTTGTAGAATTCTTAAAAAATTGGTAATGATGAGGCCCCACATTTCCCTCAGTTTGGTGATAATGTTATCGAAATACCTCAACAATTAATAGGAGATAAAAATAATATTATTGATGAGGTGTATGGAACATCTTGCAGCTCTGCTAGTCAGGTCCTACTTCCACCTCCTCGTGGTGCCATCTGGAAATTTCCTTTAAAGGGAAATTACTGACGGAAGAGGCCGAATGGCGAGTATCCTGCGCCACCAAACAGGATTAGTGTCGGTTGGGCTATGGTCTAGCGAACCATAACCGTAAAACCACTAATTGCTCAGAAACAAAAAACAGCCTCGGATAATCAAACGGAACGGATCTATGTTGACGACCCTTTAAGAAAACAAAAACCAAACAAGAACCTTCGGTTCTGTGCGTGGAATGTTAGGTCCCTAAACAGACCACGTGCGGCCGAACAACTTGCGGACGCCCTAGACCGCTATAAAGCGGACATAACCGCCATCCAGGAAATGCGATGGAATGGAGCGGGTAAAAAGCGGATGAAAAACTGCGACATTTACTACGGTGACTGCTATAGGGAGAGAAGACAGAGACTATTTGGATGCGGAATTGTTGTTAGAGGTGGACTAAGACATAAAGTCATAAGTTTCCAGTATGTGAGTGAACGCCTCATAACGATCCGCATCAAGGCAAATTTCTATAACATCAGCCTCATATGCGTCCATGCCCCCACGGAAGACAAGGATGACTCAATCAAGGATGATTTCTTTGATCTCCTAGACAGAACATATACCAAATGCCCCAGCTATGATACCAAAATCATACTAGGAGATTTTAACGCTAAGCTGGGTAAAGAAAGCATCTTTGAGCGGGTCATCGGCAAACACAGCCTACATGACACCACATCCGATAACGGACATAGGCTGATCGACCTTGCCACGGGGCGAAATCTTCTTGTAGCCAGCACACGATTTTCCCACCTCGATATACACAAAGGCACCTGGCGGTCGCCAGATCAATCAGTCACCAACCAGATTGACCACATCGCGATTGACGTCAGACACTCCTCCACTATGCTTGATGTTCGCACTTTCCGAGGAGCGAACATCGATTCAGACCACTATCTCTTAGTAGCCAAGATACGTCAGCGCATAACACGAACACCGCGGAGTAAAGTTAGAACACCAAGCTATGACGTCGGAAAGCTACTATCGCCGGAGATCGCCAGTGCTTTTGCCAACCGCGTCTCCCTTAAGCTCTCCGATACACCGCAATCCTCCACTCAGTCAGTAGAGCAACAATGGAGCCTGTGCAAGCAAGCCATGAAGAGCACAGCAACGGAAGTGCTGGGCCTTAAAGCTCCACCACGACGAAACACCTGGTTCGATGACGAGTGTAGAAGGATTCATGCGGAAAAGCAGGAGGCATACAAAGCCTCACTACACAAAAAAACAAGAGCGGCCCGTGAGCTCTACGAGCTTAAGAGAAGGGAGGAACATAAGCTTCTCAAGAGAAAAAAGAAAGAGCACGAGAAGCGGGCGATTGAAAACTTGGAGAGGTGCTATTGCAGGCACGACGTTCGAAGATTTTATCAGCGGATAAAACGAATGTCTCAAGGCTATAAAGCCCGAACGGAGGCCTGTAAGGATGAGAACGGACACCTAGTAGTAGAATCGCAGTCGATGCTGAGAATTTGGAAAAACCACTTCTGCAGACTGTATAACGGCGATGACAACCAACATACCGCCGTCAGGCAGAATGATCCATTTTTTAACGACGAAGATCGCAGAGAATTCCGTCTCCCTGACCTCGACGAAGTTGAGATTGCCATGTCGAAACTCAAGTCGAATAAAGCTGCTGGCGCAGATGGACTGTCTGCTGAGCTCTTCAAAGCGGCTGGGGGTGAGCTGGTTAGGAGCATGCACCGGCTCATCTGTAAGATATGGTCAGAGGAAAGCATGCCCGAGGAATGGAGTCTCAGCATTGTTTGCCCGATCCACAAAAAAGGAGGTCCCTTTGACTGCGCCAACTATAGAGGAATAAGTCTCCTTAATGTCGCATACAAGATCTTCGCTGCCGTTTTGTGTGAGCGCCTGAAGCCATTCGTAAACAAGCTGATAGGTCCTTATCAGTGTGGCTTCAGGCCAGGGAAGTCCACCATCGATCAAATCTTCACACTACGGCAGATCCTGGAGAAAACCAATGAGTTTCAAGTCGATACGCACCATCTATTCGTCGACTTCAAGGCCGCATACGACAGCGTAATTAGAGACGAGCTATATAACGCCATGTTTACTTTTGACATCCCTGCGAAGCTCGTCAGACTATGCAGGATGACCTTGGAAAATGCTCGCTGCTCCATCCGAATCGGTGAGCACCTTACCGATAGTTGTGATGTCAAAAAAGGATTTAGGCAGGGCGATGCGCTGTCGTGTGATTTCTTCAACATCGTATTGGAAATGATTGTGCAAAAATCACAGGCCAATACAAGAGGCACAATCTTCTTCAAATCCTCGCAACTCCTTGCATACGCCGACGACATTGACATAATAGGTAGATCGCAGCGAGATGTCAATGAGGCGTTTGCGAGTATTGAGATGGAGGCGGCAAAAATTGGTTTGGCAGTTAATGAGGGCAAGACTAAATATCTGCTGTCATCGAAAAAGGACATTTACCACCGACGTCTTGGACAGAACGTGCATATTGGCAGATATAAGTTCGAGGTAGTTAAGGACTTCATATACCTCGGCTCCGCGGTGACTTGGAACAACGACACCAGTTTCGAAATCAAGCGCAGAATTACTCTTGCCAACCGCTGCTTCTTTGGGCTCAAGAGGCAACTGAGAAGTAGAGCCCTCTCTCGTACGACCAAGTTGACCTTATATAAGACCTTAATTATCCCGGTCCTGTTATACGGCGCAGAAACATGGACTTTATCTAAAGCGGATGAGGAAATCCTTGGTCGTTTCGAGAGAAAGATTCTGCGTTCGATTTTCGGTCCCATAAACACAGAGGAGGGTTGGAGGAGAAGATTCAATCACGAACTGTACGGGTTGTACAGCGACATGAGTCTGGTCAGGCGTCTACGGATCCAACGCCTAAGATGGCTAGGCCATGTAGAGCGAATGGACACCACAGCTCCAGCCCGTAGAGTCTTTGAATCCAACCCCGAGGGACGAAGAAATAGAGGACGGCCGCACCTAAGGTGGCGCGCACAGGTGGAAGGGGACCTCAACCAACTGGGCGTGCGGCATTGGAAAAGACTAGCGAAAGATCGTGCTAGGTGGAGAGGCATGTTGGTTGAGGCCCAGGTTCACCCCGAACTGTAGCGCCCGTTAAGTAAGTAAGTAAGTATGGAAATATTTCCGAAAACATAGTCACAGAAAATTACAGAAAATGTATTGAACTCCGTTATTTTAGCACCTACAAATGATGATTGTACTTTGATAAATACTGCTATACTTAATCAAATTCCTGGTGAACAGCGAACGTATTATAGCTATGTATGATAAAATAATTTGTGATAATGACAATGCCATCAATAACTATCCGGTAGAGTTTTTTAAATTCTTTGACTATTAGTGGTTTACCACCACATAAGTTAGTATTGAAAGTTAATTACATCGTTTTGCTAATCACAAACTTAAATACAAAGGAAGTATTAGTCAATGGAACAAGAATGCGCATCAAATTTATGTATCGAAATGCAATTGATTGCGAAGTTTTAACTGGGACCGCACGCAGTAAGAGAATTTTGATTCCACGTTTAAATTTAACATACTCCGGAACTATGTTACCATTTAATCTTCAAAGAACTCAATTTACTATAATACCTGCATTTGCGATGACAATAAATAAGTCTCAAGGACAAACATTCGAAAAAATTGGAATTTTATTGAATAGGCCAGTTTTTACACATGGGCAATTGTATGTCGCAGCAAGTAGAGTTCGATCATTCGACGGTTTGAGATTTTATATTTCCGAATATAACGGTCAAGGACATTTAGCAAACGATGAAAGAGTTTTTACAAAAAACATCGTTTACAGAGAAGTTTTGTATCATTAAGTAAATTATCGAAATATGAACATCTGTCAAGTTCAATGGACAGCATTTTTTTTATCGGATTGTTTCTATGTTTCAATAAAAAAAAAAGGAATATTCTTTATTTTAATCATTTGGATTTTATTATTTAAATTTCATATAATTTGTTTGAAAAAAATAGGCAAATTAACAGTGTAACCTTGGTGAAATCTGTAATTATAGAAGTAGTATAGTATTTGACAATAGAAACTTAATATTATTTAAACTTATAAGTTAAATTAATTATAGTCGAATTTCGACCACTGGGCGACCACTAGTACCTATTTAATGTGTGTAACATACATATATCTCGCTGTTTGAGGCTTACAACGATGTAAACCAATACCGTAATGTTTACCAAATGACACAAAGTGACAGTATCTAATCAAGGAACAAATACCTGCTGATCCATGTCAATGACTATAACTGCAGTGCCCTATAATTGGATTGATGCTTAAGATCTCTTGTGTTTACAGGAAACCATAAATGGCAGTTTTGAATTCATAGTAGTGACAATGATGATAGACCACATTTATTCAGTGCGTCGAGAGTGAAAACGTAAGCAAGGAGAACGTTTTTAAATAGTTTTGTGTACGCATGTTGCACGCAGCATTTCGTAAGGTAATTCTTCTTCTTATGTGGTACTACAGTTCGGGGTGGACCTGGGGCTTAACCAACAAACCTCTACAGCCAGCACGATATTTTACCAGCTGCCTCCAGTTGCGCACACCAAGTTGTTTAATGTCCATCTCCAGTTGTTTGCGCCATCTCAGTCGAGGGCGTCCTCTATTGCGTTAGTCCTATGGCTCAGATTCATAGACTCTTCGAGCCGGACCTGTGTTGTTCAAACGCTCTACATGGCCTAGCCATCTTAAGCGTCGTATCCTTAGACGCTTGACTAGGCGCCTGCCTAGTTGTTGTATCTTCTCCATATGCCATCACCGCAAACAGGACTAAAAATAGCACGCAGAACTTTCCTCTCGAAAAGACCAAGAGCTTGCTCATCCGTTTTCAATAGCGTCCATGCCTCTGCGCGATAGTCCAAGATTTTTATGTTTTTTTTTTTTAAGTTCGCGCAGGTTCAAGGGTTTTAAACTCTTATATTGTATATCACACAACTTGAACGGAGTGCAGTAGTTTTGGATCGTAGATGTTCGTTCACTGTTCGAGAGAGGGCTCTATTACTCAATTGCCTCTTGAGCCCAAAGAAACAGCGATTGACAAGTGTAATTCTGCGTTTGATTTCGGTACTGATTTTTAGGGTTCCGTACCCAAAGGTAAAATGGAACCCTATTACTAAGACTTCACTGTACGTCCGTCCGTCCGTCCGTCCGTCTGTCACCAGGCTGTATCTCATGAACCGTGATAGTTGTATGTATGTATGTTGGCGTTACAGTCCATGAAGAACCTGAGCCGAGCTTCTCTCAATCACCCATGTTGTGTGTGATTTCATTTTCACATAGGTGAAAGGGACCTGCAGTTTATTGCCGGTTCCGAACGGCGAATTTCGAGAAGCTTTTCATGACAATTTTACTACAGGGGGTTTTGTCAGAACCCCGCTGAGGAGAAACACTATGAAAAAACACGTTCGATGACATGGCTGTGTCGGGATTCGCTCCCGAGTCATCGGCGTCAGAGGCCAACACACTACCCACTGCGCCACGGTGCTCTCGTGATAGATAGACAGTTGAAATTTTCACAGATGATGTATTTCTGTTGCCGCTACCACGACAAATACTAAAAACAGAACAAAATGAATATTTAAGGGGGGCTCCCATACAACAGACATGATTTTCATTCAAGAAATCCCCTTGGTCAGATACTGAACTAAGGTTAGTCGACAATATCCCACAACCAGTAGCAAACTTCCCAGTTTTGATCTCTTTTGTGTCTTTGATGAATTAATCCTAGCTGCAAACCTTTTTCCCATATTTCCCATTATTGTTATTCACCTTTTCACATCGTTGCTGTCAAGTAAGAAATTGATTTGAATTCAATGGACACTTTGATGATCAACTATATCTCATCATGAAGATTTTTGATTATCAAAGTAATATGCCGATAACCTGCCTGCAACCAAGATCTGTCATCATACAAAAAATGTGATTTAATGTGATGACTGATGAGGTAACATATTTATATATACAGATGGTACGGAACCCTTTGTGGGCGAGTCCGACTCGCTCTTGGCCGGTTTTATTTATTGCGGACTCGACGTAGACAAAGTGCTTTTCTACCTCAAAGTTTTTGCTGCCCATTGTGACGCTCGGCCGAGAAGTCGTTGTTGAATGTGCTTCCTTGATAACGGCATATACTTTGTCTTGCCATCGTTTACCGCCATACCCATTTTGGCCACCTTCGCTTCGATGTCAACAAACGCTTCAATATTATCTGCGTAAACCATCAGCTGAACGGATATTCCGAAAGGAAGATCGTGCCTCTAGTGTTAACCTTTGAGTTTCTTCCATTTAGGATGCTGGAGAAGTGTCTGTAGTCGGTCGTAACGTGACTAATCGGGTTGACAGTCGACTGATCTCTGGTCGATGTTGAGATGCAGGAATCTTGTGCTGGCTAAAAGGAGATTCAAAGGAAGTAAAATAGTCGATGTCCGTTTTCGGAGGTGGTGTCGTGTAGGCTATGTTTGCCGATGACTCGTTCAAAGATGCTTTCCTTACCCAGCTTAGCATTGAAGTCTCTTAGTACAATTTTGATGTCATAGCTGGGGCATTGGGGGGCATTGCATGCGTTCTGTCTAGGAGATCGTAGAACTCATCTTTGGCGGAGTCATCCTTGCCTTCCGTGGGGGCGTAGACGCAGATCAGGCTGATGTTACAAAATTTAGCCTTGATACGGATTATTATGAGGCGTTCGCTCACATGCCGAAAGCTTAGGACTTTTTGCCTTAGTTCAGCTCGAACAACAAATCCGCATCCAAACAATCGTTGCCCTCTCTCCCTATAGCAGTTGCGTAGTAAATATCGCAGTTTTTCATACGCTTTATACCCGGTCCATTCCATTGCATTTCCTGGATGGCGGTTATGTCCGCTTTATAGCGGTCTAGGGCGTCCGCAAGTTGTTCGGCTGCACGTGGCCTGTTTAGGGACCTAACATTCCACGTACAAAACCGAAGATCATTGTCCTTTTTTCGTTTTTTGCAAAAGTCGTCAACATAAATCCGGTCCGTTATATCCGAGGCTTGTGGTGGTTTCGGAGTAGCCCAACTGACTAATCCTATTTTTGGCGCAGGAGGCTCGCCATTCGCCCTTCCCCGTCTGCATTTGCCGTAGGAAATCCCCAATCACGAGGAGGTGGGGATGGGACTTACTAACATACTAACGGTGACGTTAGTATGTAATAAATAATTAATTAAACAAAGACTCACCTCGCTCGTTTATGTTGCTGCTTCCTCAAGTCGTGTGGTGCGCATTTGCATCGCACCCTATTGTTATTCACCACAGATTCACCAAGTTGGCCGGAGGGGGAGAACTTGGTTGATCGTGGGCTAAATAGGCCGAGGCAATCCAGATCTTGAGGGAGCTGCCCTCGACACTAATAGCCCTGATGTCCTGGTCAATGTAGGATGAGCGCCATCTAAGTAAGTAAATATGTATGTACATACCATATGTGTATATATTATCCTGAGTGCCAAGGTGACAGATATTGCAATTGTTATATGGAAAATTAACTAACTCTCTACCATTATCTGTAATTGAAAAACGATGTCAATAAGCTATTTGTTCATCATACAACGTTCATTAGATCATTTCCCCACTCTATATACGAGTATCTTGAACTTAATTGATGCCCCATGCAGTGTGTCAGTTGGTAAAAGGAAAAGCAATAAAGCCGCATTTAAACGAATCATATTATTTGTTTACACTTCGCTACAGATAATGCACAGTAGATCCATCCACTTCGCACTCAAGTATCGCCGTCTAATTTAAATAGATTGTTCTAATTGAAATGTGCTATGATAGTCGGAACACGTGAGTCGATGACAAATTCCCGAGATTACCCATTTTGCGTTTGTCTGTTTGCCTTCCTAGCCGACAATGACGATAAGACAGTATTTACTTGCTCGTATACAATTACTTACTAATTGATGCGTCGGAAGCTATAAAACACAACTGAGCTTGTTTTAACGCCATCCGATTTTATTTTCAAAAGTCTGTAAACTCAGGTTGCCTTTAAGTTAGATTGAGAAGTGCATCACAGTGTCAAAAGTCCATCAATGAGATACAGCATAAATAATAGATGAAACTGAAATATCCGCATTTGCATCTACGAGTATGTACATAGTTAAGCATTGCTCTTTGGAAAGTATCTCTGGAGAAAGAGAGACGCGAACTATGCGACGACAGTGGGGGCTTAAGCAATCACTTGTGGTATTGTAGCTCGATGATGTTTATGAAGGTGCAAGTTGCGGCAAACCACCCTAGAGGAGGAATCCATTTACAATACGTCTGCTGCCGGGGTTAGTTAGCTTGGCGATAGTGTCGGTTACGGGAGTTCATTCGAACAAAAAGATATAAAGCTGCATTAAATACATACATATTGTGGCTATTTAAATATTTACAATTGAATATTTGACAACAATAACTACAATGGAAGACCCTAGTTTAAAGGTAGGAATCTCGGCGATTGGAATGCCACAGACAATTAGACTCCCAATTTCGTTGTTGGTTCAAAACTGATTTACCTGCGGTTAATAAAAATGATGACGTGAGTTGGGTTGTGTATTCGGTTTTAATCTCATATTACGAGGTTTCTTTTTTCTTTTTTGTCAGTGTTTTTAGAAAACGAATAAGCCTTCCGCCTGCTCGTTCTATTAAGATGTATCAAACTTATAAAAATCATTTAAACAAACTAGTGAGTAATTGAGTGACTTGTGCTCGAATTGTTAAAAGACAAAAACATTAAATAGAATGGTACCCAGCAGTGCTCCAGATACATATGTACATCAATGTGATTTCAGATTTGCAATTTATTTCAATATTTTTTTCCAATATTCCATATTTCGGAATCGCTGGATTAAAAGTTGGAACGTTCATTTTTGACCTATTTTTTTAGTGACAAAGTGACGGCTGGCATTTAAATGTACGGTGTTCTTAAGTTTCGTTCCGGAAGTTACCTCATATTGCTGTTGGTCCAGCATCCCTTGTCGACTAATCGCTGTTAATATTTTAACGGATGTTGACGCCCAGAGTATTCTTTGTACGTAGCTAGGGCATTCTTAGCAATTTATCACTTTCGTCACGTTGATTTGAAAACGACCTTATGAGGAAAGCTATACTTTGGTTTTACTTACTTACTTACTTATCAGGCCAACGATCCAAGGAGGATATAACCCTGAGCTATAGATGCCTTCCATCCTTGACGGTCCCGGGCACGCTGCTTCCAGTTATCAAGACCAAGATGTTTACATCTCCGATTAGTAGCTTTTTATACCGGAGGTTCGGTCTTCCTCTTTTTCTTGAACCAGGAGGCTCGGAGTCGAAGACCCTCTTAGCCGGAGCGTTGATTTCCATGCGCTCGATGGGGCCGAGTCAGTGTAGTCGACGGATCTTTGCCTTCCGGACTACATCCACATCTTTGTACAGCTCGTAGAGTTCGCGGTTTTGTCCTCTTCTCCATTCACCTTCCTCACAGACAGGACCAAATATCCGGCGCAGAATTGTTCTCTCGAAAGAACCTAAAATCAGCTCCGCTGTCCTGCTTATCGTTCAGTTTTCGGCTCCGTACGGCAAGACTGGCAGTATGAGCGTTTTGTAAAGCATGGCTTTGGTTCTTCGAGTGAGGAGTTTTAACCCAAGTTGTTTGGATAAACCGAAGTAGATGTCCATTGTGGTGTCGTTTGTGGAGTTTACATTTGCCCCGAGGTTGATAAACTCCTTAACAATCTCGAAATTATAGCTGTCAATCGTTTTATTTTGTTCCAGGTGGTGAGCGACGGATCCGTTTTTGCTTGACAGCATGTACTAGCAGCTGGATGGACTTGTAGGAGATAGTGCCTTCCCTGTTAACGCCTGCCCGTCGCACTATTTGCTCCAGGTTGAAGGAGTCGCATGATTTCTCCTTGCCGAAATCCGGTGCATGTTTCAAACGGTTCCAAAGTCCTAGAACCAAGTTGCACGGTGCATCGCGTATTTTTTAGCGTGGCGCGACACAACTGGATCAGTTTTCAAGGGATCCCGAATTCGGCCATCGCACCAAACAGTTCTTCACGATGAATGCTGTCGTATGCGGCTTTGAAATCGATGAAAAGATGGTGTGTATCGATTCGAAACTCGTTGGTCTTTTCCAGGATTTGTCGAAGTGTGAAAATTTGGTCTTTAGTTGATTTGCCGGGCCGGAAGCCGCACTGGTAGCTGCCGATTAGTGCGGTGCAAAATAGTTTTAGACGTTCACACAATACGCTGGACAGGATCTTGTATGCGACATTGAGCAGGGATATACCTCTATAGGTCTTGCAAGAGGTAGGAACGCCTGGTATTCCAGTCGTCGGGCATGTTTTCATCTTCGCAAATTCTGCAGATGATCTGGTGCTTGCTCCCTACCAGAACAGGCATGCTTTCATCTTCCCAAATTCTGCAGATGATCTGGTGCATGCTGCTTACCAGAACTATGCCGCCAGCCTTGAAGATCTCTGATGGCAAGCCATCTGAGCCTGCGGCCCTGTTATTCTTCAGCTTCTGAATAGCTGTGCCGATTTCTTCGATGCTGCGTGGGAGGACTACTTCAGCGGCTGGAGTTGGGATTTCCTCGGTCCCTACCACTCTCTCTTGATCATGCTCGTTAAGCAGCTGCTGAAAATGTTGCTTAAATACATCCACTATTCCCTGCGGGTCGGTGACAAGATTACCCTCGCAGTTTCGAACAGCCTGGGTGTCCTTTTTGAAGCCTCCTGCAAGGCCTTTGGCTTTCTTGTAAAAGGCTCGTATTTTATGTCTATCCCTAGACTCCTCGATATCCTTGAGCTGGGAGGCTGCGAAGATTCTTTTCTTTTGTCGCAGTAGTTTTTTTCTCCTCCCTTCTTCTGGCTCGGTACTCTTCATGCGCTGCTCTGGTTTTCCTCTGCAGCACCTTTTGGTACGCCTCGTCGGTTGCTGCCTTTTTCTGCTCACACTCGCCATCATACCACGGGTTTCTTGTCGGTGGTGGTAGGTACCCTAAGGTGGTTTCCTGATCGGCTGAGCGGCAATGCAGCCACATATTATTGGCATTTGTGTTCGACGTAGGCATACCGTAGAGTCTTTCGCTCAGATGCTTCCTGTAGACTCTGGTAACCTTCGGTGTGCTCAGGCGCCCAATGTCAAACCTCCCTCTGGTGGGCTGGTGCAGGTTTCTGACATTGGACAGTCGAGCTCTGAGTCTTGCTGCTACGAGGAAGTGGTCAGAGTCGACATTTGCCCCTCTGAATGCTCGCACATCCAGGATGTTTGACGAGTGCCTTGCGTCAATGAGCACATGATTTGGTTGGCGGTTCGACCGTCCGGAGATCGCCAGGTTGCTGTGTAGATTCGCTTACGAGGGAATTTTGTGCTACTTATCACCGCATTACGAGCTGTCGCAAAGTCCGTGAGTCGAAAGCCGTTATCTGTTGTTATGTCGTGGAGGCTGTGCTTTCCGATCACTCCGCCAAGGGTGTTTTCCTTACCGATTTTGGCGTTGAAGTCCCCGAGAATGATTTTAACACCGTATTCCGCACAAGCTCCGTAGGCGTTGTCCAGGAGGTCATAGAAATCCTCCTTGATAGGGTCTTCAGCCTCGTCGGTAGGGGTGTGTGCGTATATAAGACTTCTTCTTCTTTGGTGGCGTTAAAGCCCATGAAGGACCAGAGCCCAGCTTCTTTCAACCACCCGTGTTGTGTGTTATTTATTTTCCACACAGGTGAAAGGGACCTACAGTTTAATGCCGATTCCGAACGGCGTGAGTCGAGAAGCCTTTTCATGGCAAGTATACTACGGGGGGATTTGCCAGTACCCCGCCGAGGAGGGAAGCCGGGAAATAAACATTCGATGGCGTTGGCGTTATCGGGATCCGAAGTCGCTCATCGTGCGTCAGAGTCCAACACACAAACCACTGCGCCACGGCGTATATAAGACTGATGTTATAAAATCTGCCTCTGATGCGGATCACAGTCAGGCGATCACTTATAGGTTTAAAGTCGATGACCTTCGACCTTAACCGCTTTCCCACGACAAATTTGCATCCCAGTAAGTGCAATCTTTGTTGACAGCTGTAATAAATGTCGCAATTTTTCCTCCTCATCATACCGTTTCCTATCCAACGTATTTCCTGGACCGCAGTAATATCCGCCTTGTACTGCGTGCGGATTCCTTCTAGTTTATGAGCACCTCCGGGAGTGTACAGGGTTCTGACATTCCAAGAGCATACTCGCAAATCGTGTTCCTTTTTCGTGCGTTGTCGTCGTCGAGTATCCATGCGTGTATCCGAGGCATCTTGCTCATTCCTAACTTAGCCCGCCGTTAGCCCGCCGCACAACTGCCATTCTGGTCGGGGTTTTGTCGCTGCATACGTTTGTTCATCTCCCAACGGTTGTTGAAAAGGCTATCCAAAGGGCGCCGCGAGGAGGCCGTATGTCAACTTGACCCGGGAATTTAAACAGGGATCGTCGCCAGGTTGAGAGCGATCAACAACTTTACCCTGTATGTCCGAGCCCATGCCCTCTTTGGTTTTAAGTAGGGTTAATGTAGGACAGTAGTCAAGCGACTTTCTTCCTCTTTTTCTGGGGCCTCAATAAACATGCCCCTTCAACTAGCCTTTTCCATTGCCGCCCACCCAGTTCGTTAAGGTCCCCTTCCACCTGTCTGCGTCATCTTAAGTGCGGCCGTCCTCTGTTTCTTCGTCCCTCGGGGTTAAATTCAAAGACTGTCCGGGCTGGAACTCTTGTGTCCATTCGCTCTACATGGCCTAGCGATCTTAGGCGTTGGATCCGTAGACGCCTGAGTAGACTCATGTCGCTGTACAGCCCGTAAAGTTCGTGGTTGAATCTTTTCCTCCACCCCGGTCTGCGTTTATAGGACCGAAAATCACACGCAAAATCTTTCATCCACTTATGATAATGTCCACGCCTCTGCACTGTACAGCAGCACCGGGATAATAAGGGTCTTGTATAGAGTCAAATTTTTTGTTCGGTAGAGGGCTCTATTACTCAAATGCATCCTGAGCCCAAGAAACAGCGATCTGGCGTATTGGCCAGAAGGAGATTTCGCCCCGTAGCAAGATCAATCTGCCTGTGTCCGTTATCGGATGTGGTGTAGTGTAGACTATGTTTGCCGATGGTTCGTTCGAAGATGCTTTCCTTACCCAGATTAGCATTGAGGTCTCCTAGTTCAATTTTGATGTCATAGCTGGGACATTTGGCATACGTTCTGTCTAGGAGATTGTGATTGATCAGGCTGATGTTAGGAAATTTAGCATTGATACGGATCGTTATGAGGCATTCGCACACATGCCAAAAGTTTAGGACTTTTTGCCCTAGTCCACCTCGAACCACAAATCCGCATCCGAACAATCGTTGTCATCTCTCTCTATAGCAGTTGCCGCAGTTAAGTTCGCTTTATAGCGGTTTAGGGCGCCCGCAAGTTGTTCGGTTGCACGTGGTCTCTTTAGGGACCTAACATTCTACGTACAGAGCCGAAGATCGTTGTCCTTTTTTCGTCATCAGCATTAATCCGTTCCGTTTTATCCGAGGCTTGTGATTGTTTCGGAGTTTGTTGTTTTTTTACGGCTAAGGCTTACTAGGCCGTAGCCCAACAGGGTAATCCTGTTTTTTGGTGCAGGAAGTTCGCCATTCGACCTTCCCCGGTTTCCATAGGAAATCTCCGAATTGGCACCACGAGGAGGTGGGGATGGAAAGTTGTTTTTTGTTTTTTTTTTACGAGGGCAAGTGTGAAAATCTTCTTAAGATACTATGAGAATCATAACCCGTGCTCATAGTAGTGTGAGATTTCTACTCACTAAAAACACCTCCCTTCGAAAAGTCACATACACGGTCAAGGGCAGGTTGCAGTTTCATAGGTGATCCCTCAACCGATTTGCTCGTTGCAAGAATAGCTGTTTCGTCGGCGAAGGTAGCTAGAATTGAATCTTGCGTTTGCGGTATATCGCAAGTGTAAAGTAGATACAGGAGTGAGCTGAATACACTTCTCTTAATACACTTCCCCGAGGAACGCCAGCCGAAATTACTCTAAAGTCGGAGTACGCACTTCCGTATTTAACGCAAAATAATCTATTCGTCAGGTATGTACTTAAAATATTGGATAGCTTCTCTGGCAAGATTTGTCTTAGTTAAGGCATCAAGCCTTCGTGACACACTTTGTCAAAGGCTTGAGACATGTCAAGAAATATTCAGTGAAAACTTCCGCCTTTTCTTTATCTCCCTTGACCCATTCATTTAGACTTTTTCTTATTGGTGGTTTTTGAATTTGGGGCTTTTTGAGACTTTTGACATCTTTGCATAGAGAGTAGGTTGAATATCTTCCCGCCGTAAAATTTTCTAGATACGGGCCAAGAATTTGGTTTTCAAAATTTATGATCGATTAGTTTGAGTACATTGGATAGTCAATTTGGACGAGTTTTATGCTGCGTGTGCTGGACTTTGTTGCCAACGTTTACGCGCTTTCCGCTTCTCCTTAACTAGATCCCTTATTTCAGGGAGATAATTTACTGCGAAATTAGCTGGCAGTCTTTCTTGGTGGGGAGTGTTATTCCACCCTGCATACTATATTACTTCAACGAATTGGTAAACTTCGACTTCTGGTTCATAAGGTGTTCTTAATGGTACTCTGAGTTGAATACCTTCTTCAACGTCATTCTTAAAACTTTCCCAGTTTGTTATTTTATTGGTAAGCCTAGGTGGGTCAGCCTTTTTTATATAAGAGTATCCTTCATCATTAATATAATAGGTGTGTGGTCATAGGAAAGGTCAAAGCTTTCTGCGAACCGAAATACCTTTAGCAATAAGTAAATCGGTAAGATCAGGTATTTTTGCGAGATCTGCCGGCCAATAGGTCGGCTTACCAGTGGAATAAAAGTTGCAAATACATTCCATACAAGCTTCGTAGCGCGTTTTGCCTCTCTTTGAAATGCTTCCTAAACCCCAAAACGTGTGTTTAGCGTTAAAGCCACCACCACTAAGAAATTTGGTTTCCCCTTGCTTACACGTAATCTGTATACCCTGCGAAGGAATAAGGGAATGATAAGACTTGGAATGAAGGTAAAAGTATTCAATTGAAAAACAGAAAAATGGCCAAAATCAAGTTTGGGGACTCAGGCCGACCTTAAGGGTGGTGTCCATCCTCATTTTCTTTCAAAATTAAATTAACAGCACTTTCGAAAAAGAACACATTTTTATTTTATTTTCGCAATAACATCTGTGTTATGTGTATTTTTGGCTACACAAAATTTTGTGTGATCCTGTTTTTCAAAATATTGTTACGAAATGTAATCCCACTCCGAATAGGGTTCGCCCCACTGGATTGCGAAAACATACAATTGTCTTTTTATCCGAATTAAAACACATACACTTTTCTTGTTTCACCACAGATCAATTATCTGTCCAGCTTCACCACTTTTATTTATTATCCAAAACCGATTGAACACTTTAAACTTTATTACACACACAAACCCTTATTGAAAGCTTTTATTTTCCCACTGTTTTATCGATTGATCACACCGACTCGTCACACGCTGTTCAATTCCAAAAACTGAATGAATGCCGAGGGCGAGCGTTCGCGCTTATATAGCTATCGGTCCATCTTCTCGAATGTTCGCCATCAGAAGTTCCCCTTCGGAAATATCTAGAATGCTCTGACAATTAGCATTACGCCGTTGACAGTTGACATCATTGCAATCTCCGCTTCAAGAGAGCTTTCGAACTTCGACAGCGAAATTCGAACTTAACCGTCGGTTTGTGTCTCCGCAACACTGCTCTCCTCCTAAACTTGTTCGTCCTCGAACAAGCGATTGGATCCTTCTCCGTAATATGGCGCTAACCTCTCTACGTGGACAATCTTACACTTCGCCCGTCTGTTTTCCGTCTGCTGTATTCGGTACACCACGTCGTTTTCGGTTACGAAGTCCTCCCTGCCGCTAGTTGTCGGTAGTACCACGCCGAACTTCAAGTCCGATGGAAGTCGGAGATCAGTTCCAAAAATGGCTTCAGCTGGTGTTGTTGCCATTGAGTTGTGCTGTGCCGACCGGTACGCCATTAAGAAAAGGGGAAGATGTTCATCCCAGTCCTTCTGATCTCCGACGACGACTTTTCTCAAGTATTCCTCCATCGTCCGGTTGAACCTTTCAACCATGCCATCAGATTGTGGGTGTAATGGTGTTGTCCGTGTCCTTCTGATGCCTAGCATGTCACAGAGTTCTGTGAACACCGACTACTCGAAGTTCCTTCCTTGGGCTGAATGCAATTCCATTGGTATTCCATACCGCGCAACCCAGTTGTTCACGAATGCATCCGAAATGGTTTTGGCTTCCTGGTTCGGGATGCAAAACACCTCAGGCCACTTGCTGAAGTAATCGATCACCACCAGCGCGTATTTGTTTCCAGCGTTGCTCGTTGGGAATGGGCCTGCGATGTCCATGGCGATACGTTCGAACGGTGCTCCAACATTGTACTGCTGCATATTTCCCCTAATTTTCCTAACTGGACCCTTTGCCATCGCACACTTTACACACCTTCGAATGAAACGCGTAACCGACTCATGGCATCCTATCCAGTAGAAACGTCTCTTGATCTTTTCTACAGTCTTGTTAACACCAAGATGACCCCCGCTTGGTCCCTCGTGGTATTCTCGGATGACCCCGTCGAATTGTCCTTTTGGAATTACCAGCAGATCGTTTACAATGTTCCCGTCCTCACTTTCCCAACTGCGGTAGAGGCAACCGTTCTTCAGCTTCAAACTCTACCATTGAGCCCAGTAAGCTTTCACGATTGGGCTTTCACTGGATATTTGCTGCTAGCTTGGTCGAAAACCTCGTTCTATGTAGTCGATGATGACTGCCAGATCGGCATCTTCTCGCTGCTTCCTTCCGACCTTCTCGACAGTCCAGGAATCTTCTGACAGCACATGGAAACGACGGATGTCGGTGACCTGTTCCTTGGTTTCGGCACGTGAACAATGTTTGCATTCAACATCGCATGGTCGCCTCCATAATGCATCCGCATTTCCATGACTGCTTCCCTTCCGGTGTTCGATACTGAAGTCATAACTCTGGATTCTTTTTATCCATCTAGCAAGCTGGCCTTCCGGGTTTTTGAACTGCAGCAGCCACCTCAACGCTGCGTGGTCCGTCCTAAGATGAAAAGCTTAGCCATAGAGATATTTCCGGAAATGCTTGACACAGTCAACCACGGCTAAAAGCTCCCTCCTAGTTACACAGTAGTTCCTCTCCGGCTTCGATAGGATCCTACTGTAGTAAGCTATGGCCCGTTCTCGCCCGTCAATCACTTGAGAGAGTACTCCTCCGTCTTCTTTGAACGCAAAAACATCCGACTGCACTTCTCGTTAGGAAAGTATGCGTCTGTCTTCCAATCAGAGATATACGCAATCCTAATGGCCATGCACTATGTTGTGAAGCACAGGTGGAAGGGGGAAAGCATATGCGTCTGTAGTGACAGCCAAGCTGCACTAAAAGCTGTGTGTAACCCCTTAACTAGCTCCAAATTAGTGCTTGAACTCAAGTCCTTCTTGAACAGAGTCGGCAGACTAAATTCATTGAGGCTTGTATGGGTTCCGGGTCACCCCGGGATTCCAGGAAATGAGATCTCCGATGAACTCGCTAGAATGGGTTCAGAGGAGAGCTTCTCAGGACCTGAACCCGCTCTAGGTCTACCTGCGTCCACGGTAAATTCCTACATTAACGATTGTGTATTTAATACACACAACCGTAGATGGAGGGATTGTCCAGGTTGCAGGATGACTAAGCGCGTACGCCCTGATGTCTGCAAAAAATCTGCAGCATTCCTCCTGTCTTTAAGGAGAATCGACTGCAGAAGGCTTGTGGGGGTTATCACGGGCCATTACACTTTTGCCAAGCATCTCTACGTGCTCGGCATCAGTGAGACGCCTACCTGTGCTGCATGTGGCGAAGAGGATGATGACACTGCAGAGCATTTCCTCTGTGATTGTCCCGCCTTTGCTCGCATACGGTGGCGCACCCTTGGAGCCGACGTGGTGTGTGCCGAATCCCTTAGCTCTACATCACTGAAGCTTCTTCAAATTTTTCTCCGGAAAACGGAGAAAATACAGTAATGTAAGGTGTCTGTCTGGAGTACAATGGACCAGTGTTTGCGTCTGAGTGCTCCAGCGGATAGCAGGATAGCAGAAGCCTTCAACAAAAAAAAAAAAAAAAAAAAAAAAAAAAAAAAAAAAAAACTCCTCCGATTCCATGTCCGCTCGCATCGGTGTCCAAAATAAACTTTTCTCCCGGGACAGGATATGCAAGGATCTGCGCACTGCAGAGCAATACCTTCAGGTGAATGAACGCTTCCTCCTGCGGCTTCTCCCACTTGAATGGCCGATTCTTTTTGGTGAGCTTGTGCAAACTGCTGCGAACGTTTGCAAATCCTGGGATGAATCGCCCGTAATATGTGCAAAGTCCCAGGAATGACCTTAGCTCATGAAGATTCTTCGGCCGCGGCCATTCCTTAACCGCTGAGATTTTCTCTTCATCTGTGTGGACTCCTTCTGCAGTCACCACATGTCCCAAGTACTTCACTCCGTTTTGGAAGAGCGAACATTTCTTCGGGCTCAATTTCAGTCCGGCTGCTTGAATACGCTCCAGTACCTATTCAAGCTTCCTAAGGTGATCGTCGAAATTCTTGCCCATGACAATTATGTCATCCAGATAGACAAGGCAAGTCCTCCAGTGAAGTCCTCTTAGCACCCGGTTCATAAGTCTTTCGAATGTGGCTGGTGCATAGCAAAGATCGAAGGGCATCGCAGAGAATCGCCACAACTCTCCCCCGGCGGTGAACGCGGTCTTTTCCTTGTCTTGCTGGTCAAGCTCTATTTGCCAGTATCCACTTTGCAAGTCCAGCGTCGAGAACCACTTTGCACCAGATAGTGTGTCCAGGGTGTCGTCAATTCTCGGTAAAGGATAGCTGTCCTTCTTCGTGACGTCGTTCAGCTTCCTATAGTCCACGCAGAATCGGGTGCTTCCATCCTTCTTCTTAACTAGCACTACTGGCGAACTCCATGGGCTTTCAGATGGTTCGATCACGCCCTCCTTTTCCATATCGTCGATTAATTTGATCACCTCGCCTTCTTTCGCCAAAGGTACCCTCCTCGGTGGTTGCCGGATCGGTCTAGAGTCCCCTGTGTCTATTCTGTGCTTCACAATTGATGTTCTTCCACAGTTCTTACCATATGCAAGAACTCTCCAATATTTACGAAGCAGGGAGAGTGCTTTGCTTTTCTGCTTCTCTACTAGATGTTGCGTCCACTCTCTGACCATTGTTTTCAAGAAGGCTTTGTTGGTCTGGATTTTCCGGTGTTTCCGATCTTCGCAGTTCATAATAGCGGCAGCTTCTTGGCATTGAGCGATCGTTGTTCCCTTGTGTATTGTCCTAGGTGTACTGGCAGGATTCAGGACTCGTACTGGAAACAGTTGGTTTTGTCGGAGTTCCACGAGAGCCCTTCCAACAATGATATCGCTGGGTCGATTTCGTTTCTCTATATAAGCGCGAACGCTCGCTCTCGCATTCATTCAGTTTACGGAAGTGAATAGCGTGGGACAAGTCTGTATACAGTGTGTTCGGTCGATAAACCAGTATGAAAATAAAAGCTTTTGGGTAAAGGTTTGCGTGTGTAATAAAGTGTAACAATAAATAAAAGTGGTGAAGTACTCAGATAATTGATCTGAGGAGAAATAAGAAAAATGTGTGTTTTAATTTGAATGAAACGTAGACAATTGTAGTTTATCGCAATCCAGTGGTGCGAACCCTATTCGGTGTGGGATTAAATTTCGTAACCACATGGTCCAAAAAAGGAGGGGAATAGCAATTGTACGGAAGGGTTTGCAGCAAGGATTAACATAGCAGTGACACAATAGGGATCATCAAAGCTTAAAAGGTATTTATTATTGGTTGTTCGTAATTATGGAAAAAAAGGGTTGCAGCTAAGATTTATACATCAAAGACACAAAAGGGATGATAGCTGGAAAGTTTGCTACTGGTTGTGGGATATTGTCGACTAACGGACGGTCAGCAAAGTCTTAGTAATGGGGTCCCGCTTTACCCTTTGGGTTCGGAGCCCTAAAAACATATGTTTAAATGAACACTTTACAGACATTTTCAAGAAATACTTGCATTTCTTGAAGGAGAATCCTGATTTTCTTGCGAGTAAGAATGATCCAACTGATCCGATCAAGATGAAGAATCACTGGGACGTGTTAACGAAAGAGTTAAATGTTTTGTGGGGACCAGTTCAAACTGGTGGCCAGATTGGCTTACTGGTGGCCAGGTTGACTGGCTGGTGGCCAGTTTGGTTGGTTGGTGGCCTGGTGGCTGGCTGGCGACCCGGTCGGCTTGCTGGTGTCAAGTTGGCCATCTGGTGACCAATTTGACTGGCTGGTGGCCAGTTGGGTTGGTTGACCGGCCCGGTTGGCTAGCTGGTTGCCAAGTTGGTTCTCTGGTGACCAGGTTGACTGGCTGGTAGCCAGATTGGTTGGTGCCCGGTTGGCTGGCTGGTGACTCAGTGGGCTAGCTGGTGGCTAAATTGGCCATCTGGTGGCCCGGTCGGCTAGCTGGTGGCCAAGTTGGCCGTCTTGAGACCAGGTTGGATGGTGGCGGGTGGCTAGGCTTAGTGGCCATAAGCCGACCAACCTGGCACCAGCCAGCCAAACTGGCCACCAGGCAGTCAGCCTGGTCACCAGACGGTCAACTTGGCCACCAGCCAGCCAACTTGGACTGAATGTTGCAGCGTAGTCGAGGCGAGGAGTGTTTAACATTGGGAGAGTTGAGAGTAAGCCATCTTCTCTTGGCAGATGACTTAGTTGTCCTCTTAGCGCGCGCTAGATAGGTATGTGGCCGGATGTGCTGATGCTGGGATGAGGTTTAACGTGGACAAATCCGAGGTAATGGTTATTTCCAGAACACCTGTCCAATGCAGTCTACATGTTAGTGGAGTCCCGTTAAAGTAGTTGGAGAAGCTTAAGTGTCTCAGGGTCTTCTTCACGAGTGATGGGGGGAGTAATACTGAGCTTTCCTGCAGAATTGGCCAAGCCGGGTAAATTTTGAAAGAGGTTGGAAGATCTGTAATCGGGAAGACCGATCTTGGTGTCAAAGCTAAGTTAGCGGCTTTTAACTCAGTACTTGTTCCAATTCTTACCTATGGTCATGGCTCTAATTAATCGGATGCGTTGACACTGCGTTTTTCTTTTTTCACTAGCCACTTACTCAAAGCCACGTTTATCCCTTTTCTATCTTCAGACAACAAAACGGAGTGAGATCGTTAACCTAAAATCTTTGTCTAGAGAGAAGCGAATAGAATTTTTAGATTCTTTCGATCGAGTTTTCTGTGATTGTGATGGTAAATCAGAAAGAGCAATTGCTACGCAATTTGTAAAAATTAACATTGATTGCAGGTGTCATTTGGCAGACAACACAAGGTCCAATACCAGATACGGGTAAAGCTATAGAATTCCTCCGCAGTATTGGTAAAGATGTGATTTTCGTCACCAATAACAGCGTGCGTGTAATTGAGGATCAATTGTCAAAGCTACAAGAAAACGATATCATTGCGAAGAAGGTGAAGAAAACTACTTCAACTTCCCGATGAGCACATAATTGAATAAAACTGATTTCATTCTATAGGAGCAAGTAATCCATCCGGCTCAAGCGATAGCTGATTACCTAAAGGATATCAATTTCAAAGGACTGATTTACTGTATCGCCTCTGGACCGTTCAAGACAACCTTGAGATCTGCGGGTTTTGAAATTACAGATGGAGTGGGTTCACATGCCATTAAATTACTTTGCTTTTTGGTCGCTCTAACACGATTCTTTTAGCCAAACAGACTTTTGGATGAAACAATTCAAGATTTGGCCGCGAATATATTCAGTAACGATCCGGTGAAAGCGGTCATCATTGATGTGGACTTTAACCTGTCTGTGGCCAAATTGATGCGAGCTCATCGATTTCTGAAAAATCCAGATTGTCTGTTTTTCGGTGGAGCTGCAGACCTTATCATTCCTCTTGGGTCAAGAGACATAATTGGTAAGTTATCCAAGATAAGGATAAAGTGATTCAATGTATATTTTTTGTACAATTATAGGTCCTGGTCCTTTTATACATGTGGTGGAACAGTCAACCAAAAGAAAAGCAATCACACTTGGCAAGCCGGGCAGTGCACTTTGCGATTATTTAAAAAAACACTGTAACGTTGTGGATCCTTCGAGAGTTCTGTTCATTGGTGATACTCTGGGAAGTGATGTGAAATTCGGAAAGATCTGTGGCTACAAGACTTTAGTTGTTCTCACCGGTGGAACAACGTATCGGGATTTGCTCGGAGAGCTTCCCAATGATGAAATTCCAGACTACTATCTCGACACTATAGCAGATTTTAAAGATTTTGTCTAACTATGTACAAATGCACATACATTCTGATAAGGTCTTCAAGGCATATCAGATAACTAAAATCAACTAGGTACCAGGATTAACGTAAATATAAAACAGAAGGAGTATATATCTATTAGTTTTGTGATTTAAATAAAATACATAGTATATATGTATGTATATTGTTCCACTATTGAAGAATATTAAATTGTGTTCATCTAGTTTGTAGAATTCCCTATTGGCGTTTAGTCTTTTATAAGTTTAAACCTTCAAACTACTTGGCAAAATCGGTCATACTATCGGCGTAGTAATCAGACTGCCAATCGGGATTTGTATTTTTATTCAATTCCTTCAATGTGCAGAACCCAGACAACACGAGGAGTATTTGTAGCCCCGCTACTTTTCCAAAACCAACATCCTGCTGACTGGGCACTGACACTGATTCCCGCTCGAAATCTTGAAAGAAAGTTAGCATCATACCTCTGCGGAACGAAATGGGTCGCCTTTACGCTTGAACAACTTTGGGAAATATTGAAAGCTTATTTCCTTATTTACAGTGCGCTTTTTGAAATGAAGTGTTGGCCGAAATGAAGCACCCACAGCGACTGCTGTACGCAAGTTTGTGTGAAAAGTTCATGAGACTGGTATGCTAGTGGACAACGTGGTCCTGTCGTCGTACGGTGCGCACAGATGAGAATGCGGCTGCTGTGGCCGAGAGTGTGAGACTCAATTTACGAACATCAACTCGCCATCGATCTCAGCATCTCAACATTTCACGCACTAGCTTGAGGAGAATTCTGCACAAAGGTCTCGGATTACTCACTTACAAGGTCAAACTGACTCAGCAATTGAAGGTGCGCGACCATTCGCTTCGTTATCGCTTCGCAGTTTGGGCCTTAAATCAGCTTATATTGGACCACGATTTTGGTCGAAAAAACATATTTTCTAATAAGTCGCATTTTCATCTCGGCGGCTACAAACAAAATTGCCGCATCTGGGGTTCGGAAAACCCGCACGTTATTATCGAGAAGCCAATGCATCCACAGATAGTGAAAGTTTGGTGCGGATTGTGGAGTGGTGGTATCATTGGACCATGTTAATCGTCTCTACTTACTTACTTAGGTGGCGCTTAGGTCCTACTCGACTCCTAAGCATTCTCGATATCCTCATTCGTACCTTGGCTACAACAAGGTAGTGGTCCGAGTCGATGTTGACCCTTCGGAAGGTTCGTACGTCGAGAATACAGGAGGAGTGTCTGGCGTCGATCGCAATATGATCAATCTGGTTAGTGGTCGATTGATCACAAGACCGCCAGGTACCCTTGTGGATGTTGAGATGGGGGAATCGCGTGCTTGCTACAAGGAGGTTACGCCCCGCTAGGAAATCGATTAGCCTTAATCCGTTGTCGGATGTGGTGTTATGGAGGCTATGCTTTCCTATGATCGACTCAAATATGTCCTCCTTGCCCAGTTTTGCATCAAAATCTCCTAGGACAATTTTTGTGTCGTAGCTGGGACATTGGGCATATGTTCTGTCTAGGAGATCGTAGAATTCTTCTTTGAGTAGATCGTCCTTTTCTTCCGTTGGGGCGTGAGCGCGTATTAAGCTAATGTTTCCAAATTTAGCTTTGATGCGGATTGTTATGAGGAGTTCGCACGATCTTTTGCGCACCAAATTCCAAAATCGTGTTATCAGTCGTCTTGGCCGCCTTTGAGCTGCGATTTGACCCTTTGGTATATTCTTTGGGAGGCACCGTAAAGGACCGATGTTATGCCAACAATCCAGAAACGATTCAGGCACTTAAGACCAATATCATCCAAGCAATCCGTGAGCTACAGCATGAAACCCTCAACAAGGTCTTGGAAAATTGGGGTGACAGAATGCGCTACTGCGAAGCCAGCTGAGGCAGCCGCTTAGAAGACGTTGTATTTCATAATTAATGGGAATGTCTGTCCTTACTAACAAAGTCATAATACATGGAAACAGTTTAAGTTTGTTCATTTGTTGCATTTTTGAAAGGAAACTTATTTGGCCCACCCTGTATATCACCAATCATTATGGTGCAACTTTGGATTCTTAATTAATTGCTCGTTAATCATCATTTGGGCCCGGTTTTTTCCTTGCTTTCCCATTATAATATGTGTTTTTTTGCTTACTTCGGCAAGAGGAGCCCCTGGGATGGTACAAAAAATGTATACTTACTTACTTAGGTGGCGCTACAGTCCGTGGTGAACCTGGGCCTCAACTAACAAGCGTCTCCAGCTGGCACGGTCTTTGGCCAGCTGTTTCCAGCGCCACACGCCTAGTTGGTTATGGTCCCCTTCCACCTGGTTGCGCCACCGTTGCTGCGGCCGTCCTCTGCCGCGCCTACCTTCCGGGGTGGATTCGAAGACTCTTCGGGTCGGAGCTGTATTTTCCATGCGCTCTATATGGCCCAGCCACCTTAGACGCTGTATCCGTAGACGTCGTACCAGGCCGATGTCGCTGTACAACTCGTACAGTTCTTCGTTATATCTTCTCCTCCATACACCGTTTGAACAAACGGGACCGTAGATAGTGCGCAGAAGTTTCCTCTCGAAACGACCAAGAGCATCTTCATCCGCTTTTGTTAAGGTCCAAGCCTCTGCGCCGTAAAGGAGGACTGGGATGATTAAGGTCTTATATAGTGTCACCTTGGTTTTCCCAGAGAGGGTTCTACTTCTCAATTGCCTCTTGAGCCCAAAGAAACAGCGGTTGGCAAGAGTGATTCTGCGTTTTATCTCAGCGCTGTTGTTGTTGTCGCTGGTCATCAGTGAGCCAAGGCAGATAAATTCCTTGACCACTTCAAAGTTATATCCGCCCATGGTGACGTTCTGGCTAATACGTCGCAATTCATGGGTTTTCTCCAGGATCAGCCGTAGTGTAAATATTTAGTCTATCGTGGATTTTCCTGGCCTGAAACCACACTGGTAGGAACCTATCAGATTGTCCACGAACGGCTTCAGGCACTTACACAGTGCGGCAGAGAGAATCTTCTACGCGATGTTCAGGAGGCTTATCCCTCTGTAATTGGCGCAGTCATAGGGGTCTCCTTTCCTACGGACCATTCATCGGGCATGCGTTCTTCCGACCATATCTTGCAGATGAATTGGTGCATGTTCCTGACCAGCTCATCGCCAGCTGCTTTGAAAAGTTCCGCGGGGAGTCCGTCTGCTCCAGCAGCTTTATAAGACTTAAGTTTCGATATCGCTATCTTAACATCGTCTAGGTCGGGTGGACGGGATTCTGTTTCGTCTTCGTCCATTGTGAATGGTTCGCTCTGCCTGATGGCGGCACTTTGACTATCATCGCCGTTATACAGTCAGCAGAAGTGGTCCTTCCACAATCTCAGCATCGACTGTGACTCCACTACTAGTTGTCCGTGCTCATCCCTGCAGGCTTCTGCTCTGGCCTTATAGCCTTGGCATGTTCCATTTACTTTCTGGTAAAATTTTCGAACGTCGTTCCTGCAGTAACATCTCTCCATCTCCTCGATCTCGCGCTTCTCGTGCTTCTTCTTTTTCCTTCTCAGAAGCGCATGCTCCTCCCTCATAGAGCTCGCAGGCAGCTCTCGTCCATCGATGCAATGTTGCATTCTGTTTCTCTACATAGACCTGTCTGCATTCATCCTCAAACCAGGGGTATCTCGACGGTGGTGGCTCGAAACCGAGTATATCTGAGGCGGCCTCTTTAATGGCTTTCTGACAACGACTCCATTGCTGTTCTATGGTTTGGCTGCAACAAAGTAATGATCCGAGTCGATGTTGGCTCCTCGAAAGGTTCGGACATCTAGGATGCTGGAGGAGTGTCTGCCGTCGATCGCAGTATGATCAATTTGGTTGGTTGTCGATTGATCGAAAGACCGCCAGGTCCGTGTACTTGCTACTACCAGGTTATGTCCCGCCATAAAGTCCACTAGCCTTAGTCCGTTTTCTGACGTGGCTGTGCTTTCCAATGGCCCGTTCAGAGATAGCTTCCTTACCCAGCTTCGCATTGAAATCTCCTAGAACGATTTTGGTGTCATAGCTGGGACATTGCGCATGCGTTCTGCCTAGGAGATCATAGAAGTCGTCTTTATATCGGTCATCTTTCTCCTCTGTGGGGCGTGGACACATAATAAACTTATATTGCCGAGATTGGTCTTGATGCGGATAGTTATGAGGCGTTAGCTTACATACTGGAAACTTAAGACTTTTTTCCTGAGTCTGCCTCGAACAACAAATCCGCATCCGAATAGGCGTTGTTTATTTTCTCTGTAGCAGTTTCCGTAGTACTATATGTTATAGTTTTTCATCCGCTTTTTGCCTGGCGCCTCATTAACCGCTTCCTAACTTTAAATTTAAATAGAGCAGAGTGTGTGTAAGATATCGCTAACATTTTTATTCGTTTGAAAGACCTTATTATGCCATTATGTACGGAATATAACGTCGGTCAAATGTCCGCCGTGGCGTGCATCCGAAATGTCCAAATTTCCATGACTTTGGCGTATAAATCAGACTAAATTTGGTCGACTGCTTGAAGTATGTTAACTTGGGCTGCTGTGGTTTCTGGCTTATTCGCATAGACTTGCGAACAAGAAGAAGTCTAACGGGGTCAAATCGCACGATCTCGGCGACTAATTCATATCACCTCCACGTTAAATGACCATGCCCTCGAATCACTCCTGCAGACTTTCAAATTTGGCGTAAGCTGTGTGGCACGTAACGCCTTCCTGTTGAAACCTCATGTCGTTGGTGTCCATATCATCCAATTCAGGCCAAAAGAAGTTTGTTTGGCCAACGTCGTTCTCAAAGAAATATTGACCGATGATGCCGCCAGTCCAAAATCCACATTAAACACTGACTATTCGGGATGCATTGAACGCTCTTGGATTTCATGTGGATTGGTATCGATCAAAATTTGACAATTTTATTTGTTGACGTACCCATTCATCCGAAAATGGGCCTCCTCGCTGAAGACGATTTCTGGATGAAAATTATGGTCACTTTACAACTGCTCCAGAGCCCATTCAGCGAACATACGTCGTTGTCTATGGTCGTTTACCTTCAGCTCCTGGGTCAGTTGAATTTTGTACGGGTGCAGGACGAAGGACACAAAAGTCGTCAAGTTGTGATCTGCGAAAGGCCCAGTTCTTGTGAGCGATGCGAAATCGACCGCCTTGGACTGTTTTGCACATTCTCACGGACAGCGGCGATGTTTTCGGCAGATCTTTCAGTTTCGTCGACGTACGGGTGTTGATTTTTCATTTACTGAGTCAGTGGACTTAAATGTATCCACCACCACACTGCGAATAGTCCTTTCGGTAGGACAATTATGGCGGCCGTAAAATGGGTGAGGCGCGCGGAAAGTTGCCCGAACAGAACACCTATTTTGATAAAACAATTTTATCAACAATTTTTATCATTGTTGAACGTTATGTCCATCCATGACGACATGGAAAACAGACTGAATAAATGGCTATGAACTTGAGAGATGTAGCTTTAAGATGTGGCCGCTATCAACTGTGAAACTTCAGAAGTCCCTATTAGAGGACCCTATAATTGTTGACGACAGGGAGTCCGTTCTAGTTAATTTTAGTTTAGGTTTGCCCACGGGTTCGGTTCTAAATTGAGTTTTGTTTAATCCACATACCTCTTCCGTACTGTGATGTTGCAATGTTTACAATGATTGTTTTACCCATGCTGTTAGTTAAGTTTTGAGATATGAGATAGGCCATTTTTGATTAATAGACTTCAGATTATCTCAAGTTCTAAGTGGCAATGCTTATTTTATACCAAAACACCTAAATAATGGATGAAGTGAAGGATATATACATATGTTTCGCATGCAACGAATCGAAATCGAGTCAAGTCGATTTGTATCTCATATCGGACCCAGATTACTACTAATCACTAGTCGATAATAAAAATTGTTTTAGATCAGGAGCCCGCGTATGGCGACAAATTATAAGTAGATGATTGCGCATATTTTTTTCACGGTGTTTCTCCTCAGCGGGGTTCTGACAAAACCCTCTGTAGTAAAATTGTCATGAAAAGCTTCTCGGAATTCGCCGTTCCGAACCGGCAATAAATTGTAGGTCCCTTTCACCTATGGGAAAATGAAATCACACACAACATGGGTGATTGAGAGAAGCTCGGCTCAGGTCCTTCATGGACTGTAACGCCAACATACATACATACATACGGTTGCGCATATTGCATGTTTCCTAGCGATTACAGAAAATTAGATTAGCCGCTCTGTATCTACAATTAAATTGACAAGAAGATATCGCCGATGGAAGTTGTGAAAAAAAATATTACATCGTCTGTTGGAATTTTTGTGCGTCATTGTCCTATCCATTGTCCTTTCATTCTTTCTCTGGTCGATAGTCATCGACGACCTACTCTACAAGCTAACCAATCTCGGCTACGATGTCATCGGATACGCCGAAGATTCAACCTTGCTCCATCTCTCTACTAAATTTATTTTGTTTTTATTTTTTTTAACTTGCGCGCATTCAAGGTCTAATAATCTTATTATGTCGGCGACACAGTGTGGGCAGAAGCTAGAGAGGAAGAGGAATAGAGGAGATGCCGATGGATATTGATCTTAAATGCTTGCATGTTGCATTGAGGGGGGAAAACCGAATCCGGCAGGGAGTTCCAGATTCGGGTGGTTCGGTTAATGAAAGATTCTCTATATTTGACAGTACGTCCGAAAGCGGGCTTCAGAGTATATTAGTGAGCATTCCTAGAGAGACGTGTATTGCGGGAGAAATGTTGAAGGGGCGGAATGCAACTGGCTATTTCATCAGAGCATTTTTGGTGGTAGTAAGGATAAAACAGGGAGAGGCAGGTAACATTCCTGCGGTGTTCCAGCGAGTCTAATGTTTTGGTAATGCTGGAGTCACCTATCAGTTTTATGGCTCGTTTTTGTATTCTGTCTAGTAGGTGCAGTGAGGTCTTGGAAGCACCGGACCAGACATGAGCGTTAAACTCTAATTTGGGGCGAATGAACGCCTTATAGATTGTAGCCAGATCTAAGGGTGAGAAATATTTCTTGCATCTGTATAAGAATCCTAGGCATTTCGCAGCATTCTTGGAGACACTGAATATATGGTCGCTCCAATTAAGATTGTGAGCAACACTCATACCCAGGATGGAAAGCTTTTCAGTTTCTGAGATGCAAGTGCCATTCATGGATAATGGCTGCGGGTTATTTATACGCTTTAAGTACAAGAGACAGCATTGTGTTTTGGAAGCATTAAATTCCACTCTATTGTTTTTACCCCATTGGATGATGCTGTCGATATCGGAATTTAATGAGGTTAACATACTCTGCCGCTCATTATCTACAACCGAAGTGCAGGGTCGTAAACTGGTGAACGAATATGAGAAGCTGAGGGTACTGTCGTCAGCGAAGGAGTGAATTGGATTAGAAGTAACAGACAAGAGATCATTTATAAAAATAAGAAAGAGTTTCGGAGACAAAACGGAGCCCTGGGGAACACCGCCATTTACAAAGTGAGTATCAGACTTGAATCCGTCCAAAAAAGGTAAGGTAAGGTAAGGTGACTTCTAATCCATTGAAAGAGAGACTCATCGATCCCGAAAGCACGCATTTTCGACAAAAGGGCTTCATGCCAAACCCTGTCAAATGCTTTCGAAATATCCAGTGCAACAATTTTGCTTTCACCTGCTTGGTGAAGCGAGTGATTCCATTTTTCAGCGAGATATGCCATCATATCACCAGTGGATCTGTTGCTGCGGAAACCGTATTGGCGGTCATTGAGGAGTTTCCGTGATTCAAGATATTTCACAAGCTGACGGTTAATCAGCGTTTCCATGACCTTGGAAAGAAGGGACGTTATTGCAATGGGTCGGTAGTTGGAGGGAGAAGATGATTTGCCTTTTTTGGATATAGGCTGGACAAATGCTGTTTTCCACCTACTCGGAAAGAGCCCAGAGGTGTAGGAAAGGTGAAAAAGCTTACACAGAGGTTTTGCCAGCGTAGAAGAACACCTCTTCAGAACTATCGGGGCAATACCATCTGGGATATGTGTATGACGAAGTCTTGAAGAACCCTTGCGACTGTACGAGTGCGGAAGGGGATTAGTCCCATGGTGGAATTGACGCACTCTAGTACAGGCGGAGACAAAGTACAAGCTGGCAGCTGAGAACTGGTTGCGAAATGGGCAGCAAGTAGGTTAGCTTTGTCTAAGGGGGTGACAGCTGGAATGTCATTGTGGATGAGCGTCGGTATAGACGACTTAGTTGAGTTTTTTACGTTTTTTACAAACGAGCACAAACTTTTGCTACCTTTGGGACATTGAAGGATTTTACGCCTTAATTTTTGGTCGGATTGGAATTTAATCCGTCGGATGTGGGTGTTGCAGTCAATTCTGGCTCGTATGTACTTTTTTCGGTTTTCCTCAGAACTGTTTGCCTTGTAGGCCCGAAAACTAAGCTCCCTGAGCCTAATAGCCTCTTTGCAGCTCGAGTCAAACCACGTATTATCCTTAGGCCTGGTGCTTTTAATCTTGCTGGGAATAAAATTTGCCATGCCGATTCGGATAATGTTTACGATAATATCAGTTGCGGCGTCCAAGTCGTTGTCGAGGAAGCACAACGACCAGTTAAAGACCCGAAAGAAGTTGTTAAGGCCGCACCAGTTGGCTTTCTCGTATAGCCATAGTGTTCTCTTAGGAGCTTTTTCTTTAACTGGATGGTGGGAGTTCGAGAATTTTGCTGATATCATGCAGTAGTCAGACAAGCCTAGGGGTTCCAATGGTGCAAATGTAGGATTTTCAGAAGAAGTTAATTATCTAAGTATCGACCTTGATACACTGCTTATATACCGCGATAGCAAGACCCGTCATCACTTAAACGTCCGCAGTATGGTGGACAAAAGTTGAACAAAAACCAGTAATCGCTAAGCTTCAACGCCTTCAGACACTAGCGTGTCTAGGCATTACATTACGCTGTGCCGTCCTGCCCTACGGCAGACCAAGAAGCACTGATTTGACTTACTCCACTGAAACTTTTTATTAAAAAGGTTGCAATAAGCAGTGCAATCAGAATTTTTCGCTCAGAAACAGGCCTACAATATAGACCTTTGGGACAGATGTCCATTTTGCAACATCTTCCTGACCTGGATATGATTTACAGGGTATCAGACGCATTACCACACCTGCTCACTTTTGACAAGAGATTTAGGATACTGATCCTAAGCCGCACAGCTTGGGAAAGCAGCGATTCCTTGCTCACTGTCAAAGGTGATACACAGATGACTCCAAGATGAGTTTTGGCGTTGGCGCCGGCATCCTTGGACCAAATTGGAAAATCTCGAAGGCTCTAGGAATGAGTCCTAGACAAGTGGGAAAAATCTCAACATCTGTCCTTCTGGAACCGCGTCCAAGGACTGCGTCAATCGAAAAGGTTCGTACGGCCCCTGAGTAAGCACTCTGTTAATATCCTTGCCTTACGGGAAGCTATGGTCTGAGATATCATCTCAATAAAATCAACTTCTCGTCTGACACTGATTGTCGACTCTGTCTTAAGGACGAAGAAACTGCAGGGCACAAACTATGTGAGTGTGCAGACCTTTGCCATCTTAGGAAGCTTATCCCTCCTGGGGATCATTTCAGCTCCTACGAAAGACTTTTTCAACTTTATTAGGTAGGTAGGTAGGTAGGTAGGTTTGTAGCCTTCCCAGAATTGAGAAGAATGCACATAGGCCAGGGAGGCTCGTTGTGCAGCTATGAGGGGGTTTTACCCGCCTATTCGTGGAACCATTTTGTGCTTCTTAAGAAGTTAGGAAGGTCAGGTATCCCTGCTTTCTGAACATCTGTCAGACCGTTAAGGAAGTAAGAGCCTAGGTAGCGCTTCCTAATGTTGCAAAAAGCTGGACAGGCACAGAGAAGGTGGTGAATGGATTCGACTTCCTCCTCGTCCTGACAGCTTCTGCAGAAATCATTCGGAACTATTCCTAGTTTTTGTGCGTGACTGGCAATGAGGCAGTGTCCTGTGATGTCAGTTCTTTTTAGGGAGATTATACTCCTTGTGCGTTGGCTGTCAAGCCGAGGCCAGATTTGCCTGGTGATAACGCAGGTATGTCCCCGGGTCCATCTCAGGTTCGTCTCGGCCCTGGCGAGATTGGCTAGATTATGTTTAATGATTGTAAGGGGTACTCCCTCACAAGCCACGATTGATTGTAGCGTTGTTCCTTGTTTGGCGAGTGTGTCGGCTTTTTCATTACCTGTAATGTCGCTGTGTCCCGGTACCCAGATAAGCTGTATGTTGAACTGTTCTGCCATCTCGTTAAGAGATCGGCGACAGTCGAGACTAGATTTTGATGTGTACACATAGCACTCCAACGACATTAAGGCTGCTTGTCTACCGTGAGAATCCGAATATCCGTGGTTGATATTACGTTCCACTTCAGCCAAGACAAAGCCTCTTTTATTGCCAACAGTTCCGCCTAGAAAACGCTGCAGTGATCTGGTAATTTTAGAGCTTTATAAAGCTTAAGTTGGTTGCAGAATACTCTACTGCCCACCCCGTCTTTGGTTATAGACCCGTCAGTGTAGAAACCCACGCATTTTCTGCGGGGTTGAGTTTGACGAGTCCAGCTCTGTCTGTCCGGATATATGGTCGTGAAGTTTTTGTCCAAGACTATGGTGGGTTCTATGTTGTCTAAGTTTTCTGCCATAGTTATCCTGTTTTGCAGGATGGAGGAGTGGCCAGTGACATAGCTCGCCCAATTTGAGTTGGCTTTTAGTCTTATGGCCGTGTGTGTGGCCATAGAAGTGGTGTAAGGTCCTAGTATCATGTTAAGCGCAGCGGTTGGTGTGGACCTAAGGGCCCCGGTAATGCACATACATGCCGTCCTTTGTACCTTCTCGAGTTGTCTGTGGTATGTTGTCCAGTGCAGACCACCAGACTATCACTCCATACATTAGTATGGGTCTAACGACCGTGATGTAGAGCCATAGGGTGATCTTGGGGTTGAATCCCCATTTTTTTCCTAGGGCTTTCTTACATGTGTAGAGAGCTATTGTTGTTTTTTTTGCTCTTTCAATTGTATTGCTCTTCCATGTTAATTTCCTATCGAGTATAAGGCCAAGGAATTCGGCACTAGAGGAATAGGTTAGCCTGGTATCGGGCAGAGTGATAGGGCAGTTTTCCGGGATTTTATGCTTTTTGGTAAATAGCACGAGCTCCGTTTTCTGGGTATTAACCCTGAGTCCGTTACTATTCGCCCATTTGCACAGAAATGAGAATGCCGATTGCATGCGGTCATTCAGTGTGGATAGGTATTTGCCTGAGATTGAGATGGCAACGTCATCGGCGTAGGCAACAACGTCCAGGCCTTCTTTCTCCAGTTTGATAAGTAGTTCGTTCACAACTACATTCCAGAGAAGAGGCGAAAGGACCCCACCTTGCGGGGTTCCTTTGGTAACCACTCTGGTAGTTACTAGGCTTCCCCACTTAGAGTGAATCTTGCGCGTTAGTAACAACGGGAACGGGAAGCATGTAGGGATGAAAACGGACACCTAGTAGTAGAATCGCGTCTGTAAGATATGGTCAGAAGAAAGCATGCCCGAGGAATGAAGACTCAGCATCGTTTGCCCGATCTACAAAAAAAAAAAAAAAAAAAAAGAGAGACACCCCTCTGATTGCGCTAACAATAGAGGAGACTTATCCTTAACCTCACGTACAAAATCTTCTCTGCCTTTTTGTGTGACCGCCTGAAGCCTTTTGCAAATAAGCTGATAGGTCCTTATCAGTGCGGATTCAGGCCAGAGAAGTCCACCATCGACCTAATCTTCACACCACCGTAGATCCTGGAAAAAAACCAATGAATTTTAAGTCGACACTCACCATCTATTTGTCGACTTCAAAGCCGCATATGACAGCGTAATTAGAGGCGAGCTATACAACGCTATGTCCACCTTTGACTTACCTGCAAAGCTCGTCAGACTATGCAGGATGACTTTGGAGAATGCTCGCTGCTTCATCCGAATAGTGGACGCTAGTTTATGATGTCAAAAAAGGATTTAGGCAGGGCGATGCGCTATCGTGTGATATCTTCAACATCATATTGGAAATGATTGTGCAGAAATCACTGGCCAACACAAGAGGCACAATCTATTTCAAATCCTCGCTACTCCTTGCATACGACGACGATGTTGACATAATAGGTAGATTACAGCGAGATGTCAATGAGGCGTTTGCGAGTATTGAGATGGAGGCGGCGAAAATTGGTTTGGCAGTAAAAGAGGGCAAAACTAAATATACGCTGTCATCAAAAAAGGATGCTCACCACCGACGTCTTGGCCAGAACGTTTGTATTGGCAGATATAAATTCGAGGTAGTTAAGGACTTCGTCTACCTTGGCTCCGCAGTGACCTGGAACAACGACATCAGTTCCGAAATCAAAGGCAAAATCACTCTTGCCAATCTCTGATTCTTTAGGCTCATGAGGCAGCAGGTTATCATCCCGGTCCTGCTATACGGCGCAGAAGCATGGACACTATCAAAAGCGGATGATGAGGTCCTTGGTCGGTTAGAGAGAAAGATTTTGCGCGTGGTTTTCGGGCCTTTAAGACCAGACGGGGGATGGAGGAAAAGATTCAACCACGAACTTTACGGGCTGTACAGTGACATGAGTCTAGTCAGGCGTCCACGGATTCAACGCCTAAGATAGCTGGGCCATGTAGAGGGAATGGGTAGCACAGCTCCAGCCCGGAGAGTCTTTGAAACCAACCTCGAGGGACGAAGAAGCAGAGGATGGCCGCACTGCAGATGGCGCACACAGATGAAAGGGGACCTCAGCCAACTGGGTGTGCGGCAATAGAAAAGGCTAGCAAAAGATCGTGCAAGTTGGTGGGGTATGTTGGTTGAGGCCCAGGTTCACCCCGAACTGTAGCCCCCGTTAAGAAGAAGAAAGGTATTTCAAAAGTCTATGAGGACTTGGCGTCCAGAAATCAGGCCTTTTATAAAAAAGGTATAATAGATCTTAGCTCAGGTTGTTTTTTTTTGTTTTTTTTTTATTTTAATATTTTTTTACTATCTAAATTTCAGATAAGGACGGCAAAGGGCTTACAAAGGCCCCGTAAGGGTAGCAGAATGCTGGCCTGCGAGCGAGCCACTGCATTGATGGTAAGTCCCCATTCCCAATTCCTCGTGATGCCATCTGAAGATTTCCTCTGGAAATTACAGACGTGGAAGGGCGCGTTTTCTTCGTCAGAAAACAGGTTTGGTCGGTTGGGCTACGGACTAGTAAGCCATAACCGTAAAAAATCATTAGCTCAGAGACAACCACCATCCTCGGATTTAACGGACGGACCACATGTCGACAACCCCCGCAAACGAAAAAGCCCTAAGCAGGCATTACCGCACTCCAAGAAGTGTGATGGGATGGACCGGGTAAAAAGTGGATGAAAAACTGTGACACGTTCTACGGAATCTGGGAACATCATGTGACATGTACTTCGGGAACATCAGCTTGATATGCGTTCACGCCCCAGATAGAACATACGCTCAATGTCCCAGCTACCGTAGCTGTATAACGAGTCGTGGGAAACTACAGTCTACACGACACCAGGCCCGGATTCAGGCTAATAGACTTTGTGACGGAGCATCCATAAGGCTCCTGATAAATTATCTGGTAATCAAATCAATCATACTGGGATCGACGTCAGACTCACCTCCACCATCTTGAGTGTCCGCACCTTTTAATGAGCCAATGTTGAATAGGATCATTACCTTGTTACAGCCAACGTACGTATGCGGATATCGGGAACACACGGAGAATGCATACATGGCCACGTTGCATTTGCATCGACGAACGAGATCTCCTCGTGAACTCTATGAGCGAAAAAGAAGGGAGGAGTATGCGCTCTTCAGAAGGAAAAGGAAAGAGCACGAGAAGCGCGAGATCAAGGAGATGGATAGATGTTACCGCAGGAACGACGTTCGAAAGTTTAACCAAAGAGTAAAAGGAACATGCTAGGTTATAAAGCCGAGCGGAAGCATGCAGGGATAAACACGGACACCTCCTGGTTGAATCACATTTCTGTGGACTGTATAACGACGAATATGGTCAAGATACCGCTGTCAGACAGAACGCACCATTTACACTGGACGAAGATGAAAGGGAATTTCGTCCACCCGACTAAGACGAGGTTAAGATAGCGATATCAAAACTGAAATCTAAAAAGGCTGCTGGCTCAGACGACCTGATTACTGTTATTAAGAGCTATTAAAAGCAGCTGGAGATGAGCTGCTTGGGAACATGCACCAGATCATCTGTATGATACAGTCAAAGAAAGCATGCATGAATGGAATCTCAGCGCCGTTTAATCATCCCGGCCCACCTCAACGGTGCAGAGGCATGGACCTTATCGAAAAAGGATTAGGAGGCCCCTGGTCGTTTCAATCTTCGGTACCGTTTGTGTCGACGGAGAGTGGAGGAGCAGATTCAACGACAAACTATACGGGCTGTTCAGCAACATCGGCCATGTAGAGCGAATGGACTGCACAGCCCCGGACCGAAGAGTCTTCGAATCCAGCCCTGGGGGCTCGAGCGATAGGTTATTATATAAAGAATATCAATTTCGAAGGACTGATTTATTTTACCGCCGTTTAAGATAGCCTTGAGATTACAAACTACAGATACAGTGGATTCACCTGCAATAAAATTTCTTTGATTTTTGATTGATCTTGATTTATAAATTTTGTATGAAACTGGACTGGACTGTGGCCAAATTGATCCGAGCACATCGTTTTCTAAGGAACCGGGATTGTTTTTTTTTCAGTGGAACTGCGGGCCTTATCATTCCCCTGGGTATTTACTTACAGAGCCTACAAATACCCAAAGTACTATCTCGACACTATTGCAGACTTGAATGATTCTGCCTAACTACATTCTGGCAAGGTCTTTTAAGGTATATGACAAAACTTAAATGTACTAGGTGCCAGGCTTAACATAAAATATGACAAAAATATGACATCTAAAAGTACGGAAGATATATTTTAGTCCACTACTGAAAAATATAACAGCGCGTTCACCTAGTTTGTAGATTTTTTTCCTGATTCAGTCTTTTATAATTTTGAACCTTCAAACAATTTTACAAAATCAGCCACACTGTCGGCGTAATAATCAGGTTGCCAATCGGGATTTGTATTTTTATTCAGTTCTTCCAAAGAGCAGCCACCAGATAGCACTAGTAGTGTCTTCAGCCCCACTACTTTTCCAAAACCAATATCCTGCTCAAGCATATCACCAATCATTATGGTGCGACTTGGATCCTTAATAATTTGCTCCTTAATGAGCATTTCAGCTAGATCTTTTCCTGGCTTCCCCATCATAATAGGTGCTTTTCCGCTTGCTTCAACAAGAGCTTTTACATATGGTCCAGGACCTGAAATGGTGCAAAAAGTGTATGTAAGTATAAAATCCTGTGTGACATTTGTACATCTATTTACCAAGAATCTGTATTTCTTTGTTTATAGGCAAGAACATATCCGTTGCTGCACTAATAAGAATACAATCGGGATTTCTTAGATATTGGTGTGCTCGTATCATCTTTGCTCCAGACAAGTTAAAGTCCACATCAATGACAACGGCGCGGACTGGTTCTTTATCGAAAACATGTCGAGCAAGATCGGAAAAGCTCTCAGCTAGTATTTTATTCGGCTTTAAGAAAAAATGAATGTCAATCTATAATTTGAATTGAGTTTTAACATGACCTACCCCATCGATGACCTTGAAACCGTTTTTACGTAGGATCGTTTTAAATGTCTCCGTTCCAATACAATAAATCAGTCCATCGAAATTGATACTGATTAAATACTTGGCTACACTTGTCGCTGGATGAATCAAATCTGACTGTGAATACAATAAAAATTAAAAACAAAAATATAAATCCGTACAAAACCGATTTCATACATAAGACACTTCTAGCCCAACTGCCTTGAAGAGTTGTTCGTAATTTTCTTTCGTTCGTATACTATTGTTGGTTACGAATGAATACTTTTTTCCGGCTTTAGCCAATGCGTTGTATCCGTCGCCTGCACCGTCCAACGTTGATAACATATTCCAAACAACTCCTAAGGAATCGTGGTGGAGGAGATGTTTATTTCTTTTTTATTATTTTCAAGTGATCTTACCATCGATATCGGAAATAACATCGTCAAACGAAACGAGAAATTTGGCCTTTTCATCTGGGGTTAACTCCAAAATATGTCGGGGCTTCGGCAGGCGCTTAATGCTCTAAATTTCATCACAAAGAAGAGTGTTAAAAATAAGATGAAAGTACACAACATTTTAAAAAAATCGAACCAAAAATGTTTGAGAAATAACATGGACATAACTTTGAAATTGTAATTCAAATTCCACACACAGACCCCACACAGCCTTCGCGTGGCCTTCCCTGGATTGCGTAGTGAACCAAGTGGACAGCGATCCGACACCTTGTTCCTGGGGTAAGAGGAACCTGGCCCTCCAGCTTGGGGGTTGTTGTAAGGGGTAACATCCCTATCACGAAAAAAATAGATTGTTTCGAAATAACCACAAGCCAAGGATGCGGACGGATAAATGACTAGCGAGTCTTCACCTGGAATGTGAGCTCGCTTAACAGACCGGGTGCAGGTAATCAAATTGGAGCAAATCCTCAATTGCTATAAAGCAGATATAGCTGCACTCCAAGAAGTACGATGGGATGAACCAGGCAAAAGATGGACGAAAAACTGCAAGGTCTACTACGGGATTTGCTACAAGGAGAACAAATAACGCTTATTCGGATGCGGATTCGTTATTCGAGGAAGTCTTAAGCTTTCGGCATGTAAGCAAACGCATCATAACAATCCGCAATGTCGGAAACATTAGCATAATATACGTTCACGCCCCAACGAAAGAAAAGGACGATCGACACCCAAAGATGACTTCTACGATATTCTAGACAGAACTTATGCCCAACCTCCCAGCTACGATGCAAAAATAGTACGAGGAGAAACTGGGCAAAGAGGACATATTTGAGTCAATTATGGGAAAGTGTAGCCTACACAACGCAACGTCCGAAAACGGCCACCGACAACTTGACTTCGTGACGGGGTGTAATCTCCTTCTAGCGATTCTCACATCTCAACATCCACGAAGGAGCCTGGTGATCACCTGATCAGTCGACCACCAACCAGATTTATCACGCTGCGTTCGACGCCAGAACTTTCCGAGGAGCCAACATCCACTCGGATCACTACCGTGTTGTAGCCAAAGTATGAATGAGGATATCAAGGATGCCACGGAGTCAAGCTAGACAACGAAAGTTTGACGTCGGAAAGCTACAATCGCAGGAGACCGCTAGGATCTTTGCCGATCGAGTTTCCCTCAATCTCTCACAAAATCCGACGATACCGGCACAATCCAAAGAACAATAATGGGAGCATTGCCAGTGTGCCAGCAGAAACCCTGCCTCTGATGCACTGGGTTTCAAGCCGCCGCCCCTGGTTTGATGAGCAATGCGAACAACACCCATGTAGCAAAGCAAACCGCCTACAAGGCCGTGCTACATAAACGGACTAGAGCCGCTCATGAAAACTACGAGCAGAAAATAAAAGAGAAACGCACGCTTTTAAGGAAAGCGTGAGTCGACGAGATGGTTAGATGCTACCATAGGAATGACGCTCGCAAGTTTTACGAAAAAGTAAAATGAACATGCCAGGGCTATAAAGCCAGAAAAGAAGCCTGTAGGGATGAAGACGGACGGAAGCCTGTAGGGATGAAGAGTCACAGTCGGCGCTGAGAATATGGAAAGAACACTTCTGTGGACTGTTACTGTTTAAAGATGATAGATACGTTACCGCCGTCAGGCAGAATCATCCACTCACAACTGACTGTAATGCAAGAGAATTCCGACCTAGATGAAATTAAGCTAGTAATATTGAAGCTTAAAACTAATAAAACCGAGGTCGCGGACGGCTTGTCAGCTGAGCTATTTAAAGAGGCTGGAGATGAAAAATCCCTAGAACTACGCCAACTACAGAATAATAAGACTCCTTAATATCGCATACAAAGTCTTCTCTACCGTACTGTGTGAACGCCTGAAACCCTGTGTGGATAATCTGTTAGGTTCGTATCAGTGTGGTTTCAGGCCAGGTAAATCCACAATAGACCAATTATTCACACTGTGGCGGATCTAGGAGAAAATCCAAGAATTTTAAACCGACACCCACCGCCTTTTCGTGGATTTCAAGGCCGTGTGCATAAAAACGAGTTGCCAAGCTCGACAGATTATCTTCCAGCTCTGCTAGTCAGGCCCTGCTTCCACCTCTTCGTGGTGCTATCTGGAAATTTCCTTACAAGGGAAATCACTGACGGAAGAGGCCGAATGGCGAGTATCCTGCGCCACCAAACAGGATTAGCGTCGGTTGGGCTAAGGTCTAGCGAACCATAACCGTAAAACCACTGATTGCTCACAAGCAAAAAACGACCTCGCATAGAAAAACGGAACGGACCTATGATGACGACCCTATAATAAAACAAAAAAAGTTGGTTGCCTGTAAAGTCGGTTTACGGACGATTGTTTTACGTGGTAACGACATTTGAAAACATTGATGAAAAATTAACAACACGCGGTGTTCCCACGTGGTTCACCATCTAAGTACTAACCGCACCCGACGCTGGTTGATTACGGTATTTGGACGACAGCCGATACATCTGAGATTGTTCAGACAGTGTTGTGGTTTGGTAAGGAAACGCAAACACTCATGAGCTGCTCGTGAGTGTGCGCTATCCAACGAGCAATTATTAAACGCACGCGTTCATGAGTAATTGGCTCTGAGAATCTTTTTCGATTTGGAAGTGGGCACATACATATGTACATATGTATGTATATATGTATATCTAACATACAAACTTCAGACTTTTTCACACGAATTCTTCAGAATCGTATTTGTCGTCTAAAAATAGAATTAGGGTGTTTTTAGACTAATTACTAGATTACTGATTACTCCTAAAAGTATGCCTACGTCATCGCACAATTTTTTCATGCCCCCAAGTAAGCAAACAAAATTATATCCCATAGGCAAAATAGATGCCTCTCTATCACTTATTTCGCGCTCTCCCTTGCACGCTCAGCTCAGGTGGAACGTGACAATGAGTCATAATTTTTTGTGCATCAAGTGTTCATCGATTTATAAGACGTTATCCCGTCAAAACAAACAAGGACCTTCGGTTCTGTACGTGGAATGATAGGTCCCTAAACAGACCACGTGCGGCCGAATAACTTGCGGACGCCCTAGACCACTATAAAGCGGACATAACCGCCATCCAGGAAATGCGATGGAATGGACCGGGTAAAAAGCGGATGAAAAACTGCGACATTTACTACGGTGACTGCTATAGGGAGAGAGGACAGAGACTATTTGGATGCGGATTTGTTGTTAGAGGTGGACTAAGACGTAAAGTCCTAAGTTTCCAGTATGTGAGTGAACGCCTCATAACGATCCGCATCAAGGCAAATTTTTGTAACATCAGCCTCATATGCGTCCATGCCCTCACGGAAGACAAGGATGACTCCATCAAAGATGATTTCTTTGATCTCCTAGGCAGAACATGTACCAAATGCCCCAGCTATGATACCAAAATCGCACTAGGAGGTTTTAACGCTAAGCTGGGTAAAGAAAGCATCTTTGAACGGGTCATCGGCAAACACAGCCTCCGATACACCTCAATCCTCCACTCAGTCAGTAGAGTAACTATGGAGCCTGTGCAAACAAGCCCTGAAGAGCACAGCAACGGAAGTGCTGGGCCTTAAAGATCCACCACGACGAAACACCTGGTTCGATGACGAGTGTAGAAGGACTCATGCGGAAAAGCAGGAGGCATACAAAGCCTCACTACACAAAAAAAAAACAAGAGCGGCTCATGAGCTCTACGAGTTTAAAAGAAGGGAGGAACATAAGCTCCTCAAGAGAAAAAAAGAAAGAGCACGAGAAGCGGGCGATTGAAAACATGGAGGGTGCTATTGCAGGCACGACTTTCGAAGATTTTATCAACGGATAAAACGAATGTCCCAAGGCTATAAAGCCCGAACGGAGGCCTGTTAAGATGAGAACGGACAAGTACGATGCTGAGAATTTGGAAAAACCACTTCTGCAGACTGTATAACGGCGATGACAGCCAACATACTGCCGCCGTCAGGCAGACTGATCCATTTCTTAACGACGAAGATCGGTCAGAGGAAAGCATGCCCGAGGAATGGAGTCTCAGCATTGTTTGCCCGATCCACAAAAAAAGAGACCCCTTGGACTGCGCCAACTATAGAGGAATAAGTCTCCTTAATGTCGCATACAAGACATACAAGACAGGGCGATGCGCTGTCGTGTGATTTTTTTTTTTTAACATCATATTAGAAAAGATTGTGCAAAAATCACAGGCCAATACAAGAGGCACAATCTATTTCAAATCCTCGCAACTCCTTGCATACGCCGACGACATTGACATAATAGGTAGATCGCAGCGAGATGTCAATGAGGCGTTTGCGAGTATTGAGATGGAGGCGGCAAAAATTGGTTTTGCAGTTAATGAGGGCAAGACTAAATATCTGCTGTCATCGAAAAAGGACATTTACCACCGACGTCTTGGACAGAACGTGCATATTGGCAGATATAAGTTTGAGATATATAAGGAAAAGACTAGCGAAAGATCGTGCTAGATGGAGAGGCATGTTGGTTGAGGCCCAGGTTCACCCCGAACTGCAGCGCCCGTTAAGTAAGTAAGTAATTGCGTCGATTAACCACTCGCATACGTTCAATATTGAATGCGCATTTGGGCGTCAAAAAGTTCTGCTCGCGCTGGATACCGCATCATTCGACAGTCGTTCAAAAAATGGCCTATGTCGATCGACTAAAGGATCTATGCATATGAACCTAAAACAATAATCGACTGTATGGGTCGACGAGTCTGAAGAAGCGGTTGATGCATTAAAACTACATATTTTAGAAGTACGTCGATCCGAGTGGACAAAGTTGTTTCAAATGTATGCAAAAATGTATGAATGTTCAGTTTGATTATCGTATATATGTATTTACTTATCTGCCTGAAGACTTAAGTAGTAACCCACGAAAAAACATCGTTATTTTACACCACACCACCCAAATATAAAATTTCGAAGTAGTTAACATAGAAAAGCTGAGACTTTAGCCAACTTCATATCTGGTCAAGGGTCTTCTGAAATGAATGTATTTTAAATCAGTAGGATGAGTCTCTTTGCAAAAATTCGATTCCTTTTTGCTACTATTTGATTTGATTTCAACTACGAGTAGAGCCACAGGAGAGAGTATGCTATGAAGCAAAGAGTTAGATATAGGGCAAATTGTGGGTGGGCATTGTGTGAACCATTTGTTCTCTTACTTCGAAAATTCACTAGAGCTCAACGATCACAAGGCTTGAATTAGTTTATTTTTTTTTGGTTAGATAAGACGATAGGGGTTTAGCTCCGCTTGAAGAGTGTACAGTCGCACATAGAAGTGCTCTCGGAAAGTGATCAAAATACCTCAGTATTAAGTCATAAACATATACTCGTATAAGCTCATATAAACCAGTGACAGTGACACTTAGTGCTAAAGATCTGTTGTGATCTTTAAACAATTATTAATTACATTTTGATGTAATTTCTTCTTTTACATATATAATACGTGGAAGTGAATCATAACAGAAACAATTTTAAAAACAAAGGAAGTAGGAGCGTTTTACGCTCACCTCCCCCTGAGCGCAAGCTCAATCCACCAATCATTTCCCCACCAACCACTAAACCAGCACCAACCAACTCTTTTAATTTCCAGCCAAACTTCCCACCACTTCCAGTAAAAGTTCTCCCAAGACAGCATATACAAAACCAATTCAAACCAATCAAATAGATCAATTTCCAGTTACAGTAAAGCCCATAACAAATGAGACACTAACAAACCTCTTGCCCAAACAGATCCACAACTCTTCCACCGCAGTAACAACATCAACAACAACAACCACAACAACAACAGCAACAACAACAGCAACAACAACAACAGCAACAAAAACAACACCAATCTCAACATGTGTAAATACTAGTCACACAGGACGAATTAAAACGATGCACATGATAACCAATCCATGCACACTAATAGAAGATCAAAAATCTAAGTCTAACTCCCCAACCCCCACACCAGAGTCGACAAATAAGAAACCAAAAAATCAAAATCAACCTAAGCTCAGTTATTGGTTAAGCAAGCCCAAAGAAGACATTCCCTCAAACCGCTTTGACATCCTAAGAGAAGACGTCGACACCTTAGAAAGCACATCAAACACCAAAAAAGAAACTGAACCAACCCGCAAAACAAACAAGCCACCTCCAATATATGTTCAGGAAGTCGAGTGCATCACGACGCTGACAAAAGCACTAGATTCGGAAGGAAAACAAAGCTATGAGCTCCAAGTCTTTAACAAAAACCAAGTGAAGGTCCAGGCAAATGCATCGACGACATATACGAAAATAGTCAAAATGCTGAGACAAAAGGGCACAAAGTACTACACCTACAAGCCAAAAGAAGACAGAGGTTTCAAAGTAGTAATAAGAGGCTTACACCCCTCATCAGATCCTAACGACATCAAACAAGAGCTAGAAGTGCTTGGTCATAAAGTATTGAACATCCACAATATTCAACAAAAGAGTAACAGAAAGCCACTTCCACTATTTACAATAGAGCTGGAAAACAAAAACAACAACAAAGAAATATACCAAATAACAAGCCTTCTCAAGTGTATAATCTCTATTGAAATCCCCCAACACAAAAGAACAATATCACAATGTACCAACTGTCAAAAATACGGACATGCGAAAAATGTTTATACTCTAGACCCAATCTGTGTCAAATGTGCAGGCAATCCTGAGACAGTTACATGTCAATTAAAAAAAGGATGACAACAAAAATCCAAAATGTGCTCTTTGCGGAGGTGAACACACCGCAAACTACAAAGGATGCGAGGTCTACAAACAACTAAAAATTCAACGTTTTCCCCCCCTTCGACAAAGAGAAAATACAAAATCTGAAAACCATCCTGTGAGTCACCAAGAGGAAAACACAATACCGAACAACCAACCCGCGCCTCAGCAAAAAGACCAAGAAATACAAGCGTTCACCACAACAGCTTTGACATCCAACATAAGCTACGCAAATGTTGCCGCCAACAACTTTCCTCCAAAACAAAAATCACTAGTTCAACCTCCCCAAATTCAAATTCATCCACAAAAGACAACGACCCCTTCTCTCCAATCACCGCAATTTTCACTACCACCGAAAACCCAAAGCCCAACCAACCAATTTTCATCAGACATACAAGAACTCAAGGAAATGATGAAACAATTTGTTACACAAATGGCAAATATGCTAAATATTCTGACATTACTTATTACTAACAAACATGATGGCATTAGACAATAAAAACCTTAAAATCACAGTATGGAATGCAAACGGACTACACCAACATTACCTAGACCTTAAACAATACCTAAATGACAATCAGACGGACATAATGTTTATTTCTGAGACACATCTTACTACAAAAAAACATATCAAATTCCCTGGATATGACATCTACCACACAGACCATCCAGATGGAACAGGACATGGTGGATCCGCAATAATAATTAAGAGACAAATACACTGCACTGAACTCAAAGACTTCCAAACAGACTATATTCAGTCAATTTCTATACAACTGGAAGACATGCATGGACCATTGGTATTATCTTCAATTTACTGTCCTCCTTAACACAAAATAACCACCTCTCAATATGACGTATATTTGAAATCCTTGGGTAACCGATTCATAGTTGCAGGTGATTTTAACGCAAAACATACAGAATGGGGCTCCAGACTCACAACAAAGAAAGGGAAAAACCTACTAGACGCAATCAAATTAAACAACTGCAAGCACATCAGCACGGGCGAAACTACCTATTGGCCAAAAGCCCCGATCTCATAGACTTTGGAATTATCAAGAACGTCAACATTAAATATATACAAATAAAACCATCCTTCGACCTCTCGTCCGACCATTCACCCTTTTTAATAGAATATTCCACCCAACCCAAGATGACAGTTAATCCTACCAAATTGTACAATGCCAAAACTGACTGGGACACTTATCGACAATATATAACCTCTACCCTTATTACTGAAATTCCCCTAAAATCCCAAGAAGACATCGAGAGGGCCATAATATACTTCAATGACACGATAAGCGAAGGGGCTCACAGAGCAACGCCTTTAATGAAACACACGTCCAATTATTTTGCTTCCACTTTATGCATTAGGAAACTAGTGCTCGCCAAAAGAAAACTGAGAAAGAAATGGCAACTGACTCGCTCACCGCAAGATAAAACAAAATTAAATAAGATCACTAAAGACTTGAAACATAAATTAAAAAAGGATCAGGAATCAAACCTTGCAAAGTATTTAAAAAAACTGACCCCAACATCCAAGACAAATTACTCCTTATGGAAAGCTACAAGGCAAACAACGAATACTACTTGGCACCATCCTCCCCTCAAGAAATCAGACAACACATGGGCCAGAGACAATCTAGACAAACATTAGCAAAATACTTTGAGACGACTTTTATAAACATCGAAGGCGACAGTAATTCAAGTACCCTTCCCCACAACAGTCCCTTAGACAACAAACACATTAGGTGGATGACAGTAAAAGAAATAGAATCCTGCATCAAGTCGGAAATAAACCCAAAAAAGGCACCTGGCTATGACCTTATAAACGGGAAAATCCTGAAAGAACTACCGCCTCTTGCGTTTATATTTCTGCGAAACTTATTTAATAGCGTGTTAAGACTCAAACATTTCCCAAATTGGGGAAAGTTGTTGAAATAATAGCTCTACCGAAGCCTGGCAAGGACGCTACCAAAACAACATCATATAGACCCATCAGCTTGCTTCCACTTTTGTCAAAAATATTTGAAAAACTACTGCATAGACGACTTCAGCCAATATTGGCTCAAACCAACGCCATACCCAACCATCAATTTGGTTTCAGAAGGCAACACTCAACCATTGAACAAATACACAGGGTAACAAACAAAATATCCACTTCTTTGGACGAAAAAAGCTTCTGCGTAGCAGTATACCTGGACGTCGCGAAGGCATTCGACTCGGTCTGGCACACAGGACTCGTAAACAAACTTGCTAACATCGTACCAAAGGACTACCTTCAACTCCTAACAAGCTACTTAACAGACCGATGTTTCTATGTCAGATACAAAGACAAATGCTCGAAAATCTATCCCATCAATGCTGGTGTACCTCAAGGAAGTATCATTGGACCCCTTCTATATATACTATTCACAGCTGACATTCCGAATCCAGTTAGAGAAACTGCTATGATAGCAACATCATCTCCACATAACGACACAACAATTACAAGACACATTAGATAAAACGCTAGCCTGGTTCTCAAAATGGCACATAAAAGTAAACGAAGACAAGACAGTCCAAGTAATCTATACTACGAGAACAAAATATACACCTTTACCACTGACAATAAATAACAAGCAGGTATCTATCCAATCTGTAGCCAAATACCTAGGAATGCATATAGACAGCAAATTAACATGGAAGCACCACATTCAACAAAAACAAAAGCAAATAAAACACAAATTCAAACAAATATACTGGCTTCTACGCCCACAATCTAAACTCTCAATAAGCAACAAACTACTAATTTACAAATGCATAATAAAACCCATATCGACGTACGGAATTCAAATCTGGGGGACATCCAAAAAAACGAACTTAAAAATAATTCAAAGACAACAAACAAAAATTCTAAGGACAATTACCAACGCGGAGTGGTATATTTGCAATCAAGATATACATGTATGTATGTATGTATGTTGGCGTTACAGTCCATGAAGAACCTGAGCCGAGCTTCTCTCAATCACCCATGTTGTGTGTGATTTCATTTTCACATAGGTGAAAGGGACCTACAGTTTTATTGCCGGTTCCGAACGGCGAATTTCGAGAAGCTTTTCATGACAATTTTACTACAGGGGGTTTTGTCAGAACCCCGCTGAGGAGAAACACCGTGAAAAACACGTTCGATGACATGGCTGTGTCGGGTTTCGCTCCCGAGTCATCGGCGTCAGAGGCCAACACACTACCCACTGCGCCACGGTGCTCTCAAGATATACATCGTGACCTACAAATCAATGCAATTGACGAAGAAATAAAGAAAATCAGCTCGAAACACATCGAAAAAATTTTATCACATTCCAACTACGACATCTATACTCTTTTCGACCAAGAAACTCATAGAGAAAGAAGGCTTAAACGTAAGAGGCCCAGCGATCTCATATTAACTTGACCTTCATATGCTATGTATTTATCTAATTGTTAATTATGTTTTCTGTAATTCTGTATGTTAATCTTGTATACTCGCTCGTATGTATTAATGCATCTTTACCTGTGTATCGTCAATCACAAGCGGTACAGTGGGGAACAACAACGAGCGATAAGGGGCGCTCGGTGAGAACAAAATCTCCAACGTTTCGGGTGGGTTAAAATCCACCTGTGCCACACTGTACCACTAAAAGTGATGACATTGGGACAACGGTCCTCGGTCATGTATAAATTCCCAAAATTAAATAATATTATAACATTTACTGGATGTCTTAAATTGTAGACAGTTGTAAATATACCAAGGGAAATAAAAAAAGAAAAAAACAAGAAAAAGATAAGACGATACCACCAATGATTATCCCCCCTACTACCAGAACTTACGAATCATAAAATTTGTATGACGTTCACAATGTTGTCACTAATTTTAGCAAGAACAATAGCTGTTGTCTTTACTACTCATTAAGAAGGCTTGTTCATTGTCTGCCAGCTGAATCAACTCACAAGTATAGAAAGGATAATAAGAATTATTATCTTTATTTACAGACGTCTAGTTAAACAAAAAAGGTTAGTGTTATCGCGGTCATTAAAAATCTTGAACGTCATTTTATAAGTTTTATATTTAGGTTGACGAGTAGGTGTATCTACTCGTACAAGATGCATTGGTCGTGCTATAATTCACCAAGCCGAACTTAATTTTGAAAGCGGATTGCTAATCAGTGCTGTTAAGATTTATTTATGTAGGGTGTTTTTTTAGATGTTTGGTTCTTTAGCAGGCAACACTGTTTCTAGATACATATGTATTTACTATACATTTGATAGTTGAAAGTTGGACTCTGGTTGGTGCGTCTACAGTGAAGATCCAGCTTGTGCAAGAGTTGAAACTGCGTGACCATTATAAGCTTCGAAAACATAATTCAGCTGGATCCTCACTTTCAACGCAAAATTTGGTTCTCTGATGAGGTCCATTTTCGGTTAAATTGACTTGTAACCAAGCAAAAATGCCGCATTTGGAGTCTTTGGAGCCTTTGTCGAGGCGCCCTTACTTACTTACTTAACGGGCGCTACAGTTCGGGGTGAACCTGGGCCTCAACCAACATGCCTCTCCATATAGCACAATCATTCGCTAGTCTTTTCCAATGCCGCACGCCCAGTTGGTTGAGGTCCCTTTCCACCAGTGCGCACCACCTTAGGTGCGGCCGTCCTCTATTTCTTCGTCCCTCGGGGTTCGATTCAAAGACTCTACGGGCTGGAGCTGTGGTGTCCATTCGCTCTACATGGCCTAGCCATCTTACGCGTTGGATCCGTTGACGCCTGACTGGACTCATGTCGCTGTACAACCCGTATAGTTCGTGAATGAATCTTCTCCTTCAACCCCCCTCTGTGTTAATGGGACCGAAAATCGCACGCAGAAATTTTCTCTCGAAACAACCAAGGATTTCCTAATCCGCTTTAGATAAAGTCCATGTTTCTGCGCCGTATAACAGGACCGGGATATTTAAGGTCTTATATAAGGTCAGCTTGGTCGTACGAGAGAGGGCTCTACTTCTCAGTTGCCTCTTGAGCCCAAAGAAGCAGCGGTTAACAAGAGTAATTCTGCGCTTGATTTCGGAACTTGTGTCGTTGTTCCGAGTCACTGCGGAGCCGATATGCACGTTCTGTCCAAGACGTCGGTGGTAAATGTCCTTTTTCGATGACAGCAGATATTTAGTCTTGCCCTCATTAACTGCCAAACCAATTTTGGCCGCCTCCATCTCAATACTCACAAGCGCCTCATTGACATCTCCCTGTGATCTACCCATTATGTCAATGTCGTCGGCGTATGCAAGGAGTTGCAAGGATTTGAAATAGATTGTGCCTCTTGTATTGGCCTGTGATTTTTGCACAATCATTTCTAATATGATGTTAAAAAAAAAATCACACGACAGCGCATCGCCCTGTCTAAATTCTTTTTTGACTTCGAAGCTATCGGTAAGGTCTGCACCTATTCGGATGGAGCAGCGAGCATTTTCCAGGGTCATCCTGCATAGTCTGACAAGCTTAGCAGGGATGTCAAAAGTAAACATGGCGTTATATAGCTCGTCTCTAATTACGCTGTCGTATGCGGCCTTGAAGTCGACGAATAGATGGTGAGTGTCGACTTGAAATTCATCGGTCTTCTCCAGGATCTGCCGTAGTGTGAAGATTTGATCGATGGTGGACTTCCCTGGCCTGAAGCCACACTGATAAGGACTTATCAGCTTGTTTACGAATGGCTTCAGGCGTTCACACAAAACGGCAGCGAAGATCTTGTATGCGACATTAAGGAGACTTTTTCCTCTATAGTTGGCACAGTCCAAGGAGTCTCCTTTTTTGTGGATCGGGCAAACAACCAGCTCACCCCCAGCCGCTTTGAAGAGCCCAGCAGACAGTCCATCTGCGCCAGCAGCTTTATTCGACTTGAGTTTCGACATGGCAATCTCAACTTCTTCGAGGTCAGGGAGACAGAATTCTCTGCGATCATCGTCGTTAAGGAATGGATCATTCTGCCTGACGGCGGTATGTTGACTGTCATCGCCGTTACTCAGTCTGCAGAAGTGGTTTTCCCAAATTCTCAGCATCGACTGCGATTCTACTACTAGGTGTCCGTTCTCATCCTTACAGGCCTCCGTTCGGGCTTTATAGCCTTGAGACATTCGTTTTATCCGTTTGATAGAATCTTCGAACGTCGTGCCTGCAATAGGACCTCTCAAGTTTTCAATCGCCCGCTTCTCGTGCTCTTTCTTTCTTCTCTTGAGAAGCTTATGTTCCTCCCTTCTTTTAAGCTCGTAGAGCTCACGAGCGGCTCTTGTTTTTTTGTGTAGTGAGGCTTTGTATGCCTCCTACTTTTCCGTATGAATCGAGGCGCCCTTACAACTACTAAAACTCACTGTTTAGTGTGCTTTTGGGGCTTTGTGGAAACGTATTTCTTTTGTGACGATGCCGGCCAGATTTTGCCGTCAATGGAAAGGGCTATAGAAATATTATTCGGACTTCTTTGTTCCTCAGTTGTTGGTGGCGCAACATGCTACACGCACGCGACACGATTAATTGATTATGAGACACATTTGCTGAGCGCATAATTTCCCGCAACGGACTTGTCAACTGGCCTCCACGATCCTGTGATTTCACATCTTTAGATTACTTTCTTCGGGGGAATGTGAATTCACAAGTCTATGCCGATAAACCAGAGACGTTGGACGATTTGAAACCCAACATTCGCCGTGTTATTGCTGATATACGGCCTCAGTTGCTCGATAAAGTTGTGGAAAATAGGGCTTCACGATTGCGCTTCGTTCCAGCTAGCCGTGGCACGTGTATGTTCAACGTCATATTCAGTTACTAATCGCGTTAAATTGTATATTACATCAAGCTTATACCATAGATATTAACGCCAGCTTCAACAAACACGGCGTTACAGCTCATGGAGAACCTAAGCCTGCCTTTCTCTCTATCACCCATGTTGTGTGTGATTTAATTTTCCCATAGGTGAAATGGACCTACAGTTTACTGTCGATTCCAAACGGCGAATTTCGAGGAGTTTTTCATGACTAATGTATTATAGGGAGTTTTGTCAGAACCCCGCGGAGGAGAAGCACCGTGAAAAACACATTCGATACCATGGCGGTTATCGGGATTCAATCCTGTGTCATCGGCGTCAGAGGCCAACACACAACCCCCTGCACCAGAAACTTAACGCAGACAATTAAGATTATCAGTTTAAACAACTGAATTGGAAGTTTGATAGATACTTTCGAAAGGCATTGTACACACTTTGCCACAAAAGAATCATTGAAAAATTGGAAAATATTGGTATTCGGCGCCAAATATTGGATTGGTTTGCAAGTTACCTAAGTGGCAGAAGTGACAGCTATAGCGATCTACAAAACGCTGAGACGGGAGTGCCGCAGGGTACTATATTAGGCCCCCTTCTCTTCATTATGTATGTAAATGATATGCTATCAATTCTACGAAACAGCACTGGACTCCAATATGCTGATGATACCGCTTTAATTATAAGCGACAAAAACATAAACTGTGCTACTGAAACGATGCAATCCTAGTTTGATAACGTTGTCTATTGGTGTCACGATAATGGACTCATTATCAATTCCAAAAATACTAAGAGAATGCATATTCGGCCGACCCATATAGTAAGGACACCTGTCAGAACTCGATTTCACAGTTTTGAATGCCTGCACAAAACAAATTTTGAACCAAACAACTATAAACCAAGCAGATGACTGCGCGGACTATATTGAAATGGTCAGTGCATATCGATACCTTGGTGTTGAGGTAGACTACTACTATAAGTGGAATACCCACATAAAGTACCCACGCAAGCGTCTTCGGATATCTGCATATCCTCTTTATCACTTGAGCAATTATGCATCGTTCACCGTCCTCAAGCAAGTACATTTCTCCTTGGTGGAGTCCATACTTCAATATGGCATAACAGCATAGGGCAATACAACACAATATCGGATAATGGAGCTTCAGAGAGCGCAGAATAGAATCTTTAAGATTATTTTACGATCTAAATATGGCAATCGGTTTGTAGACAATTGTAATAATCCCAGTAATGATTTAAATTTATTAACTATCAAAAAACTTTTTCTTTTAAATGTCATAAACGAAACCTACAATGATCAACGATTTAAAGACCTTATTGACCACGAAGTGAACACAAGGCAAAGGGCGGAAGGTGTTCTTAAGGTGTCAAGGATACACAACTCCTATGGTGAACAGCAACTTTCTTTTGTGGTACCCACGATCTTCAACCAACTTCCGCGATGCCTACGGAATATCCATGCAGTGCACATAAGGAAAAGGAGATTAAAAAAAATATATACTGATGAACGCTATAAACACATAATTCAACTTACAAATTCAAGCTAAAAAAAGGAATTACCCTGCAACAAGATTAGATAATGCCATGAAAAACATAACTTGTAAAAAAACCAAGTCTCACAACTCAGATCTTCTACCGTAAAAAGTTGTAAGATCCATGTATTACCAAGTCAGTTAGTTTATTCAGTCCCTACTTAAGGGACCTTCTGCCTTGATTTATTACGTAATTACGTAACCTAACAACATCTTATAGTGACCATATCGCACTAAATAATCTAATTTAATATAATATGTACTACTTTTTTTTTTTTTTTTTTTAATAATTTGCGCGCACTCAAGGTCTAATAACCTTATTATGTCGGCGACACAGTGCGGGCAGAAGATAGAGAGGAAGAGGAATAGAGGAGATGCCGATGGACATTGATCTTAAATGCTTGCATGTTGCATTGAGGGGGGAAAACCGAATCCGGCAGGGAGTTCCAGATTCGTGTGGTTCGGTTAATGAAAGATTCTCTATATTTGACAGTACGTCCGAGATATACTTGTGAGATATATTGTGTTTTCATGCGATGGTCAGGTCAATCTATTTACTTAAAACATAAAAGACTTTGATATTGGTGTGGTCACTATAAGATATTGTTAGGTTAGCTAATTACGTAATAAATCAAGGCAGAAGGTCCCTTAAGTAGGGACTGAATAAATTAACTGACTTGGTAATACATGGATCTTACAACTTTTTACGGTAGAAGATCTGAGTTGTGAGACTTGGTTTTTTACAGGTTATGATTTTCATGGCATCTCATTCCTTTTTGTAGATGTATGTATGTATGTATATATGTATGTTGGCGTTACAGTTCATTAAGGACCTAAGCCGAGCTTCTCCCAATCACCCATGTTGTGTGTGATTTCATTTTCCCATAGGTAAAAGGGACCTACAGTTTATTGCCGGTTCCGAACGGCGAATTTCGAGAAGTGTTTAATGACAATTTTACTACAGAGGGTTTTGTTAGATCCCCGCTGAGGAGAAACACCGTGAAAACACGTTCGATGACATGGCTTTGTCGGGATTCCATCCCGTGTCATATCGGTGTCAAAGGCCAACACACTACCCACTGCGCCACGGTGCTCTCACTTCTTTCTTTTACTTACATATGTATGTATAATATATCGAGGATCGTTATTTTTATCTTTTCTTTAAAACTGAGTTACTTTCCTTTTACTAGAAGGTAGAAACTACATACACATAAAGAAACTAAAGAAACTTTTTATTATATTAAGTTAGCGCGACACCATATGACAATTTATATACACAAGGGACACTTGTGTAAAGCGGCCTACACACGCGCTACGGATCGAATGGATCGGTTTGAAGTCATTTCGCCACACACTTGTGGATCGGTATACGTTCTTCATTTCACGCTGTTCGCCGTCGAGTAAGGATGGATCGCGGAGAAAAAATAATTTTGTTGTGTGGTGTATATATTGTGTGAAAAAAGGAAAGAAAGGATAATGAAAGAGAAACGTTCACTGTGGATGCAGGAGTGGTTTCTGATCCTAATAACTTATTCATATATAGATACATGCATTCACAAATATGTGAATGAGGGTCTCATAATTCTATTGCCTATTGCCTGCGAGTGTTTATTGCTTGTTTCATTTGATGGCCTGTTTTCATTTTATGATTCGATGTTCACAGTTTTATAACATACATTTGTGCACATACGAATCATAAATACAATCATAAACAGACTGCATAGATGCACTCTAACAACTTCGGGTGGACGTTTCCTAGTCATCGTCAACCGCGCCACACACACGCTACCGATCGCAGGAATATCAAACTCATTTGAAAACTTGGGATCTGTAGCAAACTAGCCCACACACAGGACGATCTGTTTGAATCGCAACATTATCAACCGCGCCACACACACACTACCGAATGCAAGAATATCAAACTCATTTGAAAACTTGCGATCTGTAGCAAACTAGCCCACACACAGGACGATCTGTTTGAATCGCAACCGATCCATTCGATCCGTAGCGCGTGTGTAGGCCGCTTAAACAACCTGCAATGCAACCACTCCAACGCGACCACTTGGTGACCCATAAACAATTCGATACTCAGAATTGCGGACGTGGATCAGCAATTATGAAAAACAATAAATTATGTGTGCTTGGATCTAGCATTAAAAATAGAACTGTATAGATTTAAGAATTGTATTGTATCGGTCTACGCATTGAACTGAGTCAGTGTTTGTCCAACCACCGAAACGAGCAGTTCAGTAAATAAAGAGCAACTTTTTAAAAACCCTTTTGGTGTAACGAAAAGTTTAATTGGCGACCGTGACAGGACTACTTATATTTAAAACCAGAAAAAGAAAAGTATGGTAATATAAAGTAGTCACGCGAATTATTCGCAAATAAAACATATAAGTATCCTTCAAAGAAAGGAGAAACAATTATAAAAGCATCCTATCCAGGAAAAAAAATTTGTGCGTATGAAGTGAACGAAGGTGAAAAAACAAGCAAATCCATATAGAGTTCGAGACGCCGAAATAAATTAAAAAGACCAAGTGAAAAAGACCAAGTGAGAAAAAACAATACGAATTTCGTGAAAGAACAAGTAAAGTCACGCTTTCCCGTAAAGAACAACTTTCGAGAAGAGGAGGGCCGATCATCGAGAACCAGCCACAAGAACAACGTGTCAACATTAATAAAAATATTCCTGTAAGATCAAATTTAGAATTATTGTAAATTTATTTTATATGTTTGTTCATACATATATATATATATATGTAGGAAAACAATCGTTTTCAGTAAAATTTAAAATGTTTTATTTTATTAAATAGCTAAGGATTGGTAATAAAATTAAATTCAGTTTTGTTCAATCAAGAAATTAGGCACACAAATCGTTGAACTACACTTTTCTCTGACCCCACCTGTATCTATCTGTCTCTTCCTCTTTCCAATATGTCAGTTCTTCAACTTCCTTCTTTTTTACGATTGACAGACGTCAATCGTTCACCGGGTGTTCCTATAAAATCGGCCATCCTGCAACATTCCTCGGCCTCGAGGAATGGTCAACCCCTTAACATCTTTCTTATTCTATTCAGCTGTTAATTCTTAGTCATCTTCATCGCCGTCATCGTTACTTTCGTCATTGGATTCATCTTCGTCTTCATTATTGTCGTCGTCACCTTAACCATCTTCACGTTACCATCTTCTTTGTTTGGTCTGGGTCTTCATCTTGGATTTACTAGGACATCAGGGTTTCTCGTCACATTTGTTATTAAAGTTCTTGAACGTCAGGTGTTTTTATCATTGTCGCATTTGGTTATATGTCCATCAGGTATTTTTGTATTACAGATAGCTCAAGTCACTAACAGATGTTTCTTCTTCAGAGGTTTCATCATCTTCACCGCTCCAGGGCTTCATATGGTCCGCTGAGGTCGTTGTCGTTCTCGGTCCCTCTTGGTTCCCAATCTTACGAACTCTGTAGCGTTCATTTGGCGAAACATGTGTGATACGATAAGGTCCCATATATTTCGGATAAAGTTTTAAACCAGGACCAAATTGAGTGCGCTTAACCGCAACCAAGTCGTTTACAGCATATTGGCGAGCGGCTTTCCGTTTCTTGTTGTAGTCACGAGCGTTCTCTTCTTGAACCAAACGTATACCCTCGCGGGCATCTTCTCTTACACAGTTACGGTCCTCATCAAAAGCCTTTAGGATTTCCTCGTCTACATACCTTTTAATATTAGCATCGGTCCTTGTCTTCATCTTAATCCCTGTTAGTACCTCGAACGGACTTCTTTTAACAGATCGTTGATAGCTTGAGTTCATTAGCATTTGAAGTTTAGAAGTGTAACGATACCACTTGCATGGATCCTCAATGGAAAGCTTGGTCAACACTCCAATAATGGTCCTGTTGATTCGTTCCACCTGGCCATTTGCACGTGGCACACCGGTCGTCGTAAGTAAATGTTGAATTCCTTCCATCTTACAATATTCTGCGAAGTTACTAGAGGTGAAGGTCGTACCGCGATCTGAGATGATTCTGGATGGATTCCCAAAGATGGCCTTTTGTTGTTCCAGCTTACTGATCACTTCCGCTGTTGATGTCGACTTGCAGGGGTAGATCCAAACGAATTTGGAGAACGCATCCACCACGCAGAAAATGTACCTATAGTTTTTGTTGGTGGAACTTAAGGGACCAAGGTGATCTACGTGGTATGTGTCAAGAGGATGTTCAAACTTGGGTATCGAATGTAGGTAACCCTCTTGTTTACCAGCTTTTCGGTCACTCAGAATACAACGGACACAGTTTCTCCTCACAGCGTCGATTCGATTACGTAGATTTTGGATGAAGTACTCCTTGCATAAAATTTCTTCTGTTTTTTTGGCGCCGAAATGACCTTCTTCATGCATTGATTTGATAACATCTCTGGCCATTCCTTTGGGGATGCAAAGTAGCTTGTTCCCTTTGCCGTCATCCTTATAAAGTATGTTATGTTCAACAAAGAAACCATCGTAGGGTCCACTCTCGAGACATCTCTTAATTGCTTTGAAACACTCGTCTCCTTCTTGTGCCAATTGAATGCGGGAAAGGAATTCACTTGAGATGATCATACTGGTGAAATTCCGGCTGAGAGCATCCACATGTTTCATCCTACAGCCAGGGCGATGTTCTAATGTGTAATTGTAATCTTGGAGTAGTAGAGCCCAACCCGCGACTCTTGGAGGAACGTCCTTCTTTTCCATTGTTGCCTTGAAAGCCGCGCAGTCAGTTACAATTTTAAAGTTGATGCCAAGTAAATAAGTACGCAGTTTCTTTAGAGCGCTGACAATGGCTAACACCTCCAATTCGTAGCTGCAGTATCGTTCTTACGCGGGGCTGGACTTCTTGCTAAAGAAATAAACTGGGTGAAAATTTCCGTCATCGTATTTCTGCATCAAAATTGCCCCAAAACCCCACTTAGATGCATCCGTATGTAGTTCAGTTTCGGCGTGTGGAGAATATAACTTAAGGACGGGTTTGGAAACCAAAACGTGTTTAAGCTGCTCAAATGCAGTCTTCTCAGGAAGTCCAAACTTAAAATGTTGATCCTTCTTTAAAAGTTGCGTCAGCGGTCTGGCAATGATGGAATAGTCCTTGACGAATTTCCGGAAATAACCTGTGAGACCCAGGAAGCTCTGAACCTTTTTGATGGATAGTGGCTCAGGAAAATGTTTAATTGCTGTTATTTTCAGTTCAGATGGCTGAATTGAACCTTTCGAAATTTTGTATCCCAAGTACTCTATGGTTCGACAAAGAAACTGACATTTCTGCCATTTTATTTTCAGACCATACTTCTCAGCATGAGTCAGAGTTTCTCTAAGTCGTTCCATGCACTCCTCGTCACTTTTCCCCATAATAATAAGGTCGTCTATGTATATAAGCAGGTATCCTTTCTTGATCAGGGGCTGGAATACCGTTATAATGAATTTCTGGAACACTGTCGGGGATGTGCAAAGGCCGAATGGCATTCGTAAAAACTCCCACTGTCCCGATGGAGTCACAAACGATGTGTAACGGATGCTCTCCTCGGACACGTGGACATGAAAAAATCCGTTTTCAAGATCTAAGGTGCAGAAAACGTTCGCCCCGCTTAATGAATCAATCTGATCCTCAATTAATGGAAGAGGATAATGGTCTCGGACTACTTGTTTGTTGAGGCGCCTGTAATCGATACACAGACGTTTTGAGCCATCTTTCTTATTGGCTAGTACTACAGGGCTAGAGTAATCCGATGCGCTGGGCCGAATGATGCCTTCATCCAACCACTTTGATACTTGGTCATCCACGATGCGCTTCTCCAATGGAGCTAGGCGCCTAGGAGGCTGTGATATAGGGACGTCAGATCGAAGCACTAAACTCATCTTCACATTAGTTGTGTCTTCCTCTTTCGGTTCATAATTGGACACTACGGTTTCAATATCATTCTTAAAATGTATATTGCCTATGTTAAGAGCGTTCGGTGCATCTCCCATTCCAACTTGAAAAACGTAGTTGGGCATGTTTTGACATTCGCTTATAAAAACGCCGCTTTCAGCAAGATGGATGCTTTTCCCCACTAACACATCCTTACCGATGATTAAAGGTGCCTGCATTATCGAATCGGTCATGATGTGCACATTCGCTTTGCATTCGCAGTTGTCAATTTTGAGATCAGCCTGAAAATAACCAAGTGTTTCAACACAATGTTTCGAAAGTCCTCTTACCGGCAAACATTTCTGGACCACAGGAGGTGCTCCCAGCTTAATGTAGACGTCGCTTCTAACCAACGTTAGGTCGCTTCCAGTGTCCACCAACCCCTTGACGCAGACTCCATTCACCGTAATCTCCTTCATTGCATCTGGAACGGAAAGATTGACAACGTTCGCTTTCTTTACAGGATCCTTTTTTTTTTGGGCAATCGGGTGCTTTATGGCCAAATTGATTGCAATTGAAGCACTTCGGTTTTCCTTCACTGCACAAGTTGCTTTTGTGACCACGTCGACCGCAATTATAACAACGTCCCTGCTTGCTGTCTGTTGATTGATGATGAGTCGTATTTGTTTTCGGCAGACTTTGTTTAAATTTAAGGTAAAGTGCCAACTTTTCTCGAAACTGTCTCATGTCCTTAGCACCATACAACATGATTTTGTTCATTGGTGTATCGTCGATTCCATCAACGACGTAAGAGATGATCGAAGAGTCTTCTATCCGACCTCTGGCTCCTATCTCGCGCATCGAAAACAAATAGTCATGAGCAGTTTCACCTTTATTTTGTCGCCGCTGTGCTAGTCTTTTGTGAACGTCTGCAACACACACTCTTTCCGAAAATTCCTCCGTCAAGAACTCTTTAAGCTCGGACCATGTTGATATTCTCGGACTTGATCTGACCGCCAACTTAGCTGAACCTTTCAGCAATCGTCTTCCAAAGAGTACTGTCTCAATATCTGTCCATCCCATCGTTTGCGCCGCCTGTTCAACATCTTGTATCCAGCTACACACATCATGCTCGTCATTACCAGTGAATTCTGGGACAACCGCCGCAACATCTTCAAAGGATAAGTTGGACCTGCTCCGTAGCTTCAACATTTCGGCTTCCATGGATGTTTTAAGAAGTGACAGTTGCATTCGCAAGTTTTCTTCATCTGGACTTTCCTTCAACCCACTGCTATTCATGCTTGTTGATGCTTTCTCCTCCCTTGCAAGTATTTCCTCTTCTTTTTTCAATAAAGTTTTTTCTTTTTCAGTCAGTAAACGTAATTTTTGTTCAGCTTCTTCCTGTCTTCTTTCGATGTCTCCAAATAACAGCGAAATGTCTTTTTCAGTTTCTGCAATTCCGGTACTATTCCTCACATCTTTCGACATTTTTCGTCTTTTTTTTTTTTCCGTTACTATGACTTCTTGTTTTTTTTCTTTTATTTTTATTTCTTCTGTGTATTTGTATGTATGTCTAATCTCTTGATTGAAATTAGCTATGGCAATTATTATCGACTTTTTGTTTTAATTTTCGCAATCCCGGTTGAGCCCCCAGATTTTGTAGGAAAACAATCGTTTTCAGTAAAATTTAAAATGTTTTATTTTATTAAATAGCTAAGGATTGGTAATAAAATTAAATTCAGTTTTGTTCAATCAAGAAATTAGGCACACAAATCGTTGAACTACACTTTTCTCTGACCCCACCTGTATCTATCTGTCTCTTCCTCTTTCCAATATGTCAGTTCTTCAACTTCCTTCTTTTTTACGATTGACAGACGTCAATCGTTCACCGGGTGTTCCTATATATATATATATATATATATATATATATATATATATGTAGGGCCGAGGAGTGGAAAGAAAATACAAAGTAAAACGCCAAAATAAAACGCAATCAAAGTAGCAGAGGAAAAGTCGTATGAAAAGAGAAAAAACAAAGTCAGAGGCAATCAAAGCAGTAGAGGAAAAGTCGCGAAGTTGGCAAGTCACCGATAAGTTTGTTTTGCTTTTTATGTCAAATAAAATAACTATTTTTTAATCGAAAAGGAATTAATTAAATTATACTAAATTGATTTAAAATAAAGCCATATTGTTATTTTTACTTCGTTGCACAAACTACATGGTGTCAGAAGTGGGATACGTTCACACACGTCGCCGTTGCTCATCAGTTCGTCGTATTTCGTCGAGCAAAGGGAAATTAAATTAGTAACCTTAAATGAATGTTCTCGAAGATATCGAATCTTTAACCACCAAACAGTTACAGCAAATATTAATACAGCGCGGCTTGTCCTACCGATATAACCTGAAAACGGAACTAGTGGCACGACTCCGTGCTTCATTAGAAAACGAAAAAGGACAACCACAAGATTTTCAAGCAAGCCCTGAACTCGATTCTGATACATCATCCTTGTCGTCGTGTGCTTCATTTTCATCAACTATGTCTGTAAAAGGAGAGCCTGTTCAGAACAATTATCAATTCAAAGATGTCGAAGAATCCTTAGAAAAGTTTGATGGGGAATCTATGGACGTCGAATTATGGCTCTCGGACTTCGAAAGTGTTTCGCTAGTTTGTTGTTGGAATGAAGTACAAAAATTTCTATATGCGAGGCGATTGTTATCCGGTGCAAGTAGATTAGCAGTCGAGTCAGAGCCGGGTATCTCTAGCTGGCAGAAGTTGAAGGAGTTACTTCTTAAAGAGTTTGGGGGTAAGGCAACAGAGAACGTTCATCAACTGCTAGCAGAATCAACGAAAAATTCCTCTGAATCCTATATTGAGTACTTTTATAGACTTAAAAAAACAGCAGCAAGAGGAAAAATAGAGATTTCACATCTAATAGGCTACATAATAAGTGGCATCCCCGACAGCGCAACAAACAAAGGCATTTTATATCAGTCGCAGACTCTAGACCAACTCAAGGGAAACTTAAGAGCATATGAAGCAATGAAAAGTGAGCAGGATAAGGAGAAGAAAAGGAACGATCAACAACTGCAGACTACTACAAGCAATCTTAAAAGACAAGAAAACGTCCCTCATAAGTTGAAGCGGTGTACAAACTGTGGAGCTAGGTCGCACACCCATGGAAATTGTCCTGATAAATCGAAAGGTATGAGATGTTTTTATTGTAATGATTTTGGGCACATCGCTCCAAAATGTCCTAAGAAAGCATCAGTCGGTATTATTAGAGCAGAAGTGCCTGATTTCTCAGTTCAAGTCGAGGTAGGAGGGGAGAATTATCGCGCACTTATAGATACTGGGAGTGACATTTGTATCATCAAGAAGGATCTGAAGGATAAGTTAGGTATATCAACATACGAAGAGCCAGGCATTCCTGTTGTCGGATTTGCCCGAAACAGCAAAATGACTTTAGGAGCAGTATCCATTGATGCAGTCATTGATTTACAGTCTTACCAATTGGTTTGTCATGTAGTTCCGAGCGATTGGTTAAATACAGAGATAATAATCGGTAAGAATTTCTTTATGAATGCTTCGTTAGTTATCGAAAATGGGAAGCCTATAATATTTAAAGCTGATAACGACCGAACATTCTTAGCTCAAGTCAATGTAATACATTGCGATTCGTATCCGGAGAGTTTGGATAACGTAAACCGCAAGTTCAAAGAGCAAATCGTATCTTTGGTTAAAGCTTATCGCCCGCAAAAGGAAGCAGATTACGAAGAAGTTGAGATGAAAATTTCCTTGGAGGACGAAATTCCAATCCATCAAAGGCCCAGGAGGCTAGCTCCGTTAGAGAAGGACATAGTGCAGCGACAAATTTCAGAGTGGCTGAACGAAGGAATTTTTCGAGAGAGCACCTCGTCGTATGCAAGTCCGGTAGTTCTAGCCAAAAAGAAGGATGGAAGCAGTAGGCTCTGTGTAGATTACAGAAAGTTAAACTCCAAGGTAATTAAAGACAGATTCCCCTTACCTAATATTGAAGAAGTCCTTGAAGGTTTGTATAGCGCTAAGGTGTTTTCGACACTCGACCTTAAGAATGGGTTTTTCCATGTTGGAATAGAAGAGTCAAGCAAAAAGTATACCGCCTTCGTCGTACCAGATGGAAAATACGAGTTTAATAAAGTCCCGTTTGGGTTATGCAACTCGCCATCAGTTTTTCAACGTTTCATAAATTCTATTTTCCGGAAAATGATACAAAAAGGCACACTTCTCGTCTACATGGATGACCTCATCATCCCTTCAGAAAATGAAATCGAAAACATCGAGTTGTTAAGAAGGGTCCTAGAGGTATGCAGCCGAAACGGCCTGCTTATAAAATGGAGTAAATGCCAGTTCCTAACAAGGGTCGTGCAGGTTCTCGGGCATATAATTCAAAATGGAACCATCCGACCATCCGAAGAAAAGGTTTCAACAGTGAGGAAATTTCCTGTACCAAAAAACGTGAGGGATGTTATGAGTTTTTTGGGTCTTACAGGATTTTTCCGAAAGTTTATATCGGGATACGCCCTGATTGCTAAGCCACTTACTGATTTGACAAAAAATGACCGCAAGGTTGAAGCACTGCTTCGACGTGAATATTATATACCCAAACTATTTAAAGTGGTACGAGCAGTTTCTGACAACTGCATAAGTTGCATCCTAGCTTCAAGAAAGGTTGGAAAAAAGGAAGGATTCCTTAATCCAATTGACAAGAAGGACATTCCCCTTCATTCCTTTCACATGGATCACGTCGGTCCTTTGCCTTCTACGGCTAAGAGCTATAAGTTTTTGCTAACAGTGGTCGACGCTTTTACAAAGTTTTCATGGATATATCCCGTTAAGAGTACTGGAACAGAGGAAGTCCTAAAGTCATTAGAAACTCAAGCTGACATTTTTGGGAACCCTCATCGGATGATTACCGATAAGGGAGCTGCGTTTACCTCAAATCAGTTCAAAGAGTACTGCCAAGCACGTAACATTTATCATCATCAGGTGACAACAGGAGTCCCAAGGGGAAATGGGCAGGTAGAGCGCATAAACAAAATTATTATTGAAATTTTATCTAAGCTCTCTGTGGAGCAACCTCTTAAGTGGTACCTGCATGTAAGTAGAAACCAACGAATTCTGAACTCTACGCCTTCGAGATCTACCAAAAGAACACCGTTTACGCTGCTCACTGGAGTGCCGATGTTTACAACCGAGGATTTGCATTTAGCGGAGCTATTAGAAGAAGAGATCCGTCTAGATTTTGAACGAAATCGACAAAAAATTCGAGGACAAGCGAAACTGGATACCCAAAAAATTCAACTAGAAAACGAGAGAGGGTACAATCGCAGAAGAAAAGAATCCATAAAATACAAAGTTGGTGATCTTGTAGCGATCCAACGCACGCAGTTTGGAGCGGGACTTAAGCTGTGCCCCAAATTTCTCGGGCCATATGAAGTCTCCAGGGTTAAGCGCAATGACAGATACGACGTCCGCAAAGTGGGGGAACACGAGGGTCCGAATTTTACCTCGACATCAGCGGATTATGTAAAGCCGTGGAAGATATATCAGTCGAATGACGATAGTGAAGAGGATGACGATACTGAAGAAAACTGTTAAAACTCGACCGGGTCGGTCGAGAATCAGGATGGCCGAGTGTAGGGCCGAGGAGTGGAAAGAAAATACAAAGTAAAACGCCAAAATAAAACGCAATCAAAGTAGCAGAGGAAAAGTCGTATGAAAAGAGAAAAAACAAAGTCAGAGGCAATCAAAGCAGTAGAGGAAAAGTCGCGAAGTTGGCAAGTCACCGATAAGTTTGTTTTGCTTTTTATGTCAAATAAAATAACTATTTTTTAATCGAAAAGGAATTAATTAAATTATACTAAATTGATTTAAAATAAAGCCATATTGTTATTTTTACTTCGTTGCACAAACTACATATATATGTACATATATTCATATATAAACGACACACTGGACGAACTTCTTGACAAACTATCTAACTTAAGCTTGAAAATGCCAAATAACACAGATATGGAGAATTTGGTCGATAGCAGCAAGCACTGCATCATTGCAGACAGAGATAGGGTCCTTAAAATCTGCTTTAGAATCAGTAACGAATACCAATGTAGTTACTGAGTACAAAACTCAAACAATTTCAGATGACATTTATTGTAGCGAAACATTAGATGTCATTAAGTCCTTGCCCGAATTCTCAGGCAGCAATGCCAATTCATATGTAAGCTGGCGAGAAGCAGCACATAATTCAATTTCATTGTATACGAAAATCAGCCGCAAATATTTTGCAGCCCTTACTATTTTCCGAAATATGATAACGCAGAGTGCAAATGACACTTTGACTAACCACGGTACGGCTCTGAATTTCGATGCAATTAACTCTAGATTAGATTTCGCTTACGCCGACATGCGGCCCACGCATATAATTGAACAGGAACTAAGTGTCCTTAGACATGGTAACTTGTCTATAATCGACTTCTAAAATGAAGTAAACAAGAAGCTCACACTGCTGACGAATAAAACAATCATGACCCACGGTAACGACTCCCCAATAACCAAAGAGTTAAACATAACCGGTTCATAACCGGTCTGAACCCGACACTTTCAAATATACTTTTTTCACTGTCCCCGTAAGACTTGCCTAGCGCACTTGCGAAAGCACAGGAGTTGGAGTCAAATAACATGAGGACAAATTTTGCACTCCAATTTGGAAGGAATGCGAATAATAACTTTCGGAACAATTTAAGATTCCAACCGAGCAATCAAGTTCCAACCAATCAACAGGTTAGGCAAAATAAACCAGAGCCAATGGAAGTCGGAAGCTCTGCTCATAGACCTATAGCTAGGTATGAACAGGACTTCGCTAGGCAAAAATACAACCCATTCGCCCAAAATGGTACGGTTTATAATAATAACTTACAACGTCCAAACAATTTCCATCAAAATAGGTTCAGGCAACCATTCCAGAAACAATTCCAAAGGGTGTATAAACGCCCCCACGAAAGCGCACAACATAGTGTCCAACCGCCAGTAAAAGTTGAAGGAATAAATAATTTGAACGAAGACTCTTTTTTTGGGAGAAACACCGGACTACCCTATATATTCATAGATAGTCCAATAAAAAGATTAAAAATATTAATTGACACTGGAGCTACAAGTTGCAATTGTAGCCCTAACACACTAAACCACAGCCAAGAACTCATTATTAAAAAAAGAGTTAGAACCATAAATGGTTCAACCATCATAACTCATTACTATGACGTTTTATTTTCGATCGAATAGTTAGATTCTACGAAATAAATAATTTAGAAGCTGATTTATTGGTGGGCTTCAATTTACTAAAAAATGCAGGTATTGAATTAGACCTTGGAAAAGGAATTTTGAAATATAAGAATAGGTGTGAAAGAATATACGTTCCAGAAGTGGGACATCTGAACATTGATAGTGTCCGAAATGACCTATTGAAGAAAATTAAACAAAGAATTGAGGAAATACATTCGAGCATAGATCTGAACTTACCTTCCAGAACTGACATTAGGGCGGAAATTCGCACAACGGTTGAAACTCCTAAATGGAGTAAACAGTATCCCTATCCGCTGTCAGCGAACTCTTCCGTAAATAAAGAGTTGAATGGCCGACTAGGTCTGGCGCAGAACAACTTTGCTAGTGGTTATAAACCGCCAAACATGGATATAGTCCGCCGTTCAAAGGATGAATTTCGGGACTGGAAAGGAGCCAAAATACTAGAACTTGCAGATGCATATGACGGTCGAGTTTTGAACGGAAGCTGCGAGGGTGATTCAAGAGGAGAGTTCACGTTTATACGCGGTACTGCGTGTTCAGTTATAGACTACTATTTCATTTCCGGAGACTGGCAACCTGTATTACATTATTTCCGAGTGGGAGTAGGGGTATTCTCTGATCACATGCCTCTTGAAATTGATTGCGCAACAGCAGGTGTTTCTAACCCTAACAGTTCGTCGGAATTTGGGCTACTGCCCAAGCTAATTTGGAAGGAAAAAAATCGAACTTTATACCGTAATAATCTATATACTGAACTAATGAATTTATCCGCATCGAACGACCCTCCAGATATCGATGAGCTAACCGAACTAATTAAAAAAGCCACCCCACTGAGCAGACCGTCAACAAATAAAAATATTTGCAAGCATAAGTGGTTTGACCATGAGTGCTCTAAAGCAAGAGAACAATCGTTTGCGTTCCTAAGACTATTGAGGAAGCATAACACTTGCATTTTTAGATCCATATATGGAGCAGCAAACAAGCACTAAGCACATTTGTTTTCTAAAAAAGGTGTCTTACGAGCAGAAAATGTTCACTATAATAAGCAACTCAAGCTCTTCGTCTGAGTTTTGGAGAGCTGTGAAACATATAAACGGATATAAAAATGTAATTGCTTCAACATTGAAAGCGCCCTTACTCAGGGATCATTTCTACAATCTCCTCAATAATGGTTGTAGTGCATCACCAATCCAATATGCCGCTCCTTTTAACCTTGAAAAATCTCTGGATGCACCATTTACGCTTCTGGAGGTACAAAAAGTCATCGAAGATGTTAAGGCTCATAAAGCCCTCGGGCACGATCGAATTCCTTTCGAATTTTACAAAAACAGCACGACCGAATTTGTAAACGCTCTAACTACAGAGTTCAATAGAATTTTCGAATCCGCCACTGTTCCTGGAAGCTTCAAAAAGGCAATCATATTTCCGCTGCACAAAAAGGGTGCCTACAATGACCCTGCAAATTATAGAGGAATATCTTTCCTAAACACGTCGTGCAAATTGTTCTCAGCTTTGATCTTCGCGTGACTTTCCAACTGGGTTAAAAGGCATCAAATTTTGTCAAACTTCCAAGCAGGGTTTAGGGAGAACTTTTCCACTATTGACCACATATTTGCACTAATCAACATCGCCGAAATCTACAAAAAGAAAAAGAAAAAGTTGTATGCCTTCTTTGTTGACTTCCGGGCGGCTTTCGATTCCACTGATCGTGATGCACTCTGGTATAAACTATATAAGATCGGGATATCGAATAAAATCATCCGCATATTAAAAGCATTGTATGACAACAACGTTGCTTATGTGTGGGACGGAGAGATAATATCCGAGGAATTTCCACCGAAGACAGGGGTGAAGCAGGGCTGTATCCTAAGTACGTTGCTGTTTATATTGTTCATCAACGATATCACGGATTTCGTAGGGGGAGGAATCGATATTGGCCGTACAAGTGTCCCTGCTCTGTTGATTACATCGTTTTCTTCTCCGAGTCGATAGATGGCTTGCAGCAGATGATGAACAGGCTCAATGATTACTGTAACCGCTGGAACTTAACGGTAAATTTGGGAAAATCGAAAGTAGTGATATTCAGAAGAGGTGGTGGCAGATACTCTCGGAATGAAAAGTGGGAATACCAAGGGGAAGCCGTGGAAATTGTTCGTGAATATAAATACCTGGGAATCCACATATCGGCCAACCCAAATATGAGAAAACATCTGGAGGGTAAATTAGCAGAAGCTAAGAATGCAATTTCTTCAGTATGGGGCCGATGTTTCAACAGTAAAAACATTGCTCATAGTGCGAAACAAAAATTATTTCGTTCAACTGCAGCCTCCATACTTCTATATGGTGCTTAAGTGTGGGGTTACCGCTCATTCGAAGAAGTGGAGAAATTTCTACGTTACTTCCTAAAGCGTACGATTGCCGGTAAACACGCCTAACTATATGTTACATTTGGAGACCGGGTCATTGCCAATATTCATAGGCACTCTGAAGATGCACTTTGACTATGGGGTTAAAGTGATGGAAATGGAAGAAGCTAGGTTACCCAGAATAGTACTTTCGCATATCATCACGAGTGGAGGAAGTCTTATCCAAGAATGGAGATGCCTCGCCTCGAACTGTGGTCTTAGCCTATCCTTTGACCCTGGCGATGTTTCAACGGCTCTAAGAAGACATTTCGGAACTTTATTGGAAAATATGTGTTTGCACATGCACGAACAATTTGTATATGAAGCTCAATCCTCGCAGTACCGATTATACTACAGGTAATTGAATTATAACTTACAGGACAAAGTTCTATTTTCTCAACAGCTACCCTATAGACAAAATAAGCACTATCTTTAAAATGAGAGGGGAGCTAATGAAATTGAACTTTATACCACACCAAGCTGAACTCCCGATTCTTTGTAGTCTCTGCAATCTGAGAGCGAAGGAGGATGTATTGCACTTCCTGCGGGAATGCCCAATACTAAAAGAGTTTCGTATGAGGTATTTCAACACAGAGCTCCTGGTTTTAGACGACACAATTAATATTTTGAACGGTCAGCATGGATGGGACTGTTTATACTCCTACGCTGCAGATGCTTTTCGCTACATAAAACGTATCATCGAGGAAGATTTTTAAGCTCCGCGTCATCTAAATTAGCTTACCTTAGATAGTACTAGCATTTACACTCACAGTTGTTAATCTGGTAGACGGCATAATGCCAAACCAAAATTGACTAAGTGCCTTTATTGTATATGTATATCTTTACTGAATTGTATGAAATATAAGTCATTATAAATCTATCTAAATCTAAAGAGTTGAATGGAATGTTAAAAGATGGAATAGTTCGACCATCTAAATCTCCATACAATTCGCCTGTATGCGTCGTCGTGCCCAAAAAGGGACTAAATGACGACAATACGCCAAAAAATGCGATTAGTTATAGATTATAAAAAAACTAAACGAAAAACGGATGGTGAAGGACTAGCAAAGGCCTCGTAGGGGTAGCATCTGCCGACGGATGCTGGCCCGACAAAAAGCGAGTAAGAGCCTCTGCAGCCGAACATCTTGCAGCTCTGCTAGTCAGGTCCTACTTCCACCTCCTCGTGGTGCCATCTGGAAATTTCCTTAAAAGGGAAATTACTGACGGAAGAGGCCGAATGGCGAGTATCCTGCGCCACCAAACAGGATTAGCGTCGGTTGGGCTATGGTCTAGCGAACCATAACCGTAAAACCACTAATTGCTCAGAAACACAAAACAGCCTCGGATAATAAAACGGAACGGACCTATGTTGACGACCCTATAAGAAAACGAAAAACAAACAAGGACCTTCGGTTCTGTACGTGGAATGTTAGGTCCCTAAACAGACCGCGTGTGCAGGAAATGCGATGGAATGGACCGGGTAAAAAGCGGATGAAAAACTGCGACATTTACTACGGTGAGAGGGAGAGAGGACAGAGACTATTCGGATGCGGATTTGTTGTTAGAGGTGGACTAAGACATAAAGTACTAAGTTTCCAGCATGTGAGTGAACGCCTCATAACGATCCGCATCAAGGCAAATTTCTGTAACATCAGCCTCATATGCGTCCATGCCCCCACGGAAGACAAGACCGAACATACGAACATATACCAAATGCCCCAGCTATGATACCAAAATCATACTAGGGGATTTTAACGCTAAGCTGGGTAAAGAAAGCATCTTTGAGCGGGTCATCGGCAAACACAGCCTACATGACACCACATCCGATAACGGACATAGGCTGATCGAACTTGCCAAGGGCGAAGTCTTCTTGTAGCCAGCACACGATTTTCCCACCTCGATATACACAAAGGCACCTGGCGGTCGCCAGATCAATCAGTCACCAACCAGATTGACCACATTGCGATTGACGTCAGACACGCCTCCACTATTCTTGATGTTCGCACTTTCCGAGGAGCGAACATCGATTCAGACCACTATCTTGTAGTAGCCAATATACGTCAGCGCATAACACGAACACCGCGGAGTAGAGTTAGAACACCAAGCTATGACGTCAGAAAGCTACTATCGCCGGAGATCGCCAGTGCTTTTGCCAACCGCGTCTCCCTTAAGCTCTCCGATACACCTCAATCCTCCACTCAGTCAGTAGAGCAACAATGGAGCCTGTGCAAACAAGCCCTGAAGAGCACAGCAACGGAAGTGCTGGGGGTGAGCTGGTTAGGAGCATGCACCGGCTCATCTGTAAGATATGGTCAGAGGAAAGCATGCCCGAGGAATGGAGTCTCAGCATTGTTTGCCCGATCCACAAAAAAGGAGATCCCTTTGACTGCGCCAACTATAGAGGGATAAGTCTCCTTAATGTCGCATACAAGATCTTCGCTGCCGTTTTGTGTGAACGCCTGAAGCCATTCGTAAACAAGCTGATAGGTCCTTATCAGTGTGGCTTCAGGCCAGGGAAGTCCGCCATCGATCAAATCTTCACACTACGGCAGATCCTGGAGAAAACCAATGAGTTTCAAGTCGATACGCACCATCCATTCGTCGACTTCAAGGCCGCATACGACAGCGTAATTAGGGACGAGCTATATAACGCCATGTCCCTGCGAAGCTCGTCAGACTATGCAGGATGACCTTGGAAAATGCTCGCTGCTCCATCCGAATCGGTGAGCACCTTACCGATAGTTTTGATGTCAAAAAAGGATTTAGGCAGGGCGATGCGCTGTCGTGTGATTTCTTCAACATCGTATTGGAAATGATTGTGCAAAAATCACAGGCCAATACAAGAGGCACAATCTACTTCAAATCCTCGCAACTCCTTGCATACGCCGACGACATTGACATAATAGGTAGATCGCAGCGAGATGTCAATGAGGTGTTTGCGAGTATTGAGATGGAGGCGGCAAAAATTGGTTTGGCAGTTAATGAGGGCAAGACTAAATATCTGCTGTCATCGAAAAAGGACATTTACCACCGACGTCTTGGACAGAACGTGCATATTGGCAGATATAAGTTCGAGGTAGTTAAGGACTTCATATACCTCGGCTCCGCGGTGACTTGGAACAACGACACCAGTTTCGAAATCAAGCGCAGAATTACTCTTGCCAACCGCTGCTTCTTTGGGCTCAAGAGGCAACTGAGAAGTAGAGCCCTCTCTCGTACGACCAAGTTGACCTTATATAAGACCTTAATTATCCCGGTCCTGTTATACGGCGCAGAAACATGGACTTTATCTAAAGCGGATGAGGAAATCCTTGGTCGTTTCGAGAGAAAGATTCTGCGTTCGATTTTGGGGTCCCATAAACACAGAGGAGGGTTGGAGGAGAAGATTCAATCACGAACTGTACGGGCTGTACAGCGACATGAGTCTGGTCAGGCGTCTACGGATCCAACGCCTAAGATGGCTAGGCCATGTAGAGCGAATAGACACCACAGCTCCAGCCCGTAGAGTCTTTGAATCCAACCCCGAGGGACGAAGAAATAGAGGACGGCCGCACCTAAGGTGGCGCGCACAGGTGGAAGGGGACCTCAACCAACTGGGCGTGCGGCATTGAAAAAGACTAGCGAAAGATCGTGCTAGGTGGAGAGGCATGTTGGTTGAGGCCCAGGTTCACCCCGAACTGTAGCGCCCGTTAAGTAAGTAAGAAACGAAAACACAGTCGCAGATAAATACCCTATTCCCGACACAAATGTTATCTTATCAAACTTAGGAAAGGCAATATATTTTTCTATTTTAGACTTAAGCTAAGATTAGACGACGTGTAAAAACCACATAATTGTGTACCCGTGACGTAATTTTGACGTCAGATGTTGTCATTAATGGCTACATGTTGTCTAATAGACATAATTATGCCAGTCACATATAGCACATACAATTATGTAGACAATATGTTGAACCTATGCGCACAAAAATATGTGCATTTTTACATATCGTGTAATCCAGTGCCACATATAACATTTGGCATTTAAAAGCTCGGTTACACAAATATGTGTACAGGCAAAATTGTGTACTTGTTTAAAATCCTGCAGCTACACATTTTTGTTATATGTCACATTGCTGCGGTCGTGTTTTTGAATTTTTGAATTTTGAATTTTCAATTTTGAATCTGAAATGTCGGACTTGGAGGCAACTCAGAATTTAATATCAGGAAAGCCTCGCGCTCGAAAATCGACGTAATTTGCGTAGACTGTTATCGCAAGTGATGTACGACTTCAAGGACGCTTCTGAAGTCGAACAGTCGCAGGTAATGTCTGTGCAAATTATTGATGAGAATGGGGTGTCCATGCAACAGGACGTTGGAGTTGAGCTAAGTCACAACACGATTGTTCAGCCACCAGCTGCACCAACTACCGAATCAAACAAATTTTAATTAATTATAAATGCATACTATATTTTATTAATTAAAGTTAAATGTGTTTGTACTGCCACTCGACTTCTCCTTCTTCGACGAAATAGTTGGTAAATTCTTTTTGTACTTCTTTTGCGCTGTCTGGGCATCGTTTTTGTGCTTCGAGGGGATACAACGTTGTCGTCGGCATATTATCGTGACGCCAATCACCTTGGCTTATTAGATTGCCTTCTGCATCATATTGATCAAATGATGTGCCCGGAGCGTATTTCGTCGTATTTGTTGTCAGTAGGTAATTATGAAGAACGCAACAAGCGAGTGTATTTTTTTTTTTGTCTTTTCAGCATCCAAGTGCATCGGTTTCCGCAGAACGCGAAAACGCGCCGACATGATTCCAAAGGTGTTTTCAATGATGCGGCGTGCACGACTAAGTCGGTAGTTGAAAACCCTTTGCAATAACATTAGACCACGTTGAGCATACAGCTTCATGATATTTGGGCGCATAGCGAATGCATCATCTGCGACAATTACGTATGGGACGGGCAATTCACGACCAGGCAAGGGTTTCGGTGGTGGTAGACACAGCTGATTGGTAGCCAATGCTTGACTGAAGGTGCAACGAATGAACACCCCACCGTCCGAATATCGTCTGTTGCGACCAACATCCACGTATATTAGTTTATAATATGCGTCCGCAATTCCCATTAACACGATGCTATGTGTACCTTTCGAAATGAATTATATTTTTAATACACATTCTCATTATAGACGCTCTCCTTACCTTTATAATTATAAAAAACGCTACCCGCGTTTGGCGGTGCGACCATGACAATGTGTTTGCCGTCCAGTGCGCCTATGCAATTTGGAAATTGCCATTGCTCATTAAATTGGCGTGCAACAGCTTCCCATTCCGCCTGTGTTTTTGGTACCTACCATAGGCAATTTTAAATACATATGTATATACATATGTATGTATGTGTATACATACATGTAATTGCAAGTACGCACCTTTAAATAATCCCTGGCCAATGCTTTATAAATTGCGTCGACAACTTCTGGAATAATGGTCGAGATGGTAGGTTGTGGAATGCGGAAAATGTACTGCAACGATTTAAAACTGTCACCAGTGGCCAAGTATCTCAGCGTGAGCACCAGCCTTTCTGATGCAGGTATGCTCAATCTCATATTTGTGTTCGCTTTTTTTATATATGGTTGCACCAAATGAAGCAAATTATCGAACTGTTCAGCCGTCATCCGTACGAAATTTTGATATAAGCGAGGTTCGTCGTCACGCAATTCAAGAAGCAACTTCGCGCAAAAACCTTCTGTTTCCCGAAGTCTCACCCAATTTTTTCCCCAAATTTGACGTTTTCGTATAATAATTTCTTCGGGTTTTTCCTCCTCATTTTCGACCAGAAACGTTGCCAAAACAAAAACAGCAGCCCACTTCTTTTTCGACATTGTGAAACTTGCGTATGAATTCGTCGTTGTGTACATATGAACTGAATGTGAAAAATTTACACGTAGTGTAATCTACACAAAAATGTGGAGCAAAGTTTGTGTACGCATATGTAACCACATTTTATGCGATCGCCTGGAGCACATATTTTTATGCGGCTTTTTTTACACAATACACATATCGTGTGATACACACATTATGTAGTTCGCCATATTCGCTACACGTACTAAATATGCAACTCGTATGTTGAAATTTTCGTTGACGTCACGGGCACACAATTATGTGTTTTTTACACGTCGTCTAATCTTAGCTTTAGAATCGGGATTTCACCAAATTAAAATGAAGAACGAAGATATAGAGAAAACTAGTTTCTCTGTAAATAATGGCAAATACGAGTTTCTGAGACTGCCATTTGGTCTGAAAAATGCTCCTAGTATATTTCAGCGAGCAATGGATGATATTTTACGAGAATCTATAGGAAATTTTTGTCACGTATACATAGACGACATAATCGTATATTCGAATAGTTTAAAAGAACACGAGCAACATTTAAAGAAAATAATAGATGTTCTAAAATATGCAAATATGAAGATTTCATTGGAAAAATAAATTTTTTATAGAACGGAGGTGGAATTTTTAGGATATATTGTCGGGTACAACATAATCAAAACAGACCCAAAAAAAAATGTAATCGATCAACAATTTCCCATTACCTAAGACTTTAAGACAGTTAAGAAGTTTCCTTGGAATGACAGGATATTACAGGAAATTAATCAAGGATTACGCAAAAATAACCAAACCTTTGGCAAAGTATCTAGCGAAAGAAAATGGAAGAGCATCCCAATACATATCAAAGAAAACGGACATCGATCTAGATGAAGAAGGAATAAAAGCATTCAATAAACTAAAGAATCATTTAACAAATGAGGCTGAATTGAAATAACCAAATTTTGACAAGAAATTTGTGTTAACAACAGATGCGTCAAATGATGCTATAGGTGGAGTATTATCACAAGATGATAAACCCATCACAGTTATTTCCGAAACCTTAAATAAAACAGAAAGAAACTACGCAACAAACGAGAAGGAACTTTATGCCATAGTTTGGGCACTAAAAAATCTTCGAAATTACCTCTATGGAGTTTCGAACCTAGAAATACACACTGACCATCTACCACTTACTTTTGCCGTCTCTCCGCGAAACCCAAATTCTAAAATGAAAAGATGGCGTGCAATTATTGAGGAGTATGCTCCTAAAATTATTTATAAGCCCGGTAAAACAAATGTTGTACCAGATGCACTATCTAGACAGAATTTAAATCATTTAAGTGACAAATCCTCTACGGACGCTACTATACATTCAGCAGAAAGCTGCGATAACACTAATATTAGGGAGACTAATAAGCCACTGAACGATTTCCGACAGCAGATACTTTTGGCAAAAGCGAATTTTACTGTATATGAAATGTTGCAGAATTTTCCAAATAAGACACGCCACATCATAGAATATGATACCCCAGATAATTTAATAATTATCTTGAAAGAATGTTTAAGCCCAGGGGTAGTCGCAATACATTGCACACCGGAAGATCTATACGAGATTAAATCTAAAATTTTATAAACCTTCACCAACAAATTCCTTTTTACCAAAATATTCCCTAACGACATTCCAAACAAAGACGATCAAGCTGCAATTGTGCAACAGACACATACTAGAGCTCATAGAAACTACAGGGAAAATGTAAAACAAATCCATAAAGAATATTACTGGCCGGATATGCGAAAACAATTTAAGGACTACACCAGAAATTGTGACATATATAATAAACTTAAATACGACAGACATCCACAAGTAGCGCCAATTGGAGAGGCTCCAATCCCGAAGAAAGAGGGGGAATTCCTACATATAGATATATTTTCCGCCCAACAAGAAAAATACCTTACATGCATTGACGCGTATACAAAATTTTTAATCGTCAAACGCATAGATAACAAATTTAGTTTAGAAACCAAAGTTTTAGAATTGTTACAAATTTTCCCCAATTGTAAAAAAATAACATTAGACAACGAAAAAGGTTTTATGTCGGTTGTATTCAAAAACCTAATGGATAGGTTAAGTATAGAACTTTACTTTTGTGACCCAGGTCATAGTACTACAAGTACTATGTAGAGAGGATTCATTCCACTCTTATTGAATTAACGAAATATTTAAGAGAAGAATTCGAAACTATAGACACAACCGAAGCTTTGCTTAGAGCAGCCCAACAGTATAACCAGTCCATACATTCAGTAACAAACATCAAACCTTTTGACATACAATATAACAAAGTTGAACACAATAACGTTCACCAGAAATTAGAAGTAGGACAGGAAAAAACTATTTTCTTCTAGAGAATGGTGATGCCGCGCTTTATAGCGATTATGGAACTATTTTCGATATCACACATCTCACATACTTCGAGACACTACTAAAAGAAACCGAATCCGAAACAAATGCCAAATACCTTAAAAATACAATAAATCAAAATGATGAAGATTTACCCGATCCTAGCGAAGACTCAGATATAACTGCAATTAAAACACTTCTAGGACAGCTTAGAATAACAAAGAGACTTAGAAGGAGTATCAACGAAATAGGCACAGTTTGGAAATGGATTTCAGGTTCACCCGACCATGACGACTTAACTTTAATAAATAATAAACTATCCAAACTCGCAGCAAATAATAATAGACAGTTTATGACAAATTCGGAAATTTTCGAGGCAATAAAAAAACTATCAGAATCGATAAATAGAATGGAAGAAGATGGGCAATTGAGATTAGTTAGAGAAAGAAATAAATTAATGTTAACAGAATTACAGAATATAGTTCAAACAATAGCTTTAGCGAAATCGGGTATTCTAAACCCTGCAATATTAAACCAAGGTGACATAAAACACATAACAGAACACGAACATGGTAGTATGAATATAACAGACCTAATGGACGTTTCAGAATTTAAATTTTTTCAGAACGAAGATGTAATTTTCGTTCTTATCCAATACCCTATTATAAGTAAGAACTGTAAGCTTTACGAAGCAAGGGCCTTATCCAATCAGATGGGAAATTGTTAATTAATTAAGTAATCGCGAAATGTAACAACGAATTTATAAATGTTAGGAATTGTAAAATAGAGTTAAGATACAGTTTTTTGTAAATTAATATTTAACACAACATGTCTGTCAACCCTACTTAATAATGAAAAAGCACATTGTAACAAAATAAAAGAGAAAAATCAAAATCTAGAAATTCTAAAAGACGGATATATATTGATATCCGGAGAACAGTCGAAAACACAACAATAAAGGGAGCTTATCTGATCACATTTCAAAACGAAACAACGATAGATAGACGGAGTAACATACGAGAACCCTACAGCTGCAATTCAAAACTACTTAAAAACGTATACCATAGACAAATATGAAATAAGCAATTACTTCGAATCATTGAACGACGAACTGAAATTCGAGAACATAGACCTAATCGAATCTCTGTAAGACGAACTAGCGAACAGTCCTATCATTACATCCTTTAGTCGGAGTCTACACGAGGGCTATCTTTTTGCGCCTTTTTCTTTTGAACCTACGTTCCAATTCGAGGACGCGTCCACACGGAGCTTTTCTGCCTGTGCCTGTTTCTTGACATTTCGCTTCACATTTCAATTTCGTTGCCTGTGGTGATGTTTGAAAAGTAAGAATGGTATCCAAACGTACACTTCCAAGTCAGAAACAGGAGTGAAGCGACATCGCAAAACAAAGAAAAGGAGATAAGGAAATGGCAAAAAACCCACGAAGTAGCTACCCGCGCGTGAGTGTGCCATTGTATTTCTGTTTCACTTACCCTCTCTTTTACACTTATTTTAGCCCTCACCAGATAGCCCTCGTGTAGACTCCGACTTACATATTACTTCAGGACACCAGTCCAAGACACCACAAATCCAGAAGAAATAAGATTCAGCAGACTACTAAAACAAGTAGAAGAGCTCTCGAAAGAAGCGGGACGTCCTTCTTAAAGAAGGAGGGGAGTTAACGCGACACCATATGACAACTTATATACACAAGGGACACTTGTGTAAACAACCTACAATGCAACCACTCCAACGCGACCACTTGGTGACCCATAAACAATTCGATACTCAGAATTGTGGACGAGGATCAGCAATTATGAAAAACAATAAATTATGTGTGTTTGGATCTAGCATTAAGAGTAGAACTGTATAGATTTAAGAATTATATTGTATCGGTCTAAGCATCGAACTGAGTCAGTGTTTGTCCAACCACCGAAACGAGCAGTTCAGTAAATAAAGAGCAACTTTTTAAAAACCCTTTTGGTGTATCGAAAAGTTTAATTTATTATATATTTATTTATTTTGGGTGATAAAGTTAACATTCTGCTTTAAATTTGTCTAATCTTCCATTTCTCACCCGTCCTATGTATCCCTCATACAGTTATGTATGTACATACATATACATATATTTCTTCAGCGTAAGCACAATTTCGATGATACCAATGCCTAAGCCAGGGAGGGAGGGAGCGAGCAAACAGAGCAAAGAAGTTGATCGAGTTTAACATCGATCTCTGTCCCTGCTCAATCCAAGTTGACACACAGCCTCCGCGTGGCCCCCCATGGATAGTACCTGGCACCCGCCAGGTAGTGAACCAATGTGTGCAGCGACCCAACCCTTGTTCCTGGGGAAAGAGGAACCTGGCCCTCCAGGTTGGGGGCTGTGCTTAGGGGTAACATCCCTATCACGTAAAAACCTACTTGTTCCGAAACGACAACTAGCCGGATACAAAGCTGACGACCCCTGCAAACGACTAACGGACTAACGGATGGACCAGGCAAAAAACGGATGAAAAACTGTGACATCTACTACGGGAACTGCTACAAGGAGAACAAACAGCGCCTATTCGGATGCGGATTCGTTATTAGAGGAAGACTCCGACAAAAAGTCTTAAGCTTCCGAGATGTAAGCGAACGCCTCATAACAATCCGCATCAAAGCTAAATTTGGAAACATTAGCTTAATATGCGCTCACGCCCCAACGGAAGAAAAGGACGATCGACTCAAAGAAGAATTCTGCGATCTCCTAGACAGAACATATGCCCAATGTCCCAGCTACGACACAAAAATAGTCCTAGGAGATTTCAATGCAAAACTGGGCAAGGAGGACATATTTGAGTCGATCATAGGAAAGCATAGCCTCCAAAACACCACATCCGACAACGGATTAAGGCTAATCGATTTCCTGGCGGGGCGTAACCTCCTTGTAGCAAGCACGCGATTCCCCCATCTCAACATCCACAAGGGTACCTGGCGGTCTTGTGATCAATCGACCACCAACCAGATTGATCATATTGCGATCGACGCCAGACACTCCTCCTGTATTCTCGACGTGCGAACCTTTCGAGGGGCCAACATCGACTCGGACCACTACTTGCTTAGGAGTCGAGTAGGACTACGTAAGTTTGACGTTGGAAAGCTACAATCGCAAGAGACTGCCGGAATCTTTGCCGATCGTGTCTCCTCAAAGCTCTCTCAAAATCCGCCCACAGCAGCACAAACAATAGAGCGGGAATGGGCTCATTGCCAGAGCGCCGTCAGAGATGCTGCCTCAGAGGTGCTGGGTTTCAAACAGCCACCACCTAGAAACCCCTGGTTCGATGAACAATGCGAACAAGCCCATGCAGCAAAACAAGAGGCATATAAAACCATGCTGCAACGACGGACGAGAGCTGCTCGCGAAATCTATGAGCAGAAGAGAAGAGAGGAACACACGCTTTTCAGAAGAAAGAAGAGAGAGCACGGAAAGCGTGAGATCGAGGAGATGGAGAGATGCTTCCGCAGGAATGACGCCCGTAAGTTTTACAACAAGGTAACACGAACATGCCATGGCTACAAAGCCAGAGTGGCGGCCTGCAGGGATGAAAATGGAGAACTGGTAGTAGAGTCGCAGTCGATGCTGAGGATTTGGAAAGACCACTTCAGCAGACTGTATAACGGCGATGATAGACAAGGTACCGCTGTCAGGCAGAACGAGCCATTCGTAATGGACGACGAAGTAATAGAATTCAGTCCACCTGACCTAGACGAAGTCAAAATAGCGATATCAAGACTTAAGTCTAATAAAGCCGCTGGCGCAGACGGCCTGTCTGCTGAGCTTTTTAAGGCGGCTGGAGATGAGCTGGTAAGGTGCATGTACCATCTCATCTGCAAGGTATGGTCGGAGGAAAGCATGCCCGACGAATGGAATCTCAGCATCGTTTGCCCGGTCCATAAGAAAGGAGACCCCTATAACTGCGCCAACTATAGGGGAATAAGTCTTCTTAACATCGCATATAAGATCTTCTCTGCCGTATTGTGTGAACGCCTGAAACCGTTTGTGGATAACCTGATCGGCTCTTATCAGTGTGGTTTCAGGCCAGGTAAATCCACAATAGACCAAATATTTACGCTACGGCAGATCTGGGAGAAGACCCAGGAATACGAAATCGACACTCACCACCTCTTCGTCGACAGCGTGTATAGAGACGAGCTGTACAAAGCCATGTCTAGTCTTAACATCCCTGTCAAACTCGTCCGACTGTACAGGATGACAATGGAGAATTCTCGCTGCTCCATTAAGGTCGGTAATGAACAAACCGAGACCTTTGATGTTAAAAAAGGATTTAGGCAGGGCGACACGCTGTCGTGCAACTTTTTCAACATCGTGCTTGAAAAGATCGTGCAAGAGTCACTGGCCAACAAAAGAGGTACGATTTATTTCAAGTCTACGCAATTGCTTGCGTACGCCGACGATATTGACGTAATTGGACGAAAACAGCAAGGCGTCAATGAGGCTTTCGTGAGCATTGAGGTAGAAGCGGCTAAGATGGGTCTCAAGGTTAATGAGGGTAAAACCAAATATCTGCTTTCATCTAAAAGAGACGGACAACACCGACGTATTGGCCAGAACGTCACCATGGGCGGATATAACCTTGAAGTGGTCAAGGAATTCGTCTACCTTGGCTCACTGATGACCAGCGACAACAACACCAGCGCTGAGATAAAACGCAGAATCACTCTTGCCAACCGCTGTTTCTTTGGGCTCAAGAGACAATTGAGAAGTAGAGCCCTCTCTCGGAAATCCAAGGTGATCTTCCCAGTCCTCCTTTACGGCGCAGAGGCTTGGACCTTAACAAAAGCGGATGAAGATGCCCTTGGTCGTTTCGAGAGGAAAATTCTGCGCACTGTCTACGGTCCCGTTTGTTCAAACGGTGTATGGAGGAGAAGATATAACGAAGAACTGTACGGGTTGTACAGCGACATCGGCCTGGTACGATGTCTACGGATACAGCGTCTAAGGTGGCTAGGCCATGTAGAGCGCATGGAAGATACAGCTCCGACCCGAAAAGTCTTCGAAACCACTCCGGAAGGAAGGCGCGGCAGAGGACGGCCGCCTCAGCGGTGGCGCACGCAGGTGGAAGGGGACCTCAACCAACTGGGCGTGCGGCACAGGAAACAGCTGGCCAAAGACCGTGCCGGCTGGAGACGCTTGTTGGTTGAGGCCTAGGTTCACCACGGACTCGATGACATGGCTGTGTCGGGATTCGATCCCGTGTCATCGGCGTCAGAGGCCAACACACTACCCACTGCGCCACGGTGGTCTCTTACGTCGGTAAAATTTATTAAGTAACAGTACCATCACTTTTTTTGACGGACTCATAGGCAACAACGTCCTGTGCCCACTTAATTCAATAATGGATTACAAACATACAAAACGTATTACAGAGAAAGCAACGTTAACATTATATTTCAACGAATACGAGGAAATTCGAAATACGATAGGGAAACGAATGCCAAAAATGAGCTGCAACTCACGTAAATGACGCAGTCGGATCTATTTCTCATTTTTTTTTCTTTGTGGCGTTACAGCCCATGAAGGACCAGAGCCAAGCTTCTCTCAATCACCCATGTTGTGTTTGAGGTGTCCCTTTCACCTACAGTTTTAATGCCGATTCCGAACGGCGTGAGTCGAGAACCTTTTTAAAGGCAAGTATACTAGTTAAGGTCAAAAGCCCAAAGCAGCGATGACCTTCATTACTTGAGTAATATTTCCGCCACACGACCCACTGCCAGGAAATTGCACACATATTATATTTCCTTTCACACTACATTTTGCACTTCGCACATTTCCTTTCCCACATTCTGCACTTCACACTTTTTCTCGGCCACTACACATTGCCGAATAAGCATAGCTATCCAATATCATATTAAGGTAGATTTAAGAAATACAGAAAATAAAGAGGAGTCATAGACTGAAATCGAACCAACACGGTTGTTTAAAATAATTGGCGCCCAACGTAATTTTCGCTAAGTATTGCGTGCTCCTAAAATCTTCATAGAAAGATAACAGAGCAATTGTACGCAAAAAAACGCGACGGATATCAAATAAATATACAAAATTTATACACCCACCCACCCGAAATTTTCGCTAAGTATTGTATGCTTCAAAAGTCTCCGTAGGAAGACAATAGAGTACTTACACACAAGAAACGCGACGGTTTTTTTTTTAATTGAAATAAAAAAAATCATCAAAAAAATAATAAAAAGTTCCCAACGAACTTGCTTTATCTACCAAGGAGAAAGTGGACCCCTACCTGGACCAGCAAGACGATGAATACCATCATACTGTAAGATCAATCAACAGTAAAATTAGGTTAATTTTTTAGTTTAGTTTAGTGAGAGTTCAGTTTTAAGTTATTAAATATTGATTGTGTAAGTGAATTTAATTCAAATCATGGCAGAAAATATTGCTCAAATTATATCATCAGCTGTGGAAGTTGCTGTGGAAACTGCATGTAGTTCCATCATGAAACGAATGAATGATTTAATGATTGAGAACCGAAACGCGAATAGTGATATGACTGTAAGGATTGAAGAACTAACAAAAAAAGTGAATTCAGTAAATTTATCTCCTGTATCTGCCGTTGCTTACGAACCTGTTTCCGTCAGTACTCCAAACGTAACTTGTCATATATCACTGGATTTGGTAAAATCCCTTCCAGAATTCTCTGGCGAACGTGCGAAATATATTTCTTGGCGTCAAGCAGCTAAATGTGCGATCGAACTCTTCAAATCATATGAAGGGACGGAACGATATTATCAGGCTGTGGCCATAATCCGAAATAAAATTGTTGGATCTGCCGACTTGATACTAGCTTCATTTAATACGGTCCTCAACTTTGACGCCATAATTGCTCGTTTAGATCATACTTATTCTGACAAACGTCCACTTCACATTTTAGAAAATCAATTGAGTGTCTTGTGTCAGGGTCGTATATCTATACCCCAGTATTTTGATGAAATGGACAAGAATCTGACGTTAATTATAAATAAGATATCAATGGAACATTCGGGAAATACTGAGCTCATTGCTGCATTGAGTTCAAAATATCGGGCAGATGCCCTTCGCGTAGTTATTTCTGGGCTTAACAAGCCGATATGCAACATCCTTTTTTCGGCCGGCTGCGAAGATTTACCTTCAACACTAGCCAAAGCACAAGAGCTTGAAGCGAATCAAAATAGATACAACTTCGCAAGAGCTTTCAATAACAATCAGTTTCGATTAAATAATTCTCTTCCAAGTACTCATCCGCAGTATAGAACTATAACGCAAACAGTCCCTACGAAAACCCAAATCAAATACACTCGTAGTTACCAACCTGAGCCCGAAGAAGACCACATGAGCGTAGATCCTTCATCTTCTAAATTCCGATTCAATTCGCGACGGATGGCAGTACCACAACTGCAACCCAATTCTTCACCAAGCCGTCATAATGTAAGCGTACGGAAATCCCATCCTATTGTTTCCCATAACCCCTTTAAACGCGAGCGTGAATCCGATAAATTGCCGATAGGTAGCTAAAACCCAGCGTATTAATAACTTACAGTCTCATGTTAGTAAAAATAAAAAACATCTCGAACATCAAGAGGAACATATAGATTCTGACTCCGAAATTGAGGACACGATTAATTTTTTAGAATAAGTTCGGCTCTACCCTATATCGAAAAGAAACTTAACAATTCAATCACATTGAAAATCTTAATCGATACGGGTACAGCCAAGAACTATATTAGAAATATTGCTAGTTTAAAAAATATTATTCCTAACAACAGACCATTCGTAGTTAGAACAATAAATGGCGAAAACAAAATTACACATACATAAGTGTAAAATGCATTTTTGTGGCATAACTACATCCTTCTTTATTTTACCACAGTTGAAAACTTTCGATGCAATCATCGGGTATGATTTTCTCTCTTTAATAAAGGCAAATATCGATACCAAACATTCTTTGTTGATTTGAATGTGAACAGGTAAATAATATCAAAATCGATACTGAAACTATCCCTGAAAGTGTAAAAAGCGATTTTGATAAATTAATTAAAGATTATATGGAAGTTTTCGCTCAGCCGAAGGAAAAGCTCCCATTCAACACTAACGTGAAAGCGTCCATTAGAACTATAAGTGCGGAACCTATCTATTCTAAACCAAGGCATTCTCCTTATAACGCACCCATACTTGTAGTAAACAAGAAAGGAACTAATGAAGATGGTAGCCCTAAATCCAGACTCGTTTTTGATTTTAGGAAACTAAATGAACAAACAGTTCCAGACCGATATCCAATACCCGAAACTTCTGTTATATTAGCCAACTTAGGCCGATCAAAATACTATTCCACAATTGACCTTAAATCAGGTTTCCACCAAATACTTCTTAATGAAAAAGATAGAGAAAAGACAGCCTTCGCAGTTAATAATGGGAAGTATGAATTCTGTCGATTGCCCTTTGGTTTAAAAAATGCTCCAAGCATTTTCCAACGAGCAATCGGTGACGTGCTGAGGGACTATGTAGGAAAGAATTGTCATGTTTACATTGATGATGTAATCATTTTTTCTGAAACGAAAGAAAAACATTTAAAAGATATTGACCTAATATTATCGAAATTACTTGAAGCCAATATGCGTATCTCACCAGAAAAGTGTAAATTCTTTCGTACTGAGGTGGAATTCCTTGGATTTTTAGTATCTGTCGATGGCATAAAAACATGTCTCAATAAAGTTAGAGATATCGTTAACTATGCAGTACCAAAAACACTTCGTGCATTAAGATCCTTTCTGGGATTAGCGGGTTACTACCGGCGATTCATAAAGGATTATGCACAGATAGCAATACCATTAACGAGATATCTTAGGGGAGAAAATGGTAACATAGGTACGAATAAGTCCAAGACCGTTCATATTCACTTAGATGCAGAAGCTATAGGAGCTTTTAACAGAATTAAACATATTTTATCATCGGATGATGTTTTGCTTTTATATTCTGATTATCGTAGACCTTTCGAGTTGACCACAGACGCATCATCTCACGTGATTGGAGCTGTGCTTTCCCAAGGTAATAGACCAATTACTATGATTTCTCGCACCCTTTCTAAAACTGAGGAAAATTACGCGACAAATGAACGGGAAATGCTTGCAACCGTTTGGGCATTGCGAACTCTTAAGAACTATCTTTATGGTGCACCTAATATTCATATATTCACAGATCACCAGCCATTAACTTTCGCAATATCAAATAAAAATCCAAACATCAAACTTAAAAGATGGAGGGCATTCATCGAAGAATATTCTCCAACTTTCCATTACAAACCAGGCAAAGATAATATAGGGGCGGATGCGTTATCTCGTCAACACATGAATGCGCTATCTAGCTCAGACAGAACTGTTCACAGTGAGGAATCTCTTACGAAAGTAATAGCTTCAGTAAAAAATCCAATTAATACCTTTAGAAATCAAATTTTCTTTAGTCAAGGTCCCGAAAGTACTAAAAGTGTTAAGGTGCTTTTCCAAAGACAAGTTAGGCACACAATAGTATTTTTAACAATACCTGAATTAATAGAAATTATGAAATGCGTTCTAAATATTGACATAGTCAATGGAATTTACTGTGATCTCAAAACATTAGGCAAAATACCAAATGCCATAATGCATTTATTTCCAAGTGTTAAAATGAGACACACATCCAAACTCGTACACGATGTTTTTAACAAGGACGATCAAGAGGAAATAATTATAAACGAGCACAATAGAGCACACAGAGGTCCGAATGAAAATTATAAACAGATAATTGATAAATATTATTTTCCAAACTTAAAAAAAAGATGTTAAACATATGCATCTAATTGCAGAATATGTAAAGAGAATAAATATCAACGCAGACCAATACAACATCCGATTGGAATTACACCAATCCCCTCATATGTGGGAGAAATCCTTCACGTAGACATTTATAACACAAGTAAAAATTAATTCATTAATTGTATCGACAAATTTTCTAAATTTGCCATTATAAAGCATATTCCTTCTAGAAACTCTACCGATACACGAAACCCATTAATTGAAATTGTTTCTCTATTTCGAAATCCCAAGATCATTGTAATAGACAATGAAGGAGCTTTTACATCCATTTCTACTCAAGCGTTATTAAAGAATGAGTTCAATATTTCAACACATTCAGTGCCAGCTCTCCATAGTCAAAGCAACGGACAGGTGGAACGATTTCATTCTACTCTTGCTGAAATTGCCAGATGTACGAAAGAATCCAGTACAGACACAGTGGAACTAATGCTGTTATCTACCCATAAATATAATAATACAATTCACTCAGTTACAGGTTACAAACCCATAGACATTTTTCATGATATTTCTGTAGAAATAAAAAATGAAATTATTGCAAAACTCAAAACTAAACAGGCTAATGATTTAAAATATCACAATAGTAGGAAAACACCTAAAGAATATAAACCAGGCGATAAAGTATACCTTAAAACCAATAGAAGAATTGGAAATAAACTTTCTAAATTATATAATCAGAAAAAAGTTCAGGCAGATTTAGGAACAGCAGTAGAGATCGAGGGAAGGCAAGCGCATACAAATAATTTAAGATAATTTTTTTTTCTTTCTAGACTAGTTCAAATATCGCTATGCTCTGCAAGGATTGCTGACTACTCTTCAGCCTTATTTATTCCCATACCAACAGGCAGTGTCGCTATTTATCAAGACTTTTTCTATCTGAAACACGTTACAAATCTTTCATTTATCCAAGATATTATGACCCAAAATATAAATATATTGAATAAGCTTAAGGGCACAAGATGTGAAGAATTATTGAAAGAAGACATAAAAGAAACTGAGCGTTCATTTCAATTGTTAAGAACTCCTATTAGAACCCGACGAGCCATAGATTTTATAGGATCCACCATCAAATTTATAGCAGGTACACCAGACCCCCGCGATTTTGAGATACCAAAAATGCAGGAAAATGAATTGATCAGATCTAATAATAGGCAAATTGACATTAACACTCAAGTTCAACTTAAATTAGATGAAATTACAGACAGAATCAACAAACTTAATGCGATTCACAAATACTTTCCAGCTGATGATTGTGAGTCGTTGTATACAATAATATCAAAAAGAAATAGGATTGTAATAGACAATTTAAATAATAACATTTATTCATTAATTTTAGCAAAACACAATATTGTTAACCCTTTAATTTTAAATATTGAAGAAATAGAACTAGTTAAAATTAAAGAAAGTATTACAACTGAATTGTACGATTTATTCAATGTCGCGGATGTCAAAATGTATTATCAAAATAAAATCAAATAGTTAAGATTCCAAAAATTTAACAAATATGTAAAATTTTCCAAATTGCTCCTGTTATTCATAATGATAGAATTATAGATTTAGAATCAAATTTATCGGCAAACTGTCACACCAATTTCTTTCCTCTTAAAACATGTACAAAAACACCACTCCGTTACTACTGTCAATTAGATCACCAAAACTCTTGCCTCTCACAACTCCTAAACAATCACACAGCTCATTGCCCAACAACGCACGCCTATCATCTAGACAACATCGAAGTGGTTGCGGATGGATTGATTATCGCCAGGGGTAAAAACATCACCATTCAAGACAAAGGCCAGCACCTCGGATTAAACGGATCGTTTCTAATAACATTCGAAGACGCAATTGTAATAAATGGGAAAGAATATCATGCAAAGCAGCCAGCCGATATAGTTCATCTGCCAGCTCCAAGGAAGACAATGTTAGAAGAAGTTGTTTTCAACGAAAAAATATCGTTGCCTTTCTTACATAAGTTGCACTTCATTAACAACGAAAAAATTAAAGAAGTTAGCACTTCATTGGAAACGAACAATTGGATATTGTATGGTGTTGTTGGAACACTCATAATGTTTATTCTCATTTTACTTTATGTCAAAGTAAAACCAAGAAAAATTAATGTTACTACTAAAGCCGATCCCATCACAATCAGGACATCAATCGATAATGACAATTTGAAAATGCGTTTAAGCCAAATATTGAACGAGGACGTTCAATCTTAAGGAGGGGAGGAGTTAAGGTCAAAAGCCCAAAGCAGCGATGACCTTGATTACTTGAGTAATATTTCCGCCACACGACCCACTGCCAGGAAATTGCACACATATTATATTTCCTTTCACACTACATTTTGCACTTCGCATATTTCCTTTCCCACATTCTGCACTTCACACTTTTTCTCTGCCACTACACATTGCCGAATAAGCATAGCTATCCAATATCATATTAAGGTAGATTTAAGAAATACAGAAAATAAAGAGGAGTCATAGACTGAAATCGAACCAACACGGTTGTTTAAAATAATTTACTACGGGGCGTTTTGCCAGTACCTCGCCGAGGAGGAACGCCGTGAAATAAACATTCGATGGCGTTGATGTAATCGGGATCGGTATCGGGATCCGAACTCGCTCATCGTGTGTCAGGGTCCAACACACTAACCACTGCGCCACGGCGCCCTGGTTAGTGTGTTGGATCTTTACACATCTATAGGTAAACTAAAATCTCTGCTCTATTCTTATAAGTCCATTTTCTACAAAGCGGACGATAATTTAACATTTACAAGCCAATTAACGCACCAGTTAAAAACGAAAACAGAAGTCTCGATTTTTAGCAAGCTATATAGATATACAGAAATTCAATCAGAGAAAGTTGATAAACAAATCAATGAAATGCTAGCACAAGGTATAATAGCCCCTAGCAGTAACCCCTACAGTTCGCCCAATTTAGTAGTTGCCAAAAAGGATGGCAAAAACGGTTAGAAGGCTCCAATCAAATCAAGGTCGAACATCGTGACAGACCGAAAACAGCCTTTTTGACAAAGAATGGACACTTCGAATGCCGTTCGGACTGAAAAACTCCCCTGCGACTTTTCAATGGTTAATGAACTCGGTACTCAAGGATTTCATTAATAAAATTTGTGTCGCTTACCTAGATGACAAACTCGTTTTCTCTACAAGCTTTGAGGAGCATTTGGACTCCTTGAAAAAGGTTTTACAAACTTAAAGACACAAATTTAAAAATCCAAATAAACAGATGTAGCTTTGCTGTACCATGTACAAACTATCTGGGACATAACATTGTAAACAACGGTATAACACCAGATGAAAACAAAATCAAAACAAACACTTACCAAAGATAAAAAGGGTTCCTATTGTTAATGTATAAAGGACTATGCCAGAGTTGCATATCCCTTAGGGAGATTTTTATAGAAATCAGCGGTTAATACATATATCTAATCCAGAATATGTTAGAGCTCTTAAAAATTTAAAACAGCCTCGGATAGAAAAACGGAACGGACCTATGTTGACGACCCTATAATAAAACAAAAACCAAACAAGGACCTTCGGTTCTGTACGTGGAATGTTAGGTCCTAAACAGACCACGTGCGGCCGAACAACTTGCGGACGCACTAGACCGCTATAAAGCAGACATAACCGCCATCCAGGATAAGCGATGGAACGGACCGGGTAGAAAAAGGACAGAGACTATTTGGATGCGGATCTGTTGTTAGAGGTGGACTAAGAAATAAAGTCCTAAGTTTCCACTATGCCTCATAACGATCCGCATCATGGCAAATTTCTGTAACATCAGCCTCATATGCTTCCAAGCCCCCACGGAAGACAAGGATGACTCCATCAAAGATGATTTCTATGATTTTCTAGACAAAACATACTCCAAATGCCCCAGCTATGATACCAAAATCATACTAGGAGATTTTAACGCTAAGCTGGGTAAAGAAAGCATCTTTGAATGGGTCATCGGCAAACACAGCCTACATGACACCACATCCGATAACGGACACAGGCTGATCGGGGCGAAATCTTCTTTTAGCCAGGACCTGGTGGTCGCCAGATCAATCAGTCACCAACCAGATTGATCACATCGCGATTGACGTCAGACACTCCTCCACTATTCTTGATGTTCGCACTTTCCGATGAGCGAACATCGACTCCGACCACTATCTTGTAGTAGCCAAGATTCGTCAACGCATAACACGAACACCACGGAGTAGAGTTAGAACACCAAGCTATGACGTCGGAAAGCTACTATCGTCGCAGATCGCCAGTGCCTTTGCCAACCGCGTCTCCCTTAAGCTCTGCGATACACCTCAATCCTCCACTCAGTCAGTAGAGCAACAATGGAGCCTGTGCAAACAAGCCCTGAAGAGCAAAGCAACGGAAGTGCTGGACCCTAAAGCTCCACCACGACAAAACACCTGGTTCGATGACGAGTGTAGAAGGATTCATGCGGAAAAGCAGGAGGCATACAAAGCCTCACTACACAAAAAAACAAGAGCGGCTCGTGAGCTCTACGAGCTTAAAAGAAGGGAGGAATATAACCTTCTCAAGAGAAAAAAGAAGGAGCATGAGAAACGGGCGATTGAAAACTTGGAGAGATACTATTGCAGGCACAATGTTCGAAGATTTTATCAACGGATGAAACGAATTTCTCAAGGCTATAAAGCCCGAACGGAGGCATGTAAGGATGAGAACGGACACCTAATAGTAGAATCGAAGTCGATACTGAGATTTGGAAAAACCACTTCTGCAGACTGTATAACGGCGATGACAGCCAACATACCGCCTTCGTCGGGCAAAATGATCCATTTCTTAACGACGAAGATCGCAGAGAATTCCATCTCCCTGACCTCGACGAAGTTGAGATTGCCATGTCGAAACTCAAGTCGAATAAAGCTGCTGGCGCAGATGGACTGTCTGCTGAGCTCTTCAAAGCGGCAAGAAGATATGGTCAGAGGAAAGCATGCCCGAGGAATCAGCATTGTTTGCCCGATCCACAAAAAAAAGGAGGACCCTTGGACTGCGCCAACTATAGAGGAATAAGTCTCCTTAATGTCGCATACAAGATTTTCGCTGCCGTTTTGTGTGAACGCCTGAAGCCATTCGTAAATAAGCTGATAAGTCCTTATCAGTGTGGCTTCAGGCCAGGGAAGTCCACCATCGATCAAATCTTCACACTACGGCAGATCCGGGAGAAAACCAATGAATTTCAAGTCGACACTCACCATCTATTCGTCGACTTCAAGGCCGCATACGACAGCGTAATTAGAGACGAGCTATACATATAACTCTATATAATATCTATATAACTATGGAGGATGACTCTGGAAAATGCTCGCTGCTCCATCCGACTCGGTGATGAACTGACCGATAGCTTCGAAGTAAAAAAAGGATATAGACAGGGCGATGCGCTGTCCTGTGATTTTTTTAACATCATATTGGAAATGATTGTGCAAAAATCACAGGCCAATACAAGAGGCACAATCTATTTCAAATCCTCGCAACTCCTTGCATACGCCGACGACATTGACATAATAGGTAGATCAAATCGAGATGCCAATAAGGCGCTTGTGAGTATTGAGATGGAGGCGGCAAAAATTGGTTTGACAGTTAATGAGGGCAAGACTAAATATCTGATGTCATCGAAAAATGACATTTACCATCGACGTCTTGGACAGAACGTGCATATTGGCAGATATAAGTTTGAGGAAGTTGAGGACTTCATATACCTCGGCTCCGCAGTGACTTGGCAGAATTACTCTTGCCAACCGCTGCTTCTTTGGGTTCAAGAGGCAACTGAGAAGTAGAGCCCTCTCTCTTACGACCAAGTTGACCTTAGATAAGACCTTAATTATTCCGGTCCTGTTATACGGCGCAGAAACATGGACTTTATATAAGATCTTTCGAGAGAAAGATTCTGCGTGCGATTTTCGGTCCCATAAACACAGAGGGGGGTTGGAGGAGAAGATTCAATCACGAACTGTACGGGTTGTACAGCGACATGAGTCTAGTGGGGCGTCTGCGGATCCAACGCCTAAGATGGCTAGGCCATGTAGAGCGAATGGACACCACAGCTCCAGCCCGTAGAGTCTTTGAATCCAACTCCGAGGGACGAAGAAATAGAGGACGACCGCACCTAAGGTAGCGCGCATAGGTGAAAAGGGACCTCAACCAACTGGACGTGCGGCATTGGAAAAGACTAGCGAAAGATCGTGCTAGGTGGAGAGGCATGTTGGTTGAGGCCCAGGTTCACCCCGAACTGTAGCGCCCGTTAAGTAAGTAAGTAAGTCTTAAAAATTTAAAAATATTATTGACTACAGATCCTATTCTTAGAGGTCCAGCCTGCAAAAACGTTAAGTATGTTAAACCAAGGTCTATCTGCCTATAGTAGAAGAGAGGTGCAGTTTTGGTTTTGCAATATGGTTCGCGCTATATTATATTATCTACAATATCGAGAGATTGCCTGGTTATTTCAACTTTTTGCAGGCGTGAATCTGGTGCACACTCGAAAAGCTTATCACTGTGTTGACATTAATAACGGCAAGAGTTAGAGATACACGCTGCGGGGGGCGATTTGCTAGGCTACGCTAGGCTTCACTCATATACCGAATGAGTACATTCGGAAAACGATCGGAATCGGAAAAACGATAATTAAATGAACTATTTAGTATGAAATTTTTCATTATTTACACTTTTACATATATTTTAAATAAAATTACATAGTTGCATCGAAAAAGCAAAATCCGTAAATCTGAAGAGCAAGAATATCTTTTATACTCTAGCAAATATTTATTTTTTTTTAAGTTAGTACAACCGTATAATATGAAAGTGCATATTGCCCAAATAATGTATTTTGTTCTCACAAGCGAGAAAAATAGTAGCAAAACAAGAAGCAACATTTGCGACACAAAAGAAAAATAATCGTAGAGGAGTCAGAACACAATTCAAAATTATCAATCAATTTCGTTCCTTCTATGTCAAAAGATAAGGCGAAAAACACGTTCTTTAGGCCGGCCGTTGACTTATTAGTATTTTATGACAATTTTTTCACAAAGACTGACTGAAGTACGAAAATTAAAACAAACCAGATCAGCACACAAATTCAGTGGAACGAGCACTATAAGGCTAAAGCACAATACGCCGGCGGTATTCATGATACCGATCCTTTTCTCGAAATCATCACTTCCAGCCACTTTATGCGCCAGGAAACCTCTGATTTGGACAACAGAAACGAAATCAGCGAAATTAAAATAAAATAAAAAAAAACATTAAAGAACACCATAATGCATTCATTAATTCGTTACGCGAATCGACAAGACACCACTTAACCGGGAGACATCTCTTCTGATTAGAAACTTACACTTGCCATTTTCACTTTGGATCGTTTGGAATTTAAATTCAAAGCGGGAGCCTTACAAGCGTTCACGACCAATTGTTGATAGCACCTTGTCGCAACTGAAGTGGCGTGTATTTTCGCAATAAATAAACACTCATAATGTTTATTCTCATTTTACTTTATGTCAAAGTAAAACCAAGAAAAATTAATGTTACTACTAAAGCCGATCCCATCACAATCAGGACATCAATCGATAATGACAATTTGAAAATGCGTTTAAGCCAAATATTGAACGAGGACGTTCAATCTTAAGGAGGGGAGGAGTTAAGGTCAAAAGCCCAAAGCAGCGATGACCTTGATTACTTGAGTAATATTTCCGCCACACGACCCATTGCCAGGAAATTGCACACATATTATATTTCCTTTCACACTACATTTTGCACTTCGCATATTTCCTTTCCCACATTCTGCACTTCACACTTTTTCTCTGCCACTACACATTGCCGAATAAGCATAGCTATCCAATATCATATTAAGGTAGATTTAAGAAATACAGAAAATAAAGAGGAGTCATAGACTGAAATCGAACCAACACGGTTGTTTAAAATAATTTACTACGGGGCGTTTTGCCAGTACCTCGCCGAGGAGGAACGCCGTGAAATAAACATTCGATGGCGTTGATGTAATCGGGATCGGTATCGGGATCCGAACTCGCTCATCGTGTGTCAGGGTCCAACACACTAACCACTGCGCCACGGCGCCCTGGTTAGTGTGTTGGATCTTTACACATCTATAGGTAAACTAAAATCTCTGCTCTATTCTTATAAGTCCATTTTCTACAAAGCGGACGATAATTTAACATTTACAAGCCAATTAACGCACCAGTTAAAAACGAAAACAGAAGTCTCGATTTTTAGCAAGCTATATAGATATACAGAAATTCAATCAGAGAAAGTTGATAAACAAATCAATGAAATGCTAGCACAAGGTATAATAGCCCCTAGCAGTAACCCCTACAGTTCGCCCAATTTAGTAGTTGCCAAAAAGGATGGCAAAAACGGTTAGAAGGCTCCAATCAAATCAAGGTCGAACATCGTGACAGACCGAAAACAGCCTTTTTGACAAAGAATGGACACTTCGAATGCCGTTCGGACTGAAAAACTCCCCTGCGACTTTTCAATGGTTAATGAACTCGGTACTCAAGGATTTCATTAATAAAATTTGTGTCGCTTACCTAGATGACAAACTCGTTTTCTCTACAAGCTTTGAGGAGCATTTGGACTCCTTGAAAAAGGTTTTACAAACTTAAAGACACAAATTTAAAAATCCAAATAAACAGATGTAGCTTTGCTGTACCATGTACAAACTATCTGGGACATAACATTGTAAACAACGGTATAACACCAGATGAAAACAAAATCAAAACAAACACTTACCAAAGATAAAAAGGGTTCCTATTGTTAATGTATAAAGGACTATGCCAGAGTTGCATATCCCTTAGGGAGATTTTTATAGAAATCAGCGGTTAATACATATATCTAATCCAGAATATGTTAGAGCTCTTAAAAATTTAAAACAGCCTCGGATAGAAAAACGGAACGGACCTATGTTGACGACCCTATAATAAAACAAAAACCAAACAAGGACCTTCGGTTCTGTACGTGGAATGTTAGGTCCTAAACAGACCACGTGCGGCCGAACAACTTGCGGACGCACTAGACCGCTATAAAGCAGACATAACCGCCATCCAGGATAAGCGATGGAACGGACCGGGTAGAAAAAGGACAGAGACTATTTGGATGCGGATCTGTTGTTAGAGGTGGACTAAGAAATAAAGTCCTAAGTTTCCACTATGCCTCATAACGATCCGCATCATGGCAAATTTCTGTAACATCAGCCTCATATGCTTCCAAGCCCCCACGGAAGACAAGGATGACTCCATCAAAGATGATTTCTATGATTTTCTAGACAAAACATACTCCAAATGCCCCAGCTATGATACCAAAATCATACTAGGAGATTTTAACGCTAAGCTGGGTAAAGAAAGCATCTTTGAATGGGTCATCGGCAAACACAGCCTACATGACACCACATCCGATAACGGACACAGGCTGATCGGGGCGAAATCTTCTTTTAGCCAGGACCTGGTGGTCGCCAGATCAATCAGTCACCAACCAGATTGATCACATCGCGATTGACGTCAGACACTCCTCCACTATTCTTGATGTTCGCACTTTCCGATGAGCGAACATCGACTCCGACCACTATCTTGTAGTAGCCAAGATTCGTCAACGCATAACACGAACACCACGGAGTAGAGTTAGAACACCAAGCTATGACGTCGGAAAGCTACTATCGTCGCAGATCGCCAGTGCCTTTGCCAACCGCGTCTCCCTTAAGCTCTGCGATACACCTCAATCCTCCACTCAGTCAGTAGAGCAACAATGGAGCCTGTGCAAACAAGCCCTGAAGAGCAAAGCAACGGAAGTGCTGGACCCTAAAGCTCCACCACGACAAAACACCTGGTTCGATGACGAGTGTAGAAGGATTCATGCGGAAAAGCAGGAGGCATACAAAGCCTCACTACACAAAAAAACAAGAGCGGCTCGTGAGCTCTACGAGCTTAAAAGAAGGGAGGAATATAACCTTCTCAAGAGAAAAAAGAAGGAGCATGAGAAACGGGCGATTGAAAACTTGGAGAGATACTATTGCAGGCACAATGTTCGAAGATTTTATCAACGGATGAAACGAATTTCTCAAGGCTATAAAGCCCGAACGGAGGCATGTAAGGATGAGAACGGACACCTAATAGTAGAATCGAAGTCGATACTGAGATTTGGAAAAACCACTTCTGCAGACTGTATAACGGCGATGACAGCCAACATACCGCCTTCGTCGGGCAAAATGATCCATTTCTTAACGACGAAGATCGCAGAGAATTCCATCTCCCTGACCTCGACGAAGTTGAGATTGCCATGTCGAAACTCAAGTCGAATAAAGCTGCTGGCGCAGATGGACTGTCTGCTGAGCTCTTCAAAGCGGCAAGAAGATATGGTCAGAGGAAAGCATGCCCGAGGAATCAGCATTGTTTGCCCGATCCACAAAAAAAAGGAGGACCCTTGGACTGCGCCAACTATAGAGGAATAAGTCTCCTTAATGTCGCATACAAGATTTTCGCTGCCGTTTTGTGTGAACGCCTGAAGCCATTCGTAAATAAGCTGATAAGTCCTTATCAGTGTGGCTTCAGGCCAGGGAAGTCCACCATCGATCAAATCTTCACACTACGGCAGATCCGGGAGAAAACCAATGAATTTCAAGTCGACACTCACCATCTATTCGTCGACTTCAAGGCCGCATACGACAGCGTAATTAGAGACGAGCTATACATATAACTCTATATAATATCTATATAACTATGGAGGATGACTCTGGAAAATGCTCGCTGCTCCATCCGACTCGGTGATGAACTGACCGATAGCTTCGAAGTAAAAAAAGGATATAGACAGGGCGATGCGCTGTCCTGTGATTTTTTTAACATCATATTGGAAATGATTGTGCAAAAATCACAGGCCAATACAAGAGGCACAATCTATTTCAAATCCTCGCAACTCCTTGCATACGCCGACGACATTGACATAATAGGTAGATCAAATCGAGATGCCAATAAGGCGCTTGTGAGTATTGAGATGGAGGCGGCAAAAATTGGTTTGACAGTTAATGAGGGCAAGACTAAATATCTGATGTCATCGAAAAATGACATTTACCATCGACGTCTTGGACAGAACGTGCATATTGGCAGATATAAGTTTGAGGAAGTTGAGGACTTCATATACCTCGGCTCCGCAGTGACTTGGCAGAATTACTCTTGCCAACCGCTGCTTCTTTGGGTTCAAGAGGCAACTGAGAAGTAGAGCCCTCTCTCTTACGACCAAGTTGACCTTAGATAAGACCTTAATTATTCCGGTCCTGTTATACGGCGCAGAAACATGGACTTTATATAAGATCTTTCGAGAGAAAGATTCTGCGTGCGATTTTCGGTCCCATAAACACAGAGGGGGGTTGGAGGAGAAGATTCAATCACGAACTGTACGGGTTGTACAGCGACATGAGTCTAGTGGGGCGTCTGCGGATCCAACGCCTAAGATGGCTAGGCCATGTAGAGCGAATGGACACCACAGCTCCAGCCCGTAGAGTCTTTGAATCCAACTCCGAGGGACGAAGAAATAGAGGACGACCGCACCTAAGGTAGCGCGCATAGGTGAAAAGGGACCTCAACCAACTGGACGTGCGGCATTGGAAAAGACTAGCGAAAGATCGTGCTAGGTGGAGAGGCATGTTGGTTGAGGCCCAGGTTCACCCCGAACTGTAGCGCCCGTTAAGTAAGTAAGTAAGTCTTAAAAATTTAAAAATATTATTGACTACAGATCCTATTCTTAGAGGTCCAGCCTGCAAAAACGTTAAGTATGTTAAACCAAGGTCTATCTGCCTATAGTAGAAGAGAGGTGCAGTTTTGGTTTTGCAATATGGTTCGCGCTATATTATATTATCTACAATATCGAGAGATTGCCTGGTTATTTCAACTTTTTGCAGGCGTGAATCTGGTGCACACTCGAAAAGCTTATCACTGTGTTGACATTAATAACGGCAAGAGTTAGAGATACACGCTGCGGGGGGCGATTTGCTAGGCTACGCTAGGCTTCACTCATATACCGAATGAGTACATTCGGAAAACGATCGGAATCGGAAAAACGATAATTAAATGAACTATTTAGTATGAAATTTTTCATTATTTACACTTTTACATATATTTTAAATAAAATTACATAGTTGCATCGAAAAAGCAAAATCCGTAAATCTGAAGAGCAAGAATATCTTTTATACTCTAGCAAATATTTATTTTTTTTTAAGTTAGTACAACCGTATAATATGAAAGTGCATATTGCCCAAATAATGTATTTTGTTCTCACAAGCGAGAAAAATAGTAGCAAAACAAGAAGCAACATTTGCGACACAAAAGAAAAATAATCGTAGAGGAGTCAGAACACAATTCAAAATTATCAATCAATTTCGTTCCTTCTATGTCAAAAGATAAGGCGAAAAACACGTTCTTTAGGCCGGCCGTTGACTTATTAGTATTTTATGACAATTTTTTCACAAAGACTGACTGAAGTACGAAAATTAAAACAAACCAGATCAGCACACAAATTCAGTGGAACGAGCACTATAAGGCTAAAGCACAATACGCCGGCGGTATTCATGATACCGATCCTTTTCTCGAAATCATCACTTCCAGCCACTTTATGCGCCAGGAAACCTCTGATTTGGACAACAGAAACGAAATCAGCGAAATTAAAATAAAATAAAAAAAAACATTAAAGAACACCATAATGCATTCATTAATTCGTTACGCGAATCGACAAGACACCACTTAACCGGGAGACATCTCTTCTGATTAGAAACTTACACTTGCCATTTTCACTTTGGATCGTTTGGAATTTAAATTCAAAGCGGGAGCCTTACAAGCGTTCACGACCAATTGTTGATAGCACCTTGTCGCAACTGAAGTGGCGTGTATTTTCGCAATAAATAAATACGCCTTGAAGTTGATAATCGAAATGCCGTAATAAAGTAAATAAATCCGATTAGGCTAGGTATACGAGATAGTAGCCGAGTAAAGTTACGATTACCGCACTAGTGCCAGCCTAGCTTTTGTTGTAGAACTAACCTACAGTAGATTAAGAATGCCATTGAAGTGGTCGTGATTAAAACCAAGTGGAACGAGCGAGAGCGGTTCTGGGTGTTATTTGATACCACACAACGTTTTGTACCCAGGTAAACAAGCTGGTATTGAATCATGGTTTTCGGTGTTTTTTTACTATCAATTACAAATACTGGTAGTTCTAAGGGCGCTATTCTCTCTGTGATAAGCATTGTCTTATTATTCATCAATACCGGAATAAAGTTAATTCGAAATTGTATGCGTGATACAAAGTCTAGACGCAGTGTATCGAAAGTCCGAAGCGTTGGCTACGCTTTTTGGATATTCAATCGTTAATAATGTCGTTTATATCCATGTATCCTAATTGTACGGGCATTTTTGTAGGAACCACGGCATAAAGCTGAACTGACCATTGTAATTTGGAAGCTGGTATTGCGGCCTATTTTGTTTGTATGCGGAAATAGGAACATCGATTCCTACTTTAACGAATGAACAATGACTGCGATTGATAGGAAATGCAATTAGATAAACACAATATTGACCTAAGGGCACTAGGGAAACGGAGAATGTGTAACGTATGACCCACAATTATGATATTTTTATAGCATAAAACGTACTTCTATATTTTCCTGCGGGATGAATTTGTACTTTTTAACGTTTTACCCTGATGCTTTTAGTACCATACATTAGATATTTTTCCACCTGGGTGCGCGACCCTGAATCTGGTCGTTCTACGTTCATTTGCTCTACATGGACCATGACGTAAAAACCTGTCCAAGTTACCATGTCATGCCATGCCATATCATCGAACGTTTTCACGGTGTTTCTCCTCAGCGGGGTTCTGACAAAACCCCCTGTAGTTAAATTGTCATGAAAAGCTTCTCGAAATTCGCCGTTCGGAACCTGCAATAAAACTGTAGGTGCCTTTCACCTATGGGAAAATGAAATCACACACAACATGGATGATTGAGAGAAGCTCGGCTCAGGTCCTTCATGGACTGTAACGCCAACATACATACAAAGAGCCAAGTCTTTTACTACTAAATGTATAGCAGCCAATAGTAACGCTTTAGCGAAGACATCAATGTTGCTTATCTTTCCTTTTTGATACGAGCACATATTAAATTTTTCTCTTACAGATCTCCCAAATCATCTACCCTGCACATAGACGCTGCGAGAATAGCGATATATTTAATGATTACCTTCCTAGCAGAATGCTCAAGACTTAGAAATAGTGGTACCACTCCCATAAATCTGTATTAGCACAATAGCCTGCTATCTTTGTGGCACCCTCCAATTTCTGAATTTTACCAGGTCTTTTGGATTGGCGATCTGACGATCTCTTGAGTTTTCTCGCAGTGTGATCATATCATCAATAGTACTTGTAACACAGTCAGAATCGACTACCAACCAGATTGATCACATTGCGATCGACGTCAGACGCTTCTCCACTCGAACTTTCCGAGGGGCTAACATCGATTCGGGCCACTATCTTGTAGTAGCCAGGATGCGCTTACGGATATCACGAACGCAACGGAGTAGAGTAAGAATACAAAGTTATGACGTCGGAAAGCTACTATCGCCAGAAACCGCTAGTGCTTTTACCGATCGCGTCTCCCTAAGCTCTCCAATACACCTCAATCCTCCACGCTATCAATAGAACAGCCGTGGAGCCTTTGCAAACAAGCCCTGAAAAGCTCTGCATCCGAAGTTTTGGGTTTCAAGGCTCCACCACGAAGAAACACCTGGTTCGATGACGAGCGCAGGAGGATTCACACAGCGAAGCAGGATGAATATAAGGCCTCGCTGCATAAAAGAACAAGAGCAGCTCGTGAGCTCTATGAGTTTAAAAGAAGGATGTCAATGGCCTCGAATCAACAACGCACTCAACTTCCGTGAGCAATGTATGGAGTTGGTCGGAGTTTATAGTTGCACGTCTGATAGCTGCCCTTAAAGAACATTTCACCACTCCTATCAATCGTTCCCAGAAGCCTCCCCACCATGGAGCTCGTTCGACTATAAATTTCCATCTTATCTGGGAACCGTTTAGAAATTCCAAAAAACTTTTCGTCTTTTGTCATTTTGTTGATTTGACTTAGTTCTGATGATGCCTTTTTAAACGTTGTTGCGTTATCCGAGTAAATAATAGAAGGGATTCCTCTCCTGGTAATAAATTGCCTCAAAGCCAAAAGACAGCTCTCTATAGTCAAATCTTCTGTGCATTCGATGTGTACTGCACGGATAGCGGCACAGGTGAATAATAAAATATAAATTTTCTTGCGATCTTTGTTCTTATCCGTAACATATAAGGGAGCTGCATAGTCGATTCCAGTTACCTTAAATGGCCTAGATGATAGAATTCGAACCCTAGGCAGCGGAGCAAACACCTGTGTAGCTGGCTTCCCTCGGAGGACTTTGCAAACAAAACAATTTTTCGTTATAGTTTTGATCAACTGCCAACTTAACCAAAGCGATGAATTTGAAAGAGCTGCTGCATTAATACCTCTGGTCAGCAAATCAGCGGGGTTCTCCAATCCAGGACAATGTCTCCATGATGAAACCTTAGATAATGCTCTTATTTCTTGAACTCGATTCTCCACATATGGTTTCCAACGTTTGTCTGTTCCAAGAATCCAGTACAAAGTGATTTGAGAATCAGTCCAGAAGTACACATTGACAACTTTAATCCGAAGATTATTCTGCAGGTAGTTAAACAGCCGCGCCGCAGCCAACGCCGCAGTCAACTCCAATTTTGGTATGGTAAGTTCCTTTTGAGCCTCATTTTTTAAGTGGGGCAACTCTATTTTTGGCGCAAATGAGTTCCACTGACACCTCTCCGTTGCTATGAACTGTCCTTGAGTAGGCTACTGCTCCAAAAGCGAACTGACTAGCGTCGGCAAAGACGTGGATTTGGGTTGTCATTCGTTTGACGTAAGGTGCCGAGGGATTACCATATCATTAAGTTCGCAGATCTCGTTCCTACAGGTAGCCCAAATATTTTGTCAAACGAGGGCAAAACTAAATATATGCTGTCATTAAAAAAGGACGCTCACCACCGACGTCTTGACCAGAACGTTCGTATTGGCAGTTATAAGTTCGAGGTAGTTAAGGACTTCGTCTACCTTCGCTCCGCAGTGACCTGGAACAACGACATCAGTTCTGAAATCAAACGTAGAATCATTCTTGCTAATCGCTGTTCCTTAGGGCTCAGGAGGCAATTGAGTAATAGAGCCCTCTCCCGAACGACAAAGTTGACTCTATATAAGACCCTTATCATTCCGGTCCTGTTGTACGGCGCAGAAGCATGGACACTATCAAAAGCGGATGAGGAGGCCCTTGGTCGGTTCGAGAGAAAGATTTTGCGCGTGATTTTCGGGCCTATAAACGCAGACGGGGGATGGAGGAAAAGATTCAACCACGAACTTTACGGGCTGTACAGCGACATGAGCCTAGTCAGGCGTCTACGGATTCAACGCCTAAGATAACTGGGCCATTTAGAGCGAATGAACACCACAGCTCCAGCCCGGAGAGTCTTTGAATCTAGCCCCGAGGGACGAGGAAGCAGAGGACGGCCGCACTTAAGATGGCGCACACAGGTGGAAGGGGACATCAGCCAACTGGGTGTGCGGCAATGGAAAAGGCTAGCAAAATATCGTTCTAGATGGAGGGGCATGTTGGTTGAGGCCCAGGTTCACCCCGAACTGTAGCGCCTGCTAAGAAGAAGAAGAAGAATACAGTCAGAATTGTGTTGTGCTTTGTATTTTTGTGTTTAGTAATGGGAGGGCAATTCAGAGTCGATTTCAGTAACATTCGCGCCTATTTTGGCACTAAACAAAACTCAAGTGATTAGTGACTCTCCTGAGTTCAAGCTACCTGGGTACCATTTAGTGCCACTATTTTTCTCCCACCGCTGTCTCGCCATATACGTTCGTAGTGACGTAGTCGAATTCCGCCACAAGGTGCCCAGTGCTCCAACTCCAACTTTCCAATGGCAGAAGTTCACCGTCCGTAAGCATATCATACAGTACTGTTTCATTTATAGAAGCCTAACTTTAGACAGCAATTCGACTTGTTTGATGTGCTGTCCGACTCCATCTTATGAATTGTTTCCTTGTATCCTAATACTGAAATCGTCATTGCGGGCGATTTCAATATACACAATTCTGACTGTCCTCGACATTCTGGACAGACAACACCCGAGGGAAGGTATGTTAAGATCTTCGCTGAAAAACAATTTATCGCCGACAAGAATGCCGGACATTTCTTACTTCCCACTATAGATGTGATTTCACCTCTAGACTCGTGTGACCGTTTTGTCATATCAGCAAAATTTACGCTCACGACTCATATATGTAGTTCAAGGAAAAAACCTCCCAGAAGGACGGTTCGCAATATGAGAAAGCCAAACAAACATGGCCTTAAGAGCTTCTTTATAAGTAAAGATATCAAGCCAAAGGAGAATGAGTGGTACGACTAGACCTGTAAAGATGATAGCGTCTTTACAGCACAAGTCGTGGTAAGGAAGGTGCAATGCCCACCTTTGACAAGTCAAATTCGTTGACCGAAAATTAATGTCCAAAATGTAGTAAAAATATTTGGTTCTTTGTCAAAAATATTAAAAGTTCGACTTCATCATCTATTTCCATTTATAATGCCATCCTAGCTATCAGCTCTTCAGGCAAGGCGAACCTGTTAGTTGTACATTTCGCAGTCAGCTTTTAGATTCCAGATTCCAACATATTCACTGGTAAAAAATGGCATTCCCCCTATACTTCTGAAGAGGTCTTCTTCCACGCTGGCAAAACCACTACGTAAGCTTTTCTATCTTTCCTGCTCTCCAGGGCTCTTCCCGAGTAGATGGAAAACAGCATTTGTCCAGCTCGACCCATTACACTAATGTCCCTCCTTTCTAGGGTTACGGAAACACTAATCATCAGGTCAAGAAATATCTCACGGAAACACGGAAATTCTTCAATGACCAGCAGTACGGTTTCAACAGGTTCAGCAACAGCGGCAACAGGTTCGCTGGTGATTTGTTGGCAACTCTCCCCGAAAAGTGGAATCAGTCTCTGCACAATTCTGGTGAAAGCGAAGTCGCTGCACTTGATATTCCAAAGTCATTTGACAGATTTTGGCGTCAAGCCCTTTTGTCGAAAATGCCAAATGATGCCATTCTTCAATGGATTAGAAACTACCTTTCGAATCGTCCTATTCCTAGTTCTAGTTGTTTTGGCCGGTTTAAGTCTGCTTCCCATAAAATTAATTCCGGTGTACTCCAAGGCTTTATCTGCCTTGTCTCCGACTCTCTTCTTGGTATTTATCAATGATCTCTTGTCTGTTATTTCCAATCAAATTCATTCCTTTCGCCGACGATAGTACTCTTAGTACTCTCAGATTCACGGCCCTGCTCTTCGGCTGTGGAACTAGAGCGATTCCGTATGTTAAGCTCATTGAATTCCGACCACGACAGCATAGTTAAATGGGGAAATGTTAACCTTGTGGAATTTAATGCTTCTAAAATACAGTAGGTCGGATCATTACCTTGTTGCAGCCAAGGTACGGATGTGAATTTCTCGGGATCAACGGAGTCGAGTAAGAACACCGGAGTCGTTGTCAGATATACTCGGTTTCGAGCCACCACCGTTGAGAAACCCCTGGTTTGATGATGAGTGCAGACAGGCCCATGTAGAGAAACAGAATGCATACATATTACTGCAGGAACGACGTTCGAAAATTTTACCAGAAAGTAAAACGAACGAACGAAGCCAGAGCAGAAGCCTGCAGGGATGAGCACGGACAACTAGTAGTGGAGTCACAGTCGATGCTGAGATTGTGGAAGGACCACTTCTGCCGCCGTCAGGCAGAGCGAACCATTCACAACGGACGAAGACGAAGGAGAATCCCGTCCACCCGACCTAGACGATGTTAAGATAGCGATATCGAAACTTAAGTCTTATAAAGCTGCTGGAGCAGACAGACTCCCCGCGGAGCTGTTTAAAGCTGGTTAGAAACATGCACCAACTCATCTGCAAGTAATGGTCGGAAGAACGCATGCCCGATGAATGGAATCTCAGTATCGTTTGCCCGGTCCATAAGAAAGGAGACCCCTATGACTGCGCCAATTACAGAGGGATAAGCCCCCCGAACATCGCGTTCGTGGACAATCTGATAGGTTCCTACCAGTATGGTTTCAGGCCAGGAAAATCCACGATAGACCAAATATTTACACTACGGCAGATATTGGAGAAGACCCATGAATTTTAGGTCGGCACGCACCATCTTTTCGTCGACTTTAGAGCCGCCAATAACAGTGTTTATAGAGACGAGCTATACAGAGCCATGTCATGTTTTAGCATTCCTGTCAAACTCTTCAGACTATGCAGGATGACTATGGAGAACTCTCGCTGCTCCATTAAGGTCGGAGGTGAACTAACCGACCCCTTTGATGTTAAAAAAGGGTTTTAGACAGGGTGGCGCACTGTCATGTGATTTCTTCAACATTATTCTTGAAAAGATCGTGCGGGACTCTGCGGCCAATACAAGAGGTACGATCTACTTCAAGTCCACACAATTGCTTGCCTACGCAGATGACATTGACGTTATTGGACGAACAAAGCGAGATGTCAATGAGGCGTTCACATGCATTGAAGCAGAAGCGGCGAAAGTGGGTCTAAGGGTAAATGGCTACAAGACCAAATATATGCTGTCATCCAAGAAAGATGCACAACACCGACGTCTTGGTCAGAACGTCACCTTCGGCAGCTATATTTTTGAAGTAGTCAAGGACTTCGTCTACCTTGGCTCGGTAGTGACAAGCAGCAACGACACCAGCGCTGAGATAAAACGCAGAATAACTCTTGCCAATCGATGCTTCTTCGGGCTCAAGAGGCAATTGAGTAGTAGAGCCCTCTCTCGAAAAACTAAGGTTTCCCTCTACGAAACCGTAATCATCCCGGTCCTCCTCTACGGCGCTGAGGCTTGGACGTTGTCAAAAGCGGATGAAGAGGCTCTTGGACGTTTCGAGAGGAAAATTCTGCGTGCAATCTTTGGTCCCGTTTGTGTAAACGGAGAATGGAGGAGGAGATTCAACCAAGAACTGTACGGGCTGTACAGCGACATCGGCCTGGTTAGACGTCTTCGGATCCAACGTCTAAGATGGCTCAACTACCTACACCCGTCTCCATCCCGGAGCCATCGGTATAGAGAGATATCGAGTCCTTCGGTATGACTTTTCCCTCAGCCCATTCCGGCCGGGATGGAAAGATAACTTCGAAGTTCTTGGTGAACACGTTTTGTGTAGTCTGTGTCCTTGAGTACTTCGAAGTTGTTGAAAATATTTATATGGCCTTTCTGTATGCTCTTGATCCTTAGGTTCCCGAAGGCAGCAGTGCGAACGAATCGCACCACTGATGCAAACGCTGGCCGATTTTTGCACTTTCCCCAGAAGGTTTCGAAAGACCAGAGCAGTCCACCAAACTACGACGCCGTAAAGAAGGATAGGTCTTATGACTGCTGCATAGAGGCAGTGCATAATGCTGGATTGGAGACAACTGTTTGCCCAACACTTTCTAGCAACTATAGGGGGCCGTTGTTACTTCATTCCAACGATCAAGAATGTTGGGTTTCCAATTTAGTTTTCTGTCAAAGATTAGGCCGAGGTGTTTGGCATAAAGCACAATGCTGAAACCGAAAAACTTTCCCTTCTTGGTATGTGTGTCAATGAGAGCATTCGTTGGAATATGTGGTGATGTTCAATGTCGTTAAAAATGCTACGAAATGCTTACGTTTCCTTATGCGGTGCAAACAGTTCTTTTCCGCTTTGATCCGGCTACCATATATTTAACTTTTGGCATTTGGCTCTTGGCTTTGAGCACTTAGCCTCTAGCTTTTAGCGTCTATCCTTTAATGTCCAACCTTAGATCTTAACCTTTACTCTTTTGTCTTCATTCCTTAGCTTATAGCCTTTTGTCTTTACCTTTTCATTTTCAGCCTTTAGCATCTAGCTTCTGTCCTTGTCCGAGGCTTGTGGTTGTTTCTGCAAACTGTTGAGCAGCGAGGAAGACTGAAATACAGCTTTCAGGCAGATTGTCCCGCTCAAGTTGGACGACGTTATACAGGAATTCCGTCCTCCCGACTTTGATAAGGTCATGATAGCAATATCAAAGCTGAAGTCAAACACTGTCCGCGGAACTGTTTAAAGCTGCTGGGGATGGCAGGGCGCATGCATCAGCTCATTTGTAAGATATGGACGGAGGAACCGTTTGCCCAATCCACAAGAAAGGAGACTCCTTTGATTGCGCCAACTCTGCTGTTTTGTGTGAACGCCTGAAATCGTTCGTCAACACCCTGCTGGCTACTTATCAGTGTGATTTCAGGCCAGAGAAGTCTACAATAGACTACATTTTACACACTGTCGGTAACGAACTTACCGATACCTTCAATGTCAAAAAAGGTTTTAGACAAGGCCACACGCTATCATGTGACTTTTTAAACATCATACTTGAGAAGATCGTGGGAAACTCCCAAGTCAGCACTAGAGGCACGATCTTCCAAAAATCCGTTGTTCAACTCGAAAAACCAAGCTGGCTTACATATACCTTAATTATCCTAGACATGCAGGGGCGTGGACGCTATTAAAAGCGGATAAGGAAGCTCATGGTATTTTCGAGAGAAAATCTCTGCTTGCGATTTTTAATACTGCTTGCGTTGATGGCATCTGGAAATGTACGTGTTGTACAGCGTTTATCCCTTAACCTCAACTTTCGCCCTTACCCATAAGCCTTAAGGTTTTAATCTGTTATCTTTAGTTCCAAACATACGATTTTTAGTGGCGTTACAGCCCATGAAGGACCAGAGCCAAGCTTCTCTTAATCACCCATGTTGTGTGTGATTTTATTTTTCACACAGGTGAAAGGGACCTACAGTGTAATGCCGATTCCGAACGGCGTGAATCGAGAAGCGTTTTTAGCCTTAAGCCTCTCGTTTTCAGCCCTTAACCCTTAACCTTTGACCTTTCATTTTAGCTTCTAGCTTTTTGTCTTTAGATTTTGGCTTTTAACCTTTTACCCTTAGCATTTGGCCGTTAGTCCAAATATGGCTTTCAGTCCTTAAAACTTAGCTTTTAATCATTACCTTTTTCATGCTTCGCCTTTAGCATACACCTGCCTTCTTAAATTTTAAGTAAGCTCAAATAAGTATAAGGTGACTTGTTTGGACATCCGATGAGGTGGTAGCCAGAAGCACGTTAGGGCTTTTATTCTGCAACTTGTTAAAAGGAACGAGGCTGAAGACCCTATCAAGGAGGACTTCAATGACCTCCTGGAATCGTTCTCGGGGACTTCAACGCCAAAATCGGTGAGGAGAACACCCTTGGCGGAGTGATCGGAAAGCCTCCACGACACAGCAACATATAACGGCTTCCGACTCACGGACTTTGCGACAGCTCGTAATGCGGTGATAAGTAACACAAGATTCCCTCGTAAGCGAATCCACACAGCAACCTGGCGATCTCCGGACGGTCGTGTGCTCATTGACGCAAGGCACTCGTCAAACATCCTGGATGTGCGAACATTCATAGGGGCAAATGTCGACTCTGACCACTTCTTCGTAGCAGCAAGACTCAGAGCTCGACTGCCCAATGTCAGAAAGCTGCACCAGCCCACCAGGGGGAGGTTCGACTTTGGGCGCCTGAGCACACCGAAGGTTACCAGAGTCTACAGAGAGTAGCTGAGCGAAAGACTATACGGTATGCCTACGTCGAACACAAATGCCAATAATATGTGGCTGCATTGCCGCTCAGCCATTCAGGAAGTAGCCGAAACCACCTTAGGGTACTTACCACCTCCGACAAGAAACCCGTGGTATCATGGCGAGTGTAAGCAGAAAAAGGCAGCAACCGACGAGGCATACCAAAAGGCGCTGCAAAGGAAAACCAGGGCAGCGCAAGAAGAATACCGAGCCAGAAGAAGGGTGGAGAAAAAACTTCTTGGACAAAAGAAAAGAATCTTCGAAGCCTCCCAGCTCAAGGATATCGAGGAGTCTAGGGATGAGCATAAAACACAAGCCTTTTACAAGAAAGCCAAAGGCCTTGCAGAAGGCTTCAAAAAGGGTACCCAGGCTCTTGGAAATGCAAGGGTAATCTAGTCACCGCAGGGTAAAGTGGATGTATTTAAGCAGCATTTCCAACAGCTGCTTAACGAGCATGACCAAGAGAGAGTGGCAGGGACCGAGGAAATCCCAACTCCAGCCGCTGAAGTAGTTCTCCCACCTAGCATCGAAGAAGTCAACACAGCTATTCAGAAGCTGAATAACAAGGCCGCAGGCTCAGATGGCTTGCCATCAGAGCTCTTCAATGCTGGCGGCGATGTTCTGGTAGGGAGCATGGACCAGATTACCTGCAGAATTTGGGAAGATGAAAGCATGCCCGACGACTGGAATACAAGCTCTATTTGCCCCACCCACAAAAAAAGGCGATCCTACCTCTTGCAAAAACTATAGAGGTATATCCCTGCTCAATGTCGCATACAAAATTCTGTCCAGCGTATTGTGTGAACTTCTTAAGCCATTTTGCACCGCACTAATCGGCAGCTATCAGTGCGGCTTCCGGCCCGGCAAATCAATTATAGACCAAATTTTCACACTTCGACAAATCCTGGAAAAGACCAACGAGCTTCGAATCGATACACACCATCTTTTCATCGATTTCCAAGCCGCATACGACAGCATTCATTGTGAAGAACTGTTTGGTGCGATTGCCGAATTCGGGATCCCGGGAAAACTGATCCAGTTGTGTCGCGCCACGCTGAAAAAACACGCGATGCACCGTGCAACGCGGTTCTACGACCTCGGAACCATTCGAAACATGCACCGGATTTCGGCAAGGAGATGCGCTGTCATGTGACTTTTTCAACCTGGTGCTGGAGCAGATAGTGCGACGGGCAGGCGTCAATAGAGAAGGCACTACCTTCTACAAGTCCGTCCAGCTGCTAGGATACGCGGATGATATCGACATCATTGCGGGTTCTCGCCGTGGCATTGTGGAAGCATTCGCGGCGATTGAAGAACAGGCGTGACAAGTTGTCTTAAGGTCAATGTGGACAAGACGAAGTACATGCTGTCAAGCAAAAACCAATCCGTCGCTCATCACCTGGGAAAAAATGTAACAATTGACAGCTACAATTTCGAGGTAGTTAAGGAGTTTGTCTACCTCGGGACATGACGCTACAATGGAGATCCGGCATAGAATCGCCCTTGGCAACCGCTGCTACTTCGGCTTGTCCAAACAACTGGGGTCAAAACTCCTCACTCGAAAGACCAAAGTCATGCTTTACAAAACGCTCATACTGCCAGTCTTGCTGTACGGAGCCGAAAGCTGGACGATAAGCAGGACAGCGGAGCTGATTTTGGGTTCTTTCGAAAGAAAAATTCTGCGCCGGATATTTGGTCCTGTCTGTGAGGAACGTGAATGGAGAAGAAGACACAACCGCGAACTCTACTAGCTGTACAAAGATGTGGATGTAGTCCGGAAGGCGAAGATCCGTCGACTACACTGGCTCGGCCACATCGAGCGCATGGACATCAACGCTCCAGCTAAGAGGGTCTTCGGCTCCGAGCCTCCTGGTTCGAGAAGAAGAGGAAGACCGAACCTCCGGTATAAAGACCAAGTAATCGCGGATGTAGGACATCTTGGTCTTGATAACTGGAAGCAGAGTGCCTGGGACCATCAAGGATACAAGGCAGCTATATGTAGGTCAGGCTAAGATCCTCCATGGATCGCTGGCCTGATAAGTAAGTATCACGGTAAAACTCTTCCCCTATAACCATCACATTTCTTTGAAAAAAGTGCTATTGTGAACTTACCAATGCCCTTGTCAATGTGGGGAAATACTGAATAAACTTCAAATGTAACTTCAAGCCAACTGCAACTAGAGAAAGATGCAAAAGATTACACTTCGATCATATTTTCAAACAACTGGAAAGGTCTAGAGGGCTATTTGAGTAATATTTCTTATCAACATGAAATACATAATTGTACGTATTTCTTGAAATTAATCAGTCACAATGAGGTGAAAATTATGACACAATGGGGAGTTCTTTTAAATGTCATCGCAAGTGTCAAGAAGTTAGTCAGCTGCTGCAAACAAAAGATTGTTTCTGCGAATTTTTACAATTTTCGATCAGTTTTCTTTCCTAAACGGCTTGGAAACCAAATCACCAAATATGTAGAAGATCACGTTCACCCTAAAGTTGTTCACGTACCGCGAATACCTTCGCGAAGCAATAGAGAACTCAACTTCAGAAAATCGATATCTGTGCAAAAAGGATTGAAACCAAAATGGGTGCAGAGCATTCCTCCCAACAACGTAATGATAATGAGGGTCGCGAGGTATTCGAAACTGACCGGTCCCCATCAACGTCGTCGTCAATTAAACGACAAGCTGCCCAACGCCAAGGAAGTACGGGGAGTAAAAGCAATCAACAGCAAAGTTCACCAACTTCATCTGATATAGCACGTCCTGTTTCGCCGCCACTCAGTGTCTGCTATGACTCGGATCTGCCCTACGTTTCGTACACAGACCGTCCGATTGGAGATTCACCAAAGATCCGAAACAAAAACACCGCATCGGGCTTGCGGAACGTGCATAGTGGGCGATATAAACAAACTGGGACCAAACCGAAACGACCAGCTTCGTCGTCAAACCACAACATTGTCATTGTGAAACCGGGCACCACCAGAGATCTAGACATCGACATGGATTCCGATCTCGCACGGTTACGGAGTATACCGACATTTCTGCCAGTAATGCGTGAAACTCTTTCTCTGCCTTCATCGCGAGAGCCAGAGATTTTGGATCGCCTTCAATCGGTACATCTGCAAAACATCTGTCATCGTATGCAAGCGCATTTGAACTACTGTGCAACGCATGTGGCCAACGAGCAAAGTCAAGTGATCGAAAAGGCCAAAATGGTAAACAACACTATTACAACCCTTTACGCGACCTATGTCGACATGCAAAAGACTTATGCTGCGTATGCGGAACAATTCTCGAAAGTCCGCAGCATTTCGCAGCAATTAAGCCGGTGTAACTCGTTACTCAACGAGAATATAGAAAGCTTGGAGACAATTAACAACTTCCTCGATGTCGACGATCGACTTGAGCCTTTTATTTGGAGAACAGATGATAATCTCCACCGAAAGGGTGGCGACGATGCTTAGAAGCTTTATGTTTTAAGTTTCCTTTGACCTTATCTTGTGATGTATAACCTAGTTTAGGCTGAAACACTTATTTAATACTGATTGCTTGTTAGTAATTACGCGGAATAAATCACTTTCAGAATTCAGTGAATAGACTGAGACGAGAGTATTATAAAAGAAATGTTTCTTTATTTGGTGTTGAACAATTGTCTATTGCACACGTAATTTGTACGATTCGTTTGCACAAGAAGCTGAAGAGAGAGAGAGAGGAATCGAAGAAGGAAGGGAAGAACTAAAGAAAACTACACAATAAACGAGGAATTAAAATCCGCATACACGCTTACACCATGTACACTAGGAAAGCAGAGGGTCGGTCGCCTTTATCACAATTTCCCTAGAATAGTTTCTGTAACAGAACCTTCTCCTCTGCGTCGCGTTTTTTTTGCTCCTCATCGAGTAGCTTAAGTTCTATGGCTATGGCACTTTTAAGTGATGAATCGAGTTCGAGCGTACGTTGAAAATCTTTACGCGCATCATTCGGGTTCCAGGCACCCACATGAGCTTTACCACGCCGAAAAAGTGCCTTTACGTTCTGCGGATCAATCGTGAGCACTTCGTTACAGTGTTCGATTACTGCGTAGTAATCGGATGCTAACAAACGACACTGAGAGTAGTTTAATAGAAGAGGCACCTTGAGTTCGGCTAGCTCATTCCATTCCGTATCGTGTGGTTTCTCTCTGCAGTGTGAAGGGAAATCAAACTTGTTGGTTGGGAATGTACTTTGTAATCTTACTTTAGCATGAGCTGCTCGAGAATACCAATTGCCTTCGAATAGCATTCTTCAGCTTTAAGGTAATTTTTGTCCTTGTAGAATTGATTGCCTTTTTCACGCAACTCCTTGGTAGCCTTCATCTTCTCCTCGTCAGTCATTTGCCAGCGTTCCTTCTCGTATTCCTCCGGCAACTCGATGGACAGCAGTTCAATGATGAAATCCAAATTCGACGGATTGGCAAACAGATCATCGAGGTCCTTATAGCCGATTCCTTCGTTTTGTAATGTCATACCACAACAATGTCGCCGTTCCTCTTGCTTCTTTCCCACATCGCGTAAGGTCTTCGAAATGAACGGGTATTGTCCAACTAACTAGAAGCGCAGAAACACTGCATTAATCGTGATCGCGTCATTGGGTTTTCGAAAAATGCTCACAGATTTGTCCACGGTGAACTTGGCCACCTCATGTAGGGCCATCTTCTGTACGATAACCTCCCACACTTCTAGTTTAAACTTCTTCCCCAGCACAAGCTCCATTGGTTTGGCCATTTTCCTACTATCGTCCAAGAGGGTTCCATCACTTTTTCTCGTTTGAAAGTGAAATTTCACCTGAAAAACCAAATTCAGTGAATGATTCCGGATAATTGGGCATATCTCACCCTAGTCCCAGGACGCAATTGAACATATTGTTTGCCAGGATGTAGAATTTTCTTCTGGATCAATGCGTTATCGATTTGTGCATCCATAGTCGTCGTTACACTGGTTACCTGCTAGCAGTAACGAATCGTGGTTTCAAGTTCACCTCATGTGCGTTGGGTAAATAGGTCATTCAATTAATCGACTCGATGAGTGAGCCGCAATCAAGACACGCAATTCAATTAGAAAATTATGTTGTCCGTAAACAGGATTATAAGGATGTCGTATCACGCGATGGGCACTCGCGCAATTGACATTGCATGGAGTTGTAATTGATATGAACGTGGTATTTCTTACTTATTTCGGATTAACTACTATTTTCAGCGTACGACCGAGATTCGATTTGGTATTTTTTCTTTATTTTTTGAGCTTTTAACCCATTACTCGACGAATTCTTTGGCAGAAAGTGATTGTTTGACAGAAGTTGGGATGTAGGGTGACAGTTGGAAAGTGTCAAGCTTGTTACATGTGAAGGTAGTGACGGTTGAATATCTTCCCGTTCAGGTTAATAGAAAAGGAGTCGGTAATTTTAAATAAACAACACAGTTTCGCGGAATGATCATATATCACTCCATTAACAATAGCATTTAATCGACATCTATAAACTGTTTCAATCTACCTAATGACTAGATAATTTGTGTGTGTCAGGTGTCTTTCAAAAAAGAGAAAAACCAATAAACAATAATAAATAAATAAATTCTAAATGAAAAATAGTAACATTGCTTTAGCTACATCGTCCTTCTGACATCACGTCTAAATTGCACATGAATTCGTCTACAAATTTGATATGTCACTCATATTCTGAAGCACCAAGTCTCCCTCGTCGTTCAACAGCAGATTCTCGACTTGTTCGTCCGACAAGTTCTCCTTATCCGACCTAAAAAACAACATAAAATACCGTTATGAGGGCACTGATTTAATCTCGATTATACGCACCTTGAGAAGAGGAAAAACTCACTATTGTCGTTATTCATCTCGGACTCACTGTTCCGTCGCTCAAGCGATTTTCCCACTTTTTGTATGCCGAATGTGAAAACATCTTTCACCTTATCACTGGCATCGATTAAGAGATCCAGACTTTGTCGGCGACTCGATGTCTTAAAACTACTCGACCGTGAGATCCATGTTGTTATGCCACCACCGTTATCACTTAGTTTCTTTTTACTCTCATCACCATCCCCGTCGATTGTAAAAACTGTTGTGCAAGTAACTTTTCGATTATCATCGGATGACGATGTCTCGCTACCCGTTGGTGTGTGATCATCAACAAGACCACCAGTTAAATCGCCGCCAGCACCCGAATGATGCGAATAACTCGAGCTGGTACTGCCCGAATTCGACAGACGAATTTCAGTCCATTGCTCTATATCATCGGTGGTTACCAACGGTGCCGTAGTGACTATTTGCTGTCTACCCAACGTACTGCACAGGGTGTCACTCGAGGACTTTGGTATTTCGCCGCCACTCGATGATGATGCGGGCGGAAAGCAGAGTACTGATTCAAAATCTTGCAGTAGATGCGGACAATCGTGTTGATCGGGATATTTCTGTCGAATCGGACTGGCTTTTGTACTTAGTTTCGGCGGTATATTCAGATATTCATCGCACGACTCAATTGGACATGGAAACACATCGCCATTATGCCCTTGACTGTTGTTGTATTGTGGGTTTTGTGCACTTTCTCTCATCGAATCGAGGTTCATGTATTTCAGTTTCTCCTGACGCATCCTGTGAATCTCTTCCGATATCTGTTCGAGGTTTTTCAGTGCATCGTTATACGATAGTTTAGCCTCTGATATTCTACTCTCTAGTATTGTGATTCTTTCTTTTTGTGCTTTCAGCAGACCATTATAATTCGCTCTTGTCTCGTAGTACGGTCTGGAATACGAATGGGAATTAGTTACCGTAAAATCTGGCCCAAGTATTCGAACATGCATCTACAAACAATAACGTGACTACTTACAAACTTAACAAATCATGTTGGTATGCCAACGAATTGATTAAAAGAAGTTTTCTTCGAACGTTGTAACTAAAAAAACGCAAGAACGAAACAATAAATCAACAGAAAATCCAATCAACCAATTGAGGTAACACAAACATAAACGACAACTTAGTCACACAGCTATATATGTATGCACTATGCAGATTACTCACCTAGATGCCTTGATGGCGCTTTTCAACTGTGCTTGCAACTTGGCCACACGATTGTTGGCGACCTCTTGCTTCAGCTCGCACATCTTTAGGATATTTCTCGCGTCGGTACACTCAACCTGGGACTGATTAACACGGCTCGCTGCGTGACTAAGCATCTCTTGACAGGCGGTGTCGAGAGTTGATTTCTCACCCAGGCCTTGTTCGGCCAGGTAAACCATTTCCTTGGCGGCAGCATGAACGGATTTTGCTTTCTCGTAGTTACTGGTCGCCTGTTGAGCTTCCTTTGAAAGCTATTTAGCGAATGTTAAAAACGAATTGGGATTTTATAGAGACTTGTATGTAGACTTACCTGTGATGCGTATAAACGTGCTTCGTAGTAAGGCTTGGCTGTTTGAATGGAATTGCTTAGTTTGTGGGCAGATTGTCTTATTCGTTCTGCACTCTCGGCTAAGAGTTTCTTAAATTCACATTTCGCCTCCTAGAAAGAGTCAAGTGGTTGTAGAATATATCTTCCGTCAAATGATTTTTATTTATTTCCAGACGTGACTATACTCGGCCTAGTCGCCCTCACGACCCGGCACAATGCCATCGACCAAATTTGTCAACATAACAACGCGTTCTTAAGCGTATTTATTAATAAACCTCCACGAATTGCTAGGCATTTACGTCATGCGTCAATTTAGAAATGTCGCTGTTCAATGAATCGCAATTAAATATACCTACTAACGAAATCTCCAACGATTGCGTTCGGAAGGTCATAGACCATGGTGTTCATTACCGTAAAAACCATTTCCCCATCATATCTATGTACATACACTGCCTCTCTGCTATTGCTATATATAAACGGAATCAAATTCGCTGAAGGTCAGCCTACTTAAGTCGTCTTTCACAGAAGCACCCTGAAGCTATCTTCAATCAATTTGTTTACATCGGTTGCACCATGAGAGGAAAGGTATACGCTCTAATCAAATCAACAGCAAACCATCACGCCAACGCTCAGTTTCTTCATCGTTCTACAGGAATTAAAAATCAATACTCACATCAAGTTCAACTTCATATTTGTTGATATTGTCCGTGGCTGAGTTTAGCTTCTCCAGCTCGACCTGGTACGCGAACAAACAAACGGAAAGACAAGAGAACACAAAAAATAGATGAATTTCATGCAAATTATTATTAGTGAAGGTCAGAGGAAGACCAATAACAACAACAACAACACGACACTTACTTGAACTCTAGGATCGACTGGGGTATTGCTTTCGGCGGACATCTCCGCAGGTTTAGAGTTGCTTTTGGATAGATTGCACAATGGTTATTGCTAATTGAAGGGCGGTGTTTGGTGTTGATTTCAACTTATCACTTTTCTCACATTTTGTTTTTTTTTTTTTTTTCCTTGGGGTAGTAGTTAGCAGTTAAAGGTAGACAAATGGAAATAATAAGTTTTCGCGCGTGCACTCGTGGAGAAAACACTACCCCAAATGTTATTCAATAAAATTCGCACATTTCCCTTGAGATTGGGGAAAAGGAAAATTGGTCGTGGGACTTGTTTGACTTATTGGAATGAGTGTTGACAGCTGGTGCGCACTATGTTGGTGCGTGCAGACGGGTGGGTGCGCGTGAAATCTAATTTGAGTTATTCTTTGACAGGTGGTTATTTAATAAGCTCTTTGACGTTAGTGTGCTTTTGGGAAAGTTTTGTACTAAAACCCACTCTAAGGGGCGGGCTGCATCGATGTGAAATTTGTAAACAATTATTTGAAAATTCAAAATGTACTCTTGTATGGGTCTTCCAACAGAAATTTCCGAACTTTGACAATTGATAGCGGCCATCTGTCAAAGTGGCTGTCATTTATTCTGTCTGTTTTCCAATCAGAGGTGAACAATGAGATACCAACCTTTCGTACGTCTGCCCGTTGATCCCCGCATGGGTTGGTTGTTGGTTTTGTAATACACTCCGATACTATACGTGTTATTCTCCGTTTAAAAACGACGATTTCGACTAACACAATGATAGTCTCAAGAAGTCGATGTGTAGAGTGAAGACGTGGCAAAATGGTCGCAACAAGACAGAATGACATAGTCAAGACGCCGTCGAACCGCAACGCGTTTGTAGGTGCAATCTGTCAAAATGCCTGTCAAAGCCAATGGATTGGTATCTCATTCTTTATCCCTGTTGCCAATCATCATGGAAGGACGTAGTATCCAACAACACGTGCAAATGATAAAATTGTTCTATCAAAATTGGTGTGCTGTCCCCGAGTGTTCTGGGAGCTTCGCCCATTTTACGGTCACCATAATCGTCTTATCGAGGGGACTATTCGCATTATGGTGGATAAATTAATCCACTGGTTCTTACTTACTTACTTATCAGGCCAGCGATCCATGGAAGAACTGAGCCTGAGTTGTAGTTGCCTTCCATCCTTGACGGTCACGGGCACGCTGCTTCCAGTTATCAAGGCCAAGATGTCTCACATTCGCGATTGCTTGGTCTTTATACCGGAGGTTCGGTCTTCCTCTTCTTCTCGAACCAGGAGGCTCGGAGTCGAAGACGCCCTTAGCTTGAGCGTTGGTGTCCATGCGCTCGATGTTGCCGAGCCAGTGCAGTCGACGGATCTTTACCTTCCGGACTACATCCACATCTTTGTATAGCTCGTAGGGTTCGCGGTTGTGTCTTCTTCTCCATTCACCTTCCTCACAGACAGGACCAAATATTCGGCGCAGAATTTTTCTTTCGAAAGAACCCAAAATCAGCTCCGCCGTCCTGCTTATCGTCCAGCTTTCGGCTCCGTACAGCAAGACTGTCAGTATGAGCGTTTTGTAAAGCATGACTTTGGTCTTTCGAGTGAGGAATTTTGACCCCAGTTGTTTGGATAAGCCGAGGTAGCAGCGGTTGCCAAGGGCGATTCTATGCCGGATCTCCACTGTGGTGTCATTTGTGGAATTTACGTTTGCCCCGAGGTAGACAAACTCCTTAACTACCTCGAAATTGTAGCTGCCAATTGTTATATTTTGTCCACTGGTTCAGCAAATGATAAACCAACACCCGTACGTCGACAAGATCTGCCAAAAAACGTCGCTGCTGCCCGTGGGAGTGGGCAGGAGAAACCGAGGCAGTCGATTTCGCGTCATTCACAAAAACTCGGCTTTTCGCAGAGGCCACAACTTGGCGAGTTTCGCGTCGTGACTTGGGCCTATGTGTAGTGTGTTGGACTCTGACGAACGATGAACGAGTTCGGATCCCGTTAACACTGGCATACGCCACACATACGCCGAAATCGGCCCATTATGATAACCCATGGATCATATTACCTAGATCCGCCACCTGAAAACCCATCAGTGCTTCTGATGAAGCGATGAATTTGAGCTATATTTATATCTGCTAGCTCGCTAAAGTTATCTTATAAGGGCGCCGAGGTAGATCCCCTTGCGATTCGCAAAAGAGGGACAAGAGCAGAGGAGGTGGTGGATTGATTTCTCTTCCTCCTCATCAATACCATCGCGACACAAGTCATTGACAGGTAGCTCTCGTTTGACGGCATGTTTTCCAAATGTAATGACACCCATTCAAGGTCCTTGGTCCGTCATAAGTTTGGCTTATGCCAGGTGTGTTTAGAGCTTATTCATGCTTTTAAATTCCTGTGGGTTGGAAAACTGACTGTGCTTGACCCTAACCTTGCGAGTTCATGGGTCGCAAAGTTTCCTGAAATATCCCTATGCCCGGGAATCCATAGTAGTTTTATATGGAACTGTTTAGCCATCTCGTCTAAAGATAGGCGGCAGTTGAGAGAAGTCTTTGAATTGTGGGTTACCGCTGCCAGGGATTTCATCGCAGATTGGCTATCCGTGCAAATGATTATATCCTTTACGGATATTACATTGATACTAAGCCATGCAAGGACCTTCGTTATCGCTGTTATTTCCGGTTGGTACACACTGCTGTTGTTTTGGGAGTCTAAATGATAGATTGAGGTCAAGTTCTGTAGAAGGCAGTGGTTGATTTCTTGACTCCATCAAGAATGTTGGGTTTCCAATTTAGTTTGCTGTCAAGGATTAGGCCGTGGTATTTGGCCTGATCTTTGATTGCTTATTGGATTCCACCTAGCCTCGGTGGGTTGAAGGGCGGAATTTTATATTTATTAGTATACAGTCCTAGATCAGTCTTTTTGGGGTTCACCCAAATCCGCAGTTCTCCGTCAAGTTCATTACTGTTTGTAAGGTCACTTAGAGTGCTGGGAAACTTTCCTGATACGACTATAGCAATATCGTCCGCATAGGCGGTCAGAGCGTACCCTTCTTGTTCTAGCAAAAGTAGTAGTTCATTGACTGCCACGTTCCACAGGAGAGGGGAAAGTACGCCATCCTGTGGTGTACCTCTGCTGATCATTGTAGTTGAAACGGCACCAGCGAAGTTGGCTTTGACGACTCCTTGTATTAGCAGTTGTCGTACCAGTTCTCTCACTGATCTCATTACACCCAGATCACTCAGCGCTTTCGTGACGGCCCATAGTTCAACATTGTTAAAGTCGCCCTCAATATCGAGAAAGGCTACTGAGGTATATTCCTTGTGTTCCAATGACCTTTCTATGATACTAACTAGTGAGTGGAGTACTGTTTTCACCGATCTACCTTTATTGTAAGCATGTTGGTTCTCCGACAGCGTTCCTAAGCTGTAGCTGTGTCTAATGTGTGCATCTATAATCTTCTCCAGAGTTTTTAGAAGAAAAGAAGTAAGGCTAATAGGTCTCAAGTCCTTTGCACACGTGTGGGAGCTTTTGCCTGCTTAGGGTGTGAAAATGACTTTGGTTTCCTTCCACTTGCTTGGGATGTAGGATAAAGAGAAGCAGCTTTTAAAGATGACTACAATCCGGGGAAGGATGAGATCTGCCACCTGCTGGAGCTCGCTGGTATGATTCCATCCGAGCCTGGAGACTTGTATGGTTCATAGCTTTTTAGAGCCTAAAGAATAATATTATTTGTGACCAGATTTCGAGTTCGATATCTTGAGGATGTGCCGTAGTCGAGGCACTACTGTCTGGAAAGCGAGTGTTCAGAAGGAGTTGCATGGCTTCCGTCCGTACAGGAGGTTGTCCAGGAACCGTCATTCCGCACTAAGTGGCCTGGGTTGTAAGGGGCCGTAGCCACAATGTTCCTTATTCATCAGGCTTCGGAGACCGCTTTGATACTCTCTCACTAGTTCCTCCAGGATTGCCTTTTAGCCTTTCTGGTCGCTGCTTTGAAGAATCTGAGCGCTTCTTTATAGGAGTCCCAGTCCTCTAGGATACCAAGGGTATGTACATATCTGTCTTCCCCGGACGACTATAGAAAGCGGAAAGGTTCTCCAATGTCTTAAGTTGCAGAACCCCAACATTCCCACGGACGACTGGTCTATCATAAAGGTCGAAGAACCCCAAAACAATACCTAAATTTATCTGCTCTCTATCAACGAAAAGTGCCTGAAAGCATTGAAGGAAGCAGCCTTAAAAACTATGTTCGGCGTAAAGCATGCCAAACTCAAAATCTTCTGCTCGACAGGCCTAGACAACGATCTGGTTGAAATCGACATAGCCGACAAGTTGTTGGAAGGCCTAACGATTGAAACGAAAGACGCACCACAACACCATCAACAAAAACTACAACAACAGTAACAACATCGTGCTCAATACTAGCACTCGGAATGTGCATCGGAGAATTTGTTAGTTTTCTCGATCGAGGGCTCGATAACACCAATTACAACATCTTCTACAAAAAACAAACCGGTAAGAAACATATAAAAGCCTTCTTATGTTTTCATCTTAGCTCCGAAGATTTAACAGTGGCTAAACTAGAAGGTACAGACCAGTCGAACTTATACAGCACATCAGCTTACATGTCTCATGATTAGCCATCACTACCGGCTGATGTCCAGCACCTGGCTAGGATCCCTATCCATGGGTTGCGACGCCTACGCCAGATACTCTCTATGGGGCACCTAGGAAATCAACGAAAGGGGTGAGTCTCTGTTTGATTTCCTCATTACCTCGAACATCAATATTTGTAATGTAGATAAAACCACCACTGTGCTCCTGAGTACGAAAACACATCCCGGCCTGGAGGTACTTGACATTACTTTAATTATTAACCCTTCTGACTATAGGATCGACAATTGAAAAGTATCCAGGCCTAGATCATTTGCGGATCCCAGAAGAATACTCTTCGACGTGAATCTCACCGTAGATTCACCCGTTCCCTTCAGAAACTTCGAGCAAATCGACTGGAAGGAGTTCAATCAGATCATTAATTCAAAGCTTTACATCCTATCTGATGGAATGAAGTCTCTCTTATCTAAGGAAAACGACCCGAAACATTTTCAATATCTGCCACAATCACAAATTTTGGAAACCTTATAAAGACTGCCTTAAACTCTACGAATAGTGGATGTATTTAAGCAGCATTTCCAACATGACGAAGAGAGAGTGGTAGGGACCGAGGAAATCCCAACTCCAGCCGCTGAAGTAGTCCTCCCACCCAGCATCGAAGAAGTTGGCACAGCTATTCAGAAGCTGAAGAACAACAAGGCCCCAGGCTCAGATGGCTTGCCATCAGAGCTCTTCAAGGCTGGCGGCGATGTTTTGGTAGGGAGGATGCACCAGATCATCTGCAGAATTTGGGAAGATGAAAGCATGCCCAACGACTGGAATACCAGCTCTATATGCCCCATCCACAAAAAAGGCGATCCTACCTCTTGCAGGAACTATAGAGATATATCCCTGCTCAATGTCGCATACAAAATCCTGTCCAACGTATTGTATGAATGTCTAAAACCATTTTGCACAGCACTAATCGGCAGCTACCAGTGCGGCTTCCGGCCCGGCAAACCAACTATAGACCAAATTTTCACACTTTGACAAAGTGTTGGAAAAGACCAACGAGTTTCGAATCGATACACATCATCTTTTCATCGATTTCAAAGCCGTATACGACAGCATTCATCGTGAAGGACTGTTTGGTGCGATGCCCGAATTCTGGATCCCGGGAAAACTGATCCAGTTGTGTCGCGCCACGCTAAAAAATACACGATGCACCTTGCAACACGGTTTTAGGAGTTCGGAACCGTTTGAAACATGCACCGGATTTCGGCAAGAAGATGCGCTGTCATGTGACTTCTTCAACCTGGTGCTGGAGCAGATAGTGCGACGGGCAGGCGTCAACAGGGAAGGCACTATCTTCTACAAGTCTGTCCAGCTGCCAGGATACGCGGTTGATATCGACATCATCGCGTGTTCTCGCCGTGGCATTGTGGAAGCATTCACGGCGATTGAAGAACAGGCGAAACGAGTTGGTCTTAAGTTCAATGAGGACAAAACGAAATACATGCTGTCAAGCAAAAACCAATCCGTCGGTCACCACCTGGGACAAAATATAACAATTGACAGCTACAATTTCAAGGTAGTTAAGGAGTTTGTCTACCTCGGGGCAAATGTAAATTCCACAAATGACACCACAGTGGAGATCCGGCATAGAATCGCCCTTGGCAACCGCTGCTACTTCGGCTTGTCCAAACAACTGGGGTCAAAACTCCTCACTCGAAAGACCAAAGTCATGCTTTACAAAATGCTCATACTGACTGTCTTGCTGTGCGGAGCCGAAAGCTGGACGATAAACAGGATAGCGGAGCTGATTTTGGGTTCTTTCGAGAGAAAAATTCTGCACCGGATATTTGGTCCTGTAAGGAAGGTGAATTGAGAAGAAGGCAAAACCGCGAACTCTACGAGCTGTACAAAGATGTGGATGTAGTCCGGAAGGCAAAGATCCGTCGACTACACTGGCTCGGCCACATCGAGCGCATGGACATCAACACTCCAGCTAAGAGGTTCTTCGACTCCGAGCCTCCTGGTTCGAGAAGAAGAGGAAAACCGAACCTCCGGTATAAACACCAAGTAATGTAAGACACCTTGGTCTTGATAACTGGAAGCAACGTGTCCAGGACCGTCAAGGATGGAAGGCAGCTATAGCTAAGGCTCAAATTCTCCATGGATCGCTGGCCTGATGAGTAAGTTAGTAGACTCTACGAAAAGGCTGTAAGTAAGGCCAAGTTACAAGTCATAAGGCTGGACAGAGTATTGCAAGTCTATTGAAACCCTAATGGATGCTGCCAGTCTTAGCAAAATGCCGTCTAAGCAACCCTCCAGCCCGTCCTTTATTACACAAAATGACGGTTTGTGGGCAGATTATACAGAAGAATCCTTGAAACTCATTATTAACACCAAGATATCGGCCTTGATTTGGTAAAAAAATTCGGTGACACAAAATTGCTTTGAGAAAATTCGTCCTGTGCACTTCGATAACTATTTTATTTACTTATTTATTTATCAAATCAAATATCAAGTAGCTTTTACATAAGGTTTTCCGCAAAGCCAGAAGGGCTTATCTGCAGAAGGCTGATTTGCCTGATAATTATAAACAATATCAGAGTGAGCTTGATTTTAATTATTGTATGTATGTATGTATGTTGGCGTTACAGTCCATGAAGAACCTAAGCCGAGCTTCTCTCAATCACCCATGTAGTGTGCGATTTCATTTTCCCATAGGTGAAAGGGACCTACAGTTTATTGCCGGTTCCGAACGGCGAATTTCGAGAAGCTTTTCATGACAATTATACTACAGGGGGTTTTGTCAGAACCCCGCTGAGGAGAAACACACTGAAAACACGTGCGATTACATGGCTGTGTCGGGATTCGATCCCGTGTGTTTGGGATGCGTAATCGAGGATGCGTTGAGGAAGTTCGTTTAGTATCATAGGTACGGTATACTTTAGTTCTCTCTTGCCATAAATATTAGAGAACCTATGTGTTTGCAACATCCCCCTAGCATGTCTTCTTGTGTTGAATTGATGGTCTGTTGTCATTTTGAACCTATTGTCATCGTAGTACTCAAGGGTCGTTATCAATTTGAAGCGTTCTCTGATGTCAAGTACTTTAAACGTCGTTTGACATGTTGTGTTTAGTTGAGTACCTTCGTTTATTTTTTTGACTATGGTATTTTGAAGTCTTTGCAACTTGTCCAAATGGGTATTAGATGCGCTACCCCAAGCCAGTATACCATATCTCAGTTTGGATTCAACCAATGCGAAGTACACCCGTCTTAGAATCTGCGACGTGGAGTAGTTCTTAAGGTGGACAATTCCAAAAAGAGCTTTCTTGAGATCAGACCGGACCTTATCAATGTGTTTATCCCATATGAAGTGGCTATCGATAATAACGCCTAAGTATTTATATCTTTTCGCTATTTCGATCTCTTGAGGGAGTGCACCAATACATGCGTTATTCCTCGTGTATCTTTTTTTGGGTTGATTTGTGGAATGGACCTCGAATGTGCGTCATCTTTTTTTTAGAGACTCGCGCAGGTTCAAGAGTTTTTATATTTTTATATTCTCTTATGATGTGTTGACACACACAACCTGAACGGAGTGCAGTGGTTGAGATCGTTGATGTTCGTTCACTACTCTCAGGGGTGGTTGTCCTAGACCGATATAGGACGAGAGCCGACCAAATTTCGCGTTGGTAGTAGTAATTCGTTCAAGCACTTTTTAGTATTGCATACGCAGAGGATGCTACCAATAACCTTCATGAGGAACTTCGTCACTGTTCTTTGTCTTGACTCAGTACCGATAGTACTCTCTAGAAGGGCCCTCAGCGTCTGTTTGAAATTTTCAGACTTTGGTTCACCTTTTGAGGCGTACTTAGTGATGTAAGATGTCACTGCATATTCAGAAGCAATAATGGAGATGTCTGTGTTTGCTCACCACGCGAATGAAACAAACTTGTTGAATGGTTTGAGTAGTCCATCGTTTCGACCAGGTGTATAAGAGAAAACTCCTCGTTCGTCTTTCGCAAGCTTCGATTCAATGAGTAGTGGTTTCGGAAATCCAAACCGGCATTGCTCATGTCCATTGATTGTTCGCAGACAGTATGACTTCGGGCAAACCGTGTGTCTTTGAAATCTGTTCACACCTTTGGCTATGTTTTCGTCAGTGAGTTCGAGTACTGTTGCTCTCATTCTACTGGGGTGCAGGTCTGATTTCGCCGAATGATTGGTGTTGATCGCTGACACCAGGTTGTCGTAATAATGTTTGGCATTTATCAGCTCTTCAATATTAATTGACTCAAAGTTTCTTACGTCAAAAGTTTCTACGCCATGAACATGTAGGCTTCCTCTATGTTGATACTCGAAACGGTACCAATAGTCTATGATCGGATGCTTCTTCTCCAATACTTCCACAAACAGTTCCACTCTCTTGCCAAAGTAACTGTCTGCAACTGACCGGTTTTTCGAGAGCAGTGATTGCATGTCCCTTGCAACCTGAGCTTCAGACTTCTCAGTTGGTTCGTATCCAAAATGTTTCGTTAGGTATGGCCTCCAGAGATCTGCCGCGCTTAACGTCAAGAAAAATGTTGGAACAACAAGTTGGCTGACCATACTTTCAAGTTCTAAGCGCTTCTGATACCAGTAAGACATTGTGCCTCTGATATTTGAAGCAAAGTAAAGAAAACGGTTCATCAGCGCCGGATTCTCTCTGGCTTATTGTTGTAGATACTTCGGGGATCCATTGAAATTTGTCATGTTGGCGTAGATTAAGCCTTTGCTAATTGCGTCGTGGCGTTTTATCGTGTTGAGGCAGAAGAATTGAAACCTCGGGTATTGCGCAAATCTCTTGTCATGGTAACTCATCAAATATCGAGTCCATTCCTGAAATGTGGGTTGATTTTCTCTAGAACGTGTATTATCATTGAAGTCAGCAGCACCAAAAGGGAACAGATGAGGAAAAGCTTTGACGAGATATCCAACAGTCGTGAATTCGTTGACTGGATTTGCTGAAGCTGCGGGCCAATCGATTACATCACGAACAACCTCGGTTTGTCTCATACCACTTGACACGGGAAGTGCATTAATAACCACATCGTCACTGTCTTAAGCAACATCGGGCATTGAGTCGTTGGCAACACTTCCATCGACATGTCTAAGTTGATCTTGAACGCTTCCGTCTTCTGATAGTGCCGCCAAAGCGGACATATTGATTTGCAGGTCAGCATAGAAGCGATTCTGTTGCTATATAAACACCAGAACATCGTGTGCCACCTGTCGTCTAACCCTGAAGTCTTTGTAACGTTGGGCTCCCTACTTCCCAACCAGCAAGATGTTGACTGTATTAGGAACTCTAGGCAACTCGTGTGCAATCGGTTGGAGATCTTGCTCGACGTTCAGCGCGTTTCCTTTGTAACGGAATTGACCATTGTCACCTTGACTGCGGAACTGATAGACGCTGAAAACGGGTTGAATCCGTGCTACCAACATCTGCTCGACGACCGACAATGCCTTCATAACCTCTGGAACATCTCCTGGATCCATATTGTCTTGAGCAGTGTACTTGACAGGGTTTTTAGTGCAGTAATGGCAGATGACTTCATGGTGGCTGAGTTTTAGCCGTGAGTAGTTGTCGCAGAGCCTGAACACGTCCTTGTCGAGATTCTGGGTGAATGTTCTGATAAATTCAGTGTTTCCAAAATGTGTTGTTTCTATTTTTGAGTTTCGAAGAGGGTAGTCGATAATGTTTTGGCGAACGTTCCTCATTCTGGCTGCGTCTCTGGTCGATCGTGCTAAGTTTTGGGATCGTTTAGGACGAAGTGGCATATTGTCTGAAACTGGTTTTTTTGTAGACTTCAGTGGATATATGAGATTTAATATTGTTTCTTGTTATTTCCTTTTTTATACATATTTCTTGTTATTCCCTGTTTTTATCAGTAGTTCCGTTTCACGTATACAGACGTTATAACGTCTTATAATTCGATGAACACCGGCTGCATGTACGAAAAAGTATGACTCATTGTCACGTTCCGCCTGAGCTGAGCGTGCAAGCGCGAGCGCGAAACAAGCGATAGAGAGGCATCAATTTTGCCTATGGAATAGAATTTTGTTTGCATACATGGGGGGCATGAAAAAAAATTTGCGATGACGTAGGCATACTTTTCGGAGTAATCAGTAATCCAGGTGATACACACATACCTGTATACGCTCTAATTCTGTTTTGACGTGACAACGTCTATTAAATCGGTTAGCGCTGAAATATGGGATGCCGAAACGCAAAAAACCCAGAAAAATGTAGACTAACCGTGTGAGTAGGCGTGGCCTAGCGAATGTGTAGTAGTGAGCTCGCGCGAAAATGATCAACATATCAGATAAAAAAAAAATTCGGCGTCGTTTAGTGGAATTAAATCAAATAAAATCATATCACAGACCTATTGTTGATAGAATATTAGAAATAAAGAACACTTAAACGTTTGAGTACAAAATTGTCTTATTCAATTAAATACATGTATAATACTGTAATATGAAAATAAAACATTGAAATCAATAGAAAAATTATATGTAATTGTTGAATATATAATATTTATACCGCATTCATAAAATCGTATAATAGACGTTGTCACGAAATAATGGATTTGGCTAGTAACAGCCAATCTAATAACAGTTTTTTTAGGCGACAAATACGATTCTGAAGAATTTGTGTGAAAAAGTCTGGAGTTTGTATGTCAGATATACATACATATATGCATACATATGTATGTGCCCATTTTCGAATCGAACAAAAAATGCTCTCAGCCAATTACTCATGAACGCGCGCGTTTAATAATTGCTCGTTCGGTAGCGCACACTCACGAGCAGCTCATGGGTGTTTGCGTTTCCTTACTAAACCACAACACTGTCCGAGCAATCTCAGATGTATCGGCTGTCGTCCGAAACCGTAATCAGCCAGCGACGGGAGCGGTCAGTACTTAGATGGTGGACCGCTTGGGAACACCGCGTGTTGTTCATTTTTCATCAATGTTTTCTAATGACGTTACTTACTTACCTAGGTGGCGCTACAGTCCGTAGTGAACCTGGGCCTCAACCAACAAGCGTCTCCAGCTGGCACGGTCCTTGGCCAGCTGTTTCCAGCGCCGCACGCCCAGTTGGTTAAGGTCCCCTTCCACCTGCGTGCGCCACCGTTGATGCGGCCGTCCTCTGCCGCGCCTTCCTTCCGGGGTGGATTCTAATGACGTTATCACGTAAAATAATCGTCCGTAAACCGACCAGGGAGGGAGCGAGCAAACAGAGCAAAGAAGTTGATCGCGTTTAACATGGCAAACGCCAGCTTCGATCTCTGTCCCTGCTCAATCCAAGTTGACACACAGCCTCCGCGTGGCCCCCCCATGATAGCTTCCCTGGCACCCGCCAGGTAGTGAACCAATGTGTGCAGCGACCCAACCCCTTGTTCCTGGGGAAAGAGGAACCTGACCCTCCAGGTTGGGGGTTGTGCTTAACATCCCTATCACGTAAGAACTTACTTGTTCCGAAACGACAACAAGCCTCGGATACGGCCGGATACAATGCTGACTTGAGAGTCTGCACCTGGAATGTGAGGTCCCTTAACAGACCGGGTGAAGGCGATCAATTGAAGCAAACCCTCAACTGCTATAAAGCAGATATAACCGCACTCCAAGAAGTGCGATGGGATGGACCAGGCAAAAGACGGATGAAAAACTGTGACATCTACTACGGGAACTGCTACAAGGAGAATAAACATCACCTATTCGGGTGCGGATTCGTTATTCGAGGAAGACTCCGGCAAAAAGTCTTAAGCTTCCGGGATGTAAGCGAACGCCTCATAACAATCCGCAACAAAGGTAAGTTTGGAAACATTAGCTTAATATGCTTTCACGCCCCAACGGAAGAAAAGGACGATCGACTTAAAGAAGAATTCCACGATCTCCTAGATAGAACCTATGCCCAATGTCCCAGCTACGACACAAAAATAGTCCTAGGAGATTTTAATGCAAAACTGGGCAAAGAGGACACATTTGAGTCGATCATAGGAAAGCTTAGCCTCCATAACACCACATCCGACAACGGACTTAGGCTAATCGATTTCCTAGCGGGGCGTAAGCTCCTTGTTACGCGATTCCCCCATCTCAACATCCACAAGGGTACCTGGCGGTCCTTTGATCCATCGACCACCAACCAGATTGATCACATTGCGATCGACGCCAGACACTCCTCCTGTATTCTCGACGTACGAACCTTCCGAGGGGCCAACATCGACTCGGACCACTACCTTGTTCTAGCCAAGGTACGAATGGGGATATCAAGAATGCTTAGGAGTCGAGTAGGACTACGTAAGTTTGACGTTGGAAAGCTACAATCGCAAGAGACTGCCAGAATCTTTGCCGATCATGTCTCCTCCAAGCTCTCTCAAAATCCGCCCACAACAGCACAAACAATAGAGCGGAAATGGGCGCATTGCCAGAGCGCCGTCCGAGACACTGCCTCAGAGGTGCTGGGTTTCAAACCACCACCACCTAGAAACCCCTGGTTCGATGAACAATGCGAACAAGCCCATGCAGCAAAACAAGAGGCGTATAAAGCCGTGCTGCAACGACGGACGAGAGCTGCTCGCGAAATCTATGAGCAGAAGAGAAGAGAGGAACACACGCTTTTCAGAAGAAAGAAGAGAGAGCACGGACAGCGTGAGATCGAGGAGATGGAGAGATGCTTCTACAATAAAGTAAAACAAACATTCCATGGCTACAAAGCCAGAGCGGCGGCCTGCAGGGATGAAAATGGAGAACTGGTAGTGGAGTCGCAGTCGATGGTGAGGATGTGGAAAGACCACTTCAGCAGACTGTATAATTTAATTAATTTAATTTTCGTGGGGGCCAATACCCCCATTTATTAAGCTTAATTCAAGCTAACATTCTTAATTCTAACTTAACTAACTAACATTCTTAATTAGTCTACCTTAACTGACTAACAAGAACGGGAGAGGGGGGCGTGATTAGGGAACTATGGAAGTGAGAAGGGGGGGATACCGAGAAGACGGAGTTTTAGGCATTGAGTGCTGAGGTTGAAATCGAAGTTAGTGTTCGAATTAACACTTCCCAGCATACGGGAGATGGGTTCATTGGAGCCATAAGAGGTGCGGGGGGTGGGTAGGTAGAAGAGACGAGGATTGCGGGTATTACGAGGGTTAGTGTTAAGGGATATAGAGTTGTAGAGGTTGGCACAGTCAATGGTACCTGTTAGGAGTTTATGAATGAAGAGGATGTCAGCTACCCTTCTACTATCCTCCAACGTACTCAGATTTATTAGTTTGAGTCGGTCTTGATAGGGTGGTAAGAGCAAAGGATTTTGCCAGTGCAGACCTCGAAGAGCGAAGCGTAGGAATCGACGCTGGATGCTCTCGATTCTAGAAATGTGGGTTTGTTGATAAGGGGACCACGCTTGCGATGCGTATTCAAGAAGGGGGCGAACGACGGTAATATAGAGGGATCGAGTCACGTAGGGATTGGAGAATTCTTTAGACCAGCGCTTCACGAAACCGAGTGCAGAGTTTGCTTTAAGAATTATATCATCGATATGTGCGCGGAAATTGAGCTCTTGGTCACATAGTATGCCAAGATCGCGGATAACCTGAACGGTAGAAATGGGTTGGTTGTGGAGAAAGTAGAGACGAGGAGAGGATTGGACACGTTTGCGTGAGAAGGTGATAGATTGGCACTTGGAAATGTTAAGCTCCAAGCAATTTTTGGAACACCAGGTAGAAAAGCTATTGAGATCGGATTGAATAAGGGAAGAGTCTTGTAGCGAGGAAATGGTCTTAAAGAACTTGGTGTCGTCGGCCTACAGTGAGAGATGGGAATGTTTGATGATTATCTCAATGTCGTTTATGGGAAGAACGAAAAGAAGTGGACCTAGGTGGCTACCTTGGGGAACCCCGGAAGAGGCTAAGAAAGGGTTAGAAAAGGCAGATCTGAAGCGAACACTGTAGAAACGGTTTTTTAAATATGAAGATATCCACTTCAGCGCAGTGGGTTCAAAGCCTAGGGCAGACAGTTTGAAGAGTATTAGATTGTGAGATATTTTGTCAAACGCTTTACTGAAGTCGGTTGTAATGACGTCGACTTCGTTTCCATTCTCTAATGCTGAGAGGGTGAAGGACACGAATTCGACAAGGTTTGTGGTTGTAGACCTGGATTTGAGGAATCCATGTTGATTTGAGGAGATTAGAGACTTGCAATGGAAACTTAGAGTGTCATACAAGATGCTTTCGAAAAGTTTGGGTATATGTGAGAGTTTTGCGATGGGGCGGTAGTTGTTAACATCACTCTTTGGACCTTTTTTGTGAATAGGAGTTATGAAGGCGGTTTTCCATACCTGGGGAAATTCTCCAAGGGACAGGGATAAGTTGAATAATTTTGCGAGCGGGACGGAGAATGAAGGAACATTTTTTTAATAATATGGCGGGGACACCATCGGGCCCAGGAGTAAACTCATCATTAAGTTGATTCAGTTTAAGTTCAATGATATGGGGTTCAACAGAACGTGGAAGAAATGGACTGAGGGAGAAATTTGGTAGGTAGTCGAAATAGGAAGTGTCCGGCACAAAGGAGTCATCGGCAAAAGATTGTTTGAAAAGGTTGGTAAAAAAGTTGGCGATAGTGTTGGGATCATTCGAGGTTTCGCCATTGAAAGAGAGTGAGGTTGGGTAGCCATCAGATTTCCTTTTGTAGTTGACAAACTGAAAGAAGGACTTAGGATTGTTGATAAGATTGGCTTGTGTTTTGATCAAGAGCTGTTCGTAGAGAGAGTTATGAAGCTCGGTAAATTGTAGATACGTACCAATATAGTATAGGGGGACTGAATACGAAGAAAGATAGCCCACAGTTTGTTTCTTTTGTTTCTTAGAGAACGGAGCCTGCGATTATACCAAAGAGGAGAAGATAAGTGATTGGATCGTGAAATGGGAACGTAGAGAGAAATAGAATTAAATATTTCTCTATAGAATAAGGATATGGCGTCATTTATTGTAAGGCCGTCAAAATTGAAGGGGGCGCTATTGAGGTATTCAGTGATTAGGTTGAAATTTGCTTTATGGAAGTCGTAAGACTTGAGCGCTGGAGGGGAAGAGGTCAGTGGTGGAGAGTCGTGAAAAAACGAGAGAAGAAGGGGAGGATGGTAATTGTCGATGGTTGATAAGGAATGGGGACAAAGTGAAACAGAGGAATTAATAGGGTCGGTTGTGAAAATCAGATCTAGCTGTCTACCCATGTAATTTGAGATGCCACTCACTTGGTTAAGGTTTGAATCGGCTAGGCTATCTAAGAAGAGACATTCCATGGCAGAAGATGGATTAGTGGCAGTGTAAAATGATTGATCTTCTGATGGTTCCCATTGGAGAAAAGGAAGATTAAAATCGCCGAAGAGAAGGATTTCATCGCGGCCATCCCGTAAGTCATTTATGTGATCAATCGCATTGATAGGGAGTTCATAGGACTTAATAGGTTGAGATGGTAAGATATAAAAACAGATGATGTAGAGCGACTTACGGGGCAGTACGATCTTGATTGAAACAAAGTCGAGATAGGGGGAAGAGGATATTGCAATAAGGGACGAGTCGATCGTGTTTAGGGCGGCTATTAAAACGCCACGACACGGGCGGCTATCGGTAGGTTGGTTGAGAAGGTCGTCGCGGTAGACGTTACAATTTGATGGGAATAGTTCTTCGTTGTTAATAGCGGGGATCAGGTTGGTTTCAGTCAGAACGAAGATTTCGAATGGTAAAGCGTGAGACTGTTGGAAGACTGCTTGGGTTTTTGAACGGAGACCTCTGACGTTCTGGTAATAAAAGGTGAGAGGAAGGTTAACGTGGTGGGCAGGAAGAGGATGGAAATTAGGGACGAAAATATCTGTCGTGGTCAGCTCTGCTACGCTGGAGGTGGGATATTCGCTTTGAGTGGATATATTGACGAAAAGCATCAAGATCATTTGATGCTTTTTGGGGGGACATATTAAGGAACTCATGATACTTGATAAAGAGGTTTTTGAGGCTGGCATAGTCAGAAGGGAGGCCTTCCTGTTGAATGGATACCAGTACGCTAGTGTTAGTATTACCCTCATAGCATACTGAGTCTGGTTTGTCATGGAGGTAAGCCAAAAAAAGGCGGACGTTCTCATACGTCCTTCTATCCCTTGAACGAGAAAGAGCATAGCGGCATTCGGTGAGATTATTAAATTGCTTGGTAATTTTGACAGAGGGGGGCAGAAGGGGATCAGCGAATGATTGGGTGGGGCGATGATAGACAAGGTACCGCTGTCAGGCAGAGACGAGCCATTCGTAATGGACGACAAAGTCACAGAATTCAGTCCACCCGTCCTAGACGAAGTCAAAATAGCGATATCAAGACTTAAGTCTAAAAAAGCCGCGGGCGCAGACGGCCTGTCTGCTAAGTTTTTTAAGGCGGCTGGAGATGAGCTGGTAAGGTGCATGCACCATCTCATTTGCAAGGTATGGTCGGAGGAAAGCATGCCCGACAAATGGAATCTCAGCATCGTTTGCCCGGTCGATAACAAAGAAGACCCCTATAACTGCGCCAACTATAGGGGAATAAGCCTCATTAACATCGCATATAAGATCTAATTTGCCGTATTGTGTGAACGCCTGAAACCGTTTGTAGATAACCTGATCGGCTCTTATCAGTGTGGTTTTAGGCCTGGTAAATCTTCAATAGCCTAAATATTTACGCTACGGCAGATCTTGGAGAAGACCCAGGAATACCAAATCGACACTCACCACCTCTTCGTCGATTTCAAGGCTGCATATGATAGCGTGTATAGAGATGAGCTATACAAAGCCATGTCTAGTTTTAACATCCCTGCCAAACTCGTCCGACTGTGCAGGATGACAATGGAGAATTCTCGCTGCTCCATTAAGGTCTGTAATGAGCAAACCGAGACCTTTGATGTTAAAAAAGGATTTAGGCAAGGTGGCGCGCTGTCATGCAACTTTTTCAACATCGTGCTTGAAAAGATCGTGCAAGAGTCACTGGCCAACCCAAGAGGTACGATTTATTTCAAGTCTACGCAATTGCTTGCGTACGCCGACAACGTGGACGTGATTGGACGGACACAGCGAGACGTCAAGGAGGACTTTGTAAGCATTGGGGTAGAAGCGGCTAAGATGGGTGTCAAGGTTAATGAGGGTAAAACCAAATATCTGCTTTCATCTAAAAGAGACGGACAACACCGACGTATTGGCCAGAACGTCACCAACACCAGCGCTGAGATAAAACGCAGAATCACTCTTGCCAACCGCTGTTCCTTTGGGCTCAAAAGGCAATTGAGAAGTAGAGCCCTCTCTCGGAAAACCAAGGTGACATTATGTATATAAGACCTTAATCATCCCAGTCCTCCTTTACGACGCAGAGGCTTGGACCTTAAAAAAAGCGGATGAAGATGCCCTTGGTCGTTTCGAGAGGAAAATTCTGCGCACTATCTACGGTCCCGGTTGTTCAAACGGTGTATGGAGGAGAAGGGTACAACGACATCGGCCTGGTACGACGTCTACGGATACAGCGTCTAAGGTGGCTAGGCCATGTAGAGCGCATGCAAAATACAGCTCCGACCCGAAGAGTCTTCGAATCCACCCCAGAAGGAAGGCGCGGCAGACCAACCAACCAACTGGGCATGCGGCGCTGGTAACAGCTGGCCAAAAACCGTGCCGGCCGAAGACGCTTGTTGGTTGAGGCCCAGGTTCACCACGGACTGTAGCGCCACCTAAGTAAGTAAGTAAACTGACTTTACAGACAACCAACATTTTTTTTCGAATATTTAAATTTTTTTCTAGATTTAATTTGATTTTTAATTTTTTACAATTAAACTAAATCGAAATTCAAAATGCCGGCTTCGGCATGACCCGATTTATATGGTCAACTAATAGTGTAAACAATTTCATCTCTCTAAAATGTCAGCAAGTGGTCCACAAACGCGAACGACCTTTGAGTCCGAGTCAGCACAAAGAAAGCTCACCTTCGGTTCGCTTTGATAAACTACCTTCTCGATAGCAAACGTGTGTTGATTACAATGGTTGCTATTTTGACTAATAAAGTTTTGTTTTACTTAGGATGTGTGCTTTTTAAGTTAAAAGTTAAATTAAAATTACAGCACTTGTTGCCGTTGAGCTGCAGGTTAATTCAAACAACATTGGATCGCCTCAAGAAACAAAGTGAAAAATGCGTATTGGCATCACTTGTAATTCACTTTGAAAACAGAAATGCACCGAGTTCTAAAACAATCTGAAATATCCCAAATAAACGAATCTCTCTTAAGTCTGTCGCAACAAATAATAGAAAACACCAACAAATAGCGTCATGCACGCTTTTCTACGCATGACTCTCTTATAAACCACGAACTAATCTCTTTCCATCACCATACTTCTCTTCGACTCTTCGATAATCAACAAAAACATTTAATTTGATGTTTCGTTCATTCAGCTTTCAGTCAGCAATTTATCTTTCAACTTGAATGCGGTCCGCGGTGTTATAGTTGCCTGTTCTCTTCAATCCGTTTGTCTATTCTATTCTAACAACAAAAAAGAAAAACAACAACACCAATATCCACCCAAAAATCACATAAGAAATTTGTTTTGTTTTCGAAACTATCAATTACATATGTGTTTTATCGGCGAGTTGTGTTTTTTAGTGTAAATCTCGAGTATTTCACTGTCACCTCAGTGAAGTAGAAGCTCTTACGAATAAAGATCTAATCCAGTCCAGTGGATGGAAGTTCTGGCAAATTGAATGAAAAAGCAAATCGATACGTAAAGAAATCTATCTTTTTTCGGTATATATTTTTTTTTTGTTTTGTGTTGCACTGGTTTTTTTTTTATTGGTGCATTCGAGAAAAAAGTATCTGATGCATAATATATAAATTAACATAAGAAGGAAATTGTCGGAAAGAAGTTTTCTTTCTATTCGATTGTATCTATTGTATACATCTCGTGTGGTGTAAGTGTTATGTTAGTGGTCGGTATAAAAAGGAAATAAAAACGGATCAAGTTGAAGAAAATAGTTAAAGGAACGTGTCCACCCAATTAGTCATTGTCGTCTTTCTTCCTTGTTCCTATTCTCTGAGTATCATCCTTTCGACATTGGTTTTCATTCGCTCCTTTCCCGTCGCGCCCATTTCTTCTACAGTTTATAATCGAAGACGAAAATTCTAAACGCGTTTGAAAAATCATAAACAAAACATAAAATCAAATCGAAAAGCAAGGTGCAAATGAGAGATTGAATAAATCCAAGGGATACTTTTGAATCCGTGCATCATGCTAACGATCACCTCTTGGCAAATGGAGCATCATTTATTTTAAAATTTTCAAGGAACAAGGGTAAGCTAGTCCTTAAGGCTTAAATGAAATAAATAGAAAGAAATACATATGTAAGTATTTGCACTTTGCAAATTAGATTGAGCACTGCAATTGAATCACGTGAAATTAAGAGTATCTATGTATCTATGGCTGGTTCTCTTTGTAAAAAAAAAAAAAACGACCACTGCACAGAGTTAAATAATTCAAAAGAAGAATGCCACAAAACGAAAACAAACACTAGAAAGGATAACCGCATTTGCTCTTGAGCCGAGCGGAGTAGAAAAGAGAGTACAAACCGGTCGGCTTTCATGAATGAATATCCATCAGATTCAATTTTATTCTTTGATTTATTAGATGGACAAAGAAAGACGGCTCATTCGAAATAGATTTTCATAAATATATCTATCTATGTATTCTATATGTACTAAATTTCGATTGGGAATCCTTGCGACATTACTCAACCACTCGCCTTCATTTAAACCGATAAATGTCTGGGAGGGAAAATCAATAAATAATTCAAATTGCTTAGCCCAGTCTGTGTTGGTTCGTAATTATAGTTCACGCGGAAATTGGGAATTGATTTAATGAATCTTTTTCGACCGTCGATTTTTCACAAACTCTGGGTGCTTTTTGGTATGTCAATTAAATGGTCTATTTTGTAATAGGAAACTGTTACGAATTTATGTGTTATGTAAACAGTACGTTTGCCGTCCTCTGCCGCGCCTTTCTTTCGGGGTGGATTCGAAGTCTCTTCGGGTCGGAGCTGTATTTTCCATTCGTTCTACATGGCCTAGCCACCTTAGACGCTGTATCCGTAGATGTCGTACCAGGCCGATGTCGCTGTACAACCCGTACAGTTCTTCGTTATATCTTCTCCTCCATACACAGTTTGAACAAACGGGACCGTAGATAGTGCGCAGAATTTTCCTCTCGAAACGACCAAGGGCATCTTCATCTGCTTTTGTTAAGGTGCAAGCCTATGCGCCGTAAAGGAGGACTGGGATGATTATGGTCTTATATAGTGTAACCATGGTTTTCCGAGAGAGGGCTCTACTTCTCTATTGCCTCTTGAGCCCAAAGAAACAGCGGTTGGCAAGAGTGATTCTGCGTTCTATCTCAGCGCTGGTGTTGTTGTCGCTGGTCATCAGTGAGCCAAGGTAGACGAATTCCTTGACCACTTCAAAGTTATATCCGCCCATGGTGACGTTCTGGCCAATACGTCTGTGTTGTCCGTCTCTTTTAGATGAAAACAGATATTTGGTTTTACCCTCATTAACCTTGAGACCCATTTTAGCCGCTTCTACCTTACCTTAAGCTTACAAAGGCCTCATTGACGTCTCGCTGTGTCCGTCCAATCATGTCAATGTCGTCGGCGTACGCAAGCAATTGTGTAGACTTGAAATAAATCGTACCTCTTGTGTTGGCCAGTGGCTTTTGCACGATCTTTTCAAGCACCATGTTGAAAAAGTTGCATGACAGCGCGTTACCTTGCCTAAATCTTTTTTTAGCCCTTTTTAAAGGTCTCAGTTTGCTCATTACTGACCTTAATGGAGCAACGAGAATTCTCCATTGTCATCCTGCACAGTCGGGCGAGTTTGGCAGGTATGTTAAAATTAGACATGGTTTTGTATAGCTCATCTCTATACACGCTGTCATATGCAGCCTTGAAATCGACGACGGTGAGTGTCGATTTGGTATTCCTGGGTCTTCTCCAAGATCTGCCGTAGCGTTAATATTTGGTCTATCGTGCATTTACCTAGCTTGAAACCACACTGATAAGAGCAGGTCATCAGGTTATCCACAAACGGTTTCAGGCGTTCACACAATACGGCAGAGAAGATCTTATATGCGATGTTATGGAGACTTATTCCCCTATAGTTGGCGCAGTTATAGGGGTCTCCTTTCTTATGGACCGGGCAGATGATACTGAGATTCCATTCATCGGGCATGCTTTCCTCCGACCATACCTTGCAAATGAGATGGTGCATGCACCACCATCTCATCTCCAGCCGCCTTAAGAAGCTCAGCAGACAGACCGTCTGCGCCCGCGTCTTTATTAGACTTAAGTCTTGATATCGCTATTTTGACCTCGTCTAGGTCGGGTGGACTGAATTCTATTACATCGTCGTCCATTACGAATGGCTCGTTCTGCCTGACAGCGGTTTCTCGTCTATCATCGCCGTTATACAGTCTGCAGAAGTGGTCTTTCCAAATCCTCAGCATCAGCTGCGACTCTACTACCAGTTCCCCATTTTCATCCCTGCAGGCCGCTTCTCTGGCTTTTTTAGCCATGGCATGTTCGTTTTACCTTATTGTAAAACTTACGGGCGTCATTCCTGCGGAACTATCTCTCCATCTCCTCGATCTCACGCCTTCCGTGCTCTCTCTCTTCTTTCTTCTGAAAAGCGTGTGTTCCTCTCTTCTCTTCTGCTCATAGATTTCGCGAGCAACTCTCGTCCGTCGTTGCAGCATGGCTTTATACGCCTCTTGTTTTGCTGCATGGGCTTGTTCGCATTGTTCATCGAACCAGGGGTTTCTAGGTGGTGGCGGTTTGAAACCCAGCACCTCTGAGGCAACGTCTCTGACGGCGCTCTAGCAATGCGCCCATTCCTGCTCTATTGTTTTTGCTGCTGTGGATGGATTTTGAGAGAGCTTCGAGGAGACATGATCGGCCAAGATTCTGGCAGTCTCTTGCGATTGTAGCTTTCCGACGTAAAACTTACGTCGACTCCTAAGCATTCTTGATATCCTCGTGTTGTAGCGCATTCTCAGTAGATCATTCTTTGCGATATGCACATTGATTTGGATGCAGTGGTATGTCATTCTTTAGGGTACCTCTAATACGGAGCTCTATCAGTTCTTCCATTGTTTTTAGTAGAAACGATGTTAGGCTGATAGGGCGATAGGATTTAGGTTGTCCACTTGGTTTTCCAATCTTGAGCATGAAGACAAGGTTGACTTCTTTCCAGATTTGAGGGATGTAGCCCACGTTGAAACAAGACCAGTGGTCTTTCCTTAACATTATCAACGCCATTTCAATTTCTAATAGATAACATTTGAGATTAGCCAATGTCTTTGGCTGCTGACATAATCGTCCATCTTATATTGGCTTAAAAGCTTATAAGATCCAGCTTGTACAAGAGTTGAAGCCGCGTGACCACTGTGCGCGTCGTGGGTTCGGTAAATTGGCCGAAAATATGATTCAGCTTGATCCTCATTTCCAAGGCAAACTTTTGTTCTCTGATGAGGTCCACTTTTGATTAAATTAGTATGTAAACAAGCAAAATTGCGGAATTTGGAGTGGATTAAATCCATAAACCTTTGTTGAGACGCTCTAACGGCCATTAAAAGTCACTATTTAGCGTGCTTTATGGGCTGGTGGAATCCATAATTTTTCGTTAAGGACGATGCCGCCGAGAATGTTACCGTCAATGGAGAGCGCTATAGAAACATGATTTCTGACTTCTTCGTTCCTCATTTGAATGGCATTGACGTGACAGAGCTTTGGCTTCAGTAAGATGGCGCAACCTGCTACACGGCGCGCTACACTATCAATTTATTGCGGGAAAAATTTGCTGAGTGCATAATTTCGCGTAATGGACCCGTGAACTGGCCTCCATGATCCTGTGATCTCACACCTTTAGATTACTTTCTTTGGGTGTAGTTATGTGAAGTCACTAGTCTATGCCGATTAACCAGAGGCATTGGACGATTTGGAAGTTAAAATTCGCCGTGTTATTGCTGACATATCGCCCCAGTTGCTCGATAAAGTGGTCAAAAATACGATTGTGCTTTATTCGAGCTAGCCGTGGCGCGCATATACCCGAAGGCATATTTAAGCACTAATGGCCTACAATTATCTATTAAATAAAGCTACTGTTCGTGACTTGAACGGTATTTGGCAAACGAAAAACGCCAATTAATGGAACTTGTAAAAGAAAGAAAAATAAAGACAACCGAACCTTTTCGTTCTTGAAACAGTAGTAGTCTTTTATTTCTTTGTTCTGATTATATGTAACATACATTATAAAAAAAAACGTGGAAAAGCTGGGAAAATTCCAATGCCACCCACAACTGTCAAACCAGGCAGATTTCCAATGGGTTGTGTGGGTGGCTTCAGCACTTGTCTTGGTGGTGACGTCATAGTCTCCACCATTCTCCCCCCGCGACGACGTGGTTCGTGTGAAACGATGGTCTTCTTCTGCTATGTCTGCTGATTCTGCGGATCTCATCTGAGTGGTTCACCCTGGAGCTGCATACCTATGAGTATCCTCCATGAAAGAAACGAAAATTAGTGAACATGCACTTGGATAAACAAATAGGTACACAAAGGGTAATGAGTGGCTAGTTCGCTACACGAATGACGATGGCGCTGGTGTTGGCGATGTTGTACTGTGTACTGGACGAACTAGTTGATTCGGGGTTCAGCGCGAGCAAATTCATTGATTGTTCGTATGTGACCAATGTTTTTGTCAGTTTTTTTTTTTTTTGTGAATAGTGAATTTTGGATAACTCAACTTATACGAATTCAGGTGAGTAACGAGGTCATGTTGGTTATATGTTTATATACGTTTATATATTTATTATATTACAATAATCTTAATTCACTAGATTGGGTTTTTTTTGTTTTCGTTGGGAACGCTTGGTAAGCTAGGGTGCATATGTGTGTGTGTGTATGTGTGTGTGTGCATGCATGGGTTGCTGGGGGATTTCATCAATGAAATCCTCAGTATGTAAACATGTACTTTGTAAGAGAGTGAGTGCTAATAATTGAGTGTTTGCTTTTGAGTGGGTAGTGCGTGATGCAAAGAATGTGTGCGAATGAGGGGTGAGTGATTTTGTCTTTCACTCGGAGTGTGTATGATAGGGTTGTATGATGACAGTGGGGTTTGAAAGTTCTGTGTGCTGATGTTAATAGCTTAATTGCGATGACTGTTTTTTTTTTTAATCGGTCCCCTTGCTAGACCTGGGGTCTTCCAGTGTGGTCTTCATTGGACGGCAACGGACAAAGTTTAGTGATTGGTCGACTGTATTCTCCATGTTGTGTTTTTAGTTTAACTACTCGGACAATGTTGTCGTCTCCGGGATAGGTGGCTATGATGCGGCCTAAGTTCCATTTCGCTGGCGGGGTTCGCTCATCCTTGATTAAGACCAAGTCTCCTACCCTTAGCTGTGGCTGGTGCTTCAACCATTTCGGTCGTTGTTGCAAGCGACTTAGGTATTCGGTCTGCCACTGCTTCCAAAACATCTGGAGATGCGCTTGGATTGCCTTCCATCGCTCGATGTAGTTTTGCTTGCCGCTTGTCAGATCTGGCTCCGGAACGGTGAATAATGTTTCTCCAATCAGGAAGTGCGCGGGTGTCAAAGCGCCGAAATCGTCTGGGTCTTCGCTTAGGGGACAAAGCGGTCTCGAGTTAAGACACGCCTCAATTTGTGTCAGCAGTGTAGCGAGCTCCTCGAACGTTAGAGTCCCATTACCGACAATCCTTTTCAGATGGTATTTAACGCTTTTGACTCCGGCCTCCCACAAACCTCCGAAGTGGGGAGACGCTGGGGGAATGAAGTTCCACTTCGTTCCTTCTGTGGCCAGCACGCTTGCGATTCCGTTCCAATCCTGACTTGCCTCTTTCATTAAACGTCGTAGCTCTGCGTCTGCTCCCACAAAGTTAGTACCACAATCGCTATAAACTTGAGCACATACTCCACGCCGTGCTGCAAATCGCCTATAAGCTGCAAGAAACGCCTGAGTGGTTAAGTCACTGACTGCTTCGATATGTATGGCCTTAGTGGCCAAGCAGATAAATATTGCTAAGTATCCCTTGTAGGACTTAGCTCCTCGACCCTTCCAAGCCCGGATGCTTATCGGACCTGCATAATCGATGCCAGTGTTGGTGAAGGGCCTTGATGGCGTTACTCGAGGCGCTGGTAATTCTCCCATCAGTTGTTGTGCTGTTTTGTTTCGAAATCGAAAGCAGGTGATGCAATGGTTTATGTGCCTTTTGACCATTCTTTTGAGTTGGAAGATCCAGTATTTTAGCCGCAGATGGGTCATCATGAGCTGCGTACTTCCATGTAGTGTTACGATGTGAGCTTCCGCTATGATGAGTTTTGAGAGTGGGTGTTTTGCATCCAGTATGATAGGGTGCTGTTGGTCATAGGGTATGTTGGCATGCCTTAGTCTTCCACCCACTCGGATGATGCCGTTTCCGTCCACGAATGGATGCAAACATCCCAGACCTCTTGCCTTGCTAATACCGTCTGGAAACATTTCCTTTTGCGCGCTTCGAATGAGTAATTGTTTCGATTTTTCGAGTTCAACCGGCGTAAAAGGGCGACTAATTGGATCTTTCCTCTTCCGCAGGGTTTGAATGTAGTGGGGAAATGTGGGATAATGAAGACGGAGGGTTTCACAAAATCTACTTACATATGCCACTATCCTGACGATCTTCTGGAAGTTGGAGATCTTCCCCATTAACTGCCCTATTGGATTTTCACTGACCGCTGCGCGATGAACCCGTGTTGGTTTTTTTCCTACTTCGGTTGAAAGGTCCAGTGGTTGATTTGGAAACTCGAATTCCCAATCTGAACGCAGGAAGGACGGTCCGTTCCACCATAAGGGTTCGGTTATTAATGCCGAGGGCAGTACTCCTCGGGACGCTAAATCGGCTGGGTTCTGTTCGGTCGGAATATGACGCCAGGTGGATGGATCTGTTAGCCGCTGAATTTCTCCGACTCGGTTTGCGACGAACGCTTCCCATCGCGCTGGTGGCGAGTTGATCCAACAGAGCGTGATGGTGGAATCTGTCCATGCGTGCCACTTCTTCTCCGTGAGGTTGAGCACACTGCCGGCGTGATGTAGGAGCTTTGCTAGCATAACTGCGCCACATAACTCCAATCGTGGAATGCTCACCGGTTTAAGTGGTGCTACCCTGGTCTTCGAAAGCAGGAGACTCATCTGGACGCGACCTTCTTCATCCGAAGCACGGATATAAATTGCAGCTCCAAACGCTCTCTCTGAAGCGTCACAAAATCCATGCAACTCCACCTCGTCAGAACCTCCTCTGGTGTGTACCCATCTCGGTACGCGAATGTTGTTTATGGCTGGGAGATCATGGAAGAATATATTCCATTCCCTTAGAAGTTCTTCGTCGACTGGCTCATCCCAGTTTGAACCCTTAAGCCACAATAATTGCATGAAGCGTTTGGCCCTTATGATACATGGTGATATCCATCCCATTGGATCAAAAAGTCTGGCTATCGTAGACAAGATGGATCGTTTGGTGTGCTGCCGAATATCTGCAGGGGTGTAGCTATATAGAAGACTGTCTTCTTTGGGGAGCCAATGAAGCCCTAGCATTTTTAGTTGACCTGAACCGCCTGCTGGAAGGAAAAATTTAACCTCACGGTCCTGAGGTGCTATGTCCTGCATCAGTTCATCAGTGTTGAATGTCCACTTGCGTAGAGTAAGCCCTGCTGAGCAAAGTAGTGTCCTGATTTCACCGATTTTTCGTTCCGCTTCGAGTTTTGTGTCTGCTCCTGAGATCAGGTCGTCTACATACATCTCGTCGTGAATCATTCTTGCAGCTCGCGGGTATTGTGACCGGGTCTCGTCTGCCAACCATTTCAGCGTGCGAATTGCTAAGTAGGGTGCTGAGGCTGTCCCAAAGGTGACGGTCTTAAGTTTATATGTTTTGACGACCTCTGACGGATCCTTACGCCACAGAATGAGTTGGTATATTGAGTCTTGGGCATTCATCCAGATTTGGCGGTACATCTTCTCGATGTCGGCCGTAAAGGTGAACCTATACAACCTCCACCTCAAAATAATGTCGACGATGTTGTTTTGTAGACTCGGTCCCACCATCAGAGTATCGTTGAGTGATTTTCCGTCGGTCGTTTTAAATGAAGCGTCGAAAACCACTCTCACTTTGGTTGTAGAACTGCTCTCTTTTGTGACAGCATGATGTGGCAGGAAATAGTGCGGTGTATATTCCAGTGTGGACTCGTTCTCGACTTCTTCCATATGGCCTAGCGTTACGTACTCTTCTAGGCATGCTACGTACTCTCTCTGCAGATCCGGGTTTTTTACGAGACGAGCTTCCAACTGCTTAAGTCTTCTGAGAGCGCCTTCTCTCGAGTTTCCCAATCTCGGACGAACGTTACCCTTGAAAGGAAGAGAAACTTCGCATTTTCCATCTAACCTTCGCTTGATGCTTCGTAAGAAATGTTCCTCACACGCTATATTTTGCTGGTTGTCTGCATGGTGGAACGGCGCTTCTTCTATTTCCCAGAATTTGGTTAAGCTGTCACCGAGGATACATTTTTGGTGGAAGCTGTTCACCGTTTTAGATGTTAAGGGTACACGACCAAAGAGAATCCATCCCAGTTTAGTGTTTTGCGCCAAAGGTAAGTTAGCTTGGTTGGGTCTAACCAATTCCGGTTGGAGTATGTCAGCTAACACGTCGCTGCCTAACAGCAAATCAACCCTGGCTGGCTTAAAAAAGGAGGGGTCGGCTAAGCTCAAGCCCTCGAGATGTTTCCAATCGACAACTGGAAGGCTCTGGGCCGGGACATGGCCAGACAGCGACTTATAAACAAGAGCCTGTGTAGTGGTCTTGAAAGATGAGTGGTACGATCCTATGGTTATATCAACCACCTTCTTACACCTGCCGCTGTTGACCAAACCTAACCCAGAGACCTCAACATCAGTTGGTTTGTATCTCGACTGTAAGAGTTGAAAGGCTGCTTCAGTGATGAACGACGCTTCCGAACCTGAATCTATCAACGCTCGAAGTGAAACGACCTTCCCTGAGGAACCACTAACCTTCACGATAGCGGTGGCCAACATGACTTGGGTAGACGTATGTGGCATGGAGTGGTAAGTGTTGACAGATTTGCTACAACAAGGTGTTTCATTTGACCGATTACTTACAGCTTGTCCTGTGCTAAAGGGTTGGAAACTTGGAGCCTTGGGGTTTATGGCGGAGCTGTGGAACGACTGCTGACCAACTTCGGGAGCTTGAGATGGAGAAATATGCAAGAGCGAATGGTGTTTCTGCTGACAGTGATAGCATCGATGAGAACTTGGACAAACTGCTACCAGGTGACTACATGCTAGACAGTTCTTACACATCCCTAACCTTTCTACATTTTTGCAGCGATCATAGACGCTCATTTTTAAAAACTTACTGCATTTCCGCATGGGATGTGAACCCTTATTGCATAATTTGCACGCGTATCTGGATTGGTGAACCTGGGAGTTGAATGCCTTACGCTGCACTACCTTCTTCGATGTTTCGGCTGGAGATTTACCGTGTTGGTAGTCTACTGCTTCTAATGTCCTGAACCTGGTTTCGAGAAATTGCTTAAACTCGTCGAAGGTAGCTAATTCCTTGGTGTTATCCTTGGAACACAATCTCTCTTCCCACAGCTGTTGTGTCTTCACCGGCAATTTTTGAAGCAGCACGTACACCAAAACCGCGTCCCAGTGTTGTACTGGCATCTTTAGACTTTGAAGGCTGTGCACTATCTCCGTGGACGTGTCCAACAGTTCCTTAATGGCATCAGCTCGCTCTTGAGTGACTGTGGACTGGTTGAAGAGGCATTTCAATTGAGTGTTAACCAAAAACCGTGGATGATCATACCGGTCCTGCAAAATTGCCCAAGCCTTGACGTAATTGCCGTTAGCGATCGGTAAATGGGAGAGAATTTTCTCCGCTTCTCCCAAAATGCTGGTTTTCAGATAGTGCATCTTCTGAATTTCCGATAAGGATGGGTTCTGATGCACCAGGGATGTGAAAAGATCGCGAAAACCGCGCCACGTTTCGTACGTGCCGGAGAATACAGGTACCGGAATGTTTTTCAGTTTGACTTCGGTGTTTTGATGTGAGTTTGTTTCAGCGACGTTGGTCTTGGTTTCAGTCGCCTTGACTTTGTCCATCGCATCCAAGAGGTCTCCACGATAATCTAAGTACAGTTCGCGGAACCTTTCATATACTTCCTCTATTTCGGAAGTTTTATCCTCGTCACCGTCATCTACAGACCCTATGCACAACTCATAAGCCTGCTCTGCTGCTTCCGCAGACTTTTCTAGGAGGGACAACCGACCCGATAAGTAGTTCGTCGTACGAGTACTAGAACCCCTCTTCGCGAAATTCCCTACATCTTTCTCCAATTGCGCTAAAACCCTGCTTAACTTCGATGGTTTCATTGTAATTATGAATATATATTACTATACGTATATGTATATTAATGTACTGTCTAACGAGTACTGTACGTATATATTTCTCTTATGTATGTATAAAGATATGTATATATATATTAATAAAGGTACTCATGTACTCACGTGCACACACACAACACACGCTTGGTTCCTTTGGTGATCCGATCTACCTTTGGGTTGGAGTGATTCCTCGGCAAGTAAATTTTCCTCAACAGGTAAATTTTTCTTTGCACTTGTTTGCGCTTGATGCACTTCGTTGTACCTTTGATTTTCTTTCCTTTTACAGTCTGGCACCGAAGGATCCGGCTCGAAGGACCAATAAAATGTTCGTGACTTGAACGGTATTTGGCAAACGAAAAACGCCAATTAATGGAACTTGTAAAAGAAAGAAAAATAAAGACAACCGAACCTTTTCGTTCTTGAAACAGTAGTAGTCTTTTATTTCTTTGTTCTGATTATATGTAACATACATTATAAAAAAAAACGTGGAAAAGCTGGGAAAATTCCAATGCCACCCACAACTGTCAAACCAGGCAGATTTCCAATGGGTTGTGTGGGTGGCTTCAGCACTTGTCTTGGTGGTGACGTCATAGTCTCCACCAGCTACAATCATATACATTAACATTAGCTCCAAGTGTTTTGTTCCATATTGAATCTTATACTTGTAAAAAAACACCCTTTACATATAAGATTTGAATGACAGCGTCATTTGCGATCGTTCAACACAATATCGTGGACTTGATAATTTCTTCCGTTGAACCGTCATTTTGACGACTTCTTTTATGGCCGTACAACCGCAACGAAACTTAATATTCGGGGGGCATAATATTTTTTTAGATCCCTTTCAGTCTCTTTAATCGCTTTATTGTCCAAAAAGTAGGACCAACGTTGTTCGACCACTGTAAAAGTCTGATGGCTGTTTTTGTTTTTACGTTGAGGAAATGATCGACTTATTGAACAACCCTTGTACCTAGAGGTGATTATTTAGTATCTACCTGAATCTCTGGATCCGAAAAAATTGGATAAGAAAAAAATTTTTATAGAAGGATCTTGAAACCGTCTACAAGGTTAAGTCAGACATTTGACTTATATCATTTTATCCTTCGTAAATGTTTTTTTTTTTTTTTTCTAGATGTGATCTAAATACATATCCCAATACGCAGTTTATAGTCTTTAAAACTGGGAAAGTCCTTAAAAAAAAAAAAAAAAAACTGAAATCTAAATGACCACTCCTAAGCCATTCATGATTGTATGAAACCTATCTGCGCATATTTCTTTTCTCGATTTAGAACGTAAATAGAGTTGTTTTTTCATCTTCTACGAATTTCTGTTGGAGTGTCAACAACACGCAACGAGTGTCGATATAATGAATTAAACAATTGAATTGTTAATTATCCCGACAATGACTTCATCAATGTTGACGTTTATATTATCTTACACTGCCGATCTCGCTGTTCGTAGCCGGTTGGGAAGATTACAAAATTTCAATTTATCACCTCATCATATTTATAAAATTGTAACTCAAGATAAGATAATTTTCTTTTTTATTTCAGTTTCACTTCATTCTAAAACACTTGAGATACACTTTAAAATACTTGAGTAAATAAGACCGTTGTCGGTTTGTTTTCATCGAATGTTTCCATACCCAAGGCATTAGGGTATTAGATATGTACATGTATGAGTATCGGCCATATACATATCAGTGAATAAGTGCTTGAGCTTCAAATCATAAATAGCTCAATAAGTCGACATTAAACTATTAGGCAGAGAGGCATGACAGCTCATAAAAAAACAAGCTGGACACACAGTTTAATTGACGTCATAAATTAATTGAAACGATTGATATCCGCAACTGGGAAATGAGTGACACCATGACATAAATGATTACATCGTCTCGGAGGCAAAGTCAAATGGCCACCGATAACCAATAAACGGTATATCGATAAAGCATTCACATTCGGAAACGAATCTAATATGAAAAAAAGGGCTTTGCTCTAACTACATTATTAGTTTCACCTAAAATCATTGAAGGCTCTTAAGTAGACGTTAGCCATTTGAATTGGAATTAGAACAAATCCCTCATTAACCCGAAAACCTTATCTGACTGCACTTGTGTATACACACATAGATATACACATATAAACATTTGTGAAGATTTGTGTACATCTTCTGTTGTTTCGAGTACATTTGGTTGTATTCTTTAAATCGGTTTGTATGACATTAAACTTTTCCTTAGTAGGGCAACGTAACGCACCTTTAATGTATCATTCACCATCTGTATACGTTGAGTATCTCGTCAGGTTTACTTAGTTACTTGAATTTCGGTTCCGATAAAGCAAATATATTTTTATTTACTTCACAATCGCCGCATATTGCCTCTGCAGCTCGGTTCATTTCGGTTCAATATGTGTTTACCGTATCACGGCGCGTATGCATTACTCGTCTGCCGCAGTTACTGTAGTGCTAGTACACGCTACGGCTACGGATTCAATGAAGGGACATGTGCATTTGGTTAATTTGTTTAGAAAACACACGCATTATCCTACATTTAAGAAGCAAATAAAGCGTAAAACGAAGCAGTTCAACCAGCTTGCGTCTGTCGACTTGGGAAAGTTCCTCGTACAGTGCAGTGCAACGCAAGTGCATCCACAAAGTGGCTTATATTCCAAACGGATATTTTGCGCTCCGTTTTCTGTAATGACTTCATTGGAATGCATGTGATCCCGATTCGTTTGGTTTTTCTATCGATGTACGGAGCAATGCTGTACAGTGGTGTTCATTTAATGTGGGGGCAGCAAGTGCACCATCAGTGACAGCAGCCACATAGTTATAAAACTGTACTGCATGCTAATAAGTTAAAAATGCCAACAAGATGCAGAGGCAGACTGTGTCGATGAAATGTTTCCATAGTAATTTGCCACACAAGCAAATAAGTAGGAGTAGAAGTGAGACGAGTAAGCGTGCTTTAAGTACGATATACTCTATACTCGTACTGACAAAATGCACCGCAACCGACATTAGACACACTGCAGTTTCTTCATCTTGCAGTCATTCGGATGCCGGTTTTCATTTTCGTATGGGTCAACGAACCACCTCCAACTTGTGACTTCTTCTATGTACAAGTATTCCACACGCTGTAAGGGAGTAGTAAAGATCTTTATATCTTCTATTCCAAGGCACTGTTCTAAATGAGTGGACTATTAAGTGGGCTCCTTCCACTTATGCACATTCTATCGTGCGCAGCTATGTACATATGTATACCGTATAATGTGTGACTCTGCAATGCGTTTCGAATGGAGGATTTGCCCACAAGTCATTTCAGATCACAGTCGGTTGCTTGGCCTAGCCTGTGTGCGATTTTATTGTGTCTTTACAAAATTCTATTCCTTTGATGACGATGTATACAAACAAATGAAAAAAAAAAAATGGTCTGACTTCACTTTATAGTTCCATTCAAGTAGACAAGAATCTGGATCCTCGTGTAGGGTAGTAGAGTGTATCTATCTAAAAGTCGATTTCTTTAGATGAGCGCTTAAAATAGACATTTTCCTGTAGTGACAGAGAAACGGATGGAGCTCGTAAAGGTGCACAGTGATAGTAGGAGGATACCGGCAAAATCTTTTTGTTCTTGTTATGTTCTTCCAGTTCTTATGGGTAAACATTTACATATATCCACATTTTGCTCGGCTTCCGGAGGTCTCATATTTTTGGATTATACACACGGTGTATCTGTACTACATTAAGCGAGAAATAGTAATCAAATTCGTGTATACCGAAATTAAATTGAGTGAGAAAGGATATGTGTTTCCTTCGAGCCATCGATGACAGTGTGAAGGTGTGAAAGGCTGGAAAAGGATATTTTATGAATCCTAAGGAGCAATTATCGTGTAATATCAGTTTTCCTTTGTTGTTGTTATTATCTATAATTGTTCGAAATGGCAAGGGGAACTGAGCGCTAACTAGTTAATTATTTTCTGACAAATCTTTGATCCCGTCAAGGTGCTGTGATAGTTCCCTAAATAGAAATGTCGTAAATAAAATGGATTAGTTGACGTTTATGTTTGAATCCAATTTTGGACTAACTCTTTTGGCAATAATTGCATTGACAGCTGTAGGCATTCGTTTGAAATGTAGCAGTTCAACCTTTAATTTGTGGGTGCCCACGTGGTTGATTTTGAGTTTGATTTTTGCACTAAAGTCGTCGCAAGTTGTAAACTGACATCGATGATTAACTGTCTGAAAAATAGCAGGTGTAGTAAAACGAAACCCACTTCTAGACTTCGTACTGGAAAAACTTCATTGACAGTTTTGTGATTGGCTCAATTGTGATTTGTGAATAGCGTCTATGGCCTTGATACTTAACAGCCATACCGTTATGGTCGTTTCGTTGTAAAAGATGCATTACACTTTGGAAGGCTAGTTGTCGAAAATGCTGATCAAATTATGAAAATCGTCGAGTCTGACTATCAAGTAAGCATTGGTACGATTGCCCAGGAGCTAAACATAATATTTTAAAAACTTTTCGAAACAATTTGTTTAAGGCTCGATACGAAACGAAGCTCATTGTATGGGTGCTGCTGAATCGCACTAAATTCGACCGAATTCTAAAGCGACCGGTGATTGGTGATAAAAAATGCATGTTACATGCGATGACTCCGAGCGAAAACGGTCGAGATTGAATCGCGAATTAACGCAAACGGTGGCCAGAAAAGTTTTGCTGTGTGTTTGGTGCAATTGGCAAAGAGTCATCTGTTATGAACTGCTCTCTCACGGCAAAACTCTTAATTCGGATCTATACTGTCAATAATTCGAGAGACTTAAGCAAGGAAGCGCCAGAAGCGCCAATTCTTTGGCCAATAGGAGGATAATTACGTTCTATCAAGACAACACCAAGCCACACACCCCGGTAGTAACTTGTCCGAAGCTCCGGGAGCTTGGTTGGGATCGTATGCAACTACCTTATAGCCCGAATCTGGTAGCATGTGATTACCGTTGCGAACGAATATGCTGGTGAAAAATTGCTTAAAAAGAGACTTCAGACTTCAATGCTTCGCTCTATGTGACTCCATAAATTCTCAATAGTTCAGGGCTTTGTGCTGGCCATTGCAAAACATTAACATAATTGTCCTCTAAGTATTTCTCCAGCAGTCGCGTGGTATGCTTCGGATCGTTATCATGCATAAAGCGCCGCACGAGGGGTAAATTATCTTCGGCGTATGGTATAATATTGTTACGAAAAGTAATAGTCCAGAATAGGGTTCGACCATTGGATTGCGATAAACTGCAACTGTTTACTTGTTTATTCGATACACACTTTATTATTCCACCTCTTAACAGTTATCTGGCCGCTTCACTTTTATTACAACCTCTTATAACACTTAACGTTTTATTGCTTACACACACCTTTTTTATACACTTTGTCTCTATAACTCACTAGATGGCTTGATTATGTTCACGCTGGTTTACCGACTGATCACTGGATACTGAGTCATTGATACTTAATACTGAATGAATACTGAATGCCCCCGAGGGCTAGTGTTCTCGCTTATATAACCCTCGTCCCAATCTCTCGTAAGTTCGCCGTCAGACGTTTCCCTTCGTTCCCCACTAAAGTATCTGAGATCGTGTTGATCCATATAACTTAATTTCTTCGGAGTTTTCTACTATAATGTCATTTTTTTTATGGACGTTTTACGAGGTCGAGAGCACCGTGGCGCAGTGGGTTGTGTGTTGGCCTCTGACGCCGATGACACGGGATCGAATCCCGACACAGCCATTTCATCGAACTTGTTTTTCACGGTGTTTCTCCTCAGCGGGGTTCTGACAAAACCCCCTGTAGTAAAATTGTCACGAAAAGCTTCTCGAAATTCGCCGTTCGGAACCGGCAATAAACTGTAGGTCCCTTTGACCTATGTGAAAATGAAATCACGCACAGGCTCAGGTTCTTCATGGACTGTAACGTCCATACATACATACATACATTTACGAGGTCGAAAATGCTTAAAAACATCGTGCCTCATTTTCCTGGAACATCTTAATGATTTCGAAATTTCTGAAACGGTCAACCCATCTGCTTTAAGCTTGGTTATTCTTTCTTCCTTTTTTCGGAGCAACTTTTATATTTTCATATACCTGGTTAATTTTAAAATTGGCTTTAAATTTGTAAACACTCACTTACTTATACAAATAACCGAACAATTCCAAAAGCAATTTGAAAATTTTGTGTTATTCTTAGAATGTGCTGATTACATGTCCACGCTCAAGAGAGGCAACTGTTGCTTGCTATAGCGATCGCAGGAAAAAAGGCCAATACTTCGTTTTTTAGGGTTCCGTACCCAAAGGATGAAATGGGACCCTATTACTAAGACTTCGCTGTCCGTCCGTCCGTCTGTCACCAGGCTGTATCTCATAAACCGTGATAGTTAGACAGGTGAAATTTTCACAGATGATGTATTTCTATTGCCGCTACCACAACAAATACTAAAAACGGAACAAAGTGAATATTTAAGGGGGGCTCCCATACAACAGACATGATTTTCATCCAAAAAATCCCCTTGGTCACATACTGACCTAAGGTTAGTCGACAATATCCCACAACCAGTAGCAAACTTCCCACCTTTGATCCCTTTTGTGCCTTTGATGTATTAATCTTAGCTGCAACTCTTTTTTCTATAATTACGAACAAACCATAATAAATACCCTTCAAGCTTTGACGATCCATATTATGTCACGGCTAAGTTAATGCTTGCTGCAAACGCTTTCGTACAATTGCTATTCCCCTCCTTTTCCATCCTGATAAGTTAAGGTATCAAATGTTGCAACAAATTCAATTGTTATGAAATTAACTTTCGACCACAACCAATAAAACACTTCCAAGCATTGATCCCTATTGTGTCCTTGATATATTCATCCTAGCTGCAAACATTTTCCCCATAATTATTGTTATTCACTTTTTCACTAATTTGCTGTCAAGTAAGATAATTGATTTGAATTCAATGGTTACTTTGATGATCGACTATTTCATCATGGAGATTTTTGATCGTCAAAGTAATATGCCTATAACCTGCCTGCAACCACGATCTGTCATCATGCAAAAAAGCATTTCAAACGGATTAGCCGTTTTAATGTGGTCACTGATGAGGTAACATACAACTTCTTTTTTTTTGTTCAGGGTATACGTACCATGTAGGACCAGTGTCCTTTACGATTGTGTTTTTACTCGTGTGTAGGAGAAGTTGGCACAAGTGAGATTTAGTCCACCCAAATTCGACGTGATTGGTCGAAAACGGCGAGCCGTTAATAAAGCGTTTGTTGTTTGTTGGCACTGTCATCAACTTAGGATACCCAACACCGACGTCTCGGACAGAGCGTCACAATAGGCAACAAGCATTTTGAGGTAGTAAAGGACTTCGTCTATCTCGGCTCCCCAATAATTAGGGACTATACGATCAGTACCGAAATCAAATGCAGAATTACTCTTGCCAAGCCCTGTTTCTTTGGGCTCAAAGGGCAGTTGAGTAATAGAGCCTTCTCTCGAGGGAGCAAATTGGCTTTATATAACACTTCAACAACACATCAACGACCCCAACCAGTGCACTCCGTCCAGGTTGTGTGTGTAAACACATCATAAGAGAATATAAAAGTTCTTGAACCTACGCGAGTCTCTAAAAAAAAAAAAAAAAAAAAAAAATGTCATCCCTGTCCTGCTCCGTAAAGCTGCAGGCGCAGACGGACTGTCTGCTGACTGTCTGCAGGCGCAGACGGACTGTCTGCTGAGCTCTTCAAGGCAGCTGGGGATGACCTGGTTAGGAGCATGCACCAGCTCATCTGTAAGATATGACGAAAGCATGCCCGAGGAATGGAGTCTCAGCATCGTATGCCCGATCCACAAGAAAGGAGACCCCTCTGATTGCGCCAACTACAGAGGAATAAGTCTCCTTAACATCGCCTACAAAATCTTCTCTGCCATTTTGTGTGAACGCCTGAAGCCTTTAGTAAACAAGCTGTTAGGTCCTTATCAGTGCGGATTCAGGCCACAGAGATCCACCATCGACCAAATCTTCACACTACGGCAGATCCTGGAAAAAACCAATGAATTCCAAGTCGACACTCACCACCTATTTGTCGACTTCAAAGCCGCATACGAAAGCGTAATTATAAACGAGCTATACAACGCTATGACTACCTTTGACATACCTGCTAAACTCGTCAGACTAAGCAGGATGACTTTGGAGAATGCTCGCTGCTCTATCCGAATCGGTGAACAACTTACCGATAGTTTTGATGTCAAAAAAGGATTCAGGCAGGGCGATGCGCTGTCGTGTGATTTCTTCAGCATCGTATTTGAAATGATTCTGCAAGAGTCACTGGCCAATACAAGAGGCACAATCTATTTCAAATCCTCGCAACTCCTTGCATACGCCGACGATATTGACATAATAGGTAGGTCACAGCGAGATGTCAATGACGCGTTCGCGAGTATTGAGATGGAGGCGGCGAAAATTGGTTTGGCGGTAAACGAGGGCAAAACTAAATATACGCTGTCATCAAAAAAGGACGCTCACCACCGACGTCTAGGCCAGAACGTTTGTATGGGCAGATATAAGTTCGAGGTAGTTAAGGACTTCGTCTACCTTGGCTCCGCAGTGACCTGGAACAACGACGTCAGTTCCGAAATCAAACGCAGAATCACTCTTGCCAATCGCTGTTTCTTTGCGCTCAGGAGGCAACTGAGTAATAGAGCCCTCTCCCGAACGACAAAGTTGACTCTATATAAGACCCTTATCATCCCGGTCCTGTTGTACGGCACAGAAGCATGGACTCTATCAAAAGCGGATGAGGAGGCCTTTGGTCGGTTCGAGAGAAAGATTTTGCGCGTGATTTTCGGGCCTATAAACGCAGACGGGGGATGGAGGAAAAGATTCAGCCACGAACTTTACGGGCTGTACAGCGACATGAGTCTAGTCAGGTGTCTACGGATTCAACGCCTAAGATGGCTGGGCCATGTAGAGCGAATTGCCACCACAGCTCCAGCCAGGAGAGTCCTTGAATCCAACCCCGAGACAAGAAGAAGCAGAGGACGGCCGCACTTAAGATGGCGCACACAGGTGGAAGGGGACCTCAGCCAACTGGGTGTACGGCAATGGAAAAGGCTAGCAAAAGATTGTGCTTGTTGGAGGGGCATGTTGGTTGAGGCCATCCCGAACTCTAGCGCCCATTAAGAAGAAGAAGTCCTGCTCTATGGCGCAGAAGAATAGACGCTATTAAAAGCGGATAAGGGAGCTCTTGGTCCTTTCGAGAGAAAAGTTCTGCGTGCGATTTTTGATCCTGTTTGCATTGATTTCATATGAAGAAGAAGATTCAACAACGAATTGTACGGGGTGTACAGCGGAATGCGCCTAGTCAAGCGTTTACGGATACAACGCTTAAGACGGCTAGGCCATGTAGAGCGTATGGACAATACAGCTCCGGCCCGAAAAGTCTTTGAATTATGAGGAGATGGCGCACACAAGTGGATAGGGACCTCAACTAACTTGGTGTGCACACTTGGAGGCAGCTGGAAAAAGATCGTGCTGGCTGGAGATGTTAGTTGGTTAAGGCCCAGGTCCACCCCGGACTATAGCGCTACATAAGAATAAGAAGGAGAGGATGCCACTGTTCGACAAGGCATAACTTTGACATCGTTATTTTGAGGGGTGGATTAAATCTATCACCTATTACCTCTATTGTCAATGCACATTTTATTCAAAACCCTCAAAATGATCCAATTTCCTAGGAATTTCAAGGCTAGATGGACTTTTAAGCCACAAAGCTCAGAATAACGATACAGTAAACACTTGAACACACTCTATTCACTGGCAGGCATAGTAGCTTGCACTTTGTGCTTTGTGTTACATACTAATTGGTGACTATTATGCTAAATTGCTAATGCGCTATAACCTCCTAGTCAGTGTCGTGGTGTTTCGGATCATACGCAGTATGCATTTGGTTTTTGTTGGTGCTGATATTGATTAACTCGAGCACGTTTGTCCTTTTTTTTTTTTTTTTTGTAAAAAACGAGTACACTACAACTGGGCAAGGCTCTGTACAAAGTGTTCGATTGGCAAATGGTATCTATCGTTAATTGCTGGTTCTGGTTCCCTGTCAATCTCCATTGGTTAGCAGGTATCTTACCACGCTCCTTACCGATAATTATAGAGCGAGTCTGTCATTCGAAACTGTTCACTTGCTCACTAACCTAATACATATGTATTTTTTTAAATTCAATTTTCGCCGTGCACATGGCTTATGTGTCTGTTCGGTTCAACGATTATATCAGGTGTCTGTCACCCAATTGTCTTTTGTCAACACTCAACATCACGCTCGCTGGCACCATACTTTAGAAATCAGTAAATAATAAAGTAAAAAGGAAAATGAAAAAAAATAAATTTGAAAATGTCGTCGAACAATAAATAAGTAATGACTGGAGGATAAAATTGCAATAATCACATTTAGAAGCAAACACTCCCAATGGGACATTCGTTCAAAGTGCCGGCTTTTCTGGTGACATTCGCCCGATGCCACTACGGGCGATATCTACGCATTCGCTAACACGAAACATTTGTATCTACTAATTGGTTGAGCATTTAGTTTGCGCGTATACCTACATATATTGTACTAAATACAAAGTACGCACAGAAGAGATTTGTTATGTTAAGATTATTGTATTATTCCTTCTACAATATTTTCACTCTGCTCCTGGTCGCATAGTACGTAGGATGTATTGATGTTTTGTTTATGTATGACTTGTTCGATGATAGAACTCCAGCAGGTATTTGTTTTGTTCTGCTGATGAGTTTGAAAATAAATTTTAATTTGAAAATGTTTTCCCATTCATTTGGCGAAGAAGAGAGAAAATGAGCGCGTACGTAGGCGACGTGTCTATCTTATAAGAATAATTTGAGAAAAATCACTAAACTTTCCATTGTTTTGTAGCCCTGGATGTTATGTCATAATACGATTCACTAATTTGAATACGATTCTAAGTAGATTCGTTCTTGGGCACCGAGAAAAATGAATAGTAAGGAGGGCTGGATTCGAACCTAAGGCAAATGCGTACCTACTCATGCGGAAAGGAGCGAAATTACCTAGAAAATTACTGTCAATAAAATACTACTTCCTGATATCGTCATTTCAGACAAGTAATATGGAAGAATTCCTTAATCGGAAATAATCCCTCCATCTGTCGGTATGCTTTTAGGAGCAGAACCATAAAGCCATATCTTCCAATCATAGATATTATTAACAACAATTAAAATGAAGTTAAAATATAATAAGTAGATATTACTGACTTAGTAACTAAATCAGGAACTTACTTATTTACTTTGATGGCGCTACAGTTCGGGGTGAACCAGGGCCTCAACCAACAAGCCTCTCCAGCCGGCCCGATCTTTGGCCAGCCGCTTCCAGTGCCGCACGCCCAGTTAGTTAAGGTCACTTTCCACCTGTGTGCGCCACCTTAAATGCGGTCGTCCTCTGCTGCGTCGTCCCTCGGGGTTGGATTCGAAGACTCTTCGGGCCGGAGCGTTGATGTCCATTCGCTCTACATGGCCTAGCCATCTTAGACAGCCCGTACAGTTCTTGGTTGAATCTCCTCCTCCACTCTCCGTTTACACAAACGGGACCAAAGACTGCACGCAGAATTTTCCCCTCGAAACGCCCAAGAGTCTCTTCATCCGCTTTTGATAACGTCCGAGCCTCAGCGCCGTAGAGGAGGACCGGGATGATTAGTTTTTCGAGAGGTAGACGAAGTCCTTGACTACTTCAAAAATATAGCTGCCGAAGGTGATGTTCTGACTATGACGTCGGTGTTGCGCGTCTTTCTTGGATGACAGCATATATTTGGTCCTGTCCCCATTTACCCTTAGACCCACTTTAGCACTTCTGCTTCAATGCTTGCGAACGCCTCATTGACGTCTCGCATTGTCCGTCCAATAACAACAATGTCATCTGCGTAGGTAAGCAATTGTGTGGAATTGAAGTAGATCGTACCTCTTGTATTGGCCGCAGAGTCCCGCACGATCTTTTCAAGAATAATGTTAAAGAAATCACATGACAGTGCGTCACCCTATCTAAAACCTTTTTTAACATCAAAGGGGTCGGTTAGTTTACCTCCGACCTTAATAGAGCAGCGAGAGTTTTCATAGTCATCCTGCACAGTCTAACGAGTTTGGCATGTTAAAACATGTCACGGCTCTGTATAGCTCATCTCTATAAACACTGTCGTACGCGGCTTTAAAGTCGACAAAAAGATGGTGCGTGTCGACCTGGAATTCATGCGTCTTCTCCAAGATCCGCCGTAGTGTAAATATTTGGTTTATCGTGGATTTCCCTGGCCTGAAATCACACTGGTAGGAACCTATCAGATTGTCCACGAACGGTTTCAGGCGCTTACACAATACGGCAGAGAGGATCATGTACGTGATGTTCAGGAGGGTTATCCCTCTGCAATTGGCGCAGTCATAGGGGTCTCATTTCTTATGGACCGGGCAAACGATACTGAGATTCCATTCATCGGGCATGCGTTCTTCCGACCATATCTTGCAGATGAGTTGGTGCATGTTCCTGACCAGCTCATCGCCAGCTGATTTAAACAGTTCCGCGGGAAGTCCGTCTGCTCCAGCAGCTTTATAAGACTTAAGTTTTGATATCGCTATCTTAACATCATCTAGATCGGGTGGACAGGATTCTCCTTCGTCTTCGTCCATTGTGAATGGTTCGCTCTGCCTGACGGCGGCATTTTGACTATCATCGCCGTAATACAGTCGACAGAAGTGGTCCTTCCACAATCCCAGCGTCGACTGTGACTCCACTACTAGTTGTCCGTGCTCATCCCTGCAGACTTCTGCTCTGACTGTATAGCCTTGGCATGTTCGTTTTACTTTCTGGTCAAATTTTCGAACGTCGTTCCTGCAGTAACATCTGTCCATCTCCTCGATCTCGCGCTTCTCGTGCTCCTTCTTTTTCCTTCTCCTTCCTTTTCTGTTCATAGAGGTCGCGGGCAGCTCTTGTCCGTCGATGCAGTGTGGCCATGTATGCATTCTGTTTCACTACATGGGCCTGTCTGCACTCATCATCAAACCAGGGGTTTCTCGACGGTGGTGGCTCGAAACCGAGTACATCTGAGGCGGCCTCTCTAATGGCGTTCTGACAACGACTCCATTGCTGTTCTATGGTTTCTGCAGATTGCATCGGGACTTGAGAGAGCATGAGGGAGACTTGATCGGCGAAGGTCCTGGTGGTCTCCTGCGATTGCAGCTTTCCGACGTTAAATTTTTGTGTTCTTACTCGAGTCCGTTGATTCCGAGAAATTCGCATCCGTACCTTGGCTGCAACAAGGTAATGATCCGAATCGATGTTGGCTCCTCGAAAGGTTCGGACATCTAGGATGCTGGAGGAGTGTCTGCCGTCGATCGCAATATGATCAATTTGGTTGGTTGTCGATTGATCGAAAGACCACCAGGTCCCCTTATGGATGTTAAGGTGTGGGAATTGTGTACTTGCTACTACAAGATTTTGTCCCGCCCTAAAGTCCACTAGCCTTAGTCCGTTTTCTGACGTGGTGTTGCCAAGGCTGTGCTTTCCGATGACCAATTAAATCGGGAAAGCCAGTATTTTAACTAGAAAACAGCTAGCACTCACGTTGGATGAAATACATAGATAGTAAAAATACCGCTGTCAGCTAAAACGAAACATCCACTCTAAAGGTGGAGAAGAATTCACTCGATCTAGACAGGGTTGGGATATCGGTAAAGCTTTCGTAAGCGTTGAAGTAGAAGCAGCTAAAATGAATTTGAGAGTAAAAAAAGCCAAAATTATATATAGGCTGTCATCAAAGAAAGACGGACAACACCGGCATCTTGACCAGAACGGTACTATTGGCAGCAGCTTTAATTGCGCAGCGTTCTAGCATTTCTTCTACCTTGGCTTACTAGTGACAAGTGACGACGACACCTGCGCTGAGATTAGGCGCAGAATAATTCTTGCCAACCACTATTTCTCAACAGTCAAATGAGAAATAGAGTCCTCTTTCGGTAAACTAAGATGACCATTTCCAAATCCTTTATCATCTTGGTCCAACTGTAAGGCGCAATAGCTTGGACAGTCTTAAAAAACGAATGAGGAGATCCTTGGGCATGTCGAGAAGAAATAATAACATCTTGAAGCTCAATTTTGGTAAATGCCAGCCTGTTACCTTTTCTCGAAAATGCTTCTCCTCAGCTCTCAGAACTTACTACCTTCTTAACGAGCCCGTAACCCAAATTCCTTTCGTACGAGAGCTGGGCTTATCAACCGTATGATACAAAAATATCATTCTATTTATATATAGAGAAAAGTTCTGCGTGCGATTTTTGATCCTGTTTGCATTGATTTCATATGAAGAAGAAGATTCAACAACGAATTGTACGGGGTGTACAGCGGAATGCGCCTAGTCAAGCGTTTACGGATACAACGCTTAAGACGGCTAGGCCATGTAGAGCGTATGGACAATACAGCTCCGGCCCGAAAAGTCTTTGAATTATGAGGAGATGGCGCACACAAGTGGATAGGGACCTCAACTAACTTGGTGTGCACACTTGGAGGCAGCTGGAAAAAGATCGTGCTGGCTGGAGATGTTAGTTGGTTAAGGCCCAGGTCCACCCCGGACTATAGCGCTACATAAGAATAAGAAGGAGAGGATGCCACTGTTCGACAAGGCATAACTTTGACATCGTTATTTTGAGGGGTGGATTAAATCTATCACCTATTACCTCTATTGTCAATGCACATTTTATTCAAAACCCTCAAAATGATCCAATTTCCTAGGAATTTCAAGGCTAGATGGACTTTTAAGCCACAAAGCTCAGAATAACGATACAGTAAACACTTGAACACACTCTATTCACTGGCAGGCATAGTAGCTTGCACTTTGTGCTTTGTGTTACATACTAATTGGTGACTATTATGCTAAATTGCTAATGCGCTATAACCTCCTAGTCAGTGTCGTGGTGTTTCGGATCATACGCAGTATGCATTTGGTTTTTGTTGGTGCTGATATTGATTAACTCGAGCACGTTTGTCCTTTTTTTTTTTTTTTTTGTAAAAAACGAGTACACTACAACTGGGCAAGGCTCTGTACAAAGTGTTCGATTGGCAAATGGTATCTATCGTTAATTGCTGGTTCTGGTTCCCTGTCAATCTCCATTGGTTAGCAGGTATCTTACCACGCTCCTTACCGATAATTATAGAGCGAGTCTGTCATTCGAAACTGTTCACTTGCTCACTAACCTAATACATATGTATTTTTTTAAATTCAATTTTCGCCGTGCACATGGCTTATGTGTCTGTTCGGTTCAACGATTATATCAGGTGTCTGTCACCCAATTGTCTTTTGTCAACACTCAACATCACGCTCGCTGGCACCATACTTTAGAAATCAGTAAATAATAAAGTAAAAAGGAAAATGAAAAAAAATAAATTTGAAAATGTCGTCGAACAATAAATAAGTAATGACTGGAGGATAAAATTGCAATAATCACATTTAGAAGCAAACACTCCCAATGGGACATTCGTTCAAAGTGCCGGCTTTTCTGGTGACATTCGCCCGATGCCACTACGGGCGATATCTACGCATTCGCTAACACGAAACATTTGTATCTACTAATTGGTTGAGCATTTAGTTTGCGCGTATACCTACATATATTGTACTAAATACAAAGTACGCACAGAAGAGATTTGTTATGTTAAGATTATTGTATTATTCCTTCTACAATATTTTCACTCTGCTCCTGGTCGCATAGTACGTAGGATGTATTGATGTTTTGTTTATGTATGACTTGTTCGATGATAGAACTCCAGCAGGTATTTGTTTTGTTCTGCTGATGAGTTTGAAAATAAATTTTAATTTGAAAATGTTTTCCCATTCATTTGGCGAAGAAGAGAGAAAATGAGCGCGTACGTAGGCGACGTGTCTATCTTATAAGAATAATTTGAGAAAAATCACTAAACTTTCCATTGTTTTGTAGCCCTGGATGTTATGTCATAATACGATTCACTAATTTGAATACGATTCTAAGTAGATTCGTTCTTGGGCACCGAGAAAAATGAATAGTAAGGAGGGCTGGATTCGAACCTAAGGCAAATGCGTACCTACTCATGCGGAAAGGAGCGAAATTACCTAGAAAATTACTGTCAATAAAATACTACTTCCTGATATCGTCATTTCAGACAAGTAATATGGAAGAATTCCTTAATCGGAAATAATCCCTCCATCTGTCGGTATGCTTTTAGGAGCAGAACCATAAAGCCATATCTTCCAATCATAGATATTATTAACAACAATTAAAATGAAGTTAAAATATAATAAGTAGATATTACTGACTTAGTAACTAAATCAGGAACTTACTTATTTACTTTGATGGCGCTACAGTTCGGGGTGAACCAGGGCCTCAACCAACAAGCCTCTCCAGCCGGCCCGATCTTTGGCCAGCCGCTTCCAGTGCCGCACGCCCAGTTAGTTAAGGTCACTTTCCACCTGTGTGCGCCACCTTAAATGCGGTCGTCCTCTGCTGCGTCGTCCCTCGGGGTTGGATTCGAAGACTCTTCGGGCCGGAGCGTTGATGTCCATTCGCTCTACATGGCCTAGCCATCTTAGACAGCCCGTACAGTTCTTGGTTGAATCTCCTCCTCCACTCTCCGTTTACACAAACGGGACCAAAGACTGCACGCAGAATTTTCCCCTCGAAACGCCCAAGAGTCTCTTCATCCGCTTTTGATAACGTCCGAGCCTCAGCGCCGTAGAGGAGGACCGGGATGATTAGTTTTTCGAGAGGTAGACGAAGTCCTTGACTACTTCAAAAATATAGCTGCCGAAGGTGATGTTCTGACTATGACGTCGGTGTTGCGCGTCTTTCTTGGATGACAGCATATATTTGGTCCTGTCCCCATTTACCCTTAGACCCACTTTAGCACTTCTGCTTCAATGCTTGCGAACGCCTCATTGACGTCTCGCATTGTCCGTCCAATAACAACAATGTCATCTGCGTAGGTAAGCAATTGTGTGGAATTGAAGTAGATCGTACCTCTTGTATTGGCCGCAGAGTCCCGCACGATCTTTTCAAGAATAATGTTAAAGAAATCACATGACAGTGCGTCACCCTATCTAAAACCTTTTTTAACATCAAAGGGGTCGGTTAGTTTACCTCCGACCTTAATAGAGCAGCGAGAGTTTTCATAGTCATCCTGCACAGTCTAACGAGTTTGGCATGTTAAAACATGTCACGGCTCTGTATAGCTCATCTCTATAAACACTGTCGTACGCGGCTTTAAAGTCGACAAAAAGATGGTGCGTGTCGACCTGGAATTCATGCGTCTTCTCCAAGATCCGCCGTAGTGTAAATATTTGGTTTATCGTGGATTTCCCTGGCCTGAAATCACACTGGTAGGAACCTATCAGATTGTCCACGAACGGTTTCAGGCGCTTACACAATACGGCAGAGAGGATCATGTACGTGATGTTCAGGAGGGTTATCCCTCTGCAATTGGCGCAGTCATAGGGGTCTCATTTCTTATGGACCGGGCAAACGATACTGAGATTCCATTCATCGGGCATGCGTTCTTCCGACCATATCTTGCAGATGAGTTGGTGCATGTTCCTGACCAGCTCATCGCCAGCTGATTTAAACAGTTCCGCGGGAAGTCCGTCTGCTCCAGCAGCTTTATAAGACTTAAGTTTTGATATCGCTATCTTAACATCATCTAGATCGGGTGGACAGGATTCTCCTTCGTCTTCGTCCATTGTGAATGGTTCGCTCTGCCTGACGGCGGCATTTTGACTATCATCGCCGTAATACAGTCGACAGAAGTGGTCCTTCCACAATCCCAGCGTCGACTGTGACTCCACTACTAGTTGTCCGTGCTCATCCCTGCAGACTTCTGCTCTGACTGTATAGCCTTGGCATGTTCGTTTTACTTTCTGGTCAAATTTTCGAACGTCGTTCCTGCAGTAACATCTGTCCATCTCCTCGATCTCGCGCTTCTCGTGCTCCTTCTTTTTCCTTCTCCTTCCTTTTCTGTTCATAGAGGTCGCGGGCAGCTCTTGTCCGTCGATGCAGTGTGGCCATGTATGCATTCTGTTTCACTACATGGGCCTGTCTGCACTCATCATCAAACCAGGGGTTTCTCGACGGTGGTGGCTCGAAACCGAGTACATCTGAGGCGGCCTCTCTAATGGCGTTCTGACAACGACTCCATTGCTGTTCTATGGTTTCTGCAGATTGCATCGGGACTTGAGAGAGCATGAGGGAGACTTGATCGGCGAAGGTCCTGGTGGTCTCCTGCGATTGCAGCTTTCCGACGTTAAATTTTTGTGTTCTTACTCGAGTCCGTTGATTCCGAGAAATTCGCATCCGTACCTTGGCTGCAACAAGGTAATGATCCGAATCGATGTTGGCTCCTCGAAAGGTTCGGACATCTAGGATGCTGGAGGAGTGTCTGCCGTCGATCGCAATATGATCAATTTGGTTGGTTGTCGATTGATCGAAAGACCACCAGGTCCCCTTATGGATGTTAAGGTGTGGGAATTGTGTACTTGCTACTACAAGATTTTGTCCCGCCCTAAAGTCCACTAGCCTTAGTCCGTTTTCTGACGTGGTGTTGCCAAGGCTGTGCTTTCCGATGACCAATTAAATCGGGAAAGCCAGTATTTTAACTAGAAAACAGCTAGCACTCACGTTGGATGAAATACATAGATAGTAAAAATACCGCTGTCAGCTAAAACGAAACATCCACTCTAAAGGTGGAGAAGAATTCACTCGATCTAGACAGGGTTGGGATATCGGTAAAGCTTTCGTAAGCGTTGAAGTAGAAGCAGCTAAAATGAATTTGAGAGTAAAAAAAGCCAAAATTATATATAGGCTGTCATCAAAGAAAGACGGACAACACCGGCATCTTGACCAGAACGGTACTATTGGCAGCAGCTTTAATTGCGCAGCGTTCTAGCATTTCTTCTACCTTGGCTTACTAGTGACAAGTGACGACGACACCTGCGCTGAGATTAGGCGCAGAATAATTCTTGCCAACCACTATTTCTCAACAGTCAAATGAGAAATAGAGTCCTCTTTCGGTAAACTAAGATGACCATTTCCAAATCCTTTATCATCTTGGTCCAACTGTAAGGCGCAATAGCTTGGACAGTCTTAAAAAACGAATGAGGAGATCCTTGGGCATGTCGAGAAGAAATAATAACATCTTGAAGCTCAATTTTGGTAAATGCCAGCCTGTTACCTTTTCTCGAAAATGCTTCTCCTCAGCTCTCAGAACTTACTACCTTCTTAACGAGCCCGTAACCCAAATTCCTTTCGTACGAGAGCTGGGCTTATCAACCGTATGATACAAAAATATCATTCTATTTATATATAAACAGATGATATAAAGAATTCTCAAACCCTTATGTTACCCAATCCCCCTACATCACTTACGTCAGACATCTTCTTAAATACACTATTAAAACCTGGTCTCCATACTTCATCAACAATTTAGTAAGAAATGAAGCTGTGCAACGCCGATTCTTGCGTTTTGTCTGATAGAATTATATTACCACCCTACGAAGATCGGTTGCTTACAATCGGCTTACAAACTCTGAAAGCACATCGGGAAGTGCTCATCCTCATCGTGTATCATCTGCTAGCTGAAACTATTGATTCTCCTGCCCTTTTGGAAACGATCCCACCTAACAACAATCCTCGCCGCTTAAGGTCTATACCGCTCTTTCGACTTCCCCTTCATCGACCCAACTACGGCCACTTCGAACGCATTTGTAGAATGTTGCGCTTATTAAACCAATCGCAATTATCCCTCGGCTTTCAATTATCTATGCCTTCTATTAAAAAATCTCTTTACGCGAACGTACATACATATAATTTCCTGCCTCTGCTCTCTCCCTTTCTAACTCTGAATTATCTGCCCCCGCAGTTCTCCCATTATATTCTTTCCTAAGTTAAGTTCCCTTAGTTTACCTAGTATTTAAGTTTAGAGTTTAAGATGGTTGTTATAAGCTTAAAACAAATAAAGAAAATGCTGCGGCTAAGTTTCGTAGACCGAGAGTCATATAGACCAAATCGACAGCACAGTCCATCCCAGGTCTAACCCCAAAGAATAGCGTAACAGAGGATGGTTGCGTATGGCCATAGTCTCCAGAATTCGTTATGTAAATCTGAAACAACAAATACCAGATTTAGGTTAGGCTTCCCCCCGTAGAAATGGTGGGGATCACTTAGACCAAGATCGGTCCATTGTGCTACCACTCGAGTCGGCTTGGTCACCGTAACCCTTGGCACCGTTTTGAGTTTCGAATAAAATTGGAAAATTACTTTTCGAGTAAATCCACTAGTTCATTAGAGAAGTATTCACCCGGCAATCGTCTTCTTGAGGAGGCTAAGACCGGGCAAATGCATAGGAGATGAGATGGAGGTTTTCCTCTTCCTCATCATGACACCTATTGTAATAGTCGTTATATGGCAGTCCTCATTTTGCGGCATGTTTTCCTAAAGCGCAATGTTCTCTAAGGACTCAGATTAGGCTGCTTACCTACTGCCTGCGTATTTTTAGCAGGCTTGTGGTTCTACGTTGACAGTACCTGGACCAGGTTTGTCTCCCGTAGTTGCATGTTCCAAGATCACGCCATCTCTCATTGTCTCTCATTTTTGAGGCTGAACGAACGAATTGGGCTCGGTTCCAAGCTCAACTCGCCGCCAAAGAGGATATGCTTCTCCTCCTCCTCCTCCGATATCGACGAAGCGGCTTACCAGCTCAATGCAGCACTCATCTAATCCTTTAGAGACAGCTGTACACCCATGTCAATTACACACAAAGGGTGTGTGCCCTGGTAGAATACTCAGCTTGAGTCCCTAAGGAAACAGGTGAGCAGAGCTAAACGGTATAATAGTTGGACTGATTATAGATCTGCTCTAACTAAATACAACCTCGAATTGAGGAAATCCAAGTCTTGGAGGAAACATTGCGAGAGCATAGACTCGCTTCCAACTGCGGCCCGACTTCACAAAGCGATATCTCGAGAGCACACAAATGGGCTCGGGCTGCTTCGCAAATCAGACGGCACCTTCACCGTCAATCGCAGGGAAACCCTGGAGACTTCGCTCGAGGTGCACATCCCTGGTTCTACTTCTTACTCGTTGTTCTCTGACGTTCAAATTAACGTCATAGATAACATCGACAGTAGGACAAATAGCCTCTCTGGTAGACTCTTCAGCCCGGACAGGGTCAAATGGGCAATTGGTTCATTTAAACCCTACAAGGCCATAGGCAAGGACGGTGTCTTTCCTGCGATCTTACAGAATGGCTTGAATACAATTCTATCATCACTGATAGTTCTTTTTAGGTCTTGCTTCAACCTGGGATACATACCCCAAATTTGGAGAGAGGTCAATCTTGTCTTCATCCCCAAGATTGGGAAGCCAAGTGAGCAACCTAAATCCTATCGCCCTACCAGTCTGACTTCGTTATTTCTAAAAACAATGGAGAAACTGATAGAGCTCCATATTAGAGGTATCTTGGAAAATCAGACACCTCTGCATCCCAACCAGTATGCATATCGCAAAGAGCGATCTACCGAGAATGCACTACACCACTTGTTGACGCGCATTGAAAATAGTTTCACATAAAAGGAGAACGCAATCTGCGCCTTCCTCGATATAGAGGGAGCCTTCGATAATACTGGCTATGGTTCGGTCACCACTGCACTATCCTGCAGGGGTGTGGACCATCCCACTAATCACTGGATTAGGGCGATGCTAAATAGCCATATTATACCAGCCACATGCGGAGAGGTCTCAGTGACAGTATCGGCGGCTAGAGAATGCCCACAAGGGGGAGTCTTCTCACCACTGCTTTGGTCGATAATCATCGATGATCTACTACGCAAGCTAACTACTTGGGGCTACGAGGTCATCGGATATGCTGATGACCTAGTAGTCATTGTTACGGGCAAGTGGGAGATCACTGCCTGTGAGCGCATACAGCTTGCGCTCCAATTTATCTCTGACTGGTGTGGCAGAGAGGGTTTATCTATTAATCTAAATAAGACAATCTTAGTCCCATTTACAAAGAGGAGAAAGGTACAACCCTGCTCAATTTTCAGAGAAGGTAAAGTATGTAGGTATTGACCTAGACCGCAGACTCAACTGGAACTCCAATATGAAAAATAAACTCATGAAAGCGACTAATGCCATGCGGGCCTGCCGACGCATGGGAAAACAGTGATCCCCTGCTAAATGTCAAAGGCCTTAGGTGGTACACGGTAGGCTCCAAGATGGCTTCCGACGTTGGCGCCGGCATCTTTGGACCAAAACGCAAGATATCGAAGGCCCTGAGAATAAGTCCCAGCATCTTCCAAGCAGAGCTGCATGCTATCCTAACATGCGTCAATCTAAATCTCGAGACTGGCATTAGAGGAGAAACCATCAACATACTCTCTGGTAGCCAAGCAGCGCTTAAAGCGCTGGGTTCGTACAGTACGAACTTAAAAACCGTCATGAAATGCCATGACGCCAAAAGAGTACAAGACCTCGCCAAAAGAAACAAATTTTGGTGGGTGCCAGGACATAAAGGTATCAAGGGCAATGAAACTGCCGACCAACTTGCCAGGAAAGGTTCCAGCGATAAATGTATAGGTCCGGAACCATTCTACGGCATTCCCGGGTCTAAGATAAATTTCTTCTTAGACAAGTAGGAAAAACTGCAACACCTGCCCTTTTGGAACAGCGTTCGGGGACTCCGTCAATCTAAACGACTTATACGACCCCTGAACAAAAACTCTAGCGACATACTCAAACTCAATAGGGTGGATATCAGAAGACTAGTAAGCTACATAACAAGACACTGCGGTCTGAGATATCATCTAAACAAAATTATGTCACGGGACGAAGAGACGGCGGAACACATACTATGTGAGTGTGCTGCTCTCTGCCATCTTAGGAAGCGTATCCTTCTCAGTGAAGTTATGACTCCTGAGGGGATCACCTTGGCTGGCTCTTACGAGAAGCATTCTCAACTTCATTATAGAAGTGGAGAGGCTCCTCCGCTAATCGGATAGCAGGCATAATAGATCTACAAAGTTCACAGTGCCGTATTGCTAATGGTAGCACTAGCCCCAAAATTTCTCATTGTCCTGTTGCAGTGCCTGTTTCTAGATTTTATATTTTTGCCTTTTCATTGGTGGGAGAATTTCCCCTTTAACAGTTGAGAGCTAAAGTCTAGTGCCTATTTTGGCTGGTTCACCTGCTTCACAGTTACACTATGCCCAGGAGCGCAGGTCGGCACCCAGACCTAACTCTTAAATCTTCTTTAATTCTATTTGGTGGCGAAATATGTTCGATTTATCCCTAAAGTGCCAGTCATGAAACTATTAAAACAAAACCATACAACTCATTACGCATTCAGAAATATATAAATCTGATCTAATAGTCCAAAGGTATAAAGGTGACACATAAACTCTATTTGTTTTGCATTGGGATTACGGACAGGTTAAGCATATTATTGTTCTTGTTCTTTGTCTCTGATGGTTTGCGATGAAAAGAAAAAAGGTTAAAGTCAATATGCTTAGCTTCTTTATTGTCTAAACACCAGAAGAAGAAGGAAGGAAGGAAGTTACATTTTGAGTTGAACTCGTTAAGTTCGAGAATTTAGTTTCGGTAAGTTATGTAGATGGTGCAGGTATCGAATTAGAGAAAAGCTGTGGCTATGTCCAATATTCCCTCTCAAAGTTTTCTCTAGTTGCTGATAAATTCCATCCCTAACGCTGATCTGCATTCTCCATGTTTCACGCGAGGTAGCGCTTTTGTATGTATATCGGCTGGCATTTTGTTTGTTTCCATATACTTCAAGTTGACAAGTCCTTGTTGACAAATGTCACGTATAAAGTGATAACGTATGTCAATGTGTTTTGTCCTCTTGTGGAAAGCTGGATTTTTCGCTAATTTTTGAGCACCCTGGTTGTCGTTGTAGATCGTCATGGACTCCAGTGGCGATCCCAACTCTGCAATAAGTCGCTGCAAGTATAGTGCTTCTTTAGTTGCTTCTGCCAATGCAACATACTCGGCTTCGGTACTCGAGAGAGCTACACTTTTTTGTTTCCGTGCTTCCCAACAAAAAGCAGCCCCAGCCATCGTAAAAGCAAATCCAGTATAGGATTTTCGGTCGTCCAAGGATCCGCCCCAGTCAGCATCTGTAAAACCTACAGGTTTTCTTCCGGATTTTCTAAACACTAGTCCCAAATTATGTGTTCCCCGAAGATACCGCAGCACTCGTTTGGCTGCATTCCAGTGTTCCGTAGAATAACATGCATTAAATTGACTTAGCATACTGACGGCATATGCGAGATCCGGACGGGTGGAAACTGCCAAGTACATAAGAGAACCAATTAGGTTTTGATAAGGTTTCTTACCATCTGGATTCAATTCGACTGTCGATCGCTGTAGTTTAGTATTTGCCATAAGGGGTGTTGAGTGTGGCTTGCAGTTTTCCATTCCGAATCGTTTTAATATTTCCAATGCATATCGTGGTTGTGATATTGATATTTCTGTTTTGTCATCGCTTTGTTTAAATTCCAATCCCAGACAATAGTGTATTTTTCCGAGATCTTTCATTTCAAATAACTGCATTAATTTTTGCTTAACGTTATTAATCTGGTGGCGATTGTTAGATGCAATTATTAAATCATCCACGTAGATGGCTATCACAATGGTTGTTTCTTCGGTTCTTTGCACATAGAGGCATGGGTCGTATTTGCTCTTCTGGAATTGTAAATTGGTTAGTACTATATCTAATTTATTATACCATTCACGCCCTGATTGGCGTAGTCCATATAGTGCCTTCCTCAATAAACAGGCCTTCGGTTGTTTTCCATCAGATATTCCCTTTCTCCATTCCTGGATGGTATTTTTTATTTCTTCATTTAATGAGTCTGTGTAAGTACAATTTAAAGTTTCCTCCAATAGTTCTGGTAGCTCCATATAGATTTTTTCGTTTAATTCTCCGTTTAAGTAGGCAGTAACAACGTCCATTTGATGCACTTCCCATCCGTGTTCCACAGCCATTGCCATAAGTAGCCTTATAGAACTAGCTCTTATAACTGGGGCATAGGTTTCGTGAAAGTGGATACCTTCTACTTGAGCAAATCCTTTTGCTACAAGCCTACATTTCCTTCGGTCAATCATACCACTTGCATTGTATTTTGTCGTAAATACGAATTTGCTTTTGATGACTTTTTCATTGTTCGGTCTATTTACTATTTCCCACGTCTTGTTTTTAATATGTGCTAAATATTCATTTTCGATAGCACTTTTCCACTCCTTACCTTCGTCTCTACTTAACGCTTCCTCGACGTTTAACGGGTCTTCAGCGATGACTATATTCGCAGACTCAGGTTCATGGTTTGATTCGGTGTATTCTACTGGTTTTTCAATTAGATGTATATAGGAACTGTTACCTGGCATTGGAGTGCGAACAGATGTTCTCAAAAAATATTTCTTCTTTTGGTATTTTGTCTTATTTTTATTTTTCCAGTCTATATTCCCTTTGTTTGTTGGCTTCGATTTTTCAGGTTCGGGTATTCCCTCTTTGACGTCTTTATTATTTCCGTTTCTATCGTCATGCAAAACTACCTCAATGTCCAGTTCTGCATTTGATCTTGGTCGCCACATTTTATCTCCGCTGCCCCCTTCAAGACTATCAACATAATCCGCGACATTGGAATCAATATTAAAATCATTGGTAAATTTCACATCACGGCTGATGATGATTTTCCTTCTTGAAGGTGACCACATCCGAAAAGCCTTAGCTTCGTTCGAGTATCCCATAAACGTACATTCCTCCGATTTTTCCTCAAATTTTCCTCTTGATGGCTGCTTATTTAAAACAAATGCCTTAATACCAAATATTTTAAAATGACTTACTGTCGGTCGAGTTTTATGCCAAATCTTATATGGTGTGGTTTTCATTAATTTGGTCCAGCTTCTGTTTTTAATATAGTTGGCGGTGTTGACTGCTTCTGCCCAAAACATGGTTGGAGCTTTGGCTTGGATCATCATACACCTCGCAGCTTCTACCAGAGTTCGGTTTTTTCTCTCAGCGATTCCGTTCTGTTGTGGCGAGTAGGGTGCTGTCAGTCGTCTTCGAATGCCGAAGTTCTTCAAGAATAAGTCGAATTGATGATTGCAGTATTCGAGCCCGTTGTCGGTCTGAAGGCATTTGATCTTCTTTCCCGTATGTCTCTCTGCAAATGATTTAAATTCTTTAAAAGCGGAGAAAATATCACTTTTATTTTTCAGAAAATAAATCTCGCACCATCGCGATTTATCATCAATAAAACTTGCAAAATACTTTGCTCCTCCAATGGATGGTGTTCTTATCGGTCCACAAAGATCACTGTGGACTATTTCCAGCAACTCGGTTGTTCGAGATCCATCTCTTACAGGGTATGGAAACTCCGCATGTTTCCCTTTTATACATGCATCGCAAGTAAATTCATTTTTCTTACCTTTGATTTCAAGACCCAAAACGCTTTTCATTTTCGCCATTTTTAATAAATAATCAATGTTAATATGACCCATTTTTTGGTGCCATTCTTCCATAGAAGACCTTACCTTAGGTGTTATGAAATTTACTGTTTCTTTCCCTCTTTTCACATAGTACAAGTTACCTCTCAGCCATCAAGATAACTTTTCCATCGGGCGCTATAACTGATGCCTCTTTCTTACCAAATTTCACGGTACAGTCTTTGTCCACTATCTTAGCTACCGACAACAAATTCGTCTTTAAGTCTGGGACAAACAATACCTCATTCAATTTCAAGGCTTGTAGAGCACTAATTGACGCAGGAATTTTCACCGAACCTATAGCCTCAATTGACGTTTTCTCTCCATTTGCCAAGCTCAGTTCCTTTTTAGTATATTTCAGGTGATCAAAACTGGATTTATGTGACGTCATATGTGATGTGCATCCACTATCAAGGCACCATTCAAAGTTGCTGGCGTCGTCGTTTTCATCTGAGTGTTTCAAGGCAATCTCTGTTATTGACTTTAATTTATCTTCTTCTTCTGCACACACTTTCGAGAATTCCGTTCGCCCAAAATGTTGGTGCCTTTTTTGTCTACATTCCGATGCTTTGTGTCCAACTTTTCTACAGTTGTGGCACTTGAATTTGAACACTTTACGATGGCTCTTGTTCTCATTATTACTGATGTGTTGCTTATCTTGCTCATCTTTGTTATCCATATACTTTTGGACGTACATTGCATCTTGATGAGAATCCTTGTCTCTGCATTTTCTCGCATCATATTCTTCCAAGACTTTGATTTTCAATACGTCCGGATTCGGCAATTGATCACGGGATTCGATCGCGCAACGGAAATTTTCAAAACTTTCGGGAAGGCTGTAAAGAAGCATAATAGATAAAAGATCATCGTTAATTGAAATACCCATGTCTAATAGTTTGTCAACAGCATCAAAGAACTCCCCGATATGCATCCTGATATTCACTCCTTCTTCCATTCTATGCAGAATTAATTTTTTTTAAAAGAGTGGCTTTTCTTGCTGGTCCTTTTGACTGATAAATTTCATGCAATTTCTTCCATACTTCGTTAGACGTCAGGCAGTTCTTAACTTGCTTTAGTTCAGATGGATTAATTGCAAGAATAAGGTCCGATCTTGCTTTTCTATCGCCATCTTTCCACGCTTTTAGGGCAGTTTCTGAAGCTGCGTTTCCTGCTTCCACCTTTGGAATGACTTTTTCGCCGCTTACGAATTCCCAGCAGTCATTTTTAATTAGAAGTGCTTCCACTTGCAGCTTCCACGTGTCAAAATTTTCCTTTCCCAAAGGTTCAATTCTTGCGGTTATGTTATTCATCCCGTTGAAAGATTTATGGTTGAAGTGATTTATAAAATAGCTATAAAATGTACGCTGATTCCTTCTGAGGTCACAAAACCTGGGCCCATAACCTATTGTTCTTGTTCTTTGTCTCTGATGGTTTGCGATGAAAAGAAAAAAGGTTAAAGTCAATATGCTTAGCTTCTTTATTGTCTAAACACCAGAAGAAGAAGGAAGGAAGGAAGTTACATTTTGAGTTGAACTCGTTAAGTTCGAGAATTTAGTTTCGGTAAGTTATGTAGATGGTGCAGGTATCGAATTAGAGAAAAGCTGTGGCTATGTCCAATACATATTTTAAAGAGGTCCTGACATTCCTTTGACACTTTGACACTCTCCAACAATATAATGATATTGCACAGAGGTATCTGTCGATAGTACAACACCACGTACACTGTTTCCGTAAACAAGTTTATATTTTATTGAATCGTTCCTGGCAATACTTACGTACGAGTATGGCGGGGCGGTTACAATTTAACGCGTCAGATATTTAAAATTCAACGCGCACAAAACCATTCAAGTGGCACAGACTTGTTGAAGGTGCAACAATCAGGTTTGGGATCTGTAAACTTCTTGAACCATTGAAACGCAAGCGAAGCGAGTAAACGGGAATCAACAAGACAAAATGAAATGTCCACGAGTAGAGAAGCGTTTAAAAGTCTTTCGGTGAAGAGAAATCAAAACGATTTCAAGGAACAGCTTTGCGTGGTTTTTTGATTGATTGATGTGACACAACAACGACGCGCAGTAATGATCATCAAAACATACATATATGTATGCATTTGTTATCTGCACTTGTATGACCACATCTACGAGTACAAGTATGTGCAGTAATTGCCACATGCATTCATTGTCGCACGCGTTTAATTAAACGCATCGTGCCCCAACTGTCGTCACTCGGAATTGAGATTCGTATTCGACGAGTTGAATGTGCTTGGCGTGCAAATGCTCACTCGCAGATCAAGAATGCAATTCATTTTTTTCTTGCATCTTGTTTCTTTGATCTGATCTCTATGACTTGTGTTTGTTTTTCATCTCCCAATGATGCCTTGCTGCGGTCGGTGATTGGGTCCATTGGTGCAGCGAACGCATGCACAACATAGACATACGAGGTTATGCTGGGCTTATGCATACAAACGTTGTCACTGTCTGTATATCTCTTGTGACTTGCAATCAATTAATTCTTTCTGCAGATTCAGGTCAATTCGTTAATTGAATACAATTCATGAACGGAGAAAACTCCGTTCAGTTCATCGCCAGAGAACTCGGCGGTTTGCTGTTTAAGAAAGTTCAGTTTAAACGCACACTACTCCAGAATGTGAACTTTGAATAAATAAATTATAAACAAAGAATTGAGTATGTAGGAGGAGTTGATCCCATTTTTGGGGAGAATCTCGGTTCGTTTACTACCCGTTTGTGATGTCAACTCAATTGTGCTTCAGAACATTCGTCGTCGTGGGTGCCAACGAGCAGCCATCTACTCTACCATGTATATTAGGTCAAGTGGTACAACACTCCAGAACCTCGTGCGATGGGTATTGTTGCTGTCATCATTCGTTCGCTGAAAGAAAGCGGTAGTAAAACTCATTCCTTTAGGATATGAAATCTATACGGACATGGGCAGACAGACTCGTTATTTTCACTTTTTTTTTTCTTTACTTCTGAATTCACTGTCGAGCGCGTCAAGTACCATATGTATGTTTGTAAGGGGGAGATTGAGTACTGCAACGGGCAGTAGCTGGTCGTAAGTGATAGTTCGTGATGCGGTTTTAAGTGAATTGTTAAGTTGAACTTATTTACTAATTATAGAAATGGCGCTTCACAGCAATTGCTGCAAGTCAGTGTTGTGGAATGAGTAAGTGACAACTAATTGCTCTAATGCGACACGGTTAGTGAGTGACCTGTTTGAATAAAATTTTCTTCTTGGATAATAGGATAATAGATTCAATATCCTGAAAGAATTAAATACAAACAATCTTAAAGCTACGTTACCTTATATTACCCTCGGAAGCAGTCAAATTTGTAGTGTATACTAGGAGCACTTTTTTAAACATCTTCTTCTTCTTCGTAATGGGCGCTACAGTTCGGGGTGAACCTGGGCCTCAACCAACATGCCCCTCCAACTAGCACGATCTTTTGCTAGCCTTTTACATTGCCGCACACCCAGTTGGCTGAGATCCCCTTCCACCTGTGTGCGCCATTCTCTGCTTCTTCGTCCCTTGGGGTTGGATTCAAAGACTTTCCGGGCTGGAGCTGTGGTGTCCATTCGCTCTACATGGCCCAGCCATCTTAGGCGTTGAATCAGTAGACGCCTGACTAGACTCATGCCGCTGTACAGCCCGTAAAGTTCGTGGTTGAATCTTTTCCTCCATCCCCCGTGTGCGTTTATAGGCCCGAAAATCACTCGCAATATCTTTCTTTCGAACCGAACAAGGACCTCCTCATCCGCTTTTGATAGTGTCCATGCTTCTGCGCCGTACAATAGGACCGGGATGATAAGGGTCTTATATGGAGTCAACTTTATTACTCAGTTGCCAGAGATCGAAGCTGGCATTTGCCATGTTAAACGCGATCAACTTCTTTGCTCTGTTTGCTCGCTCCCTCCCCCCTCTTCTTTGGTGGCGTTACAGCCCATGAAGGGCCAGAGCCAAGCTTCTCTCAATTACCCATGTTGTGTGCGATTTATTTTTCACACAGGTGAAAGGGACCTACCTACCGTTTAATGCCGATTCCGAACGGCGTGAATCGAGAAGCTTTTTCATGGCAAGTATACTACGGGCGGTTTTGCCAGTACCCCGCCGAGGAGGGACGCCGCGAAATAAACATTCGATGGCGTTGGTGTTATCGGGATCCGAACTCGCTCATCGTGCGTCAGAGTCCAACACACTAACCACTGCGCCACGGCGTGCTCTTGACCAATTTACCAATTTACTCGGAGCTAATAGAGACACAACGCAATCAAGATGAAGTAGAAGTTTCTAAGGTGTACCTTTTTGCATTTTTTTATGGTTTTTATTAAAACTGTAGGTGAAAGGGGCACCTCAAACACAACATGGGTGATTGAGAGAAGCTTGGCTCTGGTCCTTCATGGGCTGTAACGCCATCAAAGAAGAAGAAATTGGTCAACCCATTAAAATTCCCCATGCAGGTATGATTTGCTTTGCTATCCACCTGAACCAGATGTTTTTAATTTTTGTTTTTGGCTGAACTGAACGACGTTGATGCATTGCATTTTCTATTTATTTTCCTCGCAGTAGAAAAATGCTCAAATATAACCATATACTACTTAAGCATTAATTTCTTGCACAAATCAGGACACTACTGACACATGCCTATAGATCCGTGCAACGCTAGTAATCTGGCTTTCAAAATGCATGAGCGGAAGTAACAAACTAATAACCACTCCCACCCTTCATTCAACTACTGACACAATTACCATGTAAAATACAGGTACAAGTCAATGAGAGCCAATTGCATGTCTAATTCTAGGCAAGTGGATTTGCGAAGAAAACGTTTACCTCGCATCGAACAAACGAGCCTTGGACTAAAATTATATTTTGCATCAGTTCGCTCGCAATCGATGTTCACTTACATGTATAATGCAGACGGTGTGCTTTACTGTCCCAGTTTACGGGGGCAATTTCTGTAAAGAAAGACTTTAATTATAAAATATTGAAGGGAAAACCATCCAAATAGGCGGGACGCGGCAACGTGCGACGATTATGTTGGAATCTTCATATATGTACTATACGGACGAGGTTTATTAAAATTCTATATGCGTGGTATATCCGATAAAACTATAAACTGAGAGCTGGTCAAAACACTAGAGTTTTCCCGGGTATCTTGTATCTATGTTTATACATAAATGAGCAGTGATTTCACAATCGAACTGATTACACGCAAATATGCATTCTCAAATGCATCGAAACCCGCAACCATCCATTAAATGCACCGTTGCACAATCTAATTCTAGTAATTCAGAGTTGACAAAAATGCCACTCGCGGTGGGAATTCGAGTGATAATTGCGCGGGTATCGCACTCCGCTCCCAGGCCGTTTCGGTTGCGTGTCACTTTGTAAACAGAATCGTCAAATTATCGGGTAAGACACTTTACTCTTCATTCCGGTCGAGAGTTACGTGGTCATATTTAATCATACACACACGCCTCCGAGTCTAAACTACACGCTAGTACGCAATCGCATCTCTATACACAAAAGTATCTTTGCGGGGATTCAAGTAAATGTTTTCGTTTCCATTTCAGAATCATACAGAAGAAACAATTTTGAAAAATTATAAATTTCTTTATGAATAGATTAAAGCTTATTAATGCCATTTCGAATTGATACCAGGTAGCGAGTGGATGGATTGAACATACCATATAATCGGCAATCGCTTCCGATTGTTTACTTTTTTTTTTTTTTTGCGGGGACAGAGGGGAAAACCGATCGAACGACAAAGACGATGGTCGTAGCGAAGACGCCAAGTCAACCGCGCGAATGCCATAAAGAGTCAAGACTACTGCGTAGGGACATGATATCAACAGGAAGAGATTTATTTTATTAATAGTTGATTATCATAATAATTTGCTACATTTACATATGTATAGGTAAGTACCTGCATATGATTTCGATGTTTTGTTTTATTTGTATGCTCTCGTTGAAACGGCGCTTTGCTTTGGTACCTACATGCTTCTTTTGACGAATAGTGCCAATGGTTTTTCGGGAAAACTCGTTATGCATATGAGAGACCGTTATGATAGGCTAAAGGCAGGGAATATTAGATAATGAAGACAATGTATGTAGAAACCTGGAATCAAATATGTAGATCGAGCAACATGCTGTTCAAATGAGGTAAGCTACAGGCAAAGTGGGTCATCCTTGTTTACAGATCGGAAATTGATATCATCGAATAGTAGACGAATTTGATGTCCACAAATTTGGGAGTCGAATCTGAAATAATTCGAGTGATGGACAAACTGTTTTTTTGGAGGAAATAGAGTGGTAAGACTTTTGATTTTGTTGCACGTTCACTGGACAGCGTCCGTCTAAATATAATCTGATACTCTTGAAAATGCGTTTTAAATATTCATTTTATTCTGTTTTTAGTATATGTTGTTATAGCGGCAACAGAAATACATCATCTGTGAAAATTTCAACTGTCTAACTATCACGGTTCATGAGATTCAGCCTAGTGACAGACGGACGGACTGACAGCGAAGTCTTAGTAATAGGGTCCCGTTTTACCTTTGGGTACGGAACCCTAAAAAACGAAATTACTTTTCACAAAATAGTCCTTTATATGTATACTGTTAAAAACTGCGTTGTCGAATGTACAAATTGGCTCTATTCTATCTTAGAACTTAAGTAGCAACCTTCGTATTATGAAGCAGATTATTCTTATCACTAAAGCGATGTCATCAGAGAGCTATTCAAATTATCCAGCATTAAAATTTTTCTTGATTTTTAATATTTTTCGAGGTCTGGATTGTACCTATTCTATAACAACTTTGCTGACTGTATGAACGCTATGGATTTTCAAGGTGTCAGTGAACTTTACAAAATCTTAATCTGCCTTTCTGTGTTGTTTTTTCTTAATTTCCATGTGAGGAGTGATTAACCCAAGGTGATAAGTCGTCAGGTCCGAAAATTGTTTAATTACTAATTTTCTCATTCATCTTGACGTTCGCCTCAGTACTATGACTCGCATCTGCTATAAATGCTCACCATCTGTGACTTGGACCAACTCCCCATAACCGAGAAAACAGCATCGAACGATTTTGCGACATTCACAAAATTACGACATGCCTCCAACAAATCTTAAAATATTTATTTCAAGTGATAACCGCATTTTCTAGCGACCTCTCCTATGCTGTACACATGTACATATATATGCTTATTTAAATACACACTGATTCATTTGAATGAATCCGTGTGTAATTCACTTGAATTCGACCAAACGAAAACACTTTATCACTAAAGATTATAAATCAAACCAAACCTGACAGTTTGCTTTTAAAAGGACTGCAAGAGCCATGCAAGAAACTATGAGCTGCTCTCTCAAGTATTCGCGCGCCATAGCCCCTAGTTCGAAATAAATAATTGAAGCGTGATTTATTACGTCAAATTGAGTATAGTAAACACTTTCTATTCTATTTCCAATTTATTGTCGTTATCAATAGTTTCATCAGCCTAGTTTACCCAATTAAATTAAATTGTTTTTTGTTTTTAATAGAGTAAAGCGTGCGTAGATGTCGGTTGAGCTTTCACGATTGATTTCAGTGAGCGTTTTTGAAACACAAATGCACTTATTATGTGCGTTGTAAGACAACTTGATATTACAAATTCTATACAATATTTACAAATTCATTTCCTCACACTACATTAAAAAGTTCCGAATTAGCATTAGATAACATTTACGATATTGTGCACATTTCCGCCTACGAATTTCATTTTATTTTTAGGAGTATAATTAATGAAACAATTAATCGTTTAAATAAATCATTTCAATGCTTAAAAAGTTATTGACGAAAACATCCATAAATTATTGGGAGGGCACAGACTTCGTAAGCATTTACGTATGTCACAACAAGCTTGATAGAATTGGGTCGGTCGAGGGACCACATGGTCGGTGACTTATTTTAAGGGACACCGTGTAGTCGCGACAATAAATCTTTAGAAATTGCTATTTATCGCATTTTTTATTTTTTCTTCTTTTAGTTGTTTTTAGTACAAAAATACGTATCAAATCTTGAGGCCGTCCTGTCTAGGGAAACAGCAAGTAAATCATTGCAGATAATTTTAGAAGTAGCATATGCCGACGGCTGCTTCTTATTCTTAATGGGCGCTACAGTTCGGGGTGAACCTCGGCCTCAACCAACATGCCCCTCCAACTAGCATGATCTCTTGCTAGCCTCTTCCGAGTTGGCTGAGGTTCCCTTCCACCTGTGTGCGCCATTCTCTGCTTCTTCGTCCCTTGGGGTTGGATTCAAAGACTTTCCGGGCTGGAGCTGTGGTGTCCATTCGCTCTACATGGCCCAGCCATCATAGGCGTTGAATCCGTAGATGCCTGACTAAACTCATGCCGCTGTACAGCCCGGAAAGTTCGTGGTTGAATCTTTTCCTCCATCCTCCGTCTGCGTTTATAGGTCCGAAAATCACTCGCAAAATCTTTTTTTCGAACCGAACAAGGGCCTTCTCCGGACTCCGCTTTTGATAGAGTCCATGCTTCTGTGCCGTACAACAGGACCGGGTTGATAAGGGTCTTATATAGAGTCAACTTTGTCGTTCGGGAGAGGGCTCTATTACTCAGTTGCCCCCTGAGCCCAAAGAAACAGCGATTGGCAAGAGTGATTCTGCGTTTGATTTTGGAACTGATGTCGTTGTTCCAGGTCACTGTGGAGCCAAGGTAGACGAAGTCCTTAACTACCTCGAACTTATATCTACCAATACAAACGTTCTGGACAAGACGTCGGTGGTGAGCGTCCTTTTTTGATGACAGCATATATTAAATTTGCCCTCGTTTATCGCCAGACCAACTTTCGCTGCCTCGAACTCAATACTCGCAAACGCCTCATTGACATCTCGCTGTGATCTACCTATTATGGCAATATCATCGGCGTATGCAAGAAGTTGCGAGGATTTGAAATAGATTGTGCCTCTTGCATTGGTCAGTGATTTTTGCACAATCATTTCTAATACGATGTTGAAGAAATCACACGACAGCGCATCGTCCTGCCTAAATCCTGTTTTGACATCAAAACTATCGGATTCGGATGGAGCAGCGAGCTTTCTCCAAAGTCGTCCTGCATAGTCTGATGAGTTGAGCAGGTGTGGCAAAGGTAGACATAGCGTTCTATAGCTCGTCTCTAATTACGCTGTCGTATGCGGCTTTGAAGTCGACAAATAGGTGGTGAGCGTCGACTTGAAATTCATTGGTTTTTTCCGGGATCTGCCGTAGTGTGAAGATTTGGTCGATGGTGGACTTCCCTTATTTATTTACAAAAAGCTTCAGGCGTTCACACAAAACGGCAGAGAAGATTTTGTAGGCGATGTTAAGGAGACTTATTCCTCTATAGTTGGCGCAATCAGAGGGGTCTCCTTTCTGGTGGATCGGGCATACGATGCTGAGACTCCATTCCTCGGGCATGCTTTCCTCTGACCATATCTTACATATGAGCTGGTGCATGCTCATTCAAGTCGACGCTCACCACCTATTTGTCGACTTCAAAGCCGCATACGACAGCGTAATTAGAGACGAGCTATCCAACGCCATGTCTACCTTCGACATCAGACAACTCGTCAGACAATGAAGGATGACTTTGGAGAGTGCTCGGTGCTCCATCCAAATCGGTGAAGACCTGACCGACCGTTTTGATGTCAAAAAGGGCGATGCGGTGTCGTGTGATTTCTTCAACATCGTATTAGAAAAATCTCTGGCCAGCATAAGCGGCACAATTTATTTCAAATCCTCACAACTCCTCGCATACGCGGATCGCGGATGACATTAACATAATCGAAAGAACACAGCGAGATATCAATGAGGCGTTTACGAGAAATGAGACGGAGGTGGCGAAAATTGGTTTGGCAGTAAATGAAGACAAAACTAAATACATATATGCTGTCATCAAACAAGGACGCTCACCACCGACCTCTTGGCCAGAACGTTTGTATGTGCAGATATAAGTTTGAGGTAGTTAAAAACTTCGTCTACCTTAGCTCCGCAATGTTCTGAAACAACAGTTCCAAAATCAAACGTAGAATCACTCTTACCAATCGCTGTTTCTTTGGCCTCAGAAGACAATTGTTTAATAGAGCCCTCTCCCGAACAACAAAGTTGACTCTATACAAAATCCTTATTATCGCATTGCTGCTGAACAACGCAGAAGCACGGAAACTATCTAAAGTGGATGAGGAGGTGCTTGGTTGGTTCGAGAGAAAGATTTTGCGTGTGATTTTCGGTCCTATAAACCCAGACGGTGGATGGAGGAAAAGATTCAACCATGAGCTTTATGGACAGGCATCTACGGATTCAACCCTTAAGATGGTTAGGCCATGTAGAGCGAATGGACACCACAGCTCCAGCTCGGAGGGTCTTCAAATCCAACCCTGAGGGACGGAGAAACAGAGGACGGCCGCACCTAAGATGGCGCACACAGGTGGAAGGGGACCTCACCCAACTGGGTGTGCGGCAATGGAAAAGGCTGGCAAAAGATAGTGTTAGCTGGAGGGACATGTTGGTTAAGGCCCAGGTTCACAACGAGCTGTAGCGCCCGTTAAGAAGAAGAAGATAATTTTACTTGGCAGGAATTTGCCTCTGGGGATACACCTTTTGCATTTTACTGCATGATTAAAAAAAAACCGGCCAAGTGCGAGTCGGACTCGCCCACAAAGGGTTCCGTACCATCTGTATATATAAATGAGAAAGAGACTACATATGTATGTTACCTCATCAGTCATCACATTAAATCACATTTTTTGTATGATGACAGATCTTGGTTGCAGGCAGGTTATAGACATATGTATTACTTTGATAATCAAAAATCTTCATGATGAGATATAGTTGATCATCAAAGTGTCCATTGAATTCAAATCAATCATCTTACTTGACAGCAAGGATGTGAAAAGGTGAATAACAATAATGGGAAATATGGGAAAAAGGTTTGCAGCTAGGATTAATACATCAAATACACAAAAGAGATCAAAGCTGGGAAGTTTGCTACTGGTTGTGGGATATTGTCGACTAACCTTAATTCAGTATGTGACCAAGGGGATTTTTTGGATGGATTTTTTGGAAGCCCCCTTAAATATTCATTTTGTTCTGTTTTTAGTATTTGTCGTGGTAGCGGCAACAGAAATCCATCATCTGTGAAAATTTCAACTGTCTCACCATCACGGTTCATGAGATACAGCCTGGTGACAGACGGACCGACGGACGGACAGCGAATTCTTAGTAATAGGGTTCCGTTTTAGCTTTGGATACGGAACCCTAAAAACAATAAAATTGGAAAAGTGTTCAAAGCCACGTTCTAAGTGGCGGGTGTCTCGCCAAACATCATACGTGTAATGTTGTCTCAAATGTTGCAATTGGCGTTGGCTTACCGCGTAGACGAGTGAATTTACTTGTTCCCATAAAAAATAGTATAAAGGCGTCAAATCGCACGATCTAGCCAGCCAGTACGTCGACTATGATTGCAAAATAGTCGAAATGCGCGAAATCATTTTTTTTTCAGAACACGACGTCTGTACTAATACTATAAAGCTGAAGTGTTTGTTTGTTTGTTTGAACGCGCTAATCTCGGGGGGTTGGGCCGTTCGGAATCGGCATTAAACTGTAGGTCCCTTTCACCTATGTTTTTTTTTTTTTTTTTTTTTCTTAATAATTTGCGCGCACTCAATTATTATGTCGGCGACACAGTGCGGGCAGAAGGTAGAGAGGAAGAGGAATAGAGGCGATGCCGATGGACATTGATCTTAAATGCTTGCATGTTGCATTGAGGGGGGAAAACCGAATCCGGCAGGGAGTTCCAGATTCGTATGGTTCGGTTAATGAAAGATTCTCTATATTTGACAGTACGCCCGAAAGCGGGCTTCAGAGTATATTGGTGAGCATTCCTAGAGAGACGTGTATTGCGTGAGAAATGTTGAAGGGGCGGAATGCAACTGGCTATTTCATCAGAGCATTTTTGGTGGTAGTAACGATAAAACAGGGAGAGGCAGGTAACATTCCTGCGGTGTTCCAGCGAGACTAATGTTTTGGTAATGCTGGAGTCACCTATCAGTTTTATGGCTCGTTTTTGTATTCTGTCTAGTAGGTGCAGTGAGGTCTTGGAAGCACCGGACCAGACATGAGCGTTAAACTCTAATTTGGGGCGAATGAACGCCTTATAGATTGTAGCCAGATCTAAGGGTGAGAAATATTTCTTGCATCTGTATAAGAAGCCTAGGCATTTCGCAGCATTCTTGGCGACACTGAATATATGGTCGCTCCAATTAAGATTGTGAGCAACACTCATACCCAGGATGGAAAGCTTTTCAGTTTCTGAGATGCAAGTGCCATTCATGGATAATGGCTGCGGGTTAGTTATACGCTTTAACGACAAGAGACAGCATTGTGTTTTGGAAGCATCAAATTCCACTCTATTGTTTTTACCCCATTGGATGATGCTGTCGATATCGGAATTTAATGAGCTTAACATACGCTGCCGCTCATTATCTACAACCGAAGTGCAGGGTCGTAAACTGGTGAACGAATATGAGAAGCTGAGGGTACTGTCGTCAGCGAAGGAGTGAATTGGATTAGAAGTAACAGACAAGAGATCATTTATAAAAATAAGAAAGAGTGTCGGAGACAAAACGGAGCCCTGGGGAACACCGGCATTTACAAAGTGAGTATCAGACTTGAATCCGTCCAAAACAACTTGAATTGAACTATTCGAAAGGAAGCTTCTAATCCATTGAAAGAGGGACTCATCGATCCCAAAAGCACGCATTTTCGACAAAAGGGCTTCATGCCAAACCCTGTCAAATGCTTTCGAAATATCCAGTGCAACAATTTTGCTTTCACCTGCTTGGTGAAGCGAGTGATTCCACTTTTCAGCGAGATATGCCATCATATCACCAGTGGATCTGTTGCTGCGGATTCAAGATATTTCATAAGCTGACGGTTAATCAGCGTTTCCATGACCTTGGAAAGAAGGGACGTTAGTGCAATGGGTCGGTAGTTGGAGGGAGAAGATGATTCGCCTTTTTTGGGTATAGGCTGGACAAATGCTGTTTTCCACCTACTCGGAAAGAGCCCAGAGGTGTAGGAAAGGTGAAAAAGCTTACGCAGTGGTTTTGCCAACGTAGAAGAACACCTCTTCAGAACTATTGGGGCAATACCATCTGGACCAGCGGATTTGTGTATGTCGAGGTCGTTAAGAACCTTTGCGACTGTTCGAGTGCGGAAGTGGATTAGTCCCATGGTGGAATTGACGCACTCTAGTACAGGCGGAGACAAAGTACAAGCTGGCAGCTGAGAACTGGTTGCGAAATGGGCAGCAAGTAGGTTAGCTTTGTCTAAGGGGGTGACAGCTGGAATGTCATTGTGGATGAGCGTCGGTATAGACGACTTAGTTGAGTTTTTTACGTTTTTTACAAACGACCAGAAACTTTTCCTACCTTTGGGACATTGAAGGATTTTACGCCTTAATTTTTGGTCGGATTGGAATTTAGTCGGTCGAATGTGGGTGTTGCAGTCATTTCTGGCTCGTATGTACTTTTTTCGGTTTTCCTCAGAACTGTTTGCCTTGTAGGCCCGAAAACTTAGCTCCCGAGCCTAATAGCCTCTTTGCAGCTCGAGTCAAACCACGTATTATCCTTAGGCCTGGTGCTTTTAATCATGCTGGGAATAAAATTTACCATGCCGATTCGGATAATGTTTACTATAATATCAGTTGCAGCGTCCACGTCGTTGTCGAGGAAGCACAACGACCAGTTAAAGATCCGAAAGAAGTTGTTAAGGCCGCACCAGTTGGCTTTCTCGTATAGCCATAGTGTTCTCTTAGGAGTTTTTTCTTTAACTGGATGGTGGGAGTTCGAGAATTTTGCTGATATCATGCAGTGGTCAGACAAGCCTAGGGGTTCCAATACATCGATCGTGTATTTGTCATGTGAAAAATAAATCACACACAACATGGGTAATTGAGAGAAGCTTGGCTCTGGTCCTTCATGGGCTGTCTGTCTGTCTGTTCCGGGTAATCTCCAAAACGGTTGAACCGATTTCGATGAAACTTTTTTTGTCATGAAGAGGAGATCGGGAGTAACATACTACCTTATTTACCGCAATTGACATAAGTTGCGTATCATTTGTGAAGTCGAAACGGTATTTATGCCTACAATACCGATAATCCCATCAAATTATCCACTTCAATTTAAAAGGTTACAAATCCCTATTTCCAACTGAAAACTTAACGGAATATTCTAGGAATGTTGACGCGAACGGAGTCGCGGGTACCCGCTAGTTTAATAATAAAATTTAGAACATAGTTGGTTGATCGGCTGAGAGTCTTTGCGGATTGAAAGGGCTACAATAACTACAAAGGGGCTACAAAACAAACAGAAAAAAAATCGCCTATATGTGTTATGACACCAACATATGCCTCCATTATAATGAGCTAACTATCAGTCACGAAACCCACCGTTGCTTTCCAACTGGATCTGAGGTATTCGTATTCACAACTCATCCATAGCTCCAGATAGAGCCAACTGCCTTGAGTGCTGCGCCTAATCAATGGCGCCCAACAATACCGCACACCCGTCCATAGATAGAATCACTGTTCCAGTTTTCATTGACACCGGAAATAGAATTTACAACGGAATGACGTTCCACATGCGTTCGTCCCACATTAAGGCACATGTACCACGTTCTGTGGCTCCCTATAGCGGTGGCTTTTCAAAACCAAAGACAATGCACAAACGAACGTGTATCGCACTGTCTGAAGAGGAGAGCGTTAACACCGGCGACATAAAACACTCGTGTATACCGTAAAGAATGAAACAAGAACCAACAAAAAACAAAAAAGAAGAGATTCAACAGAATAGGAGTATCAACATGATAATGGTAGAGTGGATAACATCTTTATCATCGTCACCGTTGCACAATCGTGCTCTAGAAAATAGAGAACGATCTGCGGAGGTGGCATACTAAGCATTGGAACGGTGTGCGAACATGAGCATTGTCATTTCTATCGATTGTCGGGTTCATTTTCCCTTTTTCCTGAATCGGCTCTAATGTTCGACGATACATGTATGATGCGGAACTAGGTTGAATGATTCTTGTTTTGTTTTTTTTTTTGCATTAATATCCTCTAGTGACACATATGCACTCCTGTTACAATGTATTTTGATGAATTTGATTTTAGTTTCATAGCCGAGAGAGAAAGTGGGAGGATATATGAGATCGTTGCCTTAATTGTTGCGCCAGGCGTGAATTTTGATGCTTTATAGGAATAGTTTACGTCAAATTTCGTGAATGTTACAGAGAACATGTACTATAGCCTATACTATAGCCACTATAGCCTAGTGGAGCTGACTCTAAAAACAACAAGTATAATTCAAAACGAATATAGGATGCTGCATTTTATCTTTTTTCACGCGTTGTGATCACTGTTGTCATATACATTTTGACAGTTCCTATGACTGGAAGCGTTTACTTACTGACTAACTTACTTACTTACAGTCCGGTGTGAACCTGGGCCTCAACCAACAAACTTCTCCAGCTGCCACGGTCTTTTGCTAGTTGTTTTCAGCGACGCACTCCCAGTTGGTTAAGGTCCCTTTCCGCCTGTGTGCGCCACCTGAGAGCTGTGTTAATCATTCGCTCTACATGGACTAGTCATCTTAGTTGGATCCGTAGACGATACTAGGCCGATGTCGCTCTACAACTTGTATAGTTCGTTGTTGTATATTCTCCTCCACTCCTCGTTTATACAAACGGGACCATAGATTGAACGCAGAATTTTCCTCTCGAAACAACCAAGGGTCTCTTCATCCACTTTCGTTAAAGTCCAGGCTCCTGCGCCATAGAGGAGGACCGGGATGATTAAGGTTTTGTACAGCGCAACTTTGGTCTTTCGACAGAGGGCTCTACTTCTCAATTGCCTCTTGAGCCCAAAGAAGCAGCGGTTCGCAAGAGTAATTCTGCGTTTAATCTCAGCGCTTGGGTTTTTGTCGCTGGTCACTAGCAAGCCAAGGTAGACGAAGTCCTTAACCATTTCGAATTTGTAGCTGCCAATTGTGACGTTCTAGCCAAAACGTCCGTATTGTTGCGTCTTTTTTGGATGACAGCATATATTTGGTTTAATCCTCATTTACCGAAAGTCCCAGTTTTGCCGCTTTTTCGTCAATGTCATCCGCGTACGTCAGCAACTGTGCAGACTTTAAATAGACCGTGCCCCTTGTATTGGCCAGTGAATCCTGCAGCATGATGTTCAAAAAATTACACGAGAGTGCGTCACCCCGTCCGAATCCGATTTTGACATCGTAGGTCTCGGTTAGCTCCTAACTGACCTTAATGGAACAGCGAGAATTCTCCATTCTGCGTTTGATCTTAGTGCTGGCTTTGTCGTCGCTAGTCACTAGTGAGCCAAGGTAGACGAAGTCATTGGCCATTCCGAATTTGTGGCTGCCAATTGTGACGTTCTAACCAAAATGTCGATGCCGATGACACGGGATCGAATCCCGACACAGCCATGTCATCGAACGTGTTTTCACGGTGTTTCTCCTCAGCGGGGTTCTGACAAAACCCCGTGTAGTGAAATTGTCATGAAAAGCTTCTCGAAATTCGCCGTTCGGAACCGGCAATAAAACTGTAGGTACCTTTCACCTATGGGAAAATTAAATCACACACAACATGGGTGATTGAGAGAAGCTCGGCTCTGGTCCTTCATGGGCTTGGTTCAATTGGTTATTTGGTTCAATCCTTATTTACCGAAAGTTCCAGTTTAGCCGCGTCTGCTTCAATGCTTTCGAACGCATCAATGTAACCGCGTACGCAAGCAGACTTGAAATAGATCGTACCTCCTTGTGTTGGCCAGTGAGTCTCGTGTGATCTTTTCAAGCACGATGTTGAAAAAATGACATGACAGTGCGTCACCTGGTCTAAATCCTTTTTTAACGTCCCAGGTCTCGGTTAATTCGCTACCGGCCTTAATGGAGCAGCGAGAGTAGGACGTCAAAACTAGACATGGCGCTGTATAGCTCGTCTCTATGCACACTGTCATACGCAGTTTTGAAATCGACGAAAAGGTGATGGATGTCGATTTGGTATTATTGGGTCTTCTCCAAGATCTGCCGCAGTGTGAATATTTGGTCTATTGTGGATTTACCTGACCTGAAATTACCCTGATACGAACCCATCAGATTATCCACAAAGGGTTTCAGGCGTTCACACAATACGGCGGAGAAGATATTGTATGCGATGTTGAGGAGACTATTCCCCTGTAGATGGAGCAGTTATAGGGGTCTCCTTTCTTTTGGACTGGGCAAACAATGCTGAGATTCCATTCGTCGGGCATGTTTTCCTCCGACCATATTTTACAGATGAGCTGGTGCATGTGCCCTATCAGTTCATCTCCAGCCGTTGACCTAGATCGCAGACTCAACTGGAACTCCAATATGAAAAATAAACTCATGAAAGCGACTAAGGCCATGTGGGCCTGTCGACGCACCTACGGCAAAACCTGGGGACTTAAACCTAATGTAGTCCACTGGTTATACACCGCGATAGTAAGACCTATTGGCACCTACGGGTCAAAAGTTGAGCAAAAAACTACAATTGTTATGCTTCAACGCCTTCAGAGACTAGTGTGTCTCGGCATCACAGGCGCTATGCCAACGTGCCCCACGGTAGCCCAAGAAGCACTCATTGGACTCACTCCACTGCACCTTTTTATCAAAAAGGTAGCATTACGCAGTGCAATCAGAATCCTCTGCTCGGGAACAAATATTCCATGTAGACCCGTAGGCCACATGTCCATATTACAACACCTTCCCGTGCTGGATATGATAACTACGGTCTCGGACGCATTGCCGTCATCTTCATCTTTGACAAGAGATTTGAGTTAATGATCCCAAATCGCTCAGCATGGGAAAATATTGATCCCCTGCTAAATGTCAAAGGCCTTAGGTGGTACACGGATGGCTGCAAGATGGCTTCCGGCGTAGGCGCTGGCATCATTGGACCGAAACGCAAGATCTCGAAGGCCCTGTTAATAAGTCCCAGCATCTTCCAAGCAGAGCTGCATGCCATCCTAACATGCTTCAATCTAAATCTCGACACTTGCATTAGAGGAGTAACCATCAACATACTCTCTGATAGCCAAGCAGCGCTTAAAGCGCTGGGTTCGTACAGTACGAATTCAAAAACCGTCAAGGAATGCCATGACGCCCTACAAGACCTCGCCAAAAGAAACAATGTTAAACTGTGGTGGGTACCAGGACATAAATATATAGGTCCGGAACCATTCTGCGGTATTCCCGATTTCTTCTTATACAAGTGGGAAAAATTGCAACACCTGTCCTTTTGGAACAGCATTCGGGGACGACTTATACGACCCCTGAACAAACAACATATTGACATATGTACTTAAACTCAATAGGGTGGGTATCAGAAGACTAGTCAGCTACCTAATAGGACACTGCGGTCTGAGATATCATCTAAACAAAATTAGCCTCTCGTCCGAAACTGAGTGTCGGCTCTGTCTCGAGGACGAAGAGACGGCGGAACACATACTATGTGAGTGTGCGGCTCTCTGCCATCTTAGGAAACGTATCCTTCTCAGTGAAGTTATGACTCCTGAGGGGATCACCTTGGCTGGCTCCTACAAGAAACATTCTCAACTTCAGTATAGAAGTGGAGAGGCTAATCGGCTAGCAGGTAGATCTACAAAGGTCGCAGTGCCGTATTGCTAATCAGCTCTTCTTGGGATATATAGATTACTCGCAATCTATCGACATAAATAACGCTAACTCAGAGCCAGCATGTCACTTATTATTTAATAATTTCTTCTCATAATTTATACCCATATCTATACTCATTCTTATGAATATCTCCGGAAACGAAAGGGCGGACGAGCTGGCTAGGGTGGCATCAAGTGCTAACATTGCACAGATCTCAGCTGAAGCCAAAGCACCACTCAGTGCGCTCTACAGGGAAATACAGACGGAGCTATTAGTGAAAGCCAATAAGCGATGGTGTCGCTTAGATACATGCGCAACGGCGATATCGACTTAGCCCGTCTATGATGCACCGGGCACTGCATGCTATCCTACCATGCAGCTCGACTAGGCCAGCCCTACAATGACTTCTGCAGGAGCTGCAGGGACGAAGAGGAAATTGAATCCATTAGTCACCTGCTGTGCGAATGTCCGGCACTAGCCCAAAAAAGGAATATATTCCTAGGAAGATACTTCCTTTCGGTACTAGAAGAGGTAGGTAATATTGGGCTGAACAGAATACTGGGATTTTTATCCTCGTCTGGCTGGTTCAGCTCGACGGTAAATGTATGGGTATCAACGGGTTAAACAAAACAAGTGGACACAATGGACTCAACGTAGTCTACATGAGCATTGACTTTCCGTCAATAGGGCACCCATATACCTAACCTAACCATACTCATTCTTCCCATTTTTTTCTTGAATAATTAACGAGTTACTTGCGTCTTCGCAGATAGTTCCTGTACTCTTATAGGCCAAATGTGCCACTGACCCTAAATAACACAACACGCCGTTGCATACCGTCATCATTAAAATAATTGCTTCACTTCGAAAGCATGACAGTTAGTTTAATGATAGAGCAAAGTGCCTACATATTTTACGAAAGTCATTTTTCTTGCATTGGCATTTAGATCGGTTCACAGCAAGACAAAAGACAGTAAGTCGAATCTATGTATGTAAGTATGTATGTATGTGCAATTAAATGGATTCCAATGGATTATCATTATCTTGCCACGAGCTCCATTTCAAAATGTCTCACATCACGTCTCAATCATAAATCCAATAAGCAAATAGCGCAATAGTTATGATTCTATGGTGTGATGGTTAAATCATATCACAGTCGTATTAGTATTCAGGGCTAGCAATCTGTTGTCATCAGTTATCCCTGCGATTAAATGGAATACATATATTTTCATCATCCGATTTGGCAATATTCCGCATCTGGAATAATCCATTGGCAGAGACACCAACGCCCAGACTGTCAGTCATCCTATGACCATACTGAAAAGCGCGAAAACCGAAAAAAAGCCAACAATTCGCTCTCGTACAAGTACTGAAGTTCAATTCGGAAATACAAAATGACAAAAAAAAAAAATACGGTTCGTCTGGAGATATGCCAAATATCGGCAGCAAATCCATGCAAAGCACTTAGTACTCCAATACACTGAAATAAGATGCAAACTCATTGAAGACCATTCATTTTGTTTTCCACTTTTTCTTTTTGGTTTTTGGTTTTTGCCTTGTTTTTGTTTTTTTTCCTTATTCTGTTTTTTAGTCCGGACTGCTCCAATCTTGTTGTCGTCGTTATGGCACGTTTGTCCAAAATCAACTTTGAGCAATAACGTTTTTAAGTTTCACAGTGCGTTGTAGAGTTTGTTTTATTACAGTCGCCGCCGCCGCCACTCACACTGATGTTGGATTTAAATTGTCTTAATTGCACTTACCATGTCGGTCACGTTCCCTTCAGCTGGCTATTAGACGACTCAAAGTTGACATTGACTTTGTCCCCAAACCAGGTATTGGAATACGAATGCATGTCATTTGGTTACCTATACATACGTATAGACACTTGACAAAAGAATAGCACCACCTACTGCTGATTGAATACATTCGATAAAATGTCAATCGAGTTCACAACCATATCCTTCGTGTCATCTCGCGAAAAGAAAAAGCACAAAATGCTGTGCTTGACGAAGCAACATCTAACCACTGAGGCATTTAAATGTCACAAACAGTCGAAGATTGATGTTTTAAACACGACAAAGAAACCAACATCGGGCAACCAACCGCAAGTAATTTAAAAATAGTCAAACCGCACACCGTTCTATGACTAATTAGTTTAGGTGGGCGACTAATGCGAAAATGTATTCGGTTGTGGCTACCTCTATGGTGGTCGATATTGATTGAAGACGGACCAGACAGTTCAGGCGGAAATAAATGCATACCTAGTTGGCAACGACACATTAGGCATTCACAATTCGTCGATTGTAGTATGGAAACTTTTTTTCTATAATTGTTAAGATACATATGTACATACTATGTATCTGCAGTCAGAATCGGAAAACATTTTAAAATTTTCAAGGCAATCCATGACTTATGTTTGACAGGTTTTTAAAGACGAAACAAAATTTTGCAGGAGGGTCCTAAAATACAACAAGCTACTCGTACAATTATGTATTTTATTAAATTAATTGTAAACGTCAAAGTAAAGAAATGACATCAGTGTGTATTCCTGTTGTCTGGGCAAGGATAAAGTTAAATCTAAATTGCTAATGACGCACATTTGGATCTAATAGAGCGCAAACCGGTGCACTAGTGTACGCGTTGGCGGATGAACTTTGTACCTTGATGTGGTGATAGGTGTTTGCTGTTGCTATTTGTTCCGACGTGAATTAGATCAAAGCAACAGCCATAACCACGCATCTTGACCTTATTCCCACGAATGCGAATGATGTTGTCATGCATTTCTGGCATTGCGAAAGGAACCGCGATAAGTGAAATGATCCGATTTAGAGATTGATTAGATGTTGAAAAAAAATAACGAGAAGGAAGACTGCAGTTTATATAATGCAGGATCTTTCATTAAGCTCTTCCTTTTTTTTAAATTTAAATAAAGCAAAGTGTGTGAGAGATATAGTCGACATTTTTTATTCGTTGGAAAGGCCCATCGATGCCATTATATACAGGTAATAACATCGTTAAAATATCCGCCGCGGCTTCTCTGGGCGGCGCGCATCCGAAATATCCAATTTTCCACAACTCTGGCGCATAGATGAATTTGACCGTTGGCATTGGTTATGTTAGCTTTGAGGGCTGTTGTGGTTCGTGTCTTACTCGCATAGACTTGCGACTTCAGCAAACTCCACAAGGAGAAGTTAACAGGGTCAACTCGCACGATCTCGGTGGCCAGTGATCATGCCTTCGAATCGCTTTTGCAGAATTTCCAATGTGGCGTGAGCTGTGTGACACGTAGCGCCGTCCTTTTGAAACCACATGTAGTTGGTGGACATATCAACCAAGTCAGGCCAAAAGAAGTTGGTATTCATCGACCCATAGCGTTCGTCGTTGACGGTAATAGCCTGGCGAACATCATTTCTCAAAGAAATATGGACCGATGACGCCGCCAGCCCAAAATCCACACCAAACAATTCTGTGGATCGCGAACGGCAGAGTTCTTGTGGGCGACGCGAAATCGACTGCCTCAGATTTTCTTGCACACTCTCACAGATAGCGGCGATGTTTTCGGCAGATCTTGCGTTTCGTCGACATACGGGTGGTGATTTATGGTTTGAGAAACCAGTAGACTTAAATTTATCTGGTCCTCTCATCAGAACAATTATGGCAACCGCACAATGGGCGAAACGCGCGGAAAGTTGCCCGAACAGAACACTAATTTTGTTAAAACAATTTTATCATTTGCACATACTGTTGAACACTATGTCCGTCCATGGTGAGTTGGCAAAACAGCCTGAATAAATTATAGCTAATTTGACAGATGTAGCTTCAACAATATTGCCGCTATCAACTGTCAAAGTTCGGAAGTCCCTATTGGAAGACCCATTATATACTTTGTGTTACTTAAAAGAATTTACGAAATTGAAAGATTGTTCAAGTGAAGTCCAGAAAAACAAATGCAGACTTGATAAAGACTCTACGCTTGTTTTCTTCTTCTTTTGGTGGCATTACAGCCTAGGAAGGACCAGAGCCAAGCTTCCTTTCAATCACCCATGTTGTGTGTGATTTATTTTTCACACAGGTTAAAGGGACCTACAGTTTAATGCCGATACCGAACCGCGTGAGTCGAGAACTTTTTTTTTAGTTATACTACGAGAGGTTTTGCCAGATTCCCGCCGAGGAGGGCCGCCGCGAAATAAACATTCGATGGCGTTGGTGTTATCGGGATCCAAACTCGCTCTCTATTTTCTTCTATGTGTATATTATTTCGTTAGTTGAATGATTGCAATTTATCGTTATCCATTCATATTTGATGGAAGATATCATTAAAGTTGTTTAATACTTACTTTACTTACTTACTTAGATGGCGCTACAGTTCGGGATGAACCAGGACCTCAACCAACAAGCCTCTCCAGCCGGCACGATCTTTCGCCAGCCTCTTACAGTGCCGCACGCCCAGTTGGTTGAGGTCCCTTTCCACCTGTGCGCACCACCTTAGATGCGGTCGTCCCTCGGGGTTGGTGTCGAAGATTCTTCGGGCCGGAGCGGTGATGTCAATTCGCTCTACATGGCCCAAGCCATCTTAGACTTTGGATCCGAAGACGTCTAACTAAGCCGATGTCGCTGTACAGCTCTACAGTTCTTGGTTGAATCTTCTCCTCCACGGGATGATTAAGATTTTGTAGAATGGTACCTTAGTTTTTCAAGAGACGGCTCTACTACTCAGTTGCCTCTTGAGCTCAAAGAAGCAGCGGTTGGCAAGAGTTATTCTGCGTTTTATCTCAGCACTGGTGTCATTGCTGCTTGTCACTATCGAGCCAAGGTAGACGAAGTCCTTTACTACTTCAAAAATATAGCTGCCGAAGGTGACGTTCTGACCAAGACGTCGGTGTTGCTCGTCTTTTATTGATGATAGCATATATTTGGTCCTATCCCCGCAGCCACTTCTGCTTCAATGCTTACGAAAGCCTCATTGAGGTCTCGCAATAACGTCAATGTCATCTGTGTACGCAAGCAATTGTGGAGACTTGAAGTAGATCGTACCTCTTGTATTGGCCGCAGAGTCCCGCACGATCCTTTCAAGATTGATGTTAAAGAAATCATATGACAGTGCGTCACCCTGTCTAAAACCTTTTTTAACATCAAAGGGATCGGTTAGTTCACCTCCGACCTTAATGGAGCAGCGAGAATTCTCCATAATCATCCTGCACAGTCTGACGAGTTTGGCAGGAATGTTAAAACATGACATGGCTCTGTATAGCTGGTCTCTATAAACGCTGTCATATGCGGCTTTAAAGTCGGCAGAAAGATGGTGCGTGTCGACCTGGTCTTCTCCAAAATCTGCCATAGTGTAAATATTTGCTCTATCGCGGATTTTTCTGAACCTATCAGATTGTCCACGAACGGTGTCCGGCGCTTACACAGTACGACAGAGAGGAACTTGTACGCAGTGTTCTGCAGACTTATCCCTCTGTAATAGGCGCAGTCATAGGGGTCTCCTTTCTTATGGACCGGGCAAACGATGCTAAGATTCCATTCATCGGACATGCATTCTTCCGACCATATCTTGCAGATAAGTTGATGCAAGTTTCTGACCAGCTCATCACCAGCTGCTTTAAACAGTTCTGCGGCGAGAACTTAAGTTTCGATATCGCTATCTTAATATCGTCTAGGTCGGGTGGACGGGATTCTCTTCGTCTTCGTCCATTGTGAATGGTTCGTTCTGCCTGACGGCGGAATTTTGACAATCATCGCCGTTATATAGTCTGCAGAAGTGGTCCTTCCACAATCTCAGCATCGACTGTGACTCCACTACTAGTTGTCCGTGCTCATCCCTGCAGGCCTGGCTTTATGGCCTTGGCATGTTCGTTTTACTTTTTAGTAAAATTTTCGAACGTCGTTCCTGCAGTAACGTCTCCATTTCCTCGATCTCGCGCTTCTCGTGCTCCTTCTTTTTTCTTCTCAGAAGCGCATTCTCCTCTCTCCTTTTCTGTTCATAGAGCTCGCGAGCAGCTCTGAACCGTCGATGCAATGTGGCCATGTATGCATTCTGTTTCTCTGCATGGGCCTGTCTGCACTCATCATCAAACCAGGGATTTCTCGACGGTGGTGGCTCGAAACCGAGTACATCTGAGGCGGCCTCTCTAATCGCATTCTGACAACGACTCCATTGCTGTTCTATGGTTTCTGCAGATTGCATCGGGACTTGATAGAGCTTGAGGGAGACTTGATCGCCGAAGGTCCTGGCGGTCTCTTGCGATTGCAGCTTTCCGACGTTAAATTTTGGTGCTCTTACCCGACTCCGTTGATTCCGAGAAATTCGCATCCGTACCTTGGCTGCAACAAGGTAATGATCCGAGTCGATGTTGGCTCCTAGAAAAGTTCGGACATCTAGGATGCTGGAGGGGTGTCTGCTGTCAATCGCAATGTGATCAATTTGATTGAATGTCGATTGATCGAAAGACCGCCTGGTCCCCTTATGGATGTTGAGCCGTGGGAATCGTGTACTTGTTACTACGAGCCTTAGTCTATGTGTAGGCTATGCTTTTCTATAACTCATTCAAAGATAGCTTCCTTGCCCAGCTTCGCATTGAAATCTCCTAGAATGATTTTGGTGTCATAGCTGGGACATTGGGCATATGTTCTGCCTAGGAGATCATAGAAGTCGTTTTTATCTCGGTCATCTTTCTCCTCTGTGGGGGCTTGAACACATATTAAAGTTATATTGCCGAGATTGGTCTTGAGGCGTTCGCTTACATATTGGAAGCTTAAGACTTTTTTCCTGAGTCTGCCTTGAATAACGAATCCGCATCCGAATAAGCGTTGTTTTTTTTTCTGTAGCAGTTTTCGTAGTATAACTATATCACAGTTTTTCATCCGCTTTTTGCCTGGCCCATCCCATTGGCGGGTTAATGTCTGCCTTATAGCAGTCCAAAGAGTTGACCAGTTTTCCGGCTGCGCCTGTTGAGGGACCTAATGTTCCAGGTGCAGATCCGGTACTCGTTTCCTTTTGGACGTTTGCGGGGGTCTTCAACATGTAAACCGTCCGTATCCGAGGCTGTTGGTTGTCTCTGAACAGATATTTGTTTTACGCGAAAGGGATGTTAACCCTAAGCGCAACCTCCAACCTGGAGGGCCAGGTTCCTCTTTCCTCAGGAACAAGGGGTCGGGTCGCTACACACATTGGTTCACTATCTGCCGGGTGCCAGTATAGCTATCCAGGGGGGCCACGCGGAGGCTGTGTGTCAACTTGGATTGAGCAGGGACAGAGATCGAAGCTGGCGTTTGCCATGTTAAACGCGATCAACTTCTTTGCTCTGTTTGCTCGCTCCCTCCCGCCTGTTGTTTAATAGCACTCAAAAAATGCTGAAAAATGTAAAACCCCGTGTTCCCGCACTTCGTGAACATATTCAACGCCAAAATTACCTACAGTCAATTCGGAGATACAGGTTTTGCGGGAAATGCACTGTTCGTATATCGGATAATGTAGCCGTACTGTACTTATCAGGTCAGCAATCCATGGAGGATCTGAGCCTGAGCTATAGTTGCCTTCCATTTTTGACGGGCACGCTGCATTCAGTTATCAAAACCAAGTTATCTTACCAAGGCCAAGCGATTACTTGGTCTTTATTCCGGAGGTTAGGTCTCCCTCTTCTTTTCGAACTAGGAGACTCGGAGTCGAAGACCCTCTTAGCTGGAGCGTTGGTGTTCATGCGCTCGATGTTGCCGAGCCAATGTAGTCGACAGATCTTTGCCTTCCGGACTACATAGTACATACATATGTCAACATCTTCGTACAGCTCGTAGAGTTCGCGGTTATGTCTTCTCCTCCATTCACCTTCCTCATATCCGGTGCAACACTTTTCTTTTGAAATAACCTAAAATCAGCTCCGCCGTCCTGCTTATCGTACAGCTTTTAGCTACGTACAGCAAGACTGGCAGTATAAGCGTTTTGTAAAGCATAACTTTGCTTCTTCGAGTGAGAAGATTTGGCCCAAGTGGTTTGGACAAGCCGAAGTAGCAGCGGTTTCCAGGGTCGATTCAATGCTGGATCTTCACTGTGGTGTCGTTTGTGGAGTTTACGTTTGCCCCGAGATAGTCAAAATCCTTAACCACCTCGAAATTATAGCTATCAGTCATTACATTTTTTCCCAGGTAGTGAGCAACGTATGGGTTTTTGCTGGACAGCATGTACTTTGTCTTATCCTCGTTGACTCTAAAACCAAAGTGTGAATATTTGGTCTGAAGTTGATCTGTCGGGCCGGAAGCCGCACTGGTAGCTGCCGATTAGTGCGGTGCAAAAGGGCTTTAGACTTTCACACACTACGCTGGACAGGATTTTATATGTGACATTGAGGAGGGCTATACCTCTATAGTTCTTGCAAGAAGTAGGATCGCATTTTTTCGTAGATGAGGCAATTAGAGCGGAGCTTCCCAAATTCTACAGATGATCTGGTGCATGCTCCCCACTAGAACCTCGCCGCCAACCTTGAAGAGCTCTGATGGGAAGCCACTGAGCCTGCGGCCTTGTTGTTCTTCAGCTTTTGAATAGCTGTGCCGACTTCTTCGATGCTGGGTGGGAGGACTACTTCAGCGGCTGGAGTTGGGATTTCCTTAAACAGCTGCTGGAAATGCAGTGACAAGATGACAAGATTACCCTCAAATTTTCGGATAGCCTGGTTGCCTGTCTTGAAGCAAAGCTTTTTGCGCTCTTATAAAAGGTCCGTATTTTATGTCTCTAGAGCTGGGAGCCCGTGAAAATGCTTTTTTTAGTCGCAGCAGTTTTTTTCTCTTCCCTTTTTCTGGCTGAGTACTCCTCTCGCGCTGCCCTGGTTTTTCGCTGCGGCGCCTTTTGGTACGCCTCGTCGGTTGCTGCCTTTTTCTGCTCACACTCGGCATCATACCACGGGTTTCTTGTCGAGGGTGGTAGGTAGTCTAAGGTGTTGTCGGCTACTTTCTGAATGGCTGAGCACATATTGTTGACATTTTGTGCTCGACGTAGGCATACCGGAGAGCTCAGTTGCATTGCAGTTTTGATATAATAGGTACACCGATTGCTCTCTAATTTTTTTAAGTCTTAATTTATGGACAGAAATGAACGCCTTATTAAAGCCATTAGATACTAATGAACAACGAACTCACCAGAGTTGGATAACACAGAGAAAGAATCCTTCCTGTTATGTGACCTCAAGCTGCATAATACCTTCAAATGTGAAGAAAAAAAAATCCTTTGACCTAAGTCTCCTCCTCTAATCTACGCCAATTGCATTAAAAACAGAAAGCAATCTTAACGCAACACCATTCGTAATTTATTCCATAAATTTCACTCTATTACGTGGGGTTGATGAACCGTTCCATAAACTCTACCCACACACAATGTTGCCATAATTTCCTTCATTGCATTACCATTCGCGTTCAAAAACGTGGCCAAGTGTATTCACTCTAACATCAGCACTATACCATCCTTTCAGCTTACCACCTAGTCTAATGGTTTTGTGACCCGCGAACAGATAGAACAGCTTGTCGACTCTTCCTCCTTCAGTTGACGCATTCATTGCATTTAATTTGGTTGATGAATATTCAAAAGAGTTAACGCGCTATGTTCTCTCCACCCGATGTGGCAATGAATATGGCACGAGTATGTGCGAAAGCATATGACAACCACATAGGTGGCTACATATATATGTATGTATGTAGGTATGTAGGATTCTATGTGACTAAGTGTATTTAGATTCAGTGCTAAGTGACTTGTACTGTAGTCGGTCATTAAGTTGCATTTCAGGTTAAAGTGATTTAATGAAGGTTGGAAAAGACATTTCTCTAAGGTCGAAAAAGTAAGCTGCTGCATCTCGCTAACATGTCATACATATGTATCTCCTCATCTAGAAAAATAGAAATAATTCTTTATCATTTTTTATTAGTAATTTTCAGACTTTATATCCCTTATCTGTTTTTGTTTGTATTAGATAATATTATAGGTATAGCTACGCATATCTATGTACTTGAATAGAGCAGGTGACAAATTGAATGAGTTATCAGATTCACACGTGACAATTTTTTCTATCACACCCTTTATTGACATATTTCTTCTAACACTGAGAAGAACAGCGTATCTTGCATAATATCTGACATCCTTTTGCTCAGGTAAGGTGCATAGGATGTACAGTACATATATCAATGACCCTGCTGATTGCAATCTCTTCGAAATAATTATGCAACTGACCTAATTCAATCAATCTGTGACAAATTGACCCTCCTTATGGGATATTGTTCACTAGCCACATAGATTTTGCAATAATTGCTTGTCAGTTAATGGGAATCGTTAGTACATAGTTCATTAGGACTTTTTAGTTATTGGGTGCGTTAGGCATAATACATTTACGAAACATAACGGAAAATAGGGCAAGATGACTTCAATTAGTCATTGTCAATAATCTTCTCGACCATGCAGGTACGTTAAGCACTAACTTCTCAGTCTTTCATCATAATTGTATCCGTTCGTAATTTCGGAGCGACATCTGAATCAGATCGATACAGATTCAATACTCATTACCCGTGGCAAAATGTGTTAGGTGCAGCTGAGAAAATGAAAACCGATTGGATACTCTATTTGAATTTTAGATACGTAATGCAACACACATCAATATTTGAATTTGATTTATCTATTTGCAGAGATTAGGGGACCGGAAGATGTGTTTTGGTGTTTTCTTGTGTTCATACGTATACTGTATTTTATATAACATTACTGGGTGGCTTTTTCTCTGAATAGTGACTCGACTCGCAGTCGATGCTGAGGATTTGGAAAGACCACTTCTGCAGACTGTATTACGGCGATGATAGACAAGATACCGCTGTCAGGCAGAACGAGCCGTTTGTAATGGACGATGATGTAACAAAATTCAGTCCACCCGACCTATACGAACTCAAAATTGCGATATCAAGACTTAAGTCTAATAAAGCCGCGGGCGCAGACGGCCTGTCTGCTGAGCTTCTTAAGGCGGCTGGAGATGAGCTGGTAAGGTGCATGCACCATCTCAATTGCAAGGTATGGTCCGAGGAAAGCATGCCCGACGAATGGAATCTCAGTATCGTTTGCCCGGTCCATAAGAAAGGAGACCCCTACAACTGCGCCAACTATAGGGGAATAAGCCTCATGTAAGATCTTCTCTGCCGTATTGTGTGAACACCTGAAACCGTTTGTGGACAACCTGATCGGCTCTTATCAGTGTGGTTTCAGGCCTGGTTAATCCACAATAGACCAAATATTTACGCTACGGCAGATCTTGGAGAAGATTACCACCTCATCGTCGATTTTAATGCTGCATATGACAGCGTGTATAGAGATGAGCTATACAAGGCCAATTCTAGTTTTAACATCCCTGCCAAACTCGTCCGACTGTGCAGGATGACAATGGATAATTATCGCTGCTCCATTAAGGTCGGTAATGAGCAAACCGAGACCTTTGATGTTAAAAAAGAATTTAGGCAAGGAATTTAGGCATGACGCGCTGTCATGCAACTTTTTCAACATCGTGCTTGAAAAGATCGTGCAGGAGTCATTGGCCAACACAAGAGGTACGATTTATTTCAAGTCTACGAAATTGCTTGCGTATGCCGACGACATTGACATGATTGGACGGACACAGCGAGACGTTAATGAGGCCTTTGTAAGCATTGGTTAATGAGGGTAAAACCAAACATCTGCTTTCATCTAAAAGAGACGGACAACACCGACGTATTCTCCAGAACGTCACCATGGGTGGACATAACTTTGAAGGGGTCAAGGAATTCATCTACCTTGGCTCACTGATGACCAGCGACAACAACACCAGCGCTGATATAAAACGCAGAATCACTCTTGCCAACGGCTGTTTCTTTGGGCTCAAGAGGCAATTGAGAAGTAGAGCCTCCTCTCGGAAAACCAAGGTGACACTATATAAGATCTTAATCATCCCAGTCCTCCTTTACGGCGCAGAGGCCTGGACCTTAACAAAAGCGGATGAAGATGCCCTTGGTCGTTTCGAGAGGAAAATTCTACACACTATCTACGGCCCCGTTTGTTCAAACGGTGTATGGAGAAGATATAACGAAGAACTGTACGGGTTGTACAGCGACATCGGCCTGGCGACGTCTACGGATACAGCGTCTAAGGTGGCTAAGCCATGTAGAGCGCATGGAAAAGACAGGTCCGACCCGAAGAGTCTTCGAATCCACCCCGGAAGGAAGGCACGGCAGAGGACGGCCGAATCAACGGTGGCGCACGCAGGTGGAAGGGGACCTGAACCAACTGGGTGTGCGGCGCTGGAAACAGCTGGCCAAACACCGTGCCAGCTGGAGACGCTTGTTGGTTGAGGCCCAGGTTCACCACGGACTGTAGCGCCACTTAAGAAAAAGAAGAAGTGACTCGACAAATGATCGCAAGTCTTAATAAAGATTGATAAGATGAATATGAATGGTGGAAAACACTGCTTAAATCACAGTTTAGAAGCACAAAAGCAGTCCTATTTAAAGTATATTTCTGTTTCGCAACTAATGCCAATCCCCATGTTCAGGTTCGCGTGCTAACACAATTCTTTCAAACGAACGCACGTTCGAAAGGTTACGTCTCGGACTACATTTTTTGTCTTCACAGTTTTGGAATTCATCATTTCCGTTATATTGATTTGAAAATGAGTGAAATATCTGAAGAAATACGCTATGTAATGCTTTTTTACTATAAAAAAAAAAAAAAAAAAAAAACGATACAAAAACATGCCGCCAATGGGTGAGAATACTAGGAGTGAACGCCATACCCAGGAGTGCTTTGCTCGATTCCGTCCTGAAAAATTCGGTGTCACTGATGAACTTTGCTCTAGTCGGCTAATCAATGAAAAAGTCGATGAAATTTGGAGGGTGGTGTAGCTCAATGTTTTAATATAACGTAGGTTAACGCAACGAAATTTGATTGACTGAATTACCATCATTGATAGGTGTGATTGGAGGGAAATTGTCCCTGTCAATTCGGTCCTCTACTCGGCTGTTTGAAACAGACCAATATTAATGCTTCAAGTACTTGTAAACAACACAAATAATACTCCTACGTATGACAAAACCTTCTGAGTGCAATTACAATTCAAAATGCCAAGCTTTACAATAACGATGTCAGATTTTACATTTTTTTTTTTTTTTTTTACATTTTAAAAGCATTTTATTAATATTTTTCCAAATAACTTATTCTAGGTAAAACGCTTAAACCTATCTTAAATATCTTATCTATTTAACGTAGCATACTGGACCTGAACGGGCACTCTAAGCTATACAGTATATTTTTAATTTTGTCTTTCGACGTCTATTCTATTTGTTGTGGAATTCGTTTATTAGTACTAAGGCTAAGAAAAATTAGTTAAAAAAACTTAGCATATTATTAGTGAGTATAACCTTAAAACTAACTAAAACTAGTAATCCTAATCTAGCCTATCCTATTTTATCTGTATGTATATACATATATATATATATATATATATATATGTACATGCATAGACATGTATATATAAATATATATATATACATACACATATATACATAACTTACAGCTAACCTAACTAACCTAATTAACTTACTACTACCTAACCTATATTCAGCAATTGGCCTTTTATTTAATGATTTTTTATGACGCTAGGCCCAAAGGATTCAGCGACGGAGACTGTACAAGCCACCAGAAACGTTGCGTTTGTCGAGCAACGTCTGCTCGATCCCGATCTGACATTGCCATACTGAAACGGAGTCGCCCCGGCTCACGGAGTGCTACATCCCGTTCGTAAGATCAGCTCTTTTCCACAGACCTTCGGGCCACGTGGAAGATTAACGGAATCGCCGATTTGTCCTGTATCAGTTCGCGGTTGTCGTAATGTAAGAACGCTTCTGGGGGAACAAAGCCGCTAAGACGAGCTCTCTCGTGATATAACTCATTTGGGTAATAAGCCCCAGATATCAAGTTATTGGTCGAAGTCATCGCCCTTGCAACGTGACTTCGAATCAATTTGATCAAAAAGTTGTCAATCCTAATAATTTTGGCTCTATTGTATAGGACCTCGTTGGGATAGTATTTTATGTACTCGGATTCTGGTGTTCTGTGCAATGAGAGACAGGTCCTTAGACATTGTCTCTCAAACACTCGAATCCTTTCCATCAGGCTTGCACTCACATTGAACCAAACGGGACATCCATAGGCGATCATGGGCCTGATTAAAGCCATGTAACAGATTATTTTGACTTTCTTATCAAGTTGGCTGCTATGAAACAGCCATCTTAACAGAGTGAAAGCTCCCCGAGCCCTGGCCAAAGCAACATCTATATGTTTATTAAAATACAGATATTGATCCAACCAGATACCGAGGTATCTGACTACATTTTGGTTCGCCAGTGGACGCCCATCCGGACCAGTTATGGAGAATTTTCGCCAGTTTTTCCTGGTATCCCTAGAGGCCCCAGACAATGGCGTTCTAAACAAAATAGTTTCCGATTTTTGGAAGTTGATTTTCAGTTTCCAGTCATTACAAAACGTTTGAATTTTTTCGAAGTCACGTTGCAAGAGAGTAACTATGACGTCAATCGTTGGACCTGTTCTATACGCGACAAGGTCGTCTGCGTATGCTATCGAGTGACGAAGCGAAGCTATCAGACCACTGACGTAAATATTGAAAAGGATCGGCGAGTTTACCGTGCCTTGTTGTAGACCATTTTTGATATCAAATGTTTGAGAAGAAGTCACGTTGGCAATTTTTACAACGAACTTTCTTCCCATTAACATATCATAGATCATATACAGCAGTGGTTTACTTATGCCTAGCTGGTTAAGCCTGTAGTAAAGTCCCTCTAACCATACGGTGTCGAAGGCTTTTTCCAAGTCAACCAGGCAGGCACCTGTGCATTGGTTCTTGCATCTGTTCCATTGGATATCCGACACGAGTTTCGACGCTGCATGAATAGTACCATGCCCCGCCCTGAAACCGAATTGGTTATCCGGAATGATGTCTTTGTCCTCAACCCATTTTGAAAGGGCTCTGTGAATCATCTTCTCGAATACCTTGCTGATGCTCGGAAGGAGACTTATCGACCGGAGATTTGCCGGGTTGGACGAATCTTTTCCTTTCTTGGGGATGGGCTGCACCACCGCTGTTTTCCAACGCACCGGATAATATGCATTATTGAGCGCGTTGTTAAACAGGATAGTGTATGCCTCTATAGCCATCGGTGGAAGGTGTCTAAGTACAGTATTAGAGATTCCGTCGATGCCTGCGGATTTCTTCTTTCTCAGAGATTCGAAGATCGTTTGAAGCTCTACCGTCGATACAAAAGGGGGGTTAAACCCATCGTTGGCGACGACATTGTTTGCCGTGAAATCGTCCCTGAACCTGGTGAAACCATTGTTCTCGGCTCGCCAATGTTCGATGTCATTTCGGAGATCGAAGTGGTGGAGCAGAGCCCTGTTCTCCAGGTCATGTTTCGGGCGAATGTTCTCATTCACCTTATACACTTCCTGAAAGACAGCCCCCACTATTGCCAGATTTTACATATTCACGCACTTATGGTCATATGTCAAAACTTAAGTAGGTACCAAACAGTACAGCTGATGTCCGCCGCGGTTTCTTTGGGTGGCGCGCATCCGAAATGTCCAAATTTCCATGGCTCTAGCGCATAAATCAGGTTGAACTTGACCAATGGCATGCGTTATATTGGCTTTGACGGCCGCTGTGGCTTGTTGTTTACACGCATAGACCTGCGACTTCAGAAAACCCCACAAGAAAATTCTAACGGGTTAAAATCGCACAATCTCGGTGGTCAGTTCACATCACCTCCACGTGAGATGACCATGCCCTCGAATCGCTCGTGCAGAATTTCCAATGTGGCGTGAGCTATGTGGGGCGTAGCGCCGTCCTGTTAAAACCACATTTCGTTGGTGCCCATATCGTCCAACTTAGGCCAAAAGACTTTGGTAGTCATCGACCTATATTTAGCGCTTGCCATTGATTCTCAAAGAAATATGGACCCATGACACTGCAAGCTCAAATTCCACACCAAACCGTGACTTTGGGGATAGATTGGACGCTCTTGGATCTCATGTGGATTGACATCGTACCAAATTAGACAATTTTGTTTGATGACGTATCCATTCATCCAGAAATAGGCCTACATCGCTGAAGATGATTTTTTGATGAAATTAGGGTCAGTTTCGAACTGCTCCAGACCCCATTTAGCGAACACACGTCGTTATCTATGTTCACTAACTTCAGCTCCTGGCTAAGTTGAATTTTGTACGGGTGCAGGCCCAAGTCAAGATGCAAAATTCGCCTTGTTGTGGTCTGCGAAAAACCGACTTCTCGTGAGCGACGCATACTCTTACGGACACAGGTTTATCGACACTGCGAATAGTCCTCTCGGTAGGACGATGATGGCGACCGTAAAATGGGCGAAGCGCGCGTAAAATTGCCCGAACATAACACCTATCTTGATAAAACAATTTTATTATTTGCACGGGTTGTCGAACGGTATGTCCGTCCATGGTGATTTGGCAAAACAGACTAAATAAATGACAGCCAATTTGACAGACGTTCCTTCAACCGTCGAAATTCGGAAGTCCCTATTCGAAGACCCATTACTTGTACATAGTTATGGGAAGAAGCGCTTTTGGTATCAAGTGAAAGATTTTCAATGGGATTCAAGTCGACTGGTTGGGCTGGCCATTCGAAAACTTGAACGCCATTGCCCCGTTCATTACGTGACGCTTATTCAAGAGGTAGAACGTTCGATGACCCTGGCTCTTAGATCAGCCTGTCTTGTGACGATGGCATGGATTATGTTGACTCTACGACTAAAAAAAAATTTAAAATGAGCAAATCACACGATTTCGGTGGCCTTACCATACCATAAAATCGCTTTTGTTTGAACGTAGTGTAGTCAGAATCCCATGTTCACATCCATACATGCTGTCCGTTGATGGTAATGGCAATACCATGCTTCGTTTTCGAAATGGCACCATCCGTCAAGCGACAATTCACAGTAAAAAAAAAAAAAAAAAAATCCTTATATTAGTATTAGTTAAGTTAGTAGGTTAAGGGTAGGCCAAGTTTAGTTAGAATTAGTTAAAAAATGGCATGCATTGTCACTTGTTGGACCTCGCGTGGACTGGCATTATCACAATATTGCTAGTTAACGTGCCCTTCATCCAAAAATAAATTCGTCGCTCAAGATGATTTTTGCCACAAAATCTCGGTTCGCTTCCATTTGTTCCGGAACTCAATCAGTGAACACGCGGCGTTATCTATCATCGTTTGCTCCAACCTTAGGATCAATTGAATTTTGTGCAGATGTAGGCCCATATTCCAGCGCAAAGTTTGCCAATCTGACGTCTGTAAAAGGCCGAGTTGTTGTGCACGGTGCGAAATTTACTGAATCAGGTTCTCTCCCAAACTCTCAAGGCTCATTTTCGTGTTTTCGACAGATTTTGCGTTTCGCTAACGACTCAATTTTGGTCACCAAACGCTCACTACCACTACAGAACACCTATTTTGATACTTATCAATTACATGTGTTACATAACTGCTGGTTCCTATTGGAAAACCCTATATTAAAAAACCACCCTTGACCGTTACCAATGAGCAGCAGTGTATTTGAATATTAATGGCGTGATTATCAATTTAACTACTTATTGATCTCTGTCCCACGCATTTGTAATTAGACTGCAAATGGTAAGTGTAATACTGTAACACACCAAAAGATATGTTTTCATTGTAGTCATTGTTAATGCAATAGTAGCGTTAATATGAACACACACAAAATGGAAATTTTCCAACTACATATGAATACACATAAAAGGAAAATTCCCAACTATATGCAACCTTGACAGAATGCAAATTCCGATCCGGGCCCATGGGATAATGATTAACACAATGGACTCTCAAGCCAGTGATCCGACTTGCAAATTACTTTCTGGCAAGGTTGCATATACTTAGTTAGAAAATTCCCTTTTATTTGATTGATTGATCCAAAGTGTGTCGGTGTAACACACTTATGGTGTCATTAGAGTTTTTATTCATGACACGCAATAGAACGTGTTATAATAGTTTTAAAGATCAAACGTGTTGAGTACACACTTAATCTTAAAGCGTGTCAAATGACACGCTTTTATATGTCATCTAACACACTTTTGCGTGTTGTTAAACACACTATCATTTGCAGTGCACAACTGGTAAAGTTGAGTGAAACCTCACACAAAGATTTGTGTGGTGCTAAAAAACATTGTCTTATTTTCGTAAAGTGTAAAACGCATAATTAGAAATCCATATCGGTGGGATGAACACCTCAAGGGATAGAAAAGTAACCAGGACAGTGTGAATTTCTAGGGGAGGATTAAAAATAGCTTGTATGGCTGAGTATTTTTTTTCAACGTCAAGCGCTAACATTCTTAGATCACATGAAAACCGGGGAAAAATTTACATAACTCTCCTGTTAGCCATCAGCTCTTTAATACGTGTCATGTTATCAAAATGACACTAAATAATGTGCGTGGGACGCAAATACCAAATTATATTTCAACAAGGTAAACCATTTATTTTGATTTCGATAAAATCGCCATTCTCAAATTTCGATTACGATATACCAAATGCAATTCCCAAACTGTTTCAGATTTGTGCTTTCGTCCCCCAGACCACTACGTAGACATACGTATCATATTCAAATTAAAACACATTCTCCTTTGAGCTAGCGGCACTCAATTAGATGTGCCATGGCACGAGCCCAAACCATCTTCGTTTCGGGCCATGTCGAGAGCCAAAACGGCAACTCAGAGTTTCCAAAAATAGGAGTCCCACGGCATGGTACTCGCATATGGCCAAAATACGTTTGAAAAAAGAAAGAAAAACCGTCAACATCAATCAATCACTAAATAGAGCATACCATTGTCCATATTCGTTTATTCGCCGTTTCTCTTAAGGCTTGTTTTGAACTTTTTCGTTCTATTCGTAATATCTGCCTTTGGCTACTGATGTTAAGTGATCGATCTTACAAGTATTCTTGAGATAACATGTTGGTATGTTCTCTTCTCTTGAGTCTTGTAATTAGCTTTTGGAATTGTAATTTGTTCAGTCGACAGTCGGCAACTGATTTTGTCTGGAAACCATTTAAGTCCAAATCATGTTCAACATCTTAATTTGATCAACTCCCCTGTAGCGCCGTCTGCCATTTATTGTATAACGATTTATTATTATGTTTTCACTTGTAGCACATACTCGAAGATACATAAGTACATAATTAACGTTAGGGTAGTGGAGAGCACTTGCCATAGACGGCCGTTATCGTATTGCGTAATTTCATTGAACTGTCGAATATAACAATAACTTCATACAATCGTTGGGTTATCGCTTGGAAAGTTACGTTTTTCAACATACATAGTTGCTGGAGTGAAAAAGGTCAACAAAAGAAAGGGAATCTGGCCTGCCACTATGTACACGATGACTATAAATGCACGTAACAACTACGCATGTACGTCTAGATACGTGCATTCAAATGTGGTAACGTGAATAAATTGAAGTGGTTTTATTTAGATAGATAAAAGGAATACGAGTACGAACACGAGTCTTGCGGTGTTCAGGTGTGCCCCGGTAGAGTTTCTTTATTCTGTGGTCTACAGCTAAGAAACCTTACAAATCAATTCATTTTTTCGGTTATGTGAACGAGGTTTAATAGGGATTCTCTATAAGCATTTTCTAAACTATTGGTGCATCACTACGAATGCAGCGTTCATGGTAACAACAATTCGTATAATATTCAAAAGCGATAAAGAAAAGTACAAGTCGTTTGCATCACATGGAAATTAAATACAAACTTAGATTGCATCTATGCGAAAGAGGGTCAGCGTTGATGAATGGAATGTGAATTGAAATTAATTTTCTCGTCACTCCCAGTCAAGGGTGAATTTTTATGGGAAAATGCAGAAAAGAAAAATTCTTATTCAAAGCTGTGTGTACTGACAAAAATATAGATTACTAGGACATGGGGTCAATTTTAGTAATTTAGCATGTTGAGGGCGCCGTGGCGCAGTGGTTAGTGTGTTGGACTCTGGCGCACGATGAGCGAGTTCGGATCCCGATAACACCAACGCCATCGAAAGTTTATTTCGCGACGTTCCTCCTCGGCGGGGTACTGGCAAAACCCCCCGTAGTATACTTGCCATGAAAAAGCTTCTCGACTTACGCCGTGCGGAATCGGCATTAAACTGTACGTCCCTTTCACCTGTGTGAAAAATAAATCACACACAACATGGGTGATTGAGAGAAGCTTGGCTCTGGTCCTTCATGGGCTGTAACGCCATGGGGTGGCCGTGGTGCAGTGGTTAACATCATTCGAAGGTCTATAGTTCAATTCGCTTCATAGCCAAGAAAAAAGTAATTCCTCTACGGACAAAAGTATGCAACGCAGTTGTGAATGGAAAGTTACCAAATGTACTGCTGCAGGCATAACACTCACAGTATATGGTCAACTGGAATTCATCCTGTGCGTATGCAATACTAAAAAGTGCTTGAGCGAATTAGTACGGACTACAACCAAAAACGCGGAATTCGGTCGGCTCTCGTCCTAGCTAGGACAACCACCCCTGAGAGTTAACGAACATCAACGACCCAAACCACTGCACTCCGTTCAGGTTGTGTGTCTATCACATCATAAGAGAATATAACAACTCTTGAACCTGCGCGAGTTTCAAAAAAAAAAAAAAAAAAAAAGAAGAAGCATGTTGAGTACGCTTTATCGGCACGAAATATTTCACATAATCACTTTTACGGATATGAAGATAAACCAATACTCTCTGAAATTAACATACATATCTTCAGATGAGAACAGCTTCTATAAAATAAAAGGTTTCAATAACGAGTTCTTTAAAAGAAATCATAGGCAAGGTGGAGGGCTAGCAATGTACCTGAAAAACGATATACATATTGTACGAGAGGCATATCAGGATAAGCAACGTTTTCGAAAATATATCTGTTAGTATACAACGCAACGAATTTAAGCTGCAATCATTGCAGTTTACAGACCGAAGTCGATGACCTTCGACCTTAACCGCTTTCCGACGACAAATCCGCATCCCAGTAAGTTCAATCTTTTGTGGCAGCTGTAATAAATGTCGCAATTTTTCTTCCTCATCATACCGTTTCCTATCCAGGGTATTTCCTGGACCGCAGTAATATCCGCCTTGTACTGCGTGAGGATTCTTTCTAGTTTATGAGCAGCTCCCGAAGTGTACAGGGTTCTGGCATTCCAGAAGCTTACTCATAAATCGTGTTCCTTTTTCGTGGGTGGTGGTCGTCTAGTATCCGTCCGTGTATCCGAGGCATCTTGCTCATTCATAACTTTATGTTTTTTTTTTACGTGGGCGGATTGTTAGCCCGCCGCACAACCGCCATTCTTGTCGGGATTTTGTCGCTGCATACGTTTGTTCACCTCCCAACGGTTGTTGAAGAGGCTATCCAGAGGGCACCGCGACGAGGCCTTATGTCAACTTGACCCGGGCATTTAAACAGGGATCGTTGTTGGCATCTCGCCAGGTTGAGAGCGATCAACAACCTTATCCTGTATGTCCGAGTCCATGCCCTCTAAACTGAACTAAATTCGTAACAAAAATAAGAAGATCTGAAAGATTTAGGGATTAAAAAAAAAACCGGCCAAGTGCGAGTCAGACTCGTGCACGAAGGTTTCCGTACCATCTGTATATAAAAATATGAAAGAGAGGTTGTATGTTGCAGGCAGGTTATACGCATATTACTTTGATGATAATAAATCTCCATGATGAGATAGTTGATCATCAAAGTGATATATATATTACTTATATTAATTATAAGTTTAGGAACTAACTATATGTAATAACAAATTTACAACATGTAAATTAATATAAATATGAATTAACTATTGTAATGAATTATTAACTACCTTACCTAAATAACTAAAGACTACTACCTTACCGTTGAATTCAAATCAATTATCTTACTTGACAGTAGGTGAAAAAGTGAATAACAATAATTATGTGGAAAAGGTTTGCAGCTAGGACTAATATATGAAGGACACAATGGGGATCAATGCTTGGAAGTGTTTCATTGGTTGTGCGATATGATCGAAAGTTTATTTCACAACAATTGAAGTTGACTAACCTTAGTTCAGTATGTGACCAAGGAGATTTTTTGGATGAAAATCATTTCTTATGTATGGGAGCCCCCCTTAAATATTCATTTTGTTCTGTTTTTGTCGTGGTAGTGGCAACAGAAATACATCATCTGTGAGAATGTCAACTGTCTAACTATCACGGTTCATGAGATACAGCCTGGTGACAGACGGACGGGCGGACGGAGAGCGAAGTCTTAGTAATAGGGTTCCGTTTTTTACCTTTGGGTACGGAACCCTAATAACGCAAGATCCCATCTACCTAAGCCTTGTTGCCGACCTGCTATGAATCATTTACACATTTATGTACATGCACTCAAGAACATCGGAGACAAGGCCATAACATCCCACTCCTTTTAAAGAGTAACAATGGAAGCATTCACTGCGCATTATGCAATTTTGAAACGTCTCAAAAATATTACAACCGCCAAGATTCATTTCACACTTTATGGCTTCTGTCTAATAAAAATTATTGTAAATAAAACTAAAACTAATTTACCTATATGCAGAGAGTCAATTACTATAACTCCTCACGGCGCAGACATAAATAGCCGAGTGAAAAACAGCAACAAAAACCAAAAAACTGAGGAACAATTTAAAGGCAAATTAAAAGGAACTTTCCAATGATTGCCAATTAAGTGATTTGTAGTCTGCACCTTGTCTCGAATTAAAATCTCAATTCATGCCGCATACGCCTACTTGTATTCGCATCCGTACACATTCGTTCGATTCTTTAATGTCTCGCGACGCTTTAGAATAAATTATAATTTTTTTTTTTTATTGTTCGAGTAATTTGCCTACAACGAATCTGTATAGTCATAGCACAGATTCGCGGGTAAGTGCAAGTTCAATTACAATTGATTTAAATAGTGTGGCCGCGAGCCGTTCTATGGCGTGTACCTCGCAGTGCATAATACGAGCTTGCTGCTAAATTGGTCGCATCGTCCCAAGTGTTTGTTCGCATGTAAATACATATAATTGAAAGCAAATCTCATATTTGCTATGGGGCGAATGATTCTAAAATGAGTGGCAACAACACCGTTGCAGGCCGAAACAGAGCTGAAATGTGGCGCTATGTAATTAACAGCATCAAGCTATACCTATGTCCGTCTCTATAGAAATATCTTAATTTTACTCTACGACAGAAAATAATTAGTTATCACCATGTTCGAGCAATACCTGGTGTTACAATCAATTGTCGTGGTGATGCAACATCGACCAGAAGTATATGAACGTTCTTTATAATTTAGAATAGATCTTCAAAGTTAAGTCAACAGTTTAAGAAGTTTTTTTTTTTTTTTTTTGTATATTTTTAGTACAGTTGGCCCAATGTGGCTCTCATCATTTGAGGCGGAAAAGCATGCCAACAAATGACAAGAAACGAAAATAGATTTCGATTTCTCTTTCCCTTTTATATGGTGCTTTCGACACAGGGCAATGAACAAAGACATATGCCACACCTTCATCAGTAGGTGACGATGATATAAAAAACAGATAAAGGGCACATAACACAGATATTTATACCTAAACGTGGAGCAGATGTGCCTGTGGTGTTGCTGGAGGTGTGTAGTAATATATTGTACATAGATCGTTTTTGAAAAATATAAATACTTAGGACTTCTGGGAGATGCAAGTCAAGCACAATCAGAAGTATGGGAATGGGATGGCTTTTTGACGGTTCCACTGAGTTGTGTGACATAAAGTCATCCCTAGGCGATTCTGGTTGACAACATAAGATCAAAGTATGTGAAAAGCATTTTCGTCTGTCATATATCTATCAATAATGGATGGATATTAATAACAGGAATGAAAATGTCATCACGTATAGAAAGAACTCATATATAACTGCTATCGAAGTGTCCTGGTATCTCGGTACAAGCCTAGGAATACAATAGCAATAACGACAGTTGGACGGGAGCTTAGTTATGCATTAAAACAAAATAGAATTGAAATGACAATAATGAAAGGCTGGCTCTGGTGGCTGTAACGCTACCAAAGAAGAAGATTTCCTGATACAGGGGGTTTTGTCAGAATTTCGCTGAGGCAAAGTACCGTGAAAACACGTGCGATGGCTGTTGTCGGTCCCGTGTTATCGGCATCAGAGGCTAAACACACTACCCACTCTATGCCTTCATAGAAACACTTGATTCAGGAAAATTATTTTTGAAAATGAATGTCTTTAATAATACGTTGAACCTCCCTTCTTGGTGATGGTAAGTAGGAGTGGGTCGCCTGGTTGCAGAGAGATCAAAGCTCAATTTGCGCGAGTGCGGGGATTTGATGCCACCACTCAAGCGACATAGTTTGTCGATGTGAGTTTCAAATCCATCTTAATTTATTGATGTTGCAGAATTCTATGTCTGAATCCTGATAGGTCGTCAGAGAAGGCTTTTCCGAATGTTCGCTGGCTGGTTAAGGTGGTTTCTTTTCCAGCGAGCTCTTGCAGCTTAACCAGTGTGTGTTAAATGGCATGCCTCACTTGGCAGCGTGAGTGTCGACATGCCAATGGCCAGTACTGATAGCTACAATTCTAGACATCTCATGTCGGGTCCTGTTTGTTAGGTCGTGAGTTATTTTTGTGTTGTAGGAAGGCAATATCCTTCTTTATATGACACAGTTACGTAAGGTGCCCTATCTGGAGTTCACCCTTGAAAGGAAGTGTTGAAAAGTTTGTCCCTTAACCAGCCTTATGGGAGGAGATACTGCCTCCGCCTGGGAACTATCGAGGGTTGGTGAGCATGGGGCGAAGAACGGTTGCAAATACAAATGGCAATGTCCCTCTTAGTAATGGGGTAACGGGTGGGTATCTTGCAAACCTCCTTAATCGCAACTACTTTCGCATGAAACACACTAGCGGAGTCCGGAAGTCAAAGTGATTTGGAGTTCCGCTGAGAAGATACCCGAACCGATTCCGCACTCCAATTTCGAGCCGTTGGTAAAAAACGCTATCTGATCGTGCAATCCATTTTTCCATACCGTACTGAATGGGGAATGAACTTGGGCGGCTTTGTTTAATTTGTGTTTGAGTGTCATGAAGACGGTAGATATCGTAGCCAGGTCTCCAGGTAACAGGTCCAGAATCTTACTATGACCGTAGGGTTTTGATGACCAGAACCCAAATTCGCTGAGTCTAATTGCACTGCAAGATGCGGTATATCTAATGTGGCGGTCAAGAGTAAGGAGGTTTACCGAGTGCTTTGGTCGGGCTGAACCGAGGGAGGTTGGTTACACGAATGCCGGCTGACATCTGGACTCGGTTTAGTTTAGTAATGTTGTATGCGTTGCTTGATCGCAGTATCATTCTTGAATTATTTAATAATAATCCATTGCTGCGCAAAAATTCATTCGGGTCTGCCACGCGCTACCACAGAATTTCAATGCCAAGATCAAGAATTTAGAATATTTTCTGACGTTGGATTATTGACGCTATAGACCCAATACTTAGAACGAAAAAAGCGCTTACCTAAGAAGAAAAATGAAAATGTTGACATTGCTCTTAATTCGCTTTTAATGTAGCTGCTAATTAGTAATGACACGAAATTTGTCAACGCATTCGACGGTCGTAATATACGTATCCAAATATATCTAAATATTGGTATGTGACTTAAAGAGTTTACTCGTCATCTGTTTCCAAAAATCACAATTGTCATATGCCAAGAGAAGTAGCACCATGTCAAGCATGTTCGGTGTCATCCTGTTAAACAAAATGAATATTTGTTAGAAATTAGTAATTCGGTAAATATAACTTCTGTGTTCATACACTAACATTCAGAAAATAATCACAGAATTCGAGTATCTGTACATAATACTTTTGTATTTGTATTTGTATTTATTTATTTCAAGATAAGCTTACATTTAAGATAAAGTATCTTATTAATAATAAAGCTTTTAAATGCAAGACAGCTACGTTACATGATTTACAAAGATTGTTTTATAATATTAAAGTGAAATGCAATGTTGAAATTAATTCAATTTTGTGTTTAAATTAACTATAAGTTGCTAAAATATTTCTTCAATTCTTTTTCCATCTTTCTCTTGCAACTCAATCCTTTTATTTCCCGCGGAAGGGAGTTCCAAATTCGTGCGGAGCTTACAAAAAACTGACGTTCGGATGTCGTACAACTAAACTTAAACTAGACTTAAATGTCTTTAATGATCGATTAAAGTTTAAAAAACTGATTTCCTTATAAAGATCCACAGGTTGGCGGGTTATGAATATATTAGAAAAGAAAATTACGGAACGATATTTCAAAAAGTTTTCGAAGGTCATAACAAGAAATTGTGAAACATATTGCGAAATTCTATCAAAACGACGTAGACCATAGACATAACGCACTGCACTGTTGAATACGACAGTTAGCTTTCTTTTGCTCTCGTAATTCGAATGACAAAAGGTCTCGCAACCATAAGTTAGTAGGGGAAGAAACAGCATTTTCACTAAGAGAGCCCTGACTTTCATTGGAATTTTGTGTTGGACAGGCCAGAGCGTTCGGAGGATACCATGAGCTTTTGCAACCGTATTATAGGCATGAGGCTCCCAAATTAGGGTCCGGTTAAAGATTACACCTACATTTTTGACTGACTCAACATAAGCAATATGATTTTTCTTGAGCAGTATTTGGGGGAAGTATGATACATCCACCTTATTTTTAGAAATAACAAGACATTTCGATTTCTTTGGGTTCAACTGAAGGCTGTTTTCAATAGACCATCGATCAATCATGTCCAGGTCTTCATTCAAACACGCTACAGAATGTTGAATTAGCCCTAAGGGACAGCTTAGGTATAGCTGTGTATCATCGGCGTACATACGAACCGAACAATGTGTGACTAACTCGGGTAGTTCGTTGACGTACATTGAAAAAAACAAAGGGCCAAGGATTGACCCTTGTGGCACACCACTCTTAACCGGCAGAAATTCTGATTTTAGTTTGTTGAATTCAACAGTTTGTTCAGGATTGGTTAAATATGAGAACAGAAGTTTGACTGCAGAGCAAGAGAATTTGAACTTATGTTATAGCTTTTGGCAAAAAAAGAAAGGGGAAAAATGATTTTCAGAAAGGAAGGGTGCATGTAATCCAGTCCTATGGCATTTGACTTGACCGAAAGCAGTGCTTCAATCACATTCTCATCGGTAATATAACTAAATTTAAAGCCAACCGAGTTTGATCTTTGGGTTAAGGAAAGACTCCTTAAAAGTTGCTCGTGGTCAGCTGAGTTTGTTGTGATTGATGAACTTGAAACGAAGGTTTTATTGAGAGCGTTGATATCTAAGTCTTCAGTTGGGCCCCCACGTGCATTCCCAAAACCGATTTTTTCTAGGTACTTCCAAACTTGCTTACTTCCAAGTGAAGTATTGAAGCGAGCCGCAAAAATATTAGCTTTAGATTTACGTATTTCTCGCACAGTTTCGTTACGGAGAGCAACATAATTTCGATGAAGGCTGTCAATGTGGAACATCTTCCAACACTTATATGCTAAATCTCGTTTTTCCATAAGGGAAAGAATTCTTCTCGAAATCCAGGGTTAATTTTTCCCAGCGCAGTTTTTAGTTTTTAAGGGCACGTGTTTGTTGAAGAGATAGTTAACGTTTCGGTTGAGGAATTCCACTTGATCAGAGGGAGGAGTTTCCAATATAAGGTTCCAGTTAATAATGTTTACATCACTTTCCAGAGCACTGTAGTTGATGTTTTTAAAGTCTCGATATTCGATAATATTACGTTGTCGAGGGGTCGTAACCTGAAAGTCAAAGACTAAATAGATCAAATCGTGTTTTGAAAAACCAGGAGCGGAAAGTTGATCATAAAGAATAACCTTGCTCCGGTCGGCGACAAAAAACAGATCCAGTGATGTTGGATCAGAATTGGAGAAGTGGGTAGGCGTGTTGGTGTTAACAGGGCAGAGATTAAGGGATGAGAACTCGTCAATGAGATTATTTTCTTTCAGAAGGTTGCAATCGAAATCACCATTTAATATTATATTTGAATATGAAATGCAAACCTGTTCAATGGTAGAGATAAGTGGGAGAAGGCATGTGTTTTGTCCGTCCGAAAAATCGTACATCTTAATTCATTTCTAAGAAAAATAAAAGACTGGTTGTTCTCATTCAATTATGATGTCCTTGAATCAGATCTGCTAGCCTAGTCATCAGCACAAGTAAATTGCAAATATTATTTTAATATCAATTGTTTCTTCAAACAGCTGACCTCCTCGTGGTGGGAGGCCGGCAACAGGTTTGATGTGTGCGAATTAATTTTCCTACGGACCAAACCTGGCTAACGAAGCGCAAACTCCCATGATGACGAAAAGAAGAGCAGCCTCGGAAATTGCAAACCCTGTAGAAGTCACGAGCAACCCGGAAGTGGCTTCGTGAGCCATTACGGTTTTGGTGGGGGGGTATCACGCCATGCACTAACCAGTGCGTGGGGGTAGTAAAGGGCAACAGACAATGGCATCGACTTAGGATGGGCACGTGGAACGTCTCATCGCTCACAGGGAAGTATCACGAGCTGGTGGAGGAAGCTACCAGGTATCGGCTAGATATCGTAGGTATCTCTTCGACAAATCAAAGGGAATGTAAAACTGTGGACCCTTCGGACGGGTGGAAACTCTTCCTGTCGGGAGTTGCACCTCAAATATCTGCACAGGCTGGAGTGGGGATACTCATAAGTCCCAGGCTTGCAGACAGGGTATTGGAGGGGATACCAATAGGAGGGAGAGTCGCGATCTTAAAACTCAAGTTTGAAAGATCAACTTTGGCTCTGGTGCAGGTGTATGCACCGAATCTAGAGTCTGAGTATGCGACTTTCCAGGATGAAATTGATGCGGCCCTTGATAGGGTGGCTGAGATGGGTTCCTATGTCCTAATGGATGACTTCAACGCCCACGTCGATGTGGATGTAACGACACGGGGGAGTGTGGTTGGGAGGAACGGTGATCCTCATCAAAACGCGAACGGAGAGAGGTTATTGGATTTTTGCTATGCAAATGGCATGTCCATTATGAACACCTTCTTTCCGCACAAAGCCATTCATAAATACACGTGGTATCGTCGGAGTCTTCAACAGAAATCGTTGATCGATTTCTTTGTGGTACCATCGTGTGTGAAACGGATGGTTTGTGACGTTCGTGTGTTGAGATGGGCTGAACTGTCAACTGATCATCACCTGGTGTTGTGTAAGCTGTATCTTACTGATAGAGTACCTCGTCTGCCAAGGAGGAAAACAAGAGTGGTTACACGCATACGGTGGGAGAAACTACAGAGCAGTGAGGTGCGGCAACACTTCGCACGACACATATCCGAAAGGTTTGAGCAATTTCCAACTGTTCCATCGCATGTAGAGGAAGAATGGCGACTTTTTTCAACAGCTGTCATCCCCTCTGCACGTGATGTTTGTGGAGAGAAGTGGCTTGGTGTGGTGGCTGGTGGTGAGAAAAGAACTTCGTGGTTTAAACACCCGGAGTTAAAGAAGCCATCAGAGAGAAGAAGAAGGCCTACACGGACTGGATTCTCTTGGGAGACTCTGCTTCTCGTGACCGATACACTGTGGCGCGAAAAACTTGCAAATTGGCTGTGCGAGCAGCTAAAGAGCAGTCCTGGAAGGAGTTCGGCGAGAAGTTGGAAGGCGGCCATAGATCTACGAAAAAGGTGTTTTGGCAAACCAATCGCCGGCCCAGAGGAAAGAAATTCAACATATTCGAAGGAGTTAAATCCAAAGATGGTGTGTTGCTTTCCAATGAGATGGGCATCTTACGCAGATGAAGCAAGCACTTTTCGGAGCTGCCTCAATCCCGAACAGGGCGCTGAGGGGGACATACCTATAGTCTTGAGTGGGGCGGAGAATAGTCCAAAGGCTGAGGAAGTCATTTTAGCCATTGAATCGCTAAAAATTGGCAAATCCGCCGGTGTGGATGAAGTTCGGCCAGAAATGCTTAAGGCAATGGGTAAAGAGGGAGTGTTATGGCTCGTGTCATTAAAGTGGCCTGGGAATGCGGTGAGACACCTAGCGATTGGCAGACTGGGGTGATTGTCCCTCTTTTCAAAAAGGGGGGTAAAAAAGAGTGCTCCATCTATAGGGGCATATCTCTTTTAAGTGTCCCCGGTAAAGACTACGTTAAGGTTTTGGAGGCGCCTTCTAGAGCTATGGTCGAATCCAGGATAGGGGATGAACAGTGCGGTTTTCGTCACGTCAGAAGTACAACCGACCAGCTTTTCACTCTAAGAATAGTACTTGAGAAGGCTTGGGAGTACGCTAAACCGATCTTCAGCTGCTTTGTAGATTTGGAAAAGGCGTATGACTGAGTTCCTTAAGGTAAACTCTGGAGTTTTTTGCAGGAGTATGGGATTAATGGCAGTAAATCAACACCTTTCACCGTAGACGTTGGAATCCGCCAAAGGGTGCGTCTTGTCACCTCTCCTTTTCATTATACATATATATGGACTGGATAATGTAGCGCAGTCGTGGCGAGGAGTGTTTCACATTGGGAGAGTTGAGGGTAAGCCATCTTCTTTTTGCAGATAACTTAGTTGTCCTCACATCCTCCCAGACCGAACTCCGGCGCGCGCTAGATAGGTTTGTGGCCGTATGTGCTGATGCTGAAATGAGGGTTAACGTGGACAAATCCGAGGTTATGGTTAGTTCCAGAACACCTGTCCAATGCACTATACATGTTAGTGGAGTCCCATTGAAGCAGGTGGAGAAGCCTAAGTATCTCGGGGTCATCTTCACGAGTGATGGGAGGAGTAATACTGAGCTTTCCTGCAGGATTGGCCAAGCTGGGTCAATTTTGAAACAGCTTGGAAGATCTGTAATCAGTAAGACCGAGCTTGGTGTCAAAGCCAAGTTAGCGGTTTTTAGCTCAGTATTTGTTTCAACTCTCACCTATGGTCATGAAACGTGGGTACTGACCGAAAGAATAAGATCGCGAATACAAGCTGCGGAAGGGAGATTTCTTCGTGCTGTTGTGGGAGTTACTCGCCGGTATAGGGTGAGAAACACAGCAGTGCGCGGGGAGTTCAATGTTGAGCAGTTGCTTCTCCAAACGGAAAGGGCTATGCTTCGATGGTTTGGTCACGACTTCCGAAGCGTGCCTTGGATGCACTACCATCAGGCAGGCGACCGCTTGGCAGGCCCAGGACGAGGTGGTTGGACCAAGTCCAAAAACTCGTCTGGGTGCGCTTGGGCATAGCGCCTGATGAGCTAGAGTCGATGGCGGAGGATCGAGTGGCCTGGAGATCCCGCGTGCGCGCATTACCCCCGCGACTCTTTTAGTGGAACATGCGGGCCACTGAAAATGATGATGATGATTGCTCTATTTATTATACATATATGCATATTAATCTTATTGTATTAGGTAACCGATGCTTCTCGACCGCAGTTTATTGTCAGCAGTGTCAATCCGCACTAACATACATATGTTAAGGATTGATTGTCAATCGTTATTTAAAATGTTTATAAAAATGAAAGGAATGATTAAAGAAATAATTTATTATTATTACTTCTTTAATCTTTAATCTAATAGACGAAAGAAAAATAACAACTTGAGTAAAGTTTTAACTAGTTTTTGCTGATGTAGAAAGATATCTTACATTGCTCGGTTATTCTAAAACATTTGCAAGTGGCCGTAAGGCTTTTTGCAGGTTGAATATACATAAATCTGTGCATCGTAGTCCTTTTTCTTCGCTCCGGCCGAGAGTAGTTAAAGTTTTGCCGTAACAGGGATAAAAAGTTTAAAATATTAAAGTTAATCGCGGCAGCGTCGTGGGTGAAGTTGATCGATTCAATTTTCTACTTTCGAGATATTCTAGTACGAGAATGCCGGGAGCACACGTACGAGAATAGAGCGTAGTTCAGAAAATTCATATCTTCTTCTAATAAGAGACATCTACTTTTGTTGTTATTAAATAAGTTTGTAACCATCATATTCGGTGTTGCGATACATACACCTCCTCAGTACTCAGCTGAGGTCATAATTAAAAATAGAAGTAGCAACCAACACAAAAGATGCAGTGTATCCAATAATGCTAGCACTCTGATTAACCTAACGAACCGAAACCACATTCGAGCTGAAAGTCTTCCACGCGCGTGCAAACTCTTCTTCTTTTTTTTTTTTTTATTGTTTTTCTGTTCTGTTTTTATTTCCTGGACAACAACAGTATCCTTGGTATTCGCTCATTGTTCGACCCATTGACGAAAATAACACTGAACAAGGATAAAGGAGATTCACGGTCATTTCATGTCAATCAGGATAAAGTGAGGAAGTAAGGAGAGCTAGAGAGGACAGGCATCCACTTATAGCCCACACACTGAAGGTTTATATCGGTTCCGGTGTAAGGAATATGTCAAGAAGGCCATTCGTGTATGATGATGGTTGGTACGTACCCTGAGAATACGTATTCTTTGGTTAGTAACACGCTATTATACATGATTCTCGGATACGAACAATATTCGTATGATGTACTTACGGCGACAGCAACCATCTTACTTAGAGACATCTAATGATGTTTCGGAAATGGAACAAGTTGAGGAATGCAATAAAGAATAAGTCGGACTGTATCATTGATATGGACTCTTTGGTTGAGTTGTCTTGATTATTTCGCATGCTTTGATGTTAACCTCGCACATCTTATATAGTACATAGTAGTGTAGGAGACTTACAGTCACGGTAATTGCATCAAAGGACATGTTATCCAAATCTCACCTTAAAGAAAATAGCAAGCAATGTTGGCTTAGAATTTTTGTCGCATATTTTTGGTTTGTTAAGGCCTAACAAAGCCTAATTCTTTAGTTGAGACCAAAGCAATTCACTCTATGTATATCAGCTGTTTGTTGAAACATAATTTTATTAGTGCAATTTTTTACGCGTTTGGCTTACAGTTACCAACAAATGCATATAAAGATTCCAATAATATACAGAATTTGTATTTGAGTTGATAAACGAATACTTGCCATTTACTTTTTAGAGATTATTTCGTGTGAATATTTAAAGTGAGGGCGCCGTTGCGCAATGGTTAGTGTGTTGGACTCTGGCGCACGATGAGCGAGTTTGGATCCCAATAACACCAACGCCATCGAATGTTTACTTCGCTACGTTCCTCCTCGGCGGAGTAGTGGCAAAACCCCCCGTAGTAAACTTGCCATGAAAAAGCTTCTTGATTCACGCCGTTCGGAATCGGCATTAAACTGGACCTACAGTGTGTAGGTTTCACGTGTGAAAAATAAATCACACACAACATGGGTGATTGAGAGAAGCTTGGCTCTGGTCCTTCATGGGCTGTAACGTCACCAAAGAAGAAGATTTTAAGTGGTCCAAACGGAGACCTAAATTTGGAGTCACTTTTTCGAGCATGTTTACTTGTTTGTTTCCTTATTCAATACAATGTAAATCAGAAATATATAAATACTTTGCATCTGATCTGAGTTCGCAATAAGGGATTCATTGGAGATTCTGCGTTTTTAGGGTTCCGTACCCAAAGGGTGAAACGGAACCCCATTACTAAGACTTCACTGTCCGTCCGTTCGTCTGTCACCAGGCTGTATCTCATGAACTGTGAAGGCTAGGCAGTTGAAATTTTCACAGATGATGTAATACTAAAAACAGAAGAAATATGTATGAATATTTAAGGGGGGCTCCCATACAACAGACATGATTTTCATCCAAAAATCCCCTTGGTCACATACTGACCTAAGATTAGTCGACAATATCCCACAACCAGTAGCAAACTTCCCAGCTTTGATCCCTTTTGCATCCCTAGCTGCAACCTTTTTTCTACAAATACGAACAACCAATAATAAATACCCATTAAGCTTTGATGATCCCTATTGTTTCACTGCTAAGTTAATCCTTGCTGCAAACCCTTTCGTATAATTGCTATTCCCCTCCTTTTCCATCCTGATATCTTAACCTATCCTATCAAATGTTGCAACAAATTCAATTGTTGTGAAATTAACTTTCGATCATATCCCACAACCAATAAAACACTTTCAAGTATTGATCCGTATTGTGTCCGTGATATATTAATCCAAGCTGCAAACCTTTTTCCCATAATTATTGTTATTCACTTTTTCACCTACTTGCTGTCAAGTAAGATAATTGATTTGAATTCAACGGACACTTTGATGATCAACTGTCGTATCATGGAGATTTTTGATCATCAAAGTAATATGCCTATAACCTGCCTGCAACATACAACCTCTCTTTCATATTTTTATGTACAGATGGTACGGAACCCTTCGTGCGCGAGTCCGACTCGCACTTGGCCGGTTTTCTTTTTAAACATCAATAAAAAAAAACAGACCAGAAGAAGAAAGAGGACTTAAAGTCATACTAAGGAGCATTCATCACTCCACTGACACAGATGACATCAAGGAAGAAGAGAGGATACAAGGTCATGAGTATACACAATATACTACAGAGAAATACAAAAAAAAAACATCGGATCTCTTTATTTTTGAAATACTCTTGAATGACAATAACAAATACATATATGTATATATGTATGACATTACACATCTACTCAATTGCACAGATTCCTTCGAACCATCCCACCACAAATGAGCTATGTATTTCATAGTGGTCACACTAGAAATTATTGTACAAGAGACCCTGTATGAGTAAACAAGACCCTAGACTGCCAAACGACATTAAATGAAGGCACAGTAAAATGCGCCTTATGTAAAGGCTGTCATACGGCAAATTATAAGGGTATAAGGCGAGATTTACAAAGCCTTAAAATTAGAGCGCTCTCCTCCAATGCGGAAAAAGGACCTCTCAATAACTGAAAAAGAAAAAAGAACAGAAGGACAGACAAAAGTCAGACAAGTTACAAACTACGCCCAAGCCGTTGCGAACGAAACATCCCACTACCATGAACCCATCAATTTCAACGTTCCAGTTGAAGGCATTGACACACCTAACAAAGCGACGTTAGTAGCCCAGAAGACCCAGAGCCAAGCTTCTCTCAATCACCATGCTGTGGGTGATTTTTTTTTTTTCACAGGTTGAAAGGGACCTACAGTTTAATGCCGATTTCGAATGGCTTGAGTCGAGAAGCTTTTTCATGGCAAGTGTACTACGGGGGGTTTTGCCTGTACCCCGTCCCCGAGGAGGGACGCCGTGAAAAAAACATTCGATGGCGTTGGTGTTATCGGGATCCGAATGCTCATTTTACACAATCATAAATACTTAACCAATTATGAAATTCATGAAACTGGGTTAAATGCACACCTGAAAAGGGAGCCCAAACGGACCGGCTGTCAACATAATCACACAAGTACGCCCTCCTGTATGCACAGACAATGAATTATTTCTAATTTTGTTTCCTTCCTCGACGATGGATGCTGAAGAGTCGTTCGATATCTTACAAATTTATTGACTCAAGTTAATCAGCGGGTTCAAGAGTAATTTTCTTTTCAACGAGTCAATACTTTAATCCCAGTGTGCTCCCTGCCTGAATGCACTATAGTACAAGTCATCATTACGCGAATTGAAATTAAAACACACAAATTTTGTCTTGAGCAGTAATCACTTCGTGCCCCTCTTCTGGAGATGTAATTTCCTGCTGAAGCAACTATGTGTGTATTCTATTGAGTGAGAAGAAAATTTAATTAACAAATTGCAATTAGTGCCTACCATATGAGGCTGTATAGCTGCAACTTCTCTCACAGTAATATGTATGGGACTGAGTGCGGAATTTTTAATTCGAAACCAAATTAGGGATTCAAATTACATACTAATATCCGTGCTCCGTATGCGTGAGTTGGCAGTTTTGCCACATAGATAGAAATGTGATATACATTGCGAATGACGTCAAATTGCTTGAACCTTTTCTTTTTTCGAACAGTTAATAGTTCCACGTTAGAACTTGGATTGTGATAGACATGATAGATTGTAACATTACACATTCTCATTCTTCAGAAAGAGTCTTTGACAAAGATAACGTGATTGGGCTTCAAAATAATTTTCAAATACATATCTCTAACCAAGTGTTGACCCAGAAGTGGAGCAGGCTTACTGACACTCGTATTAACTCAATTCTTCATCTTCTTCTTAATGGGCGCTACAGTTCGGGGTGAACCTGGGCCTCAACCAAGATGCCCCTCCAACTAGCACGATCTTTTGCTAGCCTTTTCCATTGCCGCACACCCAGTTGGCTGAGGTCCCCTTCCACCTGTGTGCGCCATCTTAAGTGCGGCCGTCCTCTGCTTCTTCGTCCCTCGGGGTTAGATTCAAAGACTCTCCGGGCTGGAGCTGTGGTGTCCATTCGCTCCACATGGCCCAGCCATCTTAGGCGTTGAAACCGTAGACGCCTGATTAGACTCATGTCGCTGTACAACCCGTAAAGTTCGTGGTTGAATCTTTTCCTCCAAAATCGCGCAAAATCTTTCTCTCGAACCGACCAAGGGCCTCCTCAACAGGACCGGGATGAAAAGAGTCAGGGATATAGAGTCAGCTTTGTCGTTCGGGAGAGGGCTCTATTACTCAGTTGTCTCCTGAGCCCAAAGAAACAGCGATTGGCAAGAGTGATTCTGCGTTTGATTTCGGAACTGATGTCGTTGTTCCAGGTCACTGCAGAGCCAAGGTAGACGAAGTCCTTAACTACCCCGAACTTATATCTGCCAATACAAACGTTCTGGCCAAGACGTCGGTGGTGAGCGTCCTTTTTTGATGACAGCATATATTTAGTCTTGCCCTCGTTTACCGCCAAACCCATTTTCGCTGCCTCCATCTCAATACTCGCAAACGCCTCATTGACATCTCGCTGTGATCTACCTATTATGTCAATATCGTTGGCGTATGCAAGGAGTTGCGAGGATTTGAAATGGATTGTGCCTCTTGTATTGGCCAGTGATTTTTGCACAACCGTTTCCAATATGATGTTGAAGAAATCACACGACGGCGCATCGCCCTGCCTAAATCCTTTTTTGACATCAAAACTATCGGTCAGGTGTTCACCGATTCGGATGGAGCAGCGAGCTTTCTCCAAAGTCATCCTGCATAGTCTGATGAGTTGAGCAGGTATGGCAAAGGTAGACATAGCGTTGTATAGCTCGTCTTTAATTACGCTGTCGTATGCGGCTTTGAAGTGGACTTCCCTGGACTGAATTCAATTAATCTTAATTAAAAATAAGAGTTATTCCTAAAATTACTTCAATTTGTCGAGCGAATGAACACAATGAGTCTGAATACTGGGACTAGTAATAAGACTTGTCTTTTTTAGGGTTCCGTACCCAAAGGTAAAACGGGGCCCTATTACTAAGACTTCGCTGTCCGTCCGTCCGTCCGTCCGTCTGTCACCAAGCTGTATCTCATGAACCGAGATAGTTCATTGAAGGCGTTACAGCCCATGAAGGACCAGAGCCATGCTTCTCTCAATCACCCATGTTTTGTGTGATTTATTTTTCACATAGGTGAGAGGGACCTACAGTTTAATGCCGATTTCGGACGGCGTGAGTCGAGAAGCTTTTTCACGGCAAGTATACTACGGGGGGTTTTGCCAGTACCCCGCCGAGGAGGAACGCCGCGAAATAAACATTCGATGGCGTCGGTGTTATCGGGATCCGAACTCACTCATCGTGCGTGGCGCCGCTGCGCCACGGCGCGCGTACTCACCGAGATAGTTAGGCAGTTGAAATTTTCACAGATGATGTATTTCTGTTGCCGCTATAACTGTAATACTAAAAACAGAATAAAATGAATATTTAAGGGGGCTCCCATACAACAAACATGATTTTCATCCAAAAAATCCCCTTGGTCACATACTGACCTAAGGTTAGTCGACAATATCCCACAACCACTTCCCAGCTTTGATCCCTTTTGTGTCTTTGATGTATTAATCCTAGCTGCAACCTCTTTTCTACAATTACGAACAACCAATAAATAAATACCCATTAAGCTTTGATGATCCCTATTGTGTCGCTGCTAAGTTAATCCTTGCTGCAAACCCTTTCGTATAGTTGCTATTCCTCTCCTTTTTCATCCTGATAGGTTTACATATCAAATGTTGCAACAAATTCAATTGTTGTGAAATTGACTTTCGATCATATCCCACAACCAATAAAACACTTCCAAGCATTGATCCCTGTTGTATCCTTGATATATTAGTCCTAGCTGCAAACCTTTTCCTCATAATTATTGTTATTCACTTTTTCACCTACTGTCAAGTAAGATAATTGATTTGAATTCAACGGACACTTTGATAATCAACTACCTCATCATGGAGATTTTTGATCATCAAAGTAATATGCCTATAACCTGCCTGCAACCAAGATCTGTCATCATGCAAAAAATCATTTCAAACGGATTAGCCGTTTTAATGTGATCACTAATGAGGTAACATACAACGTCTCTTTCATATTTTTGTATACAGACAGATGGTACGGAACCCTTCGTGCGCGAGTCCGACTCGCACTTGACCGGTTTTTTCTTTTTTTTCTGATGTGTGTGACAGGGATCCACTTTTCAAATCATTATATTTCATTTTCCTTTACTTGCTCCTTGTTATTTTTTGGCAGTATGCTGTCCTTGGATCTTGGGTCTTCTAACTTATATTCTTCAAAACGGTTTTGAATGCTTTCTTTTATTATTTCAATTGACGTACCACAATATACTGTGTTGTCCACTTCCAATGAAGCTACGATTTTTTGCATTCTTATTAATTCAGGTTCCAAACATCTATAATATGTGTCATTATCACCTTCCAAGGTCCTGATTGATTCAGCTATGGGCTTGGAAGTTTTAACATATTTAACCAAGAATTGAATTTCAACTTCCTTCAAGAAATTATTCCCACTTTTCTCAGTGCTTCATTTAAGGTTTCTTAAACTTTTAAGATATACAAGTTATGCAATTATAATTTGAATTCCCCCGAGTTGGACAGGGCCTTGTTGGAGATTAACCAGTAACTTCAGATGCTTTCGGCGACCTAGCGCATAAATTCACACATCATGTATATAGTTTCCGGTATGAATTATTTTTACATCTGGCTTTATCGATGTCCCGCGCCGGGTTGCACATCTCTCGTGGTTGGACAGTTGATATAAGTCATTTCCTCGAGATTCAGGAAAATCGTTCAGGAATAATATGACATCATTATCATCATCATCTTGCTTAATGTTATTATCAAGGTTGTCATCAATTACATTCACTTGTGTCAGTTTCCAGGTCAGCTTTTCCAAACATTTTAAAGGCTCTTATCATATCGGTGTCATTATCAGTCACAGTTTTTGTTATTTTGACAATCGTAAGTCTGAATACGACTTATCTTAATAATAAGTTCAGCTACCTTGTCGAAGGTGTGGAATCCCTTAAATATTCTGCAGGCAAGATAAGAACTAGACATTGCAAATGTGTTGGGATCTACCCAATGAACTGTCATACCTAAGTAACTTCGTCTTGATTATGACCCAATATCTGCTTGGTACAGACAAAATCTTATCTAGTTATCAGATGTTCTATTAGTAATCAGTCACCGCAACAGAAGCACGAAAACCGTTAGACAGTAAAACTTTAATTTAAAGCTTGTCAGTTGCCACTGTCATAACGCGTTCATTCGTTCAATTTATATGAAGTTTGAATGGTAATGTTGAATAAACTTAATAACTAAGTATTTTGAATTTTTCAAATGGAAAATATGTCCCGAAAAGTATCTTCTATAATATAAAAATGAATCGCTAAATGTGTTGCTAAGCGCAAATCTCGAGAACCGCTGGACCGATTTCGCTAATTCTTTTTTTATAATATTCCTTGAAGTACGAGGATGGAGAGAAAAATTTAAAAATTGTCTTAAAAAAAAAAAAAAAAAAAAAATTAAATAAAACACTTTTCTATCTATAATATAAAAATATAAAAATGGATCGCTGAATGTGCTGTCGAAATTTAAAAAATTTCCTAAAAAGAAAAAAAAAAATAAAAGATTCGTAACATACTTTTTTGCATCCAACTTATCCCATAAGTTTAGGGCATAACATAAAGTCGTCAACAATAAGAGACTCAATTAAGTCCCGGTATATAATACTTACATAAAAGTCAATTTGAACTTAAATACCATACCATAAAGTTTAAGTGTTAGTGAAGGGGTTCCGGTAAGGCAAAACAATTGAGTGACGTTAGGCGGTATAAAGTTCGCCGGGCCAGCTAGTTTCAAATAAAATACAAAATGGAACTGATGTCGTTGTTCCGTCGGCTAACTTTAGCCGCCTGGCCACATATTGACGCCCGGTCAGCTGTAGCCGCCTGGCCTCTTATTGCTGCTCAGTCAAAGATATATAGGGTTGACCAAATATAGAGCGGAAATTAGATCGATCCGATGGTCAACATTTTTGATATCATCTTCCAACAGGGACACTTCTATGGCTTTTATCTCGACACTGATATTGTTTTTTGGAGAAGCGTCTGATGAGCATTGGGTATGCGTATTACTAAGTAAGGTGGGAAGGTCCTCAACTTTTCGGATGAAGTTGCTGATCGAATTTAGACGTAAATATCAACAACCTTATCTAGGGACTCAAATTCTTTGAGGATGCTTCGTTTCCTGAAGTAGTAAAGTCCGACACATTCACAGAGTATATGCTTGACGTTTCGTTGTCCCCTAGGCAGAGTCTACACTCAATTTTAGAAGATAAGCTTAATTTCTGAAGTCGGTATCTGAGACTGCCGTAGATCGAGAGGAAAGTGGTGAGTCTTTTTTTAAGGGTGCTTTTTTAGAGGTATACTAATTCAATATGAAATACTGTCAATGTCTATGATATTAACTTTATTTAATAGATAATTATTATGCCAATCAATTATGATTTCGGGCATACGCTACGGATAGCTTGAATGAAGCGCAATCGTGAAGTTCAATTTTCGACAACTTTATCGAGCAACGGGAGTCGTATATCAGCAATAATGCGATGAATTTATTGTATTGTATTGTATTTAAAAGTGAAATTACATTTATACTACAAGATTGGATATCTTTTAAAAGTATAGTTTTCCAGACGTTACAAATTATACGCTAAATTAACAAATAAGGTAGTCAAAATCAAGATAAAAATCAAAATTTGAAACGATTATTGGAAAATGAATGTTGACTTCCAAATCGTCCAACGTCTTTGGTTTATCGGCATAGATTAGTGATTTAACATACCCCCCAAGAAAGTATTCTAAAAGTGTGAGATCACAAAATCGTGCCAGTTGAAAGGTCCATTTTTTTTTTTTTTTTTTTTGTAGAGACTCGCGCAGGTTCAAGAGTTTTTATATTCTCTTATGATGTGTTGTTACACACACAACCTGAACGGAGTGCAGTGGTTTGGGTCGTTGATGTTCGTTCACTACTCTCAGGGTGGCTGCCCTAGATAGGATGAAAGCCGAACAAATATTGCATACGCAGAGGATGAATTTTAGTGTGTTGGCCTTTAGCGCACGATGAGTGAGTTCGCATCCCGATAACACCAACGCCATCGAATGGTTATTTCGCGGCGGCCCTCCTCGGCGGAGTACTGGCAAAACCCCCCATAGTATACTTGCCTCGAGAAACCTTCTCGATTCACGCCGCCGCTCGGAATCGGCATTAAACTGTAGGTTTAGGAGGAGTTTGGCTCTGGTCATTCATGGGCTGTAACGCCACCAAAAGAAGAAGAAAGAAGAAATTCGCCAATTTTGTTTGTTTACATATCCTTTCCTTGCTTTGGTGGCGTTATAGCCTATGAAGGGCCAGAATCAAGCTTCTCTCATATCATTTAGCTAGATCTTATAAGCTGTTAAGCCAAGATTTGTTCGTAAAATCTTCCACAAAGTGGATGCGTATAGTTTCAATTGCTTTGCACGATGGCGAATCGACTCATTCGGATTCACCTTAACAGTGTACTCCACACCGGCAATAACTTCTTCTGTTCGCATTGTTTGTCGTCTTTCTTTCTTTTCCTTTGTGGCGTTTCAGTCCATGAGGGACCAGAGACAAGCTTCTCTCAATCACCCATGTCGTATGTGATTTATTTTTCCCATAGGTGAAAGGGACGTGAGTCGAGAAGCTTTTTCATAGGCACGAAAACGATTCATCATATTCCGACTCACTTGCTCAGATGGACGATTATGCCGACTGTTAAATGGACATAGCGCACGACAAGTTTGGCGAACCGGGCCATGGATTTCAAAATAAGTGTTCACAATTTGCACGCGTTGTTCTGACATTATTATATTCACCGCAAAATTCAAATTAACAATCTGTAGACACAGTGCTGCCAGTTTAAAAACCAAACCTCTAACAAAAACTCCTTTATTAATCCTCTTGTAAAGATTTTTTTTTAAAACAAGAGTTCAAGAATGTTATGGTTCTTTTAGCAAGGCGTAAACCTTAGAAAATGAGAAAATGTTATGCTTTTTCTCAGTTTCAAAAGGCATCGGCACCTATACACATAAACTTTTCTATTATGCTCAACCTTGCTAGTTGGTTAGTTGTCTCATTTACCAGGATGTCAATATGTTCCAGTGCCACCATAAAATCACTATTCTTCCTGGATAAAGTTTGACAGATAGATAGATAGATGGTCTGTAAGTATATTAATTAATTGTTATACTTTTGACACGAAATTCGAGACGCATGTATAGACGACATATGTATATGTATGAAGGTAGCTCAGCTTAAAAATACTAGGACTTATTCAATATTGTTATATGATCGCAAAATTCTAACTGCACTGAACAGTGCGATTTTTTTTTCTAAGCAAATGCGTGAAGTGGAGTAGTTATGGTCAACAAATGCCTCAAGTGCTATTATGGGACATTGTATCGCACCTGTAACGCATAAATACACCAGTCTTTGAAAACTGATTGTGGCCTTTTACTTAATTTTTTTCCTATGCATATATGTATAATAGGGGTGTAGGTGAATTATCGCAATATACTTGTTAAAAAGCAATAACCACCCTATATGTATGTCAACCTCTTCGGATGACAAGGTCTAAGAGAGCTGTTTCCTATATGTATATTATGCTATCTCTTTCTGAGTTATACAAATTTGGTTATATAAAGCACTACTAGAGGCGCCAGAGTCCTCTCCTCTTTTTCTTTTTTCGAGTGTAAGTCTATACTTAAAGCATTGTCAGTCCTCAATAATAAAGTTACCAAACGATTCTACTTGTACATTTTTTTTGGGGTTCCCATTTATTTCCACATTTTGGTGCCGAAACCCGGGAAAGACCGTTGGTACCCTTATCAACAAAGGAGATTCAATTCGCCGAAAATTATTGGTTAAAGTACGTACAGAAGCATGGTTTTTCTGATGAAATCTTTAAATTACAGAAGGGAAAACCTATAAAATCGTCAAAATAGAACCACTTGCACCCTTCCTAGATCACGACGGAATACTGAGGTTAGCTGGTCACCTTCAAGTCCTGGACGAACCCATGGATGCTAAACATCCCATCCTACTCCGCTCCGACTCGCATATTGTCGATTTGATCATTAATGACTATCACCAACGGGTTTTTCACGCGGGCGTTAACGTAGTGCTAACTGAGCTACGAAAACGAATGTGGATTATCAGAGGTCGTCAAATCATTAAAAGATGCATAAAATAATGCCTAATATGTATGTAGGAAGCTATGGAGTCCGCATGCTTCCCAACCTTTTACGCCATTACCCAAGGAAAGGATAAGCTTGTCACGGCCATTTAACAATGTGGGTGTGGATTTTGCCGAACCCTTATACGCTTACGACCACAAGGAGGCTGCCAAAGTTTACGTCGCAGTTTTTACTTGTGCGGCGGTACGTGCCGTCCATTTGGAGCTGGTTACTAGTCTTTCAACCGAAAATTTTTTAATGGCATTAAGGCGTTTTATTGACAGAAGAGGTATTCCATCACTGTTAATGTCGGACAACACACAAACCATTCGGAGGGCCGCTATAGTGTTGCGAAGTCCCGATTGCTTATGGGACAAAGAAGTGATCCAAGGGTTTCTGTCACAACGAAGAATCGAGTGGCGTTTCATAGTGGAACGCGCACCATGGTGGGGTAGCTTCTGGGAGACGATGAAAAATATTATAAAGGTAACCATTGGCAAGGCTAAACTAAATTTTGAGCAGTTAAGGAGCCTACTAGTAGAATCGGAGGAAATTATAAATAGTCGTCCATTGACATATTTAAGTTCTGACCTTATGGATTTAGCTCCCCTAACGCCGGCGAGTTTTTTGATCGAGCCACGTGGATTAAATTTGGATTCTTCGTTGAGACAATAAGAAGCAGACATTCTTCGAGATACTTGGAAGCAGCGCATGAAGTACGCCACGAAACTTAAAAGGAGATGGTATTTCGAGTACCTGCAACTACTGCGCTCCTTTCATTATTGTCCAGGTGTTACTATCAAACTGAAAGCGGGTGATGTGATGTTATTATCTGATCCGTCGATTTCACGGATCAATTGGAAGATGGCTGTTGTAGAGCAGGAATTCATTGACAGAGACGGTAGAGTACGATTTTGTCTGATCAGACTAGCAGATGGAAAACGGGTTAGGCGACCTATTCAATTGCTCTACCCTCTTGAAATATCTTCTTGCCCGGCGGAGGATGTTAAAAAATAATAACCACCTTATATGTATGTCAATCTCTTCGGAAGACAAGGTCTAAGAGAGCTGTTTCCTATATGTAAATTATACTATCTCTTTTTGAGTTATAAAAATTTGGTTATATAAAGCACTGTCTAGAGGCGCCAAAGTCCACTGGTCGCTTCCACTACAGCTTCAAAAGACAAGAAGCTAAGATAATTACGTGTAATTAATAAATTTCATCAAGAAATCGATTAATAAGATAATAAATAGATTTGTGTTATATCTCCTATGTTAATTCTTAAATGATAATTGAGAAACTGAATTTGGATCACCTTTGCGTTGTTGATAAGCTAGTTAAGAGATTCAGATCAAATGGGCTGAAACGACTAACTCGTTTACAGCAGACACGAAAGCGAAAATTGTGTAATCCTCTTGGCGATACTGTATGGAAAGATGACAATAAGCAGTACTGCAGACTGATATTGCTGAGCGAAAGACTCTACGGTATGCCTACGTCGAACACAAATGCCAATAATATGTGGCTGCATTGTCGCTCAGCCATTCAAGAAGTAGCAGAAACCACCTTAGGGTACCTACCAACCCCGATGGCTTGCCATCAGAGCTCTTCAAGGTTGGCGGCGATGTTCTGGTAGGTAGCATGCACCAGATCATCTGCAGAATTTGGGAAGACGAAAGCATGCCCGACGACTGGAATACCAGCTCTATTTTCGCCATCCACAAAAAAGGCGACCCTACCTCTTGCAAGAACTATAGAGGTATATCCCTGCTCAATGTCGCATACAAGATCCTGTCCAGCGTATTGTGTGAACGTCTGAAGCCATTTTGCACCGCACTAACCGGCAGCTACCAGTGCGGCTTCCGGCCCGGCAAATCAACTATAGACCAAATTTTCACACTTCGACAAATCCTGGAAAAGACCAACGACTTTCGAATCGATACACAACATCTTTTCATCGATTTCAAAGCCGCATACGACAGCATTCATCGTAAACGACTGTTTGGTGCGATGGCCGAATTCGGGATCCCGGGAAAACTGATCCAGTTGTGTCGCGCCACGCTAAAAAATACGCGATGCACCGTGCAACTCGGTTCGAGGACTTCGGAACCGTTTGAAACATGCACCGGATTTCGGCAAGGAGATGCGCTGTCATGTGACTTCTTCAACCTGGTGCTAGAGCAGATAGTGCGACGGGCAGGCGTCAACAGGGAAGGCACTATCTTCTACAAGTCCATCCAGCTGCTAGGATACGCGGATGATATCGATATTATCGCGTGTTCTCGCCGTGACATTGTGGAAGTATTCACGGCGAATGAAGAATAGGCGAAACGAGTTGGTCTTAAGGTCAATGAGGACAAGACGAAGTACATGCTGTCCAGCAAAAACCAATCCGTCGCTCACCACCTGGGACAAAATATAACAATTGATAGCTACAATTTCGAGGTAGTTAAGGAGTTTGTCTACCTCGGGGCAAAAGTAAATTCCACAAATGACACCACAGTGGAGATCCGGCATAGAATCGCCTTTGGCTACGGCTGCTACATCGGCTTGTCCAAACAACTGGGATCAAAACTCCTCACTCGAAAGGCCAAAGTCATTCTTTACAAAACGCTCATACTGCCAGTCTTGCTGTACGGAGCCGAAAGCTGGACGTTAAGCAGGACAGCGGAGCTGATTTTGGGTTCTTTCGAGAGAAAAATTCTGCGTCGGATACTTGGTCCTGTCTGTGACGAAGGTGAATGGAGAAGAAGATACAACCGCGAACTCTATGAGCTGTACAAAGATGAGGATGTAGTCCGGAAGGTAAAGATCCGTCGACTACACTGGCTCGGCCACATCGAGCGCATGGACACCAACGCTCCAGCTAAGAGGGTCTTCGACTCCGAGCCTCCTGGTTCGAGAAGAGGAGGAAGACCGAACCTCCGGTATAAAGACCAAGTAATCGCGGATGTAAGACATCTTGGTCTTGATAACTGGAAGCAGCGTGCCCGGGACCGTCATGGATGGAAGGCAGCTATAGCTCAGGCTCAGATACTCCATGGATCGCTGGCCTGATAAGTAAGTAAGTAAGTGCAGACTGATATTTCGTCAAATGGAGATTTTATCATTATTTGTTTATTTTCTTAGCCTTTGACGTAATAATTTTCTTATATGTTTTATTATCAGACTTATAGGCTAACATCTGTTAACTTCCCCAATAGTATCCGACCGCGTGCTGTCGTATTTTTGCTGTTTAACATTAACTCTAACGAAGCGTTTAGATTCAAAATTTTAATTAGCGCCTTTAGCATATAATCGGCCTCTTAAAATTGACAAAAATTATAATAATTTACAGGACTAATTAGCATCTAGGCAAGTTGATCAATAATATATTTACTCAAAAAATGAATACCCCACTCTCAGTTAGAACAACTTATAGATCGTGAGACCTTATGTGTATCAAATGTTATTATAAAGCCATCAAGAAATCTTTGTTTACTTCCAGACCCCTTTTTCGACAATTTGGAGGCGTCGTCCACATGTTTGTAATTGATCTCACTGCGACTAACAAATACCGACTTGGAGTTGGTTTTACGTCGAATTCTCAATTGTCGGCTATTGTACTCGGCTGGATATTAAACAACATTTTATATCCAGCCTCTGGCAACTGGGCACCATCGTAAATGCCAAGTTAAAGTGCTTTAAGCAATTCATGTTTTTTTTTTTTTTTTTTTTTTTTTAGATTCATACCAAGTTAAGGGAGGAAAGAATGCGAAACGTGCTCGAAGATTATGGCACGTTCTTAGCTTGTCATGCTAGAATTTTTATTCTCTATTCTATTATAAGGCAAACCCTCTAAAGTATGAGGCTAAACAGGGTTTCATGACCACTATTTTGGGTTAAATTATTACACCATATTCTACCTACATACCTATGTAGGTATGTCACAAAATTGAATGAAATACAAACACAACTAAGTAGTAAGCAATCAATAGAGCTAATTCCAGCGGGGCCACGGGTAAACATTTACTGGATTATTCAAATTCAGTGAATAGATGTTAAATGGGCAGGCTTAAATACGAATAACTTAATACTGGCAATTACTTACTAATAGAGTCAGCAAATACATTTGGAGTTTGAGATGATTGAAATGTTTATTGATGTTCTCAGTGAACAATGTGGGAAGTCAATAAGCGATTTATTAGAGAGAAGATTGAGATGTTTTCGGTACATGGGAAAGCAATAAACGTTTCTAATAGATAAGTGGGCGCTGTACGGCTGACGGGATATTTTTTTTTTTTGCGATTATTTAACCTCACCTTCGGTGCTGCTTTCTGTCTTCTTTTGAACTCATTCTGACTAAAATTTGAATCCATGGTTTATAGTCAATTACAGGTATTGTGGGCTTCACTCATTTGGGATAATATTCCGCAGCTTTGTTAGACATTTCGCCATTAGCCTTTGTTTTTTTAACCGGAAATTGAAATATCCTCTTCAAACAATAATTTAAAATATTTGCTTTTTTCTCTTTCATCATCATGACCACAACCCAGAGGTATTGATTTCAAGACTTAGCAGGTGAAGACTGTGATATCTGCTATGAGGTTAGAGAGATCGTAGCCAGAAACCAATCAAGTGCGATCGAACGGATACCTCAATAAGACATATGGCCAATGATATTCCTTAAAATAAGATTGCGAAAGATAGCCTTCAAGTAGATATACAAACAAGCACACACTTCTGATACCTCCGTACTGGTAAAGGCATCTGTTGGCTGCCTTACCATTTGTCATGGACGCGGCTTTCTGCCGTTGTATAATATATTTTTATCTGTTTTACTGATGAGAGAATTGTGTATTAAGTTTTGGGATAATCGTGGGTTAGTTAAGTATTTCTTTGCCATTGACGCCTACACTTCCCCTATAAGCCGGCTATTTTACCACTTTGTGAAAGAAAGATTGATGAAAAATCCGATTTTTCGGATTTCAGTCTTTCTCACTAAAGCTAAGTACCATTATTCATATTCCTTCGCGGTCTCACCGTTGACATCTGTGGAAACATTGTTTATTAACTTCTCCCTCAACATAGCCAACCGTTCTCCACGGTCATTTAATGTGGCTGAAACTCATACTCCTTAGGCACTCTTCTCGCTACTGTTTCCTTTACAGAAGCTAATATCAAGACAGGAACACAACATTTGAAGCGCTCAAAAAACTGTCTGACTCCATCCAGAGAGTTGTTTCTCTATTCCCTAGCACTGAAATCGCGAACACTCTGGGCACACAATACCCGAAGGACGGTATGTTATGTCAGAGTTAAATCTGCTAGTCAACACACTGGACCTTTTCCTTACATCTCAGCCTAATAATTATACCATTAATATATTATCGCCTCTTGGCTCGTCCGACCACTTCTTCTTCTTAAGGAGTGCTACAGTTCGGGATAAACCTGGGCCTCAACCAATATGCCCCTCTGACTAGCACGATCTTTTGCTAGCCTTTTCCATTGCCGCACACACAGTTGGCTGAGGTCCCTTTCCACCTGTGTGCGCCATCTTAAGTGCGGCCGTCCTCTGCTTCTTCGCCCCTCGTTGGATTCAAAGACTCTCCGGGCTGGAGCTGTGGTGTCCATTCGCTCTACATGGCCCAGCCATCTTAAGCGTTGAATCCGTAGACGCCTGACTAGACTCATGTCACTGTACAGCCCGTAAAGTTCGTGGTTAAATCTTTTCCTCCATCCCCCGTCTGCGTTTATGGGCCCGAAAATCACGCGCAAAATCTTTCTCCCGAACCGATCGAGGGCCTCTTCATCCGCTTTTGATAGTGTCCATGCTTCGGCAAGAGTCAACTTTGTCGTTCGGGAGAGGGCTCTATTACTCAATTGCCTCCTGAGCCCAAAGAAACAGCGATTGACAAGAGTGATTCTGCGTTTGATTTCGGATGTGATGTCGTTGTTCCAGGTCACTGCGGAGCCAAGGTAGACGAAGTCCTTAACTACCTCGAACTCATATCTGCCAGTACAAACGTTTTGGCCAAGACGTCGGTGGTGAGCGTCCTTTTTTGATGACAGCATATATTTAGTTTTGCCCTCGTTTACCGTCAAACCAATTTTCACCGCCTTCATCTCAATACTCGCAAACGCCTCATTGAGATCTCGCTGTGATCTACCTATTACGCCAATATCGTCGGCGTATGCAAGGAGTTGCGAGGATTTGAAATAGATGGTGCCTCTTGTATTGGCCAGTGATTTTTGCTCAATCGTTTCTAATATGATGTTGAAGAGATCACACGACAGTGCATCGCCCTGCCTAAATCCTTTTTTGACATCAAAACGCTCGGTAAGGTGTTCACCGATTCGGACGGAGCAGCGAGCATTCTCCAAAGTCATCCTGCATAGTCTGACGAGTTTAACAGGTATGTCATGCTCGTCTCTAATTACGCTGTCGTATGCGGCTATGAAGTCGACAAATAGGTGTAGAGTGTCGACTTGAAATTCATTGGTTTTTTCCGGGATCTGCCCTAGTGTGAAGATTTGGTCGATGGTGGACTTCCCTGGCCTGAATCCACACTGATAAGGACCTATCAGCTTATTTACAAAAGGCTTCAGGCGTTCACACAAAACGGCAGAGGAGATTTTGTAGGCGATGTTAAGGAGACTTATTCCTCTATAGTTGGCGCAATCCGAGAGGTCTCCTTACTTGTGGATCGGGCATACGATGCTGAAACTCCGTTCCTCAGGCATGCTTTTCTCTGACCATATCTTACAGATGAGCTGGTGCATGCTCCTAACCAGGTCATCCCCAGCTGCCTTGAAGAGCTCAGCAGACAGTCCGTCTGCGCCCGCAGCTTTATTCGACTTGAGCTTCAATATCGCAATCTTAAGTTCGTCGAGGTCAGTGGGACAGAATTCTCTGCGGTCTTCGTCGATTAGAAATGGATCATTCTGCCTGACAGCGGTATATTGACTAACATCGCCGTTATACAGTCTGCAGAAGTGGTTTTTCCATATTCTCAGCATCGACTGCGATTCTACTACTAGATGTCTGTTCTCATCCCTGCAGGCTTCTGTTCTGGCTTTATAACCTTGGCATGTTCGCTATATCTGTTGATGAAGCTTTCGTACGTCACACCTGCAGTAACATCTCTCCAAATTCTCAATCGCGCACTTCTCGTGCTCTTTCTTCTTTCTTCTAAGAAGCTTATGCTCCTCCCCTCTTTTTAACTCGTAGAGCTCAGGAGCTGCTCTTGTTCTTTTATGCAACGAGGCCTTATATGCATCCTGCTTCGCTGTGTCAATCCTCCTGCACTCGTCATCGAACCAGGTGTTTGTTCATGGTGGAGCCTCCGACCACTGATCTATCAAATTCTTATATTTCCACTACCCAAGTAGGGTAAAAGCTTTGAAAAGAACATGGCTTTACGAGAAAGCTAATTGATACGACCTTAACAAGTTCTTTTGGAGCCTCAGTTGGTCGTTGTGTTTCTTTGGCAACAACATGGACGCCGCAGCTGATATTATCGCAAATATTATCCTATTGCCGTGACCGATTTTATTCCTGGTAGGGATAAAAACATCAAGGCAAAGGATTATGAATGGTTTGGCATAAGTTGATGAAGAGGCTGTTACAATAGGTTAGGACAATTCTGAGGAGAAGCATCTATACCATCACTTATCCACAAGAATATTTCAACTGTCATTTCCTTAATTAAAGTTAACTTTCTTACTCACAGCTTGCACTTTTTCTCCGTCTGTACTAGAGCGCGCGATTTTCCTGTAGCCAAAATTGCAGTGTCATCAACGAATGTGACCAGCACAGTGCCATCCGTTTGTGGTATGTTTCCGGTAAAGCAGCGGACCTAGTACGCTTCCTTGCGAAACGCCAGCCGAAATTGCTCTAAAATTTGAGTATTCGCTCCCGTATTTATCACGAAAAAGTCTGCTAGAAAAGTAGTTTTTCAGAGAGTTCGATAGTTCTTCGGGGAAAACTTGCCTCAATTTGTATCCCAAACCATCGTGCCACACTTTGCCAAAAGGCTTGGGCAACGTCAAGAAATACACTCGAACTACCGTTATTCGATGCACCTAGTCTGAAGTCGAATGCTTGCTTCTGACACCAAACGGATGATCCGGCAAAAGGGACCTTTCTTTGACAATCGGCCTTAAGCTATCGATTATGATTCTTTCAAAGACTTTCGAAACTATCGGCAACAATGGTATTAGGCGGTAAGATTTTTTATCCGTCGGTGGCTTTTTGGGCTTTAGAATCATAATAACTTCGGCGACCTTCTCGGCAAATTTTTAAGGACATCTCCTGTAATTAAGTCGTAGCCTGGTGCTTTATTTGGCTTGAGGTATTTTATGATATTTTCCAGTTCGGAAAGCATAGCTCGCATCATTCTGTATTCCCCGGTCATTTCCAGAGTATTGCTATCGGCAGGTAGCGGTTGTCCTCTGAATGGCTTCAAGATATTCAGCAAAAACTTCAGCTATACAGTGCTCTGTCTAGTTTTGATATTCCTACGAAGCTCATCCGATTGTGTAAGATGATAATGAGGAACTCTCGCTGCTCCATCAATGTCGGTAACGAACTCACCAAGACCTTTAATGTCAATAGAGGCTTTAGGCGAGGCGACACGCCTGTCATGCGACTTTTTCAACATTTTACTTGAGAAGACCGTGCGAGACTCAAAGGTAAACACTAGAGGCACGATCTTTCAAAAGCCCGTTCGACTGCTAACTTACATGAATGACGATGTGATTGGTCAAACACATCGAGTCGTTGATGAAGCTTTTGTTGGCATTGAAGCGAGGGCGGTCCAAATGGGTCTGGCAGTAAACGAGGTTAAAACAAAGTATTGTTACGAAAATTAAATCGATTCCGAAAAGGGTTCAGCCACTGGATTGCGATGAATTACTATTTGCCTGTTTATTCAATACATACACGTTATTGAATCCAGCTCGGATCAATTATCTGAGCACTTCACCTTTATTTGTTACTAGAACCTTTTACACACTTTACACTTTATCTCTATAACTCACTAGGTGGCTTGCTTACTTTCACATTGGTTTACCGACTGATTGCTCGTTATTCCGAAAACTGAATGCTCCCGAGTGCGAGCGTCCGCGCTTATATAGCCACTGGTTCACTTTCTCGAATGTTCGCGGTCAGACATTCCCCTTCAGTAGTCTCTAGAATGATCTGACATTCAGCAGTATGCCCCTGTAAGTTACCATCATTCCCATTTCAGCTTCACCAGAGCATTCCAAACAATCGAACATAGCCGTCGGTTCGTTTCCGCAACAGTACTGTATATACTACTCATATCATCAAGGAAGGGCATTGAACATCGACGTCTCGGACAGAGCGTCACGATAGGCAGCAAAAACATCGAGGTAGTAAAGGACTACTTTGGCTCCACAACGAATAGGGACAATAACATCAGTACCAACACTAAACGCTGTTTCTTTGGGCTCAATAGGCAATTGAGTAATAGAGCCTTCTCTCGAAAGACCAAGTTGGTTTTATATAACACCTTAATCATTCTTATCCTGAACTATGGCGCAGAAGCATTAGCATCGGCGCTATTAAAAGCTCTTGATCTTTTGGAAAATAAAGTTCTGCGTGCGATTTATGGTCTTGTTTGCGTTGATGGCATCCTGAAGAAGAAGATTTAACAACGAACTCTACGGGTTGTACAGCGACATGCGCTTAGTCAAGCATCTACGGATACACCGCTTAAGATGGCTAGCCCATGTAGAGCGTATGAACAACACAATGCCACAGAGGACGCCCTCTACTGAGATGACGCACACAAGTGAAGAGGGACCTTGAACAATTTGGAGAGGTTTATTGATTGAGGCCCAACTCCACCCTGGACTGTAGCGCCACATGAGAAGAAAAAGAAGATAATTGTGCTTTTAGCGAAACAAATCTTATTGTAATTCAATTTGCACAGATATTGATTGGATTTTAATTGTCCAAAAAACCGCAGGCAAATTGTACAATCACAACTACCGCTAGTATTGCGGCACAGCCCATGTAATTTTGTCTTTCAAGACTCCACTCAACATGGACAATTTGACGTATGTATGTACATATATCCGTGAGAGCACCGTGGCGCAGTGGGTAGTGTGTTGGCCTCTGACGCCGATGACGCGGGATCGAATCCCGATACAGCCATGTCATCGAACGTATTTTTCACGGTGTTTGTCCTCAGCGGGGTTCTGACAAAACCCCCTGTAGTAAAATTGTCATGAAAAGCTTCTCGAAATTCGCCGTTCGGAACCGGCAATAAACTGTAGGTCCCTTTCACCTATGTGAAAATGAAATCACACACAACATGGGTGATTGAGAGAAGCTCGGCTCAGGTTCTTCATGGACTGTAACGCCAAACATACATACATACATACATGTATATCCGTGAAAAATAGCCATAATCGTCGGATCGGATCTAGCTGGCCAATTCACCGGTCCAAAAGGTGAGGTACATTTCTCATTCGATCCTTCGATTCGTTTGCTGTGTGGCATGTAGCGAGAATTCTGATGATAGAATTAAATAGTTTCTAAGCGTTTATCGTGTATATTCCATCATGAAATGGCAATATTAACTGAGCTTGTTTGACTCTGATACATGTCCTGAATCATGCGTGAACTGGCAAATATACTACTTACTTACTTAGGTGGCGCTACAGTCAGTGGTGAACCTGGGCCTCAACCAACAAGTGTCTCCAGCTGGCACGGTCTTTGGCCAGCTGTTTCCAGCGCCGCACGCCCAGTGGGTTCAGGTCCCTTTCCACCTGTGTGCGCCACCATTGATGCGGCCGTCCTCTGCCGTGCCTTCCTTCCGGGGTGGATTCGAAGACTCTTAGGGTCGGAGCTGTATTTTCCGTGCGCTCTACATGGCCTAGCCACCTTAGACGCTATATCCGTAGACGTCGTACCAGGCCGATGTCGCTGTACAACCCGTACAGTTCTTCGTTATATCTTCTCTATACACCGTTTGAACAAACGGGACCGTAGATAGTGCGCCGAATTTTCCTCTCGAAACGACCAAGGGCATCTTCATCCGCTTTTGTTAAGGTCCAATCCTCTGGGCCGTAAAGGAGGACTGGGATGATTAAGGTCTTATATAGTGTCACCTTGGTTTTCCGAGAGAGGGCTCTACTTCTCAATTGCCTCTTGAGCCCAAAGAAACAGCGGTTGGCAGGAGTGATTCTGCGTTTTATCTCAGCGCTGGTGTTGTTGTCGCTGGTCATCAGTGAGCCAAGGTAGCCGAATTCCTGGACCACTTCAAAGTTATATCCGCCCATGGTGACGTTCTGGCCAATACGTCGGTGTTGACGCCTCGCTGTGTCCGTCCAATCACGTCAATGTCGTCGCCGTACGCAAGCAATTGCGTAGACTTGAAATAAATCGTACCTCTTGTGTTGGCCAGTGACTCTTGCACGATCTTTTCAAGCACGATGTTGAAAAATTTGCATGACAGCGCGTCACCTTGCCTAAATCCTTTTTTAACATCAAAGGTCTCGGTTTGCTCATTACCGACCTTAATGGAGCAGCGAGAATTTGGCAGGGATGTTAAAACTAGACATGGCTTTGTATAGCTCATTCCTATACACGCTGTCATATGCAGCCTTGAAATCGACGAAGAGATGGTGAGTGTCGATTTGGTCTTCTCCAAGATCTGCTGTTGCGTAAATATTTGGTCTATTGTGGATTTAGGGTTATTCACAAACGGTTTCAGGCGTTCACACAATACGGCAGAGAAGATGCGATGTTAAGGAGACTTATTCCCCTATAGTTGGCCCAGTTATAGGGGTATCCTTTCTTATGGACCGGGCAAACGATGCTGAGATTCCATTCGTCGGGCAGTCTTTCCTCCGACCATACCTTGCAAGTGAGACTTTATTAGACTTAAGTCTTGATATCGCTCTTTTGACTTCGTCTAGGTCGGGTAGACTGAATTCTGTTACATTGTCGTCCATTACGAATGGCTCGTTCTGTCTGACAGCGGTATCTTGTCTATCATCGCCGTTATACAGTCTACAGAAGTGGTCTTTCCAAATCCTCAGCATCGACTGCGACTCTACTACCAGTTCTCCATTTTCATCCCTGCAGGCCACCGCTCTGGCTTTGTAGCCGTTGCATGTTACCTTATTGTAAAACTTACGGGCGTCATTCCTGCGGAAGCATCTCTCCATCTCCTCGATCTCACGCTTTCCGTGCTCTCTCTTCTTTCTTCTGAAAAGCGTGTGGTTCTCTCTTCTCTTCTGCTCATAGATTTCGCGAGCAGCTCTCGTCCGTCGTTGCAGCATGGCCTTATATGCCTCTTGTTTTGCTGCATGGGCTTGTTCGCATTGTTCATCGAACCAGGGGTTTCTAGGTGGTGGCGGTTTGAAACCCAGCACCTCTGAGGCAGCGTCTCTGACGGCGCTTTGGCAATGCGCCCATTCCTGCTCTATTTTTTGTGCAGCTGCGGGCGGGTTTTGAGAGAGCTTGGAGGAGACACGATCGGCAAAGATTCCGGCATTCTCCTGCGATTGTAGCTTTTCGACGTCAAACTTACGTAGTCCAACTCGACTCCTAAGCATTCTTGATGTCCTCATTCGTACCTTGGCTACAACAAGGTAGTGGTCCGAGTCGATGTTGGCCCCTCGGAAGGTTCGTACGTCGAGAATACAGGAGGAGTGTCTGGCGTCGATCGCAATGTGATCAATCTGATTGGTGGTCGATTGATCAAAACACGCCAGGTACCCTTGTGGATGTTGAGATGGGGGAATCGCGTGCTTGCTACAAGGAGGTTACGCCCCGCTGGGAAATCGATTAGCCTAAGTCTGTTGTCGGATGTCGTATTATGGAGGCTATGCTTTCCTATGATCGACTCAAATATATTCTCTTTGCCCAGTTTTGCATTAAAATCTCCTAGAACTATTTTTGTGTCGTATCTGGGGCATTGGGCATGTGTTCTGTCTAGGAGATCGTAGAATTCTTCTTTGAGTCGATCGTCCTTTTCTTCCGTCAGGGCGTGGGCGCATATTAAGCTAATGTTTCCAAATTTAGCTTTGATGCGGATTGTTATGAGGCGTTCGCTTATATCTCGGAAGCTTAAGACGTATCCGCACCCGAATAGGCGCTGTTTGTTCTCCTTGTAGTAGTTCCCGTAGTAGATGTCGCAGTTTTTCATCCGTTTTTTGCCTGGTCAATCCCATCGCACTTCTTGCAGTGCGGTTATATCTGCTTTATAGCAGTTGAGGGTTTGCTCAAATTGATCGCCTGCACCCGTTCTGTTAAGGGACCTCACATTTCAGGTGCAGACTCTCAAGTCCGTTAGTCGTTTGCAGGTGCCGCCAGCTTTGTATCCGTCCGTATCCGAGGCTTGTTGTCGTTTCGGAACAACTGGCAAATATATAATATGTACTTAAAAACCAAACAGCAAAGAAATATGAAATATAACTATGTATAGTATGTATAAGTCAACTCAATACTTTTCTATGGTGCCAAGGCATGGATTTTTCTTAAAACAGATGAACGTGTCTTTTGACATTTTAAAAAGAGCGTTCAACAATCTTAAAATCAAGATCAGAAAGATGTAACAGGAAAGAAACAGTACGGTAGATGCTGGCAAGGCTTTAGGAGTGCAGGTCCACAAAGCTAGTAAATAAGATCTTAATTCGTGCCTTTAAAGTCGCACTTCGAAACTTCACTCACCGAAACAAGTACATATATACAAACAAATGTGTGACAAACGTTTTTAACGAATCTACGACATTCTGAAACCAAAACGTCACTGCCATGGTTATAATAATAATTTTAAATGGCATAGCAATGGCATGATACAATCAACTTGTTGTAATATAATCGCACATACATACCATATGTTTATGTAGCCGTGCGACACTCTAAAGTACCTTTTCCCAGAGCTATCCGTCAGACGTTTAAATTACGTTGACTGGGCAACATTTAATTGACATAATGTGACTGTATCTGCACTTGAGTATCTTTCTATTGCCCTCCTGCGGCGATAGTCAATTACTATCGTAACAGTGTTCCCTTTTTCTTCATTGTCAATCTCCTGTCGCGCTCAAGAGTGAATGCTCTCATAAAAGTTATTCAGAATTTTGTTTTTTATTTTATTTTTTATTTAATTAAAACTTAAATAACAAAGCATCTGAATGTATGCATATATGTATGTAGCTTATACCGACACTCTTATCAGGAAGTAAAAGTTAAGAGAGATTTGTTCCGAAGGCTTTTGTTTTAATATCACTTACTAGTGACGAGTGTAGTGTACGCAGTTCATGGGCTTGTAAATGAACGTCTGCTTTGCCACTTGTGTGCGGATACTTGCGACAGACTTGAACTCAAAAGTGACGCCACTACCAGCCGTTGTTCCTTGGACTAGTACAGCACTTCACTTATAAGGAGTGCTCTATACACTGTTTACTAAGTAGGTAACAGGAATCTATACTTGTGTTTTTGTGCTCCACTATTAACACTTTGGCATTGGGTGGTTGTGAACCATTTGATCCACTTGATCCAATCTGTTATTTGTGATTAAACATCACTGTTTTGATAGTACGCTTCGAGCTTGAAAACTACCAAACCAGTTTATAGAACAAAAACAACGCTTTAGGAAGGAAATTAACAATAAAAAACATTCCTTCCATTTGTATTATTATTCTATAATTTATCTTGCCAACGTTGGTAGCCAGCCTTCACATGAATTGATGCCAATGTCAATAACCTTGAAGTATTTTGTTGCAATCAATTTAAGTCTGGTTTTAATTGTTTACAACTATTCGTATCTAGTAGCGCTGAGATTAAACATATACTTTATTAATCTCTTTTCAGATAAGAGAAAGTCAGTGCAGTCTGCTGCTTTTCGGCGTGGCAAGCACTTAGCCCACTCGTTTGGGCGGTGAAACTGTAATGGATCATGCGGTAAAGGCAACAAGGGGACGACCATGGAATAAGTTACGTTTTGAAAACGACGAACTAGAATGTCTGTATCAGCGGTATACTTTGAAGCTGCAGCGCTTCTCAGTGCTGGGCGTAGTTGCTCTGGTCGTCGTCCTATGCGGCGTAATGGCCGCGCTCAGTCTCACCTACAATCGTAGCCCGACATTTCATGTAAGTACTTCTACAATCCCATATACCAAACGAACAGGATAATAAATTACAATTTACTCGCTTCCTTAACTCAATACAGAACGTATTCAATTCAATTGTGTGCCTGCTGTTTGCAATTATTTTGATATTGCTGCAATGTCGTATTATCAAGGATCATCATCTGCCATTCCTGTGCTATGGCATTCTACTATTCACTGCTTGCATATGCTTTGTGTCGATGCCAACAGTGGGCAGCATATTTCCAGTTGATACGAAAGAGGTAAGGATTCAAGTTTTTTTTTTTTTTTTCTTTAATTTTTCTTTTTTACTTCTTGCTGTTACATATTTGTAAGTCTCTCACGGTCGGGATGCCGACATATGGTATATTATCTGTTTTGTATAGAGCCTGCGATCGTGCATCCTACCGTAATACTGTCTGCTCGTGATAGCGATTGCAAAATGCGGGTATTGCAGTAGTCAGATGCAGCATGTGGGAAAGCATATCGACACGTGTGCAAGTACGAGTGAATCGTTTTCCTGTATTTTTATTTTCTTTAATTTGTATCGATGTTTCGGATTACTACCATACTATCATATTTTATTTCCAGAAAACAATTTTTATTTTGTACACTGTAAAGGGATTAATATTTGAGGATAAATTAAATTTCCATTAAATTTCTACGCAACTTTGAGTGACTAGTTAATCAATAAAATCTCCATCAGCGGCAATAACCTACCAATCCTGGGCCGCAAATGATTGCATGCCCGAATCAAACACTCATATTGACCAAGCTGGCAGTTACATAACTATGTATATCATCTTTCAGTGAAGAAACGCTCAATTACGCCCCATTCATAAGAGGTCACATGTTCGGGGTGATATGGTCATGGAAATGTTCGGCGTTCCAATCTTGTGCCGCCATAGCTTTGCGTGAAGGAGAGAAGGAGAGGAGCCCTTTTTTTTTTTTGGTTGCGCCAAACGGACGTGAAATCTTTAAAAGATACCAGTATCCCGGGCTACTGGCCATGTACGATTCGCAAGCCTGAATAATCGATGCCAGGAATACGCCTACGTACTAAACCACACCCTGCGGGACTGCCGTTAGAATTACTTCGCGGGGCTGGTTTGCACTTTATGCCCTTCTTTCTCTAATTGGTGTTTCCTATTCCAAGGAAGCTGCCGTTTGGTTTTGGTTGTTCTCCCTGTTTCATGATTCTCGCTGCGGTTTCTCTCACAGCGTCCCATATTTCGCTCGATATCAGCATATGCTTTATAATGTTCTCGGGAGTCGGTGTTTCTCCAATTTTATCTTCGAGATATTTATTTTCTGCCTCGAAATGTGAGCATTGAAAAAATACGTGTTCTGCATCTTCTCTAGCCTCTGCACAGTTTGCACAGATGGGAGATTCATCAATGCCAAACCTGTAAAGATAGGCTCGGAAGCAGCCATGTTCGGTTATGAACTGGGTTAGATAAAAATCTACTTCTCCGTGATGCCGGTTTATCCAACTTTGTATGTCCGGTATAAGTCGATGGGTCCATCTTCCCTTTGTTGAATGATTCCATCTGTCCTGCCATATTCCAATGCAACGCCGTCTTTCTTCCAGTTTAATATCTCTGACTGAGACAAGGGGTTCCTGAATTTCGGCGTCGTCGTAGGACCTTTGCAACTCGATGGCCAAGATATCGGCTGGTAGCATTCCAGCAATTACACACATGGCATCATCCGATACCGTCCGAAAAGCGCTGCACACTCTTAGTGCGGATAGTCGGTTGGTGGAATTTACTCTTCTTGAGTGGGACTTAGTTTTCATCGCCTTTGTCCATATTGGTGCCTGGTACATAATTATTGACTGCGCCACTCTTGACAAAACTAGTCTTATTTGCTGCCTGGGTCCTCCGATGTTTGTCATTATTCTGGCTAAGGCAGCATACACCTAAGCTGCTTTATTGCACTTTATTTCAAGGTGTTCCTTGTAGCTGAGCCTATCGTCAATCATCACACCCAAGTGTCTGATAGACGGTTTCGACGCTATATTTTGATCGCCTACCCTGATAGTGATTGTTTCGCTTTTCCTGCGGCTGCTGATCGGCGAGCTCTAACCCGACTGTTGACATCCAACGTCTCACTTTTCTGATACATTAATTCCCTATGTCCTCTATTTCTTCCAGGTGTTTCGCTGCTACTACGATTGCAATATCATCAGCGAAGCCTATGATTTTTGCCTCATTGGGAATATCTAGCCTCAGAACTCCATCGTACATAAGGTTCCACAGAATAGGACCTAGCACCGATCCTTATGGTGCTCCGCCAGATACATATGTGGTACTGCACTACTCCGTCGTCGGTATCGTAGAAAAGATACGGTTTCTCGAAATACTTAGCTTTCAATTATTTTGCTGAGGAATCCTGGCTCCATCTTTTCTCTAAGTGAGTGTACAATTTGTCCCAAGTTTGCAGAGTTGAACGCATTTTTGACGTCCAGTGTTATTACGGCACCGTATTTCTTTGCGCTTCCTGCCCATCTCGTGCTCTGAATAGCTTCTTCCAGAACTATGGTTACCCTCCGTATAGTATCGATTGTAGAACGGGCTTGCCTGAATCCATACTGTTCGTCTGAAAGCCCCCCGGCTTCATTTATTGGAGTTCAGTTTCCGTGATAGTTGTGACTTCCTGTTCATCCTGGGGTGCTTCTAAACGCTCTATCGTTCTTTGCGGTGGAAATAGTCCCGACACTATTTTTTTCATTAGGAGAGGGCGAGGGGGCCCTGGTGGTGCCTTTAAGTTTTGCAATGACAGTCCTGTAAGCGGCACCCCAAGGATTTACGTCTGCTTGCTCGCAGAGCTCCTTAAATTTGTTATTTTTGCTTCTCTTAATGGCCAACTTCAGATTCCTACGTCTATCTCTGTATTGCGCCTGTAGGTTCTGATGAAAGGGCAAACCTCTGGATCGCTGGGACAGTCTTCTCGCTCTATGACACTTGTTGCGTAGCTCTGCTATCTCCTGGTTCCACGTTTGATTTGATGACGTTTTCCGGACCATGGATGCATCGCAAGCCCTCATTATTTGCTTAGTAATATCAGCGGCCATAGCATTTGCTGTCCCTGATTTATTGTAGACTCTCTAAACGTGAAGGTAAAATATTCTTATTCTAGTGTTTCTATTTTCCAACCCTTTTGTTGTGCCTTCTTTAGCGAGGCACCCTGGTTGGCTCTCCTAGGCTGTATTTCAAAAAGGATAGTCAGGTGGTCACTGTGGGTGTACTGATTTCTTACTCTCCAATTTGCGCCTATCGTTAGGAAACTCGAAACAAATGTGATGTCAACTATGGAACCTATGCCGTTTCTGCTAAAGGTGTGCTCGCAACCTTTATTGAGCAGTATTACGTTTAATGATGACATAGCCTCTAGTAGAGCTTCGCCTCTTCGATTGGTTTGCGTACTGCCCCAATCAGTGGCCTATGCGTTGAAATCTCCAGCTATGATTTTTGGAGTACGGCCTTTGGCATCGTCCACGAGCCTATGTAGCATACCCCGAAATTCCTCTAAAGTGCTGGATGGAGGTGCATAACAGCTGTAGACGTGTACACCTTTTATTTTTGCTCGAGCGAAGCCGAATTGTTCTGTCGTAATTTTTTCTTCAAAGGCGTGTTTTCCGCAGGTCCAGATAGCCGCGCTTTTTGAGTTGTCAGCTATCCAAACTTTATCGTCGAGATTCTTGTACTATTCGCATAGAATGGCAGTGTCTTTTTTGGACTCTCAGATGGCTTGTGTTAGGAGATCCTGTGCCGCTTCGCAATGATTTAAATTTAATTGTAGCACTTTCATATTCTTTTTGTGGCTTTTTTAGCTTCTTGATATACAGGATATATTGCGCTTCCTGCCACACGTATGATGTTATTTCTCCCCTTTTCTTCGCAAAAGACCATCTTTCTTCATTTGTACAGTTCTTGTACAGGTAGTCTTTCTGTCCACACTTGGTGCAATCCTCGCTCCTATCAAGCAGATTTTGACACGCTTTTGCTAGGTGTCCGAAGTTGTAACGACATTCTTCATTCAACCGCCGACAAGAGTAGACGTCTTTCTTTCCTTCTCATCGACATATTTTTTCCGTACATTTCTAATCTGGGTGCATGGCAGTGCCCCTACCAAGTCGAGCAAAAAAGCGGCACAGCCATACCATACTTTTCTCGAACCATTCCGGGCAATTTTCGACCCCCTATAACTTCGTTGTGGATAAAGTTAGAAGCCTGAATTTTCAGTAACCAAGCAAGCATTACATGAGCACGGCATGTTTCAAATTTCATTAAATTTGAACCAGTAGTTGAAGAATTATGACTAGTCAAAGTTCATCATCATCATCATCACCTATCATCAAAAGTCTAATGCACTTCTAGCAGACATAGAAGCTTCAAATTTGGAACGCAACTAGTGTTTAGTGTATAAATCAAGGAAAAATTAAAATATTTTGCAATTTCGGTTAAGTTTTCTAGAAATATATGTATAAGATTACGAACGTATACATTTGCAGTGAATGAATCAGTTTGCCTGTATATGTATAAACAATAGAATAGTAGGGGTAGATAGGCACTGCACAAGAACAAACATATAGCATCGTACGATTAAGAATACGAATACCCGTCCGACGAGTAAAACGAGTACCCATTTGTTCGGCATCGGGCAGCTTAAAAGTATTCGTATCGTTTCCCATCGGCATCGGCGAGTAATACTGTATTCGGCGTCGTTCGCATCAGTATCGGCGAGTACATACATATGTACGTATTTATGCATCCTGCATCGTTAGGCATGGGTATCAGCGAATTTGTGCTTAAGCAGAAGAAATACATATGTATGTACATAACATTGTATGAGGGATATATAGGACGTGGGTAGGAAATGGGAGATTATCAAATTCAAATCACCCATGTTGTGTGGGATTTTGTTTTCCCATTGGTGAAAGGGACCTAATTTTTTTTTTCGCGCTGGTTCAAGAGTTTTTTTTTTATATATTCTCTTATGACGTGTTATATACACATAACCTGAACGGAGTGCAGTGGTTTTGGTCGTTGATGTTCGTTAACTCTCAGGGATGGTTGTCCTAGATAGGACGAGATTCCGCGTTGGTTATAGTTATAGTAATTCGTTCAAGCACTTTAATATTGCATACGCAGGGGATGAATTTCAGTTGACCATATACTGTGAGTGTTAGCCTGCAGCAGTACGTCTGGTCACTTTCCATTCACAACTTTTTGTCCGTATGGGAATTACTTTTTCTTGGCTATGAAGCGAATTTTAACTATAGACCTTCAATTACAATTACAATTTATTGCTGATTCTGACCGGCGAATTTAGGGAAGTTTTCATGACAATTATACTACAGGGGGTTTTGTCAGAACCCAGCTGAGGAGAACCACCGTGACAACACGTTAACACGATGGCATGGCTCTTGTCGGGATTAGATCCTGTGTCATCGTCGTCAGAGGCCAACACACTAATCACGGCGCTCTCAATCTGTCTACAGATATTTTTCAATTTCAATTTCATTAATACAGGGTGCCCCACGAGCAGTGTGCCTAAAAGCCAGAGCGTGTAGGTCTGGTCAAGACAAGAAAAAAATCGTATGGGAGGGGGGTCTAAAAACAGAAAACCGAGTGCAAAAATGTCTTACAGTTTTTGAGAAACTAAAAATAAACCCAAACCACTGTTTTCTAAGAAAAACCTTTTTTTTTTTTTTGGTGTAAACGCGGTTGAACTTGTACGCAAATTAATGCATGAAACATTGACCTCTTTTCTATTATTTTTAAAAAATCGGATTTTTATGAAGATACAATAAAGTGACACAGTATTGGAGTAGCCCTGGATTAATCCTTTTTTTCTTTTTTTTTTTCATTGATAACGCCTGAAAACTGGCCTGACAATTTCGTCTGGGTCCGTCCGCCGCCGATGGGTTCTACCCGTTACGCAAATTTAAATAAAAAGCTCGCATTTTTAATAAAAAAACCATTTCCAAATTGGATGTTAACTCGTCAACACATTACAATGTCAAACTCATACTCTCGAGAAGAATTAACGGACATGCACTTCTGCTACGGCTTAGCTAATAGTCGAGATCGTGAAGCCGAAAGACTCTACGCCTAAAGATACTAAAGATATCCCAATCGGAGGTGGCCCAGTCGTAGTATCTTTTCAAGAATGCACCTACGTCTGCGACAGCACGGAGTGCTAGAGCATCGAAGAAGCGAAAGATCAATTACAGATGGATCAGCAATCGTAGATGAAAGAATTTTGGTTTTGGCCTGACGTAATCCCGCCCTTAGTACAAGGAGGATAGCTATTATGCTTGGAGTGCCCAAATCTAGAGTATGGATTTGAGAAGTTACACCCGTACCATTTTGCACCAGTTCAATGTTTCATACATTAATTTGCCTACAAGTCCAGCCGCGGTAAAACCAAAAAAAAAAAAAAAGGTTTTTCTTAGGAAAAAGTGGCTTCGCATTTTTTTTTTAATTTCTCAAATTTTTTTGCATCCTATTTTCTGTTTTTAATTATAAACTAATGGGAGAAATGAATTCTTGAAAAAAAAAAAAATAGTGCTTTATTACATAAAATTTCGAAAAAAATTAGTTCGATTTTTTTTTCAAAATGTTGAGTTTGAAAATTGATTTCTCAAAAAATATTCGCTCAAACTGCGCAGAAACCTCTTCTTTTATCAAACGAGATAAAAGAAGAGGTTTCTGGCTTTACAAAAAAGTATGTCACGGCATTATGGATGTAACCGTTGATTTTTAATATATTTTTTTCCAAATTAACTCAATTTTTTAGAAAATTGGCCCTCCCGCCTAAACGGGGGGAATAGACCCCCCCCCCCCCTCCCCAATCCCATACGATTTTTTTCTTGTCTCGACCAGACCTACACGCTCTAGCTTTTTGGCACACTGCTCGTGGGGCACCCTGTATAACAGATATTTTTCAATTTCATAAAGACGATATTGTTCCTTTGCCGTCTGTAATATTTCCTCAATAGTCTGAACATTTTTTCGAATCGAAAGCAACATATCAAATTTTGTATTCCTACCTGGAGTGCACTTTTGCCTGTCAGTTTTTCACGGACATTTTCACGATTCACGATACCTACTCGCTACGATGCGCGATGCTACGATGCAGTTGTAACGATTATTACTCATAATCATTCCGGAAAAGGAATCGGCAATGCATTTAGAAATGATGGCGAGTACGAAATCGCATCGTTTGGTGTTGTACTCGGCGATTATTACTCTGAATACTTTTTACGTACTCGCGCAGTGCTGTAATAGGTACCTAGATATAATCATTTTCAAAGGTAACTTGCAAAATGGTCAACGGATTATGTTTAAAGGTAACTTGTAAAATGGGAAAAAGCAAGAATGCGACATTTCTTTTGAATGTTGTACCAAAATCCCGTATTTAGTAGACTAAATTTCCATGAAAGAAAGAACACTAAAAATCATAACTGCGGCCGGCGTTGTCTTACCCGCGCCGCGGCTTCCACGCTTCCCGTCTATCACAGAAAGGTGGCCACTTTCTTCGAGGCAACCTTTGGGTCTTACTGCCATATCGCTGGCATAAACACAAACCACGTTTTATTTAACTTACGCAAAAGGTATCAATCAGCATGGGTACAATTATTTAAATAATCTTTATATAAATCTAATTTAATAGGAAAATATTGGGTTAAGTAAATAATTCATTAAAAAAAACTTTGGGTGTGGCAGTGAGTGCCGTACATTAATTCAAGTTAATTCTCTCTTAAGCTTGATGTTGTAATTTTCTGATAGGTACCTACATTGACAGTATTTGTAGGGAATGAATGATAACAGTTTTACATAAGGATTACCTTTAACCTACAAAAATAAGAAAAGCTCAAAAGACAGATAGTGGGCTTGAAGAAAATCTGTTGTTGGTATTCAAGAATTGAAGGTACCGGATAGGAAAAAAAACATGATTATCTACAAAATAAATGAGATGCCATCAAAAACATAACTTGTAAAAAACACCAAGTCTCGCAACTGAGTTCTTCTACCGTAAAAAGTTGTAAATTCCATGTAATACCAAGTCGGTTCATTTATTCAGTCCCTACTTAAGGGACCTTCTGTCTTAAGTTACTACGTAATTAACTAACCTAACAATATCCTATAGTGACCTTATCAATATTAAATATCTTTTATCTTTTAAATAAATAGATTGACTTAGAAATCGCACTAAAAAATCTGTATCCAGTTCTGTCGAAATACAGATCTTTGGTGTTTGCTCTAGTCACTATACTTTTTCCGGTTGCGGTTCTTTTGGCTGATAGTACATACTCTAATGTTACCTCTTCCAATCTGGGCACTTAAATGGCATACTGATTGTAGAAACGCAGAATGGCTATGTTTCTTTTACCGTTTCTCAATCCATTTTACCAACCGCGAAGCACATCTCGTTTTTTTTTTTTGATTTATTTATCGTTTCGCTTAATTTAAAATGAAATCTATCACTATCGTTCCATTTAATTTGGAGAAACACCTAGAGACAAATAGCCGGTGGTATGAATGACCTTTCGAATCCACCCCGAGAATAAAAATTCAATTCCCAAAGCACTCTCTTCTCCATGCTAATATGTCTTAATCTCGAACGTGTCTCAGCATTTATATTTAAATTTTCTTTTATTGATTGAATTTTGCATAATTTCTGTTCTTGTTCCTTTCGCAGGTCATGGCCGAAGGAGTATGGCAAATTGTTTTCGTTGTATTTCTTGCCTATGCAATGTTACCACTTCACATCTGGGAAGCTGCTTGTTTTGGGATTATCCTACCATCCGTACATATAGGACTGACGGCCTATAAAATGTTCACGGATTCATTTCGATATTTGGAATATAACCAGGTAAATTAGGCCACGACTTTCTATCTTGAACGAGCAATAAAGCAAATTGGCCACTTGATTATTCGATTATTCTGTAATTCATTGTGTCAGCCGGAGTTATTAAATGTGCTAAGTGCTATCTACTGTTATATCACTTAGGCAAATGAGGAGATTAAAGAGCCTTTCCTCGACTTTTTGTTCAGCCTCTGAATTGGGTTAACACTTAATCCGTTTATCATCAGCGGCAGCATAACTAAGTCCTTTCACGCTCTCACGCTACATGTGACCCCAAAATGTCTGGACAAGAATCCGTAATAAATTCCTCTTTACAATTGCGTACAAACAGACACGGTTCATAATTAGATTCTCATTTTAAATTGTTATTTAGGATTGCTCTACTTTACTTGTTCAAGACCAAATTCATTTATCATTCGCTACCGAGTTCTCACAATTCATCATGTTGATTATGTACGATATTTGTTGTTTTAATTTACAGCTTATAGCCAATATTGTGATGTTTATTGGTGTGAATGTAGCCGGTTTAGTGGTTAACATAATGATGGAACGAGCCCAAAGACGGGCGTTCCTGGATACAAGAAATTGTATAGCCGCCCGCCTAGAGATTCAAGATGAGAATGAGAAATTGGAGAGATTACTATTGTCTGTACTACCTCAGCATGTTGCAATGCAAATGAAGAATGATATTCTGTCGCCTGTCGCTGGTCAATTTCACCGAATTTATATACAAAAGCATGAAAATGTCAGGTGAGTACTAATGGATTGGATTTACAAATAGATTTTTACACAAATACATACGGGTACTGAGTTCTTAGTCTCTGCCAAATATTTCTATTCAAGCATATGTGTACCATAAGTACACTTTTGTCATTTTCTGTGCTTACGTTAAACATCCCACGTGCATTTTAATATTTTTTATTCCGTCTGTTTTATATCATATTTTGTACGAGCTTCTACGAGAACTGAAACTCATTTTGGATTTTATTTAGATTTTTAGGATAGAGAAACTACCTCTAGGCTCGAAATCAGTATTAGGACTTCGAACAATTGAAATTTTGAACACCAGTGACTACTTCCAATTAACTATGAAAAAAGGAGAAATATCGTCTTACCGTCTGTGTATTAAGGAATATTCGTACAAAAAACAACATCCGAAATCAAAAGCGGTTTTACGTTCTTAAAGGTTCTTCCCGAGTTCTTTTTAGCAAGCTCCCTGAAGACCTAGTTTCTTTCATTTTTGAAGTTAAAACTTCTTTTGCCGCGTTGTGTTTGCGTCACCGACATGCTTATAGCAGTATATCTGTAGCTATACAGCTGACGTATTGTGCAACAATACGGAAGATGAAAAACGTATGGGTTCGCGTCACCGACATGCTAATGTTAATACATTACAATTTTGTTGAGAATTATGACGTGAGGAAGATGATAATGAAAAAATAAGGGATGTTGTTGGTAGACGTCAATTTTTCAAATAATTACAATACTTACTTACTAGGATCGCGCTACAGTTCGGGGTGAACGAAGGCCTCAACCAACAAACCTCCAAGCCTCAGCGCCCTAGAGGATGACCGGGATGATTAAGGTTTTGTATAGGGAAACTTTAGTTTTTCGAAAGAGTGCTCTACAACTCAGTTGCCCCCTGAGCCCAAAGAAGCAGGGGTGGGCAAGAGTTATTCTGCGTGTTATCTCAACGCTGGTGTTGTTGCTGCTTGTCACTATCGAGCCAAGGTAGACGAAGTCCTTGACTACTTAAAAAATATGGCTGCCGAAGGTGACGTTCTGCCCAAGACGTCGGTATTGCGCGTCTTTCTTTGACGACAGCATATATTTGGTCTTGTCCTAATTTACCCCTAGACAAGCTTTAGCCGCTTCTGCTTCAATACTTGCGAACACCTCATTGATGTCTCGCTTTGTCCATCGATTAACGTCAATGTCATCTGCGTAGGCAAGCACTTATGTAGACTTGAAGTAGATCGTACATACCTTTTGTATTGGCCGCAGAGTCCTGCACGATCTTTTCAAATATGACATTAAAGAAATCACATGACAGTGCGTAACCCTGTCTAAAACCTTTTTTAACATCGAAGGTCTCCGACCTTAGTAGCGGGAATTCTCCATAGTCATCTTGCACAGTCTGACGAGTTTGGCAGGAAATTTGAAACATGACATGGCTCTGTATAGTTCGTCTCTATAAACACTGTCATATGCGGTTTTAAAGTCGACAAAAAGATGGTGCGTATCGATCTGGTATTCATGGGTCGTGGATTTTCCCGGCATGAAACCACACTGGTAGGAACCTATCAGATAGTCCACGAACCTCGGAATTTAATTTCATATTGCTTAAATTCATATTCCGTAAGCACTCCGTTCACTACTGTTTTCTTTATAGAAGCCCCAATCTAGACAGGAATGCAACATTTGATGCATTCGACGCACTGTCTGATTCCATCCAAAGAATTGTTCCCCTGTTCCCTCGCACTGAACTCGTTTTAGCGGGCGATTTCAATGTACACAATTCTCGAAATTCTGGACAGACAACACCCGAAGGAAGGTAAGTTGAAATGTTTGCTGAGTTAAATCAATTAACTCAGCTTGTGAATGAGCCATCACGTATCCCCGACAACACACTGGACTTGTTTCTTACCTCTCAGCCTGACAAATATACGATCGATGTACTGGCGCCCCTAGGCTCGTCTGACCACTGCGTGATATCAGCAAAATTCTCGAACTCCCACCATCCAGTTAAAGAAAAAGCTCCTAAGAGAACACTATGGCTATACGAGAAAGCCAACTGGTGCGGCCTTAACAGCTTCTTTCGGATCTTTAACTGATCGTTGTGCTTCCTCGACAATGACGTGGACGCCGCAACTGATATGTATTATCGCAAATATTATCCGAATCGGCATGGCAAATTTTATTTCCAGCAAGATTAAAAACGCCAGGCCAAAGGATAATACGTGGTTTGACTTGAGCTGCAAAGAGGCTATTAAGCTCAGGGAGCTAAGTTTTCGGGCCTACAAGGCAAAAAGTTCTGAGGAAAACTGAAAAAAGTACTTACGAGCCAGAAATGACTGCAACACCCACATTCGACGGGTTAAATTCCAATCCGACCAAAAATTAAGGCGTAAAATCCTTCAATGTCCCAAAGGTAGCAAAAGTTTCTGGTCGTTTGTAAAAAACGTAAAAAACTCAACTATGTACATACGTCGTCTATACCGACGCTCATCCACAATGACATTCCAGCTGTCACCCCCTTAGTCAAAGCTAGCCTACTTGCTGCCCATTTCGCAACCAGTTCTCAGCTGCCAGCTTGTACTTTGTCTCCGCCTGTACTAGAGTGCGTCAATTCCACCATGGGACTTGTTGACGCTTTGGCGGACGGAACGTATTTTAAGCATACGTCAAATAAGCATACGCTAAAATCTTTATTAAATTCAAATTTAGTTACAACTTTTATGTAAAGTAATTCATTAAGATACTTACATCCGTGCCGTGTCCGCCCAATGGTCAAATTGCAAATGGCCGGGATCGCCGCTTTCGGCTTTTCTTCAGTTTCGTTAGAAGAAAGAGACAAAGAAGATGACCATTAGACGAAGACCACACGTATGTATTCTGCACTACGGCTGGTGCTGCCAAATAACGCCGTAACATTCCCCCCCTCGTAAATATCGCCCTCCGGGTGATTTTTACTTCACCACATCTAGCTTCGCCAGCTTCACGACCGGTCGAGTCATCAAGCCGCTTGTCGTCCGCACTACTGCGCTACGCGCCTCGCCGTTGCTTCCGTAATGCAGGTCCATAATAACACCCTTCTTCCAAGTGTTCCTTTTCCCGTTTTCATCAACAATTATAACAACGTCCCCAAGTGCAACCGGATCCGGGGGAGGTTGAAACCATTTGGCACGCCGCGTTAGACACGGAAGATATTCTCGTACCCAGCGTTTCCAAAACAGATTTGCTAATTGACTTGATAAGGCAAAGTTTTTACCTAAGGCGGGTCCACTATCGTCTTCACTGGTCCTTTCCCTTATTCCGCTTGAGCTCCCGATCAGAAAATGGTTCGGAGTCAACGCTTCGCTTATTGGTGAGTCCAACGGAACGTACGTAAGGGGCCGTGAATTTAGAGTGTTTTCTGCGTCAGCAAGAGCAGCTCTCAGAACTTCTTCGCGAAGTCCATGAGTTGGTAGGATTTCCATGAGGATCGACTTAACTGATCGAATCATTCGCTCCCAGGCACCACCCATATGAGGCGCAGCAGGTGGTATGAACCGCCATTGTATTTGAGGATGCCTTTCCTCTACCTCCCTTGATGATACGCGCTCAATCTCAGCCTTCAATAAGCGACTTGCTCCTCTGAAGTTCGTTCCGTTATCGGAGACAATACGTCTAGGTACGCCACGCCGATTGATGAACTGCTTTAAGACCAGCAGGAACGATTCCGTCGATAACGAAGGCGCGATTTCAAGATGAACTGCCCTCGTTGTTAGACAGGAAAAAATAACTCCCCAGCGTTTTTCCTTGCGACGCCCAACAGCAACGTCGAATGGTCCAAAATAATCGACGCCAGTGTATGTAAAAGGCGATGTGAATGGGGCTAGTCGTTCCGATGGTAAGTCGCCCATAGTAGGTGGAACGGGTGCCGCTCGCCTGTTCTTGCACGCTTGACAACCTTTCGAGACTTCTCGTACCAGCGCTCGGAGACCAATGACGATAAATTTTTGTCGAATTTCGTTGATAACGATTTCGTTATGATGGTGGTGAAATCTTCGGTGGTAGAAGTCGATCAACAACCAGGTGATGTGATGCTTCTTGGGAAGTATAATTGGTCGTTTTAGGTCCAGTGGCGCATCTGTTAAAGCATCGACTCGTCCTCGGCTTCGAAGCAAACCGCATTCGTTTACATAGGGAATGAACTTTAAGATTTGACTTTTTCGACCTACCTTATTTGACGAAGACAGAAGGCTGAATTCTTCGGCAAAGGCACTTTCCTGACAGGTTCGGGTTATGGCGCATTCTGCGGCGTCAAAATCATTCAAGTTAAAGAATGCAACCAATTTCCGAGGTGTTGGCGAGCTTCTGATTACAGATCGAAGAAACCGAATCACGTACATTTGAGCACCTCGAAGTCTCTCCCACTTACTAAAACGCGTAGGATCTGGTGTTATAGTAGCTAAACACCCCATTGTTGTTGTGTTCATTCCGATATGACAAATGACTTCAGACTCTAGAGCTACTTCACCAACTTCATGACTCTCTAGATGCATCGTAGGCCATTCCTCTTTATTTGCGTAGAGAAAATCCGGACCGTTGAACCATGACGAGCTTGTGTCGATACTCGCATTCGTTTTCCATCTTGTCCCATCGTCTGCTACGTTTAGAGTTGTTGGCACCCATCTCCATTCTGTTACCTTTGAGTCTTCTAATATTTCGCCTATTCGTAAACCGACGAACTGATGGTATTTTCGAGCATCGGACCTGATCCAGTAGAGGACGTTCTTGGAATCAGTCCAAAAGTAGCGACGATTTAGCGGGACTGAGAGCTGGGTCTCAACAAACTTCGCTAATCGCAGTCCAAGCACGGAAGCCATAAGTTCTAGTCTCGGAACCGATACTGGCTTCAGAGGCGTCACACGTGTCTTCGATGCAATGAGCGAACAGCATATATCTCCTTCTTTTTGGGCTCGAATGTAGCACACCGCAGCATAAGCGTCTAAGCTAGCATCAACGAATGTATGTAGTTCAATGTTGTCTCCTCCGCTTACTAAAGGAAAGCATCTGGGAATTCGGATGGATCGCATTATCGGTATTTGTCGGAGCCACTGAAGCCAGTTGGAAAACGAAAACACGTCCCTAGTGGGCTGCCACCAGAGACCTAAAACCCGTTCACCGAACGTATCGAATTCTTCTATGGTCTTATCGTCTTGAACGTTGGAATTTGTCATCGTCTCTAGAACAAGCTTGGAAGTTGACGCCCAGTTCCGCATCTCAAAACCGCCTTCGCCGTGTATCCATCGCACTTGCTTAGCCATCTCAACCATCTCCTTCTCCGTATCTGCACTGTGTAGCCAGTCGTCCACATAAGTGTTGCTTTTGATCGCCCGAACAGCTTCTGGATATACATTCTCCCATCGGTTTGCATTTTTATCTCTCACGAAATTTGCTATTGAGGGAGAGCAGGCGGCTCCGAAAGTCATCACTTGCATGACGTAAACATCTGGCTCCTTAGATAAGTTGCTTCCACGCCACAGAAACTTCTGAGATATTTGATCCTCCTTCCGGATGCGTATCTGGTGGAACATTTCTTTAATGTCGCCACAAATGGCAATAGGTTTCTCTCGGAAACGAATTAAGACGCCTACTAGAGATGTTAAAAAATCAGGACCCTTCAGAAGATAAGTATTTAGAGCGACGTCGTTGACCTTGGCTGCAGCATCCCACACAAGTCGTATTTTTTTCTTATTAGGATTGGATACAGTGAATATGGGTAGATACCATGATTTCGGTGCGTGACGAATTTCATTGCTCTCTAACTTTCGTATATATCCTCTTTCTTCATATGCCTTTATTGTATCGGCGAGGAATTTGCATAGAACCGGGTCGCGACTCATTTTCTTTTCCAAACATTGTAGCCTTCTTCTAGCCATTGGAAGAGAATTTGGTAGATCAATGATGTCGTCTTTCCACAAAGACCGGACTCCCATCTTTTCTCGGAAGGAATGTACTTGGTCGTGGATTCCATAATATGAAGAGCACGTTCGTTATCCTTTGATTGAGGAGTGGATTGTTTTGGGCCAACTCCTAAGGACTCCAAAGAAAACCAAGTTTTTAGCATATCATCCAATTTTTCTTCAGTAGTGCTCACACAAACATGCAGTATTCTTTGAGTCGCAGAATCGTTTATGTCGTTACGACCATACACGGTCCACCCAAGTCTACACTTTGCAGCAATGAGATTGTCGCCGTTGGCCTCACGGGTCTTTGATGGCAGGCCAATCTTTAGATTATCCAACCCTATTAGAATACGAGCCCTTGCGTTTCGATAAGGAACAATAGGCAAGTTTCGCAGATGCTTACGCTGTTGGATATCCGCTACCTCTAAAGACTGAACTGGCAAATCGAGGTTTGATATTGTACGGACACTGCGTAGTCGAAATCTTTGCGCACTGGGTTGGCGAGAAGAAATACTAAAGTTGACGATCTTTGAGGATGTTTCGTTTTGGCATATATCGCCAGTCCACTTCAAGCATAGCTCTTCTGACGGTCCGTCAAGCTCGAGCTCAGTTGCGATTGTACTTTCCACAAGCGTACACGCTGAACCTTCGTCTATTAGAGCGAACGTATCAATATGTTTGCGTTGCCCGTATAGCCTCACCGGAATATAACGAAATACTACCTTCTTTCGTGGCGCCGAGTGAAATGAGATAACACGGTTCTCTTCAGGACATTGATTATTGTGAAGAAGTGCATTGTGGGGCATCTTACACCCGTCCACACCACACTGAGTTCGCAAATTGCATCGCCTGAGGGGATGGTTCTTTAGGCAGCGAAGACAGATCCTTTTTTGTCGTACGAGGCTCCATCTTTCATTGACACTCAGAGATAGAAACAGATGACACTGCGAAAGACGATGATTGTCGCCGCACTTTGCACAGAGAACTTGTTGTGGTGCATTTTGTTTCTGCTCTGCAACTTCATGCATAAGTATTCGTTGTCTCGGTTGCTTGTTGAAGTTTTTCTCTTCTCTGTTGTTCTGGGGAGATTGCCCAAACGATGTCAAATGGCTTGCGCATGTGGCGAGATTAAACAGCCAAACGTCAAATGTTTTTACGTTAGCACGTTGAAAACACATTTGATGCCGGCACCAGTCGAGTTTCAGGTCATTTGGAAGCTTGCCTACCAGATCGGTTAGAAGAGCAGGGTCGTTCAGATAATCGCCTAGACCTATTGCCTCAACTGTAGAACAATAATTTTGAACTGCTAGTGCGAAATGAATTAAATTTTCCAACTTATCTGTTCGAATTGGGGGCTCCCGTCGTAGTTTGTTCTGCATTGATTGATGAATGACGTCTGCTCGTCCAAACAACATCTTCAAGGTATCGATGGCACTTGAAACAGTACTCGGCATCATAAGTTTTCCTCGAACTGCTTCCAACGCCGGACCCTTCAGACACTTCTGGAGGCGGAGGAGGTTCTCTTGATCTGTAAATCCGCACCTTTCTGTGGACTGGACGAAGTTGGTGATAAATAGTGGCCATTCCTCAGATTTGCCAGAAAAAGTCGGTAGCTCCTTGGCGACGACTTGACGTGAAGCGATTTGTGACGATGTCAAAGTAACTTCAGGATGGTTGTTAGGCGTATGACAGCTGGTAAGGTTGTTCGCTGTCACATGAGCTGCTGAAGGTGACGCATAGATGGCGGATGGCGTAAAGCTGCAAAATTGATTGTTGGAAGCGAGTGATGGAGGCGTGTTTGTGGTGGTGCATGCACACACGCTGTTGGAAGGGGGCCGAAAGTTGTTCACATATGGAACATGCACGTATGGAGTTGGCATGGGTTTTGTCCATACTGGAACTGTGTTACAGGCTTCGATACTGGTTGTCACCTGGGATTGGTAGGGTGTATTCCCTTCTGCTGTCATAGGGCCGATATATCGTTGGTGCATCATTGGTACCGAGCTTAAGACTGATGCGGCGGTGTTCAAAACAGTCGATTCCAACACGTTATCGAATGACGGCAGGTCGTAAATGGCGCGAGCGATTGAGTCTGACCAGGTTACGGAGCTTCTTGTCGTTGTGAAAATGGATGCGGCTGGAGGCGAGATAGCTGGGACGACAGCTGGCTGTGCTAATGGATCAAGCGCTCTGGACGGCGTTACAGTTGCTTCAGCGGCTGCTTGTGCGCAATAAGCGTTGTCTGATGTGCCGTGCGGTGAGCGTAAGCTTGGATTAGCATATGGATCTGTGTCGGTGCTGGGAGTGCTCCGGCGCGCAGTGATGTTTTCAGCAACTTCTGATGAATTGTTCATCTTATATTTTTCCGAAAATAGACTCCTGGTTGCTTGATTGGAGAAAGCGTGCTCGCAGAGACACGTGGTTAATTCCAATTAGCCAGGATATTTTAGAATGGTTAATTCCAATTAGCCACGGATATTTTAGAATGTTGACGCTTTGGCGGACGGAACGTATTTTAAGCATACGTCAAATAAGCATACGCTAAAATCTTTATTAAATTCAAATTTAGTTACAACTTTTATGTAAAGTAATTCATTAAGATACTTACATCCGTGCCGTGTCCGCCCAATGGTCAAATTGCAAATGGCCGGGATCGCCGCTTTCGGCTTTTCTTCAGTTTCGTTAGAAGAAAGAGACAAAGAAGATGACCATTAGACGAAGACCACACGTATGTATTCTGCACTACGGCTGGTGCTGCCAAATAACGCCGTAACAGGACTAATCCACTTCCGCACCCGTACAGTCGCAAGGGTTCTTAAAGACCTCGACATACACAAAGCCGCTGGTCCAGATGGTATTGCCCCAATAGTTCTGAAGAGGTGTTCTTCTACGCTGGCAAAACCACTGCGTAAGCTTTTTCACCTTTCCTACTCCTCTGGGCTCTTTCCGCGTAGGTGGAAAACAGCATTTGTCCAGCCTATACCCAAAAAAGGCGAATTCTTCTCCCTCCAACTACCGACCCATTGCACTAACGTCCCTTCTTTCCAAGGTCATGGAAACGCTGATCAACCATCAGCTTATGAAACTCCTCAGTGACCGTCAATACGGTTTCCGCAGCAACAGATCCACTGGTGATTTGATGGCATATCTCGCTGAAAAGTGGAATCCCTCGCTTCATCAAGCAGGTGAAAGCATAATTGTTGCACTGGATATTTCGAAAGCATTTGACAGGGTTTGGCATGAAGCCCTTTTGTTGAATATGCGTGCTTTTGGGATCGATGAGTCTCTTTTTCAATGAATTAGAAGCTACCTTTCGAATCGTTCAATTCAAGTTGTTTTGGACGGATTCAAGTCTGACACTCACTTTGTAAATGCTGGTGTTCCCCAGGGCTCCGTTTTGTCTCCGACACTCTTTCTTATTTTCATAAATGATCTCTTGTCTGTTACTTCTAATCCAATTCACTCCTTCGCTGACGACAGTACCCTCAGCTTCTCATATTCGTTCACTAGTTTACGACCCTGCACTTCGGTTGTAGATAATGAGCTGCAGCATATGTTAAGCTCATTAAATTCCGATATCAAAAGCATCATCCAATGGGGTAAAAACAATAGAGTGGAATTTAATGCATCCAAAACACAATGCTGTCTCTTGTCGTTAAAGCGTATAACTAACCCGCAGCCATTATCCATGAATGGCACTTGCATCTCAGAAACTGAAAAGCTTTCCATCCTGGGTATGAGTGTTGCTCACAATCTTAATTGGGGCGACCATATATTCAGTGTCGCCAAGAATGCTGCGAAATGCCTAGGATTCTTATACAGATGCAAGAAATATTTCTCACCCTTAGATCTGGCTACAATCTATAAGGCGTTCATTCGCTCCAAATTAGAGTTTAACGCTCATGTCTGGTCCGGTGCTTCCAAGACCTCATTGCACCTACTAGACAGAATACAAAAACGCGCGATAAAACTGATAGGCGACTTCAGCATTACCAAAACATTAGACTCGCTGGAACACCGCAGGAATGTTACTTGCCTCTCCCTGTTTTATCGTTACTACCACCAAAAATGCTCTGATGAAATAGCCAGTTACAATCCGCCCCTTCAACATTTCTCCCGCAATACACGTCTCTCTAGGAATGCTCACCAATATACCCTGAAGCCCGCTTTCGGACGTACCGTCAAATATAGAGAATCTTTCATTAACCGAACCACACGAATCTGGAACTCCCTGGGGGATTCGGTTTTCCCCCCTCAATTCAACATGCAAGCATTTAAGATCAATGTCCATCGGCATCTCCTCTATCCCTCTATCCCTCTTCCTCTCTACCTTCTGCCCGCACTGTGTCGCCGACATAATAAGGTTATTAGACCTTGAGTGCGCGCAAATAATAAAAAAAAAACGAACGGTTTCAGGCGCTTACACAGTACGACAGAGAGGATCTTGTACGCAATGTTCAGGAAACTAATTTCTCTGTAATTGGCACAGCCATAGGGGTCTCCTTTCTTATGGACCGGGCAAACGATGCTGAGATTCCATTCGTCGGGCATGGATTCTTCCGACCATATCTAGCAGATGGTGCATATTCCTGGCCAGCTCATCGCCAGCTGCTTTAAATAGTTCAGCGGGAGGTCCGTCTACTCCAGCAGCTTTATAATGCATAAGTTTCGATATCGCTATTTTAACATCGTCTATGTCGGGTGGAGGGGATTATCTTTCGTCTTCGTCCATTGTGAATGGTTCGTTCTGCCTGATGGAGGCATTTTGACTATCATTGCCGTTATACAGTCTGCAGAAGTGGTATTTCCACAATCCCAGCATCGACTGTGACTCAACTATTAGTTGTCCGTGCTCATCCCTGCAGGCTTCTGCTCTGGCTTTATAGCCTTGGCATGTTCGTTCTACTTTTTGGTTGAACTTTCGAACATCGTTCCTGCAATAGAATCTCTCCATCTCCTCGATCTCGCGCTTCTCGTGCTCCTTCTTTTCTTCTCAGAAGCGCTTGCTCCTCTCTCCTTTGTTGTTCATAGAGCTCGCGGGTAGCTCTGGTCCGTCGATGCAGTGTAGCCATGTATGCATTCTGTTTCTCTGAACTCGTCATCAAGACATCAAACCAGGGGTTTCTCGAAGGTGGTGGCTTGAAACCCAGTACATTTGAAGCGGCCTCTCTGATGGCGTTCTGACAACGACTCCATTGCTGTTCTATTGTTTGTGCAGATTGCATCGGGAGTTGAGAGACCTTGAGGGAGACTTGATCGGCGAAGGTCCTGGCGGTCTCTTGCAGCCAACCGCTGCTTCTTCGGGCTCAAGAGGCAATTGAGTAGTAGAGCCATCTCTCGAAAAACTAAGGTTTCCCTCCACAAAACCGTAATCATCCCGGTCCTCCTCTACAGCGCTGAGGCTTGGACGTTATCAAAAGCGGATGAAGAGGCTATTGGGCGTTTCGAGAGGAAAATTCTGCGTGCAGTCTTTGGTCCCGTTTGTGTAAACGGAGGGTGGAGGAGGAGACTCAACCAATAACTGTACGGGCTGTACAGCTACATCGGCCTAGTTTGACGTCTTCGGACCCAACGTCTAAGATGGCTAGGCCATGTAGAGCGAATGGACATCACCGCTCCGGTCCGAAGAGTCTTTGACTCCAACCCCGAGGGACGACGCAGCAGGTGGAAAGGGACCTCAACCAACTGGACGTGCGGCACAAGAAGCGGCTGGCCAAAGATCGGGCCGGCTGGAGAGGCTTGTTGGTTGAGGCCCTGGTTGACCCCGAACTGTAGCGCCATCAAAGTAATCAAGTAAGTAAGTGAATAGAAAAGATTTGAGAGATCGGGCCCAAAGCTGCATTGTTTTGCTTAATTGCTTGCAACGGGTTTTCAACATATGTTTGCCCCCAATAAATTCTGATTTTGCCTTTGTCGCATCTGCCTGTTTACTTTTAGATTTTTCTATGTTGATCTGCTGTTCGTTCGAAACATGCTTCCTACTTGTTTGGGGATTATCCGTCAAGATTGTTCGAGACGGAGGTGGACTTTCTTGGCTGTGTCTCGTTTTTTCTGCACTTCTTTTGCAACTTCGCAACCCGTAAAGTTGCAAAAGTGTACACAATTGAGTTTGAGTTTATAAACCATTTGGCATTTAGTTTTTAAAGATTATTTCGTTTAAATATTGCCCACAACTATATTTGACGTTGTCCATATAGAGAGTGCTATTTTGAGTCACTTTTTCGAGCATACTGGTTATTTTCCAAAGCTGCGGCTGACGCTAGCTTACCAGCATATACGAGTATTTTGACGTATCCCCATAGAAAAATAATCTAAAGGCGTCAAATCACACGATCTAGTCAGTCAATTGATCGATCTAAAACGAGAAATGAATTGCTCAATTGATTCGCCGACTACGAGTATGTGGCATGTAGTGCCGTCTTGCTGGAACCACATATTGACCGGGTTCAGCTCGTACATGTTGGAAAAATAAAAAATGCGAGATCAATAAACGATAGCGGGCACTATTCCCCATAACATTGTTGTTACGGTCTTCCTTGAAAAAATACAAACCCATGATTGCGCCGGACAATAAACTGCACCAAACAGTACATTTCTCCGGGTGCAGTGGGTGTTGTGTGCTAATATACCCATTCGATCAGAAATGGCTTTCATCGGTGAAGACAATTTTCCGATAAAAAATCGGTCTTCCAAGATCTTTTAAGGCCTACTCATTGAAAATTCGACGCTATGGTAGGTCATTCGGTTTTAATTCCTTAACGAGCTGTGTTTTGTAAGGTTTTACACCAAGATCCTTAAGTTAAAGCTGGCTCGCTGTGAAGAAGCAAATCACGGTCTACATTAACAGTGGCGGATACAACAGCAATATTTTCCTCTATACGCATTTTTCACAGATCACCAATTTTGATAATAAAATGCAGTAATTTGTAAGCGTTTTTCGACTGTGAATCTCACACAGTTGATATCAAATCCATTACCAAATAATCACTTTGATGAGATGCAAAATCTCTTCGTGCATTTCTTGTGGATTCTCCTTGCTCCATAAATGCAAAGTTTGTTCATTCACATAACCGCTTAAGTGGTTATTATGATTTTGGAAATCTGTCTCTTTTGCACCAAATTTAATAGAGAGTGGCAGCAAGTGGTCAATAATTTGCACTTTATAAGGAAGATGGTCTTCAGATATGCGCCGTAGTTTGATGGAGGCTCGGCATATCAAGAGCGATGTTTCACATGCGAGAGCACTGGCAACTGCCTCCTTGAAATATGTCTTAGGGAGGAGAATCAAGCTTCGTTGCGTATCCCTTAGCCCTTGGATGAAAGAATCCGTTTTCAGTTTCTCCACCACATCAATTGGAACATCCTCGTAGGCAAGATGGGTCAGCCTCTCGATGTCGGCAGCATACTGCTGGATGGTCTCGGTTCCACGCTGCTTGCGCCCTTTAAACTCCAGCTTGTGCATTTCCTGCATGCGCTCACTGCCGTATCTTCGATGAAGAGCTTCCCATATGGCTGTGTAGTTCTTTCTCAGGGTCTCCGGGATGGTCTGTAGTACATCAGCTGCTTCATCTTTAAGGGAAATTACTAGGGCGCCCACACGGTCTTCTTCTCCCCATTGATTCCGTTCCGCTGTTGTTTCGAATTGGAGTTTGAAGATGTTGAACGCGCTCGTACCGTCGAAGTTAGGAGCTGTGAATTTCGACGCCGCAGCCGCAGATGTTCTTCACGTCTTTCACCAAAACTCGACGCGACGAACGTCTACCAATGCCAAATTGTGTCATCATTGTCTTGGATATGTTTGTGGACTTTCTCGAAGCAATACCGGGTCACTCACTTTCTTTAACATTTCTAGTGACATAAATGCTCCCACACATAGTGCAAGACAACGGCGACAAGCTAGAAATTGGTCAAACAAGTACATAGTTACTATAATTCCCTGTTCTTCACTTGGGTATCGCTCCATTGCTTAGGGATAATTCACTATCTGTCTACAACATATGGGTCAAAGCACAGTGACATTTGATGCTATTTACGTGACATTTGATGACATTACTTAATTCTGACATAAAGACATTGATGTGTCGTGGAATTCAGATTTTTCGTTGGATATGGCAAGAAAGCTTGACCAAACTGTTGGTTGAACAATCCCGTAGTGTAAGTAAGCTTTCATTCAAAGAATAAGAAGTGCACTAATGTTGACCAATTTTTAGTCAGTATCTGGGGGACTGTTTCCTGGTTCCTTGACGTAAGGCTACTTAATGCCCTTCCTACTTTGTTCAGTACAGATTGGCGTCATTATAAATACTAGAAAAATCCCAAACTTATATTATTATTTTTTTTTTTTTTTAGAGACTCGCGCAGGTTTAAGAGCTTATAATCTCTTATGATGTGGTAGACACACAACCTGAACAGAGTGCAGTGGTTTGGGTCGTTGATAATCGTTCACTACTCTCAGGAGTGGTTGTCCTAGATAGGACGAGAGCCGACCAAATTTCGCGTTGGTTATAGTCAGTAGTAATTCGTTCGAGCACTTTAGTATTGCATACGCAGAGGATGAATTTTCAGTTGACCAGCAGCAGTACGTCTGGTCACTTTCCATTCACTTCTGTATTGCATACGCAGAGGATGAATTTTCAGTTGACCAGCAGCAGTACGTCTGGTCACTTTCCATTCACTTCTGTGTTGCATACTTTTTGTCCGTATTGGAATTATTGTACTTTTTCTTGGCTATGAACGAATTTGAACTAAAGACCTCCCGCTCGACGGTCGATGATGTTAACCACGGCACCGAGGGCAATTAGGTTCAGTAACTATTTAGAGCATAAGGCTAGAAAGTGTCAAAATGACTGGCAATACATTCGTCTAATTTGTGGTTAAAAGGTAGCGAACGTGTTCTTAGCCAATTATTCATTAGTTCAATGGAACACGCACCGTTTTTAGGGTTCCGTACCCAAAGGTAAAACGGAACTCTATTACTAAGACTTCGCTGTCCGTCCGTCCGTCCGTCTGTCACCAGGCTGTATCTCATGAACCGTGATAGTTAGACAGTTGAAATTTTCACAGATGATGTATTTCTGTTGCCGCTACCACGACAAATACTAAAAACAGAACAAAATTAATTATACATATACATAATTACAAACAACCAATAATAAATTGTTTCGAAAGGTTTTCGTTGTCATCTTTCGGTCAGTTCCCATTTGTGAACGGCTCGTAGTCATCCATTTTGGGAAATCAAACTCAGAGAAAGCGGATAGCCCGAGGGTACGATCAGCACTTGACACGCGAACGAGTGGAGTTCAGCCCGCAGAAGGTCAGAATTTTTTTTTTGTGTTCCTAGTAGCACATGAGGGAGAGTGGGCAAAGAACTCGGAGAGAAATCTTCGGCGAAGTACTCGGAGAGTGATCTTCGGGGAAGAACTCCGGTACGGTTTTAAGCAGTTCCCGGTACGCGGCCGTACCGTGTGTCCTATTGCCTACGTTGGTTGCGGATATCACGTTCGTTGTATAAGGTATTGAAATCACAAATTTGCGTGTCGTGATTGGTGATGCGGGTTAAGTAGTTGGTCAGAGGAGCTTCGGTACCACTGTTCGAATAATCATGCTGCTTTTTATTCACTTTTTTGGACAGTGAATTCCTTTTTTTTTTTTTTTTACATATATTTTTTTTTTATTTATTTCGACTTTTTTTTATTGACATACGGTGTAGGGTAGTTTTAAGGAATAATTGTAAACCTAAATTAAGTTAGGTTAAGGAAATTAAATTTGTGACATATTGAATTGGAAACGATTACGGTGTTTTTTTTTTCTTTTGCGTGGGATATTTCGCGAGTCTCGTAGCAAATTCGCGATTCTTGCTGCGGGTAAGTCGGCGTGAGGGCAATCGCGTGGCGCCATTGCTCACGACCAGTCCTCGCAGCTGGCCTAGCATCCCTTTCGCACGACGTCGCTGCAGGTGGAGAGGAGCAAGTGAGCAAGAGAAGCAAGCGATCTTGCACACATACGAACCGATACGTACATACGTGCATACGCATCACATACGTGCATACACTCACACATCTGTACGCTATGTATAAGTATACATACATACATACATACATATGTACATTACGAAGTAGAGTTGGGTAATTCCGGACATGTATAGTTCACGGAACTATGTCCTCTCTCGGACACATGTCCTCTCGTTCCGCAAATTGAACGAAATGAGTTCCATAGTTCCATTCAACCCTTATTCATCAATCACATATGTACAAAACAAAAAAAAAAAACAAATGCAACGAACATGCTTCTCATACGGTATGAGTTATACCCTGTAGTTTTCAAGAAACCCAAAAGTATGGAGATGTGGCGATAAAGCTCGAACAGTTGGTGTACACTGTACAGCACACTTGAACTGAAATGAAGAAAAGAAATGAAAGAACATAATGCCCGCACCGCATTTCGTGAACGAATGTCATACATGTGTATGTATGCATTCAGGTCCGGACATGGACATGGTTTGCTAGTTCCATATCGGTGCGATAATACATTTAGTTCCGGACATGGACATGTTTTTGCTAGTTACATACTTATCGGTGCGAGTATACATTTAGTATTTTAAAACGGGTAGAGATTGCAGTGCATACTGAGATGGAATAATTATCTTATAACCCCATTTAGATACTGTTTCAAATATATTGAATGGTCTTTCCAACAAAGTTGTTGGTCCAATATAACACCTAAATAGTTAAAACTTTCCACGTGTTCAATCAAGAAGCAATTTTCAAACATTCTTGATTGTTGAATACTACATATATCTTCAAGAACAAATTGATTACACAATGGTGCATGATAATATAAGGGAAGGTCGTTGAAAACTGTACCATTGATATTAAATATCATGTACTTCGTTTTGTTGCTAATTATTAGTTTATGATAATTAAACCATCTCCTTAACATATCTAGGTCATTATTAACATCTGCAAAACTATCAAGTAAGTTAGTGTTTGAGTGGAAAAGAGATGTTTCATCAGCAAAGGCAGTTATTTTGCCTTTAAAAGGTTGTAAGAAAAACGAATTAACATAAATTAGAAAAAGGATTGGGCCCAATACTGCTCCTTGGGGAACACCCATATTTAAGGGTGTGAGAATAAAATGTCACTGATTATGTATTTCTGTTGCTGCTTTAACAACAAATACTTTGACAGAATATAATAAATATATGTATAAATGGGGCTCCCATGCAACAGACACACTTTTTTTGCCGTTTTTATACATAATAGTACGGAACCCTTCGTGCGCGAGTCCGACTCGCACTTGGCCGGTTTTTTTTTTATTTTGTTTTTGTTTATTTTTCTCTAAATATTTTACATGCACCTATGCTTGAACAGGTCAAGCTTCCATTGGGCGGACTCATAGCATTCCCAAATCATCTAATCGTCTACGTGTAGCATCCGGTTGCCTTTTTGCTCATATTTAAGTATTTATAGAACCACACCAGCTGAGAGGAGGTACAGCTGTGTATCATCCTGCCATTTAAAAAGGTCAACACACAGCAAATGATTTACCCCTATCACATCTATCGGGATACATAGATAGGTACATATATGTATGTACGTATGTGTGTATGTATATGCAACCGAGAGGCAATAATTAGATTGAGAAAAATAAATTGTTCCTCATTTTCCAATTTTATTATTAGAGCTTAAGTGCCATGAAAGCGATTTGCATGGTTTGTTTGGAACATATGTATATGTATGTATGTACATATGTAGCTACATATGTCGGTCGTCCGGGTGGAAAATTTCCTTTATTGACGTCACATCCCATCGAGCACCAAGAGCATTTTTGAAAGCTTGTTGGCAAAATTTATGGCCACACCAGATAGTGACAGTGAATCGATTCGGTTTATCCTTTCCACACGAGGATTACTATTTTGAAAATTATTTTATTTACTCGTTTGTATGCGCACAATCACACAGGAGTTTGTTGCAATTCGGTATGTGGCATGCTTTGCATGTCGAACTCATTATATCCCAGCATGTTGTTATGAGTACAGAACATGGCTTGGTGTGTTTTATCCTTGACCTGCACTAGTGCACTCATGTTGTTTGGTGACGTATGGCTTCAAGAAAATGAATGCAATTTATTTGAACTATACAGGCACACAAGTGGAGGGAGGCGATTGCGTAATCTCTGTGCATAGCTGCCATTATTGTGTAAGGTTTTTACTGCCCCTAATCTGTGTGCCATCATCATAAATGTACTGGATGCCGATTAAGATGTCATATGTATGTATATGTAGGATGTGTATTTTCGATACTCAACTGAATAGTCCAATCAGCGAATTCCTGTCTGACGACATTGAGTTGATTTTTAGAAGCGACAGATGTTAACGCCATTGTGATTTTGTTTAATTAAATTGGAAAACGAGGTATGTTTTAACAGAGTACGGCTATCTCTGCACCTTTTATTTGCTATTTGTGTCGCCAATCACCAAAATCGGATGACCGGCCCTTAAGCTGTTATAAAGCAGACATTACCGCACTCCAGGAAGTGAGATAAGATGAACCGGGTAAAAATAGGACGAAAAACTGTGATATATAGATATGTAAATACTTCGCAAATTGCTACGAGGAGAACAAACGACGCTTACTTGGATGCGGATTTATTGTTCGAAGTGGACTTAGGCAAAACGTCCTAAGCTTCCGGCATGTGGCCGTGGTGCAGTGGTTAACATCATCGACCGCCGAGCGTAAGGTCTATAGTTGAAATTCCCTTCATAGCAAAGAAAAAGTAATTCCTATACAGACAAAAAGTATGCAACGCAGTTGTGAATGGAAAGTGACCAGACGTACTGCTGCAGGCATAACACTCACTGTATATGGTCAACTGAAATGCATCCTCTGCGTATGCAATATTAAAAGTGCTCGAACGAATTATTACGGACTATAACCAAAGCGGAATTTGGTCGGCTCTCGTCTAGGACAACCACCCCTGAGAGTAGTGAACGAACATCAACGACCCAAACCACTGCATTCCGTTCAGGTTGTGTGTGTAACAACACATCATAAGAGAATATAAAAAAGATCTTGAACCTGCGCGAGCCTCTAAAAAAACAAAAAACGTGTCATAACAATCCGCATCAAAGATATGCATGCATTCACGCCCCCACAGAAGAAATAGACGACAGAGATGATTTCTATGACCTCCTAGATAGAACATAAGCTCAATGCCCCAGGGTTCTTGATGGAACCTCATCTCCACTGAAGAATCATTGGAACTCCTCATAAACACCCATCTTCCCTGGATGTAAATACTGCGATGCAAATGTACAAGTCCCTCATCAGACGCAACTTACACCATGGGGGGACACTAAATGAGTCATCACAAACTACAATATCTACTGGGCCATTTGCATCTTCTGTTCATATATGTAAAACAAAAGCATCAAAAGCATCTTAGACATGCAGATCCGAACCAATTTTTTCAAAGCCTCTGAGCAAGTCCACTGAGACCGCTCTGCATGAAGTTGTGCAGACGAACGGAGAATCCATCCACTTCAAGCAATTCACCCTAACTACATTCTTAGATATAGAAGGAGCTTTTAACAACGTCCATACTGAATTGATTCAAGAATCCCTCATCACAGCAGGTGTAGAGGGTTTTGTTAGCAGATGGATCATATCCATGCTCAAAACCAAGATCATTCAGGCCCTGATGGGAAACACCATTATTGATAAGACTGTAGACAGAGGCACACCCCAAGGTGTGTGCTATGGCTACTATGGCTTATGGTTGTAGACAAAATCTTGAAAGAGCTTGAGAGAACCGGAATTAAGGCAGTCGCTTATGCAGACGATGTGGTTATTCCGGTATTGGGGTTGTTTCCCTGGGTAATTAGCGAAACCACAGAGAGGGCTCTGACTAAGCTAAGCTCCGTCTGGGCCGAGTAAAACGGAACTGATGCTGTTTACCACTAAGTGTAAGATACCGACTTTCAAGCTCCCTCGACTCAACAATCAGATACTTTCTCCGATATCTAGGAGTTATCCGAGATCAAAAGCTCAATTGGAAGTTAAACATACATACATAGAACATCGAGTTCGGAGAGCATGTGTCGCTTTCTATGCCTGTAGCAAAACATTCTAAACAAATCCGCCCAAGTCCATTTCCCATTCAGAATGATATGGCAAAATGGATTGCAAGATGGAGTGCGGAATCGTTTCTGGTATCTTTTCTGCGGAACTGAATATCTCCAAATCATTTCGACTTCCGTACTCCACTAGTATCTTTCAAGCGGAAGTAGTAGCGATTAAGGAGGTTTGCAAGATACTCACTCGTTACCCCATTACTAAGAGAGACATTGCCATTTGTATTGGCAGCCAATCAGCCATCAAAGCTCTCGATTTGCACACCATAACATCCAAACTAGTCGACCAGTGTAAAGACGAAATCACTTGTGTAGGCGACATAAAAGGGGAAACAAAAAAGCTGATGCGCTGGCAAGGCACGACAATACCCTCGATAGTTCCCTGGTGGAGGCAGTATCCCCTCCCATAGAACTGGTCAATGGACATTTTTTTTTTCAACATTTCCTTTCAAGGGCGAACTCAAGATGGAGCACCTAAATAACTGTGTCATATCAAGAAAGACATGCCCTTCCTACAGCACAAGAGGAACTCAGAACCTAACAAACAGAACCCGACATAAGATTGCTAGAGCTGTAGCTATCAGCACTGGCCATTGGCCTGTCGGCACTTACGCTGCCAAGTTAGGAATCTCATTTAACGCACACTGTCGAAGTTGCAAGAATCCGCTGGAAAAGGAATCTCTTAACCACAGGATGGATTAGGTTACTTGAGTGGTGGCATCAATACGGTGCATACGCGCTAATTGAAAGGCCAACCACCATTTAGGACCTAAAGAAAAACAACGTTACTACTGAGGTAAATGCTATGCCATACTGTAAGACGCCATCAAGAATGTTGACCTCTGGATCGACGTCTGTAAAACCAGTAGTGGTGAACATCTGTCTATTATCACTTTTCATCCATAAATGGCATCGATTAACCTTCGAAATAGAGTAACAGAGTACCCAAGTTGATACAAAAGTAAATATTGATAATCCTACTTCTCTAGAATGTAGTAGGACCTGGGCGGGTAGGCAAAGCTTCTGCCAGCAACGATCTCTGCTAATGCTTAGGTCAAGTTGACATACAGCCTCCTCGCGGCACCCTCTGGATAGCCTGCTCAACACACGTTGAGAGGTGAACCGATGTATGCAGCACTATCGTAGGCAAGGGGGCCCAACCCAAACAAGGTGGTAGTTATGCGGGGAAATAACAACCCGCCCATAAAAGAAAAGCCTGTTGTGAACGAGAATATGGCCTCGGATACAAGGACAGATACCCAACAACGACATGGAAAGAAAAAGGACCACGATTTGCGAGTATGCTCCTGGAATGAGAGAACTCTCTACACTCCTGAAGATACTCATCAACCAGAAATGACCCTCAAGCAGTATAAGGGAGATACTACTGCGATCCAGGAAGTACGCTGGATAAGACAAGGAATTTTAAAGAAAAAGGAGTGCGACATTTATTACAGTTGTCACAGACTGTACTATCGGCATGCGGGAAAACGGTTGGAAACGAAAATCATCGATCTTAGGCCAATAAACGATTGCCTAGCTGTGATTCGCACCCTGTCTGGAGTACGACATCAGCATCGTACTCGAGGCCTTAAACGATCAGCCTCCACGATATGACGGCTTCCGACTTATGGACTTTGCTTCAACTCGGAATATGGTAATAAGTAACAAAGATTTCCTTGCAAGAAGATCCACACAGCAACCTGGCGGTCTCCTGATGGTTGGCAGTTCAACCTAACTGACCGTGTGCTCAAAGACACAAGACATGCGTCAAATATCCTGGATGTTATTACGTTCAGAGGGGCAACCGTCGGCCCTGATTATTTCCTAGACTCAGAGCCCGACATTCTAATGTTAGAAAGCTGCATCAGCCCACCAAAAGAAGGCTTAACAATGGAAATCTGAGCGCCTTACGCCAACAATATGTGGCTCTCTTGCCCCTCAGCCATCAAGGAAGCAGCTGAAACTACAATAGGCTACGCGCCACCAAAGACAGGAAACCCGTAGTGTGATGGCGAGAAAAAAAAAACGCTGGCGAAACAAGAGAATTTTCTTAGCTACCCAGCTCAATGATATTAAAGAGTCCAGAGATAAAAACGCGATGGGGGCCTTTTACGAAAAAGCCGAATGCCAGCGGGGTTTAAGAACAGTACCCAGGCTCTCCGAAATTGGGAGAACAATCTTGTTACCGACCCGCAGGGAATAGTGGATGTTTTCAAGCAGCATTTCCACCGGTTACTCAACGAGCATGGAGAAGAGAGAGTGGCAGTGGACGAAGAGATCCCGCCTCCAGTCGACGAAGTTGTACCCCCTCTCAGCATTGAAGAAAAGGGCGTAGCTATTAAAGAGCTGAAGAACAACAAAACCGAAGGCTCGGATGAATTACCATCAGAACTCTTCAATGCTGGAGGCGATATTCTGGTAGGGACCATGCACCAGATCATCTTGTAGAATTATGAGCGAATGGTTGCCCGAAAACTGGAATACAGCTCTCTATGCCCCAAAAAGGCGATCCCACCTCTTGCAAAAACTACAGAGGTATATCCTTGCTCAATGTCGCTTACAAGATCCTATCCGTTTTGTACCGTACTAATCGGCACATACCAGCGCGGTTTCCGGCCCGGTAAATCAACTTTAGGCCAAACCTTCACTCTGCGACAAATCCTGGAGAAGACCAGCGAGTTCTAATTCGATACTCACCACTCCTTTATCGATTTTAAAGTCGCATATAACAGCATTCATCGCAAAGACTTATTTAACACGATGGCCGATTTCGGGATGCCGCGAAAAACTGATCCAGATGTGTCGAATCACGCTAGCAAACACTCGATGTACATTGAAGTCTAGCTCCAGAGCCTCTCAGCCTTTTGAAGCCTGCACCGGATTTCGGCATAGAGATGCGCTCTCATGCGACTTCTTCAATCTCGTGTTGTAACAAATAGTGCGACGAGCCAACGTCAACACGGAAGGCACTATCTTCCACAAATTGGTTCAGTTGTTGGGCTAAGCAGACGATTTTGATATTGTCGCAAGTTCCTAGCGTACCATTGTGCAAGCTTTCACGGAAGCTTCTTCTTCTAAGAGAAGAAGACGAAATATATGCTGTCGATAAGAACAGCGTCCCGTCACCCATCACCTAGGAGAAAATATAATACAAAATATATATCGGCAGCTATAATCTCGAGGTGGTGAAGAAGTTCACATTACTCGGGGCAAACATAAAGGAAAAAACCCGTCGACTACAATGGCTCAGCCATATCGAGCCCATGGGCACCAACGCTCCAGCTAAGTGGGACCGAACCTCCGGTATGGCAAAGGACTATCAAAGGCCTCGTAGGGGTAGCATCTATCCGACGGATGCTGGCCTGCTAAAAAGCGAGAACAGCCACCGCAGTCGAACATCTTGCGGCACTGTTGGTAAGTCCTATCCCCACCTCCTCGTGGTGCCATCTGGAGATTTCCTATGGAAGGGGAAGGGCAAATGGCGAGCTTCCTGCGCCAAAAAAACAGGATTAGTCGGTTGGGCTACGGCCTAGAAAGCCGTAACCGTAATGAAACCACAAACTCCGAAACACCCACAAGCCCCGGATATAACGGGCCGGATTTATGTTGACGACCCTAGCAAAAAACGAAAAAAGGACAATGATCTTCGGCTTTGTACGTGGAATATTAGGTCCCTAAACGGGCCACGTGCAGCAAACAACTTGCGGACGCCCTAGACCGCTATAAAGCGGACATCACCGCCATCCAGGAAATGCGATGGAATGGACCGGGCATAAAGCGGATGAAAAACTGCGATATTTACTACGGCGACTGCTATAGGGAGAGAGGACAACGATTGTTTGGATGCGGATTTGTTGTTCGAGGTGGGCTAAGGCAAAAAGTCCTAAGCTTTCGGCATGTGAGCGAACGGCTCATAACAATCCGTATCAAGGTTACATTTTTTAACATCAGCCTGATCTGCATCCACGCCCCCACGGAAGACAAGGATGACTCAGCCAAAAATGAGTTCTACGACCTCCTAGACAGAACGTATGTCCAATGTCCCAGCTATAACATCAAAATTGTACTAGGAGACTTCAATGCTAAGCTGGGTAACGAAAGCATATTTGAACGAGTCATCGGCAAACATAGCCTACACGACACCACCTCCGATAACGGACACAAGCTGATTGAACTTGCTACGGGGCGAAATCTCCTTCTAGCCAGTACGCGCTTCCCGCACCTCGATATACACAAAGGCACCTGGCGGTCTTATGATCAATCGACTACCAACCAGATTGATCACATCGCGATCGACTTCAGACACTCCCCCACTATTCTGGATGTTCGAACTTTCCGAGGGGCTAACATCGACTCGGACCACTATCTTGTAGTAGCCAAGATGTGCTTACGGATATCACGAACGCAACGGACTAGAGTAAGAATACAAAGTTATGACGTCGGAAAGCTACTATTGCCAGAAACCGCTCGTGCTTTTATCGATCGCGTTTCCCTCAAGCTCTCCAATACACCTCAATCCTCCACGCTATCAATAGAACAGCAGTGAAGCGTTTGCAAACAAGTCCTGAAAAGCTCTGCATCCGAAGTTTTGGGTTTCAAGGCTCCACCACGAAGAAACAACTGGCTCGATGACGAGTGCAGGAGGATTCACACAGCGAAGCAGGATGCATATAAGGCCTCGCTGCATAAAAGAACAAGAGCAGCTTCTGAGCTCTACGAGTTAAAAAGAAGGGAGGAGCATAAGCTTCTTAGAAGAAAGAAGAAAGAGCACGAGAAGCGCGCGATTGAGGATTTGGAGAGATGTTACTGCAGGCGTGACGTTCGAAAGTTTTATCAACAGATAAAGCGAATATGCCAAGGTTATAAAGCCACAACGGAATCCTGCAGGGATGAGAACGGACACCTAGTAGTAGAATCGCGTTCGATACTGAGAATATGGAAAAACCACTTCTGCAGACTGTATAACGGCGAAGTTAGTCAATATACCGCTGTCAGGCTGAATGATCCATTTCTAATCGACGAAGACCGCAAAGAACTATGTCCACCTGACCTCGACGAAGTTAAGATTGCCATATCGAAGCTCAAGTCGAATAAAGCTGCTGGCTCAGACGGACTGTGTGCTGAGCTCTTCAAGGCAGCTGGGGATGACCTGGTTAGGAACATGCACCAGCTCATCTGTAAGATATGGTCAGAGGAAAGCATGCCCGAGGAATGGAGTCTCAGCATCGTATGCCCGATCTACAAGAAAGGAGACCCCTCTGATTGCGCCATTTATAGAGGAATAAATCTATTAACATCGCCTACAAAATCTTCTCTGCCGTTTGGTGTGAACGCCTGAAGCCTTAATAAGCTGATAGGTCCTTATCAGTGCGGATACAGGCCTGGGAAGTCCACCATCGACCAGATCTTCACACTACGGCAGATCCTTGAAAAAACCAATGAATTTCAAGTCGACACTCACCACCTATTTGTCGACTTCAAAGCCGCATACGACAGCGTAATTAGAGACGAGCTATACAACGCTATGTCTACCTTTGCCATACCTGCTACACTCATCAGACTATACAGGATGACTTTGGAGAATGCTCGCTGCTCCATCCATCCTTACCGATAGTTTTGATGTCAAAAAAGGATTTAGGCAGGGCGATGCGCTGTCGTGTGATCTCTTCAACATCATATTGGAAATGATTGTGCAAAAATCACTGGCCAATACAAGAGGCACAATCTATTTCAAATCCTCGCAACTCCTTGCATACGCCGACGATATTGACATAATAGGTAGATCACAGCGAGATGTCAATGATGCGTTTGCGAGTATTGAGATGTAGGCGGCGAAAATGGGTTTGGCGGTAAACGAGGGCAAAACTAAATATATGCTTTCATCAAAAAAGGACGCTCACCACCGACGTCTTGGCGAGAACGTTTGTATTGGCGGATATAAGTTCGAGGTAGTTAAGGACTTCGTCTACCTCGGCTCCGCAGTGACCTGGAACAACGACATCAGTTCTGAAATCAAACGCAGAATCACTCTTGCCAATCGCTGTTTCTTTGGCCTCAGGAGGCAACTGAGTAATAGAGCCCTTTCCCGAACGACAAAGTTGACTCTACATAAGGCCCTTATCATCCCGGTCCTGTTGTACGGGAGTCTAGTCAGACGTCTACGGATTCGACGCCTAAGATGGCTTGGCCATGTAGAGCGAATGGACACCACAGCTCCAGCCCGGAGATTCTTTGAATCCAACCCCGAGAGACGAAGAAGCAGAGGACGGCAGCATTTAAAATGGCGCACACAGGTGGAAGGGGACCTCAGCCAACTGGGTGTGGGGCCATGGAAAAGGCTAGCAAAAGATCGTGCAAGTTGGAGGGGCATGTTGGTTGAGGCCCAGGTTCACCCCGAACTGTAGCGCCCATTAAGAAGAAGAAGAAACCGAAAATAAAACAAAAAAACTATTTGCTTTTCAGTAGATCAGTAGAAAACAAAACAAAAAGAAAAAAGACAGCTTTTCCTTGTTTAGCCTATTAATCCGTAGAGTCGAAGAAAGCAAATGGTTCACACCGTTGATTTAAGTCCTCCAATTCGGATACCACTTGTCTAAACAGACTTGAATATCCATTTATGTCACTCGTTAAACGACTGATTTTATCTAAGATTATTCTTAGACACAATAACCCCACGGTTGAGTGGAACGTAATCGACCGAATTGCAGACAAGAATTTATTTATAAAAAGATTTAATCATCAAAATCAATTTCAAGTCAGTCGATGAAAGTATAATTGAAAAAAAAAAAAAAAACAGAAAAAAAAGAATGGAAATCAGCAGATATGTATATAGAGATGGCGCCTAACTAAATAGCTCTATATTAAAGACGCTGCTCCAATATTTGTATGTATATTGTATAATGGTCTTGAGCTGTTGTCGAGAGTGAAAAGAAAGGAGAAACGCTAACAATATTAGCTAATTCAACAGTTTGGCAGAGTTTCAATTGCTCACTTGACAAATTGAGCATACAGAGGCCAAGCACAATGGGAGAAGCGTCTTGAGATGACGCAGATCAGAGCTCATTGAAAAGTAAAAAAAATTGTCTAAACAAATGTGTCTTTGTGTACGCGATAACGAACGTTTATTTATGATATTTATAAACTTTTTACTTTTTATTATTGAAAGATAAGACGTGCCCATAAAATCGAAAAATTATTTTTAACAACTTTTGTATACAAACTTGAATACCATATGTGTCTTGAAATGGTCAACACGTATATCCAAAAAAAAAAAAAAAAATAAATATCTATAAATACTTACTTACTTACTTTGATTGCGCTACAGTTCGGGGTGAACCAGGACCTCAACCAACAAGCCTCTCCAGCCGGCCCGATCTTCGGCCAGCCGCTTTCAGTGCCGAACGCCCAGTTGGTTGAGGTCCCCTTCCACCTGTGCGCGCCACCTTAAATGCGGTCGTTCTCTGCTGCGTCGTCCCTCGGGGTTGGAGTCGAAGACTCTTTGGGCCGGAGCGTTGATGTCCATTCGCTCTGCATGGCCTAGCCATCTTAGACGTTGGATCCGAAGACGTCTTACCAGGTCGATGTCGCTGTACAGCCCGTACAGTTCTTGGTTGAATCTCCTCCTCCATTCTCCGTTTGCACAAACGGGACCAAAGATTGCACGCAGAATTTTCCTCTCGAAACGTCCAAGAGCCTCTTCATCCGCTTTTGACAACGTCCAAGCCTCAGCGCCGTAGAGGAGGACCGGGATGATTAAGGTTTTTTAAAGGGAAACCTTTGTTTTTCGAGAGAGGGCTCTACTACTCAATTGCCTCTTGAGCCCGAAGAAGCAGCGATTGGCAAGAGTTATTCTGCGTTTTATCTCAGCGCTGGTGTCGTTGCTGCTTGTCACTACTGAGCCAAGGTAGACGAAGTCCTTGACTACTTCAAAAATGTAGCTGCCGAAGGTGACGTTCTGACCAAGACGTCGGTGTTGTGCGTCTTTCTTGGATGACAGCATATATTTGGTCCTGTCCTCATTTACCCTTAGACCCACTTTCGCCGCTTCTGCTTCAACGCTTGTGAACGCCTCATTGACGTCTCGCTTTGTTCGTCCAATAACATCAATGTCATCTGCGTAGGCAAGCAATTGTGTGGACTTGAAGTAGATCGTACCTCTTGTATTGGCCGCAGAGTCCCGCACGATGTTTTCAAGAATAATGTTGAAGAAATCACATGACAGTGCGTCACCCTGTCTAAAACCTTTTTTTAACATCAAAGGGGTCGGTTAGTTCACCTCCGACCTTAATGGAGCAGCGAGAGTTCTCCATAGTCATCCTGCAGTCTCACGTGTTTGGCAGGAATTCTAAAACATGACATGCCTCTGTATAGCTCGTCTCTATAAACAGCTAAGAGGAATTGAAGTTTCAAGTCAAGAGATACATTTTCAAGTTGGGTTTCATATAAAGTTCAACACCCAGTTGATCCGATTAACCCTAACGGTCTAGATATAATACGATTTTATGTGAATAACCTAACTTGCTTTCAGTTTAACTGTTTAACTAATTACGTCCCTATCTTTTCAGTATTTTATTCGCCGATATTGTTGGTTTTACTGTGTTAGCATCACAATGTAGTGCCCAGGAATTAGTAAGACTGCTGAATGAACTGTTTGGACGTTTTGATCAAATAGCTCATGTGTGTACTTATAAATAAAAAAAACTTTAGAGTAAATAGATAAAAAAAAAAACAAAATATCGTTTGCAGGATAACCATTGTTTGAGAATAAAAATTCTAGGAGATTGTTACTATTGTGTGTCCGGTCTGCCTGAACCGCGTAAGGATCACGCGAAATGTGCTGTCGAAATGGGTCTAGACATGATTGATGCTATAGCGTAAGTAGAAACCACCATCGTCATTAATTACGTATCAACACATGGCACATAAACTATAAAATGATTGTTTGCATTAATTAAATTAGAACCGTCGTTGAAGCAACAGATGTTGTACTTAACATGCGAGTAGGAATCCACACTGGTCGTGTTCTATGTGGTGTCCTCGGTCTGAGGAAATGGCAGTTTGACGTTTGGTCAAATGATGTAACTCTAGCTAATCATATGGAATCAGGTGGCGAACCTGGACGAGTGCACGTAACCAGAGCAACACTTGACGCTCTATCTGGCGAATATGAGGTTGAAGCGGGACACGGAGATGAGAGATCCTCCTACCTTAGAGATCAGAATGTCGACACATACTTTATCGTACCACCGCCTCATAGGAGAAAGGTAATGCACGCGCACCGAAAGTTACACAACCTCTTGTACTATGTTTGCTATTAGATTTGTTTTTATTTTTTTAATTATTTTCGCTTAACTCATATCATGTTATGTTTATTTTTTCTTAAAATTTATTTCAGTCGTTAATGCTTAACACTTTAGGTGTCCGCTCTGCACTAGTTAGTCGTCGTAAGCTTTCGTTTCGCAATGTATCAAATGTTGTTCTGCAACTTTTACACACGATTAAATTCTCGGAACCTGTGCCGTTTTCAAATGTCATCGGATCCTTTCCATCATCGGCCGGAAGTGCAGCAGGCATTAATCCCGGTGACAAGAACAACAGGAAGGTAATTTTATTTTTCTTTTTATTGCCATGTACTCTTTTTCAAAAACAATATACAACTATCGTGTAAATAATATCGAAATTAAAAATTTCTAAACGCTCAATGGTAGAGTAGAAATCTGGCGAATAGTATTTAAATTCAATTAAATTATGGAGATGCTTAGCGATCAAGCAAAATCGAATTATAACCTTAAATTTAATTGATCAAACCAAAAACAACAGATTTAAATAAATAAGCAGTAACTAGTAAATAACGTTGATGCATGCATATTTTGTTCTGTAAATAATGTTTCAAATTACAAAAAAAAAAATTCAAAAACAAAGAAAGAATAGTAAAAAAAAAACAGAAATCGTTTACTTTATTTTTGTAAATTTATTTTTCTTTTTTTATTTCCAGGATGCGGTAAGTTTAGTATTGTTATTAAAAGAAAAAAAAGTTTAGCGATGTATGTTAGCGAACAATGAACACTAAGATAAAAATGTTTGTTACTTAATCGTATATTGAATGTTGATTTTGTGTTTGGTTGGAAGTTCTATTCTTTTTTTTTCTTTTTGTTTTGGTTAACAATTGGTTTTCGTTGATTCGAGTGTTTTTGAGTGATGTCTTATAGAGCGATTTATTTTGGGTGCAAGGGTATACTGAAAATATATATCATGTTCAGTTGTATCCACGAAATTAACTTTAAACAAATGGATTATTATATTGTTTACTAAAGAGAATGCGACTTTTTTCGTCCGTGATCGATTACCAACCTTTTCTTTTGTCTGTTCTAATATTTTACATACATACATTTTCAGTGGCCCGCATGTTCCACTAAAAGAGTCGCGGGAGTAATGTGCGCACGCGGAATCTCCAGGCCACTCGATCCTCCGTCATCGACTCTAACTCATCAGGAGCTATGCCCTAGCGCATCCAGGCGAGTTTTTGGACTTGGTCTAACCACCTCGTCCTGGGTTTGCCAAGCGGTCGCCTGCCTGATGGTTTTGCATTCAAGGCACGCTTGAAAAGTCGTGATGATGTCGACATTCGTCTCATGTGACCATTTCGGCAGCTTGTATTCGCGATCTTATTCTTTCGGTCAATACCCAAATTTCATGACCATTGGTGAGAGTTGAAACAATAACTGAGTTAAAAACCGCTAACTTGGCTTTGACACCAAGCTCGGTCTTCCTGATTACAGATCTTCCAAGCTGTTTCAAAATTGACACAGCTTGGCCAATCCTGTAGGAAAGCTCAGTATTACTCCTCCCATCACTCGTGAAGAAGAAGAAGATACTTAAACTTCTCCACCTGCTCCTATAACATGTAGAGCGCATTGGACAGGTGTTCTGGAAATAACCATAACCTCGGATTTGTCCACGTTAACCCTCATTCCAGCATCAGCACATACGGCCACAAACCTATCTAGCGCGCGCTAAAGTTCCATCTGGGAGGATGTGAGCACAACTAAGTCATCTGCAAAAAGAAGATGACTTAACCTCAACTATCCCAATGTAAAGCACTCCTCGCTTCGACTGCGCTGCAACATCCAGTCCATATATATAATGAAAAGGAGAGGTGACAAGACGCACCCTTGGCGAAGTCCAACGCCCACCGTGAAAGGTGTTGATTTACTACCGTTAACCCGAACGCAGCTGCTACAGTTTGTGTATAGAGACTGAATGGCCCTCAACAGAGGACCATCAATCCCATACTCCTGCAGAACACTTCAGAGTTTACCTCGAGGAACTCAATCATACGCGTTTTCCAAATCTACAAAGCAGCTGTAGATCGGCTTGGCGTACTCCCAAGCCTTCTCGAGTACCATTCTTAGAGTGAAAAGCTGGTCGGTTGTACTTCTGCCGTGACGAAACTCACACTGTTCATCCCCTATCCTGGATTCGACCATAGCTCTAGAACGCGCCTCCAACACCTTAGCGTATATAGATATGCCCCTATAGTTGGAGCACTCTTTTTTATTCCCCTTTTTGAAAAGAGGAACCATCACCCCAATTTGCCAATCGCTAGGTGTCCCACCGCATTCCCAGGCCACCTTAATGACACGAGAGAGCCATAATACTTCCTCTTTACCCATTGCCTTAAGCATTTCTGTCCGAACTTCATCCACACCGGCGGATTTGCCAACTTTTAGCGATTCAGTCGCTAAAATGACTTCCTCCACCGTTGGACTATTCTCCGCCAGACGCAATACTATAGGTATGTCCCCCTCAGTGCCCTATTCGGGATTGAGCAGCTCCGAAAAATGCTCGCTCCATCTGCGTAATATGTCCATCTCATTGGAAAGCAACACACCATGTTTCGATTTAACTCCTTCGATGATGTTGAATTTCCTTCCTCTGAGCCGGCGAATGGTTTGCCAGAACACCTTTTTCGCAGATCTATGATCGTCTTCCAACTTCTCGCCGAACTCCTTCCAGGACTGCTCTTTCACTGCTCGCACAGCAAATTTGCAAGTTTTTCGCGCCACAGTGTATCGGTCACGAGAAGCAGAGTCCCCCAAGAGGATCCAGTCTCTGTAGGCCTTCTTCTTCTCTCCGATGGCTTCTTGAACTCCGGGTGTTTTAAACCACGCAGTTCTTTTCTCACCATCAGCCGCCACACCAAGCCGCTTCTCTCCACAAACATCAGGTGCAGAGGCAATGACAGCTCTTGAAAATAGTCAGCGGAAAGAGGGTGTTCATAATGGACATGCCTTTTGCACAGAAAAAAATCCAACAACATCTCTCCGTTCGCGTTTTGATGAGGATAACCGTTCCTCCCAATCACACTCCCCCATGTCGTTACATCCACACCCACGTGGGCGTTAAAGTCACCCATCAGGATATAGGAATCCATCTCAACCACCCTATCAAGGGCCGCATCAATTTCATCCAGGAAAGTCGCATACTCAGACTCTTGATTCGGTGCATACACCTGCACCAGAGCCAAAGTTGATCTTTCAAGCTTGAGTTTTAAGATCGCGACTCTCCCTCCTAATGGGATCCACTCCAATACCCTGTCTGCCAGCCTGGGACTTATGAGTATCCCCACTCCCGCCTGCGCAGACATTTGTGGTGCAACTCCCTACAGGAAGAGTTTCCCACCCGTCCCAAAGGTCCACAGTTTTATATCCTCTTTGCTTTGTCGAAGAGATACCTACGATATCTAACCGACACCTGGCAGCTTCCTCAACCAGTACGTGATACTTCCCTGTGAGCGATGAGACGTTCCACGTGCCCATCCTAAGTCGATGCCGTTGTCTGTTGCCCTTTACTCCCCGCACGCACTGGTTAGTGCACACACACATACACCTCCGTAATGGCTCACGAGGTCATTGCCGGGTTGCTCGTGACTTCTTCGGGCTAAGCCCGACCGGCTGCCGAGCGGGACAGACCGGCCACCAGACGCTCGCATACTGCCACCATTTAGGCCTGGCTCCGAATGTGACCCTGGCACACCAGGGTAGGCAATTTCCGAGGCTGCTCTTCTCTTCGTCATCATGGGGGTTTGCGCTTCGTTAGCTAGGTTTGGTCCGTACGAAAGATCGCGAGGAGGTCAGCTGCCGGGGGGGGGCTAATATTTTTCCGTTAAAAAAAAGAGCGAATTACCGAATAATCCTGCTCTTTTTCTCAAAATATTTCATTTGCAATCGCAACTGTAGAACAATTTATTTTACTGAAGTCTCAGCTAATTTACTAGAAGGCAGAAGGATTCGTTAAAAGAAAAAACTCCAAAAGCAGGTATATACAGTCACTTCCAAAACTGAGCGTACACTATAAAAAATAGAAACGTTTCGCTTCTAACAATTCATATTCGTTTTCGTTATACAAATTTGAGCGTACAATTTGCAAAAAAAAAAAAAAAAACTGTTTACAACAAAATCCCATTACCACAATCTCAGGTGTCAGTTGTTAGTTTTTAAAATAAAAAACTTTATAAAAAACAAAAGGCTTAGTGCAAGGGTTTTTTAAGGTAATAAACGATGGAATGGCGGGCTTGTTGCACATTTTCCTTACTACACATTTTCGAAGAGTTACTTAGGAATTTTATTGCAAAGACCACCACCCCAGTAGCATATTCCATATTATAGCTCGAAATGGAAAATACTATTGTATGGTAAATCAATTTCAAGTCATGTAAAGAGCATGTATTCTTTAGATAGTAAAAAGTACACGATGTTGAGATAAATATTGCATCAATGACAAAATATGTTCAGACCAGCACAAATTAATTGCGACTTTGATTTTAAAACATCACCGACCGTCAAGCGGAAGGTCAAGGTCATCTTCACCCGCTTTTGTTAAGGTCCAAGCCTCTGCGGCGTAAAAGAGGACTGGGATAGTTAAGGTCTTATATAGTGTCACCTTGGTTTACCGAGAGAGGGCTCTACTTCTAAATTGCCTCTTGAGCCCAAAGAAACAGCGTATGGCAAGAGTGATTCTGCGTTTTATCTCAGCGCTAGTGTTGTTGTCGCTGGTCATCAGTGAGCCAAGGTAGACGAATTCCTTTACCACTTTAAAGTTATATCCGCCCATGGTGACGTTCTGGCCAATACGTCGGTGTTGTCCGTCTCTTTTAGATGAAAGCAGGTATTTGATTTATCTTATCTTGTGTTGGTCAGTGACTCTTGCATGACAGCGCGTCACCTTGCCTAAATCATTTTTTAACATCAAAGGTCTCGGTTTGCTCATTACCGACCTTAAGGGAGCAGCGACAATTCTCCGTTGTCATCCTGCACAGTCGGACGAGTTTGGCAGAGATGTTGAAACTAGACATGGCTTTGTATAGCTCATCTCTATACACGCTGTCATGTGCAGCCTTGAAATCGACGAAGAGGTGGTGAGTGTCGATTTGGTATTCCCTAGTCTTCTCCAAGATCTGCCGTAGCGTAAATGTTTGGTCCATTGTGGATTTACCTGGCCTGAAACCACACTGATAAGAGCCGGTCAGGTTATCCACAGATGGTTTCAGGCGTTCACACAATTCGGCAGAGAAGATCTTATATGCGATGTTAACGAGACTTATTCCCCTATAGTTGGCGCACTTGTAGGGGTCTCCTTTTTATGGACCGGGCAATCGATGCTGAGATTCCATTTGTCGGGCATGCTTTCCTCCGACCATACCTTACCAGCTCATCTCCAGCCGCCTTAAGAAGCTCAGCAGACAGGCCGTCTGCGCTCGCGGCTTTATTAGACTTAAGTCTCGATATCGCTATTTTGACTTCGTCTAGGTCGGGTGGACGGAATTCTCTTATATCGGCGTCCATTACGAACGGATCGTTCTGCTGACAGCGGTATCTTGTCTGTCATCGCCGTTATACAGTCTGCAGAAGTGGTATTTCCAAATGCTCAGCATCGACTGCGACTCTACTACCAGTTCTCCATTTTCATCCCTGCAGACCGCCGCTCTGGCTTTGTAGCCATGGCATGTTCGTTTTACCTTATTGTAAAACTTGCGGGCGTAATTCCTTCTTTCTTCTGAAAAGTGTGTGTTCCTCTCTTCTCTTCTGCTCATAGATTTCGCGAGTAGCTCCCGTCCGTCGTTGCAGCATGGCTTTATATGCCTCTTGTTTTGCTGCATGGGCGTGTTCGCATTGTTCATCGAACCAGGGGTTTCTAGGTGTTGGCGATTTGAAAACCAGCACCTCTGAGGCAGCGTCTCTGACGGCACTCTGGCAATGCGCTCATTCCTGCTCTATTGTTTGTGCAGCTGTGGGCGGATTTTGGGAGAGTTTGGAGGAGACACGATCGGCAAAGATTCCGGCATTCTCTTGCGATTGTAGCTTTCCGACGTCAAACTTACGTAGTCCTACTCGACTCCTTAGCATTCTTGATGTCCTCATTCGTACCTACAACAAGGTAGTGGTCCGAGTCGATGTTGGCCGCTCGGAAGGTTCGTACGTCGAGAATACAGGAGGAGTGTCTGGCGTCGATCGCAATGTGATCAATCTGGTTGGTGGTCGATTGATCCAAAGACCGCCAGGTACCCTTGTAGATGTTGAGATGGGGGAATCGCGTGCTTGCTACAAGGAGGTTACGCCCCGCTAGGAAATCGATTAGCCTAAGTCCGTTCTCGGATTTGGTGTTATGGAGGTTATGCTTTCCTATGATCGACTCAAATATGTCATCTTTGCCCAGTTTTGCATTAAAATCTCCTAGGACTATTTTTGTGTCGTAGCTGGGGCATTGGGCAGATTATCGTCCTTTTCTTCCGTTGGGGCGTGAGCGCATATTAAGCTAATGTTTCCAAATTTAGCTTTGATGCGGATTGTTATGCGGCGTTCGCTTATATCCTGGACGCTTAAGACTTTTTGTCGGAGTCTTCCTCGAATAACGAATCCGCACCCGAATAGGCGCTGTTTGTTGTCCTTGTAGCAGTTCCCGTAGTAGTTGTCGCAGTTTTTCATCCGTCTTTTGCCTGGTCCAACCCATCTCACTTCTTGGAGTGCGGTTATATCTGCTTGATATCAGTTGAGGGTTTGCTCCAATTGATCACCTGCACCCGGTCTGTTAAGGGACCTTACATTCCAGGTGCAGACTCTCAAGACCGTTAGTCGTTTGCAGGGGTCGTCAGCTTTTTATCCGTCCGTATCCGAGGCTTGTTGTCGTTTCGAAACAAGTACGTTTTTACGTGTTAGGGATGTTACCCCTAAGCACAACCCCCAACCTGGAGGGCCAGGTTCCTCTTTCCTCAGCAACATGGGATTGGGTCGCTGCACACATTGGTTCACTACCTGGCGGATGCCGGGGTAGCTATCCAGGGGGCCACGCGGAGGCTGTGTGTCAACTTGGATTAAGCATAGAGAGAGATCGAAGCTGGCGTTTGCCATGTTAAACGCGATTAACTTCTTTGCTCTGTTTGCTAGCTCCCTTCAACAAATATATTTGCTTACTTCTAATTCGAATTGTGAAAGCTCAAGTTTATGAAGTGTAACGCTGACTTCAACATATGTACATACAACTAAGACACCACTATAAAATCTGTTAGCTCAAGTACTTACTTACTTATCAGGCCAGCGATCCATGGAGGATCTGAGCCTGAGCTATAGCTGCCTTCCATCCTTGACGGTCCCGGGCACGCTGCTTCCAGGTGTCAAGACCAAGATGTCTTACATCCGCGATTACTTGGTCTTTATACCGGAGGGTCGATCTTTCTCTTATTCTCGAACCAGGAGGCTCGGAGTCGAAGACCCCCTTAGCTGGAGCGTTGATGTCCATGCGCTCGATGTGTCCGAGCCAGTGTAGTCGACGGATCTTTGCCTTCCGGACTACATCCACGTCTTTGTACAGCTCGTAGAGTTCGCGGTTGTGTCTTCTTCTCCATTCAGCTTCCTCACAGACAAGACCAAATATGTGGCGCAGAATTTTTCTCGCGAAAGAACCCAAAATCAGCTCCGCTGTCCAGCTTTCGGCTCCGTACAGCAAGACTGGCAGTATGAGCGTTTTGTAAAGCATAACTTACTCGTTATGTATGTATGTATGTTGGCGTTACAGTCCATGAAGGACCTGAGCCGAGCTTCTCTCAATCACCCACATTGTGTGTGATTTCATTTTCTCATAGGTGAAAGGGACCTACAGTTTATTGCCGGTTCCGAACGGCGAATTTCGAGAAGCTTTTCAAGACAATTTTACTACAGGGGGTTTTATCAGAAGCCCATTGAGGAGAAACACCGTGAAAACACGTTCGATGACATGGCTGTGTCGGGATTCGATCCAGTGTCATCGTCGTCAGAGGCCAACACACTACCCACTGTGCCACGGTGCTCTCGTTAACTACCTCGAAATTGTAGCTGTCAATTGTTATATTTTGTCCCAGGTGGTGAGCGACGGATTGGTTTTTGCTTGACGGCATGTACTTCGTCTTGTCCTCATTGACCTTAAGACCAACTCGTTTCGCCTGTTCTTCAATCGCCGTGAATGCTTCCACAATGCCACGGCGAGAACACGCGGTGATATCGATATCATCCGCGTATCCTAGCAGCTGGACGGACTTGTAGAAGATAGTGCCTACCCTGTTGACGCCTGCCCGTCGCACTATCTGCTCCAGCACCAGGTTGAAATCCAGTGCATGCTTCAAACGGTTCCGAAGTCCTAGAACCTAGTTGCCTGGTGCATCGCGTATATTTTAGCGTGGCGCGACACAACTGGACCAGTTTTCCCGGGATCCCGAATTCGGCCATTGCGCCAAACAGTTCTTCACGATGAATGCAGGATTTGTCGAAGTGTGAAAATTTGGTCTATAGTCGATTTGCCGGGCCGGAGGCCGCACTGGTAGCTGCTGATTAGTGCGGTGCAAAATGGTTTTAGACGTTCACACAGTACGCTGAACAGAATCTTGTATGCGACATTGAGCAGGGATATACCTCTATAGTTCTTGCAAGAGGTAGGATCGCCACTTTTGTACAGTACAGTTTCCTCTTACATTAATATGCTCCTGAACGGAGAGCATACAATTGTTTTACATCTAGGCCAAATCAATCCATCTATTTTTTTTTTGTCATTCAATGTTATAACCCAAAAATAAAACAAAATAAATTGCTTTAAAACATTGTCTTATTTTTTAATATTTAAGGGTTTGTTTGATTGCAATGAACTGTGAGTTTTGTTTTCGATTTGTGTTGTTTTGCAAATAAAATAATAAACCACCACTAACAAAAAACCATAAAATATAAAAAGAGAGAAACAAAATATGGTAAATGTTAAAGTATCAAAAAATTTATTTATTTTTCTTTTTCTTTAATTTTAAATCGAATTTTTATAGGTTGTGCGGCTACAAAGAATTTTACACGCACCGACAACACCCGGTGGCAGTGTTACCGTCTCAGTAGGACCTTCAAACACAATAAACAATAATAATAGCCAAACGAAAGTGAGGGACTATGGTTACTGTTTCCATTCTCTTTTTTGTTTTCCTTTGATTTTTTTGTTTTTCGATTGTTTTTTTTTTTTGTTTTTGTGTTTGGATTTGGTTCTAATGAGTTTTTTATTTTTACCATATATCCTACCAATGATTGAGGTTGTGCTTTTCTCCTTCTCTCCATTCTCCACTTTTTTAATGTGTTTCTGATCCCTTTTCAATTATGTAATTATATTTCCCTTTTCATAGATATTATAACTGTGTTTTATATCTAGCTCATTTTAGATACATATATCGATATATTCATTCAACCTTGCTTTTTTCTTCATGTTTTTTTGTTCGTATACATAATTCATTATTTTACTAATATAGTGATGTGTTTTAAAAACTAAATAAAGGGTCCGCCAAATAACTTGTTTTCTCAAATTTCTTTCTTTCTTTGAATGTACAATCCTTCCGTTTAATAATGGAAAATAATTTCATTCAAATGGCTGCCTCGGGTGGCCATGCAGTAGCCTACACGATCGGTCCAATTTTAAAGCACATTATCGATTGTGTGCAGCTGTATTTCACCAATGGCTTCACGAATATTGTCCTTTAAAGCGTCAATTGTCTCTGGCTTGTCGGCGTAACACTTATCTTTGACGGCACCCCACAAATAATAGTCCAACGGTGTCAAATCGCAGCTCCGAGGTGGCCAAACGACATCAGCTCTGCGGCTGATAATGCGATCTTCAAAAACAGGGCGCAAAACATCGAGTGTAGCTTCGGCTGTGTGGCCCGTAGCGCCGTCCTGTTGAAACCAAATGTTGCCAATATCCTCCTCTTAAATTTTTGTGAACAAAAATTCATTCAACATGGCCCGATAACGATCGCCATTGACTGTAACGGCCACTCCTTGCTCATTTTCGAAGAAAAATCGCCCAATTATGCCTCTGGACCAAAATCCGCACCACACAGTGGCTCGTTTTGAGTGCACCGGCTTTTCAATGTATGCGTGCGGGTTTTCTGTGCCCCAAATGCGACAATTTCGCTTGTTTACATACCCGCCAAGATCAAAATGAGCTTCATCTGAAAAGATGATTTTTTTGGCAAAATCGGCATCTTCTGTAAGTCGATCGCAGGCCCACTTAGCGAAGCGAAAACGCATCGGATGGTCAGTTGGCTTCAACTCCTGAACCAATTGGACTTTGTATGGCGTCATACCAAGGTCTTTATGCAAAATTAGTCTCAATGATGTCTCCGAACTGTTCAATTGTTGAGAACGACGGTGAATTGATGGTGATGGTGGCGCTTCACGCCCACTTTCTGCCGCAGCAGCAATATTCTCGGGTGTACGCACTGTTTTTGGCTTTTTACGCTTTGGTTTATCGATGATGATGCCAGTTTCTTTCACTTTTTTCACAAGATAACGAACATACGGAGCTGACGGTGCTTCTCTTCTTCCAAAATCCGTACGCAATTTTCGCACACATACTGCAACATTACCATGATTTTCTAAGTAATGTCGCAATATTTCCCAGCGTTCTTCATGCGTATACACAACCATATTCGTTCAGCGGAAGGATAAAACTAATTATCTGTCAAATCAGACATGAGCTAAGTGTTACCATTCACGAAATAAGCACTTCTTGAAAAAAAAAAGTTTGATGGCGGACCCTTTACAAGCAATTTCAAAATTAAAAAAAAAAAAAAAGAGAAGAATGAAGTTACCGTATTTTGGTTTGGTTTTATTTTTATTTTTTCCTATAATTTCCTTTCCTTACATTACCATTGGTTTTCAATTATTCTTTTTTTAACCAATTTACAAGATATTTTAACTTCTAAATGGAAAAATCTGAAAAAATTATCTTTACCTGTATCCAAAATTTATATGTTCATGTAATATAAGATTGGTTTGGTGCTTTAATGCAATATTGGGAAGTGTTTTCATTAAATCTTTTATTTCACCTAATCCGAGAAATACATAAATGTAAACGTTTTATATTTTTATGTATTTTTGTTATGCTTTTTCACTTCATATATTGTATTTAGGGGCTTTCGATGACAGACATTTTATAACATTTTTAAGGCATGATTATCTACTATGGTGGACAAAAGTATTTTGACAAAGCTTCGCGGATCCTAATCTCGCTTATCATTATAAACTGAGAGAAGTAACGGTTTTGTATTGATTTTTAAAAGAAAGAAGCTATTTTTAACTTTAAAAGTGCAAAAGGTAACGGCGATTGCTTCCCGCGTTCTTTTCTGTGCAATTTAACATGCGAGATTATGCTTACTTGGCTGGACAAAAGTATTTTGACAAAAGATGTTTTTATCACTGATATTTTATAAGTGCGATATACAACGCAAAATAACAACAATTAACGAGCAAGCGTCCAGGAATCCATCTTACCAAATTTTGAATAGTATCTAGTGAACAATTCTTCCAGAGACCTTCGACCTCAGCAATGGTCTCGTCGCGCGTTCTTTTTCTTTTTATAAAAGCCCATAGATTTTCGATTAAATTCAAATCAGGGCTCTGGGGTGGCCAATCTAAAGTATGCACCTCTATGTCCCTTAAGAAATTGGTGATTATTCGGGCTTTATGACATGGGGCATTGTCCTGTTGCAATATAAAAGACGGACCTATTAGTCTATCACCCGAAGTAAATGCGTGGTCATTCAGGACGGTCAAATATTTGCCTGGATTCATGGTCCCATCGATTGGTACCAAATCGCCTGAGCCTTTGAAGCACATGCATCCCCAAAACATAACTGATCCTCCACCATGGATATTCATAATATTCAAATGAACTTTCATCAGTCGATAATATTTTTTCCCAAAACGATTGAGGCTTGCTTAGAAATTGTTGGGCGAATGCCAAACGCTTAAGCTTGTTTTTTTGGTGATATATGGGGTACTTGACCTTACCAGGTAACAGGTACCAGGACCTTCGCCGATCAAGTCTCCCTCAAGCTCTCTCAGGTCCCGATGCAATCTGCAGAAACCATAGAACAGCAATGGAGTCGTTGTCAGAAAGCCATTAGAGAGGCCGCCTCAGATATACTCGGTTTCGAGCCACCACCGTTGAGAAACCCCTGGTTTGATGATGAGTGCAGACAGGCCCATGTAGAGAAACAGAATGCATACATGGCCACATTGCATCGACGGACGAGAGCTGCCCGCGAGCTCTATGAACCGAAAAGGAGGGAGGAGCATGCGCTTCTGAGAAGGAAAAAGAAGGAGCACGAGAAGCGCGAGATCGAGGAGATGGAGAGATGTTACTGCCGGAACGACGTTCGAAAATTTTACCAGAAAGTAAAACGAACATGCCAAGGCTATAAAGCCAGAGCAGAAGCCTACAGGGATGAGCACGGACAACTAGTAGTGGAGTCACAATTGATGCTGAGATTGTGGAAGGACCACTTCTGCAGACTGTATAACGGCGATGATAGTCCAAATGCCGCCGTTAGGCAGAGCGAACCATTCACAATGGACGAAGACGAAGGAGAATCCCGTCCACCCGACCTAGACGATGTTAAGATAGCGATATCGAAACTTAAGTCTTATAAAGCTGCTGCGTTGAAGTCACCCATCAAAATATGGGAATCCATCTCAACCACCCTATCAAGGACAGTAGCAACTTAATCCAGGAAAGTCGCATACTCTGACTCTAGATTCGGTGCATACACCTTCACGAGAGCTAAAGTTGATATTTCAAGCTTGAGTTTTAAGATCGCGACTCTCCCTCCTAATGGTATCCACTCCAATAACCTGTCTGCCAGTCTGGGACTTATGAGTATCCCCACTCCCGTCTGTGCAGACATTTGAGGTGCAACTCCCGATAGGAAGAGTTTCCACCTGTCCGAAAGAGATACCTACGATATCTAACCAATACTTTCCTGTGAGCGATGATACGTTACATGTGCCCATCCTAAGTCGATGCCGTTGTCTGTTGCCTTTTACTCCCCGCACGCACTGGTAGTGCATGGCGTGCATCCCTCACAATGCAGAATTCTCCTCAGGCTTGTGCGTAAAATGTTAAGATGTTGAGATCGATGGCCAAGCTTCTCTCAATTATCCATGTTCTGTGTGATTTATTCTTTACACAGGTGAAAGGGACCTACAGTTTAATGCCGATTCCGAACGGAGTACGGGTGGTCTTGCCAGTACCCAGTCGAGGAGGGACGCCGCGAAATAAACATTCGATGGCGTTAGTGTTATCGGAATCCGAACTCGCTCATCGTGCATCAGAGTCCGACACACTAACCACGGCGCCCTCAAGGACAGGTTATGAACGGCGTTCTCTACCAATTGTTTCGTTCAAAGTTTAGGTAGGGCCTGAGTGGATTTCTCAAGCTCCTCTCTAAACCGTACACAGTCAGTCTTTCCCCGGTTTCGTCTGGGTTGCAAGGAAGAGACCAACAACTTTATCGGAATTTGACATATCTGTGGTCCGTCAGTATAGCATCAGGCAAGATTTCCTTCACATATCGGATAGGGTCAAGTCAATTACCTTCTGTCGTCTCGCTGTAACAAACGTTGGTTGAGAGCCAACATTGTTGATGGGAAGGTCAGACGAAAGAGGGAAGTCTAAAAGACAGTCCCCTCTTGTATTGCATTTACTGCTGCCCCAAGCAGTGTTTGGGCATTAGCATCGCAACACAAGATGAGACCAATCTTTTTGGCTTCACAGTACTCTACGAGTTCAGAAACCGCCTTCGGTGGTGGGTCAGCACCGAGTCGTAGAGAAAGTAGGCAGACGCGATGACGAAGTGTTCAATTACTCCGTGCGCTTTGTAGCTTACTCTGGCGGAGCCTAGGTAGACGAAGTTCTTGACTACCTCGAAATTATACCTGCCAATATGTGCACCCTGGCCAAGACGCCGGTGGTTAATCTCTTTTTTCGACGCAGCATATATTTCGTTTTGCCCTCAGTTACCGCCAGTCCCATTTTAGCCGCTTCCGTCTCAATGCTCGTAAATGCCTCAATGACATCTCGCTGACTTTGTCCAATTATGTCAATGTCATCGGCATATGCGAGCAATTGTATGAACTTGAAAAAGATGGTGCCCCTCGTATTGACCAGTGACTTTTGCACTATCCTTTCAAGGACGATGTTGAAAAAGTCACACGATAGCGTGTCGCCCTGTCTAAATCCTTTTTTGACATAAAAGGTATCGGTTAGGTCGCTTCCGACCCTGATGGAGCAGCGAGAGTTCTCCAAAGTTATCCTGCACAATCTGACGAGTTTGGCAGGGATGTCAAAACTAGACGTGGCGTTGTATAGCTCGTCTCTATTGATATTATCGTATGCAGCCTTAAAGTCGACAAAGTGATGGTGGGTGTCGATCTGGAACTCATTTGTTTTTTCCAGGATCTGCCGCAGTGTGAGTAATTAATCTATAATCAAGAATTTACGGGATTTGAGGTTCATAAGCTTATAATGTCGCTCAAATCAACAAGTTCGTCTTCTTTTGATTCAGTTTCCAGTTTCGTCCTAAAACAGATCTCATTTCATATCTCTGATATCCTGAGCTTTATTTTTAATCTTAGTATTAACCAAGGTATCTTTCCTGAACCACTGAAGACAGCTATAGTGGTGCCACTTCATAAGAAAGGCGATACTCTGACGGCCAATAACTATCGTCCTATTTCACTATTGTCTGTTTTTTCTAAAATACTCGAAAGAGGTATGAAATCCAGAATTCTTTCGTTTTTTAGTAGGACAAAGTTTTTTAATAACTGTCAATTTGGCTTCAGAAGTGGTAGGTCCACAGAAAGTGCCTTACAAAAATTCACCGGAGAAATATATGATAGCTTAAATCTATCCCAAACATGTGCAGCCCTATTTATAGATATTACTAAGGCATTTGATACTGTGGATCATTCTCTGTTATTAGATAAGTTATTTCATGCAGGCATTAGAGGGTTTGTACTTGACTGGTTTGCCTCCTACTTATCAAATCGAAAACAGATGGTTAAAATTAAAGATTCCATAAGCTCACCAAAATACATAAACATGGGGGTTCCGCAGGGATCTGTTTTAGGACCTATTCTGTTTTTAGTTTATGTTAACTCTCTGTTCATCCAGCCTTTTAAAGGCAACATAACAGCATTTGCTGATGACACCGCTATCTCATACTCCAATAATAACAATTTTAATATATTTCTGGATGTAAACCACGATCTTGAATTATTGAGATTATGGTTTAATCATCATAAACTGGTAATTAGTACTAAAACTAAGTTTATGTTTTTCAACATCAGGAGTAAGCAGTATCAAGATTTTTCCTTAATGTACCACTCTCCGACTTGTTCACGTTTTAGTGTAGTCTGCTGCCCCAACAACTTAGTCACCTTTAATAGTAAGTCCAGTTGCTGTGAATCCTGTTTCGAAATTGAGTGTGTTGAACACTTTAAATATTTGGGCATCATTTTAGACCATAAGCTCAGTTGGAATGATCATGCTAGCTACTTGAAACAATACATGAATAGAGTAGTAAAACAACTATATCATCTGAGTCTATACTGTAAAACAACTATCTTGAAACTAGTTTACAATGGCTTATTAAAATCTAAGTTACAGTATGGATTATCTTGTTGGGGAGGGGCATATTACACTCATATCAAACCTTTAATGAATAAACAAAAACATGCAATTAGAATCATCTGTAGGGTAAGTCGTACAACTCATAGTTTCGATCTTTTCAGAAAACTTGAATTTCTTCCATTGAGGCACTTATACTGCTTTAAAGTTCTCAAAATATTTTTTGAGAAATCAGGATACTACGCGGTTAGACTACATGATAACTACAACTTGCGTATCAACACCAGAAACTTTGTAACAGTGCCAGTAGTTCACAAATCGCACTTTTCTAGGTTTTATTTTGTTACTGCACCTCGACTCTTCAACTTGCTTCCTGAAAACATCAGGTGTGAAAGAGTGAAAACAGTATTCTTAGTTGCAATTATAAAATGGCTTTTCTCTTTTAATCACACGGCTATTGAACGAACTTTTGCACCATTAGTTTAACTGTAAATATGTTTGGATATTCTGCTTTTCATTTTGTATCTACACCGTCCTCGAAATAATACCATATTGTTTCCCCATCAACATTGTGTTGTATTTAATTTAATTCTATATTTGAATTGATAGTACATTCGCCTCTTGTCTGCCTGACAACTGATTGTACTTATAATTATTTCATTGTTCATTTCTTTAATCATTTATTGTCCTAGTTTCAAGCTTGCGATGAAATAAATTAAATTAAATAAAAATAAATAAATAAATAAATAAATAAGTGGACTTCCCGGTCCTGAAACCACACTGATATGGACCAATTAGTTTATTAACGAACGGTTTTAAGCGTTCACACAGAATAGCAGAGAAGATTTTATAAGCGATGTTTAGAAGATTTATTCCTCTTTAGTTGGCGCAGACAAAGGGTTATCCTTTCTTGTAGATCGGGCAAACAATACTAAGATTCCATTCATTGGGCAGGCATTCCTCTGACCATATCTTACGGATGAGCTGGTGCATACTCCCAACCAGGGCATCTCCAGCAGCATTTAAGAGCTCGGCAGGTAGTCCATCTACTCCAGCAGCTTTGTTGGACTTAAGCTTAGAAAAAACATTCCTAACTTCGTCCAGGTCAGGGGGACGGAATTCGCTGCTATCATCTTCCGTTGTGAAAGGATTATTCTGCCTGACAGCGGGATCTGTTTCGTCCTCGCCGTTATACAGTCTGCAGAAGTAGTCTTTCCAGATTCTTGGTACCCACTGTGAATCCACTACTAGGTTTCAATTTTGTCTGGTCTTTTATCCCTGGCATGTTTGTTTTATTCGTTGATAAAACCTCCGAACGTCATTCCTGCGATGGCATCTCTCCATCTCTACGATCGCGAGCTTCTCCCTTTTTTTTATTTGTTTTGAGAAGCTTATGCTCCTCCCTCCTTTTCTGCTCATAATGCTCACGAGCGGCTCTCGTCCTTCTATGCCGCGCCTCTTGATAGGCTTGCTGCTTTGCTGCGTGTTCCCTCCTACACTCGTCGTCAAACCATGGGTTTCTTGTTGGTGGCGGTTTGAAACCCAGTACCCAGAAGCAGCACTTTCTAAGGCTTGTTGACAACGGGTCCATTGGTGTTGTACTGCCTGATCAGGTGTTGGAGGGTTTTCCGAGAGCTTAAGGGAGACGCGATTGGCATAGGCTCTGGCGGTCTCTTGCGATTGTAGCATTGCGATGTTGTATGCCGATGGCTTAGTCGATTTTTCTGGGCCAGGCATATTCGAAGTCGCAACCTGGCTGCCACAAGATCCGAGTCGATGTTGGCTCCTCTAAAAGTTCGCATATCCAGAATGTCGGATGCGTGTCTGCCATCAATCGGAATGTGGTCAATCTGGTTGACGGTTGATTGATCCGGAGATCGCCAGGTCCCTTTGTGGATGTTGAGATGTGGGAAACGCATGCTAGCAACTAGAAGATATCGCCCCGTTGCGAAGTCTATCAGCCTACATCCGTTTTCGGATGTGGTGCTGTGTAGGCTGTACTTGCCAATGACCCTATCAAAGGCGACTTCCTTGCCCAGTTTTGCGTTAAAGTCTCCCAGTACGATTTTAACATCGTAAATGGGACATTGGGTATACATATCTATAGGTCGTAGAAGTCGTCTTTTGTAGCGTCATCCTTGTCCTCGGTAGGAGCATGAGCGCAAATTAGGGCGATGTTTGCGAATTTAGCCTTGATGCGGATCGTCATGAGGCGTTCGCTTACATGCCTGAAAGTCTACCTTACTTTTTGCCTAAGTCTACCTCTAATAACAAATCCGCTTCCGAATAAGCGTTGCCTTCTCTCCTTATAGTAGTCGCCGTAGTAGATTTCACAGTTTCTCACCCTCTTTTTGCCCGGTTCATCCCATCGCACTTCCTGGATTGCGGTATTATCTAACCTTATAATAGTCTAGGGCCTCCGCAAATTGTTCGGCTGCACGTTGTCTTTTGAGGGACCTTACATTCCACGTACAAAGCCTGATATCATTCTTCCTTTTCCTTTGGTTGTTTCCTGTGTCGTCCGTATTTTTGTATCCGAGGTTTTTTTGGGTTTTTTGGCTTGTTGGTTTTTTCCAGGTATAGCTAACCGACACTTATCCTGTTTTGTGGTTCAGGAAACTCGCCATTCGCCCTTTTCCGTTCGCGTTTTCAAAATATAAATCCCCAGGTGGCACCACGAGGAGGTGGAAAAAGGGCTTACTAACAGAGCTGCTAGATGTTCGGCTGCAGTGGCTTCTGCTCGCTATTTTACGGGCCAGCGCATGTCGGATGCGCTACCCCTACGAGGCCTTTGATAGTCGTTTACCACCCAACATATCTTGTCCACAAAAGTGTCAAAGTTTAGTTGCCGATAGTGACTTCGGACTTTTACTTCTTTATATAATTTCATCCTTCCTTCTCTATCCATCTAAATGGTTTTAAGCTGAATTTTCGTTAACACATGCGACCACACATCTGTCATCAAAAGCCCAATCATTCGCACGGTGTTCTTCCAAGCATTTCTAGGAACACATAAACGTCCATGAAATTAGTAAAAACGTGAATTTCACAGATGTACAGTAGAATGCATGAGGCATGACACTCCTACCACATCGATCACTAGATACGTTTTAGCAGTAGCGTGACCGTTGACTGATTTTACACATTAAGCATGAAAAGAAAAACTAAATAAAGAAAACGTCCATTTTCTAATCACCTAAAGAACAAATAAACATTTTCTCAATATAACCTTTCCATCACACCACCGATTATGTTCAAACGTAAACTAATCAGTGTCCGGTATTCTTCCTTCAATGTTCTTTCGATTCGTTTCAGACGAAGGTCACAGACCGATTCAAATGCCCCTTCCGTAAGCGTCATTCGAGCGTCCATCATCAGCCTTTGAACCGAGTGAACAAGTTTCTGTCGCAGGCGATCAATGCACGATCGGTGGATCGTGAGAAATCTATATTAGTCGACAGATTTACGCTACGTTTCCGCGAGAGTGATAAGGAGCGTGAATATCATAAGGATTTCGACTTGGGTTTCACAACTGCAATGGGATGCAGTTTATTGCTGCTAATACTGGGGGCTGCTCTGCAAGTGACTGCTTTACCAAGAACGCTAATATTGCTGTTGTTGTTTTTGACGGCATTCATTTGGGTTAGTGCGATTCTCATGTTGCTGTTGGCTGTGCGACTCAAATGGATCGCGTGGGATTTATCGGAGAGCTTCACACTACGACTGGCTATAACTATTTTCACCATCGTGCTGATCTACTCGGTGGGACAGGTGAACGTGGTAAGTTGAATAAGATTTTCAAGTTGAACTTTGATACATGGTTGGTTTGGTTTCGTTTATGTGTAATGCAGTTTACCTGCGTTTCGGACCATCCATGCTCGAGCAATGTAACGACGACTGTTCCGTCTTTAGAGGATGATATGATCATGCTGTCGCATCAGAACGCAGCGCATAGAAAGTGTTCCTTGCCGCAATACGTGTCGTTATCGGCTGCATTTGCCTTTTTATCCGTATCGGTTTTCCTAAGGTTTGAGAAACACAAAATAAAAAGCTCTAATCCGAGTGAGAGGTACTTATTTGTTTTACAGGCTACCAATCATCTTTAAGTCACTGCTCATCATTACTATGGGCACGATCTACACTTTGTTCATCGAGCTATCCCACACGAACATCTTTGAATGCTACGATAATCGTGTTAAGTATGTTAAGTCGTCACATTTTACTATGGTGTAGCAAACGGGATTAAGGCATCCTCTGACCTTAGCCGTATGAATGCTAAGAATAGAATGTTTTGCTACACCCTCCATGCATTTTTGTTACTTATTTTGTTACTTATTTTTTTCTTTCATCATTTTCACGCTTCATCCAAATCGATGTCACCGTCTCCCTTAATCGCTCTCTGTGTATGCAGCGCATCAATTCCACTCCATTTGGTATCACTAGCAAGGATTGTCATCTTCATGATCGCAATTTTAGTTCATGGCCGTTTAGTCGAGTGGACAGCTCGTTTGGACTTTCTATGGCAGTTGCAGGCATCGCAGGAGAAGAAAGAAATGGACGTGTTACAGGAGTCGAACAAGCGAATTTTACACAATTTGCTGCCAGCTCATGTGGCTGCACATTTCCTCGATGCTCAGTTCCGCAGTAACATGGTGAATAGAGAAGTAGTTATTTGTGTGCCGACTATTATTAGTTATGTGAATAGTGTTGTGACTTTGCTATGGTTTTGTTTTTTGTTTTTTCTCTTCAAGTGGAGAGTGAAGGATTGCCTTTGCCGGAGGCACCAAAGGTAATCCTTCCATCCGAATAGAATTACCTTTATCTCTCGCTTCTTCTTACTTCTCTGATTATTATTATTTTTTCTTCAACAAACAGATACATGATTTGTTTATTAAGCAACCGTAGTTGTATAGATTGTTTTTTTTTTACAACACACATAGTACGAACAACAACAGCACAAAAGCGGATCGATTGAATGATTTATCACCGCCTAACCAGCACCGATGCAAAAGGGCTTTCTTTCATTAATTACAATACAAACAAGCGCAGTGTCAGCTAATTACCAGTTGTCACTGTTTAATTACTTTCTCCACTCTATCCATTATACTTTAATGCATCCTGTAATAAATGTGTGCGTCTCTGTTTCTTCACTTCGAATGTTTGTTCGTCAAAAAACGTAATTGCAAACTCAAAACGAGACTCTGTTGTGTGTTCCAACTCCTTTAACCCTAAGCGATGTTATCATTTTAGAAGTCTGGTTTTGCTAATTTTTCTAGGGTAACCCCGCGCAGGAACTATACCATCAGAGCTATGCAAAAGTTGGTGTGATGTTTGCTTCAGTGCCGAATTTTCATGAATTCTACACGGAGCTGGATGGTTCTGATCAAGGTCTGGAGTGTCTTAGACTGTTGAATGAGATTATAGCAGATTTTGACGAGGTATGGCATCAACTTAATGATGTAAATGTTACCTGACCAATTTGTTTGTTTTTGAATAGTTGCTCAAAGAAGACCGTTTCCAGGGGATTGACAAGATTAAAACCGTTGGAAGCACTTATATGGCAGCAGTTGGCTTATTGCCAGGTAAGTTTAAATAATGTACATCTTATGTACCTGATTAGGTTTAACTAGTCTTGTGCTTGGGATGGAAGACTATTCTGTAATCTCAGTTAACATTTCAACAATAGTTTATGTTCGTTCACATCAGTAAGCAAATATTGGACGACAACTTCTTACTTCTAATCAAATAGCAAACACATCCTTTAAGAAGTGGGACGCTGTAACGAATCAGTTTTGATTTATTTATCGTTTTTGAACTCGTTTGAGTACTCCTTGTTAGTTTACCAGAACTATAAGCTTAGATCAATTTGGACTTATTCGTAAGAATCGGAATGCAGCTTAGTGAACGTATGGCCCATTTTCTTTTTATATTTGTTTATAAAAATGACTTCTATCTATTTAGAAAAGGATATCAATAGATTGGAGGTTGGGACTAGGTCGCCTGATCACTGCGGCCACTAATGGGCCTATTGTGATATCCCCCACTTATAGTTCACGCAAAAATCGTATGTTCATAATAAAACTTAGTATACTCTTGAGTGTGCCAGCAGCGATTTCTTCTGCTCCGAGTTTTTTTTTTTTTTTTTTTTTTTTTTTTATAAATGGGGCTAGTGCTACCATTAGCAATACGGCACTGCGACCTTTGCAGATCTATGATGCCTGCTAGCCGATTAGCCGAGGAGCCTCTTCACTTCTATAATGAAGTTGAGAATGCTTCTCGTAGGAGCCAAGGTGATCCCCTCAGGAGTCATAACTTCACTGAGAAGGATACGCTTCCTAAGATGGCAGAGAGCCGCACACTCACATAGGATGTGTTCCGCCGTCTCTTCGTCCTCGAGACAGAACCGAACTCAGTTTCGGACGGGAGGCTAATTTTGTTTAGATGACATCTCAAACCGCAGTGTCCTGTTTGGTAGCTGACTAGTCTTCTGATATCCATCCTGTTGAGTTTGAGTATGTCACTAGAGTTTTTGTTCAGGGGTCGTATAAGTCGTTTAGATTGACGGATTCCCCGAACGCTGTTCCAAAAGGACAGGGGTTGCAGTTTTTCCTACTTGTCTAAGAAGAAATTTATCTTAGACCCGGGAATGCCGCAGAATGGTTCCGGACCTACATATTTATCGCTGGAACCTTTCCTGGTAAGTTGATCGGCAATTTCATTGCCCTTGATACCTTTATGTCCTAGCACCCACCAAAATTTAACACTGTCTCTTTTGGCGAGGTCTTGTAGGGCGTCATGGCATTCCTTGATGGTTTTTGAGTTCGTACTGTACGAACCCAGCGCTTTAAGCGCTGCTTGACTGTCAGAGAGTATGTTGATGGTTACTCCTCTAATGCCAGTCGCGAGATTAAGATTGACGCATGTTAGGATGGCATGCAGCTCTGCTTGGAAGATGCTGGGACTTATTCCCAGGGCCTTCGAGATCTTGCGTTTTGGTCCAAAGATGCCGGCGCCAACACCGGAAGCCATCTTGGAGCCCTCCGTGTACCACCTAAGGCCTTTGACATTTAGCAGGGGATCACTGTTTCCCCATGCTGAGCGATTTGGGATCAGTATCTCAAATCCCTTGTCATAGGTGAAGGTGTGCGGCAATGCATCCGAGACCGTAATCTACATGACATATTTGTTCCCGAGCAGAGGATTCTGATTGCACTGCGTAATGCTTCCTTTTTGATAAAAAGGTGCAGTGGAGTGAGTCCAATGAGTGCTTCTTGGGCTGCCGTGGGACAGGTTGGCATAGCGCCTGTGGTGCCGAGACACACTAGTCTCTGAAGGCGTTGAAGCTTAACAATTGTAGTTTTTTGCTCAACTTTTGTCCACCATACGGTGGACCCATAGGTGACGATAGGTCTTACTATCGCGGTGTATAACCAGTGGACTACCTTAGGTTTAAGTCCCCATGTTTTACCATAGGTGCATCGACAGACCCACATGGCCTTAGTCGCTTTCATGAGTTTATTTTTCATATTGGAGTTCCAGTTGAGTCTGCGGTCTAGTTCAATACCTAGATACTTCACCTTCTCTGAAAATCCTATGTGTGTGCCATTTAGAAAGATTGAGCAGGGTTGTACCTTTCTCTTCTTTGTAAATGGGACTGAGATTGTCTTATTAGGGTTAATAGATAGGCCCTCTCTGACACACCAGTCAGAGATAAGTTAGAGTGCAAGCTGCATGCGCTCACAGGCAGTGATCTCGCACTTGCCAGTAACAATTAATTGCTTCGAGTTAATACATACTTGCCTAAGTGACGATGACGTATACTGACAAGGCAGTTACTGTGGCACAGTATGTGCTCTGCTGTTTCTTCATCCTCATTACACATTCTGCAGGTATCATCTTGTATAATGCCCACGGTTTTGAGTTATTTGTCAACTGGGCAGTGTCCAGTAAAGAAGACTGTGACTGTGCGAATCTGACTCCTAGAAAGCATGAGGAGTTGTTTCGATCTTTTAAGGGAAGATGTTGATAGGAACGACTTGGCTTTTCTGCTACCTTCCGTTTGTGACGAGTAGGGATTAGTCGTGTTCTTCAACCAGCTGTTTATGCAGCATTTGGTGGTGCTGATAAGTATGTCACGTCATGTCATCATAAATATTGATGCGGAGCTTTCCTTGCTAGTAGGTCTGCTTTTTCGTTACCTGAATATATGGCCGCTGTGCCCAGGTATCCAAGTGAGGTGAACTTTATTTGTGTTGGCCAACTGGTGTAATAATTATAGGCATTCTCAAGCAATTTGGAGGTGACTTCGTAACCCTTTAAAGTGTTGGATCCAGTTGCATGTGATGTTATCTACCTCTGTGCTAAGGATGCAGCGTTGTATTTGGATGTAATCAGTTTTGTCGAAGGCACCCTCGATGTCAAGAAAGCAACCTATTGCAATATTTTTGTCGCTCAGGAATTGATTCAAACTGTTAGCTCCTGAAGAGCATGCGTAGTTGATTTCCCAGCTTGGTAGTCATATTGGTTACTGTGAAGTGGCGATCTTTTCAGAGGACCGTCTCTTAAATGCCTATCCAGTATCTTTTCCATAGTTTTGAGGAAGAAAGATGTAAGGCTTATCGATCGGTAAGATTGTGGAAGATCCGTAGGTCTACGGCCTGCTTTGGGAATTAACTTTACCGTTTTCTCTGGTTCTAAAGATGTTGATTAGCATAGAACTGATTTGCGCACTTTCGTTCTAAGGGAGGGCTGGGAAAATGCCATCCTCACCAGAAGATTTAAAAGGGTCAAAGGAGTTAAGGGCCCATTTTATACTTCCATCGTGAAAAAATATCGTGCCAGCTAGAGAAGTTTTTTTGGTTTAGGCCCAGATTCACACCGAAATGTAGCGCCACCAAAGTAAGTAAGTAAGTCTTCAGTGTCCTGGCCCCTGAGTTTGAGTCTTAACAGGAGTTTACTTTTCTGTCTGTGAAATGCGTGTATGTGCGTATGTGTGTATTTCGCCCATTTGTTTGAGTTACTACCTATCAATCTCGCCGTTAGATAGATTGTTATTGATCTTCCCATCGTCCAATGCGCTCGAATTGAGCACTTTCGTTAGGGAATGGGCAAAGTGTGGCCAACGCACCCTACTATTTTTAGACATTTTCTATAATATCCGCGTATTCGTCAAGTATCTTGATCGCGGCACTCAGACTAATGATCACTGTAGTTTTCGACGGTATCGGTCAGTCAGTCATTTGTATCAGCCAGACAGTTACAGTCGGAAACGTCGAACTATCTATTGCGAGTAACTTGATTTTATATACAATGTTACGCAGAGCCCACCCATCAATGGCTTATTACATCACTCAATTGTTTACCAATGGTGGTTTTACAATCTGATTGCCGAATTTGTTGATGACTAATGGGAAGGTTTCTATGACATTGATCTCGGCAGTGAACGAACTGTTGTTTGTAGGTCTTGTATGATGCCTGGGCCTATGATCGTATCCTTTATTTTTCGAAAATTACCATAAAAATGTCAGGTGATGTTAAATCGCATAATGTTACAGACCAACTCACATTTTGGCAAGTGGACCAGTGAACAATACCTTATTGATACCACAAATTCCAACCCGACCAAAACCTGAGGCGCAAAATCCTTTAGAGTCTCAAAGGTCTTTTGTCACAAATATTTAAAACTTGTCGTCGTCATGCACGAGGACAAAACTAATCTTCTTGCTGCCCGCTTCGCAGTTCCTACCTTGCGCTTTGTCTCCGCTTGTACTAGAGCGCATCAATTCCAAAGTTAGGCAAGTCTACATTTGTTCCCAAAATCTTGACAAATCAACTGGTCCAAATGACGTTTCCCGTATAGTTCCGAAAAGGTGTTCTTCTACACTGGAAAAACCACTGCGTAAGCCTTTTTATCTTTCCTACTCTTTTGGGCGAGTAGGTGGCAAACAGCATTTGTCCAGCACTAACGTTCCTTCTCTCCGATATCTCCAAAGTCAGTTATTGAAAATCTCTAAACGCGGAAACTCCTCAATGGCCGACAGTATGGCTTTCGTAGCAACAGACCCACTGAGGATTTGATTCGCTCGCTTTACCAAAGCAGGCAATTGACAGTTTGAAAATGCGTGTTTTAGGATCGATGAGTCTCTTCGTCAATGGATTTGAAACTATCTTCCAAATCGTTTAAAGAAACCGCAAAGCTCTCTAGGATTGCTCGCTGATAAACCCTAAAGCCCACTTTTGGAATCCTTTTTTAATCGAACCGCATGGTTCTGGAATTCAAGATCAGATTCAGTCTTATTCGTTCATCGTGATCTCCTCTATTCTTCTTCCTCTTTACGTTCGACCCGCATTGTGTCGTCGAAATAATAAGGTAACTGTTAAACCTCGAGAAAAAAAAACACCGCACGTCCGGACAAGTACCTATAGCTAAGTACATAAGGGAGCCCACTGTTTCTCTGTAAGGGAACTTGACTGCTTCAGAAGGCTCAGACTCCACCAAAGGACAAGCTTCTGCCGGTGTTGACACTGGTTTGCAACAGCTCATGTTGAAACGTTTCAGCAACCGCTCAAGGTAAAGTGATTGATCCAGTGTTTACAGCCTCAGCCCAGAATTGTTTGCCAAGGTTCTTTGCACTGAGCATCGTTCGAGCAGCTTCGACTACTGTACGGTTCTCTCTTTCAATGCATCCATTCTGCTCCGGAGTATATGTGACACTAGTTTCATGGAGAATAGCACGTCTTTTGAAGAGTGATTTGACCGATTCGTTAACAAACTCTAATCTGTTATCAGTTCGTAGGCTTTTAACTGGGTGTCCGATTTCACAGGCAGCAGGATCTAAGAACTGTTCAATAAAAGAGTGAACTTATGACCTGTTCTTCAGGAAACACGCCACATTGTATGGTGAAAACTGATCCTTAAAAAGGATGAAATATTTCGCTCCACCTAACGATTTTTCCTCCATAGGACCACACAAATCTGCATGAACAAGTTCACCTGGTTGTGTGGCCTTGAATGGCAGTCGATGTTGTTTACCATAAACACATGCGTCGCATGTAAACGTTCGTGTATCTATAAAGGACATATTCTATTCTTTTAAGTGAGCACGTACCTTAGCGATGTTCTGGTGGGCCATCCTCTCGTGCCAAACCTTCAATGGCAATATTTTAGTGTTCGCCAAGTTTGCCTTCGCCTCTGTTGGAACTTCAACGCGGAAACGCATTTTGAAGAGTTGCCTTTCACGTTCTCCCACCGCTACTACACCACCATCCACTTTAGCAAACTCACAGCTGTTTTTTTTGGAGACGAATTTCAGCCCCTTGTTCAACGCTTTACTTTGGGAAAAAAGGTTCACTGAAATTTTGGGCACATACAAAACATCGGATAGGTACTTTGGCATCCACCGTTGCCCACTGAATGATAAGATGTTAATATCACCCATTCCCAGCGCAAATATTTTGTGACCGCTCCCAACCCTTATATCGATTGGGATGAAGAAGCTTTTGTAATTTATGAAAGGATTGTTTGATATGTCATATGATCGCTGGCTCCTGAATCAAGGTACCATTCTTCGTTTTGCGACTCATTGACCAGCAGTGCATTGAACACTTTTGAGCTTTCCCCTGTTGCCTCACCTTCACTTCCAGTCCATCTACGATCACTTTGTGCTTCGGTCAGTTTCCTTTCTCCTGTTGCCTCACTTTTTCTTCCAGTCAATGTACGGTCGTTACCGGCTTCCATGAGTTTCCTTTCTTCTGCTTCTTCACCATAACTTCCAGCTTCTGTTTTTCTTTATCATACCCATTTTCGGCATTGCACATTAGAGCATCTCCTGTTTTCCCTTGTGATCTATTTGCACTTCTCTTACAGACAGAGAGCTTTTTGGGACAATCTCTTTTCCAGTGACCCATTTCACTTTGTTTTGCAAACATGGCTGAAGTGCTGGAGGAAGGAGTTAGAAACGATGTACTTGAAAGCATTCTGGTCTCTTCCATAACTAAACGCGATGTTAGGTTTTCCAATGTTTGTTCCTCTTTAGCCGTCGATTCCCAAGCGGAGAAAAAATGCTTGAAGCTTTCTGGAAGTGTCATGAGAATTTTTGTTATTACCATACTTTCAGAAATGTCTTCCCCGATATTACTCAATTGCCTGATCCGGTTCTCCAGTTTAGAGATATGCGATGCCATATCATCCTCAGGGCTCAAGGGAATAAAATCGCTGCTACAACATATGAACATTGGCTTTGGACGATTGTTCATATACCGATTGGAGTTTCACTCACATCTCCCTAGCAGTAGAACAATTGACTATGTGGCGAAGTGGTGTCGGACCGACACTTATTGCAATGATGCGCTGAGCCTTGCAATCGTTTTTCACCCATGCCGACAAACGACTATTAAACATCTCTTCTGACTCAGATTGCACTTTAATTGGTCGAACAGACACACTGGTTACATAGTCAAACAAATCTGAAGCACTGCTCAATTTCTTGCGATTGGATATCGCCCCCGTCCAAAAGAACTTGCAACTGGTTGTCTTCATTCGGGACTCGACGATAACTTCAAGTTCTGCCTCCAACATCTAACATAATCCCTAGTCTAACTACTTCCATCACTCAACATGGTCTTCCTCATTTTCATAGTCAGTTCCCTAGTCAATCTGTCAGGGATATGATGCCAAACTGAATTCTCAGTCTAACCAGTAACATTTCTTATTAATTCTCTGTCCTAGATTACAAGATGAACCAAAACGACCCGAATTCGATTCGAAGACACATGACTGCTTTGGTGGAATACGTAAAAGCGATGCGATTAGCCCTTCAAGAAATCAATAGTCATTCCTACAACAACTTTATGTTAAAAATCGGTGAGTGCGTCATTATACATCTATTTCGTGTACATACTTGATACTGAATTTCGAAATAGGTTTGAACATTGGTCCTGTTGTTGCTGGCGTAATTGGAGCGAGAAAACCCCAATATGATATTTGGGGTAATACTGTGAATGTAGCTAGTCGAATGGATTCCACAGGCATCCCAGGATACACGCAAGTTACTCAAGAAGTCGTAGATAGCTTGCAGGGATCACATTACGAATTTAGGTAATTTACTTGCAAGCATATCTCCACCAATTACTCTTTATAATTCGATAAATTACACCACGATAGATGTCGCGGTCAGATTAATGTCAAAGGAAAAGGCGATATGGTTACATACTTCCTGTGGGACTATGCGAATAACAACGGCGAAGTTCGCAACGCAATGCTATCAAACCGTTCCATCCAACACAATAACTTCACTACACAACAGCAACCATCCCAAACAACACCATCACAATCACTACAAGTTGCAACGCAACAAACCGCCACAACGAACCCGATGCAGGTCCATGCCCATCCAACGGAATACTACCAAAAGCAATCACAATTTAACGACAGCAACTACCAACTCAACATGAATAACGACTCGTACAACATCAAGAAGGATAACTACTCGTATAACAACATTGACGCTCCAAATATGATAAAACAGCAGCACTCACCTCAGCCGAGCACGCAATCCGTGTTGCAACAGTTTCAACTCGACGAACAACAACACCAACAGTTGCAACAACAACTACTCACGCAACGTTACCAAAAGTATCAAAAGCAAGCGAATTTCATCGCCAACGGTGGACTGCCTAACATCCGGGAAAATGGTCACAGCAACGGAGCCAATGATGTGATGAAATACAACTACAATAATCGAGAACACCGATATCAACAACATCACAACAACTACCCTCCGCAGCAACAGCATCAACAACAACAACACCAGATTCGGTCACAGATACCGTCGATGGTAATGGTGCGTGAAACATTCAATATTATTGAGAATCCTAGCCTAAGTGGGAACTCGAATCGGGATAACTACAACATTAGGGAGAATTACGGGCACCTAGAAAACTATAACAATATGATTAAGAGGGAGCATGGGAATGGTAGATATCACAATAACAATTATAGCAGCTGCAGAGAGAGCGAACCGCTCTTGCATGCTGCTCCTGTGGCTAAGGTAAGACGTGACTAATGGTTTATACATATTTTTGTTTTCACATTCATTTTCCCATTGCATGACTAACATTTCGAATTTGGTTTTCATGAATACATTCTCTGCATGTTGTTCATTGATGTCATGTGTCCAATTGTCCTTTTTTCAATAATCCTTACGGTAAAGATTATGCCCATACAACAGAATGCACCACCAAAGTACGATCCACCTCGCTACACATGTTCGAACAATGCGCTTCAAATTCAACAATATCAACATCAGCAACAGCAGCATGCACCGCCACTTCCAGTACCGCCACCGCCAAAACCGATTGTTACGTCAAGTCTGAAAAATAGTACACCACTCCTGCGCACCTACATGAAACCATTGCCAAAATTACCTACCGAAATCGAGGATAGTCGCGAGATGTCCTCCACCGATGATCTTAGCTCCCGACCGCATTCGCCTAGTATGAGTTCCTCAGACGAAAGTTACTCAAAAACGACCGAAGGTGAAGGTGACGATGACTCACCCCGAATAACAGCCAATCATCATCTGAATAAAAACCTAAATCCACTTCAGTGGCTCTATCCGTGCGATATTCAAGTTGATCCCACATCACCGATCGTCGACATGTCCAATCTGAAGGACTTTGAGGTGAGCTCGACCACTGAGAGCCAGGGACAGACGACAACCACGCAGAATAAAGGTGATTCGTGCAACAGTTTCGAGTATCAAGATCGAATGGGTGCGAACAATTCTAAACAACAGGTGGCATCGGCGTCAGTGTCAGCGAAATCACCATTCGAACGAGAATTGCAAAGGCTACTGAACGAATCATCGTCAAGAGCACGCGGCGATAATTTAAACCACTTCACAAACGGGCAATCGTTAATTGGAGGTCATGGTAACGTAGCATCGAACGGTGCTGGAAACCAACAAAACAGTCGTAACAACTTGGAGTTGAGCTACCCGAGTAGTAACAACAAATTCGGCTCGTCTGTGAACAATAATAAGAACAAATACGACATGGAATCGCCATCGTCGCTGTCGGAAAAAGGTTCCAAAATACCAATTAGTACAAGTTTTATGATCGCTAAGCATCCGGTCGGTCTGGAAGCCATCAAAGAAATCACAAGGAACAAAAACCCATCCGAATCGAGTCAGATGTAAGTAGAATATTGCATACACATTAGTTCATGAACCTATGAATGCTTTTATTTATTCCAGGCAAACATCGGACACGGAATCGTGTGAGATTCTCCATGACAGTCGAGGTGGAAATAATCAAAAGAACCTCCAAATGCTCGATCTAGCCACACGTGCGAATCAGAATGCTAATCATGCCAAAGATCATAACCATCGGCTACGTCGCCCGAGATCCAGTGAATGTGAGAACAGTCGCGATAGCTTGGACCTACTGAATGGCGATCGTGACGACACCGAAGATAATTTGGCCGACGAAGAGTTCGAAGATGATGAGGCGGGTCGTGATGTCCGAAAGAAAATATGTGTCACTACTCGACAGGAAACTATGAATAGCGGTGCTGAAAATATCGATCATGAGTTTGCTGACGTCGTATCGTCATCGGGTCGCGATGGTGATAATCGAATGCGCGAAGCTAATGTGATAAACGATGAACTAAAGTATGGTGCCGGACATCATAACAATCATCATCAGTCGATGGATTCGAATCCAGTGGAGAGTCAATCGGAATGGTCTGATGACGATTGTCGTGAGGAAGCGACAGGTAAGAGTTCTTTCTAGCATTTAACAACACAGGAGAATGGAATTTTTAATTTTTTTTATAGGTGGTGCTGAGTCGACGGGCTATATAACCGATGAACCGGGTCTGGAAAATATTTCCCTGCTGAATGAAGCTGGCCTAACAGATGCTGAAGGTGCCCTGTCGGACGTTAATTCACTTTACAATGCGCCCGACGTTGATGACACGTCAATCTCGAGCCGTGCCAGTTCTCGCCTTCTCAGCCTCGACTCGCTGAGTGGTCTGTACGATTGTGAATTGGACTCGAAGCACGAGATGGCCATTGTAAATGTCTCACATAAGATAACGAGTAAATTCGGACCGCAGAGTTAATTTTATTTTTCTTTTCTCTTTTCGTTCATACATTGCTTTACATTTTACAAACATATTCTTTGTACTCATTTTCGTCATTTCTCTTTAATTTTAAGCACATGGAGCATAGAAAGAAAACAACTCGTTCTTAAGAAAGTATTATACATAGTTGCTTATAGGTTTAGATATTTCGAAACAAGCGTGTATATTTTCAAGTTCGAGGGATGAATAGTTTCTGCAGAAAGCTTTAAAAGAAAAGGTTCTAGGTATAGGTGAATTTGGAAAGTCTTCATTAGCAGGTTATAAGCTTTGTGTAACGTGTTTTTTGTATAACAAAATGTAATTTTAATTAGTTTTCTATTTTTCAGTTTCAAAAATCCAACGCTAAGCGTTGCAGTTGTATGCTTTTTCTTATTTTTAAATTGAAGAGTGGTGACCAGGGCATAAGGCAGGCTTAAAACGGGCACGTTTTTTTTTTTTGTGTAATTAAAAATTAGAATTATTGTTTCCACTATACGAACGTGTTGGGAAAAAACGATTCTTGCCAATTATTGAAGACCAAAAACTTCGTTCGTGCAGCACATTAGATATCTCCTCGCCAGAAGGAACACTTTTTAGTCCATCAAAAACCACATTTTCTTTTATCATATCATATCGAACGCCTGTAGATGTAATTGTCCTTAGAATAGTCTAACTCTAGAAGGATGCCTGCCTAAATGGATTGTCTTCCTTTCTTTGTGAATTTCAAAACCCTCTTACCAGTGATATTATATTTAACACAACATTCTTCTTCCACTTGTTGTCCTGTCTATTTTGAGCCCACAATTGCCCCAGGCACCACTCTAAATACATTTTATGTATGAAAACCTAGCGCTTACCATAAGGTTATAAAAAAAAACCCTAAAACAAAATATAATTTTGTGTTAGCATTTCCTCTTAATAATGTTTTATATCTCGCTACCCATGTAAAAAATTAAGTTTTAGACAAAAAGAAAATCAAAAATAAAAAGAAAAACAAAATGTCCGCTATTTGCGACCCGTACTGTAGAAATAAACTTTTAAACATAGACAAACAATGATTTTGAAATCTGTAACTGAAAATAATCGATATTACACGACACAAATCGCAAAACAACAACACAGAATACACTACTAGCACAACATACTCTAAGTGAATAGATATTTTTCTTTACAAACAGTAAGCGTGTAGTAAATTAAACAGCAACAACCACTCATATCGTGTACATAAAAAAAAAGTATATCTATAATGTAAAAAAAACAACAAATAATTGGTTAATCTAAATGTTAAATAAAATACGATATATGTATGTACGTACCTTTTTTTTTTTTTTTTTTTTTTTTTTTTTAATTTTAGTTTTCTCCTCTCCTAGGGGAATTTGTTATTAAATAGAAAAAGAAAACATCCCACTCGCACTCCTTCAATAAAGTGACTTAGTAGGTGGAAAGGTAGAAAGAAAAGTCGAGATACTATGTGATTATTGCCCGAACATATACACTCAAGAAAAGCATTTCAATTATTGGAACATCAGTACTAAATTTTCACACATACTCGTACGTTATAGAAACAAAATGATATTCTTAATTATACTATTACTAATGAGATAGTACATATATACATATAAACATATATATATGTTTAGATAACAGTCTAAATTCATATAGTTTTACAATTTGTAACAAATTACGCTCTAGTTTCTAGTTATTTCATTGTATTTTATGATAACTATTAATGGAGACAAAGGCAAAACTATTAAAACTACCAAAACAAAAAGGAGAAACAGGTGCATGTACTTGTAAAAGAAAACAAAACAAAAAAACAACAATGGAAGAAAACGGAAAGAATGATTTACAAAATAAAACAAATAAGATAGTAAACATATTAGCGGAAAAGTTTCATTTTAATATTGTTCTTTAAACAATAAGGTTGAGTCAGTTATTAGAAACTACACGATATACCCCTAAGGCTGAACCCGACAAAACGTTTTTTTGTCGCACGACAAGAAAACGTTTTTTATTCTAACCCACACCAACCCCAACACTTACCGACAAGCAAAATGTTTCCGACGAATTGTTGCGCTTGGTGTGGGTTGAAAAAAAACAAATTGAGTCATCGTCGTTTGAAATGTCGTCTGATTCAATATAATTATAAATTGCGCTCCTTTGCTCCAGAGCTAAGCTTCAATCACCCACGATATACATACGAACATGGCCCGCATGTTCCACTAAAAGAGTCGCGGGGGTAATGCGCGCACGCAGAATCTCCAGGCCACTCGATCCTCCGCCATCGACTCTAACTCGTCAGGAGCTATGTCGAAGCGCACCCAGACGAGTTTTTGGACTTGGCCCTACCACCTCGTCCTGGGTCTGCCAAGCGGTCGCCTGCCTGATGGTATTGCATCCAAGGCACGCTTCGGAAGTCGTGGTGATGGCGACATTCATCTTACGTGACCAAACCATCGAAGCATAACCTTTTCCGTTCGGAGAAGCAGCTGCTCAACATTGAGGTCTCCGCGCACTGCCGTGTTTCTTACTCTATCCCGGCGAGTAACTCAAACAACAGCACGCAGAAATCTCATTTCGGCAGCTTGTATTCGCGATCTTATTCGTTCGGTTAGTACCCAAATTTCATGACCATAGGTGAGAGTTGGAACAAATACTGAGTTAAAATCCGCTAACTTGGCTTTGACACCAAGCTCGGTGTTCCTGATTACAGATCTTCCCAGCTGTTTCAAAATTGACCCAGCTTAGCCAATCCTGCAGGAAAGCTCAGTATTACTCCTCCCATCACTCGTGAGAAAGACCCCGAGATTTAAGTATCTCCACCTGCTTCAATGGGACTTCACTAACATGTATAGTGCATTGGACAGGTGTTCTGGAAATAATCATAACCTCGTTAACCCTCATTCCAGCATCAGCACATACGGCCACAAACCTATCTGGCGCGCGCTGGAGTTCCGTCTGGGAGGATGTGAGGACAACTAAGTCATCTGCAAAAAGAAGATGGCTACCCTCAACTCTCCCAATGTAAAACACTCCTCACCACGATTGCGCTGCAACATCCAGTCCATATATATAATGAAAAGGAGAGGTGACAAGACGCACCCTTGGCGAAGTCCAACGCCCACGGTGAAAGGTGTTGATTTACTACCGTTAACCCGAACGCAGCTGCTACAGTTTGTGTATAGAGACTGAATGGCCCTCAACAGAGGACCATCAATCCCATACTCATGCAGAACACTTCAGAGTTTACCTCGAGGAACTCGGTCATACGCCTTTTCCAAACCCACAAAGCAGCTGTAGATCGGTTTGGCGTACTCCCAAGCCTTCTCGAGTACCATTCTTAGAGTGAAAAGCTGGTCGGTTATACTTCTGCCGTGACGAAAACCGCACTGTTCATCCACTATCCTGAATTCGACTATAGCTTTAGAACGCACCTTCAGTACCTTAGCGTAGACTTTACCGGGGACACTTAAAAGAGATATGCCCCTATAGTTGGGGCACTCTTTTTTATCCCCATTTTTGAAAAGAGGGACAATCACCCCAATCTGACAATCGCTAGGTGTCTCACCGCATTCCCAGGCCCCCTAATGACACGAGATACCTTAATACTCCCTCTTTACCCATTGCCTTAAGCATTTCTGGCCGAACTTCATTCACACCGGCGGATTTGCCAACTTTTAGCGATTCAATCGCTAAAATGACTTCTCCTCCACCGTTGGACTATTCTCCGCCCTACTCAAGACTATAGGTCTGTCCCCCTCAGCGCCCTGTTCGGGATTGAGCAGCTCTGAAAAGTGTTCGCGCCATCTACGTATGCTGTCCATCTCATTGGAAAGCAACACACCATCTTTGGATTTAACTCCTACGATTATGTAGAACACCTTGTTCGCAGATCTATGGCCTTAAACTTCTCGCCGAACTCACCACGCTTCAGCTTGAGTCCAGAAGCTTTTTCATGGCAGGTATACTATGGGGTAGTATACATGGCGCTCCTTTGCTCAATCAAAATTAGTAGCTTCTCCGCGTCAACTTCTATCTTCGCTCCACAAATTGGCAATGCATCGATTTTGTCGCAGAAAGACAAAATACCGGCAAACAGATTTCAACATGTCTTTTTGCTTTGTCGTGTCGTGCTCTGTTTATTTCGTCCGGTGTGGGTTGACCGCTAAGGTAGTGTGTACTTTTCGGCAACGACACGTGTTCGCAACACGTTTGTTGCGTTCGGTGTGGGTGGCTGTATGCAGTGCTATATAAAATGAACATCGGAGCAACGAGCGTGGCCCAACAAAATGTTCTGTCATGTTGCGTCCCATTTGGTGTGTGTTGACTCATTAGATGCAATGTATTCTTGTCGTACACGACAAGGAAAAATGTTTTGTCGGCCTCGGTGTGGGTTTAGCCTTAAAGTATTGTGGGTTCCCGGGCATAGGGATATTCCAGAAAACTGCGCGGCCGACGAACTCGCAAAGTTAGGGTCAAGCACACTCAGTCTTCCTACCCTCGGGTGCCTTGAAACACCAATAAGTACGGCAAAGCATATGATAAAACTTCGAACCTCCAATGGAATAAAAGTAATATCGGCTTTATCCCTAAACAAATCTAAGTTAAACCTAGGACGAACAAAGGACCTAGTAGCAACCAAAAGGGCTGCTTTGAGCACTCTAGTGGGTGTCATTACAGGTCACTGCATCATTGGAATACACGCCGCCAGACTAGGGCTGCCCTCCAATGACTTTTGCGGCGGCTGCATGGACGAGGGGGAAGAGGAATCAATACATCACTTTCTCTGCTCATGCCCCTCTTTTGCGAACCGCAGGAGGATCTGTCTCGATGCGCCCTTCTATGAAAATCTAGGTGAGCTAGCAAACCTTAGCTTAATAGCTCAACTCCATCGCTTAATCAGAAGCACCGGTTGGTTCTCAAGTAGCGGATCAGGGTAATAATCCATGTGGTATCACAATGGGCCGACTTTGGCCTACGTGTGGCTTATGCCAACTACTTGTACCTAACCTAACCTTCACAATGATTTCAACTTTATTCCCACGATTCGAAGCACCCTTGATAATCTTTCAAAGTTAACTCGTTCAGAACCTTAATTATAGCCTCTTTGAGCTTCTCTACACCGCCGTGATAAGTGCCCTGAGGTGTGAATTCATCTTGGAGAATAAAAAAATCGCAGGGGACTATATCGGGGCTATAGGGTGGATGCGACAACGTTAGAATGTATTTTTTCACTAAAAACTCTCGCACAATCAACGAGGATTGAGCCGGCGCATTGTCGCTATGCAGGATCCAGCCCTTCTTGGCGAGTTCGGGACGCACACGGAAAACACCTGCTCGTAGCCTCTTCAGGACGCCAACATAGAACTGTCCAGTCATTGTCTGGTCGGTAAGAGGTGACGAGAGCTCCTTCAAGTGGATCGTGTTCTACTAATTCAGGGCCCTTCTTGAACCACTTTGTCCACTCAATCACTCGTGTTTTCGACATATATTTGACTCAAATCAAATATAAAATTGCTTGAATCAATGAATTGATTGATTACATGCAGTCCAGGAATAACGAACATTCCAAATTAAATTGCAAAATCATGACTAAGACAAGGACAAAATGAATATCAATTTCATACCCACAATACCTACAACCAAAGAGCCCAATAGGGTGACCTTTGAATAATATATGACAAACCATTATCCGCTGCCACTGTAATAGAAGAATGTCATCCATAATTGCTGCAGTGATTTACCACAAAATAGCAGACACGTCGATGCATTCAGTTTTTGAGATTCGAAATGGAAACAACAGTAACAATCGTGACCATCCTAAGTTGTACCTTCCTCTATCCAGCTACAATGGGAGAGGACCTTAATTTAGGTAAATCTTTGACAAAGCTAAAGCGGAACGGCAAAGTTTGAATTATTTCTCATAGTTTTCCTTGTGGAGCCAACGCAAAAGGATATTTTTGACGATATCTCTACTACTCTCAAGAATATCGAACAGTTGCGCTATGATTCGAAAACAAAAATTAAGGACAACATACTGGTCATTACAAATGACGCCGAGGAGGACTCTAAGACTTGTAGATTCCTTTAAACCCCCGGAATGTACCTATAATATAACATTAAAAAATTGTATCTTCACCAGTGTGCAACATTCTTGATCAAGGCACTGTGTTTGTTTTGGATTTCACCTATAACCCCTGGATGAACGACTTGAGTTTTACTAAACATATCCCATATATCCGCATGGATCTGACTATCTCGCCGCTACTAAAAGTACTTAGCAAATTTCTTAAGGAAAAGTCTGCTCATGATGTTGCTCTGATCCTTGAAAATGAACAATATGCTAGGGAAACATTACATCGCATTATGCTTGGATTTCCATATCGCGTGGTTATTCACAATGGAGCCGAGGATAACTTTACGAAAGCATTTAAAAGTCTACGACCCAGCCCCTCTTATATCGCCGTCCTAGCGAAGGGGGCTAACATGAATAGCATATTTGAAAAGGTAAGGCCAGCTACAAGCCCTAGGAATGTATGTATGGAATTAATGAGTTATTCCAGATTACTAGAGCGAAGCTATTCGCTCGACCCAGGGAATGGCACTTTATGTTTTTAGATGGCAGGGACAAGTCCTTTAAATACAAGAAGCAAGCAGAGTATGCCACACAGTTCGTACTTGACTCAAAGAGTTTATGTCGATCTCTTAACATGAAAGATAGCTATTGCAGATCTGACTTCAAGGTCAGTCAACTAAGATATGTATATGCTCTGAGAACGGGGTTCTTACCAACCTTTCGATTTACAGCTTCAAAGAGCAATTCTTTTAGAAATCATGAAAGCCATTGCAGAGGTATATGAATCCAGTGACAGCAAGTTTATTCAAGGCTACAACTGTCACAGTTTTAATCAACCAAAAATAGTCGACGAACTAAAGGCTAGAATCAGTGAATCCAGCTTTCTAACGATACAAGACAATTTAGTCACTTATTCTATAAATATGACCATAAACCAGCTTTTGAACCACCACGATGCAGTCATCGACATAGCCGCCTGGCAGGCAGAAGAGCTGAAGAAAATTAACGCAACGATTAGTCCGGCAAAACGATTCTTTCGAATAGGAACTGCAGAAGTGAGCTAAGTTTTGGGATGTTTAATTAGCCATTAACTAGAAGCTCTTTTCAGGCCATACCATGGAGCTACTATCGTCGGGATCCACCTACTGGCAAGGTGTCCCTCGATCGCGATGGTAAACCCATCTGGCAAGGCTACTGCATCGATTTCATAGATATCCTATCAAAGTATATGAATTTTGAATACGAAATTGTACCTCCGACACGAGGTTCGTTCGGGAAACGATACCCGAATTACACTTGGGATGGATTAGTCGGCGACCTGGTGACTGGAGAGACAGATTTCGTTGTAGCCGCGTTAAAAATGACATCCGAGCGGGAAGAGGTTATAGACTTTGTTGCACCCTACTACGAGAAAACTGGAATTTCAATAGGCAAGTCACCAAAACAGTCATCTGCATGTACCTTGCCTACATATATTTGTTTACTGCTGGTTTTTTAGTGATTCGTAAGGCAGTTCGTCAGACGTCCTTGTTTAAATTCATGACTGTGTTGCGCCTGGAAGTATGGCTTAGTATTTTAGCTGCAGTAATCGCCACAGCCATCATGTTATGGCTATTGGACAAGTACTCACCCTACAGTGCGAAGAACAACAAGGAAGCTTATCCGTACCCTTGCCGGTAAATAAAAATTTCCCTTTAACCATTCAACTATTAAAAATCACTCCTTTTAGGGAATTTACTCTGAAGGAAAGTATTTGGTTCGCATTGACATCATTCACTCCTCAAGGAGGCGGTGAGGCCCCTAAAGCAATTTCTGCACGAGTCTTGGTAGCGGCCTACTGGCTGTTTGTGGTACTGATGTTAGCGACTTTCACTGCGAATTTGGCCGCATTTCTTACCGTCGAACGAATGCAAACTCCTGTACAGTCTCTGGAGCAGCTAGGACGACAAAGTCGAATCAACTATACCGTTGTCGAGGGTTCCGATACGCACAAGTACTTTATCAATATGAAATATGCTGAGGACACGCTCTACCGCTTATGGAAAGAGCTTGTACTAAATGCAACTTCTGATTACGAACGATACAGGTCGGAAAACTGATGTAATTCTCTAAATTACATAATTACATTCAGCCGTTTACAGGGTTTGGGAATATCCTATTAAAGAGCAGTACGGTACCATTCTTCTAGCGATCAATTCATCGAATCCTGTCAAGGAGGCGGCTGAAGGTTTTCGTAAAGTAAACGAACACGAAGAAGCAGATTTCGCTTTCATTCACGACACGGCCGAGATAAAGTATGAAATAACCAAAAACTGCAATTTAACCGAAGTCGGGGAAATGTTTGCTGAACAACCTTACGCGCTAGCCGTCCAACAAGGCAGTCATCTAGCGGTAACATATAAATTCACTTCGAAAATTGTTTTTTTTTTTTTTAATTTGATTTCTGAGTTTTAGGATCAACTGTCTTACACGATTTTAGAATTACAGCGTGACCGTTATTTCGAAGCACTCTCAGCAAAATATTGGAATCATTCACTTAACAAAAAATGTTCACAGGCCGAAGACCAGGAGGGCATATCTCTCGAGAGTCTTGGGGGAGTTTTCATAGCTACATTATTTGGTTTAGCTCTTGCGATGATAACTCTAGTGTTTGAGGTGTTATACTATCGAAAACAAGATAAAAAGATTAAGATTGCGCCCATCAAGGAAGTATTACCGGTTTCAACGATTTCAGGAACACCCCCACCGACATTTGAAGCTGCTACTTTGACGATGCGCGAGATTCCGAAGAAAGTTACTTTTGGAGACGAATTCAAACCGGTTGTTCAGAGAAAGAAGAAGATTGGAAACTTGCCAATAAGGTACTATGAATAAAAGGTCCGCAACAAGCTTTGAAGTACCCCTGCAACAAAACGCACTGTAGAGTTATAGTAATAAATTGCAATTGAATTTAAAAATGGATCTTGTTATAGATGCAACGATCTCTTTAGTTCCTCGAAGCTATCATTGTCGAAAGTGCCTGACTTTCTGTTAGGTATTGGTATTTTTGTTATCAACATACGTAGGTCCAGTTTTACTCGTACGTAAGAAAATAGGAGATTCAAGACTTGTACTGGATTATTTTCGTCTAAGCAATGAAACTCTTGGCGAAGGGGGAGCGAGCAAACAGAGTAAAGAAGCTGATCGCGTTTAACATGGCAAACGCCAGCCTCGATTTCTGTCCCTGTTCAATTCAAATTAACACAGCCTCCCCGTGGCATGAACTGAATAGCTACCGGGGAAAGAGGAACTTGGCCTTCCAAGTTGGGGTTGTGCTTAGGAGTAATATCCCTAAAACGGAAATAATCAATTGTTGCGAAGCAATCCCAAGCCTCGGATACGGACGGATACAAAGCTGACGACCCCTGCAAACGCCCAAATGACTTGCGAGTCTGCACCTGGAATGTGAGGTCCCTTAACAGACCGGGTGCAGGCAATCAATTGGAGCAAACCCTCAACTGCTGTTCAGCAGATATAACTGCTGTAAGAGGAACAAACACCGCTTATTTGGGTGTGGATTCGTTATTCGAAGAAGACTCCGACAAAAAGTCTTAGGCGTTCGGCATGTAAGCAAACGCCTCATAACAATCCGCGTCAAAGCTAAATTCGGCAACATTATCTTAATATGCGTTCACGATCCAACCGAAGGAAAGGACGGTCGAATTAAAGATGACTTCTAGGATCTTCTAGACAGAACCTATGCCCAATGTCCCAGCTACGATACAAAAATAGCATTAGGAGATTTTAATGCGAAACTGGGCAAAGAGGAGATATTTAAGTCGATCACGGGGAAATATATCCTATACAACACCACGTCTGAAAACGGACATCGGCTACTTGTCGGGGCATAATCTCCTCCTAGCTAGCACACGATACCCGTATCTCAACATCCACAAAGGTAGCTGGCGATCACCTGATCAGTCGACCATCAACCAGATTGATCGAAGAGCCAACATCCACTCGGATCACTACCTTGTTGTAGCCAAAGTACGAGTGAGGATATCAAGGATGCCACAGAGTCGAGCTGGACAACGAAAGGTTGACGTCAGAAAGCTACAATCGCAGGAGACCTCTAGGATCTTTACCGATCGAGTATCACTCAATCTCTCGCAAAATCCGAAGATACCGGGACAATCCACAGAACAAGAATGGGAGCATTGCCAGCGTGCACGCAGAAACGTTGCCTCTGATGCACTGGAATTCAAACCACCGCCAACTAGAAACTCCTGGTTTGATGAGCAATGTGAACAACCCCCATCTAGCAAAGCAAACCGCCTATAAAGCCGTGCTAGATAGACGAACGAGAGCCGCTCATGAACACTACGAGTAGAAAAGGAGATAGGAAAACACGATTTTAAGAAAAGCGTGAGATCGACGAGATGGTTAGATGCTACCACAGGAATGACGCTCGCAAGTTTTACGAAAAAGTAAAACGAACATATCAGGGTTATAAAGCCAGAGCAGAAGCCTGTGGGATGAAGACAGGCAACTAGTAGTAGAGTCACAGACATTCGATGCTTAGAATATAGAAAGAACACTCTTGTAGGCTGTTTAATGGCGATGATAAATCCGATGACGCTGTCAGACAAAATGGTCCATTTGCAACTGATGAAGATGCAAGAGAATTCCGTCCATCCAACCTAGAAGAAATTAAGCTAGTACAACTCCCACAGGTATTACTGTGTGCTTGCGCACGTAATGTCCATGGACATGCCTTCTAACGCCCGTTATCCTACTGGGCTGTTTCCATGGCGGCAGGACTGGCTCTGGCTCGATACCGAACCCGGAAAGGACAGTGTTGGCATTTTCGCGGATGGCACCAGGTCTGGGCGGGGCTCCGGAGCTGGGATCTTCTTTGAGCGCGAAAACATCTGACTGCACTTCTCGTTAAAAAAAATATGCGTCTGTCTCTCAATCATAGATATACGCAATTCTAATTGGTGGGGAGCTCGACAGCTTACCAGCGACCATTATTGGCATGCAGCTCGACAGCTTACCAGGCTACGATTGGTGGCCGGTAGCTCAACAGCTTACCAGGCCACAATTAGTGACCGGCAGCTCGACAGTTTACCAGGCGACAATTGGTGGCCGGCAGCTCCACAGCTTACCAGACAATTGGTGGCCGGCTTCTTGGATGGATCCAAGCATTCGACAGAAGACGAAGATAGCCCAAAACCGCTCCTCGAAGGCGGCCACATCACGTAACAAAACCCCTTCCTCCGACAAGGAGATCCAAGTGACCGTAAGGAGTTGAGAGAAGCAGCCCTCTTTGGAGAGGCGGCCATCTCCTCTGAAAAGGTCAGGATAGGGAGAGCTGGCAATTATAGTAGAATGACGCCGACTGCAAGCATTGGGAGGAACATCTACTGGAGCTAGCCTCGACGACGGGTTTCTGTTTACAGGCAGAAAAGCCTCCTTTGATGAATGGCACATTTGTGGTGAGCTGTTCATCACAACAGACATCGGCCTGGATCAGGAGCATGGTGCCGAACATCCTTCCTCTGGGAACGGCTACTTATCAGGCAGTCAGTCTCCCGAAATTAACGCGCACCATCTGCCGGATTCCGGGGAAACCTGAAAGTAAGGGGGATGTGCTGATGCGCTTACGCACACAGAATCCAGGGCTTGACACGAGAGCTTGGGTTATCTACTCCTACAAGGAGAGTAAGGGCTCTCTGAAAAAAGAGGGTTCTAATCTGGTTGTGGGGATGGATGAAGCATCTGTGGTGACTCTGAAATCTGCGTACGATTCACGCCCCTACTTCGGCCTTGGTAGGATATCTTTCCATTTTAATGTCAAGTAGTCGAAGATACTGAGGGCGCCGTGGCGCTGTGGCTAGTGTGCTGGGTTCTGACGCACGATGAGCGAGTTCGAATCCCGATAACACCAGAGCCATCGAATGTTTATTTCGCAGCGTCCCTCCTCGGCGGGGTACTGGCAAAACCCCCCATAGTATTATTGCCATAAAAGAGCTTCTTGACTCACGCCGTTCGGAATCGGCATTAAACTGTAGGTAGGCTATATTTTTTTAACATCAGCCTGATCTGCGTCCACGCCCCCACGAAAGACAAGGATGACTCCGCCAAATATGAGTTCTACGATCTCCTAGACAGAACGTATGCCCAATGTCCCAGCTATGACATCAAAATTGTACTAGGAGACTTCAATGCTTACCTGGGTAATGAAAGCATCTTTGAACGAGTAATCGGCAAACATAGCTTACACGACACCACATCCGATCACAGACCCAGGCTAATTGATCTTGCTACAGGGCGAAATCTCCTTCTAGCCAGTACGCGCTTCCCGCACCTCGAGATACATAAAGGCACCTGGCGATCTTTTGATCAATCGACCACCAACCAGATTGATCACATCGCAATCGACGTCAGACACTCCTCCACTATTCTCGATGTTCGAACTTTCCGAGGGGCTAACATCCACTAGGACCACTATCTTGTAGTAGCCAAGATGCGCCTACGGATATCACGAACGCAGCGGAGTAGAGTAAGAATACAAAGCCATGACGTCGGAAAGCTACTATCGCCAGAAACCGCTCGTGCTTTTACCAATCGCCCTTAGGCTCTCCAATACACTTCAATCCTCCACGTTATCAATAGAACAGTAGTGGAACCTTTGCAAACAAGCCCTGAAAAGCTCTGCATCCGAAGTTTTGGGCTTCAAGGCTCCACCACGAAGAAACACCTGGTTCGATGACGAGTGCAGGTATATTCACACAGCGAAGCAGGATGCATATAAAGCTTCGCTGCATAAAATAACAAGAGCAGCTCTTGAGCTCTACGAATTCAAAAGAAGAGAGGTGCATAAGCTTCTCCGAAGAAAGAGCACGAGAAGCGCGCGATTGAGGATTTGGAGAGGTGTTACTGCAGGCATGACGTTCGAAAGTTTTATCAACAGATAAAGCGAACATGCCAAGGTTATAAAGCCAGAACGGAAGCCTGCAGGGATGAGAACGGACACCTAGTAGTAGAATCGCAGTCGGTGCTGAGAATATGGAAAAACCACTTCTGCAGACTGTATACCGCTGTCAGGCAGAATGATCCATTTCTAATCGACGACGACCGCAGAGAATTCCGTCACCCTGACCTTCGACGAAGTTAAGATTGCCATATCGAAACTCAAGTCGAATAAAACTGCTGGCGTAGACGGACTGTCTGCTGAGCTCTTCAAGGCAGCTGGGGATAACCTGGTTAGGAACATGCACCAACTCATCTATAAGATATGGTCAGAGGAAAGCATGCCCGAGGAATGGAGTCTCACCATCGTATGCTCGATCCACAAGAAAGGAGACCCCTCTAACTGCGCCAACTACAGAGGAATAAGTCTCCCTAACGTCGCCTACAAAACTTCTCTGCCGTTTTCTTGTCAACGATTGAGGCCTTTTGTAAATAAGCTGATAGGTCCTTATCTTTGCGGATGCAGGCCAAGGAAGTCCACCATCGACCAAATCTTCACACTACGGCAGATCCTGGAAAAAAACCAATGAGTTTCAAGTCAACACTCACCACCCATTTGTCGACTTCAAGGCCGCTTACGACAGCGTAATTAGAGACGAGCTATACAACGCTATGTCTACCTTTGACTTACCTGCTAAACTCGTCAGGCTATGCAGGATAACTTTCGAGAATGCTCGCTGCTCCATCCGAATCGGTGAACACCTTACCGATAGTTTTGATGTCAAAAAAGGATTTAGGCAGGGCGACGCGCTGTCGTGTGATTTCTTCAACATCGTATAAGAAATGATTGTGCAAAAATCACTGGCCAACACAAGAGGCACAGCCTATTTCAAATCCTTGCAACCCTTTGCATACGCCGACGATATTGACATAATAGGTAGATCACAGCGGGATGTCAATGAGGCGTTTGCGAGTATTGAGATGCAGGCGGCGAAAATTAGTTTGGCAGTAAACGAGGGCAAAACTAAATATTTGCTGTCATCAAAAAAGGACGCTCGCTACCGACGTCTTGGCCAGAACGTTTGTATTGGCAGATATAAATTCGAGGTAGTTAAGGACTTCATCTACCTTGGCTCCGCAGGAACCTGGAACAACATCAGTTTCGAAATGAAACGCAAAAACACTCTTGCCAATCGCTGTTTCTTTGGGCTCAGGAGGCAATTGAGTAATAGAGCTCTCTCCCGAATGACAAAGTTGACTCTGTATAAGACCCTTATTATCCCGCCCGGAAGCATGGACACTATCAGAAGCGGACGAAGAGGCCCTTGGTCGGTTCGAGAGAAAGATTTTACGCGTGATTTTCGGGCCTATAAACGCAGACGGGGGATGGGGGAAAAGATTCAACCACGAACTTTATGGGCTGTACAGCGACATGAGTCTAGTCAGGCATCTACGGATCCACCGCCTAAGATGGCTGGGCCATGTAGAGCGAATGGACACCACAGCTCCGGACCGGAGAGTCTTTGAATCCAACCCTGAGGGACGAAGAAGCAGAGTACGGCCGCACCTAAGATGGCGCACACAGGTGGAAGGGGACCTCAGCCAACTGGATGTGCGGCAATGGAAAAGGCTAGCAAAAGATCGTGCTAGTTGGAGGAGCATGTTGGTTGAGGCCCAGGTTCACCCCGAACTGTAGCGCCCGTTAAGCAGAAGAAGAATGGAAACGACGGATGTCGGTGATTTGTTCCTTGGTTTCCGCCCGTGAATAATGCATGTAAGGCATCGGCGTTTTCATGACTGTTTCCCTTCCGGTGTTCGATATTGAAGTCATAACTCTGGATTCTCTCTATCGATCCAGCAAGTTGGCCTTCCGGGTTTTTGAACTGCAGTAGCCGCCCCAACGCTGCGTGGTCCGTCCTAAGATGAAAAGCTTGGCCATACAGATATTTGTGGAAATGCTTGACACAGTCAACCACGGCTAAAAGCTCCTTCCTAGTCACACAGTAGTTCCTCTCCGACTTCGATAGGATCCTACTGTAGTAAGCGATAACCCGTTCTCACCCGTCAATCATTTGAGAGAGTACTCCTCCGATTCCATGCCCGCCTGCATCGGTATACAAAATTAACTTTTCTCCCGGGACAGGATATGCAAGAATCTGGGCACTGCAGATCAATTCCTTCAGGTGAATGACCACTTCAGGCTGCTGGCAACGTTTGCAAATCTTAGGACGAATCACCTGTAATATGTGCAAAGTCCAGGAATGACCTTAGCTCATGAGGATTCTTCGGCCGTGGCCATTCCTTGACCGCCGAGATTTTGTCTTCATCTGTATTTACTCCAAGTACTTCCAAGTACTTCGGGCTTAATTTTAGTCCGACTGCCTGAATTCGTTCCAGTACCTCTTCACGGTTCCTAAGGTGATCGTAGAAATCATTGCCCATGACAATTATGTCATCCAGAGAGACAAGGCAAGTCCTCCAGTGAAGTCCTCTTATTACCCGGTTCATGAGTCTTTCGAAGGTGGCTGTTGCATTGCAGAGACCGATGGGCATCACAGAGAATTGCCACAACTCTCCCCCGGCAGTGAACGCGGGTCTTGCTGGTCAAGCTCTACTTGCCAGTCCAGTGTCGACTTTGCTGGTCCAGTGTCGAGAACCACTTTGCACCAGATAGTGTGTCCAAGGTGTCGTCAATTCTCGGTAAAGGATATCTGTCCTTCTTCGTGACGTCATTCAGCTTCCTGTAGTCCACACACAATCAGGTACTTCCATCCTTCTTCTTAACTAGCACTACTGGCAAACTCCTTGGGCAGTTGGTTCGATAACGCCCTTCTTTTCCATCGCGCCGGTACTCATACTAATTCTTTTCTGGACCTTACTCTTGACTTCCGCATTCTCACCAGTTACTGTACGAAGACTTACTTCGGTAAATGGTTCGATGTCAGAAACCAATTCGCTTCGAGTGACTGAATGAGTTGCGCCCGTGTTCAAAGTCAGTAGATACCGTCGCCCGTCCATCGTTCCCTCCATGACTAGGCTAGTAACACATCTACACTCCAATGTTGAAGCCAGCGCATGCCCCTCTGCACTGACTCGTTTTAGTTTAACGGAGTCTTAGATGCACCTTTTGCACCTCCATGTTCGCGTGCTCTCCCTTGGTCTCTTTTTGGCGAAGTAGACCTCGAATGCTTTCTTCGCAGGTGGCAGTTCCTCACGACGTGCCCCTCCTGGTCGCAGATGTAGCATCTACCCGGGAACGAACCACTCATACTCGCCGTTGTTGTTCTGGAACTATCCTGGTCTTGAGATATGCGCCGTAGCTTGATGGAAGGTCGGCATATCAAGAGCGATGTATCACATGCGAGAGCGCTGGCAACTGTTTCCTTGAAAGATGTCTTCGGCAGGAGAATCAGGCTTCGTTGCGTCCCTTAGCCCTTGGATGAAAGCATTCATTTTCAGTTTCTCCACCACATCGATTGGAACTAGATGAGACAGCCTCTCGGTGTCGGCAGCATACTGCTGGATGGTCTCGTTTCCATCCTGCTTGCGCCCTTTAAGCTCCAGCTTTTGCATTTCCTGCATGTGCTCACTGCAATATCTTCGATGAAGAGCATCCCAGATGGCTGTGTAGTTCCTTCTCTGGGTCTCCGGAATGGTCTGTAGTACGCCAGCTGCTTCAACTTTAAGGGAAATTACTAGGGCGACCACTCGGTCTTCTTCTCCCCATTGATTCCGTTCCGCTGTTGTTTCGAATTGCAGCTTAAAGATGTTAAACGCGCTTGTGCCGTCGAAGTTGGGAGCTGTGAATTTCGATGCTACAGTCGGTACAACGATTCCATGATGCTGAACGTTCTGGACAGATTTCTCGAGTTCCACAACTTTCTTGTCGAACCTCGATTCTAGTGTCTCGATTCTCTCTTGGACGTCCTGGAATCGATCGTCGACGGCCTGCTGGATATTTCTTATGCTTTCTCGAGTGTTCTCCAGCATCTCTTCCGGCTACTGATTCAGGGAAGTGGAGTTTTCCTCCAACTTTCTACTTCGGCAGCAGAATTTTCCTCCAAACTTTCTACTTACGCTAACGGAATTTTTCTCCAGCTTTTGTTGTATGGTCGCCTCTAGTTTCTGACTTATGGATGTTGAATTTTCCTCCAACTTCTGATCTGGTTTCTAGGATATGGAAGCGCTCATAGCATTCATAGCTGCGAGAATTTGCTGCATATCGAACACTGGCTCAGTGGATGTCGACGGCTTCTCCACCCCGAACTCGTGATTCTCCCAGTCAACAGCTTCCTTCTCCAACGCTGATCGAAGTCTCTCCACCAGGTTGGCTTTACTTCCCACTGTGGATAATTCCCGAGCATCGAGCTCTCTTTTCAGTTGTTCGATGGTCAACTTTTCCAATTTCACCATTTTCTCACTCTTTCAATAATTCACTTTTAATAGTTCGCTTCACAATCCCACTTCTGACACCAAATGTTACGAAATTTATTCCATTTGTAATAGGGTTCGTATCACTGGATTGCAATAAACTACAATCGCCTACTTTTCTTATTAGTGTGAACCCTATTCCAAGTGGGATTAAATTTCGTAACAATACGTTCAGATCAACTTTGATGCAGGTCATGTGTAAAATGTTCAGGACTTTGATCTTGTTTCGGAAATATTGTATGGATCCCATACGATTTTAAGAACGTCGACGTTAAAAAAGTGAAACGAATACAACACGACACGTTGTTGATCGATCATTCAATGACAATTCGGCCACCCATCTCTCGCCTGAATAATATAGTTAGATTCGAGTGACAGCGAGATGTCAGTGAAACGTCAATGCCAAAGTCAGACCGCTTATGTCTGTTTACACTTCACGATTAATTTGTTTTGTTACTTTTTGCGGTCATAAAGTGTAAATTCTAGTAAATCGAAATGAAGCGAAACCTCTGGGGACGTATGGCCGAGAAAAACGAAGAGAACCTGTTCGATAAACTCGTCTCTCAGACGGTCAAACAGCAGAAATTAGACGAGGCACTACGGAACAAACCCAAACCGAAGGACATTCAGTAATTCAGAGAAGCCTAGTTTAATTAAACATGTTTGCTTACGGTGCTCTTCCTTTCAGGGTTTCCGTGAAAGTTAAAAATCCGCTTGTGACACAAACGATTGAAGTAATGAAGCAGACGGAAATGTTACAATCGCTAATCGACACGTATTCAAATAAATCCGTAAGTAAATGTCTTAAAGATTGTAAAACAAGACAACTGAATTCTGTTTTCCAAAGGGTTCAAGCAATTACCTCTTAAATCCGTGCCAAATGATTCCACAAATCGATTTCCCGCCCGAAAATGCAACTGATTTTGTGACTGATGAGAAATTTGCAAAGCCCCTCTGGTTTATTCCGCCAAACAAAACAGATTTCACACGGGGTGTACCCAAAGAGTTTCCCGAAGTCAATGCCGAGGTATGTAAAGCATCGCTTCGGAAAGCAATATGCGGCCAGTTGTGTATAGCCGGGTTCACAGACACAGCGGATAGTGCTCTTGTTCTCTTCACCGATGCTCTGGAGGAATTCGTAAGAAATTTAATGCTTCAAATCAAGGATATCCAGGCGAACGAGTACAAGGACAGGCAGAGTGGCATCGACATTCTAACATTGGAGAGAGCGTATTACGCGGTGACAAACACCTCATTAACTGCGATACACAATTATTTCAAAAACAATCTGATTGCAAGAAATCGGTCAGAGATCCAGGAGTTTCGAGGTGTCCTGCAGGAGTATGATAAACTTATGAAAGAGAGTCAGAACATGCAGAAGGGTCCGTTTCAGGAGAACGATTTTATGAATTTCCTTGATTTCACTGCTACTGCCGGTACCGCAACTCAGGAAAGCAGCACGGCTTCAACATCTAGTCAGGTTGTTGGCTACATTGAGGGGCAGGACCACATAACTGTTCAGAATACTGGGTAAGGACAAGAAAAACATTAAACACAGCCCTCTTAATTAAACCAATGAATTGGGTGTTGTAGGGCTTTCAATGTGCACGGAAAGATAGTGGAGGCAGACAGCACCCAGGAAGAACAAGTACACTACTCAAACGAAACACCTTCCTCAGCCGAGTGATACTATTGATAAACTTAAATATAGCAGATCTATCTATTTATATTAAAGTTCTTAACTAAATGTAGGTTTTTTGATTTTTGGAAATCTAGCGATTCTTATCTTCGATTCATTCCATTGATTCTTGCGCCGTGTTTTGGAAAATTCATTATCCATCTCGACTAGGTGTTGCGTCTTGCCGCTTCCCTTGTAGTGAAATATTTTACCACTTTTCCATTGCGTCCAATGCTTTGTCTCGTTTTTGGATAGGACATATGCACCGTCTATTGCGGCAGATTGTAGCTTTTCCTTTTCGCTTGGTTCAGAATCTACGTTTCGCCGCTTGATTACTGGCTTTACTTGAGGTCCAATATCCTCGAATTCGAACTCTTCGAATGGCTTTACGTAGCAATCAGATCCATTCAATAGCTTTACTCTATTCTTGATCTTTTGCTTCTTGTTGATGGTCGTACTCATGTCGTCGTATGTGACGAACTCTACGAGTTCCTGAACTAATGACGCTAACCTTCGGGACATTAGTTTCTGTGCCGTTTCGGTGGGTACAAAGTCAATGCCATTATCGTCATCTTCCTCCAAGTAGCGTTGCGACTTTGGAAGCTCTGATGAATGATCAGTCAGTTTGATGAATTTACTGATGTGTTTGAGATGTTACTTACCAGGGACAGGCTCTGGGTCGCTCTCTTTATTCGCATTGAAGAGGGCGTCAGTGAGTAGGGTTGTATCAACAGCTTGCAGGACTTGTTTAAGGTTCTCATCCTCAGATTCGCTGGAGCTGGACATTTCAAGCAAGTGTACACGAAATCAAGGCACCAGAGTAGATATATGGAAATATAGAGGCCACCGATTTGTTTATAAATTTCTGACACTTCCGAAGTATTGCCACGGTGTTGCCAAGTTGAAATGAAGAAAACATAGAATAGTGGATGTTTTCAAGTAGCGGCAAGGATAAGAGAGAAAGGCAGTGGACGAAGAGATCCCGCCTCCAGTCAAAGAAGTTGTCCCCCCTCCCAACATTGAAGAAATGGGCATGGCTATTAGAGCAGCTGGAGATGAGTTGGTGGATAACACGCACCAGCTCATCTGTAAGATATGGTCAGAGAAAGCATACCCGATAAATGGCATCGTTTACCCGGTCAGTAAGAAAGCATCTATAACTACGCCAAATATAGGGGAATAAGTCTCCTTAACATCGCGTGCTGTGTGATCGCCGGAAATCATCAGTGGAGAGTTTGACAGGTTCCTATTAATGTGGTTTCAGGCCAGGAAAATTAACGATAGCCCAAATACCCACACTGCGGTAGATCATGGAGAATACCCATTAATATCAGATCGACACACATCACCTTTTCTTCGATTTTAAAGCCGCATATGATAGTAAAATCTCCTTCTAGCCAGTACGCGCTTCCCGCACCTCGATATACACAAAAGCACCTGGCGGTCTTTTGATCAATCAACTACCAACCAGATTGAGTAGAGTAGAGCGGAGTAGAGTAAGAATACAAAGTTATGACGTCGGAAAGCTACTATCGCCAGAAACCGCTCGTGCTTCTACCGATCGCGTCTCTCTTAAGCTCTCCACGCTATCAATAGAACAGCAGTGGAGCCTTTGCAAACAAGCCCTGAAAAGCTCTGCATCCGAAGTTTTGGGCTCCACCACGAAGAAACACCTGGTTCGATGACGAGTGCATGAGGATTCACACAGCGAAGCAGGATGCATATAAGGCCTCGCTGCATAAAAGAACAAGAGCAGCTCGTGAGCTCAACGAGTTAAAAAGAAGGGAGGAGCATAAGTTTCTCAGAAGAAAGAAGAAAAAGCACGAGAAGCCCGCGATTGCGGATTTGGAGAGGTGTTACTGCAGACGTGACGTTCGAAAGTTTTATCAACAGATAAAGCGAACATGCCAAGGTTATAAAGCCAGAACGGAAGCCTGCAGGTATGAGAACGGACACCTAGTAGTAGAATCGCAGTCGATGCTGAGAATACGGAAAAACCAATTCTGCAGACTGTATAACGGCGATGTTAGTCAGTATACCGCTGTCAGGCAGAATGATCCATTTCTAATCGACGAACACCGCAGAGAATTCGGTCCCCCTGACCTCGACGAAGTTAAGATTGCCATATCGAAGATCAAGTCGAATAAAGCTGCTTGCGCAGCTTGAAGCCTAAAGCCTTTTGTAAATAAGCTGATAGGTCCTTATCAGTGCGGATTCAGGCCAGGGAAGTCCACCATCGACCAGATCTTCACACTACGGCAGATCGTTGAAAAAACCAATGAATTTCAAGTCGACACTCACCACCTATTTGTCGACTTCAAGGCCGCATACGACAGCGTAATTGGGGACGAGCTATACAACGCTATGTCTACCTTTGACATACCTGCTAAACTCGTCAGCAGGGATAAACAATGAGATACCAAACTTTCGTACGTCTGCCCGTTTATCCCCGCAGGGGTTGGTTGTTGCTTTTGTAATTAAAGCGGCCCCTAGACGCCTAATAATATTGTACAATATTTGATATTGCACAATTTTATTGTTCGTCTGTAGATAATATTGCAAGATTGTGCGATATATTGCGGAAAATCAAAACGCTTTTGACTTTTAATACAAATATGAGCGATCAACTAAATTATTGGGAGAAATATTGAACCGTCTGGGGCCGCAAGCCAATAAAATTGTGCAATATTTTGCACAATAATATTGAGCGTCTAGAGACCGCTTTAAAAACGACGCTTTTGACTTAAGAGTCAAGACGTCGAATGACATAGTCAAGACGCCGTCAAACCGCAACGCGTTTGTAGGGGCTAGTTGTCAAAATGGCTGTCAAAGCCAAAAGATTGGTATCTCATTCTTTATCCCTGCTCGTCAGACTATGCAGGATGACTTTGGAGAATGTTCGCTACTTTATCCAAATCGGTGAACGCCTTACCGATAGTTTTGATGTCAAAAGATTTAGGCAGGGCGATGCGGTGTCATGTGATTTCTTTAACAACCCAATAGAATTGATTGGGCAAAAATCACTGGCCAATACAAGAGGCACAATCTATTTCAAATCCTCCCAACTCCTTGCATACGACGACGATATTGACATAATAGGTAGATCACAGCGAGATGTCAATGAGGCGTTTGCGAGTATTGAGATGGAGGCCGCGAAAATTGGTTTGGCGGTAAACGAGGGCAAAACGAAATATATGCTGTCATCAAAAAAGGACGCCCACCACCGACGTCTTGGTCAGAACGTTTGTATTGGCGGATATAAATTGGATTTAGTTAAGGACTTCGTCTACCTTGGCTCCGCAGTGACTTGGAACAACGATATCAGTTCCGAATTCAAACGCAGAATCACTATTGCCAATCGCTGTTTCTTTGGGCTCAGGAGGCAACTGAGTAATAGAGCCCTCTCCCGAACGACAAAGTTGACTCTATATAAGACCCGTATCATCCCGGTCCTGTTGTACAGCGCAGAAGCATGGACACTATCAAAAGCGGATAAGGAGGCCCTTGATCGGTTTGAGAGAAAGATTTTGCGTGTGATTTTCGGGCCCATAAACGCAGACGGGGAATGGAGGAAAAGATTCAACCACGAACTTTACGGGCTGTACAGCGACATGAGTCTAGTCAGGCGTCTACGGATTCAATGCCTCAGATGGCTTGGCCATGTAGAACGAATGGCCACCACAGCTCCAGCCCGGAGAGTCTTTGTATCCAACCCCGAGGGACGGGGATTCCCTGGCCAATACAAGAGACACAATCTACTTTAAGTCAGTACAATTGCTCGCATACGCTAATGACATTGACGCAGCGAGACGTTCATAAGGCTTTTGTGAGCATTAAAGCAGAGGCGGCTAAAGTGGGTATAAAGGTAAACGAGGTCAAAACCAAACATATACTGTCATCAAAGAAAGACGCACAACACCGACATCTGGGCCAGATCGTCACTGTTGGCGGCTATAACTTTGTAGGATTTCGTCAAGAGGCTATTGTGTAGTAGAGCCCTCTTTCGGAAAACTAAGGTGACCCCCTATAAAACCTTAATCATACCGTTCCTCGGACAGTCGTTTCGAGAGGGAAATTCTGCGTAAAATCTTCGGTGCCGTTTGTGTTAACAGAGGGCGGAGGAGAAGATTCAACCAAGAACTGTACGGGCTGTAGGGCGACATCGGCCTAGTACGACTTCCACAGATCCAACGTCTAATATGGCTAGGCCAGCTCCGGCCCGTAGAGTCCTCGATTCCAACCCCTAGAGACGACGTCGCAGAGAACGGCCGCATCTAACGTGGCGCATACAGGTGGAAATGGACCGCAACCAACTGTGCCTGCGATACTAGTAACAGCTGGCTAGAAAAATCAGTGTGTTTCGCGCATACGCTTCGTTTTGTGAGTTGCTAAAAGTGAATTTCTGATGATTTTGGCATTTCAAAAGGATTAGTCATTACCACTTTAAAGGATGTTTTGGACCTCAGACGCGTCAAACTTCGATTGGTATCGAAAACATTGAATTATATGTAAAAGCATCTTCGCGTTGAAGGGTATGAAAAAAGATGAAACGAATTACTACCGAAGATGTGACTTGGACTTTTGGTTATGACCCGGAAACAATCGATCAGTCAAGTGAATATCGTCCTTAAGGTGAGTCAGAACCAAAACCGCGCCAAAGTCGCTCAAAAATTAGGGTCATGTTGACTGTTTTCTTCGATTATCGTGGTGTTGTGCATTTTGAGTTTCTTCCAACGGGACAAGCTGCAAAGAATATTATTTGAACGCTGTACATCGTTTGAGAGAGCACCGTGGCGCAGTGGGTAGTGTGTTGGCCTCTGACGCCGATGACACGAGATCGAATCCCGACACAGCCATGTCATCGAACGTGTTTTTCACGGTGTTTCTCCTCAGTGGGGTTCTGACAAAACCCCCTGTAGTAAAATTGTCATGAAAAGCTTCTCGAAATTCGCCGTTCGGAACCGGCAATAAAACTGTAGGTCCCTTTCACCTATGGGAAAATTAAATCACACACAACATGGGTGATTGAGACAAGCTCGGCTCAGGTTCTTCATGGACTGTAACGCCAACATACATACATACATCGTTTGAGGCCGGAATTGTAGGTGAGACAACTTTTGATTTTTGTAACACGATAGTGCACCGTCGCACACTGTATTGATTCTCTGTGTCCATTTCGCCAAAAACTTGGCCCATATCGTTCCATAACCACCCTGTTCACCTGATTTGGCACCAAGCGACTTCTAGCTATTCAACAAACTCAAAAGACCGCCCTGAGGACACCGTTTTGAACCGCTAGAGAAAATACAAGAGAAAGCTGAAGGCCAACCCAGAAATCGACTTTAACAACTATTCCGAGGATTGGAAAATTCGTTACGTACATGGTATAAGGAGAGGATTACTTGGAAGGCGATGAAATAGATCTGGAAGAATAAATAAAGAGTTTTCCACATCTTAGTTTTTGGACATCCATCATAACTTGACGTAATTTCCCAATAGAGTTGAGAATCAATCGTCAAATTATTTAAAAGTACACCACGTTGAACAATTCCCTTCTAGGCTGTCAATCCTTACTTCACTAACTGGACAGTTCGCTATTGTCCACAATTTTGGACACTTTCGATTACTGTATGTGACCCATTTTTCATAATTGGCTAGTACTCATATCATAAATGTCGAAATGCCAACCTACTGCAGGCCTTTTTGTCGTAATTTAATAGTTTATTTCATGAACATGACAAGGTTCATGAACCATGAACCTTGTCGTGCGTCCTCGATCACTTGGTCTTTATACCGGCAGTTCGATCTCCCCCTTCTTCTCAAAACAGCAGGCCCGGATTTGAAGAGCCTCTTTGCTGAAGCGTTGGTGTTCATGCGCTCGATGTAGCCGAGCCATTGTAGTCGACAGATTTTTGTCTTCCGGACAATATCCACATGCTTGTACAGCTCATTGAGTTCGCGGTTATGTCTTCGCCTTCCTCGCAGACAGGACCGAATATCCATCGCAGAATTTTTCTTTCGAATGAGTTAAGGATCAGCTCTGCTGTCCTGCTTATCGTCCAACTTTCGGCTCCATACAGCAGGACTGGCAGGATAAGAATTTTGTAGAGCATAACCTTGGTTCTTCGGGACAGTAGTTTGGACCCTAGCTGTTTTGACAAGCCGAAATAGCAGCGGTTGCCGAGGGTGATTCTGCGCCAGATGTCGTTCGTCGAATTTATGTTTGCCCCGAGGTATGTGAACTCCTTTACCACCTCGAAATTATAGCTCCTGGTCGTTATATTTTGTCCTAGGTGATGGGCGATGGATCGCTTTTTTGTTGACAGCATATTTTTCATCCTCTCCTCATTGCTGCTCCTTTCGCAAAATCGTCAATCGTGCACGCTTGCATAATGGTGCGTCAGGAACTCGCGACAATATCAATATCGTTTTCTTAGCCCGGCGACTAGACCGATTTGTGGAAGACAGTACCTTCCGTGTTGACGTTGGCCCGCCGCACTATTTGTTCCAACACGAGATTGAAGAAGTTGCACGACAGCGCATGTCCTTACCGAAATCCGGTGCAGGTTTCAAAAGGTCGAAATTTCTGAAGTCGTAGTGCACGGTGCATCGAGTGTTTGTTAGCGTGTTTCGACACATCCGGATCAGTTTTCCCGGGATCCCGAATTCGGCCTTAGCGTTAAATATAACTTTGTGATAATTACTATTATATGCGGCATTAAAATCGATAAAGGGGTGGTAGGTATCGATTTGCAAGTCGCTGGTCTTCTCCAGGAATTGTCGCAACGTGAAGACTTGGTCTATGGTCGATTTACCGGGCTGTAAGTTGCACTGGTACCTTAATTATCCCGGTCCTGTTATACGGCGCAGAAACATGGACTTTATCTAAAGCGGATGAGGAAATCCTTGGTCGTTTCGAGAGAAAGATTCTGCGTTCGATTTTCGGTCCCATAAACACAGAGGAGGGTTGGAGGAGAAGATTCAATCACGAACTGTACGGGTTGTACAGCGACATGAGTCTGGTCAGGCGTCTACGGATCCAACGCCTAAGATGGCTAGGCCATGTAGAGCGAATGGACACCACAGCTCCAGCCCGTAGAGTCTTTGAATCCAACCCCGAGGGACGAAGAAATAGAGGACGGCCGCACCTAAGGTGGCGCGCACAGGTGGAAGGGGACCTCAACCAACTGGGCGTGCGGCATTGGAAAAGACTAGCGAAAGATCGTGCTAGGTGGAGAGGCATGTTGGTTGAGGCCCAGGTTCACCCCGAACTTTAGCGCCCGTTAAGTAAGTAAGTAAGTAAGTTGCACTGGTATATGCCGATTAGTGCGGTGCAAAACGGCTTTAGACGTTCATACGATACACTGGGCAGGATCTTGTAAGCCACATTGAGCAAGGATATACCTCTGTAACTTTTACAAGAGGTAGCATCGCCGTTTTTGTGGATGGGGCATATAGAGCTGGTATTCCAGTCGTCGGTCATGCATTCGTCCCCCCAAATTCTAAGGACGATCCGGTGCATACTCCTTACCAGAACATCCAGCTTTAAATGAGCTCTGATGGCAATCCGTCCGAGCCTGTAACCTTGTTGTTGATACAGCTTTTCAATTAGCTCAGGAGGCAGGCCGTCTGCGCCAGTAGCTTTATTAAACTGCAGTTTTGATACCACTATCTTAAACTCGTCTAACTCGGGTGGACGGAATTCTCTTTCATCTTCGCGCAGTGTGAATTGTAAGTTCTGCCTCGAAGCGGTATCTTGACCATGTTCGCCGATATACAGTCCGCAGAAATAGTCTTTCCATATTCTCCGCATAGAGCGTGATTCAACTACGAGGTGTCCGTGAACGATGAACGCTTAGCGTGTTCGTTTTACTCTTTGGTAAAACTTTCGAACGTCGTCGAATCTCTCCATATGCTCGATCGTGCTCTTTCTTTTTCCTTCTAAAAAGCGCACCCTCCTCCTTTCTTTTGCGCTTATAAAGCTCACGAGCAGCTTTCGTTGGTCGATGCACAGTGGCCATGTATGCATTCTGCACTCGTCATCAAACCGAAGGCTTCTCTTAGGCGGTGTCTGAAATCTTAATACATATGAGGCAGCATCCCGGATAGCGCTTTGAGGTTTTCATTGCTGTTCTATGGTTTGTGCAGTTTGCATAGGCTCTTAAGATAACTTAAAGGAGACACGATCGGCGAAGGTCCTGGTGGTCTTATCTGATTGCAGCTTCCCGCCATCAAATTTTGCTAGTCCTACTCAACTCCGCAGTTTACGTGATATCCGCATACGTACCTTGACTGCAACGGGTTAATGATCCGTGCCAACATTGGCTCTTCGGAAGGTTCGGACATCCAAGATGCTGGAGTGTCTGGCGTCGATCGCAATATGACCGTCAGGCCCCCTTATGGATATTGAAATGTGGGGATCGTGCGCTAGCAACTAGGAGATTACGCCCCGTCACAGAGTCTATTAGCCTGAATCCGTTTTCGGGCGAAGTGTCGTGCAGGCTGTGCTTTCCTACGACTCGGTCAAAGAAGTTCTCTTTACCCAGATTTGCGTTGAAATCTCCTAGAACAATCTCGTTGTCACAGTTGGGACACTGAGCGTATGTCATAGAAGTCATCCTTGACTCTGTCGTCTTTTTCTTCTGTGGGGGCGTGAACGCATATTAGGCCGATGTTCCCGAAGATATTTTTAATGCGGAGGCGTTCGCTCACATGCCGGGAGCTTGGGACTTTTTGCCTAAGTCCTGTTATACCATGTATAGTCGTTATCAGGGATAAAGATTGAGATACCAATCTATTGGCTTTGACAGGCACTTTGACAGTTTGCACCTACAAACGCGTTGAGGTTTGACGGCGTCTTGACTATGTCATTCTGCCTTGTTCCGACGTCTTGACTCTTAGTCAAAAGCGTCGTTTATAAAGCGGCCCCTAGACGCTCAATATTATTGTGCGAAATATCGCACAATTTTATTGGCTTGCTGCCCCAGACGGTTCAATATTTTCCCTAATAATTTTGTTGACCGCTCATATTTGTAATAAAAGTCAAAAGCGTTTTGATTTTCCGCAATATATCGCACAATCTTGCACTATTATCTACAGACGAACAATAATATTGTGCAATATCAAATATCGCACAATATTATTAAGCGTCTAGGGGCCGCTTTATATTACAAAAGCAACAACCAATCCCTGCGGGGATCAACGGGCGGACGTACGAAAGATTGGTACCTCATTCTTTATCCCTGGTCGTTATACCAAGTATTTGGTACATCTGGTAGCATCTGGTAAATCATTCGGTATCCATCCTCCAAAACGTTTGTTTATTTCCGGTTTCTTGTTGGTCTCATGCCCCGTTTACATGCGTAGTTGAATCCGGATTCAACTAGGATCGAAATCCATATAAACGCAGATCGAGTTGAAATAGAGTTGACTCGACTCGATCCAGCTAGCAGAGTTTCGTCACAAAGCCCTCGTGTAGACTCCGACTTGGCACAACGCACGCAGGACTAACCCAATCAAAGTAAAAGGTCCGTATATACATACTATCTGTCACTTCAACTACGTTTGAACTCTTCGATCTTTCGACTACGTTGCGGAAAAACCTGGGTCGAAATTTCAACTCAGTTTCGACTCCATCTTTCGACTACGCATGTAAACGGGATATCAGCACATTACAAGTCCATCTTGAATAAAAACCGCATCTAAATAGGCGTTGTTTGTTCTCCTTGTAGCAGTTTTCATAGTATATGTATGTCACAGTTTTTCATTCACTTTTTACACGGTAATGTCTGATTTATAGCACGCGGTCTGTTAAGGGACTATTCACATGTAGTCCGCCCGTAAAATTCGAGGTTTATGATGGACTCTAAGTTTAAAGTTTTTGAACGGTATGGCTTATTAGGCCGTAGCCTGACCGACTAAATGTTTTCTGGCGCAGAAAACTCGCCATTCGTCCTTCACCATCTGTAATTTCTTGCGAAATCGCCACCACGAGGAGGTGGGAATGGGGCTTACTAACAGTGCCACAAGGTGTTCGTCAGCGGTGACTCGTCTCGTTTTTTGACAAGTCCGCATCCGTCGGACAGATGCTACCCCTACGAGGTCTTTGTTAGTCCTTGGCCACCCAGTCCAGCCATGGTATAATATTGTGGACGCCACTAACCATGGTATAGGTATTGCTCCTGCGCGTTTAAATTCGTTGAACCAATATGTTTCTAATCATCGATGGTGAAGGATCTCATAGGTAGAATGCAGACTTTTCATTTTTCCGTTGACAGTAAACACAAAATAACGAGCTATAACAGTGAAAAAAGCGACGTATGTACATACCTAATTGGTTTTAAGATGTGAATGGAAACTTAATCAAAAAGGTGAAATGGTATCTGTAAACTAAGTACGGGAATATTCTGCCTGGCAATGCTGGAGCAGCACATGTAGCCTGTACTCCACTGACAGCTGGTGACATTTCTTTATTTATATTTTGTTTCGGACACATTTAGAGCCACATTTTTGTTATTTTAAGCAATTACTTGGGACAGCGTTTACTTTTATTGCGATGTCAGAAAAAACAGAAAGAAAGCCGAACATACTCGTAACAGGTGAGCGCGAATTAATTGTCATTACCACTCCGATAGGAATATTAATAACTATTTACAGGCACTCCTGGTGCCGGCAAGTCTCACATTTGTTCGAAGGTAGCCGAAAGGCTCAAGTTCAAATGGTGGGATGTTTCGGCAATTGCTAAAGAAAAAAACTTTATCGAAGAATATGACGAAGAATACGATTGTCCCATACTAGACGAGGATAAGGTAACAAAACACCAAAACAATCAACATTTCAATTAAAAATTTAATTTGCAGCTCATGGATTATCTAGAACCTTTTATGAAGGAGGGTGGAAACATTGTGGAATACCATGGCTGTGATTTTTTTCCCGAGCGCTGGTTCGAGGCTGTCTTTGTAGTAACATGCGACAATACGATACTATATGACCGACTTAAGGATCGCGGCTATAATGAGAAGAAATTAAAATCGAATCTGGAGTGCGAGATATTTCAAACGATCTATGAGGAAGCTAAGGATTCCTATGATGCGGATATCGTTTTTCTTTTGAAGGGCGAAACGGCGCAGGACACTGAAAATAGCATGAAAACTATTCGGAATTGGTATACGGCTTGGAAGAGGAAATAGTCGTTCGTCCTCTCCATGGATGGATGGTGATTGTTCATATAGTTTGTAATTTGCTTCGATTAAATGCATTCATTTATGTATACTATGACTGAATCACCAAGTATTTTTCGTGTTTTATACTGAACAGGTATCCTAAGCAGTTCAATATCGACTAACAATGAGGTTAGTCGTTATTATGATTCTAGAAAGAATTGTTTACTACATGCAATTTTGGGATCAATGGTTTTGGACTATAGCTAGATCTAACAGCATCAAGCGGCAAAATATTCAGAGTTAGGCCAGAATATTAACGGATATGCATGAACTAAAGCTGATCACAACCACTGCGATGTTGTAATTTAAAGTTCAATAAATCATATATCTTTCCTGAGGCCAGAGCGACTCGTATTTGTTCCATTGACCATGTCATATGTTTTCAGGTAGTCATGTCCACAGATACGAGCATATGTGATTGGCACTTTAGGTTTGATAAAGAGCTATTAGCTGGATTTGCCTTACGTTACCTGAAGAAATGATGCCATACTGGTACGTTAACGTTCTTTTCCTGTTCTTGTCTAATTTCTGTTTTCTAACACTATTGCCATACAAGTTTACGGGCAGACGTACGAAAGTTTGGTATCTCATTCTTTATCCCTGGTTGACACAACGCAAGCCTAACACAATCAAAGTAAAAAGTCCGTATATATGTATGTACATACTATCTGTCACTTCAACTACGTTTGAACGCTTCGATTTTTCGACTACGTTGCGGAAAAACCTGGGTCGAAATTTCAACTCAGTTTCGACTCGATATTTCGACTACGCATGTAAACAGGGTAAATGAGATACCAATCTTTCGTACGTCTGCCCGTTGATCCCCGCAGGGGTTGGTTGTTGCTTTTGTAATACACACCGATACTTCTTCTTTCTTTTGTTGGCGTTACAGCCCATGAAGACCAGAGCCAAGCTTCTCTCAATCACCCATGTTGTGTGTGATTTATTTTTCACACAGGTGAAAGGGACCTACAGTTTAATGCCGATTCCGAACGGCGTGAGTCGAGAAGCTTTTTCATGGCAAGTTTACTACGGGGGGTTTTGCCAGTACCCCGCCGAGGAACTTCGCGAAATAAACATTCGATGGCGTTGGTGTTATCGGGATCCGAACTCGCTCACCGTGCGCCAGAGTCCAACAGACTAACCACTGCGCCCTCACACACCGATACTATACGTGTTACTCTCCGTTTAAAAACGACGCTTTTGACTAACACAATGATAGTCTCAAGACGTCGATGTGTAGAGTGCAAAATGATCGCAACAAGGCAGAATGAAGGGCCAGTCACATAGAACGCGTCCGTGCGTGCGTCTGTCAGAAATAAATGTCAAATAATTCAATGACATTCATTAATTGGTGCTGTGCGTTCAACTGGAAAACATTCTTAATTGTTAAATAAAACATAAAATATGGACGAGCTTATTTCGACAATCATATTTATATGTATTTTGTCGCAAGCATTTTGTATTTGTATTTTGTCGCAAGTATATTGTGGGCGAAACCTGCGATATTCTCTGGAATCACCTCGGCTGTATGTTCGTCAGTCCCGAATAAAATAATTTGGAAACAAATGGCCAGTGACTAAGCACCAGTTCTTGTGACATCAAATCGAATAGTACTTTGAAATATCAACCGAATTTGAAGTTTCTCTCATTGCGAGAGAGTTCCTAAGCTTTCTCTCGATGCATCCACCAATGAACGTGCTTACTCTCAACTTGTCTATATGTGAACTTCAAATTGTAAATGAGTAAGCTCCAATATGTGAATGTATGAACTGTCAGCGCGTCAAGAAATAGAAAGTAGCCCTACTCTACGCATCGAAGCGTCCGTCGGCTATGTGCCCTTTCCCATAAAGAACGTGTGTATTCTACTTGGCTGTCAAAGCACGCACGCACGAACGCGTTCTATGTGATTGGCCCTTGGCATAGTCAAGACGCCGTCAAACCGCAACGCGTTTGTAGGTGCAATCTGTCAAAGCCAATGAATTGGTATCTCATTCTCTATCCCTGCCATGGACGGACAGAGCGCTCAACGACATGTGTAAATGATAAAATTGTTTTAAAAAAAATGGGTGCTCTGTTCAGGCAAAGTTCCGCGCGTTTCGCCCATTCTACGGTCGCCATAATCATCCTACCGAGATGACTATTCGCTGTGTGGTGGATAAATGTGAGTCCACTGGTTCAGTAAACGATAAAGCAACATTCGTACGTGGACGCAGCCCAAGATCTGCCGAAAACATCGCTGCTGTCCATGAGAGTGTGCAGAAGAATAAAAAGCAGTGGATTTTGCGTCGCTCACAAGAACTCGCCCTTTCGCAGACCACAACTTGGCGATTTTTGCGTCATGATCCGCGCCTGCATTAGTTCAAAAGTCAACTGACTCAGGAACTGAAGGTAAACGACCAGAGACAACGACGTGTGTTCGCTAAATGGGCACTGGAGCCTTTGGAAACTGACCCTAACTTTCATCGAAAAACCATCTTCGGGGATGAGGCCCATTTCTGGATTATATATTTTGCTTTTTGGCACCTCAAAAAGCAATATTGTCGAATTTGGGACGACACCAATCCACGTGAGATCCACAAGCGCCCAATGTATCCCGAAAAAGTCCATGCTTGGTGTGGAATTAGGGCTGGCGACGTCATCAGTTCATATTTCTCTGAGAACGACATTGGCCAGGATATTACCGTCAACGGCGAGCGCTATAGGTCGATGATTACCAGCTTTGATTGGCCTGAATTGGGTAATATAGACACCAACGACACGTGGTTTCGACTATTTCGAGCTATTCGAGGGCACGGTCGCCTTACGTGTAGGTGATGTGAACTAGCCACTGAGATCGTGCGATTTGACCCCGTTAGACTTTTTCTTGTGGGATTTTCTGAAGTCGCAGGTCTATGCGAATAAGCCGCATGGGTTATGTTGGATCTCAATGTCAACTCAACGCATGCAATCGGTTAAATTCAGCCTGATTTATGCGCCAGAGTCATAGAAAATTTGACATTTCGGACGCGCGCCCTCAGGGATCGATAGGCCTTTAGAACAAATAAAAAATGTCGATATCTCACACACACACTTTATTTTAGTTAGATTTAAAGATAGGAAGCGCTTAATGAACGACCTGATCGTAGAGTTATTTTCGTCGTTCTATGTCCTCAGAAATATACTCTATACTCCCTTCTGCGCAGCACGAAGAGAAGCAGATTTAATTATACGCACTGCAACCATAAGTATGTACATACACTCCCCTGCAATCGTTTCTGCGAGGGAAGTCGTTGAAAACCCAATGAACTAAGAAGGTAATTGCTGAAAGACGACGGTCTAGCATTCTTGTCGCCGATCTGCCACGCATAGCTTTGCCAGCCAAGAACTCCATAAGATCGACGAAAGCAAATTTTTTACTCAATCGATTTTTCTCTATGGTTAGGACATCGCCCATCATTTTAGCTGAGTGTGTGTGTCTTTTCTATAAGTTATTTTAGTAATGGAAGGGAATATTCCAGATAGGACATATGGTTCGCTGCAATTAATTAAAATCCCCAGTTGATGGAGTTTGGGCAAACGTTGCCAGGACGTAGCTAGCCCATTGGATGTTCATAAGCATTCCATGTACTAAGAGGAAAGAAAACGGTCGTACATCATAGTATATATTGGGTCAACCTCAAACCACAGCGTCCAACTCAAGCAAATATCATAAATCACAACTCAACCCCTCACCCATGATTATTCACTTAAGTGCACACGTATGTAACTGATTTAAATGCAACAGGGTTGCTTGGAAGTGGTTTTTTACAAGGCATTGTTCCCCATGCGGTATATGTAGACCGGAGATGCTACCGGCTTTTTTGAAAAGCTTTACTCTCACGCCTATCCTCACAAACGATACGAGACGTGCGCCTAACTGGGTAAGTGAAGCATTTACATACATACATATACATATATGTACGTTCCGTGAAATATGTACAATACGTGTCCTCATGGTTGCTGTAGGAAAAATCAATGCTGCATACGTTTAAGCGAATCTAGAAACGGGAAAGAAGCGCGTGAAGGAATACCAGAGTTAATCTGGTGGTTTGCACTATCCTTTACCGTCATTTCCCATTCATATAATAATTGATGGCTGGAAAGCACATCCTGGAAACCAGAGACGCCAAGCCATCCAGAATCGATAGTGCAATCAATCCACAAATGTCATGATTTCTGACGTGCCATTTATGGCTTACCATAAACTGTCAATTTCCCTGTGAATCTGTGTTGTAATTCTTCAATGTCTACGCATAAAATAGATTGGAAATTAGACAATAGTGAAACGTTAAGATTGATAACACACTACAAAAAATACGAATGTCTTTGGAATTTTAATAGTGCCGAATATAAGCGAATGGATTTGAAACGAAAAGCCTGGGCGCAATTGTCCAAGGAATTTTCACGTAGCATACCAGATCTGAAAAAGAAAATAAAGAGCTTGCGCACAGCATACTTATGCGAGAAGAAAAGAGTGAATGAATCGAGAAAGAATGCAATCTCACCGGATATGGTACATCAGACGACTCTGTACTATTATAAAGAATTCAGTTTTCTTGATCCTGTGATCGTTTTGCGGAAAATCTCGAATCAGCTAGAGGAGGTAGGTGAGAAGGTACATGCATACCTGTATATGTATATATCTAAGTGAATTAAAATTGTGTTTTGATAAATTCTTCACTTTTAGGTGAATGATACGGAACAACAGGAATTGACAGAGACAGTACATTCCAAGGATGAATTATGGCCTGCGTCGACATCCTCAACGCAATCGCGCAACGGAGATACGAGTAACTTTCAGAGAAAACGTAAGAAATCCACTCTCGCATTAGATGCCACCCCGGAATCACATTATATAGCGACGAGAGAAAAATCACAAGAATCACTCTACGCTTCGTTTGGGAAAGTGATTGCATTGCAATTGGAGCAATTGAATCGCGTCGAAGCGATTAATACGATGGATCAAATTCATCGAGTGTTGTCGAAAAATGTAATGCAATCTCTGTTGGCACGGAATCGCAAAGCGAAATTCCAGAATCAGCATCAATCGTCGCCCTTGTTAACATCGGCAGAGAGCGCTGAGAGTGATAGATCTCTAGATCCGCTTGAAAATGCTGATTTAAACCTGAAATACGAATAAATGATCATTAAAAAGGACACCAGAGCTTATTTTTCGTTTTTGTATCGAAGAGATATACACACTGAATCTCGATTAAACCTAACCGTTAACATTCTATAAATAAATCATAACATAAACAATTATCTCACCGATTTAATTGTAAACAAATATGCACTCAAACCCAATCGCAATTCGAACATCGTCCAATTAGCTACTCGCGCGCCACCACCCAATCTCAATCACATATCCTACCTTACCGACCGCCGACACTACTGAACGCGTACGTTGATGAAAATTTCTAGGAAGACAAGCAAGTTTCCAGTTGCCAAACAACGGCAAGAGGAAAAAATCAATAAAAACCCAACGAAAAATCCCCAACTGACAGCGCGACCGTGCTATGACGCAGCTTCAAAGATGTCTATTCCATGATAGGTGTTGGCCGAACTGTCAAACACACACAGACATTTTTTTAGGATAAATTTTTTCTCTCGTTCAAGTGAATCTCGGAAAGTATTTGTAATGACTTTACCAAGAAAATAACCGAAAATTCGATAGTGTAATTGCAGAAAAGATATCTAATCGTGAGAAATATCGTAAGCCATTTGAAACCAATCGATTTCGAGCAGAACATTGATTTTCTCCTCAATTTATTTTCAAGTTTTTCTCATTCATTTTTTCTCTCACACTCGGTGGTGCGAATTGCAATTTTTGGTGTACCCAAAGAAGAGGAAAAAGAATTTTTTTCCAATTTTTTTATTCGGTTTGCTTGATGGTGTATATGGTGGAAGTTTTTCTCTTGCTTGCGAAAATCGAGAGCTGAAAAAAGCAACAAAAAAGAAACGTAACTAGTAGCGAATTGACCGAGAAAAGAAAACGCACAATTATCGTTTCATTTTCTTATTTTCGCACAAATATAAACGAGAAATTCAATTTTTCCAACAAAAGAGAAAAAAAAAAAGCAGAAGAGGAAGAAAGGAGAAAAAAAATTAAATTTGAAGTGAGTACGAGGGGCAGAGAAAAGAACACAAAAAAAAAAAAAAACGAAAAGGTGGAGTGTGAGGAAAAAGGAGAACAAGAATATATACACTCATCATCCATACACACGCACACGACGGAGTGGGAGAGAAAATCAGAAAACCGGATCGAAAAGGATATCTAGAGCACAAGTTGTACAGCTGCATTATATATAATAGGATAGACAGAGTAAGCACAAAGATTGAACGAACGAAGTAGGAAATTGTTTTTTTTTCTAACTAGCAAAGGAAGAAAGATCCAACAACCACAACCAAAAAAAAAAAAAAAAACAAGTGGAAAGCGAGAAAAGTAACACTTTTTTGTTTTTGCTTTGCCTGTGTATAGAAAAAAAAAAAACGTAAATTGTGTGTATTTTATAAGAGAAAAGATAAGTAAGCAACAGAAAAAGTAAATTATCAGTAGAAAATGAATGAATTAGACAGTCTGCGGCAAGAGGCTGAATCGTTAAAGAATGCTATCCGTGATGCCCGCAAAGCAGCCTGCGACACCAGCCTGGTGCAGGCCGCAAGCAATTTGGAACCAATCGGGCGTATACAGATGCGTACGCGCAGAACCTTACGCGGCCATTTAGCTAAAATCTATGCGATGCATTGGGGCAATGACTCCCGGAATTTAGTGTCGGCCTCTCAAGATGGTAAATTAATCGTCTGGGATTCGCATACCACGAATAAAGTCCATGCCATACCGTTACGTTCATCATGGGTAATGACATGTGCATATGCGCCCTCCGGTAGCTACGTTGCCTGCGGTGGCCTAGATAATATGTGTTCAATTTACAATCTAAAAACTAGAGAAGGTAATGTGCGTGTATCGCGCGAACTGCCCGGACACGGTGGCTATTTGTCATGCTGTCGCTTCCTCGATGACAATCAAATTGTTACCAGTTCCGGTGATATGTCATGCGGCCTATGGGATATTGAAACTGGCCAACAAGTCACTTCATTTATGGGTCATACCGGCGATGTAATGGCCCTATCATTAGCGCCACAATGTAAAACCTTTGTATCGGGCGCATGTGATGCATCCGCTAAACTATGGGACATCCGTGAGGGTGTCTGCAAGCAAACGTTCCCCGGTCACGAAAGTGATATTAATGCCGTAACATTCTTTCCAAATGGTCAAGCATTCGCTACCGGTTCCGACGATGCAACATGCCGACTATTCGATATTCGTGCTGATCAAGAACTAGCGATGTACTCACATGATAATATCATTTGCGGCATCACATCTGTTGCATTCTCCAAAAGCGGTCGCTTGCTACTTGCCGGCTACGATGATTTCAATTGTAATGTCTGGGATACAATGAAAGCCGAACGATCTGGCATATTAGCTGGTCATGATAATCGAGTGTCATGCTTGGGCGTTACCGAAAATGGTATGGCCGTAGCAACGGGTTCATGGGATTCATTCTTACGTGTGTGGAATTAAATATGATTATTAAAAAAATATAAATAATACCATAAAAAATAATAAATATATACATAAAGTAAATAATTAAAGCAACAAGAAAATAAAAAAAAAAACTAAACAAAAAAGCATTTACATAAAACAAAACAAAGAAGAAAAAAAAAAACAAAAACACATTTATAACATTTTTCTTATAATATTTAAGTCTATAATTTATACAAATTTTATATGGCCATATAAGCTATGCATAAAAAATTATCTTAACTAAAAAAAAAAGGAAAAAAATCAACAACAACAACCGTGTGCAAACAAATGATAACGAAACAAAAAACAAAAAATTAAAGTAATTTATAGAAATCTTAAAAAAAAAAAAAAAAAAACAAAAGAAAGAATGAGTACATCTACATAAACTAAACAAAAAAGTATATATATTGAGGAAAAAAAAAATACCGAAAACACAATCCCATTCTTTTTTATATAAAATGTAGAAAACAAAATAGTCTTTCATTTTACAATTTCCAAGTAGTAAATGAACATACATATATATATACATAAAAATAAAATATTAAAATGAAAGCCCAACAACTTACTAATAAATAGCTCATCACAGATTTCAAAAAAACAAAAAATGCATATAAACTGAAGCAAACACCACACACGAAAGAAGAAAAAAAAAAGAAAAACTGAAAGCAAATTTTCTAAAAACAATAAAAGCAGAAACTTCGTTTTTTTTTTTTTTTCAAATTAAACAAAACACGCATACATACTACACACAAGATGACATATTTAAGCAAAATGTTGTAATAATGAGATATTAGCTTTAAAGAAACTTTTTGTTTGTAACTTAAAATCAAGCAGCATTCATTTCCTTTTCTTTTTTATACCCTTAAGCTATATAGTTGCTTTTGTAATACTAAATCAAAAGAACGAAAAATAATTCCAAAACTCTAGGCTCTTCAGTTTGTTAGTAATTTATTGTAATTTTCTTTTTAAAATTATTGTTTTTTGTTTTACACATACACATTTCGAGCAAACGGGTGATATTGTTTTCTGATATGTTAGCTAAGCAGTTAAAATGAGACGAACAATCACTCGATTTTATTTATCTAATATTTTTGTGTTTTTTTTTTTTTAAACGTATGCTTGCTTTACTGACTAATTAACATGTATTTTTAGAGACCGGAAAAGAAAATCTAAATCATTGGCTTATTTATTTTCAAATACATTATAAGAAATAATAAAGTGATAAAAGTTCCCATTACAAAAATGAAAAGTATTTGCTTAGAGTGTACTCCAATTGACACCAGGTATCAAATTACATCTCATAAGAACGGAGGTCGTAAAATGAATGCAAACTGCGATAACTATCAAAACAAATCGCTCCGTACACTATACCACACCAAGTGCTTGTACTATTTTCGTGTAGGTTGTTTTATTTTTTGTTTGTTTTCGTTCACTAGTTTGCCGCATGTGTCTGTACAAAAAAAAAAAAAAAACAAAACTACTAGTACTACTTGTGATTTTCATTCCTTGTTATTCCTCAATCATTCTTTTCAACAAAAACAAGAAAAAAAGAAAACAAAACCCAATGGACCACTGGAAATCCTCGTCTTTTTTTTTTTTTTTTTTTTTTTCAACTAAAACAATTCGTCGTTATGTTCTTATTTTAAATATAAATATTTATAAAATAAAACTAAAACAAAAACAATCGCTATTTATAGGTCTAGATTTCGTTGTACATTTTTTTGCATTTTTTTTTACATTCGTTTCGATTTTTTTCTCTTCTTTAATTTATTTAATTCTACAGAATAAATTGTTTACTATCGAAAAAATAAAAGCACAAACATATTATGGTAAACTTAATATAAAAACAAAAAAATGCGCATTACAAGTAATACCAAAACTTATTATTATAAATATATTTAAAGAAAAAGTAAATGAAACCAATCAAATGATAAAAGGGAATTTCTCAATTTTTATTATTTTATTTTTTAAGTTTTAATTATGTTTATGTATTATTGTACTATTATTATTATTGTATTAAAGTGAAAAGAAAAAATAAATATATATAGCACAAAACTTTATATACTATTATTTAAAATAATTAATAAACTTTTAACTAAAATAAATAAATAAATAAAAAAACAAACGAAATGACTGTAATTTTTTCGATAAACACACAAGCCACAAAGAAACAACATCCTCTCTCTCTCTCTCTCTCTTCTTTTTTGTTCCCACAAAGGAAATAGCCATACATAAAATTGAAGAAGAACAAGTAAGCAAAACCAAAAAATTTAATGTTTAATCGAAAACAAAATCAAATATATTAATAATTTACAAAATTGATTTACGATAAATGAAAAGTAATTATAAACCGAGTAGAACGACTAAAAGAATTTCATTATTATGATTATTATTATTGAAAAGAAAAATAAAAAAAAATACGAAAACAGAAACAAGAAGTAAAGATAAGTAAAAGAAAACAAAAAGATAAAAAATTAATAAGTAACGTAAGCAAACAAGTGAACGTGTATTAGTATAAAGAAGCGTAAAAAACAAACCTATAAAAGCAGTTTGATCATCATATTTCATATATTTCTAGCATTTTTGGTTTGCGCGTGGCAAAGAACAAAAAAATTAAGAATAAATAAATGAGAAAACGTAATAAATAAAGAAAAACAAAAAAAAACAGAACACATGAGAAAAATGAATAAAACCTAAATAAAATGATAAATTTTCAAATTCTATTATGTCTTATGTTTAGGAAGATTTCCTATAAATTGTAAGAATCTGGTGTGTTTCGAAACAGTTGAATAAAGTATGTTGTACAACAATAAAAAAAAAATAATAAAACCAAGGTATGCGGCTTCATTCATTTTGGTGATTCTTTCTCCTTTTTTGTTTTTAGTGTTCCGTACCCAAGGGTAAAACGGAACCCTATTACTAAGACTTCGCTGTCCGTCCGTCCGTCTGTCACCAGGCTGTATCTCATGAACCGTGATAGTTAGACAGTTGAAATTTTCACAGATGATGTATTTCTGTTGCCGCTACCACGACAAATACTAAAAACAGAACAAAATTAATATTTAAGGGGGGCGCCCATACAACAGACGTGATTTTCATCCAAAAAATCCCCTTGGTCACATACTGAACTAAGGTTAGTCGACAATATGTTTGTGTCTTTGATGAATTAATCCTAGTTGCAAACCTTTTCCCCATATTTATTGTTATTCACCTGTTCACATCGTTGCTGTCAAGTAAGATAATTGATTTGAATTCAATGGACACTTTGATGATCAACTGCATATATCTCATCATGAAGATTCTTGATTATCAAAGTAATATGCCGATAACCTGCCTGCAACCAAGATCTGTTATCATACGAAAAATGTGATGACTGATGAGGTGACATACATACATACATAGTCTCTTTCATATTTATATATACAGATGGTACGGAACCCTTCGTGCGCGAGTCCGACTCGCACTTGGCCGTTTTTTTTTAATACCTGCTAGAGGGTATGAAAAAGCAAAGTTCAAATGCATTAAGCTTCGTTTTGTCGACAGTTACTTTTCGATGTATTCAGATTTGGTCATCATCATCACTTTCAGTGGCCCGCATGTTCCGCTAAAAGAGTCGCGGGGTAATGCGCGCACGCGGGATCTCCAGGCCACTCGATTCTCAGCCATCGACTCGTAACTCATCAGGAGCTATGCCCAAGCGCACCCAAGCGAGTTTTTGGACTTGGTCCAACCACCTCGTCCTGGGTCTGCCAAGCGGTCGCCTGCCTGATGGTATTGCATCCAAGGCACGCTTCGGAAGTCGTGATGATGGCGACATTCGTCTCACGTGACCAAACCATCGAAGCATAGCCCTTTCCGTTCGAAGAAGCAGCTGCTCAACATTAAGCTCCATTTCGCAACCAGTTCTCAGTTGCCAGCTTGTACTTTGTCTCCGCGTGTACTAGAGTTCGTCAATTCCACCATGGGACTAATCCACTTCCGCACTCGTACAGTCGCAAGGGTTCTTAAAGACCTCGACATACACAAATCCGCTGATCCAGATGGTATTGCCCCAATAGTTCGGAAAAGGTGTTCTTCTACGCTTGCAAAACCACTGCGTAAGCTTTTTCACCGTTCCTACACCTCTGGGCTCTTTCCGAGTAGGTGGAAAACAGCACTTGTCCAGCCTATACCCAAAAAAGGCGAATCATCTTCTCCCTCCAACTACCGACCCATTGCACTAACGTCCCTTCTTTCCAAGGTCATGGAAACGCTGATTAACCGTCAGCTTATGAAATATCTTGAATCACGGAAACTCCTCAATGACCGCCAATATGGTTTCCGCAGCAACAGATCCAGATGGTGATATGATGGCATATCTCGCTGAAAAGTGGAATCACTTGCTTCAACAAGCAGGTGAAAGCAAAATTGTTGCGCTGGATATTTCGAAAGGGTTTGGCACGAAGCCCTTTTTTCGAAAATACGTGCTTTTGGGATCGATGAGTCTCTTTTTCAATGGATTAGAAGCTACCTTTCGAATCGTTCAATTCAATTTGTTTTGGACGGATTGAAGTCTGATACTCCCTTTGTAAATGCCGGTGTTCCCCAGGGCTCCGTTTTGTCTCCGACACTCTTTCCTATTTTTATAAATGATCTCTTGTCTGTTACTTCTAATCCAATTCACTCCTTCGCTGACGACAGTACCCTCAGCTTCTTATATTCGTTCACCAGTTTACGACCCTGCACTTCGGTTGTAGATAATGAGCGGCAGCGTATGTTAAGCTCATTAAATTCCGATATCGACTGCATTATCCAATGGGGTAAAAACAATAGAGTGGAATTTAATGCATCCAAAACACAATGCGGCCTCTTGTCGTTAAAGCGTATAACTGACCCGCAGCCATTATCCATGAATGGCACTTGCATCTCAGAAACTGAAAAGCTTTCCATCCTGGGTATGAGTGTTGCTCACAATCTTAATTGGAGCGACCATATATTCAGTGTCGCCAAGAATGCTGCGAAATGCCTAGACTTCTTATACAGATGCAAGAAATATTTCTCACCCTTAGATCTGGCTACAATCTATAAGGAGTTCATTCGCCCCAAATTAGAGTTTAACGCTCATGTCTGGTTCTGTGCTTCCAAGACCTCATTGCACCTACTAGGCAGAATACAAAAACGAGCCATAAAACTGATAGGTGACTCCAGCATTACCAAAACATTAGACTCGCAGGAACACCGCAGGAATGTTACCTGTCTCTCCCTGTTTTATCGTTACTACCACCAAATATGCTCTGATGAAATAGCCAGTTGCATTCCGCCCTTTCAACATTTCTCCCGCAATACACGTCTCTCTAGGAATGCTCACCAATATACCCTGAAGTCCGCTTTCGGACGTACTGTCAAATATAGAGAATCTTTCTTTAACCGAACCACACGAATCTGGAACTCCCTGCCGGATTCGGTTTTCCCCCCTCAATGCAACATGCAAACATTTGCGATCAATGTCCATCGGCATCTCTTCTATTCCTCTTCCTTTCTACCTTCTGCCCACACTGTGTCGCCGACATAATAAGTTTATTAGACCTTGAGTGCATGCAAATTATTTAAAACAAAAAAAAAGCTCCCCGCGTACTGCCGTGTTTCTCAACCTATCCCGGCGAGTAACTCCCACACAATAGCGCAAAGAAATCTCATTTCGGCAGCTTGTATTCGCGATCTTATTCTTTCGGTCAATACCCAAATTTCATGACCATAGGTGAGAGTTGGAATAAATACTGAGTTAAAAACCGCTAACTTGGCTTTGACACCAAGCTCGGTCTTCCTGATTACAGATCTTCCAAGCTGTTTCAAAATTTGACCCAGCTTGGCCAATCCTGCAGGAAAGCTCAGTATTACTCCTCCCATCACTCGTGAAGAAGACCCCGAGATACTTAAACTTCTCCACCTTCTTCAATGGGACTCCACTAACATGTAGAGTGCCTTGGACAGGTGTTCTGGAAATAACCATAACTTCGGTTTGTCCACGTAAACCCTCATTCCAGCATCAGCACATACGGCCACAAACCTATCTAGCGCGTGCTGAAGTTCCATCTGGGAGGACAACTAAGTCATCTGCAAAAAGAAGACAACTTATCCTCAACTCTCCCAATGTGAAACACTCCTCGCCTTGACTGCGTTGCAACATCCAGTCCATATATATAATGAAAAGGAGAGGTGACAAGACGCACCCTTGGCGAAGTCCAACGCCCACGGTGAAAGGTGTTGATTTACTACCGTTAACCCGAACGCGGCTGCTACAGTTTGTGTATAGAGACTGAATGGCCCTCAACAGAGGACCATCAATCCCATACTCCTGCAGAACACTCCAGAGTTTACCTCGAGGAACTCGGTCATACGCCTTTTCCAAATCTACAAAGCAGCCTTCTCGAGTACCATTCTTAGAGTGAAAAGCTGGTCGGTTGTACTTCTGCCGTGACGAAACCCGCACTGTTCATCCCCTATCCTGGATTCGACCACAGCTCTAGAACGCGCCTCCAACACCTAAGCGTAGACCTTACCGGGGACACTTAAAAGAGATATGCCCCTATAGTTGGAGCACTCTTTTTTATCCCCCTTTTTGAAAATAGGAACAATCACTCCAGTTTGTTAATCGCTAGGTGTCTCACCGCATTCCCAGGCCACCTTAATGACACGAGAGAGCCATAATACTCCCTCTTTACCCATTGCCTTAAGCATTTCTGGCCGAATTTCATCCACACCGGCGGATTTGCCAACTTTTAGCGATTCAATCGCTAAAATGACTTCCTCCACCGTTGGACTATCCTCCGCCACACGCAAGACTATAGGTCTGTCCCCCTCAGTGCCCTGTTCGGGATTGAGCAGCTCCGAAAAGTGCTCGCCCCATCTGCGTAAGATGTCCATCTCATTGGAAAGGAACACACCATCTTTGGATTTAACTCCTTCGATGATGTTGAATTTCCTTCCTCTGAGCCGGTGAATGGTTTGCCAGAACACCTTTTTCGCAGATCTATGGTCGGCTTCCAACTTCTCGCCGAACTCCTTCCAGGACTGCTCTTTCGCTGCTCGCACAGCAAATTTCCAAGTTCTTCGCGCCACAGTGTATCGGTCACGAGAAGCAGAGTCCCCCAAGAGAATCCAGTCTCTGTAGGCCTTCTTCTTCTCTCTGATGGCTTCTTGAACTCCAAGCCGCTTCTCTCTCCGCAATGACAGCTGTTGATAATAGTCGCTATTCTTCCTCTACATGCGATGGAACAGTTGGAATTTGCTCAAACGTTTTGGATATGTGTCGTGCGAAGTGTTGCCGCACCTCACTGCTCTGCAGTTTCTCCCACCGTATGCGTGTAACCACTCTTGGTTTCCGTCTTGGCAGACGAGATACTCTATCAGTAAGATACAGCTTACACAGATTTGGTTGTGAAATTGTTAAGGAGAAGGGCTAAGCGTGGCCTCCTGAACAAATTACTGTGAAAGTCGCTCAGAATATGTCATGACGTTGCCATTGTCCATTATCGGTACATATCACCACTGTCAAGCGTGGACTTGGATTTCAGCTTTTGTCTTATCAATCGGTTTGATCTTTAACCAGGTTTTACCAATTACTCAGAACAATTCTGTTGGTGATCTTAAGGCAATAGGTGCGAGAGACATACATATATTATCTTTTCTTTGGCTTGGAAATCAGAAGTCTGATTCTCTACATTTGTACGTATATAATTTGATAATTGATCTTCTTGACTATGGATTGGTAATTTTGGTTCGCTTCGATACCTTGTTTGTAGTGATAGTCGTCGAATCCCTCAACATAGCAATCAATTGCAGGCTTCAGACCATTCATTGTTAGCAAATTTAGAAATAGAATAAAATCCGAGGAAAGGATGTATGAAGAATTAATTAATTTTGAACACTGGGATGAATTGGTGTGTAATCATACTGCTTGCATGTTTTTTAGTGAGCGGAAATCGTAATGGGGTTACCCCAACATTCTTATACGGGTATATCAATTGTTTTGTTTTCTTTCTTCTTTTTTGAGGGGTGATAAAGCTAAGTTTTATCAAAGATTCCTACTGTGTGAGTAAGTTTGTCCGATGAGGTTTACGAGTCACTTAGTGCTTTACAAAAATGTCGACATGCGATAGAAGACATAAGTATTCCGTATATGTACATACTTGCATTTTATCTACTGTTCGGGTGGTTATTTGCACTGCTAATACACCCAACCCTTGCATACAACGTATAACGAAAGTTGAATAGAAGTCATTACACGCGCAGCAGGCATTCGTAAATGAAGAAATTTCTTTACGCTTAATAGTGCAATATGTTTAAAATGAAAACGTTTTCAGACAAATTCAATCTCTAATACCGGAAAAAACTAAATTTAAGCTACTGGAAAATCAATAAGCGTGAAATTTATTTTAAACTGGCCTTGATCGTTGGAGAAATCAGTGTGCCACCCCGTTGCTGACAAATCCGATGCGATCGGATAGGATCTCCTTTCATGATTGACTAAGGTAGCATACTACATTAAATATGCCGTAATTATTCATTGTTACCTAATTCTCAACTTTTAACAATCACAATGCATTTGTTTTACAATTATTAACTTAACGTGGTGCAGTGGTAAGAATCACCGACCGTCGAGCGGAAGGTCTGTGGTTCAAAGTCGTTCCATAGCCATGAAAAAACAAATGTCTATACGGAAAAAAAAGTTATGCAACACAGCTGTTGTGAATGAGAAGTGATCAAACATACTGATGAAGACATAAGCATATGGTCACTTTAAATTTATACTCTGTGTGTGCAATTCTGATATAACACCATAAGTGCATGGAACAGTTGCTGAGAACTACAACCAACGTGAAAATTCGGTCGGTTCCTCTCGTCCTATCTGGGACAGCCACCCCTGGAGAGTAGTGAATGAACATATACGAACCAAAAACACTGCTTAGATGGCGCTACATTCGGGGTGAACCTGGGCCTTAACCAAAAAGTCTTTCCAGCTAGCAGTTGGTTGAGGTCCCTTTCCACCTGAGTGCGCCTCCGTAGATGCGGCCATCCACTATAACGTCGTCCCTCGGGGTTGGAGTCGAAAACTCTTCAGGCCGGAGCTGGCCTAGCCATATTAGACGTTGGCTCCGTAGACATCGTACTAGACCGATATTGCTGTACAGCCTGTACAGTTCTTGGTTGAATCTCCTCCTCCATCGCCCGTCAACACAAACGAAACCGAAGATTGTACGCAGAATTTTCCACTCGAAACGCCTAATAGACGCCAACATGTATATTTTGTTGTTGTGCACATCAGAGACCTGCAGCGGTGCACCGCAACAACTAGTGCACCGCATACGAACAGTGTAATTTTCATACACGAGTATTAAAAATACCATATCGAAAAAGTTCCGGTGTTTTTTTACTCGTTCTCTATGCGTTACTTCTTCTGCGGTGGCAATAATACTCTTCGCATATTTGATGTATGTACTTTTTACTCGTGTAAAAAGACACCGCGTAAAATAAGTGAACACAAAAACAACACCTGAATTCCATGTAGTATTTTTGATGTTCGGCGATCGCACACACACTTTGAAACAAACACACTTTGAAAGAATGAACCTTTGTGTGTTTTGCGTTTAGCAAGATAGAAAACACCGCTAGACAAAAATTTGAACAATTATTTTTTTCTGTTTGTGTATATTTATTGCCATTCAAGAAAGTCCATTATTTTTCATTATAATTAATATAACATAATACAGCTTCCGCATAAACACACGATCATAGCCAGTCGCGATACGTATACCATGCACACACACACACTCGTATAACATGCGGTGCCAATCTACCCTGTACAAAAACAAGGGAGTAAAATAAAGAAACAAAACAGAATATGCAAGCCTGTGATTCAGAAAAATGACAGAGTAATTTTTTGAGCCTATCTTTTTCTATCGTGTATTTTTTTGATGTGTTGGCTTAGCACCCGCATACTTTGCGGTGGTTAAACACCGCAACCGCACATTTTGCGGTGTGAGTAACACCGGCACCGCATTTAAAGCGAGTACACTAGTAATACTCAAAACAGGCACCGCTGCAGGTCTCTGGCACATGTATGCGTAGACCGTCTGTGTCGTGTGTGTCCATGTCGACAGTTTGCGGCGACCCTCTGTGCGAATTCAACATTTTTTGAATTTTTATTGGTTTGCAACGACTTGTCTGTGTCGTGTATGGTGAACTTTGCACAGACGAGCGAGAAAGACAATTCTGGGTAGAATTTGAAGAAATTTATAAAAGTTTGCGGGTTTTGTGGCAAGCTAAAAGTGCTGACCAAGGTCACATATTTTTTTTAAACCATTCCTTGCTCCCAAATCCTTTTTTTTTCTTTGATTCCTTTTTTTTTTTTTTTTATTGTGAAAGGAATGATAAGTGCAGCACAAGCAGCATCCGGCATTTTTTCGACCCGACGACAGCGACGAAACGATACAAACTAATGTCTGGGCAGATTGTTTGCCCCGTGTGTGCCGAAGGCATGTTTGCACAGACTTACGGTTTGCAACAACGTGTCTGTGCCATATACGGGCCCTATAAGGGCCACTTCATCCATTTTTGATTAGGTCCAAGCCCTTGCGCCCTAAAAGAGGACCAGGATGATTAAGGTTCTATAGAGGGCCACCTTAGTTTTCCGAGACAGGACTCTACTAATTAGATAGTAGGTAGTAGGTTTGTAGGCCGAATAGTCTCAGAGAGACCAGGGTGAAATTAGCGCGTGTGTGCCGTTTTGATTCCACCACTCAAGTGACCTATAAGTAGAGTAGAACGCAGGTTCAGGAGTTTATACTCTTATAATGTTTATCATGTCACCGTCTAGCTCTCGTAGCGTAAACATCGTGTTGACTTTCTCATTGTGCTTACTCAGTTTTTTTTTTTCTATTTTCTCTTCTTTCTCACTCGCACTTCCGGCAGCTTTTTTTCTTTCCATTTTCCAAACCGCGTGTTCTATTTTCTCGCGTACCAATAGTTGTTTTCTCTTAATATCATGGCCCCAGGGCCAAATACAATTAAGCCCTGGAACAGATTTAGCGTACTGGTAGACGCCGAAACGCTAACATTTGAACCCCGGTCAAAAAAAAAAAAAAAAAAAAACAAACCAACAATTAACAGCCAATTTCCTTGTCTCCCCTCCAACACTAACCTCAAAAACCCCAGATGTGTGTTAATTTCCTCTAGAGATGACAAACAGCCTCTAACATTGGTCAGCATATTCAACTTAAGAAAAGCAATAGTCGCAGTGAGTACGGAATACGAAAGCATTTCCCAATTGAGAGATGGCAGTATCCTCATTCTGACCAAATCCCAAAAAAATTGCAGATAAATTTCTGCACACCACCAATCTCGCCAACCAATGCCCGGTGTCTTGTAAATTGCATGATACCCTCAATTCTTCCAAAGGTATTGTTGATGCTCCCTGCTTCATAAATGTTACAGAGAGCGAAATTATTGCTGAGATGAAATCTCAAGGAGTCATCGACATCTACAAATTTACTAAAACTGTCGATGGCACTCAACGGGCCACAGGCCTTGTTCTCTTCACATTTGACCTCTACCAAATCCCCACCATGGTAGAAATAGGCTGGCACAACGCCAAGGTACAAGAATATATCCTAAATCCGATGACTTGCCGTAATTGTCAACTTCTCGGCCATACTACTAAAAGGTGTACCAGAAGCAAAACGTGCATCACATGCAATCTTCCACCGCACGATCCTGCTGAGTGCACTCGCACCATATGTGCAAACTGCTCCGAAGCTCACGCATCCTCATCTGTCACTTGCCCGAAATATTTGCAACAGAAGGAAATTTCAAAGATCAAAACAAAACCCAAATGCAGTATGGCAGATGCTAGGCGATTATACAACCTTTCACACCCTTCTACCTCAACCTCTTCTTCGTTCACTTATACAGAAACATCAACATTCATTAAACCAACAACAAAAAACAATCCTCAAATACTTCCCAATTCCCAGTTCTAGTTCTCAACCTACCACACCAAAATCAAATAATATGAACCCCCATAACCGCCCTCTTCCTTCACCACCTACACGAACCACTACCAACAATTCTGTCTCTGTATCGCCTATAACTTCCTTAACCAACGACCTAATCAATACAAATTCCTGCTTCATTAATCCACCCGTTGTGGATGATGATGCAAAATAGATCTCCTAATTCAACACCCTCAGGGTCGCAATCTTCACTGGTCGGAAATGGGACGGAATTTCTTAACACCGAGCGAGTCCGTCCCGTTGCCGCCCAGAGTGGGTTGCGGCCCAAAAAAGATCAACACCAAAACCAACCAACCCATTTCAATAAAACACTCAACATTCTCCAATGGAACATAAAAGGACTTGTCAACAACTACGACGAATTAAATATCCTCATCAAAGAAAATAACCCATACGTCATATCCCTTCAAGAAACACATTGCGCCATTAACTCTGTCCCAACTGTACCTAAAACGTATACAGGTTACTTCCACAATTTTGCTTGCACCACAACATCAAAGCAAGGTATAGCCGTTTTAGTTAAAAATAACATTCCTCATAAAATGTATGTACATATGTTGGCGTTACAGTCCATGAAGGACCTGAGCCGAGCTTCCCTCAATCACCCATGTTGTGTGTGATTTAATTTTCCCATAGGTGAAAGGGACCTACAGTTTATTGCCGGTTCCGAACGGCGAATTTCGAGAAGCTTTTCATGACAATTTTACAACAGGGGGTTTTGTCAGAACCCCGCTGAGGAGAAACACCGTGAAAACACGTTCGATGACATGGCTGTGTTTGGATTCGATCCCTTGTCATCGGCGTCAGAGGCCAACACACTACCCACTGCGCCACGGTGCTCTCATTCCTCATAAAAGAATTATCATTAATCCTAACCTGTCATCCATATCTATTGAAATCAACCTCACTATCAAAACCACCGACCAACCTCTCTCCAAATCCGAGCTAAATAACATCTTACTACAGGTTCAACATCCTATCTTGCTAGTAGGGGATGTGAATGCTTGGAGTGCACTGTGGGGCTCACCCAACACAAACACACGTGGCAGATTAGTTGAAGAATTTTTAACAGAATCAAACCTGATAATCCTAAACGACGGATCTCCCACTCACCTCTCAACACATGGTTCACTAACACACATTGATATTACCTGCTGTTCGACAGAACTTTCTACAATAACCTCCTGGAAAATTATGGATGACCTCTTTAATAGCGACCATTTTCCTATAATTTCCTCTATTGCGCTCAGTCCGACTAACGCCAAAACACCTGTACATCCTAAATTTAAAACTGACCCAGCTGATTGGACTTGTTTCAGCAAGCACCTATCAGGCTTCTTGTCAGTAAGACCATTCTCAGACAATATAAATAAAGAGGCAGCTATAATACAGAAAGCCATCAGAACAGCGGCTAGCAAAGCCATCCCACAGAGTTCTCCCCACACCAATAGACGCACTGTACCATGGTGGTGTCCGCTCTTAACCAAACTCCGTAGCGCAAAAATGACAGCATGGAACACTTCAAAAAACATCTTAATGAAACTAATCTTATATTATACAAGATAGCAAACGCCAAACAAACGGGCTATCTCCCGACACAACCATGTCATCGAACGTGTTTTTCACGGTGTTTCTCCTCAGCGGGGTTCTGACAAAACCTCCTGTAGTAAAATTGTCATGAAAAGCTTCTCGAAATTCGCCGTTCGGAACCGGCAATAAACTGTAGGTCCCTTTCACCTATGGGAAAATGAAATCACACAGAACGTGGGTGATTGAGAGAAGCTCGGTTCAGGTCCTTCATGGACTGTAATGCCAACATACATATGTACATACAAACGCCAAGTTTCGCAGAGGATTAAAAACAGTATACTTGATTTTACCTCGACGCTACATCCAGGGTCGCCGCCCGATAAGATTTGGCATAAAATTCGCAGTCTTACTGGGAACTCCATGCCACATATCATTACCACCATTACTACTCCTGACGGACAAATTACATCATCCCAAAACATTAGCTCCTTCTTTGCACGTAGTTGGTCAAACCTTTCAAGGGACGAACACTTCGACTCAAGTTTCAGAACACAAAAAGCCACTAGTTTAGCCATTTCGCCTAACGCTAACATCTCAGACCCGGCCAAGCACATCGAGAATCCGATAACTATCCTCGAACTTGACTGCAACTTGGCCAAACTTAAAGGTAAAACACCAAGCAGAGATGGTATATCATATCCTACGCTTAAGCAACTTTCACCCGTTTCAAAATCGCGACTCATTCGCCTCTTCAACAACATCTTAGCCACACGATACTGCCCCTCCCTAAACCTAAAAAAAAGTATCAATGATGTTCAAGAATACTGACCTATCTCACTGATTCCCTGTACAGCTAAAATCCTGGAAAAAATAGTTGCTCGCCGATTACTATGGTTTTTGGAGAGTAAGGCACTCCTTAGCCCGAACCAAGTAGCCTTTAGAGCTGTATCGACGCCCTTATCCACTTAGATTATTATATCTCCAATGCACTCTCGGTACGCAACCATGTCGCTATTCTTTCACTTGACTTCGAAAAAGCTTTCGACAGAATTAGAATTCACGTAGTTCTTGACAAATTAAGGGGATGGGGTATAGGACCAAAAATATTTAACTACGTTAAATCTCTCTTAACAAACAGAAAAATCTGTGCTAGAGTGAATAACCATCTCTCACCCACCTATCCCTCAAGGCTCGCCACTCTCTGTTGTACTGTTCATGATAGCCTTTGACAATCTCTCACGGATAATTTCCAAATACAAACTTGTAGATCATTGCGTCTACGCAGACGATACATATATTTATTATGTGCAGACACCAGGATTTACTTGTCACAGAAAACATACTTTCGAAAGTAACTAAAAAGATTGTGACATGGTCTAAATTATCTGGTGCAAGACTTTCCTTGGACAAATGCAAAACACTGCACATCTGTCGAAAAAAGTCATGCAACAGTTTATCTATCAGAATCGGTAATATAAGTACATATTGACAATGTTAATTGTTTACATATCCTAGGCCTAACATTCAACAATAGATATAACTGGAAAACACATTGTATAAATATAAAGAAAAATCTAGCTGCTAGGGTCAATATTATTAATTACCTTGCCAGCAAAAAATGTCATGTACATAATATCAACACCTTATGTAACATTACTAGGTCCCTAGTATTCAGTAAGATCGACTATGGGTTATGAATTCATGGCAACTCACCAAAATCAATCACATCAAATCATCAAATCTCCTTACCATCAAGCTGCTCGAAGAAGCATGGGCGCCTTCAGAACAACACCCATAAAAAATTTATTTGTTGAAGCCGGACTTCCCACGATCGAGGAACGCATTGAAGATTGCCTTGCCAAGCTATATATAAGGCTCTTATCTGCGGAAAATTCGTTAACCGAAAAAGATTTCCTCTTATCGAAACGCAGAAAAAACACAGGTAGAATTCCATCAGCCATCGCAAAAGCACTTAATGTTGCAGAGGATGGAACTACAACTTCTTAAAACTACAATTAAAAAGAACACTGCCAATTTCCAGCGTGAAGCGTAACCGCATCATCTTTCATCATGGACTTGACTCAAGGTTCATTTAATTGCATTACCTCCAGGCTTAAAGAAGAAGGATGGTCTTTGATCTTTACCGATGGTTCAAAAACTAACATGAGTACTTCTTTTGCAGTCACTCAAGAAAACGGCTTAGTAATAACCAAGGGACTATTACCAACACAAGCATCAATCTTTACTGCGGAAGCCTTAGCCGTTCATAAAGCAATATCTCTTTCCCGCAAAGAACGTGGCAAATACATCATCTGCTCAGATAGCATGTCGGTTATCAATGCACGTTGCTCTAACCACAAGTCAACCTTAATATCAAATACCAGAAACTGTATTGCCAGCGCATCTCACAAAATCAAATTGATGTGGGTTCCAAGCCACGTAGGAATAAAAGGCAATGAAGTAGCTGACAAAGAAGCGGAAATGGCTCACTGCGCCCCAGTGTACCTATTTGACGTCCTTACTAAACGCGACCTTTTGCGAGTAACTAAAGGCATACTTAGAAACAGATTATTGTCTGACTGGCGAGATTGCCACCACCAATATGCTCTCCTGAATCCTGACCGTTTCTATATATCGTACCCCAAGATACACCCAAGCTGATGAATACAACTTTTTCAAGACTTCGCTTGGGTCATACAACATTCACTCATCAACATATACTGACAAGATCACCTCTCCCAACTTGCACAACATGCAACTCCACCGATCACGATCACCATGCACAGCCAACTATTCCCGGACAGCTCCAGCCCACCATCCCCTACTCAAAACTCTATCACAGCAAAACATTAGACTGATTTTTGAATATATCAAGAACTTCAATCTAGACATTTAAGACTATTTACTATCGAGCCGAAAGCCCTAGCAGCTAGTGCTCACTTTTTTTGTTAACACTTATGTTTAATTATTTGTTAATAAATTATAATAATAATAATAATGTTTATCACACAACATGTTCATTCACTACTCTCCAGGGGTGGTTGTCCTAGATAGGAGATGAGGAACCGATCGAATTTTCACGTTAGTTGTAGTTCTCGGCAATTGTTCCATGCACTTATGGTGTCATATTAGAATTGCACACACAGAGTATGAATTTGAAGTAACCATATACTGTGAGACCACCGTGGCGCAGTGGGTAGTGTGTTGGCCTCTGACGCCGATGACACTGGATCGAATCCCGACACAGCCATGTCATCGAACGTGTTTTCACGGTGTTTCTCCTCAGCGGGGTTCTGACAAGACCCCCTGTAGTAAAATTGTCATGAAAAGCTTCTCGAAATTGGCCGTTCGGAACCGGCAATAAACTGTAGGTCCCTTTCACCTATGGGGAAATTAAATCACACACAACATGGGTGATTGAGAGAAGCTCGGCTCAGGTTCTTCATGGACTGTAACGCCAACATACAATACATACATATATATACTGTGAACGTTATGTCTTCTTCAGTATGTTTGATAACTTCTCTCCCACAACAGCTGTGTTGCATTTTTTTTCCGTTTTAAATCCATCCAGTGGAGCTGAGAAATTTAATCATGTTACTGAATTCTGATAGATCGTCAAAGAAGGCTTTGCCTAATGGTTGTAGCTAGAGCCGGGCATTCGCAAAGATCAAAGGTTTCCTTTTCCAGCAGGGAATTGCAACTTCGGCAGAGTGTATTAAATGGGATGCCTAACTTGGCAGCGTGCGTGCCGACAGACCAACGGCCTGTACTGATAGCTACAATTCTAGCAATCTCCTGTCGAGATCTGTTAATTAGATTGTGAGTTATTTTAGTGTTGTAGGAAGGCCACATCTTTCTTGATATGACATAGCTGCTTAGGGTGCGCCATCTGAGTTCATGCTTGAGAGGACATTTTGAAAAATATGTCCCTTGACCAGTCCTATGGGAGGAGATACTGCTTCCGCCAGGGAACTATGAAGGGAAGTGTGATATTAACATAATCGCCTACACCGGTGATTTCGTCCTAACACTTTGCGACTTGTTTGGATGCTATGGTGTGTGAATCGAGAGCTTTGATGGCTGACTGGCTGTCAATACAAATGACAACGTCTCTCTTAGTAATGGGGAAACGGGTTAGTATCTTACATGCTTCCTTAATCGCTAGAACTTCTGCCTGGAACACACTAGCGGAGTCCGGAAGACAAAATGATTTAGAGATATTTAGTTCCGCTGAGAAGATACCCGAGCCGACTCCACACTCCATTTTCTAGCCGTAGGTAAAAAATGCTACCTGGTGGTTCGTGAAGTGCAATCCATTTTTCCATACCACTCTGGATGGGAAATGGACTTGGGCGGCTTTATTTAGGTTGCTTGGGTATCATGAAGTCGTTTGAAGTCGTAGCTAGGTGTCCAGATAACAGGTGCAACAACTTACTATGACCGTAGGGTTTTTATGACCAGAACGCGGATTCTCTGAGCCAAGTTGCGCTGCGAGGTGCAGTATATCTGATATGGAGATCCAGAGGGAGGATGTTTAGGAGTACGTTGAGTGCTTCGGTCGGGCTGGACCGAATGGCTCTTGTTACACCAATGTCGGCTGATCTCTAGACTCGGTTAAGTTTTGTGATGTATGCTTTGTTTAAGGCAGGCCACCAAGTGGTCCATAGGTGAGTATTGGGCGTACCCGGATCCAGGTGTGGATCTGGAATAACTCCTAGATACATATCTAGCCTCGGAAGCCAAAAAGAGTGTCTGGTTGTTGGGTCGAGGAAGATTAAAGGTCGGTATCTTATACATACAAGATCCTGTCCAGCGTATTGTGTGAACGTCTAAAACCATTTTGCACCGCACTAATCGGCAGCTACCAGTGCGGCTTCCGGCCCGGTAAATCAACTATATACCAAATTTTCACACTTCGACAAATCCTGGAAAAGACCAACGAGTTTCGAATCGATACACACCATCTTTTCATCGATTTTAAAGCCGCATACGACAGCATTCATCGTGAAGAACTGTTTGGGGCGATGGCCGAATTCGGGATCCCGGTAAAACTGATCCAGTTGTGTCGCGCTACGCTAAAAAACACGCGATGCACCGTGCAACTCGGTTCTAGAACCTCGGAACCATTCGAAACATGCACCGGATTTTCGGAGATGCGCTGTCATGTGACTTCTTCAACCTGGTGCTGGAGCAGATAGTGCGACGGGCAGGCGTCAACAGGGAAGGCACTATCTTTTACAAGTCCATCCAGCTGCTAGGATACGCGGATGATATCGACATCATCGCGTGTTCTCGCCGTGGCATTGTGGAAGCATTCACGGCGATTGAAGAACAGGCGAAACGAGTTGGTCTTTAGATCAATGAGGATAAAACGAAATACATGCTGTCTAGCAAAAACCAATCCGTCGCCCACCACCTGGGACAAAATATAACAATTGACAGCTACAATTTCGAGGTAGTTAAGGAGTTTGTCTACCTCGGGGCAAACGTAAATTCCACAAATGACACCACAGTGGACATCTGGCATAGAATCGCCCTTGGCAACCGCTGCTACTTCGGCTTGTCCAAACAACTGGGGTCAAAACTCCTCGCTCGAAAGACCAGAGTCATGCTTTACAAAACGCTCATTCTGCCAGTCTTGCTGTACGGAGCCGAAAGCTGGACGATAAGGACAGCGGAGCTGATTTCGAAAGAAAAATTCTGCGCCGGATATTTGGTCCTGTCTGTGAGGAAGGTGAATGGAGAAGAAGACACAACCGCGAACTCTACGAGCTGTACCAAGATGTGGATGTAGTCCGGAAGGCAGGGATCCGTCGACTACACTGGCTCGGCCACATCGAGCGCATGGACATCAACGCTCCAGCTAAGAGGGTCTTCGACTCCGAGCCTCCTGGTTCGAGAAGAAGAGGAAGACCGAACCTCCGGTATAAAGACCAAGTAATCGCGGATGTAAGACATCTTGGTCCTGACCACTGGAAGCAGCGTGCCCGGGACCGTCAAGGATGGAAGGCAGCTATAGCTCAGGCTCAGATCCTCCATGGATCGCTGGCCCGATAAGTAAGTAAGTATCTTATACTTTGGTGTAAACAACACCTAAGCGACCAGGCGCTTAGCTTAGTCAGAGCCCTCTCTGTGATTTCGCTAAGCACCGATACCAGAATAACCACGTCATCTGCATAAGCGACTCTCTTAATTCCTTAATTCCGGTTCGAGATTTTGTCTATAACCATGAGCCATAGTAGAGGCGATATGGATTTGCCTTTGAGGCGCGTGTTGAGACTTCGAACAATTTGTGTTTTCTAGAGTGTCTCAGATGTGCCTGTCTAAGATGCGTTCAAGGGTCCTTAAAGCGAAGGATGCCCGCGACTGCCAACTTTCGGGATGGAAACGACCCGAACTCTTCTCCAGGTCTGGGAAATGTAACTGAGTCTAAGCAAGCTTCGGTAGATTTCCGTTAGCCAGGGTATAACCTTATCCAAATTCATTTGGAGCATTATCGGTAATATCCCGTCGAAACCTGGTGACTTGTATGGAGAGAAGCTGAGAATGGCCCAGGAAATATTTTTGTTTCTGATGATTGAATTGTTGTTGTCCCGTAGTGTAAGTTGCATTTGATGTGGGACTTGCACATTTGCACCGCAGTCTTTACATCCAGGATTGGAGTGTTGTTTAGATAAGATTTCGCTAAGCCTAGCACCATCCCTTAGGGTTTCAATAGACTTGCAGTACTTTGCTCACGCCTGTGACTTTGCCTTACTGGTAGCCTTTTTGTAGAGTTTAAGTCAGTCTTTATAGGGTTTCCAGAAATTATGTCTGTGGCAGATATTAAAAATGTCTCTGGTCATTCCACCACGGTGGAACATTTTCTTGCTGTGTTTGACAGGGCACGAAACTTTGAAGGCTTCCATGGCCTTTTCAAAGGTCGTGTAAAGTATATCTACCGACTCTATTGTTGGATCAGGTAGGTTGCTAGGCTTAGAGTTAATGATCTGGTTGAATTTCTTCCAGTCAATTCGCTGGGGTTCTGAAGGGAACGGGTTAATCTACACTGAGATTTACATTGAAGAATATCCATCTGTGATCCGCAAACACTGATGCTTGAGGTATTGAGAAAATCAAATAAAGACTAACCCCTTTCCCCCATAGAGAGTAGAGAGAGCTCTACTACTCAATTGCTTCTTGATCCCGAAGAAACAGTGGCTGGCAAAAGTTATTCTGCGTCTAATCTCAGCATTTGTGTCGTTGCCGCTTGTTACTAATGAACCAAAGTAGATATAATCCTTGACTACATCAAAGTTATAGTGATGCTCTGACCAAGACGTGTGTTGTGCGTGTTTCTTTGATGACAGCATATATTTGGTTTCGTCGTCATTTATCTTGAGACCCACTTTATCCGCTTCTGCTTCAATGCTCATAAAAGCTTCATTTTTTGTATAATAATATACACGAGCACAAGAGATTATGGCTGCCCTTATACATATGCTCTAGAGCTAAAACGCAGCGCAGCAGAATGAATTTATAGAGGGTTGGAAAACACAGAGTTTCGTGGAGCGTTCCACATTCATGTTGGGTGGCTAAAAAAAAGACTCTCTATAGTTGACAGTACGCCCGAATACGAGCTTAAGGGTGAACTGATGTGAATTCCGAGCTTGGTGGGTATTGTGTATCGAAGCGGGACGGAATGCAACTGGCTAATTCGTTAAAGTTTTTATGGTAGAAAATACGGTTGTTGAAGATGTTCAAAAGACACTTTGAGGACCTACAACGCCTGCTCAAAGTAGTGTGAGATTTGACTCTAAAACCAACACCCTTCGAGTTAATTATTTATCTTTTTTCTTGTTACTACACCTAAGGTTGCCGCGACACAGTGATTAGTGTATCGGACTCTGACGCACGATAAGCGAGTTCGAAATCCAATAACACCAACGCCATATAACGTTTCTTTCGCGTCGTCCCTCCTCGGCGGGATACTGTCAAAACCTCCCGTAGTCTTGCCAGGAAAAAGCTTCTCGGCTCACGTCGTTCGGAATCGACATTAAACTGTGTGAAAAATAAACGCGCACAACATGGCTGATTGAGAGAAGCTTGACTCTGGTCCTTCTTGGGTTGTAACGCCACCAAAGCAAGCAAAGCGTTCTTGTGTAGACCACACAAGCACAACGAGAATGATTGTTCTACAATCTGTTGAGTGGAACAACCCGGTCGACTTCGAGAAAGCCTTCGACGTGGTCCGCCGGGATGCTATTTGGAACGCCTTGGAGAACATTGAGAACACTATCATCGCTCTCGTATGCGATTGTACCGAGAGACACCATGCTCGGCGCGCTTCAAAGGCAAAGAGAGCACAGCTTTCATCAACACCAGAGGAATGAAATAAGGGTGCGTAATATTTCCCTTGATTTTCATCGCTGTCCTCGACCATGTCCTCATGCGCACAAGCTCGGAAGCTCCAAATCGAATCTAAGGGTCTCTGACCTCAAAACTACATAACATAGACCAGATTCAGATTGATTCAGAATCAACATCGCCAGAACGAGGCTAATGAGAATTGGCACGGGTCAGAACTCGACGCGCATCAACAAGGCGCGCCCGACCTACTATGCGTTAAGCTTCGGACCTTTAATTCCAATGTCCAATCCGTCCTCCTCTATGGCTGTGGGACATGGAAGATCACTGACAGCATAAACCGGAGGCTACAGGTATTTGCTAACAAATGCCATAAGAGGACCCTCAAGATAATTTGGACGGAGTGGATCACGTAAGAGGACCTGTTACGAAGAGCTTTCAAGCTAGCAGTGACTCAAACTCCATTATCCTGAAGAGGTAATGGAGTTGGATTGGACAAACTTTGCGTATACCCGACACGGATCCTGCAAAATGGGCCCTCACATGGAATCCACAAGGCACCCGCAAACGTGGTCGCCTTCGCATGACATTGAGGAGATCCATAGAGAAAAAGCATCGACGAGCTGGCAAAACCAGGCTCGAAGTGAGAAGACTAGCTCAAGATAGAGTCACGTGGAGGTCGTACAAACCTTGGTAACTTGCTCCTTAGGAGTACATACATTTTTCTATAGTGAAATTAATTTTAAGGAGCATTGTATTAATCCTCAAGAAAAATGATCTACCGGGATCAATATTAACATCATCTATGCCATAATCATCGCGAAGAGTCCTGAAGAGTAAGTAAGATAGAAAAGGTTGCGCAGTGGATCTACCAGCGTAGAAGAATACTTTTCAGAAGTATAGAGGAAATGTCATGTGGACCAGCGGATTTGGGAATATTTAGATCTTGAAGAACTCTTCTCATTGTATGAATGTGAAAGTGGACTTGTCGCATAGAGTATTCGACGCTCTCAAGTCTCAAGTGCAGGGAGGGACAAGTTGGAATATGGAAGCTTGGAACCGGCTGCGAAATGTATAGCTAGTAGATTCGCTTGACAGTACGAATCGATGAAGAGGCCGATTTTTTAACGCCTTCAATAAAATACCAAGAATTTTTACTACCCTTAAAGGTTTTTTTGCTTTCATTTTTGGTCGTATACGAATTTGACTCGTAGAAGGTGGGCACTGCAGATATTTCCTGCTCGCTTATGCCTTTTTTCGGTTTTCCTCAGTAGATACGGCCTTATACATATGTAGGTCCGAAAATTTACCTCCCCACCCTATTTGCCTCCACAGCTCAAGTCGTACCATCCATTCTCCTTCGGTTTTATACTCCCTACTCGGTGAGGAATAAAGTTTCTCATATCAAGAAGAATGGTGTTTATGATCATATCAGCAGTGGCATTCACGGTGCCATGAAGGCAACATAATGACCAGTTAAAGCTCCTAAACAAAGTTGTTAAGTCCATCCCAGTTGACTTTCTCATATTGCCCTACCGTCCTTTTGGGAGTTTTTTCTTCAACTATGTGGATTGAAAACGAGAGATTTGTTGACGGGACACAGTAGCCACAGTGGGTGCCGTGGCCAGTTGTTAGTGTGTTGGACTCTGGCGCACGACAAGCGAGTTCGGCTCCCGATAACACCAACGCCATTGAATGTTTTTTTATCGGCGCCTTGCCTTGAAAAAGCTTCTCGACTCACGCCGTTCGGAATCGGCATAAAACTGTGGATCCCGTTCACCTGTGTGAAAAATAAATCACCCACAACATGGGTAATTGAGAGAAGCTTGGCTTTGGTCCTTCATAACGGCTGTAACGCCATCAAAGAAGAAGACACAGTGGTCGGATGAGCCTCGAGGTGATAGTACGTCCAAAGTGTATTTACCGGGGTGCGAAAAGATAAATGAGAACGATTGGCTAGTATTTAGAAAAAGCGGCACCATAGCACGAAAGGGTATCGCCTTTGTTCAAATAATTAAACTATGAAGGTTAGGTTAGGTAAGGTTGTAGTGGTTGGCGTACTACTTAAGACCACCACCTGAAAACCAATTAGTGCTTCTGATGAAGCGATGGAGTTGAGCTATTTTTATGTCTGCTAGCTCACTTAAGTTATTATAGAAGGTTGCGCCGAGGTAGAACCATCTGCGGTTCGCAAAGGAGGGACATGGGCAGAGCAGGTGATGAATTGATTCTTCTTCCTCCTCATCCATGCAGCCGCGGCAGAAGTCATTCGCAGGTAGCCCTAGTTTAGCGGCATGTTTGACAATGGTGTAGTGACCTGTAATGACGCCTGTTAGAGTGCTTAGGGTTCCTCTTTTGGTTGCCACAAGGTCTATGGTCCATCCTAAGTATAGCATAGGCCAGATTTGTTTAGTGGTAAAGCCGATATTACTTTGGAGGTTGGTAGCTCATATGGTTGGAAGTTTTATCATATGCATTACCGAACTTATTAGTTGGGGAGACTGAGTGTGCTTAATCCTAACCTTGCGAGTTCATCGGCCGCGCAGTTTCCTGAAATATCCTTATGACCGGGAACTAATAGTTTTTTTTTTTTTTTTCTTTTGTTAAAGGCTTCTGCTATCCGCTGGAGCACTCAGACGCAAACACTGGCCCATTGTACTCCAGACAGACACCCTGCATTACTGGGAACCCATAGTAGTTTTATGTTGAGCTGTTCAGCCATCTCGTTTAGAGATTGGCGGCAGTTGAGGGCTGGTTTTGATTTGTGGGTTATGGGTGCCAGGGATTTTTATCGCAGATTGGCTATCCAAATGATAATATCCTTTGCGGATATTACATTGGTTCTGAGCCATGCAAGGGCAACCGTTATCGCTGGTCTTTCCGCTTGTTACACACTGCAGTAGTTTGGGAGTTTTAATGATAGGTTGAGGTTAAGTAACTTTGAGTAGACTCCACTTTCTACACCCGCCTCCACTTAAGGGCCGTCGATATAGAGAGATATCGATTCCTTGGTATGATTTTTCCTTCAGCCCATTCCTCCCGGGATGCAAAGATAACTTCGAAGTTGTTGGTGAACACGTTTGGCGGGATGGTGTAGTCCGTGTCCTTGGGTACCTTGGGTATGGCCTTTGTGTAGTGTTGCCCATTTTCCTATGCTCCTAATCCGTTGGGTCTCGCAGGCAGGAAGCTGAAGAGTTCTAGTGGTGGGAGATGTAGTATAATGTATAGGACCTCCATGGGGGTCGATCTAATCGCCCCACTAATGCAAATGCTGGCCGATCTTTGCATTCTCTTCACAGGTTTGTGATAGACTACCCTGTCAAGAGCAGTTAACTAAACTACGACGCCGTACAGAAGGGTAGATCTTATGACTGCTGTATAGAGCCAGTGCATAATGCAAGGCTGGAGACCCCTTTTTTGCCTGCAACCCTCTGCAACAGTAGAGGGCAGTGATTGCTCTCTTGATACGATCGCGAAAGTTGGGTTTCCAATTAAGTTTCCTGTCAAGTATTAGGCCAAGATATTTGGCTTGATTTTTGCTTATTAGTTGGGTTCCTCCCAACCTCGTTGGGTTGAAGGGTGTGATCTTGTATTTATTGGTGAACAGTACTAGAGCTGTCTTCTTGGGGTTCACCCCAAGGCCGCCGCTCTTCATCCAGTTTATTACTGTTTGTAAGGCTCCCTCCATAAGGACATAAAGTGTGCTGGGAAACTTTTCCGAGGCGGCTATAGCAATATTGTCTGCATAGGCGCTCATAGCGTACCCGTCCTGTTCTATCAAAAGTAGAAGTTCATTGAATATCACGTTCCAGAGAAGAGGGGAAGTACGTACCAGCAGTGGTTAAAACGGCACCAGCGAAGTTGGCTTTGATGATTTTTTGGGTTAGCAGTTGTCGTGCCAGATCTTTGGCGCTTTAGTGACGACCCATGGTTCAACATTGTTAAAGGCACCCTCAATATCGAGAAAGGCCACTAGGGTATAATTCCTGTGTTCTAATGACCTTTCTATGATGCTGACTAGTGAGTGGAGAGCTGTTTCTGCTGATCTGCATGTTGATTCTCCGACAGCTTTCCTATGCTGTAACTGTATCTAATGTGTGCATCAGAATTTTCAGAAAAAAAGATGTAAGGCTAATAGGTCTCAAGTCCTTTGCAAACGTGCACTCGATCCCACTCGGACCTTCGGAATGTGTAAGGTTCAAAGCTTTTTAGAGCCCAAAGAACAATATTACTTGGGACCACATTGCGAGTTTAGCAGAGAGGGAACGAGCAAACAGAGCAAAAGAAGTTGATCGCCTTTAAAATGGCATACGCCAGCTTCGATCTCTGTCCCTACTCAATCCAAGTTGGCACACAGGCTCCGCGTGGCCTCCCCTAGATAGCTGCCCTGGTATCCGCCAGGTAGTGAACCAATGTGTGCAGCGACTCGACCCCTTGTTCCTGGGGAAAGGGGAACCTGGCCCTCCAGGTTGGGGGTTGTGCTTAGGGGCAAAATCCCTATCATGGAAAAAAAAGTATTGCTACGAATACGGGCGGATACAAAGCTAATGACCCTGCAAACGACTAAAGGACTTGAAAATCTGCACCTATAATGTGAGGTCTCTTAACAGACCGGGTGCAGGCGATCAATTGGAGCAAAGCCTTAGGTACTATAAAGCAGACATAGCTTGGACTTGGGATGGACAAGGCCAGGAGAACAAATGACGCTTAATCTGGCGATCACCTGATCAGTCTACCAGATTGATCACGTTGCGATCGACGCAAGACACTCCTTCAGCATCCTAGATGTACGAACCTTCCGAGGAGCCAACATCGACTCCGATCACTACCTTGTTGTAGCTAAGGTACGAATGAAGATATCAAGGATGCCACGGAGTCGAGCTGGACAACGAAAGTTTGATGTCGGAAAGCTACGAGTTTCCCTCAACCTTTCGCAAGCTCCAATGACACTGGAACAATTCACAGAACAACAGTGGAAAATTGCGTTGTGTAGGGTTTCAAGCAACCGACAACTATTAACCCTTGGCTTGATGGGCAACGCACGAAAAGCGTGAGATTGAGGAGATGGAGAGATACTACCGCACGAATAACGCTCGCAAGTTTTACGAAAAAGGAAAACGAACATGTCAGGGCTATAAAGCCAGAGCAGAAGCCTGTGGGATGAAGACGGGCAATTAGTAGTAGAGTCGCCGTCGATGCTGAGAATATGGAAGGAACACTTCTGTAGACTGTTTAACGGTTATGAAAGATCTAATACCGATGTCAGCCAGAATGATCCATTCGCAACGGGCGAAGATGCAAGAGAATTTCGTCCACCCGACTTAGATGAAATGAAGTTAGTCATTTCAAACCTAAAGAATAATAAAGCCGCTAGCGCAGAGGGGCTGTCTGCCGAGCTGTTTAAAGTGGCTGGAAGTGATCTGGTAGGACGCATGCACCAACTCATTTGTAAAATATGTTCGGAGGAAAGCATGCCCGACGAATGGAATCTCAGCATCGTTTTCCCAGTCCACAAGAAAGGAGAGCTCTATAACTGCGCCAACTACAGGGGAATAAATCTCCCTAACATCGCATACAAGATCCTCTCTGCCGTACGGCGGGGCCGCCTGAAACCCTTTGTGGATAATGTGATAGATTGTTTTCAGTGTAGTTTCAGGCTAGAAAAATTCACAATAGACCAGATTGTGCAGGATGACAACGGAGAATTCTCGCTGCTCTATTAAGGTTGAATTAACCGAGACCTTTGATTTTAAAAAAGGATTTAGACAAGGTGACGTTCTGTCATGTAATTTTTTTCAACACCGTACTTGAAAACATCATACGAGACACACTTGCCAACACAAGAGGTACGATCTATTTCAAATCTGCGCAATGGATTGCGTACGCGGATGACATTGTCGATGATGCGTTCGAAAGCATTGAAGCAGAAGCGACTAAAATGGGTCTTTCGATTAACGAGGGTAAAACGAAATATGTATATGCTTTCAACCAATAAAGACGCGCAACACCGACGTCTCGACCAGAACGTCACAATTGGCAGCTACAAATTCGAAGTGGTCAAGGACTTCGTCTACCTTGGCTCACTAGTGACCAGCGACAAAAACACCAGGGCTGAGATCGAGCGCAGAATTACTCTTGCCAACCGCTGCTTCTTTGGGCTCAAGAGGCAATTGAGAAGTAGAGCCCTCTCTCGAAAGACCAAGGTTGCGCTGTACAAAGCCTTAATCATCCCGGTCCTCCTCCAGGGTGCAGAGGCCTGGACTTTAACGAAAGCGGATGAGGAGGTCGTTTCGAGAAGAAAATTCTGCGTTCAATCTAGGGTCCCGTTTGTATAAACGGTGAGTGGCGGAGAAGACACAACGACGAACTATACGAGCTGCTCAGCGAACATTTAGAGCGAATGGATAACACAGCTCCGGCCTGAAGGGACGACGCAGCAGAGGACGACCGAATCTAGGGTGGCGCACAAAGGTTGAAGGGGACCTTAACCAACTAAGAGTGCGTCGCTGGAAATAGCTAGCAAAATACCGTGCCAGTTAGAGAAGTTTGTTGGTTGAGGCGCAGTTTCACACCGGACTGTAGTGCCACCTAAGTAAGTAAGTAGCGATCATCCACTGCTGGCAAATCCAATTAACAAAATAGACAGGTAGAATGCTTATAAATTAGACCCCAATAGTAAGATTTTAATATTTTTAGTATAAAAAAATCAACCAATTATACTTTGACGTTTTTACCAATAACTGCCTTACCTGCTGGATTGAGAGTGAATTTAACTCTTCAATTGAATAGAAACAAATGATCAGCAATCGAATCTTTAATTTTAAACATAATTTAACCGAAAAAAGCCGCTGTACACCGTCATTTCATCCAGGAGAAAGCGAAGAACAAACAAAAACAAAAACGTCGATGACAGCAAGTGACACTAATGACATTTCAGAAGCTCGACATGCTGCCACAAGTAGCTGCTCTAACAGTTCACCTACGAAGACATTTCCGTGAAACTTTTCGACACTTTTCAGCACATAACCATAGAATCAAATATAGAATGGACAAAGTCTACTTCCGCAATACACCTGGCTCATCCGAGCTACAAATAAGTTTCCGTTACAAGAATCCCGATTTGAATATTGACCGAGAATTTAACTTTTGCCGCAATCTGGAAGAAAACATCGAATATGCTGTCTTTCGAATACAGAGTAACATCGAGAAGGAAATTAATAAAAAATCAAAACGGAAGCCCAAAAAGATGAAGGCTGGTCAAGAGGAGGGTCAAGTAGCTCCACCCCCGACCACGGATATTGGTCATAGTGTAAGTTTAGTTATTCAAAGATAATTTCGTTTGATCGTCATAAGAAACCATTACCTTGTAGGTTGTAGTGGATTTTATGAAAAGCAATGAGAAGGTAAAGTCGATAACGCTCGCCGAGTTAATTGGCGACACGACTGATCTAAACCTTCAGGTGCTGGATACTAAGTTCCAGGTCCTTTTAAATACTCCGTGGGTGATAAACCTGGTTCTACCTCAGTCGATATTGGCTGGCTTTTTACTGTATCCTAGTAAGATGGAATTACAATTCGCTGATGTCGACCATTCCCAGGGCACTTGGTACAGAGGGAAGATGGTAAGAGGAAGAAAATCGTTCTGAATATCCTGATAAATAGTTCATGTTCCACAGCCTAGTTCGGGAAACGTCAATCATATAAAGTGGGTCAAGTGTGGTGACGGATTTACCTACCAGACAAGTTCAGAAGACATGGACCACCACATTAAGTTCGAGTTAAGACCAGGCAATGATACAACACTCGGCCCAGCGGTTGAGGTTATTTCTAAGTGTAAAGTGCAACCTGGTCCGGGGAAATGTCCTTTTGAGAAGAGACATTTACTCACGCGAGACCGTTTGAGTGGAGAAAAATTCCGTGTGGTTTCGTACAATATCCTAGCCGATCTGTATGCGGATAGTGATTTTACGCGGACCGTCTTATTTCCTTACTGCCCGGCGGAAATCCTACGCATAGAATACAGAAAACAGTTGTTAATTAAGGAATTAATAGGATACAACGGCGATTTGATCTGTTTGCAGGAAGTTGATGTTAGAATGTTTGAAAATGATTTAACGAGAATTCTACGACAATACGGCTACGATGGAGTTATGCAGCAAAAGGGCAAAACCGGCGAAGGGGAAGCGATGTTTTACTATCGTGATCGCTTCGAATTACTTCGGTCTACTGGGCTGAATATCGCCGAAAATATCCCCACGTTACCAGTGTTCCGAAATCTATGGGAACGTATCAAGGACAACACTAAATTGGTCGGACGTTTGTTGGATCGGGCGACTACACTGCAAGTACTTGAAATCCCGCTTTGTTTGTTTCCACAAGAACCCTACCTTTCATTTTACCTCACAGTTAAGCATTTTGAAATCGAAGGACACTGGTAGAGTGCTGATAGTCGCCAATACGCATTTATTCTTTCATCCCGACGCCGATCATATACGATTGCTGCAAGTCGGCTTCTCCATGTTGTACATAGAAAATATTTACAAGAAACTCGTTAGCGAACTTGAAACCACCGAGGAGAATATTTGCTTGATATTCTGTGGCGATTTCAATTCGGTACCCGAATGTGGTATCTACAAGTTAATGACGGAAAAGATGGTGGAAAGCGATTTTATCGATTGGAGCAGTAGTAAGTAACGTGATCTAGAGGAGTGCAACTCCCATTATAGACTCCCTTATAGACGCTGAAGAGACGGTGAAAGATGTGACGTTAACGCAGCCGTTTAGTATAGCATCAGCTTGTGGCACACCTACATACACGCACTACACTGTAAACTTTTCCGCTTGTCTGGACTATATTTTCTATCAAACCGATCGTTTGTCCGTCGAAGAGGTAGTCGCTTTATCCCCTTGATTCGTTCTTAAGCAACCGTTTTCTAATTTACAGATTATTCCACTGCCGACCAACGAAGAGCTGAAGGCACACACAGCGATTCCATCTGTCGTCTTTCCATCCGACCATGTAGCGCTCGTAGCCAATTTAAAGTTCAAAACATAGTGACTAACAATTCTAATATATTACGTTGAAAACAATAAATACAAGTAAGAGGAGCTAAATGTCGATTTGAGTCAAATCCAGATCTTCTTCCCACGCTGTTTGCTCCTGCTGCGTGCTGTACTGGCTCTCTTGGGTCTCGGCAACATTCCACAGCTCATCATCATCTGCCGCGCTGAATGTCGTGTCTGCTTGTTTTCGTTTCAGTGTCTTCTTCGCCGTTGGAACAGATGCACCTTCGCGGTTTCCCATAAACTTTTGGCTTTCTTCAAAGTACTGATTCGGATGCGTGATGCTGATCTCTTCTTTGCTATCGTGCGTTATCTGGAAATATTTCCCACATGCCAATTGGTAGTGACCCTTGGCGGAATAGGATAATATTTCTTGCACATGAGCCGCGCCAACACCGTAGTCCGAAAGCTTAGTTCTTAGCAACGAAGTGTCATAGATTTTGTAAGGGCATCCGTGACATGAGCCTGGTCCTCCAGCGGCCTCTTGAATAATCTTCAAACAGGAATACGGCGTGTAGTTTACCATGGAACCAGCCTTACCGTAATTGTGACGAATGTTGTACACGTAGCTTTTCTCGAATTTCTCCAAATCCATCTTTTTCGTAAACTCTTCCTGCCAGAAACGGATCGAATCTTCCAGCGTTACACCGATGCCTTTCAGAAAGAGACCATACTGCATACGACCACCATGTTTGTGGTGATGCGTGGTACGAAGATGTTCGTGCGCCACACGCATGCACAATGGAAATGATTTCTTCGAGAGTTGATCTATCGCCTCGATAGGTACATGGGAATTCTTCGACAACGTGTAATCCTTTCCCGTATAAGTCGTATGCAGTGATTTGATTAGGTGAAATAGTCTCTCATCGTTTTCTAGATCGCTAATATGCTTGGCTGCCGTCTGTAGGCCATATTCGATCTCATCTTGGTGTTTTACTGCAACAATGGAGACAAAGTCGTGAGTGTTCACATAGGCGTAGCCGTCCTTCAAATAGCACCGACGTGACCTGATCAGATCGAGCACTTCTGTGAAATGGACCTTGTAAAAGTCAATCATTTCAATTTTGGTCACGCTCTGACCCATCGTGCTTTCATACAGTCCATCCTTCACCTCGTTCTTCTGCTCCTCGGTGAGTGGGGTGTACTTCAGATTTGAGATGTCGAGGAATTGCTTGATTTCAGTGCTATTTAACTGACTGAATTTATAACGAAACACCTCCATTTCACGACTCAGAAACCATCTGAAACAAAGTGCTTTTATTGTTTATTGATTTTGGCATGATCGCGTGATCATTTTGTTACCTCTGTAGGTCCAGTGTCCGACAGTATACTAATCGTAGGATGAAGTGGGATATATAATCTCTTCGACGTGCCTGTAGATCCAAATCTTTTCTGACGCCACAACCGGATGCACCGGTGAACAAACGCAAATAACCTTTCAGACCTTCACGAGCAAGTTCCGCATTAATATATGTCTTCCAATCGTCCGACAGCGTACGAAGATTCTTGAGATTAGCTGCATCGAATATACGCAGCAGCTTTAAGCGTTCTAAGGCAAGTTCTTCAAATTCGTGGATTTTTACATCATCCGTGGGGGGATACTTGTACAAAAGGACGTTACTCGGATAACGCGCTTCAAGATCTTCAAATTCGGGTTTTCGTTCAATTCGCTGACGGCTCTTGCGCGTAAAATCCATGATAAATACTGCAAGTCGACTCTATGTAAATGTATACTACAAACAATTGCAAACCAGTAATCAACAGGGCAATACGGCACCGATTTTTATTTGTTATTTTAAAAAGAGCAAGTGTCCTGCTGTGACATTGGCGCCAACTTTTCGTTGACACTTCGAATTTGGAATTTAATTTCGAATGTGGGTGTTCGAGTCTCGAATCAGAGCAGTTAAGTGACATTGGTCCACCACTTCTCAAACTGTTATGGGAATTGTAGTTATAAATATTTGTTTTGTAATTTTAGATGAAAGCTCTAGAAATACACTTTCACCCCGTTTAGTCAGGACAATATAACATCATCATGATCTGTGCACGCGCTCCTGCCGACAAGCCTTAAGAACCCATCAAAGAGGATTTCTAGGACATCTTGAACGACGCCTATAGAGCTTGTCCGGAGTACGACATCAAAATCGTACTCAGGGACTTTAACGCCACAATTGGTAAGGAGAATATCTCTGGCGGGACAGACGAAAAGCACGGCCTCCACGATACGACAACAGCAACGGCTTCCGACTAACGGACCTTGCCGCAACTCGTAATACATAGCAACCTGGCGGTCTCCAGATGATCGAACTGCCAACCAAATTGACCATGTACTCATGCGTCAAACATCCTGAACGTTAGAACGTTCAGAGGGGCAAACGTCATTTCTGACCATTTCCTAGTGGCAGCAAGACTCAGAGCCCGACTTTTCAATGTTAGAAGACTGCATCAGTCCACCAAAAGAAGGTTGAACATTGATCCCCAGAGACTACAGAGAGCAACTGAGCAACCATTGCCGCTCAGCCATCAAGGGACTAGCTGAAACTACAATAGACTACGCGTCACCACCAACAAGAAAACCCTAATATGATGGCTAGGGTGAGCAGAAAAAGCGAGCGATCAACGAGGCGAACCAAAAGGTGCTGCAAAGGAGAATACAAGCAGCACGCGGGGAACACCAATCCAGAAGGAGGGAGGAAAAAAGACGATGTGGCGAAAGAAGAGAATTTTTACAGCCTCCCGGCTAAACGATATCGAAGAGTCCAGGGGTAAAAGCTCGATAGGAGCATTTTACAAAAAAGTCAAAAGCCTCGCAGCGGGCTTTAAAAAGGCACCCAGGCTCTTCGTAAACAATCTTGTTACCGGGTCGGTAACAGGCAGGCCTGTGGGTCCCAGGCAGTAGTGGATGTTTTCAAGCAGCATTTCCAGCAGCTGCTTAACGAACACGGAAAGTGGTAGTGGAGGAAGAGATCCCGCCTTCAGTCGACGAAGTTGCCCCCCTCATCATTGAAGAAGTAGGCAAAGCTATTAAAAAGCTAAAAAAAAACAACAACAACGACATCAGAGCTCTTCTAAGCTGGAGGCAATGTTCTGGTAGGGAGCATACACCAGATCATCTGTAGAATTTGGGAGGGTGAATGCATGCCCGACGACTAGAATAACTGCTCTATATGCCCCATCCACAAAAAAGGCGATCCTACCTCTACAACTACAGAGGTATATCCTTGCTCAATGTCGCTTACAAGATCTTATCCAGTATATTTTGTGAACGTCTTAACCTGTTTTGCACCGCACTAATCAGGACATACCAGTGCGGCTTTCGACTTGGCAAATCGACTATAGACCAAATATTCACGCTGCTTCAAATCTTGGAGAAGTACAGCGAGTTTCAAATCAATACCCACTACCTCTTTATTGATGTTAAAGCCGCATATGATAACATTCATCGAAAAGTCTTATTTAACGCGTTCTGGATGTGTCGAACTGCCCTAACAAACACCCGATGCACCTTACAGTTCGGCTCCAGAACCTTCGAGCCTTTTATAACATGCACCGGATTTCGGCATGGAGATGTGCTGTCTTGCGACTTCTTCAAACTTGTGTTGGATCAAATAGCGCAGCGATCAACACGGAAGGCACTACCTTTCACAATTCGGTGCAGGCTGATTGCAATTTGGGGCACAAGGTTTTTTTTTCGTTGTATTTATACAGCAATACCAATTGTAGTCATATCTCGCCTTCATTTTATCACTGAGCAAGTTCAGTCGCTCCCGGTTGAACTGATGGATAGAATTCAGCTGCTCCTTGTTTTCGGTTACGAAGTCCACTCTGCCACTAGTTGTCGGTAGTACCACACCGAGCTTCAGTTCTGATGAAAGTCGGAGATCAGTTCCAAAAATGGCTTCCGCTGGTGTCAGCGCCATTGAATTTTGCTGCGCCAATCGATAGGCCATTAAGAAAAGGGTAAGATGTTCATCCCAGTCCTTCTGGTCTCCGACGACAACTTTTCTTAAGTATTCTTCCATCGTCCGGTTGAACTCTTCGACCATGCCATCAGAATGTGGGTGTAATGGTGGTGTCCGTGTTTTTCTGATACCTAGCATGTCGCAGAGTTCTTTGAACACCGACGACTCGAAGTTCCTTCCTTGGCCTGACTGCAGTTCCAGCGGTATTCCATAACGCGCAACCCAGTTATTCACGAATGCATCCGAAATGGTTTTGTCTTCTTGGTTTAGTATGCAAAACACTTCAGGCCATTTGCCGAAGTAGTCGATCACCATCAGTACGTATTTGTTTCCAGCGTTGCTCGTTGGGAATGGACATGCAATGTCCATGGCGCTACGTTCGAACAGTGCTCCAACAATATACTGGTGCATATTTCCTTAGCACACTGTTCACACATACGAATGAAATTTGTGACCGATTCATGGCATCCTACCCAGTAGAAACGTCTTTTAATCTTTTTTACAGTCTTGTTAACACCAAGATGACACCCGCTTGGTCCCTCGTGGTATTCTCGGACGACTTCGTGGATTTATCCCTTTGTAATTACCAGCAGATCGTTAACATTGTCCCCGTTTTCACTTTTCCAACTGCGGTAGAGACAACCGTTTTTCAGCTTCAAGCTCTGCCACTGGATATTTTCTGCCACGTTGCTCGAAAACCTCGTTCTTGGTGATCGATGATGACTGCCAGATCGGCATCTTCTCGCTGCTTCCTTCCGACTTTCTCGTCAGTCCAGGAATCTTCTGGTAGCAAGTAGGTTTCCGTACTTGAACAAGGCATCCGCGTTTCCATGACTGCTCCCTTCCAGTGTTCGATACTGAAATCGTAACTCTGGATTCTCTCTATCCATCCAGCAAGTTGGCCTTCCGGGTTTTGAACTGCAGGCGCCATGGCGCAGTGGTTAGTGTGTTGGACTCTGACGCACGATGAGCGAGTTCGGATCACGATAACATCAAAGCCATCGAATGTTTCTTTCGCGGCGTTCCTCCTGGGCGGGGTACTGGCAAAACCCCCCATAGTAAGCTTGCTTGAAAAAGATTCTCGACGCGCGCCGTTCGGAATCGGCATTAAACTGTACTGTAGGTCCTTTCCACCTTTGTGAAAAATAAATCACACACAACATGGATGTTTGAGAGAAGCTTGGCGCTGGTCCTTCATGGGCTGTAACGCCACCGAAAGAAAGAAAGCCAACTTAACGCTGTGTGGTCTATCCTAAGATAAAAAGCTTGGCCATAGAGATATTTGTGAAAATGTTTGACACAGTCAACCACGGCTAAAAGTTCCCTCCCGGTTACACAGTAGGTCCTCTCCGGATTAGATAGGATCCTACCGTAGTATGCGATAACCCGTTCTCGCCCGTCAATAATTTGAGAGAGTACCCTATCGATTCTATGACCCCTTACATTGGTATCCAAAATAAACTTTTCTCCCGGGACAAGATATGCAAGCATCTACGCACTGCAGAGCAATTACTTCAATTGAATGAACGCTTCCTCCTGTGGCTTCTCCCACTTGAATGGCCGATTCTTTTTGGTGAGCTCGTGCAGACTGCTGGCAAAGTTTTCAAATCGTGGGACGAATCGCCTGTAATATGTGCAAAGTCACAGGAGTTACCTTAACTCATGAAGATTCTTCGGGCATTCTTCACAGTCTTCATCTATATGGATTCCTTCTAGAGTCACCACATGTCCCAAGTACTTTACTTCATTTTGGAAGAGCGGACATTTCTTCGGGCTCAATTTCAATCCGGCTGCCTGAAAATGTTCCAGCACCGCTTCAAGTTTCCTAAGGTGACCGTCGAAATCCTTGCACATGACAAGACAAGTCCTCCAGTGAAGTCCTCTTAGTACCCGGTTCATGGGTCTTTCATAGGTGGCTGGCGCATTGCAAAGACCGAAGGGCATCGCAGAGAATTGCCACAACTTTCCCACGGCGGTGAACGCCGTTTTTTTTCTTGTCTTGCTGATCAAGCTCTATTTGCCAGTATCGATTTTACAAGTCAGTGTCGAGAACCACTTTGCACCAAATAGTGTGTCTAAGGTGTCGCCGATTATTCGCTTGCAGATGGTTCGATCACGCCCTCCTTTTCCATTTTGTCGATTAGCTTGATCACCTCGCCTTCTTTCACCAAAGGTACCCTCCTCGGTGGATCAGTCTATAGTCTCCTGTGTCTATTCAGTGTTTTACAATTTATGTTCTTCCACAGTTCTTACCATTTGCAAAAACTGTCAAATACTTACGAAGCAGAGAGAGTGCTTTACTTTTTTGCTTCTTCACTAGATGTCGCGTCCACTCTCTGGCCATTGTTTTCAAATAAGCTTTGTTGGACTGATCTTCGCAGTTCATAACAGCGGCAGCTTCTTAGCATTGAGCGATCGTTGTTCCCCTTTGTATTGTCTATGGTGTACTGCCAGGATTCAGGACTCTTACTGGAACGAATTGGTCTTGTCGGGGTTCCACGAGAGCCCTTCCGGCAATGATATCGCTGAGTCGACATCGTTTGTCGGGTTCGACCACCCACATTCGGCTTGTCCGGCTTGTCGGCGCATCCTCTTCTATCTTTGCCCAAACCACAACTTCTGCATTCGGGGGAACAGTTTGGCGCGCTTGCGCGACTATTCGCCTGACCTTATTACCCTGCCCATTATCTATTGTTAATGGGAGCTCCAACTTACCGTACTTCATCACTTTTTGGTCGAGGTCCAATATGAAGCCATGCCTAATCATTAAGTCGACGCCGATTATGATGTCATCAGTAATGTCCGCAACGATGAAATCATGCTGGAACTCGACGGTACCCTTAACTTCCACCTTCTCACCAGCTACTGTACGAAGCCTTACCTCGGAAAATGGTTCGATGTCAGAAACCAATCCGTTTCGAACGACTAAACGAGTTGCGCCCGTGACCAAACTTAGTAGATACCGTCGCCCGTCCGTCGTTCCCCGGTGACTAGGCTGGTTACACCCCTATAGATTCCGGATACGAGAATGGTGAGGCACTCCAATGTGGGAGCCAGCGCATGTCCCTCTGCACTGACTCGTTCTAGTTTAACGGAGTGGTAAGTGCACCTTTTGCATCTCCATGCTCGCGTGCTCCCGCTTGGTCCCTATTGGCGAATTAAACCTCGAACGTTTTTTTCGCAGAAGGCAGTTTCTCGCAATGTGCCCCTGCTGCTCGCAGATGTAGCATCTACCCGGGAATGAGCCACTCCTACCCGACGTTGTTGTTCTGAAGCTATCCTGGTCTTTAGTAATATGCCGCAATTTGGTGGATGGTCAGCATATCTAGAGCGATGTTTCACATGCGAGAGCGCTCTCAACTGCCTCCTTAAAAGATGGGATCCTTTAGCCCTTGGATAAAAAAAACCGTTTTCTGTTTCTCCACCAAATCAATTGGAACATCCGCATAGGCAAGATGAGACGGCCTCTTGATGTCGACAGCATACAGCTGGATGGTCTCGTTTCCACGCTGCCTGTGCCCTTTAAGCTCGAGCTTGTGCAGAACCTTGATTCTAGTGTCTCGATTCTCTCTTGATTGATTGGAATGATTACTGTATTAACGTCTGATCACTGGATACTGAGTCACAGATACTGGATACTGAATAGTGAGTTAGCCCCTTCATTGGTGACGGCATTGTTTGCCGTGAGACCGTCACTGAAGCTGGTGAAACCAAGGCTCTAGGATTGCAAATGTTCAGTATCGTTTCATAGAAAGAAGTTGTGTAACAGGGCTCTGTTCTCCAAATCGTGGTTCGGCTGAATGCTTTAATTCACACTGTAGTTGTACACTTCCTGGCAAACAGGAAGCCGCTACTTTCTCCTGAGGATCCTCAATTACAAAGAAGTCGCATCTGGATCGATGCTGACTGTGCTTAGTAAGCGTTCGTTGTCTAACGTTCTCGAAGGCTTTTGATCCTGAATAATATTCTGATTTCTTACGGTAGACAAAATGACAAACTAGCTTAATTAACTTAATTACATTATATTATAAATACCTTACTGGCCCCATGCGGACACTCTAAGATAACCTATATTTTATTCTTAAAAATGTCTTTCGACTTACATATATATTGCTTATACCTAAATTTAAAATATTTACTAAGAGCTAAATTATGTTTTTTAAATAACATACGAACATATAGCCTACCTTTATGTGCCCAATAGATGGCGCCGTGTTTTGATTTCATGTCATTGCTTATTATTTACTGCGTTCCATATGGTGAATAGTATAGGGCCAATCACATAGAACACGTCCGTGCGTGCGTGCTTTGACAGCCATATGGAATACACACGTTCTTATGGGAAAGGGCACATAGCCGACAGACGCACGCGATTCGACGCGCAGAGATACTTTCTACTTTTTGACGCGCTGACAGTTCATACATTCACATATTGGAGCTTACACATTTACAATTTGAAGTTCACATATAGACAAATTGACAGTAAGCACGTTCATTGGTGGATGCATTGAGAGAATGTTTAGGAACTCTCTCGCAATGAGGGAAACTTCAAATTCGGTTGACATTTCAAGCAGGGATAATGAATGAGATACCAATCCATTGGCTTTGACAGGTACTTTGACAGATTGCACCTACAGACGCGTTGCGGTTTGACGGCGTCTTGACTATGTCATTCTGCCTTGTTGCGATCATTTTGCCAAGTCTTGACTCTACACATCGACGTCTTGAGACTATCCTTGATTAGTCAAAAGCGTCAATTTTAAACGGAGAATAACACGAACAGTATCGGTGAACCAACCCCTGCGGGGATCAACAGGCAGACGTACGTAAGACTGGTATCTCATTGTTTATCCCTGATTACAAGGTACTATTGGATTTGATGTCACAAGAACGGTGTTTAGTTGCTGTTTAGTCACTGGCAATTTGCTTCCACTCTGTTTTATTCGGGACTGAAAAATATATATGGCCGAGATTATTCCAGGGAATATCGCAGGTTTCGCCCACAATATTCTTAACACTCGACAGTCCCATTTTGAACGCCATTGAGGACATTTGCTTGCTATTAAGATAAAAATGATAAGCAAAGGTAGCACGTTTAAAATATATGTACTTACACAAGAGTCAAAAACAACCTGCATTTTGCAGATATGACCGGCCTGTTTGAATGTTTGGTTAGGTATTCTTTTACCAAATTAAACAGGGTATCGAATACTTCTCTATTCATATGCACCACCAATTTAAATTGCTCCGGATCACAATACAGGGTATCAACATTTCTGGCGAAAAATCCGTGAATGTCCCGGTCCTCGTACAAAGGACGAACCCAAAATTCGCGATTGATTCCATTATTAGATATTTTGTACCTACATCTCAAATTTCCAGTTGAACGCAAAATACCAGTTAATAAATGTCATTGAATTATTTGACATTCATTTCTGACAGACGAACAGATAGACGGATTCTACGTGCCGATGCTTGCCTGACCGTGCGTTGGCTGTCAATGAAAATTAGCGCACGCACGCACGGACGCGTTCTATGTGACTGGCTCTTATATTGTGCAAACGGAAATTGTGTGCATTTTTACACTGCCTCACCATAAATTACCTTTTTTATATGCCCTATAGATGGCGCCGTGTTTCGATGTTATACAATACGTCACCGTACGATCTCATGTCATTGTTTATTATTTACTGCGTTCAATATGGTGAATATTATATAGCGCAAACTGATGCTGTGTGAATTTTGTGATTATTACATTGTGAAATTCATGTTATTTCTTTATTTTTAAATCCTTATTTTATTAATTAACCTCGTGCAAGTATCACCTTATTTGATTACCAATGGGATGGCAGTGGTGCAATGGTAAACATCACCGACTGTCGAGCGGGAGGTCTGTAGTTCAAGTCTGTCTATAGCCAGAAAAAAAAATCCTATACGCAGTATATGTATGTATGTACATATGTTGGCGTTACAGCCCATGAAGGACCAGAGCCGAGCTTCTCTCAATCACCCATGTTGTGTGTGATTTAATTTTCCCATAGGTGAAAGGGACCTACAGTTTATTGCCGGTTCCGAACGGCGAATTTCGAGAAGCTTTTCATGACAATTTTACTACGCAGTATATGATCACTTCGAATTCACACTCTGCATTTCCAATATGACACCTTATGGCATGGAAAAAAATTATTGTGAACTACACCTAACGTGATAGCTATGACAACCACCCCCAGAGAGAATTGAACGGAGAGACATCTTCGACGACACAAACCATCTGTATGTTTTGTCACACAACCTGCGCGAATTTCTCCCTCTCCCTGTTACCTCCAGCTCGCACAGTGCCTCGACGCTATCAAGCCTTGAGTGCGCGCTATCTATAAAAAAAATGTTTTTCATCTAAGAAATGTCATACTTTTTTGAAATCATTACAGTTTTTATTCAAAGTAATTAATGCACGTAATGTATAATATTAAATTGATTATTAACATTCAAATTTAATATTCTTTCAAGGCATTTATTATTTTATTTTGATCGTATCGTATTTTTTAATTATCATATTTAGTAAAATGCCACCAAAAAAATCGAACCTCAACAATCAACGTAGTCGTGCTCGACGTGACCGTGCTCTACGTCAACAAATCAAACCATGGCAGCAAACGCTACAGAAAGATGTACGCAGGATTTGAATGAACAAAACAGGACTCGACTACAGGATCAACGGAGACAACAAACCAGTCGCACATTAACACGTGCGTAATTTTTTCGTCTTGCGTTCGAGTATTCTCCAGACATCAATTACTCTGCACATACAAAGATTGCCATCGGTCTAATGGACCAAATATGTGATACTGTAAGGCCTCGCAAAGTGGCTTTGTCACCTCTTCTCACTCCACCGAAGCCTTTGCAATCATTTCTGTCTGGTGACTCAAACGATTCATAATTATTTTTACGAATGACACGCAAATTTAATTCCTGCTTCCAACTGACGTCACTTGAGGCAACTAAAATTTGCGATCTTGCTCATTCATAACTTGTTATCTTTTTTACGTGGGCGGATTGTTAGGCCACCGCACAACCGCCATTCTGGTCAGCGTTTTGTCGCTGCATACGTTTGTTCACCTCTCAACGGTTGTTGAAGTAGCTATCCAGAGGGCGCCGCGAGGAGGCCGTATGTCAACAAGATGCCTCAGATTCATGGACAGAAACTCAACGACGACAACGCTTGAAAAAGGAACACGATTTGCGAGTATGCTCCTGGAATGTCAGAACCCTGTACACTCCCGGAGCTGCTCATAAACTAGAAAGAATCCTCACACAGTACAAGGCGGATATTACTGCGGTCCAGGAAATACGCTGGATAGGAAACGGTATGATGAGGAAGAAGAATTGCGACATTTATTACAGCTGTCACAAAAGATTGCACTTACTGGGATGCGGATTTGTCGTGGGAAAGCGGTTAAGGTCGAAGGTCATCGACTTTAAACCTATAAGTGATCCCCCGGCTGTGATCCACATCAGATTTTATAACATCAGCTTTATGTGTGCACACGCCTCTACCGACGAGGCTGAAGACCCTATCAAGGAGGACTTCTATGACCTTCGAAATCGGGAAGGACAACAACCTTGGCGGAGTGATCGGAAAGCACAGCCTCCATGATACAACAACAGATAATGGCTTCCGACTCACGGACTTTGCGACAGTTCGTAATGCGGTGATAAGTAGCACAAGATTCCCTCGTAAGCGAATCCACACAGCAACCTGGCGATCTCCGGACGGTCGAACCGCCAACCAAATCGACCATGTGCTCATTGACGCAAGGCACTCGTCAAACATCCTGGATGTGCGAATGTCGACTCTGACCGCTTCCTTGTAGCAGCAAGATTCAGAGCTCGACTGTCCAATGTCAGAAAGCTGCACCAGTCCAACAGGAGGAGGTTCCACATTGGGCGCTTGAGCACACCGGAGGTTACCAGAGTCTACAGAGAGCAGCTGAGCGAAAGACTCTACGGTATGCCTACGTCGAACACAAATGCCAATAATATGTGGCTGCATTTCCGCTCAGCCATTCAGGAAGTAGCCAAAACCACCTTAGGATACCTACCACCCCCGACAAGAAACCCGTGGTATGATGGCGAGTGTGAGCGGAAAAAGGCAGCAACCGACGAGGCGTATCAAAAGGCGCTACAGAGGAAACCGCTGCCCTGGAAGAGTACCGAGCCAGAAGAAGGGAGGAGAAAAAACCATTGCGACAAAAGAAAAGAATCTTCGCAGCCTCCCAGCTCAAGGATATCGAGGAGTCTAGGGATAAGCATGAAACACGAACCTTTTACAAGAAAACAAAAGACCTTGCAGGAGGCTTCAAAAAGGGCACCCAGGCTCTTCGAAACTGCGAGGGTAATCTTGTTACCGACCCGCAGGGAATAGTGGATGTATTTAAGCAGCATTTCCAGTAGCTGCTTAACGAGCATGACCAAGAGAGAGTGGTAGGGACCGAGGAAATCCTAACTCCAGCCGCTGAAGTACTCCTCCCCCCCAGCATCGAAGAAGTCGGCACAGCTATTCAGAAGCTGAAGAACAACAAGGCCGCAGGCTCAGATAGCTTGCCATCAGAGCTCTTCAAGGCTGGCGACGATGGTCTGGTAGGGAGCATTGGGGAAGATGAAAGCATGCCCGACGACTGGAACACCAGCTCTATTTGCCCCATCCACAAAAAAGGCGATCCTACCTCTTGCAAGAACTAAAGAGGTATATTCCTGCTCAATGTCGCATACAAGATTCTGTCCAGCGTATTGTGTGAACGTCTAAAGCCATTTTGCACCGCACTATTCGGCAGCTACCAGTGCGGCTTCCGGCCCGGCAAATCGACTATAGACCAGATTTTCACAGTTCGACAAATCCTGGAAAAGACCAACGAGCTTCGAATCGATAGACACCATCTTTTCATCGATTTCAAAGCCGCATACGACAGCATTCGGGAGGGAAAGGAGCGAGCAAACAGAGCAAAGAGTTTGATCACGTTTAGCATGGCAAACGCCAGCTTCGATCTCTGTCCCTGCTCAATCCAAGTTGCACACAGCCTCCGCGTGGCCCCCCCTGGATAGCTACCCCGGCACCCGCCAGGTAGTGAACCAATGTGTGCTTAGGGGTAACATCCCTATCACGTAAAAACCTACTTGTTCCGAATCAACAACAAGCCTCGGATACGGACGGATACAAAGCTGACGACCCCTGCAAACGACTAACGGACTTGAGAGTCTGCATCTGGAATGTGAGGTCCCTTAACAGGCCGGGCTCAGGCGATCAATTGGAGCAAGCCCTCAACCGCTATAAAGCAGATATAACCGCACTCCAGGAAGTGCGATGGGATGGACCAGGCAAAAAACGGATGAAAAACTGCAACATCTACTACAGGAACTGCCACAAGGAGAACAAACAGCGCCTATTCGGGTGCGGATTCGTTATTCGAGGAAGACTCCGACAAAAAGTCTTGAGCTTCCGAGATATAAGCGAACGCCTCATAACAATCCGCATCAAAGCTAAATTTTGAAACATTAGCTTAATATGCGCTAACGTCCCAACGGAAGAAAAGGACGATTGACTCAAAGAAGAATTCTAGGATCTCCTAGACAGAACATATGCCCAATGCCTCAGCTACGACACAAAAATAGTCCTAGGAGATTTTAATGCAAAACTGGGCAAAGAGGACATATTTGAGTCGATCATAGGAAAGCATAGCCTCCATAACACCACATCCGACAACGAACTTAGGCTAATCGATTTCCTAGCGGGGCGTAACCTCCTTGTAGCAAGCATGCGATTCCCCCATCTCAATATCCACAAGGGTACCTGGCGGTATTTCGATCAATCGACCACCAACCAGATTGATCACATTGCGATCGACGCCAGACACTCTTCCTCTGTTCTCGACGTACGAACCTTCCGAGGGGCCAACATCGACTCGGACCACTACCTTGTTGTAGCCAAGGTACGAATGAGGATATCAAGAATGCTTAGGAGTCGAGTAGGACTACGTAAGTTTGACGTCGGAAAGCTACAATCGCAAGAGACTGCCGGAATCTATGCCGATCGTGTATCCTCCAAGCTTTCTCAAAATCCGCCCACAGCAGCACAAACAATAGAGCAGGAATGGGCGCATTGCCAGAGCGCCGTCAGAGACGCTGCCTCAGAGGTGCTGGTTCGATGAACAATGCGAACAAGCCCATGCAGCAAAACAAGAGGCATATAAAACCATGCTGCAACGACGGACGAGAGCTGCTCGCGAAATCTATGAGCAGAAGAGAAGAGAGGAACACACGCTTTTCAGAAGAAAGAAGAGGGAGCACGGAAATCGTAATATCGAGGAGATGGAGAGATGCTTCCGCAGGAATGACGGCCGTAAGTTTTACAATAAAGTAAAACAAACATGCCATGGCTACAAAGCCAGAGCGGCGGCCTGCAGGGATGAAGATGGAGAATTGGTAGTAGTGTCGCAGTCGATGCTGAGGATTTGGAAAGACCACTTCTGCAGACTGTATAACGGCGATGATAGACAAGATACCGCTGTCAGGCAGAGCGAGCCATTTGAAATGGACGACAATGTAACAGAATTCAGTCCACCTGACCTAGACGAAGTCAAAATAGCGATATCAAGACTTAAGTCTAATAAAGCCGCGGGCGCAGACGGCCTGTCTACTGAGCTTCTTAAGGCAGCTGGAGATTAGCTGGTAAGGTGCATGCACCATTTCATTTGCAAGGTATGGTCGGAGGAAAGCATGCCCGACGATTGGAATCTCAGCATCGTTTGCCCGGTCCATAAGAAAGGAGACCCCTATAACTGCGCCAACTATAGGGGAACAAGTCTCCTTAACATCGCATATAAGACCTTCTCTGCCGTATTGTGTGAACGCCTGAAACCGTTTGTGGATAACCTGATCGGCTCTTATCAGTGTGGTTTCAGGCCAGGTAAATCCACAATAAACCAAATATTTACGCTACGGCAGATCTTCGAGAGGACCCAGGAATACCAAATCGACACTCACCACCTCTTCGTCGATTTTAAGGCTGCATATGACAGCGTGTATAGAGATGAGCTATACAAAGCCATGTCTAGTTTTAACATCCCTGCCAAACTCGTCCGACTGTGCAGGATGACAATGGAGAATTCTCGCTGCTCCATTAAGGTCGGTAATGAGCAAACCGAGACCTTTGATGTTAAAAAAGGATTTAGGCAAGGTGACCCGCTGTCATGCAACTTTTTTTAACATCGTGCTTGAAAAGATCGTGCAAGAGTCACTAGCCAACACAAAAGGTACGATTTATTTCAAGTCAACGCAATTGCTTGCGTACGCCAACGACATTGACGTGATTGGACGGACACAGCGAGACGTCAATGAGGCCTTTGTAAGCATTGAGGTAGGTAGGTAGGTAGGTAGGGTCGTAGCCTTCCCGTAATTGAGAAGAACGCACTTAGGCCAAGGAGGCCCGTTGTGCAGCTACGAGGGGGTTTTATCCCCCTATTCGTGGAACCATCTAGTGCTTCTTAAGAAGTTAAGAAGATTAAGTATCCCTACTTTCTGAACATCTGTCAGATCGTTAAGGAAGTAAGAGCCTAGGTAACGCTTCCTTATATTGCAAAAAGCTGGACAGGCGCATAGAAGGTGGTGAATGGATTCAACCTCCTCCTCGTCCTGACAGCTTCTGCAGAAGTCATTTGAAACTATACCTAGTCTTTGTGCGTGACTGCCAATGAGGCAGTGACCTGTGATGACACCGATGACTTTGTAGATGTCAGTTCTTTTTAGGGAGATTATACTCCTTGTGCGCTGACTGTCAAGCCGAGGCCAGATTTGCCTGGTGATGACGCAGGTGTGTCCCTGGGTCCATCTCAGGTTCGTCTCGGCCCTGGCGAGATTCGTCAGATTATGTTTAATGGTTGTAAGGGGTACTCCCTCACAAGCCACGATTGATTGTAGCGTCGTTCCTTGTTTGGCGAGTATGTCGGCTTTCTCATTACCTGTAATGCCGCTGTGTCCTGGTACCCAGATAAGCTGTATATTGAACTGTTCTGCCATCTCGTTGAGAGATCTGCGACAGTCGAGACTAGATTTTGATGAGTACACATAGGACTCCAGCGACTTTAAGGCAGCTTGACTATCTGTAAGGATGCGAATATCTGTGGTGGATATTACGTTCCACTTCAGCCAAGATAAAGCCTCTTTTATTGCCGACAGTTCCGCCTGGAAAACGCTGCAGTGGTTTGGTAATTTTAGAGCTTTATATAGCTTGAGTTGTTTGCAGAAAACTCCACAGCCCACCCCGTCCTTGGTTTTAGACCCGTCGGTGTAAAAATCCACACAGTTTCTGCGGGGTTGTGTTTGGCGAGTCCAGTTTTTCCTGTCCGGGTAAATCGTCGTGAATTTTTTGTCCAAGATTATGGTGGGTTCTGTGTGGTCCAGGTTTTCTGCCAGACTTGTCCTGTTTTGCAGGATGGATGAGTGGCCGGTGACATAGCTCGCCCATTTCGAGTTGGCTTTTAGTCTTATGGCCGTATGTGTGGCAATTTGCTTGCCGAAAATATCGAGTGGTGTGAGGTCTAGTATCATGTTAAGCGCAGCCGTTGGTGTGGACCTGAGGGCCCCGGTAATGCACATACATGCCATCCTTTGTACCTTCTCGAGTTGTTTATGGTATGTTGTCTTGTCTAGTGCAGTCCACCAGACTATCACTCCATACAGTAGTATGGGTCTGACGACCGTAATGTAGAGCCATAGGGTGATTTTGGGGTTAAATCCCCATTTTTTTCCTAGAGCTTTCTTACATGTGTAGAGAGCAATTGTTGCTTTTTTTGCTCTTTCAGTTGTATTACTCTTCCAAGTTAATTTCCTATCGAGTATAATGCCTAGGAATTTGGCACTAGGGGAATAGGCATTGAGGTAGAAGCGGCTAAGATGGGTCTCAAGGTTAATGAGGGTAAAACCAAATATCTACTTTCATCTAAAAGGGACGGACAACCCCGACGTATTGGCCAAAACGTCACCATGGGCGGATATAACTTTGAAGTGCTCAAGGAATTCGTCTACCCTGGCTCACTGGTAACCAGCGACAACAACACCAGCGCTGCCAACCGCTGCTTCTTTGGGCTCAAGAGGCAATTGAGAAGTAGAGCCCTCTCTCGGAAAATCAAGGTGACACTTAATCATCCCAGTCCTCCTTTACGGCGCAAAAGCTTGGACCTTAACAAAAGCGGATGAAGATGCCCTTGGTCGTTTCGAGAGGAAAATTCTGCGCACTATCTACGGTCCCGTTTGTTCAAACGGTGTATGGAGGAGAAGATATAACGAAGAACTGTACGGGTTGTACAGCGACATCGGCCTGGTATGACGTCTACGAAAACAGCATCTAAGGTGGCTAGGCAATGTTGAGCGCATGGAAAATACAGCTCCGACCCGATGAGTCGGGTTCATCACGGACTGTAGCGCCACCTAAGTAAGTATACGACAGCATTCATCGTGAAGGACTGTTTGGTGCGATGGCCGAATTCGGCATCCCGGGAAAACTGATCCAGTTGTGTCGCGCCACACTAAAAAAATACGCGATGCGCCGTGCAGCTCGGTTCTAGGATTTGGAACCGTTTGAAGCATGCACCGGATTTCGGCAAGGAGATGCGCTGTCATGTGACTTCTTCAACCTGGTGCTGGAGCAAATTGTGCGACGGGCAGGCGCCAACAGGGAAGGAACTATCTTCTACAAGTCCATCCAGCTGCTAGGATACGCGGATGATATCGACATCATCGCGTGTTCTCGCCGTGGCATTGTGGAAGCATTCACGGCGATTTAAGAACAAGCGAAACGAGTTGGTCTTAAGATCAATGAGGATGAAACGAAATACATGCTGTCCAGCAAAAACCAATCCGTCGCCCACCACCTGGGACAAAATTTAACAATTGACAGCTACAATTTCGATGTAGTTAAGGAGTTTGTCTACCTCGGGGCAAACGTAAATTCCACAAATGACACTACAGTGGAGATCTGGCATATATTCGCCCTTGGCAACAGCTGCTACTTCGGCTTGTCCAAACAACTGGGGTCAAAACTCCTCACTCGAAAGACCAAAGTCATGCTTTACAAAACGCTCATACTGCCAGTCTTGCTGTACGGAGCCGAAAGCTAGACGATAAGCAGGGCTCTTTCGAAAGAAAAATTCCTCGCCGGATATTTGGTCCTGTCTGTGAGGAAGGTGAATGGAGAAGAAGACACAACCGTGAACTCTACAAGCTGTTCAAAGATGTGGATGTGGTCCGGAAGGCAAAGATCCGTTGACTACACTGGCTCGGCCACATCGAGCGCATGGACATGAACGCTCCAGCTAAGAGGGTCTTCGACTCCGAGCCTCCTGTTTCGATAAGCAGAGTAAGACCGAACCTCAGGTATAAAGACCAAGTAATCGCGGATGTAAGACATCTTGGTATTGATAAATGGAAGCAGCGTGCCCGGGATGGAAGCGTCAAGGATGGAAGCCAGCTATAGCTCAGGCTCAGATCCTCCATGGATCGCTGGCCCGATAAGTAAGTAAGTAAGTAAGTGAATTGAGGTGTGACGGCCCTCTGTGAGGGCGTGGACACATAATAAACTTATATTGCCGAGATTGGTCTTGATGCGGATAGTTATGAGGCGTTCGCTTACATACTGGAAGCTTAAGACTTTTTTCCTGAGTCTGCCTCGAACAACAAATCCGCATCCGAATAAGCGTTGTTTATTTTCTCTGTAGCAGTTTCCGTAGTAGATATTACAGTTTTTCATCCGTTTTTTGCCTGGCCCATCCCATCGCAGTCCAAAGAGTAGACCAGTTGTCCGGCTGCACCTGGTCTATTGAGGGACCTAACGCTCCAGGTGCAGATCCGGAATTCGTTTCCTTTTAGACGTTTGCGGGGGTCGTCAACATGTAGTCCGTCCATATCCGAGGCTGTTAGTTGTCTCTGAACAAGCTTTAGTTTTATATGATAGGGATGTTAACCCTAAGCGTAACCCCCAACCTGGAGAACCAGGTTCCTCTTTCCCCAGGAACAAGGGGTCGGGTCGCTGCACACATTGGTTCACTACCTGGCGGGTGCCAGTTGGTGCCAGTATAGCTATCCAGGGGAGGCCACGCGGAGGCTGTGTGTCAACTTGGATTGAGCAGGGACAGAGATCGAAGCTGGCGCTTGGCAAGTTAAACGCGATCAACTTCTGTCCTGTTTGGTCGCTCCCTTCTCCCCGATTTCGAAACCGTACCACGTATGGGTCTCCTCCATCGTCTGTCTGTCAGTGATCGGCTAACTGCACTCACACAGAGTATGAATTTGAAGTGAACATATACTGGGAGTGTTATGTCTACGTCAGTATTTTTGATTACTCCTCATTTACAACTGCTGTGTTGCACAATTTTTCCGTACAGAGTTTGAACTACAGACCTTCCGCTCGACAGTCGGCATTGTTTACTACTGCACCACCGGCCACCGCGTGGACATTGAGAACGAAATATTGCCCCCGCGAACATATCGAGAACGGAATATTGTTAGATAAGTGGAATGACTTGGTTGCAGTAGGCGTTTTTTATTATGCATCCAGATCATCCGGATCGGGATCTGGATGCATAATAATGGTTCAAAATAAAACAGTACGGATCAACGAGTAGCATTCTTGACATTTCGTATTCAGTTCTGTCGAAGATCTGATATTTGAAAACAAAGTAAGTGTGGAACTGCCATGTTAAAGAAAATGTTTGTTTTCATACAAATTTGATAAGGCCGATTTACATAAATGTTGATGATCATATTTTTTATCGATGTACACACACTGGGGTAATATAACCCCAATTCACCCAAGGTTTTTAGAAATTTAAATTAATACACTCATTTTATAGTATTATAAGGACAAATTCTTTATACGGAAGGTAAAACTAATTAACCGAATCCCGAAACTAGTAGGAAATAGTTTAACTAATTTGCGGATCATGAAAATTGAACCAGATCATGGAGGTGGTTCACGTGTTGTTATTGTGATGCGTGTAAGTCGTGATCCGGATCGGGATCTCGATGCATAATAAAAAACACCTATTGTAATGGGTGTAAATCGTGATCCGGATCGGAATGTCGACAAAAGGTGTTTTTTATTATGCATCCGTATCAGTATCCGGATCATGGGCAAAATAAAACAGTCCGGATCATCGAGTAGCAGATCAACGAGTAGCATTCTTGACATTTCATATCAGTCAGTTCTGTCAAAGATCTGACATTTGAAAACAAAGTAAACAGAAAATAAACAAATTGGAAATGAACACGTTGATTGCCCACGTGTTTATATGTTAGTGTTTCAGTGTTTTTGATACATGACCACCGGTGGGTCATGTGGCAGTCAATTTGAATTGTGTTAAAATTCATTTGTTTACATACATTATTTTGCCCGGCTGCTCCATTTCCACAAATAATTTTTGACATTTAAGCGTGGAACTGCCATGCCAAAGAAAATTTTTCTTTTCATTCAAATTTGATACGATTGATTTAAATGCTGATGATGATAATTTTTATCGATATACACTAATTGGGGGTAATATATCTCCAATTCACTCAAGGGTTTTACAAATTTAAATTAATACACACATTTTATAGTGTTATGAGTGCAATTAGTTCATACTGAAGGGAAAACTTTTTAATCAATTCAGGGTCACAATTTTATATGTTCATCAGGCAATGACCTTCCTAATTTTAATGCGAACCCAATGGGAAATAGTGTGAACTAATTTTCGGAATCCAAAAGTAGATCCAGATAAAATTTGGATCACGTGTTGTTATTGTAATGCATGTAAATCGTGATCCGGATGCATAATATAAAACACCTAAAGTCGCCTGATCACCGTGAAAAAGTGATAAAACTTAGTATGCTTTTGAGTGAGCTAGCAGGGATTTCTTTTTACTGTTTACTGACAAGGCAGTTACAGTGGCATAGTATGTGCTCTGCTGTTTCTTCGTCTTCATTACACGTTCTGCAAGTATCATCTTATATAATGCCCATCATTTTGATGTGTTTGTTGACTGGGCAGTGTCCAGTAAGGAAACCTGTGATTAAGCGAATCTGACTCCTCGAAAGCATGAGGAGTTGTTTCGTTCTTCTGAGAGATGTAGTTGGGAGGAACAGCTTGGCTTGTCTGCTGCCTTTCGTTTGTAACGAGTAGTGATCCGTCGTGTTCCTTAACCAACTGTTTATGCAGCACTTGGTAGTGCTGATGGGTATGCCGCAGAAAGGCTGTGGCATCATAAATGGTGATGCAGAGCCTTTCCTTGCTAGTAGGTATCCAGGTATCCAAATGAGATGAACTCTGTTTGTGCTGGCCAGCTGGTGAAGTAGCTGTAGGCAGTCCCATACTAGTTTGGAGGTGATTTCATAGCTCTTTAGGGCTAGAAGTGCAGCCTTGCTGTCAGAGAGAATGTAAATGTTTTTGTTAAGTATATTTCTGTTTATATTTTCTCTGAGGCAGAGTTCTATAGCAAATATCTCTGCTTGAAAAACGGAGATATATCTGTCCATGCTGACGTAGATGCATGTGCCTGTATTTGCTCCGCATACTCCAGCCCCAACGCCTTCGTTCGTTTTGAAGAGATTTGTGTACCACACGTAGGATCCACCATTGAAGGAGGGTCTATCCTGTTCCCAGTTTTGTCGGTTGGGGAATGTGACCTCGTAGTTTTGGCTGAAGTTGTATCGGGGGAGACAGTTGTCTGTGAGAGATATCTTTAGGATTTCATGCCTGTTTATTTCGGTAACGATGTCAGGGTGAAAGAGCCTACGGTTAGAGTCATCCTCCACGATCAGTCTATGGGCGAAGACCATTGCTTCTTTCTTCAGTTGGAGATGAAAAGGTGGTAGATCTGTGATGACTTCTAGTGCTGCTGTGGGGGTTGTTCTCATGGTCCCGGTGATACAGATGCAAGTTAGTCCTTGTAATTAGTTGAGCTTGGCTTGCACTGATACTTGTTATGTTTTGTGCCACCAGACGGGCGCAGCATGAGTGAGAATTGGTCTGGTGATTGCTGTATATAGCCAGCGAAACATTTTGGGGTTTGTGCCCCAGTTTATGCCAGTGAGACTTTTGCTGGTCCATAATGAGATCCTGGCTTTCACAATGGTCTTTGTAATGTGAGAGTTCCAAGTGAGCTTTTCGTCTAGAGTTATCTCTAGATATTTAACTTCTTTTGAGAACTCTATCGCTTCACCAAAGGGGGTAGGTTTGGTAAGTTTGTGCCTATTCCTCCTTTTGGTGAAGGCGACTAGTGCTTTTGCTAGGGTTGACCTTAAGTGCAACCTTTATGCACCAGTTTACAACAAGGTTTAGTGCCCATTGGAGGAGTTCCGAGACTGTGCTTTCGTATTTGCCTCTAACCAGGATCACTATGTCGTCAGCATAGCCCTGGACATATAAACCATTGTTGCTGAGTATGCTAATCAGTTCATTTACCACGATGGTGCGAGAGCCCCACCTTGAGGGCATCCTTTCGCGGCATTTACACTGATTTTATCATTGCCTAGTGAGGTGTTTATTTTCATATTGCTAAGCATGTGTTAGATCCAATTGCATGTGGTGTTATCCACCCCTGTGCTGAGGATGCAATGTTTTATTTGGGTGTAGTCGAAAGCACCCTCAATATCGAGAAAGCAACCTATCGCAATTTCTTTGTCGCTCAGGGACTTGTTGATCCGGGCTTTTAACTCCTGAAGAGCATACTTACTTACTTACTTACTTATCAGGCCTGCGATCCATGGAGGATCTGAGCCTGAGCTATAGCTGCCTTCCATCCTTGACGGTCCCGGGCACGCTGCTTCCAGTTGTCAAGACCAAGATGTCTTACATCCGCGATTACTTGGTCTTTATACCGGAGGTTCGGTCTTCCTCTTCTTCTCGAACCAGGAGGCTCGGAGTCGAAGACCCTCTTAGCTGGAGCGTTGATGTCCATGCGCTCGATGTGGCCGAGCCAGTGTAGTCGACGGGTCCTTGCTTTCCGGACTACATCCACATCTTGGTACAGCTCGTAGAGTTCGCGGTTGTGTCTTCTTCTCCATTCACCTTCCTCACAGACAGGACCAAATATCCGGCGCAGAATTTTTCTTTCGAAAGAACCCAAAATCAGCTCCGCTGTCCTGCTTATCGTCCAGCTTTCGGCTCCGTACAGCAAGACTGGCAGAATGAGCGTTTTGTAAAGCATGACTTTGGTCTTTCGAGTGAGGAGTTTTGACCCCAGTTGTTTGGACAAGCCGAAGTAGCAGCGGTTGCCAAGGGCGATTCTACGCCGGATCTCCACTGTGGTGTCATTTGTGGAATTTACGTTTGCCCCGAGGTAGACAAACTCCTTAACTACCTCAAAATTGTAGCTGTCAATTGTTATGTTTTGTCCCAGGTGGTGAGCGACGGATTGGTTTTCGCTTGACAGCATGTATTTCGTTTTGTCCTCATTGATCTTAAGGCCAGTTCGTTTTGCCTGTTCTTCAATCGCCGTGAATGCTTCCACAATACCACGGCGAGAACACGCGATGATGTCGATATCATCCGCGTATCCTAGCAGCTGGATGGACTTGTAAAAGATAGTGCCTTCCCTGTTGACGCCTGCCCGTCGCACTATCTGCTCCAGCACCAGGTTGAAGAAATCACATGACAGCGCATCTCCTTGCCGAAATCCGGTGCATGTTTCGAATGGTTCCGATGTCCTAGAACCGAGTTGCACGGTGCATCGCGTGTTTTTTAGCGTGGCGCGACACAACTGGATCAGTTTTACCGGGATCCCGAATTCGGCCATCGCCCCAAACAGTGCTTCACGATGAATGCTGTCGTATGCGGCTTTGAAATCGATGAAAAGATGGTGTGTATCGATTTGAAACTCGTTGGTCTTTTCCAGGATTTGTCGAAGTGTGAAAATTTGGTCTATAGTTGATTTGCCGGGCCGCACTGGTAGCTGCCGATTAGTGCGGTGCAATATGGTTTTAGACGTTCACACAATACGCTGGACAGGATCTTGTATGCGACATTGAGCAGGGATATACCTCTATAGTTCTTACAAGAGGTAGGATCGCCTTTTTTGTGGATGGGGCATATAGAGCTGGTATTCCAGTCGTCGGGCATGCTCTCATCTTCCCAAATTCTGCAGATGATCTGGTGCATGCTCCCTACCAGAACATCGCCGCCAGCCTTGAAGAGCTCTGATGGCAAGCCATCTGAGCCTGCGGCCTTGTTGTTCTTCAGCTTCTGAATAGCTGTGCCGACTTCTTCTATGCTGGGTGGGAGGACTACTTCAGCGGCTGGAGTTGGGATTTCCTCAGTCCCTACCACTCTCTCTTGGTCATGCTCGTTAAGCAGCTGCTGGAAGTGCTGCTTAAATACATCCACTATTCCCTGCGGGTCGGTGACAAGATTACCCTCGCAGTTTCGAAGAGCCAGGGTGCCCTTTTTGAAGCCTCCTGCAAGGCCTTTCTTGTAAAAGGCTCGTATTTTATGTCTATCCCTAGACTCCTCGATATCCTTGAGCTGGGAGGCTGCGAAGATTCTTTTCTTTTGTCGCAGTAGTTTCTTCTCCTCCCTTCTTCTTCTGGCTCGGTACTCTTCTCGCGCTGCCCTGGTTTTCCTCTGCAGCGCCTTTTGGTACGCCTCGTCGGTTGCTGCCTTTTTCTGCTCACACTCGCCATCATACCACGGGTTTCTTGTCGGGGGTGGTAGGTATCCTAAGGTGGTTTCGGCTACTTCCTGAATGGCTGAGCGGCAATGCAGCCACATATTATTGGCATTTGTGTTCGACGTAGGCATACCGTAGAGTCTTTCGCTCAGCTGCTCCCTGTAGACTCTGGCAACCTCCGGTGTGCTCAGGCGCCCAATGTCGAACCTCCTCCTGATGGGCTGGTGCAGCTTTCTGACATTGGACAGTCGAGCTCTGAATCTTGCTGCTACGAGGAAGTGGTCAGAGTCGACATTTGCCCCTCTGAATGTTCGCACATCCAGGATGTTAGACGCGTGCCTTGCGTCAATGAGCACATGGTCGATTTGGTTGGCAGTTCGACCGTCCGGAGATCGCCAGGTGGCTGTGTGGATTCGCTTGCGAGGGAATCTTGTGCTACTTATCACCGCATTACGAGCTGTCGCAAAGTCAGCGAGTCGGAAGCCGTTATCTGTTGTTGTATCGTGGAGGCTGTGCTTTCCGATCACTCCGCCAAGGGTGTTTTCCTTTCCGATTTTGGCGTTGAAGTTCCCGAGCACGATTTTTACATCGTACTCCGGACAAGCTCCGTAGGCGTTGTCCAGGAGGTCATAGAAGTCCTCCTTGATAGGGTCTTCAGCCTCGTCGGTAGGGGCGTGTGCACATATAAGGCTGATGTTATAAAATCTGCCTCTGATGCGGATCACAGCCAGGCGATCACTTATAGGTTTAAAGTCGATGACCTGCGACCTTAACCGCTTTCCCACTACAAATCCGCATCCTAGTAAGTGCAACCTTTTGTGACAGCTGTAATAAATGTCGCAATTTTTTTTCCTAATCACACCGTTTCCTATCCAGCGTATTTCCTGGACCGCAGTAATATCCGCCTTGTACTGCGTGAGGATTCCTTCTAGTTTATGAGCAGCTCCGGGAGTGTACAGGGTTCTGACATTCCAGGAGCATACTCGCAAATCGTGTTCCTTTTTCGTGCGTTGTCGTCGTCGAGTATCCGTCCGTGTATCCGAGGCATCTTGCTCATTCATAACTTTGGGTTTTTTTACGTGGGCGGATTGTTAGCCCGCCGCACAACCGCCATTCTGGTCGGGGTTTTTTTTCGCTGCATACGTTTGTTCACCTCCCAACGGTTGTTGAACAGGCTATCCAGAGGGCGCCGCGAGGAGCATTTAAACAGGGATCGTTGCTGGCATCTCGCCAGGTTGAGAGCAATCAACAACTTTACCCTGTATGTCCGAGCCCATGCCCTCCTGAAGAGCATGCATGGTCGATTTCCCAGGCTGGTAGGCATATTGGTTTTTGTGAAGTGGTGATCTTTTGAGGGCACCGTCCCTGATATGCTTATCTAAATTTTTTTTCCATTGTTTTTAGGAAGAAAAAGGTAAGGTTTATCGGTCTGTAGGACTTAGGCAGGTCTGTGGGTCTACGGCCTACTTTGGGAATGAATTTAATCTTTGCCTCTGTCCAGCTCGTTGGTATGTATCCCCATGCATAGCTGGTTCTAAAGATGTTGATAAGCATGGGGCTAATTAGCGCACTTCCTTTTTGAAGGAGGGCTGGGAAGATACCATCCCCTCCCGGGGATTCGTACGGGTCAAAAGAATTAATGGCCCATTTTATGCTTCCCTCGTGGAACATTTTTCGTGCTCTCTTCCAGACCTCCCTGTTGGATCTAGTTGCCCTGATCTGCGGAGGTATGTTAGAGAGATCAGAGGGAATGATGTTGGAGTCTGGGAAGTGCGTACTGGTTAAAATTTTTAGTACTTCTGTACCATTCTCCGCGTAAGTGCCATCTGCTCTCCCAACAGTCCAATTTGGTTAGTGTGCTCTTTGGCGAGAACTCTGTGGATGCGAGCGCTGCTCTGTATGTCTGATAGACTACTGCAGAACTTTTTCCATGAGTCTCTTTTGGCTCTTCTAATCTATCGATGCATAATAAAAACACCTAGTATAAACTCGTTTCGAGCACGCGCTTACGATCCTCATAGTGTCGTTTGAAGACTTTCACCTGCCCTCGGAGAAAAAAACCTGCCGATACTTACAACCTATGGTATCCAGATTCTCATATAAATTATCAGATGAATTTAAAACACAAAGTACTTTGCTTAAGCTCGTTTTTTTATAGCTTTTTTTAAGGTTTTTTTTAAACTTCTGCCAAAATCATCAAAGTTATTTTTACGTGTGTTTGTTGTTGTTGTTGCATACTTGCCTTTGTTGTTTCTGTTTTTCGTTTTTTGTTGTTGTTTTTAATTTAGGTATAATAATAATATAATAATTAATAATTATATAATATGAATATATCACTAAGGTTCAGGAAGTGGTTTAAGCTCTTTTATTTGCTTAATTAAATACGCTTTTTCGTCGTTGAATTGCTCGTCTTCCGATCGATCTGTATGGAATTTCGTTAGGAAATCGACAAGTTTTGTTTGATTCCTTAGAAGTATATCCAGTATAGGTTTGGGTTTATTCGGGTTTGCAACAAATACCTGAAAATGTTCATGAAATATTAATAAAACGAAACTAAGAAATTAGAATACAACAAGGAGTACGTACTTTAAACACATGGAAGGCTTCAAATTGAATATTTCGTGATTTCTCCTTAAGCATATTCATCATAAGTTTTAAATTATCTGGGTTGGATATATACTTTGTCATTACCTAAACGAAAAACGAAATGATTAAAGGAACCTAATGGCGATGGGTATAAGAAGTTAATTTTACAGTGAAGTTATGTCTGTCTAGCAGCAATTCACCAAGCAATTTAAGGCTCTGCCTCCTCGTAACATAGTTTTCCGAGTTCAATAATCGTTGGTAATGTGTAAAGACCTTATCGTAGTTTGCTTCAAGGAATTCGGCGCATAGGATTTTATGACGCGTCAGTAATTCCTACAATTAAAATTAAAATATAATACATTAGTATCGAATTTGTATTTTTATTTTTCAATATTCGACAAATTCGCTTAATGGAAGTTAAAATAAAAACAAACACACTTGAACAACAATTGTTAACAAAAAAAAAAAAAGTTGGTTGTCTGTAAAGTCGATTAACGGACGATTATTTTGCGTGAAAACGTCATTAGAAAACATTGATGAAAAATGAACAACACGCGGTGTTCCCAAGCGGTCCACCATCTAAGTACTAACCGCACCCGACGCTGGTTGATTACGGTATTCGGACGACAGCCGACACATATGAGATTGCTCGGACAGTGTTGTGAATTGGTAAGGAAACGCAAATACTCATGAGCTGCTCGTGAGTGTGCGCTACCCAACGAGCAATTATTAAGCGCACGCGTTCATGAGTAATGGGCTGTGGGCAGTTTTTTTTTCGATTTGGAAATGGGCACATACATATGTATGTACATATATGTATATGGATATCCAACTAAGCTCCAGACTTTTTCACACAATTTCGTCAGAATCGTATTTGTTGTCATGATGTGTTTAGACACACAACCGGAACGGAGTACAATGGTTTGGGTCGTTGATGTTCGTTCATTACTCTCAGGGGTGGTTGTCCTAGACCTAGATAGGACGAGAGCCGACCAAATTCCGCGTTGGTTATAGTCCGTAGTAGGTAGGTAGGTAGGACCGTAGCCTTCCCAAAAAGAAAATGAGAAGAACACACATAGGCCAGGGAGGCCCGTTGTGCAGCTACGAGGAGGTTTTGCCCCCTATTCGTGGAACCATTTAGTGCTTCTTAGGAAATTAAGAAGATCAGATACCCCTACTTTCCGAACTTCGGTCAGATCGTTAAGGAAGTAAGATCCTAGGTATCGTTTCCTGATTGTGCAGAATGCCGGGCAGGCGCAGAGGTGATGAATGGACTCCACCTCCTCCTCGTCCAGACAGCTCCTGCAAAAATCATTCGGGGTTATACCTAGTTTTTGCGCGTGACTGCCAATAAGGCAGTGTCCAGTGATGACACCAATGACTTTGTGGATGTCAGTTCTTTTTAGGGAGATAATACTCCTAGTCCATTGACTGTTGAGCCAGGGCCAGATTTGCCTGGTGATGAGGCAGGTATGTCCCTGAGTCCATCTCCGGTTCGTCTCGGCCCTGGCGAGATTTATAAAATTCCGTAGTAATTCGTTCGAGCACTAAAAACAGAATTAGGGTGTATGCATGTATGTATGTATCACCTGGATTTTTATTTTTTTTTTCATGCCCCAAGTACGCAAACAAAATTATACCCCATAGGCAAAATAGATGCCTCTCTATCGCTTGTTTTGCGCTCTCGGTTGCACGCTCAGCTCAGGCGAAACGTGACAATGAGTCATACTTTTTCGCACGTGCAGCCGGTATTCTTCGTTTTATAAGACGTTATCACGTCAAAAGCACAGTAATGAACGAACAACACTATACGTTTCCAATAAATTCACAATTTTAATTTCTTAACCTAACTTAATCTAGATTTACAACTTATTTCGTATAGCTACCCTACACCGTCTCGTATTTCATATCAAAAAAAAAAAAAAATAATAATAATAATGAAACTCCAATCCGACGATTAGCGGCGTTCACACTGTACGATTTGTCTGTACGATATTCTTGACAACCAAAGTAAGTAGCGTTGCGGTTTTTTTTTTAAATATACATCTGAATTGTTACAAAATGGGGAGAATAGAATGAAAGGCATGCCTGTCGTAAGAGGCGAGACGCTGGAGTGCTGTCTTGCTCTTAAGTTGGGAGTTTTTCTAGGGTGAGGTGCCAGACCTCGAGCGGTCGGTACCTCGGTGCCTGACGTCGGTCCCGGCCTGTCTATGAGGTAGGCCCCCTAGTGGGGGTATCGTGGTGGCGTCTAGTGGAAAATATTTTTGGAATTATATCCACAAGATTTAGAGTTTTGCTGACCACTACCAATTTAAGCCAGCTACATATAATATCCGAAGCTCGAAAGTAGACAGCAGTCCCCCCAACAATAGTCTATTATTACATCTACAAGCTTGAAAAAGCCATAACTTGTCACTAAATTCGTATTCATATCGCCTTTGTCCGCTGATGTTCACCCTTCGAAATCACAAAAAAAAAAAATGAAAAACGTATGGAAGTAAAATTTCCGACTTTTACACATACACCCACACAAGCAAGGCAAAAAGTCGAAAATTCTGAACTTCATAATACAAATCGTATCGACTTGCAGTGTGGAGTATTCACATTGACGATTGGCAGTACAGACACGAGTCATCAAGCAAATCGTACAGTATGAACGTCGCTATTCGAACACCCGTGCCCAGATTACTCTGTTCAACGACTTAGCCCGCATTGCCAACAGTGACTTCAATGACGATGTTTTAAACAGATGCCTCTCTTGTTTCGCTCAGGCGGAAGGTGACAATGAGTCATACTTTTTCGTACGTGCGACCGGTGTTCATCGATTTATAAGACGTTATCACGTCAAAAACAGCATTGCAATTAAGAACATTCCACCGACACAAAATCAAAATCTAATTAAATACACCCAGTTCTGTTTTTACACGAGTTTTTTTTACACGAATTTGCTTTTACACGAATCAGAAAAAGAATTTAATTCTCTTTTTACACGATCTCTTTTTTTAAATAACACGAATGTAACGGCAAACAATTCTAAATTCGGGGTTTCCCCTAATTTGCATCTAATGTTTATTAGTGGCACCTTACAGAGAATTATTTAAGGGATTAGTTAAAACAGGAACACAGCGATTGTTAACCGATTTTGTTCATAAAACCACTGAAGCTTACGTTGCGACTGCTAATTCTAGCGCCGAGATTGAACAAATGAACTAAGAAGAGAATGAACATGATATTTCTGGTGTTAGCAATGCTCTTGCACTTCTTTTGTTAGACGGCGATAACGAATAAAACGTTCATATAATAACTAAATAATGTGTGTACCTTTGAATTATTATCCTTTTTGCTTTCAACAATAATTCAGTTTATTATAGCATCCTGTACAATTTGATGAGATAATAAGGGCGAGAAAGATAAAATTGCAAGGAATTTGGTTAGTGTATTACTTGTGCTGGTCCGGACCCAATTTTTGTTTCCCATATATGTAAATATGTACGTACATGCATACAAACTCCCGATTTTTTTTACACGATTTTTTTTTTACACGAATTCTTCAGGAACGTATCTGTCGTGTAAAAACAGAATTAGGTGTATGTTCAAGCCCTGGGTAAAACAATTGATTTTACCATACACAACACTGATATCTACAGAACAAACAAAAAATATCCGAACAAAGCATCAATAATAGTTTCTTTCGCAAATCGAAAATTATTCGCTGTAACACTAAGCAATGATGCCGCTCTACATTTTTTTCTTTATTACTTCCAAACTAAGTACTTTAATGTAACTTGTAAGCAATACTGTAGCCATTCCTCAAATGCGTAAGAAATATGTATATAGTAATACTAAGGGTACACGGAAGGTATAGTGATACCAGGTGTTCAATAATGTAAAGAATAACTATATGTACAAAAAAATATATAGTAATAGTAACCATGTGGTGGCCGTGGTGCAGTGATTAACATCATCAACCGCCGAGCGGAAGGTCCATAGTTCAAATTCGTTTCATAGCCAAGAAAAAGCAATTCCTATACGGAAAAAAGTATGCAACACAGTTGTGAATGGAAAGCGACCAAACGTTCTGCTGCAGGCATAACACTCACAGTATATGGTCAATTTAAATTCATCCTCTGCGTATGCAATATTAACACTAAAAGTTCATGAACGAATTACTGGGAATTATAACCAACGCGAAATTTGGTCGGCTCTCGTCCTAGGACAAACCACCCCTGAGAGTAGCCAAAACCACTGCACTCCGTTCAGGTTGTGTGTGTGAACCTGCGCGAAACTCTCCCTCTCCCTGTTACCTTCGCTCGCACAACGTCAAAAAAAAACGTTATAAGGCCTTAGCCTTGAGTGCGAGTGTAACTATAACAAAAAAAAAAAAAACAAAACTTCCGATGGCATTGGTATTATCGTCCGAGTCCAACCTACACTCCACACGCTTTATACAAGAAGACGAGCCCGATGGATGGCAGAAGTTCCTGCATCTTACAACATGTACGGATGTCATACGAGTATACTTCCCCAATTTTTAACTCATTCCGAATTTTAAGGAAAGAAAAGAAGAGATTGAAAAGTATTTGCTTCAATCACATTTTGTAAAGCAAAATTATAAACAATGATCTTATGTGAACTAAAATGCACAACCACCTGCAGATAAGCACCTCGCTTCGCGGGTAAAAATTGTCAATAAAAATCTTTAAAATCAAAAAACAAAACTGACGTTATCGTGACTCAGAGGCCAACAGATAATGCCTTGAGTCATACTGATAGCAACTCATATAGTAAATGGCCCATAAATCTTCTGCAGCAACTACGCAGAACACAATTGCTTTGTTCTCTTACAAGAAGTTATTGTTTATATTACACTTTAGACTTGCACTATCGTTCGGTCAGTTCATTTACCTTATCACTTTGCTAATAATTCCTTTTACTATAAAAAAAGAAAAATATATGTACAAACCTTAAATGTGGAAAAAGCATCGGACGCTATATCGAACGTTGACACTTCCACATAGCGAAAGAAATTGAAGAACTCATCCGAGTGCAACATGATTTTGGCAAGCGCCTCGTACCGGGCACATTCCCTGAGCATCGTACCACAATTTAGCGCAATCTCCTGGTGCTCATAGCCAGCCATCAATGTGAACAATATCTCCGGTTTCGTACAAATATATTCGACCGTTGGAGATCGTGTGCCAATCTGACGTCGCAGGACATTATTAAACACCTGAGCCACATCCTTCTTACCCTCGAAATCGATCCGATTTAGGTTCTAAACAATGCATTAAAGTGTGTTTAAAAGCGTATCCGATATTAAAAACGTTTATTTACCTGTATTAGCAGCAGAAGTAAATTACTATTATAGAGTTCCTGTGATAATTGCGCGACGACATATTCCGTTTGTGGTTCTGCATCCGACGTGCCATACAACATGTTTTTAATTAATACCTAGAAGAAGAAAAAAAAAAAAAGTCAAAAACACACATTGTATGAATAATCCATGCGCAAATGAAGGCAAACATCTTGTTCGGCTCTTAATTCCAATCGAGGTTGTTTTTTCTTCATGAATTAATAGCTCCGAAAAAATAGATTTGTGAAACCGACGACTGACGTGACTCATTCATCGAGAATGTAATTGTCTTTTGACCACTAGCATACAGCAGTATGACTTCATACATTACAGGTGAAAACGATAAAAGCTTTTTTAAATGCTTAGCCATTTTATTAAGTATGAATGTTTGATAGAGTTATTTCACACGAGTCAATCGGTAATGCATAGTACAGTGCGCGTCGTTCGACAGAACTGAGGGTATAAAAGGGGCTCATTAACTGACTGTTTCATATGTCTTCTTCTTCTTCTTAGCGGGTGCTACAGTTCGGGGTGAACCTGGGCCTCAACCAACATGCCCCTCCATCTAGCACGATCTTTTGCTAGCCTTTTCCATTGCCGCACACCCAGTTGGCTGAGGTCCCCTGCCACCTGTGTGCGACATCTTAAGTGCGGCCATCTTAAGTACAGCCCGTAAAGTTCGTGGTTGAATATTTTCCTTGAGTCGAGAAGCCTTTTCAAGGCAAGTTATACTACGGGGAGTTTTGCCTGCACCCCGTCAAGGAGGGACGCTACGAAATAAATATTCGATGGCGTTGGTGTTATCGGGATCCGAACTCGCTCATCGTGCGTCAGAGTACAACACACTAACGACTGCGCCACGGCGCCCTCAACTTCAACTAATTATAAAAGAAAAAAATCGAAGGAAGAAGCGTAGAAAGACAGAGGCTGACATGGTTATCAAATTTAAGAGAATGGCTCAATCTTTCAACGGTAGACATATTTAGAGTAGTTAGTTACAAACAAACAAACACTTGCATCAATGATTTTCAACATCCGAAACCGAGTGAAACCATAAGAAGAAGCGGTCTTTATACCTAAAAATGTGTAAAAGAAGAAGACTTCTCTGATAGCTCTATTGATGGTTTGTTTAAGCGCGTGTCAAAGATGGGCACCAGCAAAGCGAATACGTTTTACTGTTTTTCTTCGAAAAAAACGAAAACGTAAACAACGCGGCTGAACATTTGAATAGCGTTTATGACCCTAATACTTAACAGCCAATCACACGCAGCTTTCGTTTCGTCGTTTTCGGTCCACAAATTTTGACTTCAAAGATGCACCATGCTCTGGAGGCCAATTGTCCGAAATTGTCGATAAAATCCTGAATCATCGAGTCTCACTGTCATGCAAGTACTGTTTCGATTATTCAAAAGCTAAACATTCCACAAAAACCCAGTTCTGGAGCAATTGTGAATGAGCACACCAAGAAGCTCGTTGTATGGATGCCGCTCGAGTTAACGCAAAAAACCTCATGAACCGAATTTCCATATGCAATGCTGAATCGCAACAAAATCTACCCATTTCTGATGGTGATAAATCACTCAACCTCAAGCGAACACAGTTGTGGTCAAATCGCGGTGAACCGGTGCTAACAGTGGCCAAGACATGATTGACGGCCAGGAAGATTTTGCTGTTAGTTTGTTAGGATTGACAATCATCTACTATGAGTTGCTCCGCTACGGCAAAACTCTCAATACCGATCTATACTATCAACAATTAGAGCGTCTGAAGGAAGCAATCGGCAAGAAAGAATCGGCTTTTTCCGATAAGCTTTGTCCGTCAGGTCAACGCCAAACTACACACATCGATAGTGACTCACCAGAAGCTCCGGGAGCTTGGTTTGGAGGTTCATATATGTACATCCACTTTATAGTTCGGAGGAAACACTAAGTAATTACCGCCTATTCACCTCCATATGGAACAAATTTGCTGGTGAAAAATTCGCTCGGGAAAAGTCATTTACAAAAGAATTGCTCATCGAATTGTCTCTCGATGGCTCTAACTAGAGCTTTCTTCGTTTAATAATTTAAAACGAGACATAATGGGTATATAGCAGCGTAAAACTGCGCATTTAAGGATATAGCAGTAAATGAACGCAACATTCGACGTTGACTTGCTAAGTTGTGTTCGGGAGACCTAAGCCTAATGGTTCACACGATAAACCAGAGACGAGACTGTTAAAAATGCAACGATGGAATCAGACCCAATCAAAACGGTACGGGGCACTGCACAGAACATGGGAGGAAGTCTCATGACAATCAAGTATCTCTTATGGGAATAATAAAAAAATGCTCGACAAGTTGGTGCTCCATGAACTCGATGAGGACGAAAAGCTACGGTTTTTAGAAATCCTTGCATCGCTCAGAATAAGCCAACAAAATAAATTCTTTTCACACTATATAATCACGTGTGATGAAAGGTGAATTGTGTATGACAACCGTAAAAGATCGGCATACTTCCAAGCTAGGACACTATTCATTTCCTCAACCAGGGGGAAAGAGAGTAAAAACTTCACAAAAAACATGCCGAAAAATGTACAGTAGAAATGTTGTGAGTGAATTCCTGATGCAGGAGTAGTTTTCACGATTACGTCCCGCAAATTTCGGTGTCAATGACGCACTTCACTTTAGTCGGCCAATCACTGAAAAAGTCGAAGAAATTTTACAGCTGATGGAGCAGGAGCAGCACGCAAGCTGTCAGAGAATAGCGGACGTACTAAACATCGACCGCATAACAGTTTGGAAGCATTTAAAGAGAGTAAACTACTTAAATAAGTTCGATGTTTGGATGCCACATGAATTAACGCAAACAAGTTTGATTGACCGAATTGCCATTAGTGCAAGACTGCTGAAACGCAACGAATGAAGCATTTCTAAACTAATTATTACGATCGATGAAAAATGGATTAAATTCGAAAATATCCATCGCAAGCGTTCATGTTCAAAAGCCGGTGACCCTCCACAAACCACTTCAAAGCCCAAAGTTTAAATTGCCAGCAAACGGGGTGACGCTTAGAGTTTGGTGGGATTGGAGGGTAATTGTCCACTACGAGTTGCTGCTACAACAGTTTGAACGCAGTAATTAAGAAAAAGCTGCCAGAATTGACCAAAAGAAAAGGACTCGTGTTCCATCATGACAATGCCAGGCTACAAATACTTTGATGGAACTTTGTTGAGAAGTTTTGATGATTCTACCGTATAGCCTGGATGTTGCACCGCCTGACTATCTTTTGTATTGGTTACTGCAAAACTCTTTTGATAGTAACAAATTGGCCGGCCGAACAGCCGACGAAAATCGCTTGGCCAAATTTTCCGCCAAACATCGAGATAGCGGATCAGCAAAATTCGCTGAACAGCAAGAGTCTGACCCAATGCATTACAATTACCACATGCATCACACATAACGGGGCAAACAGTGCTGCAGTTAGGATGTGAAATTCTTCCGCGTCCACCGTACACTTCTAATGGGTCTCCAATTGACTATTTTCTGTAGCCTGGAGTAGTTTTGTCGACAGAAGATATATCGAAACCGAGCAGAAGTGATAAAAGCCTTTGAATACTATAGCAAGGTTAAGCGAAAGGATTCAGTGCATCCTTTTTTGCGGATACAACATGCTTACTAGCGAGGGATATCTAATGAAAATGTGACAGCGGCGGATACGCGGCACACCAATGAATGTTCCTGGGTAATACAGATACGATTCGTGTGACCCCTGTTAAAGACACCTGATGCTGCAGTTGCTGCTAACCGGATGATGATCGCGTCATTTCTCTTTTTTAACTTCAACTTGAAAGGTATAGACGGGCTACTTGTAGCGGCTTTTAAAAATCTGCTTACTTACTTACTTATCAGGCCAGCGATCGATGGAGGATCTGAGCCTGAGCTATAGCTGGCTTCCATCCTTGACGGGAAGCACGCTGCTTCCAGTTATCAAGACCAAGATGCCTTACATCCGCGATTACTTGGTCTTTATACCTGAGGTTCGGTCTTACTCTTCTTCTCGAACCAGGAGGCTCGGAGTCGAGACCCTTTTAGCTGGAGCGTTCATGTCCATGCGCTCGATGTGGCCGAGCCAGTGTAGTCAACGGATCTTTGCCTTCCGGACTACATCCACATCTTTGTACAGCTTGTAGAGTTCGCGGTTTTGTCTTCTTCTCCATTCACCTTCCTCACAGACAGGACCAAATATCCGGCGAGGAATTTTTCTTTCGAAAGAACCCTGCTTATCGTCAAGCTTTCGGCTCCGTACAGCAAGACTGGCAGTATGAGCGTTTTGTAAAGTATGACTTTGGTCCTTCGAGTGAGGAGTTTTGACCCCAGTTGTTTGGACAAGCCAAATTGCAGCGGTAGCCAAGGGCGATTCTATGCAGGATCTCCACTGTGGTGTCATTTGTGGAATTTACGTTTGCCCTGAGGTAGACAAACTCCTTAACTACCTCGAAATTGTAACTGTCAATTGTTATATGTTGTCCCAGGTGGTGAGCGATGGATTGGTTTTTGCTTGACAGCATGTACTTCATCTTGTCCTCATTGACCTTAAGACCAACTCGTTTCGCCTGTTCTTCAATCGCCGCGAATGCTTCCACAATGCCATGGCCAGAACACGCGATGATATCGATATCATCCGCGTATCCTAGCAGCTGGATGGACTTGTGGAAGATAGTGCCTTCCCTGTTGACGCCTGCCCGTCGCACTATCTGCTCCAGCACCAGGTTGAAGAAGTCACATGAAAGCGCATCTCCTTGCCGAAATCCGGTGCATGCTTCAAACGGTTCCGAAGTCCTAGAACCTAGTTGCACGGTGCATCGCGTATTTTTTAGCGTGGTGCGACACAACTGGATCAGTTGTCCCGGGATCCCGAATTCGGCCATCGCACCAAACAGTCCTTCACGATGAATGATTTGTCGAAGTGTGAAAATTTGATCTATAGTCGATTTGCCGGGCCGGTAGCCGCACTGGTAGTGCGGTGCAAAATGGCTTTAGACGTTCACACAGTACGCTGGATAGGATCTTGTATGCGACATTGAGCAGGGATATACCTCTATAGTTCTTGCAAGAGGTAGGATCGCCTTTTTTGTGGATAGAGCATCTTCACAAAAACAAAAAACTAAACAACATCGTCACCCTAAGCTAACACTTCTCCGTCCTCGATCACTTGGGATACTAAGACAGGCATCAAAACTATCTTTGGGAACATCAGTTTGATCTGCGTTGACGACCCCAGCGAAGAAAAAGACGGCGGTCTCCTGATCAAGTATATGTTAAAAGCCAAACATTCCCCCAGTAACGTGGATGTCCGAACTTTCCGAGAAGCCAATGGGGACTCAGATCATTATCTTGTTGCAGCCAAGGTACATATGATGATATCGCGAACACTGCGGAGTTGAGTAGGACCATTAAAATTTGACGACGGGAAGCTGCAATCACAAGAGACTGCCAGGACCTTTGCCGAATGTGTCTCCCTCAAGCTCTCTCAAGAGTCGATGCAAGCTACACAATCAATAGAACAACAATGGAGACAGTGTCAAACCGCCTTTAGGGATGTTGCCTCTGATGTATTAGGTTTCCAGCCACCACCTAGGAGACACCCTTGATTTAATAATGAGTGCAGACAGGTACATACAGAAAAACCGAATGCATACATGGCGACGGTGCATCGACGAACGAGAGCTGCTCATGAGCTCTATGAGCGGAAAAGAAGTGAGTAGCTCACGCTTTTCAGAAGGAAAAAGTTGGAGATGTAACCGCATGAAAGACGAAAGTTTTACCAAAGAGTAAAACGAACATGCCAAGGTTATAGAGCCTGAGAGAAAGCCTGCAGGGATGAACATAGACACATCGTAGTTGAAACACAGTCGATGCTGTGAATATGGAAAGACTATTTCTGCGGAGTGCATAACGGCGAAGATGGTCAAAATACCGCTGTCAGGCAGAACGCACCATTCACACTAGATGAATATAAGAGATGTCCGTCCATCCGACTTAGCCGAAGTTGAGATAGCGATATCAAAACTGAAGCCTAATAGAGCTGCGGGCGCAGACGACCTGCCTACTGATCTATTTAAAGAAGCTGGACACGTCAATGAAGCTTTTGTGAGCATTGAAGCAGAAGCGGTTAAAGTGGCTTGATCATTCCGGTCCTGCTCTAAGGCGCAGAGGCTTGGACCTTATCAAAAATGAATAAAGAGGCCCTGGATTGTTTCGAAAGAAAAATTCTGCGTACAATCTTCGATCCCGTTTCTGTTGACGAAAAGTGAAGGAGAAGATTCAACCACGAACTGTACGGGCTGTACAGCGACATCGGCCTAGTCGAAGTGACCGATCAGAAAATTACATCAAGCATGTTAGCTAACAAGTAGGTGACGATCTGTTCTTATTACAATACTGATTACTAAGCGATAAATACGAATTGTTTATACCAATATAATAGCCAATCAGTTGCTTCTATTTGTTTGAGAATAGAGTCTAAGTAATTGAGGGAGAGTGATGAATCGAATGATAGCGACAGACAGGAGAGTTATAAAAAAAACCGGCCAAGTGCGAGTCGGACTCGCGCACGAAGGGTTCCGTACCATCTGTATATGCATATAAATATGAAAGAGACTATGTATGTTACCTCATCAGTCATCACATTAAATCACATTTTTTGTATGATGACAGATCTTGGTTGCAGGCAGGTTATAGGCATATTATTTTGATAATCAAAAATCTTCATGATGAGATATATGTAGTTGATCATCAAAGTGTGCCCTTTGAATTCAAATCAATTATCTTACTTGACAGCAACGATGTGAAAAGATGAATAAGAATAATGGGAAATATAGGAAAAAGGTTTGCAGCTAGGATTAATTCATCAAAGACACAAAAGAAATCGAAACTGGGAAGTTTGCTACTGGTTGTGGGATACTGTCGACTAACCTTAGTTCAGTATGTGACCAAGGGGATTTTTTGGATGAAAATCATGTCTGTTGTATGGGAGCCCCCCTTAAATATTCATTTTGTTCTGTTTTTAGTATTTGTCGCGATAGCGGCAACAGAAATACATCATCTGTGAAAATTTCAACTGTCTAACTATCACGGTTTATGAGATACAGCCTGGTGACAGACGGACGGACGGACGGACAACGAAGTCTTAGTAATAGGGTTCCGTTTTACCTTTGGGTACGGAACCCTAAAAAAACGTCCGCAATGATTGACAGTAACATTTTGAAATACAAGGTTTTCCAAACAAGCAATCATAATTAAAATGAATAATGATCGGTGTGCAAGAAAACCCGTGCATGCATTGAATCCTCTGCACTTTTAATCGCAGTCCATTTCGTATACAGAGTATTAAGGTGTGGGGGGGAGGATGAAACGAATAGCCAAAAGAATACAGGCGAAATTGCATGATATTAAGCATACGCCTCAGAGTGTTTTCATCCCATCGCCACTTGGTCTATGCACTGTATGTAATAAAACCACAATTCTGGCGAGTGTTTAAGGAACATTCGTCCGACGGGGAACAAGATAATAGGCAATAACTTCGGTCCACACAAGCGACAATACATATGTGCGACCGTCACCATACGTTTGCACACTTTATGAGAATGATCTTGGACTTCGGAGGGAACAATTCTATTCGCTAATGTTGTCATGTATTTAGCTATAAATATTCCACATGGATACCTAGGGAAAAAGAAAAACAAAAAACCAGACAAAAAATAAATAAACGAGTGGTAGAGAGACAGAGAGAAAGAAGAGGTATATAAGAAAAGTTTACAAATGTGTTCTGCGCTGCAGGGCACAATTTAGCTGTTCATGTGTTAATTTAAACTACACTTTAGGCAAATGGCAAATCATTTATAAAGTTGATATAGCATGTGTTTATACCTACTATGCCCGATGTGCAGCTTGAATATGCAATGTATCTAATGAGAAATTTAGCGTTGCAGCGAAATGACAGCTGCAACTTTCGGTGAACATAATTGAAAATTCGTTATATTTCATACATAATTGGCATGTGCATTGGGTTTAAATGTTGCCGTGTGCCTTTAACACTGAAAAGCAAATAAAAAACATTTTAGTAGAGCCATTGGGAACGAGGGGGAACTAATCGCTCTATTACTATGGCACCACGGTTCCTATAACCACTGATCTGTCACTCACAGTTTACGAAACTATGAAATCTAACTTGTTGCCATTTTGAAGGTAATTCCACTATGCCTCTCTCATATAACTCCTCGTCCTTATTGGCAAAAAACTCGGACAGTTGTTTTTCACAAGCCTCTCTGTACTATAAGTGCAAAGTCTGAACATCTTTGGCGGAGTAGTCAGAAAGAACAGCATCCCCGATACGACAACAGACAACGGCTTCCGACTTACGGCCTTTGTGGCAACTCGTATTACGGTTGCAAGAAGATGCACACAGCTATCTGGTTCAACAGGTTCAACATTGGAAGCCTGAGCACCTCAGATATCGCCAGAGATTACAGAGAGCAAGTATGCCTACGTCGGACACAAACGCCAACAACATATGGCTCCATCAAAGAAGCAGCCGAAATTACTATAGGCTACGCACCGCCACCGACAAGAAACCCCTGGTATGATGGCGAGTGTGAGCATAAAAAACGAGCAACCGACGAGGCGTACCAAAAGGTGCTGTAAAGGAGAACGCAAGCAGAGCGCGAGAAATACCGAGCCAAAAGGTTAGAGGAACAAGAGACGTTGCGGCGAAAAAAAGAGAATGTTCACAGGCTCCAAGCTCAAGGATATCGAAGAGTCCAGTGATAAAAACGCGATAAGAGCCTTTTACAAAAAAGCCAAAAGTCTCACAGCGGCCTTTAAAATCGGCACCCAGGCGCTTCGAAATTGCGGGAACAATCTTGTCACCGACTTGATTAGTGGAGCCAGCATTTTCAGCGTTATCTTAACGAGCATGGAGAAGAGAGAGTGGTAGTGGACAAAGAGATTCCGCTACCAATCGACGAAGTTGTCCCCCCTTTCAGCATTGAAGAAGCGGTTATAGCTATTAAAAAGCTGAACTACTGAAGAGCTCTGTATGCCCCATCCACAAAAAAGACGATCCCACCTCTTGCAAAAACTACAGAGGTATATCCTTGCTCAATGTCGCTTACAACATCCTATCCAGCATATGGTGTGAATGTCTAAAACTGTTTTGCACCGCACTAATCAGGCCATACCAGTGCGACTTCCGACCTGCCAAATCGACTATAGACCAAATATTCACGCTGCGACAAGTCCTGGAGAAGACCAGCGAGTTTCAAATCAATACCCACCACCTCTTTATCGATTTTAAAGCCGCATATGAGGGCGCCGTGGCGCAGTAGTTAGAGTGTTTGACTCTGACGCGCGATGAGTAAGTTCGGATCTCGATAACACCAACGCCATCGAATGTTTATTTCGCGGCGTTCCTCCTCGGCGAAGTACCGGTAAAACCCCCCGTATATACTTGCCGTGAAAAGGCTTCTCGACATTAAACTGTAGGTCCCTTTCACCTGTGTGAAAAATAAAACACACACAACATGGATGATTGAGAGAAGCTTGGCTCTGGCCCTTTACGCAGCATTCATCGCAGTCTTATTTGACGCATTCTGGATGTGGAACCTTCGAGCCTTTTGAAATCTGCACCGGATTTCGGCAAGGAAATGCACTCTCAGCGACTTCTTCAATCTCGTGTTGGAACAAATAGTGCGGCGGGATAACGTCAACACGGAAAGCACCATCTTCCACATATCGGTCCAGTTGCTGGGCTAAGCAAAAGATACTGATATTGTCGCAAGTTCTGAGCGCACCATTGTGGAAGCGTTGGAGTACAATGGACCAGTATTTGCGTCCGAGTGCTCCAACAGATATCAGAAGCCTTCATAGTGGAAGCGTTCACGGCGATTGAAGATCAGGCGAAACGAGCTGGTCTTCACATCAATGAGGAGAAGACGAAATTGATGCTGTCAACAAAAAAGCGGTCCGTCACCCATCACCTAGGACAAAACATAATGATCGGAAGCTATAATTTCGAGGTGTACACATACTTCGGGTCAAATACAAACTCCACGAATGACATCATAGTGGAGATTCGGCGCAGAATCACCTTCAGCAACCGCTGCTACTTCGGTATGTCAAAACAACTGGGGTCCAAACTCCTGTCCCGAAAAACCAAGTGCTATCAAATATTGTGGCTGCTAGCCGATTAGCTTCTTCACTTCCCTAATGAAGTTGAGAATGCTTCTCGTAGGAGCCGAGATGATCACCTCAGGAGTCATGAATTCACTGAGAAGGATACGCTTTCTAAGATGGCAAAGAGCAGCACACTCACACAGTATGTGCTCTGCCAACTCTTCGTTCTCAAGACAGAGTCGGCACTCAGTTTCAGACGAGAGGTTGATTATGTTAAGATGATATCTCGGAGCGCAGTGTTTCTTCAGGTAGCTGACTAGTCTTCTGATACCCACCCTATTAAGTTTGAGTATGTTAATGGAGTTTGTTCAGGGGCCGTATAAATCGTTTCGATTGGCGAAGTCCCCGAACGTGGTTCCAAAAGGACAGGTGTTGCGATTTTTCCCACTTGTCTAAAAAGAAATTGATCTTGATCTTAGTGCCGCAGAAAGGTTCTGGACCTATGTATTTTTCGCTGGAACCTTTCCTGGCAAGTTGATCGGCAATATTATTACCCAGCAGAGTTTGACCTCGTTTCTTTTGGCGAGGTCTTGTAGGGCATCATGGCGATCCTTGACGGTTTTTGAGTTCGTGCTGTACGAACTCAGCGCTTTAAGCGCTGCTTGGCTGTCAGAGAGTATGTTGTTGGTTACTCCTCTTATGCCAGTCTCTAGATTTAGATTGACGCATGTTAGGATGGCATGCAATTTTGCTTGAAATAAGCTAGGACTCATTCCCAGGACCTTCGAGATCTTACGATTTGGTCCAAAAATGGCGGCGCTAACGCCAGAAGTCATCTTGGAGCCATCAGTATACCACCTAAGGCCTTTGACATTAAGCAAGGGATTACTGGTTTCTCATGCTGAGCGATTTGGGATCAACATCTCAAATATATACATATACATATAAGACCCTTATCTTGCTAGTTCTGCTATATGGAGCCGAAAGCTGGACGATAAGCAGGAGAGCAGAGCTAATCCTTGGCTCCTTCGAAAGAGGAATTCTGCATATTCTGGATATTCGGTGTTGTCTGCGAGGAAGACGAGTGCAGGAGAATACATAACCGCGAGCCCTATGAGCTGTACAAAGATGTCGATATAGTCCGGAAGGCTGTCGACTACAATGGACTACAACGCTCCAGCTAAGAGGGTCTTCGAATCCGAGCCTCCTGGTTCGAGAAGAGGGGGAGACCGAACCTCCGGTATAAAGACCAAGAGATCGCGGACGTAAGAACACTTGGTCGTTCCGACTGGAAGTAAAGTGGCCGGAACCGCCAGGGATGGTAGAATGTATTAACTCAAGCCCAGACACTAAATGGATTATTGAAAAATAAGTAAGTAATCATAGATAGAGAACACCATCCTGTGGGTCACCGCTGTCTATCAGTGTTTCCTTTACAACGTATAGTCAAGCAACGCTGCATATTCTGGGATAAGGTGTGCTGTCAAAGGCACCTTCAGAAGGAAGAATGAACTTAATTTGTTTCAATCAATTGAGGAGAATATTGCCTATTTGCTACAGTTTGCATTCGAAGTAAAACGCGAATACATGCACTAAGTGCTGCAATGACTTTTCACAGCACGCTGATCAAACGCTAATGAACCCATCACATCCGTCGTCCGCTAAAACGGACAACTTTTAATAATTATGCAGTAAGATTCAAATATATTCGTAGCTAATTTCGAAAATCTGCGAAGATTCAAATTAAATATAAGTAAACCCTAGAATGCATACAACAGCCATTTCGGTTGTTATAACTGCTCTAGTGCCCATTGCCCTTGAAACTATGACTCAAATGCAAAGTTTCTTTTGTACTGTCTGCAACAGTTCTGCAATGTGCATATGTACAACTCCATCAATGTCATACAATTGTATGTTCAGCTCATGTAGCGTGGTTTGAGTTAGTCAATTAAATAGACCACACCACAGTGTCATCGTAAGTACATAATTGCATTTACTCGTTTAGTAAAATCAATGAAAGTAAAACAGTCACAACAGCATTAATCGATAAATCTTGTATCCCTTAATGGAAAACAAACAGTCTCCTCAGACAGTGGAGAAGTACACAGCAATTTTCAATGTCAAGGTAACCTAACAAACGACATTTTTTCCTATATCACGCAGTGGATTTGTGATTCAAATGCGAGTGCATGCATACGAATTGCAACGAAATTCTTATGATAATTTGCAGATTGAATACAAGTCACTATGTGTACATTGTGTCATTGGTCATTGCACAACGTAACGACAGATTGGTGATAATTTGGGTACCAGGGTACAGTGCTATGACCAAGTGGCCAAGATATTTGAGTGAACTGTAGAAAGCGGTGAAAAACGACCAACAACAAATAGAAGAGTAGTTAGATGGACGGAATATGTCATGGATTCACGCGCTATTAAACAAACAAATTGTAAATTGCCATAAAAGATATGTACATATGTAGGTTCATACATACATATGTACATAGAAACGAACAAACTCGTTCATATCCATTACAAGCGACTAGTGCTACTAGTAGGAAGATGATGCGCGACCCAGTAGTCTTCACATTAGTCCTAATCATTTCTATGAGCTAGTAAGTTTATAAAAGCTGATGTGTTCCATTATATGACATGTTTTTTGTTTTCTTTTTTTTTTTACATATATGTATGTACATACTTCGATCGTCTTAATTTAGTCAATAGCCTGGCACGGACAGTGCCAGTGTTTGTCGGGTGTTGGAAAACCTATGTACATACGTATGTATATAAGACACAGGCAAACTGTCCCAAGTATTAAAGATCGCATCGTATCTCAATGTCACTGGAGAGATTCTTGTTAAGCAATCATAAGATTGGGGGCTAGGTTAAGAGCAATTTCGTTTTTATTTTGCAAATTTGATTTAATGAATTAAAAGCTTCTATGGTTGTTTTTTTTTTTTTTTTTTTTTTTTGATTACATTACGGCTTTAAGTTGTTTGTCTTTCTTTAGTTGAAGGAGATGCCGTCTACTGATTGAGTACAACCCAATAGAAATAAATTGCCATAGTAATACACTCTAAATGCGAATTATTTCATCCATCCAGATACAACGCTCTTTATATACTGCAATCACGTGCAGAAAGCATTGGAAGGACAGAAATCCATCGCACGTTCAACTAAATTACGATTTAGTGTAACTGCAAATTATACTAAATAAAGAACGCCATAGATATGCATATGAGAAATGTTATTATTACATCCACATATCGTCTGTACATACAGAGTGACACGTTACATTGGCTAGCAATGCGAAACGTCTAGACATGCTACACACGGTTGCATACTATAGATACATTTCTTTTTTACCGCCATCGCTGCCTTTCTATCTATTCTCGTATTTCTTCGACTTGTGCCTTTTTCTTCGGCAGGATTTTCATTTTATTTTCCCTTTTATTCGACGCTGGTAATCTTGGCAGAAATCGTATTTATCTGCTCTTTTTGTCATTTCTTTTTAGCGATACACAAAATTGATTATATTTGGATTGTGATCAATGACCGCCAGCGTGAGGGACGACGGTCCTGTGGCGCAATGGATAACGCGTCTGACTACGGATCAGAAGATTCCAGGTTCGACTCCTGGCAGGATCGAAGTCAAAATGTCTTTTTTTTTTTTTTTTGAAGCTGTTTTTCAGGGAGTTGGTTTTCAAACTGACAGCATTATTTCTACAGATTGACAGTTGAAAGTTGATTTGTAGTTGGTACGTTTTACCAGGAATGAAATATTACAGATTACGCCTTGCGCATGTCTGCCATGTTTATTACCTATCTGTCAATGTTTGATGACGTAGTCTGTGACCCTCCGATTCGTGATTCACTTTTTTACACATATGCGAACACGAAAGAGATTTTTTGCGCGCGTTAAATTTAAAAAGTTATTGGAGCATTTTTTTCTCAAAATGAGGTGTGCAGTTTTCAATTGTAACGAAAACAATGAAAAGGGAAAGGCAGATAGTAGGTATTATTGCTATCCAAAAGATAATATCTTTCGAAAGCAATGGATTCATTCTGCAGAAGGAAGGATTATTTGAATCCAAGCACAGCTCGTATTTGCTCTGCACATTACACATAAGAAGGCTGTCGGATAACCAACATGCTTACAACAAAGGCAAATCGGCGGAAACAACACTCCACTCAGTAGTTAGTAACATAGAAAGGTCACTGGAACACAAAGAATACACCCTAGTGACCTTTCTCGGTATTGAGGGCTCCTTTAACAACGTTGAACCATGGGCTGTCACCAAAGCGCTGACTGATTGGGTGTAATGGGATCAGTGATAGAACTGGTACGACAACTGCTTACACAACGTGTCGTCAAAGCCGTTTCAACTAGAATGGTCAGGAGAGGTAGACCATAAGGTGGAGTACTCTCCCCTCTCCTCTGGAACGTGGTAGCCAATGAACTACTACTGTTGTTAGAGCAGGAAGGGTACGCTGTGATCGCCTATACCCTATACGGATGACATTGCTATAGCCGTCTCAGAAAACTTTCCAACATTACATACAGTAGTAACCTGGACGCAGTACTGTGGACTTGGGGTCAACCCCAAGAAGATTGATCTAGTACTGTTTACAAATAAATATAAAATCCCGCCCTTCAACTCACTGAGGCTGGGTAAAACCCAATTAATAATCAAATTGGCCTAGTCCTTAAACTGGCTGAACTGGAAACCCAACATACTTGATCGGGTCAAGAAAGCAACCAGGTTATAGCTTTAAGAAAGTGGTGGGCAAAAAGTGGGGTCTCCAACCAAGCATTATACACTGCCTCTATACAGCAGTCATAAAGCCCATCCTCCTGTATGGCATCGACTCCTCTGGACAAGGCAGTCTATCGAAACCTTCTGGGGAAAGTGCAAAGATCGGCCAGCATATACATACGTGGCGCGATCAGAACGACCCCCACCATTGTACCTCGGATCTACGTCGGCGCGCCCTTCTATGATAACTTAAGTGAGCTAGCAGACCTAAAAATAGCTCAACTCCATCGCTTCATCAGAAGCACTGATTGGTTTTCAGGTAGCGAATTTAGGTAATATGATCCATGTGGTATCACAGAAATAAGGAAAGCTTGTTACTTTTCCTTTGCTTGCATCGCCTTAAGCAAGATGTATTGGAAAATTCCTTCGGCGTGATTCGTAGCTAGGCAGGTCTTCACGACCAGCATGATCGATAAGAATTCAAGTACACGTTGAGGTCATACTTACTCGGTTATAATGAAGAACTTATTTTCGACCACGTAAATATTGCTGAGGATAACACACCCGATCTCGAGTTGGACTCTACTCTCAAAGGTAATCCTTGCTTTTGCTAAACATTCTTCTTCTTTGGTGGCGTTACAGCCCATGAAGGACCAGAGCCAAACTTCTCTCAATCACCCATGTTGTGTGTGATTTATTTTTCACACAGGTGAAAGGGACCTACAGTTGAATGCCGATTCCGAACGGCGTGTGTCGAAAAGCTTTTTCATGGCAAGTTTACTACGGGGGGTTTTGCCAGTACTCCGACGAGGAGGAACGTCGCGAAATAAACATTCGATGGCGTTGGTGCTATCGGGATCCGAACCCGCTCATCGTGCGCCAGAGTCCAACACACTAACAACTGCGCCACGGCGCTAAACATTCCACTAATTCATTTTTCTTCTGTATTAGGTACAATTCTAAAAAGCATATTGATAAATCCAAGGAGCATACAGGGGCAAGATAAAGAAGAAATAGAAGGGGACTCTATAGCTAATGACGGATTAGAAAACCTCACAGGTTATATCTGTCATAAACTGGGTGACCAAATTCCGGAGATCCGCACGGAAAAAATCCAACGATGAGTCGTTGACTTGGGTAAATCACCTAAATGAGGGTGGTTTTTTAAAACCAACAAGTGAACACATGCTTTACATGAAGGCATTGGAGGACGTCTTCAACCAAGTTAATGGAGATGACTTGCTCATTTCCAATAACTTCTTCAATACGTTTCTGGAGCTGACAGAGCATGTAGAATGCGAGGAGAGGGTAAAAAGACTGTTTTTTAGGGCTAGGATGTACTTTAGGATTAAAAAATTAAATAAGGAAATAATAGAAAATCAATATAAACGGAAAAGAAAATTAAAAAAAAAAATATTACACTAACAGAAAAATGTATCTTTCATTCCACATCTTTGCATTCACATTAAACTCCAATGGAACTATTTAGAATGGGTTTGCTTTTGCTTCTATACATTCGTTTTGTTGGTTTTAGTTTATCACTCGAAGCTTGGCAAAATACTTGTGAATAATGAAAATAATATGCCACATGCCATAAAGCTTTAAAAACACGATTTATTTAACAACAATTATATAAATTCCAATTTTTCCTTCCCCAATTTGTATGTAAACAAACAGCAATTTCAACCAGCTGTCAAATTTCGGGTCACATGTGACGTACATACGCAGAACGAAACAAAAATTAACACTCGAAGGCGTAATCTTGTCTCTCTCAATCGTGCGTTTTACCATTTCACGATGGATATACAATGAAATCTCTCTTGAACGGACAGCAATGGTGCAACATTTTTTTCCGCCTGAGGGAGGTGTCCGTTTAAGGGAAATCAAATAAAAAAAAAATACTTTTCGGAACTAATATAGTGGGTATTAATTTATTAACAGAAAATAAAAAAATACAAAAAACAAATAAACTCCATATTTTTTTTATCACATAACTTTCTTTAAATTAATGATTGATTAGGTGGTGAATTATGAGCCTCTACATACATAAGTACCTTTGTTACATCACACAAAAAACAGTAGATATTTTTTCAAGTATTTTTCAAAAAAAAAAAAAAAAAAAAAAAAAAAAAAAAAAAAATACCTCAATGTTTGTTTGTTCAGTTTTAGAAAAGGCGGATTTGTTTTAAAATCTAGTCTATAGATCAAACAAAATTTGACGGGCCTCACCGTATTTTTTTTTTTTGGCCGTAAACATTTTTCAGCTTTCAATAGTAGCGTCAGCTTCTGGGTAAGAATTAATTGAAGCTTTTACCTGGTCCTGATCATCATCCTCTGCATCACTTTCAGTTTCGACAATTTCAACAGGAACTGCAACGTCTTCTGTTAACACCTTCCTCATTCACGGTTTCATCCATCAAGACAAATGTTCGGGTTCTGCTTCCAATCTGCATTCCTTAAGAAGGTTGGAAATTTTCCTTAAATTCGAGAGAGGCAAGTCGTCTTCAGGATCGAATTCATTTTTTCCAAATCTAAACTTTGTCCAAAAACATTTTTAAAACAATTCGCAACTGTTTTTGTTGTGATTTGTTTCCACGCATTATTAATAAAATAAATGGCGCCTAGGACATTTATGCTGTCGATTAACTCACTGGTGGAAAATTTCCCACACCTTGATCAAGGGCTGGCAAATCGAAGTGGTGTTTGGCGGAAGATAAACAACTTTTATATTTTCCAGTTTTAAGTCTTCAGGATGGGAGCAGCGTTGTCAAGAAAGAGCAACATTTTTTTTCTCTGTAGTTTCGTTTTCTTGTCGAATAAACGAAGCCACTCTATCATGATTTCTTGGGTCATCCATGCTTTTTTATTGTGCTTCTAGTCTACAGCCAACTGATCATATATTAGGCCACGAAATGCTCTTGGGCGACAATATTTTCCGATGACTAAAACTTTTTCCTTGTCTCCTGCCATATTGGCACAGTGCAAAGTAGTGAGCCTCTCCTTTGAAAGCTTTCCTCCTGTGTACTTGTGTACTTTTAACCTGTCAAATCCATTGTCTTTGTGGGTAATGCTCAAAAAAAAAAAAAAAAAAAAAAGGGTCAGTTTCATTTACATTGTAAATGCAGTCAGGATCAGGATCGGCTGTTATTGAAGTAGCTTTTGAAGAAAAATGTTCACGTCCCCAAGATCAACATTACCACCCTCTTCGCTCACGTTTTTGTAAGAAATGCGTGACGACTGCCAACCTGCAGATGCTTTAAAATCGGTGACTCTCAAACGATTTGCAACTTCTGCTGCCTTATGTCAAATTGCTGTTCCAGAAATAGGAAATCCTGTTTCGAGCTGCACAAAACCATTCAAAAACCATTCAGAAAAAATTTTCTAGACACCCGCTCGATGAAACGAAACGCCTTTTAAGGTGAGTTGCACATGAATTAGATTGCCAAAATTCACACATACAGTGCAATGAGAAGAATTTACTATTTGCTGTAGACTGCAAGTAATAATAAAATACCGTTGCCAGAATATCCAGAATACATGTTTTATCCTGCTTTGTCGTCCGCCTAAGAGAAAATATTTTATTATTCATATGCGTAGCTGCTGTCCATGTCCGTTCAAGGGAATGTCCGTCTAAGGGAAATTGTAAACTATGCAACTTAAATGGAGCAATTTCCGTTAAGAAAAATATGTCCGTCTAAGGGAGGTGTCCGCAGAGGGAGATTTCACTGTATAGGGTGGGCCATCTAGTGTTTTCTTTTTAAATCATAGGTTATTTTGACACTGACAGCCGCTTTCCGCACGAACGAAATGAGTCGCTTTACGCTTGAGCAACGTTGGGAAATATTAAAAACTTATTTCCAAAGTGAGTGCTGTGTAGCCCAAACACCCACCGCGACTGCTGAACGCAAGTGCAAAAAGTTCGTGAGGCTGGTATGCTACTGGACAACACTCATGGTCCCCGTCGTCGTACGGTGCGCACATACACACATATGAGAATGTGACTGCTGTGGCCGAGAGTGTGAGGCTCAATTCACGAACATCAACTCGCCATCGATCTCAACAGCTCAACATTTCACGCACTAGCCTGAGAAAAATTCTGCACAAAGATCCCGCTTTATTCGCTTACAAGGTCCAATTGACTCAGCAATCGAAGGCTTCGCAGTTTGGGTCTTAGAGCAGCTTGAATTGGACAACGATTTTGGGTGAAAAATCATCTTTTCTAACGAGGCGCATTTTCATCTCGGCGGCTACGTTAACAAACAAACAAAATTACCGCTTGAGAAGCTAATTCATCCACAGAGAGTGACAGTTTGATGCGGATGGTGGAGTCGTGGCATCATTGGACCATTTTTCTTCGAAAATGAGGCTGGGAACAACGTTTTGGTCAACAGTGGGCGTTACAGAGCCATGTTAACCGACTTTTTTTTTAACTGAAATTGAAGACATGGATTTGGACGACCTCTGGTTCATGCAGGATGGCGCGCCATGACACACAGCCCAGGCCACAATTAATCTTTTGCGCACCAAATTCCCAAATTCCCCTTTGGACTTTTTTTTTTGGACTGTGAAGGACCGATGTTATCCCAACAATCCGGAAACGATTCAAGCACTTAAGGCCAATATCATCCAAGCAATCCGTGAGCTATAGCCCGAAACCATCAACAAGGTCTTGAAAAATTGGGGTGACGGAATGCGCTACTGCGAAGCCAGCCGAGGCAGCCACATGAACGACGTTGTATTTCATAATTAATGGGAATGTTTGTTCTTACTAATAAAGCCATAATACATGGAAAAAATTTAATTTTGTTAATTTTATTGCATTTTTAAAAAGAAACTTGTATTTGGCCCACCCTGTACATACTAACGTCAGAACAAAGCATGCAAATTGTGAAAAACTTATCGTGGGCTACGTCCATTTTACGGTCGACATAATCGTCTATCTGAGCAAGTTATTTGGAACACGATGAGTCGTTTTCGCACCACGTACTCTAGTGGATAAAACGCATCCCCAAAGACGACAAACGGTGCGAACAGAAGTTACATATTGCCGTTGTGAAGCATAGTGTTGAGGAGGAGAATCTTTATGAGTCGATTCGCAATCGTACACAGCTATGCTCACTTTATGGACGATTCCATGGAAATACCTTGACTATAAGACCTAGCTTGTGAAAGAGTTGAAACCGCGTGACTATTATTTAGGTTACACGTCGTAGATTCGGTGAATGGGCCGAAAACGTAATTCAGCTTGACCCTCATTTTCAACGCAAAATGTTGGTTAATTGGATATATAAACAAGCAAAATTGCCGAACTTAGAGTGCAGCAAACCCAGAAGCCTTTGTCGAGACGCCACCGCTTTATGGGCTGGTGGAATCATCGGCTCATATTTCTTTAAGGAGAGCGCTATAGAAACCTGATTTCTGACTACTTCGTTGATTAGTTAAATGGCATTGACGTGACAGAGCCTTATTTTCAACAAGATGGCGCAACATTTTTTATTTTTTGCGAGGGTTGGTGAAAATCTTCAATATATACTATAAGGGCCGACAGCGTGAGCATTTTACTGACTTAGTTGTAGTCAAATGACTTTTCCGTTCTCGATGTAGTCACATTTAGCAGGCAGCTTTTTCTGTGAGAATTTCTGCAATCCGCAAAGTGCGTGCGCTTTAGGTTTGTCGGGTTTTGTCATTTAAAGACTACGCAACAGGTTTCGTTCCTCTATTATTTCAAGAGCCGCATTATTGGTATGACCTTTCAGTCGATATGTGCTTTCGACTTTTTCAATGTTTTAATCACGATGAATGTCTGTCGTCGTTTCGAATATACTACGGCGCGTTAACAACGGCTCGTAATACTTTATTTTGAAACGTTTATATAATAGAAGAATTACTCTTAGTTACTCAACCCCAGACTTGAATACGGTAAGCCCAAATAGGTTTAAGCACTTTGCTTTTAGAGAAGCAACTTGTTTTCAGTACTTATCTGGGAATGTTTTCCTAGTAGCCAATACATTTACCTATATTTCAATTCAAGCTCTTCACGTTTCTTCTTTACATGCGCTTTCCATTTGAGTTTCGCATCAAGAGTCATGACTAGGTATTTTGCTTCGTTTGCGAACGGAATCCGAATTTCATTTACAAGGTACCTTTCTTTGCACTTACTTTTCTATAAGTAAAATATACGTGGACAGATTTGGTTTCATTCAGCCCGATCCTCCAAGTCTTTGTCCAGTCGCTTATACGGTTCAGGGTTTATTGCAATTTAGTCGTTGATTCTTCGACTGATTTTCCTGTGTCCAAAATTGCAGTATCATCGGCGAATGTGGCCAGCATAGTGCCATCCATTTGTGGTATGTCTCTACTATGTATACAGCAGGTAAAGTAGCGGACCAAGTACGCTTCCCTGCGGAACAGGTAGTATTCGCTCCCGTGTTTAACACGAACGTTCGATAGTTGTTCGGGGGGAAAACCTGTCTCAGTTTATATCCCAAACCTTTGTGCCACACTTTGTCAAAGGCTTGGGAGACGTCAAGACATACGCTCGAACATATTAGCTTATGTTCGAGTACTTTTTCGACCACTTCTATTATTCGATACACTTGGTCTAGAGTGGAATGCTTGCTTCTGAAACCAAACTGATCATCCGGCAAAAGACGCTTTTCTTCGACAATCGGTTTAAGCGAGTAATTATAATTCTTTCGAACACTGGCGCAACACACATGGCGCGCGACACCATAAATTTATTGCGGGAAACATTTGCTGAGCGCGGAAGTCACTAAACCTGCCGATAATTCGAGTTAGCCGTGGCGCGCCGGAGCTCATATTTGAACACTAATGGCAGTGGTTAGTGTGTTGGACTCTGACGCACGATGAGCGAGTTCGGATCCCGATAACACCGACGCCATCGAATGTTTATTACGCGGCGTTCCTCCTCGGCGGGGTACTGGCAAAACCCCCCGTAGTATACTTGCCGTGAAAAAGCTTCTCGACTCACGCCGTTCGGAATCGGCATTAAATTTTAGGTCCCTTTCACCTATGTGAAAAAATAAATCACACACAACATGGGTGATTGAGAGAAGCTGGTCCTTCATGGGCTGTAACGCCATCAAAGAAGAAGGAGTTTCATGTCGCTTATTTAATAAACTGCCTATCAACATAAAAATAGTAGATTCACCTGGCACATTTGTTAAGCTTTTGAAATGCTGGCTTCTTGAGTTTGAATATAATAACCTGGAGTACATTTTAAACACCATGTCTTAATCCTTACTCTGATATTTTGTAAATTGAGGATTTAACGTAATTGCACCGAATACCGGCCATCTAAGGATTGACTACATTTATTTATTTTTAATAAATTAATAGAAATATTTGTTTTAATTTTGGTAGTGGTTTCTACATAAGAAAACGATTCGTATTTTATCGTTAGAATATTTAAAATTATTTTTTAATAAAACACTTGCCATTGTTAGCAAGGGACCATAATTCCGTCCACTATTTCGCACTGATCCTAATACCGGCCACTTGTACGCCTAATATCGGCCGATCAGTTTTTCATCGAAATACGCATCATTTAGTAGGAACATAATAAAGCAAAATATGAAAACATACATTTTATAAATGTCATTACAACTTTTATCTAATAATATTTATTAAAACATTATTAATATTAAAAAAATAACATAAAAAAAAACCGGCCAAGTGCGAGTCGGACTCGCGCACGAAGGGTTCCGTACCATCTGTATATGTATATAAATATGGAAGAGACTATGTATGTTACCTCATCAGTCATCAAATTAAAGCACATTTTTTGTATGATGACAGATCTAGGTTGCAGGCAGGTTATAGGCATATTATTTTGATAATCAAAAATCTCCATGATGAGATAGTTGATCATCAAAGTGTGCATCGAATTCAAATCAATTTATCTTACTTGACAGCAACGATGTACAAAGGTGAATAACAATAATGGGAAATATGGGAAAAAGGTTTGCAGCTAGGATTAATTCATCAAAGACACAAACGAAATCAAAACTGGGTAGTTTGCTACTGGTTGTGGGATATTGTCGACTAACCTTAGTTCAGTATGTGACCAAGGGGATTTTTTGGATGAAAATGTCTGTTGTATGGGAGCCCCCCTTAAATATTAATTTTGTTCTGTTTTTAGTATTTGTCGTGGTAGCGGCAACAGAAATACACCATCTGTGAAAATTTCAACTCTCTAACTATCACGGTTCATGAGATACAGCCTGGTGACAGACGGACGGACGGACAGCGAAGTCTTAGTAATAGGGTTCCGTTTTACCTTTGGGTACGGAACCCTAAAAACGAACAGACATAATTCCTTTTTTTAAATTTATTAATGTCAATTGCCAATAGGTTTTTTTTTTATTTCTCACATAATTAGTTGTAGAAATAATGTATATGCCTCTACTATTTATTAATTCTGGGACAGGTATACATCCTCTATTGTATAATCATATATATCTTCTTTTTCGGGCCACCTCCAATTGTTACGGCTTATTGTCATGGTATTCACTTCCACGATTGCACTTTCATATTGCATTTAAAGAATGTTTTTAGTGGCTTTTCTTCAAATATGAGCTAATTCTGTGATATATTATCTAAATGATTGTATATGTTTTAGTAGTAAGGTATCGAAAAACCAAATCTCTTGTCAATATCGTCGGCGTATGCAAGGAGTTGCGAGGATTTCAAATAGATTGTGCCTCTTGTATTGGCCAGTGATTTTTGCACAATCATTTCCAATATGATGTTGAAGAAATCACACGACAGCGCATCGCCCTGCCTAAATCCTTTTTTGACATCAAAACTATCGGTAAGGTGTTCACCGATTCGGATGGAGCAGCGAGCTCCAAAGTCATCCTGCATAGTCTGACGAGTTTAGCATGTATGTCAAAGGTAGACAAAGCGTTGTATATGTATGTATGTTGGCGTTACAGTCCATGAAGAACCTGAGCCGAGCTTCTCTCAATCACCCATGTTGTGTGTGATTTCGTTTTCACATAGGTGAAAGGGACCTACAGTTTTATTGCCGGTTCCGAACGGCGAATTTCGAGAAGCTTTTCATGACAATTTTACTACAGGGGGTTTTGTCAGAACCCCGCTGAGGAGAAACACCGTGAAAAGACGTTCGATGACATGGCTGTGTCGGGATTCGATCCCGTGTCATCGGCGTCAGAGGCCAACACACTACCCACTGCGCCACGCTGCTCTCGAAAAAGCTCTTCGAACATGTTTGCCTCATACACATACAAAGTTGAAAAGTAAAAATCGTGACCTGATGTGCTCGGAAAGTGTAAAAAGCTCTTCGAACATGTTTGCCTCATACACATACAAAGTTGAAAAGTAAAAATCGTGACCTGATGTGCTCGGAAAGTGTAAAAAGCTCTTCGAACATGTTTGCCTCATACACATACAAAGTTGAAAAGTAAAGCGTTGTATAGCTCGTCTCTAATTACGCTGTCGTATGCGGTTTTGAAGTCGACAAATAGGTGGTGAGTGTCGACTTGAAATTCATTGGTTTTTTCCAGGATCTGCCGTAGTGTGAAGATTTGGTCGATGGTGGACTTCCCTGGCCTGAATCCTCACTGATAAGGACCTATCAGCTTATTTACAAAAGGCTTCAGGCGTTCACACAAAACGGCGGAGAGGATTTTGTAGGCGATGTTAAGGAGACTTATTCCTCTATAGTTGGCGCAATCAGAGGGGTCTCCTTTCTTGTGGATCGGGCATACGATGCTGAGACTCCATTCCTCGGGCGTGCTTTCCTCTGACCATGTCTTACAGATGAGCTGGTGCATGCTCCTAACCAGGTCATCCCCAGCTGGCTTGAAGAGCTCAGCAGACAGTTCGTCTGCGCCAGCAGCTTTATTCGACTTGAGCTTCGATATGGCAATCTTAACTTCGTCGAGGTCAGGGGGACAGAATACTCTGAGGTCTCCGTCGATTAGAAATGGATCATTCTGCCTGACAGCGGTATATTGACTAACATCGCCGTTATACAGTCTGCAGAAGTGATTTTTCCATATTCGCGATATCCGTAAGCGCAACTTGGCAACTACAAGATAGTGGTCCGAGTCAAACCCTCGGAAAGTTCGAACATCAAGAATAGTGGAGGAGTGTCTGACGTCGATCGCGAGGTGATCAATATGGTTGGTAATCGATTAATCAAAAGACCGCCAGGTGCCTTTGTGTATATCGAAGTGCGGGAAGCGCGTACTGGCTAGAAGATCAATCAGCCTGTGGCCGTTATCGGATGTGGTGTCGTGTAGGCTATGTTTGCCGATGATTCGTTCAAAGATGCTTTCCTTACCCAGCTTAGCATTGAACACAACTATGCACAAGTAAACAAAATTTTGTACAATCATAAGAATGGAAACATAGGTTATAGTTGTCTAGGACGTTATTTGATAATTTTTTAAATTGGTAGGTAAGGGTTATGTCATCTGCAAAAGCAGCTGAGGCTCCATTCAATATCAGTTCAAAGAAAGAATTAATGTAAATTAAAACAACACAGGACCGAGAACTGAGACCTGAGGTAGACCATTCTTTAACGTACGTAAGTCACTGAAGCTTGCATTTATATTAACTCTTTGTTTTCTATCATGGAGATAAGACTTAAACTATTTATGGACTACTCTTCTAAAGCCAACATTCAGTATTTTTTTTAACAGAAGGTTATGATCAACCATGTCAAACGCTTTCGTCATATCAATAAAGAGAGCCATGGTAGGTTTATTACAATGAGTGCCATTATACAATTGGCTGCTAACTCTTAGAATAGCATCCGCGGTTGACAAACCCCTTCTGAAACCAAACTGATTTTTACTAAAAAAACAAATTTTTGTCTAAGAACGATATTATTCGAGATTTCATCGGTTTTTCAATTATTTTAGAAAATGTTGGCAGTAGTGAAATCGGTATGTAATTTGACATTATTTTTATTACCCTTTTTAAAAAGTGGTAAAACTTCTGCATTTTTTAGGCGCTGTGGAAAACAGCCAGTTAGAACACTAACATTCAACAGATAACATAAAACGTCAACTACATAAAAGCAAATTTTTTTCAGGAACGAACTGGAAATACCATCATTTGTACACGAATTTTTATTTTTTAATGACAATACCACTTTCAAGACTTCTATAAACGAAAAGGGTTGGAAAACAAAGCTGTTCGGTTGCGTACAAATTTCTGATTGAACAGAACATTTACAATCAATTGGAGTTCCTACTTAAGTTTTTCCGAGACTTTGGTGAAATATACATTGAATTTGTTTTTTTTTTTTTTTATTTGCGCGCACTCAAGGTCTAATAACCTTATTATGTCGGCGACACAGTGCGGGCAGAAGGTAGAGAGGAAGAGGAATAGAGAAGATGCCGATGGACATTGATCTTAAATGCTTGCATGTTGCATTGAGGGGGGGAAAAACGAATCCGGCAGGAAGTTCCAGATTCGTGTGGTTCGGTTAATGAAAGATTCTCTTTATTTGACAGTACGTCCGAAAGCGGGCTTCAGAGTATATTAGTGAGCATTCCTAGAGAGACGTGTATTGCGGGAGAAATATTGAAGGGGCGGAATGCAACTGGCTATTTCATCAGAGCATTTTTGGTAACATTCCTGCGGTGTTCCAGTGAGTCTAATGTTTTGGTAATGCTGGAGTCACCTATCAGTTTTATAGCCCGTTTTTGTATTCTGTCTAGTAGGTGCAGTGAGGTCTTGGAAGCACCGGACCAGACATAAGCGTTAAACTCTAATTTGGGGCGAATGAACGCCTTATAGATTGTAGCCAGATCTAAGGGTGAGAAATATTTCTTGCATCTGTATAAGAATCCTAGGCATTTCGCAGCATTCTTGGCGACACTGAATATATGGTCGCTCCAATTAAGATTGTGAGCAACACTCATACACAGGATCGAAAGCTTTTCAGTTTCTGAGATGCAAGTGGCATTCATGGATAATGGCTGCGGGTTATTTATACGCTTTAACGACAAGAAACAGCATTGTGTTTTGGAAGCATTAAATTCCACTCTATTGTTTTTACCCCATTGGATGATGCTGTCGATATCGGAATTTAATGAGCTTAACATACGCTGCCGCTCATTATCTACAAGCGAAGTGCAGGGTCGTAAACTGGTGAACGAATATGAGAAGCTGAGGGTACTGTCGTCAGCGAAGGAGTGAATTGGATTAGAAGTAACAGACAAGAGATAATTTATAAAAATAAGAAAGAGTGTCGGAGACAAAACGGAGCCCTGGGGAACACCGGCATTTACAAAGTGAGTATCAGACTTGAATTTGTTGCAAATAATGGCTGAATCTGTGTAAAGGCAACTATCTATCTCCAAGTTTTTTATAAATGAATGTTGTCTAATTTTATCATTTATCTATGGTTTATGTTCCAAAATATGAAAACCGAACCGCTGAAGGGAATGTCAACGTCAAATAGGGGATCATCGTCAAGGCGACAGCGTATTTTGAACAATTTTTCAAATCAAATGTCTTCATATCATTGGCATTGTGAACGATGTTAAAAAAATTATAATATACGACAAATAGTAGATTAAAATTGAAATATGTACATAGATACTGAAGAAATGTGTCTTGGTTTCACTGGAAAGAATAAAATGATAATGAAGAGAAATACAGTAGTGTGTGAAAGCTAGCAATATCCATTGGTGACGTTTGAACTTTACCCTGGGCTATAATTGTATCCACTTAAAGTGCAGAAAAGATAAAAAAATCATTAATTTTCGACAAATGTCTGCTGGCAGGGGTACCGTAAAAGTAAGGACACACTGTTCTTCTTTTTGCAGATTATCTGTTTTAAAGTTTCAACGCTTTAGATTGGACGTTAGAGAACAGAGGTTCGACTTGCACGAAGCAGAATCAATTTAATCGCTTCCATTTCAAGATCTAACTCTTCCTGTTAGAGGACACCGTGGCTAGAGGAATCTTTGCTTCGATAGGTATGGTATCCTTTAAATTAAGAATGAATAAGTCAATTTTTCTTCTGTGATAAATATAAACAATTATCATAGCTTTTCTGAGCCACTGTTCATCTCGCTTTCTCGTTCTCTCGCATTCGCCGATTGTCTCTTGCACCTATCACGGATGAAAGACACGCATACACATGCTTCACACAGAACACCGAGGCGCACGAGATGACGCATTCTTACTGTCATACGTAACCTGTCTATATGGATAGGATATGTAGGCATAACTCTTCTTTTTTGTTCTTCTTCTTTTGCTTTTGATAGACTTTATTTTTTTTTCTCTGTCCTTTCTCATTTCACCGAGTGGAATTTTTTCCTCTCTATATACCCAGGCTATTCTCTCAACCTTCGCTAAGTGCCGAATAATCGGCAAAACTTACCAAATTCTTACTGACATCCTCCTGAGCCTTTTCGGCCTTCTTATCACCACGTTCCAGTGAATTAACAGCTTCTTTAAGAGCTTTCACCAGTTCCGCCGGACTTTTCTGCGATTTACCAAAAAGTGGCATGATTTTCTTGGCTGCACTTAGAACCTCCGTCGTAGGCAATTTTATTAGAAGAAAAAAAAATTGGAAAAGAAAAACAAACGAAAGCCGAACACTCGCACTATACACGCACACTACATACACGGAGCACCAAATTTCGAAAATCAAACTTTTTTTTTTTAAAACTCTTTCCTTAACTTTTTTTTTCTTTCCGAAAGAGAAAATACAAAAAAAAAAAATACACAAATTGATAATGAACTTTTTAAGATGTCAAGTGACAGCGGGACGATGGTCAACAATGTGGTAGAGTGAAGGGTCTTACGGTAAGCTCACACCTTTGCATATGTTCGAATAACATTCGCTTACGTTCTTCCTATCACCGCATTAATCAAACAGTTTACCAACAAAAATGTCCTTTCAAATCAGCTATAACGTTCGCAATTAAAATGTCAAATTTATTCACTGCAGACGTAAGAAAACTGAAGCAATTGAACGGAGAAAAAAAAAATGAAAATTTCAAAATGCAGGCGACTTCAGGGATGTCAATCACCACTTTTAGATCCGCTCATTAACTTCTTTGCCGACGAACATAAATATTAGACGAAATGTATTTCAGTCACAGCAAAGGGCGACGAAAGCTAAAATGAAATTGAGAAAAACCAAAAAACAAACAACGTCTAATTTGACCCGTACGAATCGAATAGAAAAAAAAAACGTTTCGTTTCGATTGGTTTGCCCCGAGTTTTCGGAAGGTGTGAATTTCGTAAAATATTTATAATAAATCGATTATCCTCGGGGACATTTTTATGTTTCACAGTTTTATGGAATTTATACTGTTTTCTATTCTATTGTTCCGGTTTTTCTTTCACGGAAATCTACTCGTTTTTATCTTTTCCCTTCTTGTATTTTACTCGGTGTCAACTGCGGTGCTGCGGTGAGGACGTTACGTTTGGTTACTTTCACGTAGGATGTATCAATGTGAGAATGACAGATGGAAATTTCCCTTTGACTGTGGGAATTCGCGCCTGCTTTTTGCTGGCATCTCTTTCAGACACGTGGCTATGAACGGACCCTCTAGTTGGAGGTTGGAGTTGGCTCTGTCACGTTCGGTTGACCGATTAGAGATGAATGCAAATTTACTTAAGGGCGAGCGATCATCGCTGCGCTAATGCCTAATGAATAGTTTGTAGCAAATGCTTGTTTAAACTGAAGGAAAATAGGTATACATATATACATTCAGCCTTATTGTGAACAAAATTTACCCCGAACTTTTGTGTTTCTTCTACCTCTGCCATTAACACCACAAAACAAGACATTTTTGTTAATAGTTCCTTGCTTTTCTATAAATATACACTGATTTCTAACAAATGACAGCCGTTAAAATTTTCGAATTGAATTTCGAATTCAGTTTGGGGAAAAAAATTACGATGGAAATTGACAATAGGAGGAACTTTTTCTCTGGAAGGAAAAAAAATGGGGAAACCAAAAGTTCCCTCGGAATTCATGATAAGGCTAATTGTATTTAAAAAAAGCTGGAGCTAGAAACAACTAATCCTTCTACGAAAAAGACTGCTAAATCTGCCGGCGGGATTGTGCAACAACCATTTTGGAACCTTCTTCTTTGTATACAGTATGGGCAAAACGAAAAAATCATCCGCGAGCTTACTATTGGTTTTGAATAAAACCAACCTCGATTTTCTTCTTCTTCTTTTCTTTTGGTAGCCTTACACTCCGGAGTGAACCTGGGCTTCAACCAACAAACTTCTCCAGCTGGCTCAATCTTTTGCCAGCTGCTTTTAGCTCCAGACGCCCAATTGGTTAAGGTCCCCTTCCACCTGTGTTCGCTACCATAGATTCGGTCGTCCTCTGCTGCGTCGGGGTTGAACTCGAAGACTCTTCGGGCCGAACCTGTGTTGTCTATTCGCTCTACATGGCCTAGCCATCTTAGATGTTGGATCTTAAGATTTCATATTAGGCCGATGTCGCTGTATAGTCCGTACAGTTCTTGGTTGAATCTTCTCCTCCACCCTTCGTCAACATAAACGAGACCGAAGATTGAATGCAGAATTTTCCTCTCGAAACGATCAAGGGCCTCCTCATCCGCTTTTGTTAAAGTCCTTAAAACTTAAAGAGCCTTTCGAGGGAGGCTCTACTTCTTAATTGCCTCTTGAGCCCAAAGAAACAGCGGTTGATCTCAGCGCTGGTATTGTTGTCGCTGGTCACTAGTGAGCCAAGGTAGACGAAATCCTGTTTTAAAAGACGATGACTTAAAGGTAATTAATGAGTACATAAATGTAAGTTCCAAAAATTTGAAGAAGTGTGGCAAGAAAACACTCGACACTTTTATTACAAGTAGGATTTCTCCTAATTTTTTGGGGCCTGTGGATGGAAATCACATTTTAGTTGTGCATCCTGTAAACAGTGGATCCTATTTTAATAATATAAGGACACTAAAGCGTCATCCTAATGGCTATTGTGAATACCCAATACGAATTTATATACTGCAACGTTGGAAGTAATGGTAGAGTTTCCCATGGAGGAGTAATAGAGTATACAGATTTGTATAAACATCTTGTTAACAATCGTCTTAAAACACCACCACCGAAAAAAACCAAATAATTCCGATTGAACGATTCCATACATATTTATAAGCGACGACGCATTTTGACTACAGAAATATGATGATTAAACCGTTTTCACGACACGAACTAAATGCAGACCGGGAGTATTTTAATAAAAAACTTTCAGGTGGACGACCACGTAGTTGTAAAAAAACTAGTCCCGATTCAGGATCAGTAGAAAGAAACGACCGCACTCACAGTAGATGGGCATGAGATAGCAGCTATTTAAAACATTGGCGTTGTGATTGATTCAAAACTTCTATTTAAAGAACACCTGGAGTACCTAAGCAACGGATGCTCTAGTATGGGCACCTCCATCGTTCGGATTATGCCGAATTTAGGAGGGCTTTACTTTTAGCTAAAGCAGTTACATACGCATAGCAGTAAATCGAATTTGTGCGCTAAGGTTGAGTAGCGCTTACCATACAACCTCGGAACACACAGCCTGCTTCATCGCAGGTATGTTACCCATCGATATACTGGCGAAAGAACTACAGAAAAAGTTCGTAGAGAGCAGACAGGAGGGGCGTTTTACAGAAGTCATCTAAGGGCTTACCGCCTTATCGAGAGACTTGGACAAAAGACATGGTGAAGTTAGCTTCACGCAACTGCTTACGGGACATGGTTTCTTCCGTTCATATTTGTTCAAGTGTACTCCTCCACTTGTCCATCGTGCAATAATATCCCCGAAGAAGTGTAGAACGTATAGTTTCACTACTCACGATTCTATCTACAAAGAGAAGCATTACAACCATTACTGGTAGAAACACCGCCTTCGTAGTATTTAGAACATCATATGTTGGAATCAGAAAACAGGTGGAACGTAGTGAGCGCTTATGCCAAGGAGATATGCCAAAAGTTGAGAAGGTTAGAGCGAGAAAGAAGAGAGAGAAGGAACACAAAACCAACAGAATTGAGGCGAGCAGCTACGCAGCTGTGCACCTACGCAAACGCACAGATAGGCAGACATAACGCAGATTAATGCACCCATAAGGGCACGTTAACATGCAACAAAAGTAGCGAGAATACAGCGTCCAGAGAAGACACTTAGCCAAACGCGCAGGGAGAAGGGGAAAAGCTACGGCTGAAATCCCCCCATGACGAAATGCTTACCACTGTACTGTGGGAGACCAAGGACCAGAAGCAGGGGGTATTTTTAGTGGGTCAAAGTCTCACACATAGGCTTTCGATGCTCTCCACCAATCTTAAACAAAAAAAGGGATACCTAAACCACCATCAAAGCGCAGAAGTTAGCCCTCAGTCAGCCTAAGTGCTGTGAACAAACACTGGTCACAGAGAAAGAGGACAGGCAGGGATGTGGCCCGGAACGATATCGGAAAATATTAAACATATTCTTAAATATACATATGTAGGTACATAATAAAAACCATAAAGTTTCCTCCATTTTACCATTTTTCTTTTTTAAACCAATTTTCCTCTGTGACATCCCTGTAAATCCAACCATCTCGCACTTGAAAGAATGACGTTTTCTGAATTGAAATGTCATACATGTAAATAAAGTAATTCGTGTTCCGACGCACCGTCATTCTCTGATCATTCTCACAGAATTGTACGATTATCTGTGTCACAAAAATGGAAGATCCACCTGACATTGAAGCTGTACTAAGTAAACTAGAGTCCACGTTACCAATATGCCGAGTCTGTCTTGATATATCCATGGAATACATTGAATTCGAAGGGCCCTTATGTGTCGTGAACGGCCAAGAAATAACTTATGCCGATGCTTTCAATGAGATGTCACCCTTTACACCTGATTTGCCCGACAAAACACCCACCAATTTTTGTGTAACCTGTGGCCAAGACTTACTTAATGCTTATATGTTTTTGAAACGAGTGGAAAATGCCAATGTTATTCTAAGTAAAGTGTATGTTTTATCTGAAGAAAATGCGAGACATGATGGAAAAGTACATGAACTCGATGAGGAAGTGCAGCAGGATTGCACGGAGAATCTGAAAGTCGAAATTCATGCAAATCTCTCAGATAATGAGCTCCCTCAGTTTATTGATTATGATGTTGATTCCAAAAGCGTGGTAAGTACACCTAATGTAAATTTGAAACATCAAACATTGAATCGCCCTTATTCTAGCCTAACACTGAAAGTGTAGATGAAGTCAAGCAATTATCAGAAAATCATGATAATGACTCTTTAGACACACGTACGAAAAGCAATTTACAAGAAGAAATGAATGATAAGGTAAGCACAATGTATATAGTTACGGCAATCTAAATAATGGAAAGAATTCACAGTCGGAATCAAGTGCCGACCCCACCCCAAGCATCCGAGCAAGCTTGGATGACGAGAACAAGCTCGAAGAAGACTTTCCTGATGACTGTAGCGTTTGGATGTGCAACGAATGTGATGTTATATGTGAGACAGAAGAGCTTTTGGCCGAGCATAACGACAAAAATCATTTCTTGAACAGATGCATGCAATGCCATCGAATATTTTCCACGAGACAACAACTTGAAGGCCACTTACTATTCCATGAGTATTCTAAACTAATAGAAGCTTCCGCCGATAGAATGGTTCACCAGTGCATTTTGTGTAACAAGACTTGCCGTACCGAGAACGATTTCATTGATCACATGAACATGCATCGGGGTAAGCTGATAATATTTTAAAGCACTCAGTAGGTACTCATTGCTTTGTATTCTCAGGTATTCAGCCACATATTTGCAACATATGCTTAAGTACTTTTCATACAAAGTACAATCTTCGTTTACACAGATGGCGCGTCCATACCACCGATGAGCTGAAGAAACGAAAACCCAAGGAATACGACAAGTGTCGGCATTGTCAGCGTTTTATTAAAATCTCCCAAATGGAGCGGCACATGGCGACGCATACGTCAGAGCGAAAATTCGCCTGTAGCCTTTGCGGCAATAAATTCTTCACGAAATACGGGTTAAAAACACATTCTCCAGCACACAAACAACGTGAATTCATTTGTCACATATGCAATAAAGTCTGCTACAAAGAGTTTACCTTACGGAAGCACATTCAATACATGCATTTTTCCGATCGCAAGAAATACCAATGCGAAGATTGTGGCCTTGTTTTTCAATACCCGTCCTATCTGAAAGATCATCAAAGAAAGCACGACACCAAAAGCAGATTTCAGTGCCCCCACTGCGATAGATCGTACTGCAGAAAACCTCAACTAGACATTCATCTGCGGTATCACAACAATGATTTCCCACACAAATGTGACCTGTGTGATAAGTGCTATGTGACAAAAAGCAACTTATTGGAACATGTCAAGTCTAGACACACGGAGTTTACGTACGATTGTGATGAATGTAATCAGAAGTTCAAATCGGTTACGGGGTTACGAAAGCATAAATACACCCACACGGGGTATCCGTACATATGTCCATTGTGCACCATTGGACAAACGTCGCGATCGGGGTATATTTACATCTTTTTTTAGGGGTCAAATGGGTCACTTAATATAAACCACTTGTTGTTTTTGTTTCAGGATGAAGGCTCACATGTTTGGTGTGCATCGTGATTCTGTAACTGAGGATGAGTTCAACGAGATGTTCCCAGTAATTATTCCAAAAAGTGGTTACCGTCGACCTAAAGCTTAGCGAACAATAATAAAATTTTGTTATTAAATAAAGAATACGTCAATTTCTTTAGCTTTATTTTGACGAAAGACACAATAAATAAATCTATATCTGCAAGGGTAACAAAGAACAGGGTACAGGCACATTTCTTTCTTTTTTAGCTTACGAACAAAACCGTCTAGAGACCCATCACGTTTTAGGGCGTCGAAAACCGCTCTTCTGCACGAGCACGGGGAAGGCTTCATCGAACTCCTTTTCCGTAAATACATCGTTATGTACCCTAAGCAAATGTCGTTTAATCCTAAGGAAGCCCTATTATAAACAAAGACCATACATACGAAATCCAGCACACTTACCCCGAGCGAAAAGGCTGACCAAGTCCGCAAAACTGACAAACGTACGGATATCCCGTGTGGCGAAATTTATGCTTTCTCAAGCCGGTCAACGACTTGAACCGCTGAGTACATTCATCACAACCATACGTGACATTTTCATGCACAGATCTCTTGTGTTCATTCAAATTATTTCGTGTCGCGTAGCTTTTATCACACTCATTGCATTTGTACGGTAAATAGTTGTTGTGATATCGCATATGAATGTTAAACTGATCCTTTCTCGTGTAGCTTCGGTTGCAATGCGGACACTGATAAGGCATTTCGGAACTATGCTTCCGCTGATGGACCTTTAACTTTGACGGGTATTGGAATATCAAGCCGCAATCTTCACATTGGTACGTATGTTTCCGGCGTTTTTGATGCGAATTGTCTGTCAAATGTTTGTAGTTAACATGAGCCCTAAGGCCATATGATGTTTGGCAGACTTTTTCGCAAATATTACAAATGAATTCACCGCTTCGTATGTGAATGACTGAGTGTGTCTTCAAGGCTAGTCGGCTTTTGAACTGCTTCCCTGGAAATGGAACACATACATATATGGTCGGTATTTGGGTAAAAGTAAAAGGAATGTGTCCTATTACCGCATTCCGTGCAGACACGTATACGTGGACCAAAGTGCACTTCCTTATGAATCTCCATGTAGGACTTTCGCACCATTTTTTCACAATGAGGACATTTCTCCTTCCTCTCGATACTCGCACACATTGAGGACTTGATTTTCCTTCTCTGCAGGTTCCTGTGGTTTCGTAAGGCATGCAGTCTAAGCAAGTGTTTTGTATGAAAGCTTTGTGGGCAACTTTTGCAGTGATGAGGTTTCCTATCTGGTAGAAATCAAAAATAAAGATTAAAAAAGCAATCGTGTTGCGATAGATAATCGATTGAACCTTTGTGGATATTCATGTGGTCGACGAAATCGGTTTCTGAACGGTATTTCCGTTCACATAGCTTGCATCGGTGAACCACTTTGCTGGATTCAGTGGTAATTATTTCCGAAAATTTGTGAAAACATAGATGGTTCTCTAGTTCTTCAATCGATTCAAGGGACTTCTCGCATTTTTTACATTTTCTCCCATTGCTGGTCGCTATCTGATGATGCTTACGATGTCGTCGTAATATTTTCTCGGACAGGCATATTTCTCCGCAATCACTACACATCCATACCGGTGGTTCTTTGGTGGGGGTTGAATCATCGATTGATGGTTTTCGGCTAAATATACTTTCTCCCGATGAGTCCGAATCTGTGTAAAGCGAATTTCTAGGTGAATTTGGCTGAAAATGTTAAACAATTGAGGATCAAGCGGATGGAAAAGAAGATGACCTGACTATACCCAATTGTCCTCGTTTGCTTTCTTTTTCCGTCTTGTTCGTTTGGTATTGTGGTACTTTTGTAGATCTTCATCCTCGCGCTTGAGAAATCCGTCTATTTGCAACTAGAAACTGAAAAGTGTTATTAAAATTCGCCACGACATTGATTGCTTTTCTTTTTTTTGAATTTATTACAAAGTTATCCGTCAGATCCACACTTTCTTCCAATCGTTGAATATCACCGCACTGACTGAAGTATTCTTCATTTTCGTTTGACGTCTTGGGTGGGGTGGACTCCTCGAAGTACTGTCCTATTCGCCTCAATAATATGTTTGCATTCTCCACTCTTTTATGAAACATGTACACAGTTAGAAGATCACTTCCACAGGAAGAACATAACCAATTTGTTAAATTTTCCGGAAGTGCAGGACCCGGGACAAGTAGATTGATTCCATCGGAATAAGCGATTTCGGCGCCATTGTCCAAGCATAGTGTACTTGAAGACTCAATGTATTCCATTGAGACATTTAAGCATACTCTGCAAACGGGCAATTTGGACTCCAGTTTAGCAATAACATCTTCTATTTCTGGCGGATCTTGCATTCTTCGAGTGAGTCTGTTTTTCTTATATTATTAGGTAAACACAAATGCAGTTTAGTTGAAAAGTGACACACGTCAGTATGTTTGAAATCCAGAAAACGTACAGGTATGTCATCTCTTAAGGAGTTTTTGTTTCTTATACATTTTGTAATTAAGTCAATTTCTAAATAAGTTGGTTGGTTAAAATCCAAATCAAACTAAAGGCAGATTATAATACTAGCTTAAAATAATGTGCTTACTAATTCTCGTCAATTTTTACCGATTTATAAAAAAAAAAAAAAAAAAACACCAAAATAAATCTAGTACAATTCAGATAAATGCAAGTAAGAAATTGTCAAATTAACACGAACTGTCATCTGGCTTGTGATGTTGCGTGGAATGGAATTACTGAATTTATTTGTTTACCACTAATTTCCACAACCGGTACGGGAGAAAAGTGAATTTTACAATGTTTAGTTCGTTACCAATCTGTAGGGTTTGCTTACAAACATCCCTCGAGTATATTGACTTCGATACGCCATTTGGAGCAGATTCCACCGTAGGATCCGAGAATGAGCTGACTTATTTGGATTGTTTTCTCGCTTGTACGCGTCTCGAGATCGAATTAAGTGAAAATTTGCCACAGAGTTTGTGTAGTGCCTGTGGTTTGGAGTTGAAAATCGCATATGAATTCCTACGGAAAGCCGAATCGGCCGACAAGACTTTACGGGAATATGCGGCAAACACGAAACTAGTGAAACTGGAAGATGAAGTACAACTATTTGCTGATTTGGTGAAGTGTAACGTTGATGTTCTATTTTGTTTCTAGGATAAATCTGAAACTGAAGTCACTTACGAGAATTTTGAGAGTAATGAGCCAGTTAGGGAGAATGCCTTAACCTCCACAACACATGATCAATTTGATCATGAAGCAGAGTGCCAACTCGATGATGGTGAGTGTTGCTTGGTTTATAATATGTCAGCCTCCATCTAACTTCACCTAATCAATGTCTATTTCAGAAAAGAGTTTCGTTTGTACGATTTGTGGCGATCAGTTTTTCTCCCAGTTTGTCCTTAATCTACATGTCAACAGGTCTCATAATAGCAGTGCCTTCGACGACGGCGGAGGGAAAACTTCAGTTGGAAAAATTGAATGCCAAGTATGTGAGAATTATGTTCCTTTAAACACACTAAACACTCACATGCAAATGCATGAGGAAAGTGGCAACGTGAATGATGAATCTACGCCGAATAATGAAGAACAGTTTATTGATGTCGGCGACGAAGCAGGATTTGAAATACTAGATATGAACGGTGATTCAATGTCTGGTGTTCCGAACAACAGAAGTCCAAGATCCGAGCCGCCAGACGAGGATACCACGACAGCAGATGATGATGAGCAGCGCTCCGGAGAAGAAGAGAAAGACGATTCCCACATGGTCATTGAGTCGGATTTCCAGGACAGAAAATTCACACTGATTGAGAAGATTCTTACAAGTGAAGAGAAAGCGCGTTCGATAAAAACAAATTATTTACGCTGTGCAGTATGCAATCGACACGTAAGAAGCTCGTCATTCCAGACGCATATGAACATACACAACGGTTAGTATTAAATAATTTAACGTACAAGGAATTGTATTTTCGGTTCCATTTTAGGTATAAGACAATTTGTTTGTGAGTATTGTCCGGAAAGCTTTTACTCGAAGCGAACACTTCAGACGCACACGAAGACTGTGCATAAGGTTCACCTAAAATCGGTTTGTAAGGTGTGCAACGAACCAGTTGATGCTGCAAATATGAAAAAACACATCCAGGAAAACCATTTGCGAACAATTAAATGTACGCAATGTGACTACGAGGGACAGGAAATTAAAATGAAGGAGCACGTAAAGAGGAGACATGCGGAATCTAGAGATTATCTTTGTAATATATGCTGTACGTGTTATCTTTGCTCATTGAAGTACATTTTATCATTTTCACACACATATATTCTTTTTCTAGCTAAAACCTTTTGCACTCTGGGCGTACTAAATGCACATTTAAAGTATCACGAACGCAAAGAGTCGAACGTTAAATCGGACGCTTGTGAAATATGCGGCAAAGTTTTCTCAACGAATCACTACCTGAAAGCACATATGAGAACTCATCAAGATGATCGTCAAAAATTCCAGTGTACCAATTGCGATAAAGACTACCATTCAAAAGCTGCCTTAGACAATCACATGCGTATGCATAAAGGAGACACAATCAAGTGCTTATTATGCTCGAAAGAATTTGCTCGACAATACGAGCTAAATGTTCATATGCGCTTCCATACAAAAGACTATCCGTTCGAATGTGAAGTTTGTCAGAAGAAATTTGCTATTAAAGGACACTTAAAGACTCATATGTGGCGTCACCAAGGTCTAAAATTGCAATGCGAAGAATGTGGCAAACTCTTTACATCCACGAAAGCATTGCATGAGCATTCATTTTGTCATTCAGAAATGCCATTCCCGTGCCCATACTGCCCGAAAGCCTATCCATCGAAACCCAAGTGAGTATAGGGGAGCGGATTCTTTAAGAGCTGTTAAGACTATCATACAAATTTTATTTCATTTCGTTCAGGTTCAAAGTTCACTTGAAAACTGCCCACATGGTGGAGTTTTCGAATGACGAGTTGCAGAAAATGAGCAAATTTCCATTGCCGAGACGGTCGAGATCGAAGAAATTCACCCTAGTTCAAGCTGACACCGTGATGAAAGAGGTCGAAGTGCATACCAAAGAGGACGAGGAAGAGCACGCATAACTTAAAACATCCATATAGTGTAGATATGTCTGAACATGATGTACAAGAATGTTATGTGTTCGTATGATTTGAAGATATATTATACTTTAAGAAAAAAATCAGTATCCGTCTGGCTCTCTTGTTGACGTGCTCAGTGCTCTTATTCAGTTATTATTCATAAGTTGTAAAGAAGCTAACGTTAAGGGAAAACTACAAGACTATAATTCTGAGCAAGAAATGACTGTATTATCCATACCGGACGAGCCAAACTCCAATCCAATCAAAAACTGATGCGTAGAATCCTTCAGTGTCCCAAAGGCTGCAAGGGCTCTCAAAGATCTCGACATATAGAAATCCGCTGGCCAAGGTGGCATCTCAATTATTTCGAAGGGATGTTCTACGCTGGCAAAGCTACTGAGTAATCTTTTTCACCTGTCCTACTCTTCTTCAAAGAAGCCATCTGCTCTATTGTTTGTGCTGCTGTGGGCTGGTTTTGAGAGAGTTTAAAGGAGACACGATCGGCAAAGATTCTGGCAGTCTCTTGCGATTGTAGCTTTTCGACGTCAAACTTATGTTGTCCTACTCGACTCTTAAGCATTCCTGATATCCGCATTCGTACCCTGGCTACAACAAGGTAGTGGTCTGAGTCGATGTTGGATCTTCGGAAGGTTTGTACGTCGAGAATACTGGAGAAGTGTCTGGCGTCGATCGCAATGTGATCAATCTGGTTGGCGGTCGATTGAACAAGAGACCGCCAGGTACCCTTGTGGATGTTAAGATGGGGGGAATCGTGTACTTGCTATAAGGAGGTTGCGCCCCGTTAGGAAGTCGATTAGCCTAAATTCGTTGTCGGATGTGGTGTTATGGAGGCTATGCTTTCCTATGATCGATCTAAATATGTCTTCTCTGCCCAGCTTTGTGCGTTGACATCTTCTAGTACGATTTTGGTGTCATAACTGGGGCATTGGGTGTATGTTCGGTCCGAGAGATCATAAAAGTCATCCTTTAGTCGATCATCTTTATTTTCCGTGGGGGCGTGCACGCATATTAGGGTGATATTCCCCAGTGTATCCTTGATGGTCGGATGGTTATGAGACGTTCGCTTACATGACGAAAACTTAAGACTCTTTGTCTAAGTCTACCTCGAATAACAAATCCGCACCCAAATAAGCGTTGTTTGTTTTCCTTGTGGCAATTACCGTAATAGATATCAAAGTTTTTCATTCGTTTTTTGCCTGGTGCTCGGTAATGTTTGCATTGTAGCAGTCCAGGGTTTTTTCCAAAAACCTAAAAATACGCAGGCAAGGTATAAGCAGCCTAATTGAAGTCCTAATAGGACTGCAGTATATGTCATGATGAGGAAGAGGGATAATCTCCATTCCATCTCCTATGCAATTGTCCTGCCCTAGCCTCTGGCCAGAATACTTCGTTGATTAACTGACGAAACTATCGAATGGTATTCAAAGCATAAAAATGGTTCCTAGAGTAACGGTGACCAAGCCGGCGGTAGCAAAATGGACCTATCATGTTCTAAGTGATCCCCTCCGCTTTACTGAGGGAAGCCACGTAGCCAACCAAGGCTTGCTTGGTCATTCTTGGGTCTACCTGGTTCCACGGTCAATACCCACATTAACGATTGGGTTTTCAATGCGTACAATTGTAGATAGAGGGAACATCTAGGATGCAGGATAACTAAGCGCCCTGATATCTGCAAGAAACCCGCAGCACTCTTCCTATCCTCAAGGAGAATTGATTGCGGTTGTCACTATGGGCCATTACACCTGTGCCAAGCATCTCTGCACGCTTGACATCAGTGAGGTGCCCTCCTGTGCTGTATATTGCGAAGAGGATGACACAGCAAAACACTTTCTCTGTGACTGTCCCGCTTTTCTCGCGCACAGTGGTGCGCCTTTGGCTCTACATCACTGAAGCTTTTTCGCATTTTTTTCCGAAGAAACGGGGAAAATACAGTAAAAGTTGGTGTCTCTCTGGCAGTACAACGGACCAGTATCTGCGTCCGAGTGCTTCTTAAATAAAAAGGGGACCAACGAATAAAAATATACATACACCATCAGAAAAACTTAATATTAAATAATATATTTGAATTATATTCTCCCAATTCCACTTACGTTACGTAGCGAGATAGAAAACTCAAAACGAACATCCCCAATCGCGGGAACACCGTCCGTACAGTTTTCAGTCTTATCTATTCGCCGCTCTAACAAACAGAATTCAAAAATCGATTGTCATCGCATTTTGTTGTTATACTTCAACTCAAGCACCTTCTCTTATCAAAAAGTTTTATTAAATTAACTTCCGCAACATCTAGCTGCTAATACGCAAATGCATAACATCACATACCTCCTGGCAAGCACAGAAAAGTAATTAATTTCCAATCAAATGATGGCTATGGCCTGTCGCGAACAGGGAGTAACAGAGATTCGGGCGCCATTGGTAAAAAAAGTTAATGCACAAACATTTTATCAGGAAGTGTTTCCATTAATAAAATGCAAGTAATCACACGTGAGCGTGTATTAATTTTTGTTTTTATTTTTACAGCCGCCGTTGTCGCCCTGCCCGATTCCAGACATTTCCGATGAGCAATTAGTTTCGATATCGGTACGCGATCTGAATCGTATGCTAAAAATGCGTGGTCTGACGCGTGAAGAAGTGGTGCGGATGAAACAGCGACGCAGAACGTTAAAAAATCGTGGATACGCTGCCAGTTGTCGTATAAAACGGATCGAGCAAAAGGATACCCTCGAAACGGAAAAGAACAGTGAATGGGTTGATTTGGAGCGTTTGCATCAGGAGAACGAGGCGAACAATAGAGAAATTGTTAATTGGAGAAACAAATACTATGCCCTGCTTCAGTTTGCCGCCAATAATAATATCCCCGTACCGCCAGAACTCCAAACATGCTAAGTTTATTTTTATGTACGGACAAACCCCAGTGTGATTTTCTTTTTAAAACTTTGTTTTTATTTTTTATCTTGTTTTCCATTCATTTTTATTTTTTAAAACTCTGTGAGTCTTAAGTAAGATATCGCATATGCATAGATTATGTGGAGCGTCTGCCTTAATAGCGAGCATCAGCATCAAGTTGGTAGCGTGTGTACTTGGCAGGCTTTAATAATATATTGCCGTACCATGCTCGCTGTTAAGGGGATTTACGTTGTACTCTACAGAATTTCTGTAACTGCGCAAATAGTACAATTTTTGTGAAATTAATTATATATATGTACATGAGTATGTCTAGAAATAAATAGTGCAGCAACCCGAAATATAAAACGAAAAATTGTGCGTTTCCTTTTGCTTTTTATTATTCTAAAATCAAGAATACTCCAATCGAACTTTCACTCATCGGTAGATTGATCCTCACTTATTTCCTCTAAAAGCACTTCTTCTATTCTAGGTTCTGCCTTGAATTTTCCCGACGATATAAAGTTGCTAATATCCTCTGATTCTTGTACATGATGCACGGTGCGAAGGTGTCGTTTGATTCTAAAATCAAATGAGAATACATTAATTAGGAAAATACGTTTTAATTAAGTTTGGAACACACTTGAATTTAGTTGGGAATCCTTTATCGCAAACTGTACAAATGTATGGCATAGATGTGTGAAGGAATGAGTGATTTCTCAAGCCAGACATATTGATGAATTCCTTATCGCACACATCACATTTGTAGATAAAGCCTTGGTGTCGTTTCTGGTGATAATTCAAATGACTTACAATTGCAAAACGCTTATCACAATACTGACATTCATAAGGGAAGTTGCCCGTATGAAATCGAACGTGAACGTTTAGGTCGGTCTTTCGAACAAATTTCTTGTTACAATACATGCAGTCCATAGTCTCGCCACGATGCATTTGCATATGTAATTTTAAGTTGACTTTCTGCATAAATTGTTTATCGCAGAGATCACACTTGAATGGTTCACGATGCCAGTGGGTACGTTCATGTACCTTGTACGTACGTTCGGTGAGGAATTTTTTGTGACAAAGCTCGCATTCGAAATTTCTTTCTCGATTTTCTCTATGCGTTTCTATGTGTATTTGTAGTCCTGTGGATGTTTTAAATGTACGAGCTTCAAAGAGAAATATAAAACAAAAATGTTAGCTAAGTTGTGTGCCCCATGAATTGGGGAAAGGTAAAACTTACGGCAAATTGAGCATAAGTACGATGTGTTTTTATGCACCTGTTTCTTGTGCATTCTTAAGAACATCTTTTTCACCGATGCCTGGCAAATTTCGCACGTCACATATGCATCCCCGTGTTTACGTTTTGTATGATCAGTTAGAGTATACTTACTACTAAATCGTTGATAGCAAATTGAACAGCGGTAAGGTACGTTTTCTACAAAGTTAAATATTTAGAAAATCCCATGTTCAATTAAGTACTAATTGCCACCTACCGTGCCTTCGTTCCCCGTGCTCTTTTAGCTCACCCATAGTATTGAATAATGATCGACATAAATTACATTTTACTTCTTTCGCAGGTTCTACGATTGCATTCTTCTTCGTGCTTTGTTGATTTTCACTTTCCGAATTATGATTTGCATGCTCACTCTCACTACACTGACTCTCATTCTCAGGCTCTTTCGATTCATTTTCATATTCTTCCTTTTTCATATTCACATCAAACATGCAATCAAGTTCCTCTTCATACTAAAAACAAACATTTCAGGTATAATTGAATGCAAAAATTAAAATGAGCAGCTTACTATCTCCTCCACATTGTCGATCGGTAAAAATATCGTCTCTTCAGATATTTCATTGGATTGCGGCTCGTAATCATGCATTAGATACTCAGGTTTCACGTCCTCCGACTGCATTAGCAGTATGTCGTGTGAGTTTTTTGCTTTCACAACAAAATCATAGGCAGATCGTAATTCCATAGAACAGACTAAACAAATATGCTTTGGTAGACCTAGACCTTCGTCGGCTTTTACGTCCAAATTTGTACACGTTTTGAAGCAATCCAAATAAGTTAGTGACTCTTCTTCACCTAAGTCGTTGGTCATTTGGCTGTCTATTTCGATACATTCGTTGGTAGATTGCAGGCAAACTCTGCAAACTGGGAGCTCGATAACATACTCCTCCATGATGTTGCATTGAAGTTTTTGTATATTTATATTTAAATTTGTTTTTTAAGGACGTAATAATACAACAAATCGCAAGCAAACTGAATAGTGAGATGTCAAATTCGTTATGTTGCAGATGACGTTAGGGAACGCCATGTTGTCTTCTGCTCGGGTTGCGTTCAGTGAGTTCAAAGTTATTGCCTTTATTCAGTAAATAAAAATCATAGGTACATATGTATATCATTTTGTATTAAAAATTAGCACACAGTATAGGAAAATGTTTACAGCCATGAATTTTGAAAGTGGTTCAAAACCTTTTATAGCCACTGATGTTCTATTAAAAGATACCACAAACATAGTTTCTGTTTTGAAAATTGTTCAAAGGAACTACTCTAAGTGACAATTGACATTTCTATCTGACAATCAAATAGCAGCTGATGAAAGTAAGCATTAAATCAATCTATTCATAAAATCTTGTTTGGAATGTCTTTATTTCCCGCGTACGCAAATGAAAACGAGGATTCAAATGTTAAGGATGAGGTTCAGCAATCAACCACCGACCAATGGCTCGAGAACTCAAGCTTTCCGTGTGTGGAACCAGTAGTCCTTCAAACTATCCCAGCCGAAACTGCCCCTGAGATACCTACCTCAACGACAATAGACGATACAAAAGATGATGCGCCGAAGGAGAATGAAAATAAACCGAAGAAAAAGAAAAAACATCGAAGCAAGTCACCGAAAAAGGCAAAAAAACTAGAACTCGTCTTTACCGGCGATGAGGATTATTATATTGATAAAAAAGGTGCAAGTCAATACCGCACTGTTAAGACCCTGCACAAGCCAGCCTGTCCCAGGTACCGTACACAGTGTTATCGTGCTCTCGGCGAAAACTCTTCGTTCAAAAGCATCAAACGGTCGAAAAGATATTTTAAATCAGAGTTGTGCCGCGAATTGCGCAAAGAAAATGAGACAGACGCTTTCGATGAGAATACGTTTACTCAAACCACCACCGACCTGAACCGAAACATCTCGCAGGACCCCAATGATGTGACGCATTGGGTCAACTTGGTACGACTGCAGGATAAGAATCCCTACAAGTGGTCCAAGACATTCCTGTCCGAAAAGAAGTTGGAAATACTGCAACGAGCGCTTTTTCATCATCTCGGCAATGAGACCCTGTATCGTCTGTATTTGGACATAATCAATAGCAGCTACCCATCATTTGAGGTTACAAAGATAATCGATAAACTCATAGCGAAGGATCCGTACAACTATGTCTTATGGACGGCGCAAATCCTAACTACACAATGTACAATGGCACGATGCATAGTACCGGATGTGTTGAAAATCTACGAGCAATGTATGCAGAAAATGCACAAGAAACTGCAAGATGATATGGTTATGGTAAAGCTTTTCAATAACTGTGCACTATTCCTGCGACAGGCGGGCTTAAATGAACAATTCTTTGCTCTAATCAAACTGGCGCTAGAGCTCAATGTGTCGCCAGATAAATTCTCTTCCCTGCAACCGCTTGATAAAGATCAACAAACCTTGGTGGAGTATGAAGAATTGGTCTTGCAATCTGGTCTGCCAATGAACGAGATTTGGCTTCGTATAGAAAAGCTCCGGCAGAGCTACAATTTTCTTCCGTGTCCCGAAAACTATAAATGCACCGATCCACAACGGATTGTGTACAATGAGGACATTTGTTTCTACATCTATCCATTGAACCAGCGGCAAAATGCATTTTATTTGATTCTAATCATTCTGCGATTACTGAAAATTCCTCTGGCCAACAGTGATTGTCTACGTAAAAAATTTCATACCCGAGTAGAGTATATAGGAGACACAGACGCCATCGAAGATGTTCTGTCCGTGCTACTTCACAGTTATAAGTGCCCTACGGACAAGTATGAGTTCTTTTACAATGTAATCTACGATCTCTCCAAGGAGATGTGCGTCTGTCCAACATTCATTAACACAACAATTGGTCATGAGATCTACTCAAAAACTATCCAAGACATACTGTTGATATGTGCCGAGTGTTTTGAGCATATCGATGAACGAAAACGAATTATTTTCGTTCTCATCTGGCTTCGATTCGAGAGGATTCTACTCATTTTACTAAAACAAGCAAATAAGTTAGACGCCGAGTACAAGAAAAAGCTGCGCAGCAAGGTAAAGAATCTTTTTAAAAAAGAGCACAACAGAAATGTACTGAATTTCTACACAGAATACGCGTTACTAGAATACGAAATGGGAGAGTTGAACACCTGTGAGATGATATTTACACAAATCCTCACCGATAACAGTCACGAGAATGTCAACTCAGATTTATCGGATGCATACAGATGCTATGCAACCATACTGCTAAAAGAGAAAAGAATAGAAAATGCCCTTAGGGTGCTTATGTGCTATGTATTCTCGATTAACCTAGAAGACATTGAAAAAGATAATCTTTTCCTTGCGACTAAGAAACTTTCAGCGATAAAGAAACTCTCCGAGCGTTTGGACACTTTGATTGCCGTTGAGAAAAACATCAGCATAATGGAGCTGGAACAATACTTCCTACCGGACTACCTTGTAAATCTGATCAGCATAAAAACCTGGTATCAGTACGTATTAGGTAATAAGCTCGAAGCAATGGCTTATCTAGAGATGGCGCTGCGTCACTTTATGGAGAACAATGATCGACACAAGTACCTTCGCGAGCAAATTTACGAACTGCTAATCCTCCTTATGCAAATGGACAGTAACACGTGTATTGTCTCCAATGTGCTGATTTTCGATAAAATTTCAGATGCCTTGACGGAATTCCCTGGCAACTTATTCTTTCTTCAGTCGTGCTCAGTAATACACAACCAGCCTTGGTTTAAGATTCGCAAAGTCCTACTCCGCCCTGACTCAATACTTTCGATAATTTTCCTTATTACTGTTGCGCGAATTCGATTTATGCGATCCAACACCACGCTACAGGAGACGGAGAACTGGGATGAACAGCATAATGAGAATACATATAAAAACCGAATACTGAACATCCTCAAGAGCTTAGAGGGTAATGCTGTTTTCCAGAGAAACTCCTTGTATTGGCGGTTTTACATGCGTTGCTTTGCTGACAATCGTACGCCATTTGAGACTACAAAAAAATACCTTTTGGCTGCACTGGATGATTGTCCGTGGAATAAAGCAATCTACCTGGATGGTGCCATTTTTGTGCCACAGGAGCTATCACATCTTCAGGATTTGTTAATTGAAAAGCAGTTGAGGGTCTATGCGCTGCCGGAGGAACTGGAAATATTGCGAGCCAATGATGTACAAGTGTAGTTTTGTAAATAATAATACGAAAATGTGATTCATATGTGAAGGTATTTTATTTTATTTAATCCGATAGCTAGCTAATACTACTCTATGCTTACTACGCTGATTTTTAGTTTATGAGAGTTCTGATGGCGATTCAACCTAAAATGACAAGACAATTATCGTTACATTCTTTTCAAATACAATAATGTACAAACTTGAAGAGCGATGCAAATCCTTTGCCACATATACGACATTCATGCGGCATTCTGTCACAATGCTTATACTTGTGCGCTGTTAAACTCCCTCGATTTATAAATTCTTTATCGCATTCGTCACATTTGTATGTCACACCTTTATGCTTACCCATGTGATAGTTGTAATGCGATTTTACAGCATAACTCTTATCACAGAGCTCACATTTGTAGGGATAATCTCCAGTGTGAAAGCGTTCATGTACGATTAAGTCAGTATTGGAGGAGAATCGCTTGTCGCAATATTTGCAAACAAACCGGCCACTCTCTCTATTGTGCGTGAATTCATGCACTTCTAGGCTTTGTTTTGTTGTAAATTTCTTCGAACATATTTCACATTGATATTGCTTTACACCTGAATGACGGCGCATATGCACGCCGAGTGCTTGTTTCTCAAAGAAACCTTTTCGGCATACTGTGCAAAAGAAACTGCGCTCCCTGGTGTTATCATGAATTTTCATATGTATTTTTAGATCGCTTTGAATCGTGAAAGTTTTGGCTTTAAAAGGTATTTGTTAGGCTTTTGGCCGAGTAAAAGTTGAATGATTTACTTACGACACGCACTACAAAGGTATAACTTATCTTTTCTGTGACATCTATCGTGGTGATGTTTCATGGACCAGCGCTTTAGCATTTTCCCACATATACTGCACGCGGTGGTTTCCTTTCCCTTGTGAATGCTGTTCTCTTTGGTTCCTTGGAATGAATGTACTACATTGTTGTCATTGGACTCCAAATCATTTTTTCGAATTACTCGTTCGAATTCTTCATTCGATACGCATTCAATTGTTAGTTTGGTTTCCGTTGTATTCTCGTGTTTCTGGAATTTAAAATTATGAATATTAACTATAGCCCACGTACATCATGTAGGATTCTTACAATTTCATACTCTTCACTAAGCAGATCGTTGTCGTCGTAGTATGACGGCGAATTACATGATACAATCTCAAACGTTTGCTCAGCAGATAGATTTAGTTCCTTGTCATCTAACGACACCTCATCAGCGTAGTTAGCATCAACTCCATTTAAATGCGATTCCTGCAGCTAAACACAAAAAGTAGTCTGCATATGTATGTATTAAGTACAAATGCTATATTGCTTATTACCACAGCTGATTCGTCCTCGTATTTATTCTCATGTTCCTCTTCGAGTTCTAAATAATATTCGCTCTTGTCGTTTAGCTTACTTCTTAGATAATTATCCGAACTGATTGCTCTATTCAGAAATTGAAACGATATAAACAAGTCATTGGTGCAACTGCAGCAGATGCTTAGTGGTAAATCGTCATCACAGTTCGCTTCCAGATTCGTGCAGGTGTTAAATAGGTCAAGGTAACTGCCATCATTTTCCGATTCAACTTTAACGCGAAGATCAACATTTTCGGGACTTGATTTTAGGCAAACGCGACAGATGGACGAATCCCACTTCATTTTGGTTTTTTTTAAAGAAACAGGTAACATTGGGAAATTGTCAACAAGTAACACGAACTCGATTGGCAATATGTCACTCTGGCAACAGGAATAAATTACAGGGTACAGTTTGGTCAGAAAATGAAAAAGGTAAAACTTAAGGGTCTAAAGTAATTTTCTTTTGCCGAAAAAATAAATTGAAAACAGGAAAAAACATTCATTCATTACATCGACTGAAATTCCCGGGAAGTTTTCACATTAGCATTGTTAAGTGAAGAAAAATGCAAAGCAGAATAAAAGGGCCCTTTCACCTATGGGAAAATGAAATCACAAACAACATGGGTGATTGAGAGAAGCTCGGCTCAGGTCCTTCATGGACTGTAACGCCAACATACATACATTTACTGTGTTATGCCTGCAGCAGTACGTCTGGTCACTTTCCATTCACAGCTTGGTTGCATACTTTTTGTCCGTATGGAATTTCTTTTTCTTGGCTATGAAGCGAATTGAACGGCGGTCGATGATGTTAACCACTGCACCACGGCCACCCCTAAAGACATGTATCTAAGCAGCATTTTCAGCAGCTGCTTAACGAGCATGACCAAGAGAGAGTGGTAGTGACTGAATAAATCAAGTCCAGCCGTTGAAGTAGTCCTCCCACCCAGCATAGAAGAAGTTAGTATACAGCTATTCAAAAGCTGAAGAGCAACAAGACCGCAGGCTCAGTTGGCTTGCCAGCAGAGTTCGTCAAGGCTGGCGGCGATGTTCTGATAGGGAGCATGCACCATATCATCTGTAGAATTCGGGAAGATGAAAGCATGATCGACGACTAGAATATCAGCTCTATTTGCCCCATCCACAAAAAAGGCGATCCTACCTCTTGCAAGAACTATAGAGGTATATCCCTGCTCAATGTCGCATACAAGATCCTGTCCAGTGTATTGTGTGAACTTCTAAAACCATTTTGCACCGCACTAATCGGCAGCTACCGGTGCGGCTTCCGGCCCGGCAAATCAACTATAGACCAAATATTCACACTTCGACAAATCCTGGAAAAGACCAACGAGTTTCGAATCGATATACACCATCTTTTCATCGATTTCAAGGCCGCATACGACAGCATTCATCGTGAAGAACTGTTTGCTGCGATGGCCCAGTTCGGGATACCGGGTAAACTGATCGAGTTGTGTCGCGCCACGCTAAAAAATACGCGATGCACCGTGGAACTCGGTTCCAGGACTTCGGAACCGTTTGAAGCATGGACCCGATTTCGGCAAGGAAATGCGCTGTCGTGTGACCTATTAAATTTGGGGCTGGAGCAGATAGTGGGACGGGCAGGCGTCCACAGGGAAGGCATTATTTTCTATAAGTCTGGCCAGCTGCTAGGATACGCGGATGATATTGACATCATCGCGCGGTCTCGGCATGACATTGTAGAAGCTTTCACGGAGGAACAAGCGAAACGAGTTCTTCTTAAAGTCAACGAGGATAAGACAAAATACATGCTGTCAAGCAAAAACCGATCCGTCGCTCACCACCTTGGACATAATATAATGATTGCCAGCTATAATTTCGAGGTAGTTAAGGAGCTTGTCTTCTTCGGGGGGGCAAACGTAAACTCCACAAACTACACCACAGTGGAGATTCGGGATAGAATCGCCCTTGGCAACCGCTGCCAATTCGGTTTGTCCAAACAACTTGGGTTAACTCGAACCAAAGTCATGATTTACAAAACGCTTATACATATATACTGCCAGTCTGATGGTGCTGATTTTGGGTTCTTTCGAAAGAAAACTTCTAAGCCGGATAGTTGGCTCTGTCTGTGGGAGAGGCGAATGGAGGAGAAGAAATAACCGCGAACACTACGAGCTATACAAAGATGTGGATATATTCTGGAAAGCAAAGATCCGTCGACTATATTGGCTCGGCCACATCGAGCACCAACGCTCCAGCTAAGAAGGTCTTCGACTTCGAGCCTCCTGGTACAAGAAGAAGAGGAAGACCGAACCTCTGGTATAAAGACCAAGTAATCGCGGATCTAAGATAACTTGACCTTGATAACTGACCGTCAAGGATATAAGGCAGCTCTAACTCAGGCTCAAATCCTCCATGGATTTCCGGCCTGATAAGTAAGTAAGCTATGGAGATAATACCACGTGTATCCCAAAACACAGTAGCCATAACTTTTCTAGCTGATTTCACCGTCCTTGCCTTTTTTGGAGCTCGTTCGTTTAACAATCCATTGTTTTGCGTGTTCTTTCGTCTCTGACTAATCTGCGCAGAAACTCATCTGGGTGCGGGTGCGTTTATTTTCCACTGAGAGCAAAGGTGATGCCTATTTGTATGCGGATTTGTTGTTCGAGGTGGACTTAGGCAAGAAGTTATAAGCTTTCGGCATGTGAGCGAACGTCTTATAAGAATCCGCATCAAAGCTACTTATATTCGTGAACATCAGCCTAATATGCGTTCACGCTCCCACAGAAGAAAAAGACGACAGATTCAAAGGTGACTTCTATGACGCTCAATGTCCCAGTTATGACACCATGATTGTTCTAGCAGATTTGAAAGCGAAGCTAGGTAAAGAGAACATTTTTGAATCACGTTCGAGAACGGATTCAGGTTAATAGATTTTGTTGCGGGGCGCAATCTCCTAGTAGCTGGCATACGATTTCCACATTTAAATATCCATAAGGGGACCTGGCGTTCTCTTGATCAATTAACTGTTAATCGGTAAGCAGCTAGCCCCATATACGGCATCCAGATTTAAGGCCAGCTCAAAATGGACGAGCTATATTGTTGGCCATTCCATTGCTGCACAGCAGGATAGCTTTGGCAGAAAACTCCGACAACATCGAGCCTACCACAGTTTTTGAGAAAAAGATCAAAACCACATTCCCAGTAAGACAAAACTGGTCCTAACAAGCGCCACCAAGCAAAGGCTGCGTGATGCATATGGATCAAAAACCAAGGACGGGTTTTTTTGCAAACAATTAAACCGGAGTCAGGCCCTAAAACTACCGGACCACTGCAGTCTTTCAGGCGGAGCTGTTAGCAATAAAGAAAGCCCTGCCTTGGCTAAAATGGTACGTGATATCTACTATATACGTATATACGAATCTTCACTGACAGCCAAGCCTCTGAAATTGCTGAAGTCTTACGCCTACATTTCTAAAGCAAGCTTCGACTGCCGCCCATCTCTTAACGATATGGCCGAACAGTTTAACATACATACATCTTTTATGGGTATCAGGACACACCGATATTTCAGGAAATGAAAGAGCTGACATGATCGCCAGACAAGGAATGATGCAATAAACAAACATGGCCACGGCTGAGACGAACCTGAGATGGACCTAAGGACATACTTGCCTAAAAGCCAGATCTGGCCACGACTTGACCGATAGTGAACCAAGAGACTAAAATCCCTAAAACCAACCGACATTAACAAAATCGTTTGTGTCATCACTGGTCACTGTTTTATTGGAAGTCATGCGCAAAGATTAGGGAAAGTTTCGAACGACCTCTGCAGGAGCTGTGAAGACAAAGAGAAGGATGAATCTATTCAACACGTGCTCTGCGCCTGTGTGACCCTCTGCCAAAGCAGGAAACGATACTTGGGATCCTACTTCTTTAATGATCTGACTAAAGTTCAACGGGTATGGATAACTGAACTGCCTAACTACAGAAATGGTTCCATGAACAGGGATCGACCCGCTCTTGACCAGCACAAAGGGTCTCTCTGGCCTAAGTGTATACTCCCCCCTCGCGGAGGCTATGGATTAATTACGTACCTACCTACCCCCGTGTATGAAGAAACGAGGACTATAAGGGCAAGACATTTACCACGTTTTTATGCAGAGTCGAGAAGTCGAGTTGAGGAAGTTGAAACGGGGTCCAAGTGACAGATACCTATTCTCCTTTTGATTGTACATATTAGTGTTCTATTGTGCTCTGATAGTTTTGTTTTGAAAATGTCAGCTAATCGTGAAAAAACTGTTTTATCTTTTTGCGTAATTGAAAACTTTTTCACTAATGTAGTATCGAGAAAGAAAGAAAAAATTAATTGCAAGCGTGAACGCACCCAATGTTAGCAATCAGTATTGGTTCAGTGAACGGAGCCAACTTCCTTTATGTAAAACACCACACCGAGAGCGGACATTTTCTTTTGACTTCGGTTTCCTTCTTACCCACCTTGTGTGCAAAGCAGGGATAAAGAATGAAGATAAATAAAGAGATGGAAAACCTTCATACGACTGCCCTGTGATCCCCGTAGGGGTTGGTTTTTATTTTTTTATTTTTAACACACCGATACTATACGTGTTATTCTCGTTTAAGAACCAGATTAAAAACCACGCATTTGACTAACCCAATAATAGACTCAAATCGTCGATGTGTAGATTCAAGACGTCGGAACAAGGCAGAATGACAGAGTTAAGACGCCGTCAAATCACAACGCGTTTGTCGGAGCAATCTACCCAAAATGCTGTCAGAGCCAGGGGAATTGTATCTTTGTTTTGGCTCTGGAGAGGAGCACGTTTCTTTCGACCGTTAGTTATTTTTGCTTTTTCTTAATAATAATTATTTTGTTAGCGTTCATAAATAAATAAGTGAAAGACGAATACTAAAGCTCAGGTGAGGGGTATAACAAAAAAAAACCTCATCGGATCAATAGAATATACTCGGATTACAAAAACAATGAACCGAGTACCAACCAACACATGGCGGATACGCTCAGGGCGGTCGGCATTGAAATCACGTCAACTATGACCGTGCGACAAATCAGGGCGTTGTATGCGGACGCGTTCCGAAACCAGACCGATGGATTGACAACCACTTCCGGGCATCCCGAACTTCCTGCGGCTTCCGGACCGCCGACACCCTTCCGAGAGGTCACAGCCGATGTCTGGTCTCAGCCAAACTGTCGAGAAAACGGACGAGGAGGAGGAACGAGAACTGAAGAGACTCCAGGACGGAAGCAGATTGCGGACCTCAAGAGAGAACTGGCCGAGCTAGAGATAAGCGACTTCCGACCACGACGGAAACCCCGCGATCCCCGTCATATATAGACACGCTGGTCGATATCTTGACAAATACATTGGGCAACGCACGGGCAAACAGCTGCGCAATCCACAAATTCAGGAAGAATCCATACCCACCCTGGTGGAACGCAACTCTAAGCAAACTCCGCAAGGACTGTCGGATGCTCTTCAATAAAGCAAAGAGCACAAAAAACGACAAGGACTGGAGTCTGTACAAAGAATCAGGGTGTATAAGCAAACTCTGAGAAAAGAACAAAGGAAGTCATGGAAACTCTTCTGTAGCAACGTGGAAAGAATTTCAGACGCCTTCTAAATGGGGAAGTCAAGTAACTACTAGAAAGGTTATCAGGGGCACCCACAAGGGGGTTCCTCTCTCCACTTCTCTGTAATATAGTTGCAAATGAACCACTACCAAACTGGAGAAAGAAGGCCTCGACGTTATAGCCTACGCTGATGACGTTGCCATTAGGTAATGGCAAATATCTACCCATACTGAATGACCGTATGCACACGGCATTCTCCATACTGTGCAAATGGAGCTGCTGCTATTCACCAGCATAAAAGCATAAAATTCCGGAAACCTGTCCAATCACTCACATTGCTATACCCATCAACGATTCCATCGTTGACCATATAGCATCGGTACACTTCAGATGCTATATGGTCGTCCTGAGTTAGTGAGTCGTACGATGTTGGAGAAGATCAAAAGCGAACCAGCACCAAAGGCTGAGAAATTTTGAAACACTTGTGGTTTTTACCCTCTCAACGATGGAAGCCGGGGGTTTGAAAGAATATATAAGGAATCCAGCGCTGCTTCAAGAATTGGTCGACAAACTACTACTACGCAGCAACTACGCTGATAACACCTAAAGCAGATTTAAAGCCCGGACGAAAGGCAGGACATGTAAATTCACATGTGGAACACAAGATAGAGAAGAACGTTAAGAAGGCCTGTTGCTTTGCGTGTAATCGTGAATACAAATTACTGGATTGTAACATATTCAAGGATTTGTCTGAGTCTCGGAAATGGGAAATAGTTCAGAAAAATGATTTGTCTCAAACATTTCAAGAGGTCAAAATGCTTTTCGAAGAAGGTCTGTGGTGCGGAGGGATGTTCTGTAGATCATCATCCGACTCTTCATACGGTTCAGAGGGTGATTGAGAGAAGCTCGGCTCAGGTTCTTCATGGACTGTAACGCCAACATACATACATACAACTGTTAAGAGAATCTCACCAAAATTTGCCAGAGGGTTTTCGTAATTATTTGCGAATTGATAGGAACGTATGATGAGTTACGACCAATGTGAACGCTCTAGCTACAAGTCGATACGATTTGTAGTCAGGAAGTTGAAAATTTCCAACTTTTTGCTTGCTTGAACGACTTGTTGTAAGGTGTGAACAGTTGTCTTACAACTTCAGAGCATTTTCCCCTTGTGCTTGTGCGTTCAGAGAATCAACAACAACTTTGAGCAGAATTAACGATATAACTTCAAACAAAGAAAAATAATTTTGGTTTGATTTTTTCATATGAGGAATTATTTTTCTTCAGTAACTCATCATACGTTACTATCAATTCGCAAATAATTACGAAAATCCTCTGGCAAATGTTCGTGAAATTCTCTTAACAGTTACCCATGAGAAATTATTACGTTTTCCGACCCATGGTCTAATCCACATTCGCTTTTTTTTTTCTTCATTTTCGAGCATTTCATCAATAATCGTCCCTGTAACCGGAGCATGCGCCGCCATGTTAATACTTCGAAATTTCGCATGTGAAGTCGGTCAAGCAAGTTGTATGGTGTGAACGCCACGCATTATTTGGTCGTCAAGCAAATCGCAACGAAAAATCGTTCAATGTAAGCCGCGCTTAAGAGGATCGGCTGGTCCCAACTTGTGTACGTCTCCCTTGCTCTCGCGCAGTGATGCCAAGCTGCCTGCTGGTTCCTGTGGCGCTCGGTAGGTTAACAGCGCTTCTTGGAGTGCTGTTATATCTGCTTTAAAGGGCCCACAGACCTCACACTTGTGTGCACACATGTGTATCGTACACGTCACACCGATAGAGACACCGACACCAAAAATCAAAGACTTTTGATATTTACTCGCTCCGTGTCTGACACCGGAAATGGTGTGTGCACCCACAGACAGCACACATGTCCGCACACCGACACATGTGTGCACACAAGTGTGAGGTCTGTGGGCCCTTTTATAGCAGCTAAGGGCTTGCTCCAATTAATTGCCTGCACCTGGTCTGTTAACAGACTTCCCATTTCCAGATGCAGATTCGCAAGTTATTTAACGGTTTGAAGGGGTTGTCAGCTTTGTATCCGTCCGTATCCGAGGCTTGTGGTTGTTTCGTAACAATTAATTTTTCTCCGTGATAGGGATGTTACCCCTAACTGGTGGGCCAGGTTCCTTTTTCCTCAGGAACATGGGGTTGGGTCGCTGCACACATTGGTTCACTACCTGGCTGGTTCCAGGGCAGCTATCCATGGGAGGCCACGTGGAGCCTGTGTGTCTATTGGGATTGAGCAGGGACAGAGATCGAAGCTGGCGTTTACCACGCTAAATGCGATCAACATCTTTGCTCTGTTTGCTCGCTTCCTCTCCCTTAATTACTCTTCCTACTTCCCAGAACGGTTGTTGCCTCTACTGAAAAACTATGATATTTGAATTTTGACACTTTTGTACTACCCGTTCGATAGGATCGACTTGCATTTGCCTTAAAACATACAGGTAAGCAATAGGGTGAAATTGTGACTAAGCTGAGAAGTTTTATAAATGTCACTTTGGAGTATCGTAACAAAGTGTCCATCCGTACTGTACAAGCAATGAACCACACACCCAGGGCATCGCACACCGATTTTCCATAAACAAATGTCTAATTTCGCAAATGTGTGAGTGGTGTCTTCCGCGGATTGAATTTCTTCCGTCGCGTCTTTCCAATTGTGCTTACCAAATTGTAATTTTAATCGCTATTTTCACATAATCTCGTGAAATGATGTATTAGACTTAGTCTCACAAGTAACTTATATTCAACTCGAGTGTGAAAAGTCATTAGGTAAATCGCCAGGACAAAAGAGTTACGATTGCACCCCTATTGACAGTAAAAAAGAAAAATGGCTTCTGCCGAGATTTCATCTTCCAATGAGCGACAGTATTACGCGAAGCTGGAGGCCATCAAGGATATACGTGAAAAAACCCTTCAACTGGAAAAACTGAAAATGAGAATAATCAAAGAGGTAAAGATAAGTGATGATGAGGAGAAATGTCTGGATGAGTATCGCAAGGAGATGGAATGTCTGCTCGAGGAGAAAATGAGTCACGTCGAGGAGTTGCGACAGATTCATGCGGACATCAATGACATGGAGAATGTTATTAAACAAACGAAAGAAAATCATACACGTTCTTTTGATATGGCCAATCGGGTATATGAAGAGTATCTTGCTTTAAAATATCAAATCGATCATATGCGAAGAGATTACCTCGGATTGAGCCCGCTCAGGGATTTGCACGAGGAGGAAGGTAGTCCTATATCGAAAGAACGTTTTCAAGCGAATTTCCTTAAAGCACAGGGTGCAGCATCGACAACAGTTTCCCCATCGGCTACGTCACTTGCACGTCCGCATCCACGGCATCCATTAATACCAGAGGCAACTGTGACATCTTTACAACCAACCGGACCCCCACATGCGTTTATGCCACCAGCACCACCACCACCATCGGCTGCTGCCGGATCGGTATCTCGTTTGAATAAAAGCGAATTCCCACCAACGAATCGCCTTCAACAAAGCCCGTCCATCGGTATGGGTCATCCTACCTTTCGCTCTGATTTCAATGTCAATCTACGGCAACAGCCACCACCGATGAAATCGTGTCTGTCCTGTCATCAACAAATACATCGTAACGCTCCAATATGCCCCTTATGTAAGGCGAAGAGTCGTTCGCGAAATCCCAAAAAACCAAAGAAGAAAAACAATTGATTTGGACGAGGACCGTGTCATGACAAGCATTTTAATAACGATTTTCATTCACTTAGATTATAAGTTTTACAAAAGTATTATGTATATTGTTTTTTGTAACGTTGAAGACAGTGAATCTAGATGCTCAAGTAATTAATTCAGTACGTACATATGACGTATACATGTATGGGGAATGTGTAACCCTTTTTAATCGTTTTATTGTTTCCTTAGAGACATTCTGTAACGACCTAACTCGAGATTATTTGCTTATAATTTAAAATAACACGTTTGATGGGGGTTATCCCTGAAGAAAGTATTATATTATCTTTTCGTAAGTCATTACTTAAGCTATTTAATCAATAAATCTTAATCGTAGAAATACATTTGTGAGTTTGTCTATTTTTTAATGCTAAGGCCTTGAACAGGGAGAGGGAGAGTTTCGCTCAGGTTTACACACAACCTGAACAGAGTGCAGTGATTTTGGGTCGTAGATATTCGTTCACTACTCTCAGGGGTGGTTTGTCCTAGATAGGACGAGAGCCGACCAGATTTTCGAGTTGGTTATAATTCACAGCAATTCGTTCATGCACTTTTGGTGTTAATATTGCATACGCAGAGGATGAATTTCAATTGACCATGTACTGTGAGTGTTATGCCTGCAGCAGTACGTATGGTCGCTTTCCATTCACAACTGTGTTGCATACTCTTTTCCGTATAGGAATTGCTTTTTTCTTGGCTATGAAACGAATTTGAGCTATAGACCTTTCGCTCGACAGCCGATGATGTTAACCACTGCACCACGGCCACCCCCGTGCCTTTTGGTTGAGTGTTACATTTCGATCTCGTCGTCGAGACTGGACTTGTTTGGCAAAATGAGGATGCTTGTGCTTTGTACGTCCTTGAGCATGTTCTTTTCGTTTTTCCGACGGTTTTCCATCAAGTCTTCATCACTTAAAATGATCTTGTGGGTACTTTTCGCATGCCGACGTGCCCTGAGGAAAAGATGAAATATAATCCAATGTTTGATGATAAACACTATGTAGATGGACTTACCCCACACGGCTTGGGAATCCAAGATTGCAGGTATCACAGTTATACGGCATGCCGATATGCTTAAACAAGTGCATACGTAGCTTACTTCGACTATTGAATTCACTTGAACAATGCTGGCATTTATGCATGACGCCCATGTGTTTCTGCAGATGATAGGTAAGTCTTACTTTAATTGCGTATCGTTTGTCGCACAAGTGACACTCATACGGCAACTCGCCCGTATGCGTTCGCATATGAATCTTTAGATCAGCTTGACGAGCGAACTTCTTCTCACACTGCGGACAATCGATATCCCGTTCCAAGTGTAGTTTTTCATGTGCTTTCAATTGGAAATCGTTTTTAAATGTTTTATTACACTCGGAACATGCGTATGGCCGTCCATTCACATGAACGCATAGTTTATGATCTTTCAGCTTCCGTTTCATAGCGAATTTCTTCTGACACACATCACATTCGTATTTCTTTTTTCCGTTGCGGTGTTTGAACTCCTCGTGAATGTAAAGCATTTTTGGGTTGATGAATCTCACAGCTTTAAAGGTAAATAAGTTTTATGTAGTAATGTGAAAAGGAAAATCTTACACAAACGCTTACGACAAAACGAGCAGAGATATTTCTTTTCGGTCGGTTTAAAATGACGTTGCATGTGAGATCTCAAGGAATGAATATTAGACGAAGTGAAATCGCAGCAATCGCATTTCATTTTTGGTGCGTCCTTAGATTGATGTACGGCGCGTTCATGTCTGTCACATATTATCTTGTTATGGAATTTTTTACCACAGATAGAGCACGAATATGGTCGTTCACCTTGAAGTTGAAGAAAATCAAAATATACAATCCACTGGACTTTACGTTGTAAACCATCTTACCTGTGTGTGTATTCATGTGATAGTTGAGACTGGTCTTGCTTTGAAAGTAACGATAACAATAAGGGCATTGATTTGGCGACAATTCTGCATAACCGCCTTCCGGCAAGGGAATACGCAGAACATCGGGATGACTGTTCTTTATATGAAGTGATATGCCCTTATATTCTTTATTGCAATATGTGCATAGTACTGGTTTTTTTGTAGTTCCGTGTTCCTTCTTAACATGACGCCGTAAGCTAGTTTCATCTGAGCATTCTTCGCCACATGTTAAGCATGATGTTGGTACTTTACCTAAAACCCAAACGAAACAATTACGTATAAACGTTTGAATTGTTTTCTAATCAGTTTAGCATACCATGATGGTCTACCAGTCGGTGTTGGCATAATTTTGATCTAAGGTCGAACGTCTCACCACACCATCCACAAACGTAAGTATCCTGACGTCGGTTTTTCTTGTGCTTTGATTTCTTATGGATTTCCATTCTCTTTTTGCAAAAGAACTTTTCATCACATTTATCGCAGTTATAAGGTTTTTGACCTAAAATCGATTTTATCAGCATTCCATTGAAGTTCTTATTCTGTGGCGGAAAAAACCTTACCTCTGTGCATATTTATATGTCCCTCGTACTCATCCTCGTGAATCTTTTTCGTGCAAATGGTGCAGCTTTTATATGAATCCTCATCGATTTGGTCGTTCTCTAGTTTGACATCCGACAATGTGCCGTCGTCATCATTCGCAGACAGCCACATATCATAGCCTCCACCAGCATCGGGTTTTTCATTAGAAATCACCACCTCGAATGCAGGGAACTCTTGTTGTTTATCTTTTTCCTCCTTAATTTCCATGTAATAGTAGTCATCCTCGCTTATCGTATGAAATTCGAGTTCCTGCTTCTCGCAATTATCTTCTTCCTAAAGTAGACTAAGTTACAGATACCATGTTCGTTTGCATGTATGTTTAGAAACCTCCTTACCTTTTTTATCATCATCGAGTCCAAGTTGGTTGTTTTGTCCAAATGATACAAATCACCAAATCTGGACAAGCTATCTCGCAAGGCACGATCCGCTTCGATAGATGCTTTGATAAACTCATACGCTACCTGCAGTGATTTGCCACAAGTCACACAAATATTATTTGGCAATTCATCATCCAAGTGTGCTTGTAGTTTAGTGCAAAACTTGAAGCAATCCAAAAATGTTGTACTCTCGTATATTGGAGTTTCTAAATCGATGTACTCGAGGGAAATCGTAGTTAAACATGCGCGACAAATCAATGACGAATCCATTGGATAATCTTTTGCCGAATAGTTTGTAAATAAATAAGCGCAGATTCGGATTCTGCTACAAATCAAAGTCAATTGAGAGAAATGTCATTTCTGTTGTGCTTTGGCATCGGACGCTTCAAGCGACATACAGGCATAACAAAATGTTAATTGGAATGAGAGAAAAAATGACTGGAAGTTTTTCTTTTCCTAAAAATATGGAAAGTACTATTCTCTTCGTATGGCAACACTGCCGTTTCAAATTTCACTCTGAAAGATCTTACGTTGCGTTAGGTGATCTTGTCATTGACATTCGTAAAAATAGTGTTTCTTTTGTGACCCATTTTGGCATTTCCTTAAACAAATTGTTTCGGTGGGTTGCTGACACGACATTGAATTGGCCTCAATTGGTTTAATCGATTTCACTTCTTCATCGGACCGTTGTATATTAGTTTGCGATTTTATTCAACTCCAAAAACAATCGAACGTTGAAATTCACTTGTTACCTGTTTAACTTTATTCAGAAGTACGTCGAAAAGTGATCGCGCAACAGAAACTCGTCCGGGTAAGTGCGAATTGAAGAGAAATGTACTCAATTCTGTGAAAGCTGTGTAATTCTAGGTCAAAATGAAGGAAACAAATGCTCTACCCCCGCAGAAATCACTATTGATCGCCTATGTTTTATGGTTTTTGGGAGGATTCATTGGTTTGCATCATTTATACCTGCACCGTGATCGTCACGCTTTTGTTTGGTGGTGTACTTTGGGAGGATACTTTGGAATTGGTTGGATATCAGAAATGTTTCTGATTCCCTCATACGTGCGCGATGCTAATGAAGATCCGGAATTTGTAAAGAAATTCATAGTGAAATTACAAAACAATAAGAAACCACCGTATTCATCGAAACGCTTCGTTGGAGAGGTCATGATTGGCTACTTGTTCGGTCAATTAACACAAATGGCAATACCGGAGAACATATACGGCGGAATCGATTGGACATTCCTTCACTGGACTATCCCTATAGCGATTGCACTTGGCGTGTGGACTGTGGGCAATATAGGTCGAGAACAAGGTGTGCTTTGGCATTGCCTATTGGCCTCGGTGGCTATATATCCCGTACGATACTTTATTTACGACGAGACATATACACTGTTGGCTACATCGATCGTGTCGGCATTCGTCTTTGACACATATTCCAAACAATGGCTTCGGACACCACCGAAACGACGAGGAAAACTCGAAAGAACACTAAGACTTTCCGCAGCTATATTATGTTACTTTGCCCTCTGGGGCAGTTTCCTTTACTTTAACGGCACAATACGCGACGAGGAAGGCGGTGAGATTCCGGTTCACGAAGCTATACGAAACTTTTTGGCTTCGGCATGGTGGACCGATCTTACTCAAGCTCTACACGATACCTATCAATACGGTCAACATCACGGCTGGTATGAGACGTGGAAAGAAATTTTCGAAAGCATGGACGTCGATGGCGAACGAAATTCATACAAAGTGTTAGGTGTAAGTGCAACTGCATCACAATCCGAGATAACAACTGCATATCGAAAGCTTTCCAAAGAATTCCATCCGGATAAGGTGAAAGATGAGAAGGAAAAGGCAGCTGCCAATGCTCGTTTCATTGAAATTCAACAAGCATACAATGTACTTAGTAAAATAAAATCCAGCCGACGAAGAAAGAACAAACAATTCAACGAAGAGATTGTCTTATAAATATTGATTTTTATCAGCAAAACCAGTTTTCCACAGACTGATACTCGTACACCGCTTTCAAAGACAAGACATTCCAAAAAAACATTTATTTTACCCCAAAAAATATTCGTACAATAAGAAGATATTTATTAAATGTGAAAATTCCAAGCTACGTAGTCTTCTAACCATCCAAAAATTGCAAAGCGAACAAATAACATGTATTTAGACTTAAGTTAGATATTAAGGAGTTGTACTTAATAAAGTATATTTTAAAACGATGCGCACGATATTCGAGTAAAATCATCGTTTAACGTCGAATAGTCAATCGCATGGGATGGCAGAAGACTAACAAAGACATCGTAGGACTAGCATCTACTGACGGGTGCTGGTCCGATAAAAAAACGAGTCCGAGCCTCTGCAGTCGAATGCCTCGCAGCTCTGTTAGTCAGGTCCTACTTCCATCTTCTCGTGGTACCATCTGAAAATGGAAATGGAAATTACTAAAAGAAAAGGACGAATGGTGAGTATCCTGTGCCACAAAACAGGATTAATGTCGGTTGGGCTATGGTCTAGTAGACCGTATCCGGGAAACCCCACGATACTCAGAGAGAACCACAACTCTCGGATAAAACGGATTGGATTTAAGTTGACGATTCTTGCAAAAAACGAAAAAAAGACAAGGATCTTCGGATCTATACGTCGAATGTTAGCTCCCTAAACAGACCACGTGCAGCCGAACAACTTTCCCTAGATCGCTATAAAGCGGATTTAACCGCCTTAAAGGAAATGCGATGGGATGGACCGGGTAGAAAGGGGGGGAACCTGGGGCTCAACCAACATGCTCCTCCAACTAACACGGATCTTTTCCATTGCCGCACATCCAGTTGGCTGAGGTTCCTTTCCACCTGTGTGCGCTATCTTAAGTGCGTCCGTCCTCTGTTTCTTCGTCCCTCGGGGTGGATTCAAAGCTCTCCGAGCTGAAGCTGTGATGTCCATTCGCTATACATGGCCTAGCCATCTTAGGCGTTGAATCCGTAGACGCCATGTCGCTGTACATCCCGTAAAGTTCGTGGTTGAATCTTTTCCTCCATCCCCCGAAAATCAAGTGCAAAATCTTTCTCTCGAACCGACCAAGGACCACCTCATCCGCTTTTGATAGTGTCCATGCATCTGCGGCGTACAGTAGGACCGGGATAATAAGAGTCTTGTATAGTCAACTTTGTCGTTCGGGAGAGGGCTCTATTACTCAATTGCCTCCTGAGTCCAAAAAAACATCGATTGGCAAGAGTGATTTTGCGTTTGATTTCGGAACTGATGTCGTTGTTCCAGTTCACTGCGGAGCCAAGGCATATGAAGTTCTTAACTACCTCACGATTATACCTGGCAATACAAACGTTCTGGTCAAGACGTCGGTGGTAAGCGTCCTTTTTGATAATAGCATATATGTATTTAGTTTTGCCATCGTTTACTGCCATACCAATTTTCGCCGCCTCCGCTTTAATACTCGTAAACGCCTCAGAGATAAATAAAGAGATGGAAAACTTTCGTACGTTTGCCTTATGATCCCCGAAGGGGTTGGTTGTTGCTCTTATAATACGCTGATACTATACGTGTGGCGGATAATTCAAAACAGCTTTTTCCCGGTGAAGGTTAACTAAATTTTATTGCGATATTGTTATAACCATTGATAAATGAACACGATGGAAAACCTTCGTACGTCTGCCCTGTGATCGCCGCAGGGGTTGGTTGTTGCTTTTGTAATATAAAGCGGCCCCTAGACGCTTAGTAATATTAAATATTTTATGAGTAGTTGTCTCACATTCCCTTGATCCACTGACAGCCAGCACTGCCAACTTCACTGCTGGTCGTACGTAAACACCTGAGGCCATCTTCACCGATGCACTTGTCCGTCAGTTGATCGAATGACATCCATAACGACTCCTTTAGGCCAACACCTCGTTGGCAGGTTTCGATCGACTATGATGACTATATCCCCTACTTTAATTGGTTTCACTGGCTTAAACAACTTCGTTCTCCGAGTAAGAGTGGGCAGATACTCTCGCTTCCAAAAAATATTTGTAAGCTGCTGGCACTCCTCCAACTTTTAAGCAATAGCAGGTCTTTATCCCCAAACTCACCTATAGGCTTACTGCCATTCGTAGATCCCAAAAGGAAGTGGTTCGGAGTCAATGCTTCAACTTCCAGAGATACGTGAGTCAAGGGGCGCGAGATGATAATTGCTTCTATTTCGATAAACATCGACGGGAGTGATTCTTCTGTTAGTTGTTGATTGCGTGCTACTTCTTGCAGAATCTTCTTCACGGAACCAACCAACCTCTCCCAACTTCCTCCCATGTGTGGTGCAGATGGAAGATTAAAAAACCACTTGGTTTCTCTACTGGTGACCTCGTTTTCGATTGCTGCTACATCTAACCCCTTAAAGGCTTCCTGGAGTTCCCTGTTTGTGCCATTATAATTGGTCCCATTGTCAGAATAGAACGCCTGCGGGATTCCGCGCCGTCCAATGAAATTACGAACGCACAATATACAGGAGTCGGAAGACTGTGAGATAGCTCCAGATGTATGGCTCTAATGGTAAGGCATGTAAAAAGTACACCCCACCGCTTTGCCGATCTACGTCCAACAGTTACAGTAATCGGCCCAAAATAGTCCACACCCACATGGGTAAATGGCCTTGTGAACGTCGAAAATCTAGCGTCAGGCAATGGCGTCATCTCGGTAAACGTTGGTCTTGCGCTACTTAGTTGACATCGCATGCACTTCCTTCGAATCGTTTTCAATGCAGTCCGCAATATAGGGATCCAGAAATGTTGCCTTATCTCGTTCACGATGGTTTCATCACAGCCATGATGATAGGCTTCATGGTAATGAAGTATTAACAGCGCTGTTACTTGATGACGTCCTGGCATCAATTAAGGACGTTTTGTAGAAAATTCTATGCAATCCGCGTTATCAATGCGACCTTTCATTCTGAGTAAGCCGTCATCGTCAATATATGGAGAACACTTGTAAAGGACATTTGACTTAAGTAGTCTTCTGCCGGAGGGCATGGGCTCGGACATACAGGGTAAAGTTGTTGATTGTTCTCAACCTGGCGAGATGCCAGCAACGATCCCTGTTTAAATGCCCGGGTCAAGTTGACATACGGCCTCCTCGCGGCGCCCTCTGGATAGCCTCTTCAACAACCGTTGGGAGGTGAACAAACGTATGCAGCGAAAAAAACCCCGACCAGAATGGCGGTTGTGCGGCGGGCTAACAATCCGCCCACGTAAAAAAACCCAAAGTTATGAATGAGCAAGATGCCTCGGATACACGGACGGATACTCGACGACGACAACGCACGAAAAAGGAACACGATTTGCGAGTATGCTCCTGGAATGTCAGAACCCTGTACACTCCCGGAGCTGCTCATAAACTAGAAGGAATCCTCACGCAGTACAAGGCGGATATTACTGCGGTCCAGGAAATACGCTGGATAGGAAACGGTATGATTAGGAAGAAAAATTGCGACATTTATTACAGCTGTCACAAAAGGTTGCACTTACTGGGATGCGGATTTGTCGTGGGAAAGCGGTTAAGGTCGAAGGTCATCGGCTTTAAACCTATAAGTGATCGCCTGGCTGTGATCCGCATCAGAGGCAGATTTTATAACATCAGCCTTATATGTGCACACGCCCCTACCGACGAGGCTGAAGACCCTATCAAGGAGGACTTCTATGACCTCCTGGACAACGCCTACGGAGCTTGTCCGGAGTACGATGTAAAAATCGTGCTCGGGGACTTCAACGCCAAAATCGGAAAGGAAAACACCCTTGGCGGAGTGATCGGAAAGCACAGCCTCCACGATACAACAACAGATAACGGCTTCCGACTCGCTGACTTTGCGACAGCTCGTAATGCGGTGATAAGTAGCACAAGATTCCCTCGCAAGCGAATCCACACAGCAACCTGGCGATCTCCGGACGGTCGAACCGCCAACCAAATCGACCATGTCAAATGTCGACTCTGACCACTTCCTCGTAGCAGCAGGATTCAGAGCTCGACTGTCCAATGTCAGAAAGCTGCACCAGCCCACCAGGAGGAGGTTCGACATTGGGCGCCTGACCACACCGGAGGTTACCAGAGTCTACAGGGAGCAGCTGAGTGAAAGACTCTACGGTATGCCTACGTCGAACACAAATGCCAATAACATGTGGCTGCATTGCTGCTCAGCTATTCACGAAGTAGCCGAAACCACCTTAGGATACCTACCACCCCCGACAAGAAACCCGTGGTATGATGGCGAGTGTGAGCAGAAAAAGACAGCAACCGACGAGGCGTACCAAAAGGCGCGGCAGAGGAAAACCACGGCAGCGCAAGAAGAGTACCGGGCCAGAAGAAGGGAGGAGAAAAAACTACTGCGACAAAAGAAAAGAATCTTCGCAGCCTCCCAGCTCAAGGATATCGAGGAGTCTAGGGATAAACATAAAATACGAGCCTTTAACAAGAAAGCCAAAGGCCTTGCAGGAGGCTTCAAAAAGGGCACCCTGGCTCTTCGAAACTGCGAGGGTAATCTTGTCACCGACCCGCAGGGAATAGTGGATGTATTTAAGCAGCACTTCCAGCAGCTGCTTAACGAGCATGACCAAGAGAGAGTGGTAGGGACTGAGGAAATCCCAACTCCAGCCGCTGAAGTAGTCCTCCCACCCAGCATAGAAGAAGTCGGCACAGCTATTCAGAAGCTGAAGAACAACAAGGCCGCAGGCTCAGATGGCTTGCCATCAGAGCTCTTCAAGGCTGGCGGCGATGTTCTGGTAGGGAGCATGCACCAGATCATCTGCAGAATTTGGGAAGATGAGAGCATGCCCGACGACTGGAATACCAGCTCTATATGCCCCATCCACAAAAAAGGCGATCCTACCTCTTGCAAGAATTATAGAGCTATATCCCTGCTCAATGTCGCATACAAGATCCTGTTCAGCGTATTGTGTGAACGTCTAAAACCATTTTGCACCGCACTAATCGGCAGCTACCAGTGCGGCTTCCGGCCCGGAAAATCAACTATAGACCAAATTTTCACACTTCGACAAATCCTGGAAAAGACCAACGAGTTTCAAATCGATACACACCATCTTTTCATCGATTTCAAAGCCGCATACGACAGCATTCATCGTGAAGCACTGTTTGGGGCGATGGCCGAATTCGGGATCCCGGTAAAACTGATCCAGTTGTGTCGCGCCACGCTAAAAAACACGCGATGCACCGTGCAACTTAGTTCTAGGTCCTCGGAACCATTCGAAACATGCACCGGATTTCGGCAAGGAGATGCGCTGTCATGTGACTTCTTCAACCTGGTGCTGGAGCAGATAGTGCGACGGGCAGGCTTCAACAGGGAAGGCACTATCTTTTATAAGTCCATCCAGCTGCTAGGATACGCGGATGATATCGACATCATCGCGTGTTCTCGCCGTGGCATTGTGGAAGCATTCACGGCGATTGAAGAACAGGCGAAACGAATTGGCCTTAAGATCAATGAGGACAAAACGAAATACGTGCTGTCAATCAAAAACCAATCCGTCGCCCACCACCTGGGACAAAACATAACAATTGACAGCTACAATTTCGAGGTAGTTAAGGAGTTTGTCTACCTCGGGGCAAACGTAAATTCCACAAATGACACCACAGTGGAGATCCGGCGTAGAATCGCCCTTGGCAACCGCTGCTACTTCGGCTTGTCCAAGCAACTGGGGTCAAAACTCCTCACTCGAAAGACCAAAGTCATGCTTTACAAAACGCTCATTCTGCCAGTCTTGCTGTACGGAGCCGAAAGCTGGACGATAAGCAGGACAGCGGAGCTGATTTTGGGTTCTTTCGAAAGAAAAATTCTGCGCCGGATATTTGGTCCTGTCTGTGAGGAAGGTGAATGGAGAAGAAGACACAACCGCGAACTTTACGAGCTGTACCAAGATGTGGATGTAGTCCGGAAGGCAAGGATCCGTCGACTACACTGGCTCGGCCACATCGAGCGCATGGACATCAACGCTCCAGCTAAGAGGGTCTTCGACTCCGAGCCTCCTGGTTCGAGAAGAAGAAGAAGACCGAACCTCCGGTATAAAGACCAAGTAATCGCGGATGTAAGACATCTTGGTCTTGACAACTGGAATCAGCGTGCCCGGGACCGTCAAGGATGGAAGGCAGCTATAGCTCAGGCTCAGATCCTCCATGGATCGCAGGCCTGATAAGTAAGTAAGTAAGTCTTCTGCCGTTAGACATAATCGCTATCTTGTCCCCATACGCGTCATGTTGGACCATCCTTATCAACACACTCTGGGACTGCTTGAGTTCCTCCTGTGACAAGCTGTGCTTATAGACTTTCCTCTGCCTCAGATTTTTCTTTAGGTTTTGGACAAAGCGCAGAATCCATGCCACCGTTCGCAGCAATCGCCTCCACGATTAAAACCTCTCCGTGCCCATCAACGGCTCTTTCACCAATCCATACTGCAGTAAGAACTTTAGCCTCAATTCATCCCTCTCTTCCTCATTTGGGTTCGGTGAGGCGCTTGGCCACTTGTCCTCAGACTCGAACAGAAATGTGGGCCCTTTATACCACCTATCACTGCAATCAAACGTCGGCATCCTTTTCCATTTTGTTGCGTCATCCGCAACATTTTCACGACTTGGAATCCACATCCACTCAGCAAGCTTTGAATTCTCCAATACTTCTCCAGTCCGAAACATAACAAACGAATTATATCTTCTTGGGTCAGATGCTAGCCATGAAAGAACAGTGCGTGAGTCTGACCAAAACACCTTCCTTTTAATCTGGAACGAATGGCCCTTAATTATAGATTGCGCCAGCCTCAATCGCAGCAACTTGTAATTCCATTCGGGGAATCGACATAGGTATTGGCGGTGCAACTTTGGTTTTGGCGCCCACAAACGCGCATTCCACTGAAGCACCAACGCAGATTCTGAAATACGCCACTCCTGCCATAGCATGTTCACTTGCATCCACAAAGCCATGCAGTTGTATAAATGCATTGTCGTCCGCGGTCAACCTCGAGTAGCATCTTGGGATTTTGACGTTCTCTACCAAAGGAAGTATGCGCAGCCACTCATTCCATTGATGTTGCAGGCGTTCAGGTATGTCTTCGCTCAGTTCACTCCAGATCTCCACACTTTCTGAAGAAGCACTTTAAGGATCACTAAATAGTGTGCTAGGAAAACTAAGGGATCGAGGATGGACATTAACACTTTCAATAGCTCACATTTTAGTTGGTGCTCTTCTTGCTTGGGGGATGTCTTCGTGAACCCTGACGAAGCGAAAAGAAAACCTCTGTTCTCCACCATATCCCGAGCACCTTTGCTGACGTTGACTCAATACTGCTCATGACCTGAATCTGCTTGTCCCTCTCGTACAATTCACCCACCTCTTTCATAACTATACTTGAGTTCGATAGCCAACCTCGTATATGAAAACCTCCTCGTGAATGAATGTACTGAACATCCCTCGCTAGCTGAATTGCTTCTTGATCAGTGTCGACACTATCCATGAGGTCATCCACATAATGGTTGTCGGTAATGGCCACAACTGCCCTTGGTAACTGCTCGATGAACTCCTTCACGTTCACGTTTTTTACATATTGTGCAACACTAGGTGAGCAGGAAGCGCCGAAGGTTAAGACTTCCATCACAAAAACGTCAGAAGGTCGATTCGATTGCCCATTCCTCCACAGAAAACGTTTTGCTTGTTGGTCATCCTTTTGGACATGAATTTGGTGAAGCATTTCACAAATGTCACCACTTATTGCAACTCGACGTGCGCGGAACGAATACAGCACGTTCGGCAAAGCAACTAGCTGATCTGGTCCCTTCAGCAACATAGAATTTAGGGAAACTCCATCCACTTTCGCAGCTCCATCCTAAGCTAAACCTATCTTTTCAGGCTTGTTTGGTTTCGTAACAATAAAGGTTGGCAAGTACCAAGTCCTCGGAGTCATCAGCTGGGCCTCCGTCTGATCCAGTTTCCTCGCATAGCCCTTCTGTAAAAGGTTAGCCATCTGTCTGTTCAGTGTTTCTTCGAGTGCAGAATCCGAATGCATTTTTCTTTCAATGCAATGAAGTCGCTTGAGTACCAATGGGAAACTGTTCGGCATATTGATGTCTTCGTACTTCCACGGGAGCCCGCTTTCAAAGGAATTACCGATGCGTTTTTAATTGTTTGCTTCAAAATTCTTAGAGCTCTCTTCTCATCATTCGTCTCAACGTACGCCTAATCAGTGAACCTCTTCATGAAGCTCTCTTTCGCACTCACGCGCCTGATAATGATGAAAAGTTTAACTCTACTTCTTGGTCCCGTTTCCGTAACTCCCACACACGATCCAACCCAAACGTGTTTTCGCCGCAATTGGTTCATTGCACATACCTTCAGATATTTTGAGAGCGGCTCCTAGATAGTCGTTTTGCAGTCCTATCAACAACTTCGGTTGGATATCTTTATACGAAGGAAGTGGTAGTCCTCTCAAGCCAATACTGCTTCGGTAAACTCAGCTTCTCGACGGTACGAACGCCCTGTAACATAAAGCGCTTCGAGTCGCCAAATGAATTTTGCTGCGATGACACTTCAACGGATACCAAAAGCGACTCCTTTTCCTCTCCGATTACATCTGCAGTCCACTTCAAACAGAGCGGTTGGTTGACATCCTTTAAATTTAACGTGTCTGCTACTTCCTTGTCCAACAATGTTAACGATGAACCGCTGTCTAGAAATGCATACGTTTCAAAAGCCTTTCCATTGTGGGGATTGTGACTGGGGCAATACGGAAAAGAACATCCGAGTACCTGTGCTGGTGCGCACAGACTCGCGCAGTTGTAATTATAGGCTCGTGAAGCATTTTGTGATGCTTAAGTCTGCAACCATCTACACCGCAAACTATAGCTCCCTGCACTTCTCTCGCGATGAATGTCGCAAACAGCATTCATGAAACCAGCTGCTTCTCACTACATCTCTCCTTTTGGAAACAGAAAAACCTTTAAAAAAAACTTCGCAGTCTATCAAGCGATGATTTCCTTGACATACATGTGTAGCAGCTTGCCAGGTTGATATTGCGCTGGGAAGATTGCTGGGTGACCCTTTCTTCTTGGTGAGCATGAAGATGGTTCACACGCTCTCTCCTTTCCACTCGCTTGTTGGCAGCTGAGTCAATGTACTCGCCGCATCTGACATTGTATTTAGCCTGTTGCTGTAATGCTCAAGCGTCCAGTCTAGGTGTCCATTAGCTTCAATGGCCCAATTCAGTCTCATTGTAGCTGGAAGCTTCTCGCCTAGTTCCTCAAGAATCATTGGGTGATCAACGTGGCTCCATAAACCCGCGACCTTCACTGTTGAATACAATTGCCGTACCGAAGTTACGTAGTGAACTATGGATTCAAACTTATCTGCCCTAGGCGATGCCTCAGATCTTATCTTCCTAATGAGCATTTTAATTATTAGTTCTGGTATTCCGTAGATCTTCTTGAGTGTTGACATCAACTACGGAACCATCTCTGGTTCTAAAAGGAGGCCGCCGGCGGTTTCCAGAGCCCTTCCCTTTAGCCGAACCAAATTGTCTGCGTTGTCAAATCCACATAACTCTGTGCTGTTGTTGAAGCTACTTAAAAATACAGGCCACTCCTCTGGCCTGCCACTGAATATTGGCAGATCCTTTCTAGCACTTGCCGCGCAGAAAGCTGCCCTGCTGTTAATTGTCTTTTTGGTTTGTCTTCGCTCGGCTGAATAGATGCACCTACGATTATCTTCTTTGATGTAATCTTCGGTTCCTCTTCGCTACCATCTTCCAATTTAAGTGTCGCCAACTATCAGGCAAAGAAAAAACAAAGAAAACGAAGTGCTGCCATGAAGTTGTGTTTATTGTTCCGCACACGGAATTCTGTCAGTGACAATACGTGTTATTCTCATTTAAAAACGACGCTTTTGACTTATAATTGTGTTAAGCGAGGTACACCCCTTCGATCAAACGTGACGTTTTAGTTGAGTGTCACTCAAAACTGATAGTGTGTACATGTGAATGATGGTTTGACGATCAAAAGTGACGAGTTGCAAAAATGTTCGTGGTTGAATGACGATCAGCGGCCATGTTGGTTTTGATCGACAGTGTGTACATGAATTGTGTCATTAAATCGTTGCACATGGATGAGAGTGGATGAGAGCAGACAATTTCTCGAGGAATTTATGAATATTTACGAGCCTCACCGTTGTCTCTGGGACGTAATGTGTCCAGAATATATACGTCGGGACAAAAAAGACCAAGGTTGCCAGGAATTAGTGAATTTCATGAAATTCGCTGTTCATGGTGACTGCGCGAAATTAAGTTCTTGAATGATGTTTTGCGTGTCAAACAAAATCTACAGTGTGTACATGAGGCACATCAATCAAAACTGACGTCACTTTTGATCGAAGGTGTGTACCACACTTTAGTCTCGTACGTCGATGTGTAGAGTCAAGACCAGGGATAAAGAATGAGATACCAATCTATTGGCTTTGACAGCCATTTTGACAACTAGCCCCTACAAACGCGTTGCGGTTTGACGGCGTCTTGACTATGTCATTTGACGTCTTGACTATGTCATTCGACGTCTTGACTCTTAAGTCAAAAGCGTTGTTTTTAAAGCGGCCTCTAGACGCTCAATATTATTGTGCAAAATATTGCACAATTTTATTGGCTTGCAGCCCCAGACGGTTCAATATTTTTCCCAATAATTTAGTTGACCGCTCACATTTGTATTAAAAGTCAAAAGCGTTTTGATTTTCCGCAATATATCGCACAGTCTTGCAATATTATCTACAGACGAACAATAATATTGTGCAATATCAAATATTGCACAATATTATTAGGCGTCTAGGGGCCGCTTTAATTACAAAAGCAACAACCAACCCCTGCGGGGATCAACGGGCAGACGTACGAAAGTTTGGTATCTCATTCTTTATCCCTGGTCAAGACTATAGATAAATATTACAGAGATGCCAATCCTTCGTACGTCTGCCCTGTGAACCCCGCAGGGGGTAGTTGTTGTTGGATTGGTATCTCATTCATTATCACTGGTTAGAACGCACTGGTCGAAACATAGACACGTGGAAAAGTAATCTACCAGAATAATAATAATCATTCATCCTTTTTAAAGTATCAGCCGAGTATTTATTTCTTAAAACATTACTGGTCCTTCGAGCCGGATCCGTGCAACCCGCGGAGATAACTGAATTGTTAATTTTCTTATGTGAAATATAAAATTAAAATGTCGAACGCAAATCAACTTACCGCCATATTGGAGCAGCAATATGAACCTTTCGAGATTATCAGTGAGTGCATCAAGAAATTGGAGAGCGGATCCGAAATCAACATCCAAAGAATCCAATCTCGCAAATCAGTTCTTTGCGGTAATTGGAGTTCCTTCAAAGATAATCATAAAACTATGACATCCATTACAGTGGCCATAAAACCAGAACAACGAAAGCAATCTGAAGAAGAGCAATAGTTCGTAACTACCAACGTTCTTTGGCGAATATTCAGACTGGATTCCTTCCAAAGGTACGTTTATGGCGGTCACATACTAACGTGTGTGACAAAACTGCAATACCTGAAGGGATTACCTTGTCGACAAGGCAGCTCAGTGCCTCAAACATTTATAAACTACTGCCGCAAATTTTCAAGTCGCGTGGGATGACATGGTATCGTATTATGACAACAAAAGGGGGCTGGTCGATTCAGCCGAACAAGCGCTTTTTTCCGCTAAATCTGTACGGAATGAATCTTCTGCTGAGGATAGCTTTTATAATGATATCAATGAAGCCCTGGGATCACTTGAAGGTATTGGTCGTAATGTTGATCAGTGGGATGACGTCCTAGCCCATACAGTTTGCCGTAAACTAGATGCAGCTTAAGTGAAGGAATGGGAGAAAAATCTAGGGTCATCTATAGACCCACAATCCTGGGAAGCTCTTAAAGAATTTATTGTTACTCGCATGCGTTCTCTTCAAGCACACGAACGAGCCACCTCGAATGGAAACATACGAAAAGTTCAGGCACCCAACTCGAAGGCGCACACCAAGGCAAAATCGCATCCTGCAGCTAGGCTCCCCACCAAGCAGGTATGTTCAAATCGTACAGGCGAACATTATATTGCTTCTTGTCCAGATTTTCAAGCAAAAACACCTGCGAAACGTCACGATCTACTAAAACAGTTTAAGCTCTGCTACGATTGTCTGGGGCGCCATCAAATTAGTTCATGTTTCTCGCATAAACAGCGTCAGAACTGGGGAAGCAAGCAGTCCATCGAACTTCTGCTTCAATCAATGTATCATGCATCAGTTAAGCTCCAAGACTTACTGCATTGATTGCTTTCTCCTTGGTTAGAGTGACTTCGTATTCTGGAGAACCTTATGTGGTACGAGCATTTCTTGATCAAGGTTCCGAAATCAATCTTATATCGCAGCATCTACTTCAACTTTCCCGAACGTATACCTCGCTGTCAATAGTTGGTATAGGTGGTGACTCATCAGCATCCCATCAGTCGTGCGTATGCGACTTTGAATGCAGTTTAGTGTAGAAACTTACTAACTACTTACCATTCACCGTCATCATTAAAAACATTGGTCATATCTGCACGGTCTCAAGCTAGTCGACCCTAAGTTCTATCAACCTGGACGTGTGGATCTAGTTCTAGGAGTTGATGTATAGGGACAAGTCTTACGGAACGGGCTACACAAGGGCCCCAAAGGAGCACCAATTGCTCAACAAGCATCATTAACCTCGTCTTCGACAACTTCAAATCCAAAAGCACAATCTTTTCACTGTCACATAGATCATGAATTTAACGAATTGGTGAAGATGTTTTGGATGCAAGAAGAATCGTTCAGGTCACCCAAGTATCTGCTTACTTCAGAACAACATCATTGTGAAGAAATCTTTAAATCTACGCACATAAGACATCATGAAGGGAGATACGTCGTCAGGCTTCCCTTTCAATTCACATCGAACTAACCTTGACATAAAAATGTTCCGGCAACTTCAAGTACATCCCGATGATTGGAACTACCAGCGAATTTTGTGGAGGGAAGACTCAAACATACCAGAGTTCGCACTTACTTACCACCATAAGGGTTCTTCACTAACTAGCAGAGGATGAACGTCATCGCTATTCCACGGTCAAAGAAGTCATCAAGAAGAACACATACGTGGACGACATTTACGATGGATCAGCTACTGTTGAAAAGGGTAAAGATCGAACCAAACAGATTAATGATCTCTGTCTTAATCAAAGATCTATCAGAGCAGGACCGTGTTGGCCCATTATCGCTACTATCCATCGAACAAGGACCCATTCATAAGACATTAGGTCTTAATTGGCAACCAACAAGAGATCGTTTTATCTTCATCCCTGTCAAACTAGATGAACATGCAGTCTATACCAAGCGACTAGTTTTATCTCGGACTGCTCAACTATTCGACTATTTGGGCTGGTTGTCTCCTATAGTGGTTAGAACGAAAATCTTTATAGAAGAATTGTGGTTAGTTGACGAACCAATCCCTCCGGCCCTTGTAGTTCGCTGGAGGAGTTACAAAAATCAACTCCAGGATCTTTCACGGATATTCATTCCACGCTGGCCTGGACTATCGACTTCAATTGAGATCCATGCGTTCGCAGACGCGACGCAAGCAGAACTTGGAGTACAAAAATACGCAGGATCTTTCACGGATATCCGTTCCACGCTGGCTTGGACTATCGCCACTATCGACTTCAGTTGAGATCCATGCGTTCGCAGATACGACGCAAGCAGAACTTGGAGTACAAAAATACGCAGGAAATCTACTTCAAGTCCGAACTCAATCAACTTTCACGATTGTAATCTATATCTCACAGCAGTTCCCTCCACCGTCTTGTTTGAATCGCAAGGAATCCTGCGCATTGGAGGGCGGCTTCGCAATGCTCAGATCGACCCGGACATGAAACATCCTATCATACTCCCAAGAGATTCACAGCTTACAAAGCTTGTTCTTGATTTCAACGCATCATGGTGGCGTGCAGTCGATGCTAACCACTCTGAGAAGGAACTATTGGATACTTGGAGACCGTAATCCTGTACGTTCGTTTGTTCATCGCTGTGTTATCTGTGCTCGCTAATGCTAAGCAGTTAGTGGGTCAACTTCCCATCAATCAGCTAAGCTAAGCAGTTAATGGGTCAACTTCCCATCAATCGCATTATTTCTTGCCGTCCATTTTTGCATTCTGGTGTTGACTACGCGGGACCATTCATTTTAAAGACCTGGAGAGGACGAGCTGCTAAAACGTACAAAGGCTACCTTATAGCATTCGTCTGCTTTTCGTCTTCTGCGGTTCACTTGGAACTCCGCAACAAGTTATTCGACGGAAGGTTTCCTGGCGGAATATAAGAGGTTCACGAGTAGGCGAGGTACATATATGCGCCACACTTACGAGCGACTGCGGAACTAATTTAGTTGGCGCTGACGCAGAATTAAGAAAGCTTTTTAAATCTGCTACAAAAGAATCCATCATTTGGCATTTGTTATCCAATGATGGAACTAAGTGGTTTTTCAACCCTCCGTCCGCGCCGCACTCTGGAGACAAATGGGAAGCGGCCGTAAAGTCGGTCAAGTTTCACATTAAACGTACGATCGGTGAATCGCTTTTAACATATGAGGAGTTTTCGACGTTGTTGGCGCAGGTGGAAGCTATCTTAAATTCTCGACCCATTTGTCCACTATCCGACGACCCTAATGATGTTGACGCACTTACTCACTTATTCATCACTTATTCATCTTCCGGAGTCAAGGCTATCACGTTATCAACATCTAAGGTAGATGCTCCAAAGGTATTGGCAGAAGTGGTCCGTCGAATACCTGCAGCGTTTTCAAGAGATCGTAAAGTGGCATCACCCAACACAATCCATCAAAGGGACACTCGTTTTAGTGTTGGACGAGCGATATCCTCCCACATAAAGGCCACTCGCTAGAGTTATCAAATACACCCTGGCTCCGTTGGATTAATCAGGATAACGACGGTTAAAACCCCAACGTCATTTTTTAAGCGTCCGATCGTTAAGCTGTGCCCTTTACCAGTATCCTCGGGTATGGAAGGAGCATCGGTTCAACGTTCATAAGAGACGTTGAGGTGGGCCGGAATGTTTAGACATCTATTGCAACATCATCTTAAATGTAATCAACGTACCTACTTTGATGGCGCTACAGTTCGGGGTGAACCAGGGCCCGTTCTTTGGCCAGCCGCTTCCAGTGCTGCACGCCCAGTTGGTTGAGGTCCCTTTCCACCTGTGCGCGCCACCTTAAATGCGGTCGTCCTCTGCTGCGTCGTCCTTCGGGGTTGGAGTCGAAGACTCTTCGGGGCGGAGCGTTGATGTCCATTCGCTCTACATGGCCTAGCCATCTTAGACGTTGGATCCGAAGACGTCTAACTAGGCCGATGTCGCTGTAAAGCCCGTACAGTTCTTGGTTGAATCTCCTTCTCCACTCTCCGTTTACACAAACGGGACCGAAAATTGCACGCAGAATTTTCCTCTCGAAACGCCCAAGAGGCTCTTCATCCGCTTTGGATTACGTCCAAGCCTCAGCGCCGTAGAGGAAGACCGGGATGATTAAGGTTTTGTAGAGGGATACCTCTACAAAACTTGGTGCTGGAGCAGATAGTGCGACGGGCAGGCGTCAACAGGGAAGGCACTATCTTCTACAAGTCCCTCCAGCTGCTAGGATACGCGGATGATATCGACATCATCGCGTGTTCTCGCCGTGGCATTGTGGAAGCATTCACGGCGATTGAAGAACAGGCGAAACGAGTTGGTCTTAAGATCAATGAGGACAAAACGAAATACGTGCTGTCAAACAAAAACCAATCCGTCGCTCACCACCTGGGACAAAATATAACAATTGACAGCTACAATTTCAAGGTAGTTAAGGAGTTTGTCTACCTCGGGGCAAACGTAAATCCCACAAATGACACCACAGTGGAGATCCGGCATAGAATCGCCCTTGGCAACCGTTGCTACTTCGGCTTGTCCAAACAACTGGGGTCAAAACTCCTCACTCGAAAGACCAAAGTCATGCTTTACAAAACGTTCATTCTGCCAGTCCTGCTGTACGGAGCCGAAAGCTGGACGATAAGCAGGACAGCGGAGCTGATTTTGGGTTCTTTCGAAAGAAAAATTCTGCGCCGGATATTTGGTCCTGTCTGTGAGGAAGGTGAATGGAGAAGAAGACACAACCGCGAACTCTACGAGCTGTACCAAGATGTGGATGTAGTCCGGAAGGCAAGGATCCGTCGACTACACTGGCTCGGCCACATCGAGCGCATGGACATCAACGCTCCAGCTAAGAGGGTCTTCGACTCCGAGCCTCCTGGTTCGAGAAGAAGAGGAAGACCGAACCTCCGGTATAAAGACCAAGTAATCGCGGATGTAAGACATCTTGGTCTTGACAACTGGAAGCAGCGTGCCCGGGACCGTCAAGGACGGAAGGCAGCTATAGCTCAGGCTCAGATCCTCCATGGATCGCTGGCCTGATAAGTAAGTAAGTAAGTAAGAGGGATACCTTAGTTTTTCGAGAGAGGGCTCTACTACTCAATCGCCTCTTGAGCCCGAAGAAGCAGCGGTTGGCAAGAGTTATTCTGCGTTTTATCTCAGCGCTGGTGTCATTGCTGCTTGTCACTATCGAGCCTTGACTACTTCAAAAATAAAGTAGCCGAAGGTGACGCACTAAAAATCTTCTTCAACTATACAGTTGCTATAACGAAGTGCATTTGTGCAGTAGTTGTAGAGTACATCCCACCCTCGGAGTCCGTTTAAGGTTTGAATTGTTTCCTCTTTTTCCAAAATATACGAATTAAAGAATCTCCCTCGAATTCCTTTTAAAACTGGGCATACTGCAAGGAAGTGAAATACATCCTCTCGCACCTTCATATTACAGAGATTGCATAAGATAGGTAGCTCAGGAATGAAATTCAGGTTCAGTAGCTCACCTGTGATTTTAAAAACTATGTTATTTTCTTCTATTGAGTTGCAGTTTAAAAAGTAAGTTTTCTCTGATAGGTAGTATTTCAGCTTACCGTAGTATATTCTATACTGGGATGACTGTGCATCCGCTACAAATTGATCGTACATGTTTCGAGCGACTTTTTCCAATAGGACGTTGAGACGCGCTCTTAGATGTTCAGAATGTCCATCGGGTGTTATCCTTATGGTTTCTCCACAGTCTGATGCAACGCGTTCCCATTGTTGGATGAAACTTGCTATTTTCCTTATTACACTCTTAAGTACTTCTTTTGGCAGTCTATCGTCCCTCATTGGGACGATACTTGTGCTCCATATAAAAGAACTGAGGCTGCAGTTGAGCGAAAAAGTTTCTGCTTCGAGCTGTGGGTTACATACTTGTTGTTGATGCAGCAACCCCATACCGATGAGATTGCTCGTTTGGCTTCAGATAGCTTGGCTTTTAGGTGTTTCTTCATATTCAGGTTCGATGACACCAAGACTCCTAAGTATTTGTACTCGCGAACAACTTCTACCGTTTCTTCTTGATAAGTCCACCTTTCGTTTCGAGAATATCTGCAACCACCGCGCCTGAACACCATTACCTTCGATTTATTCAAGTTCACGTTCAGGTTCCAGTATTTGCAGTAAACGCTAAGCCTAGTCATCATAAGTTGCAACCCATCCACAGTTTCGGAAAGGAATACAATGTCATCCGCATACTTAAGAGCCGGAATTTTTATGCTGCCGAACTCAGTTCCACCCTTTATGGCATCTGATATGTCGTTAATGAATAAGATAAACAGTAACGCACTCAAGATATACCCTTGTTTCACACCCATCGTTATTGTAAACTCTCCAGATATGGACTCCCCATCCCATACATACGCCACATTATTTGCATACATTGCTCTTAAGATGTTGATTATTTTCGTTGAGAAGCCGATATTGTACAGTTTGTAAGTCAGAGCCTCTCGCGGTATGGTGTCGAAGGCCGCTCGAAAGTCGACGAAAAAGGCATATAGTTTTTTACGTTTCTGTTTATACATCTCCGCAATATTGAGTAGTAAAGATACTTGATCAGCTATCGAGCATTACTTTCAAAATCCTGCCTGAAACTCCTGCAAATTTTTTTTATTATCAACGTTCTGACCAAGACGTCGGTGTTGCGCATCTTTCTCTGATGACAGCATATATTTGGTCTTGTTACCCTTACACCCACTTTAGCCGCTTCTGCTCCAATGTTTGCGAACGCCTCATTGACGTCTCGCTTTGTCCGTCCAATAACGTCAATGTCATCTGCGTAGGCAAGCAATTGCGTGGACTTGAAGTAGAGTCCGCAGAGTCCCGCACGATGTTTTCAAGAATGATGTTAAGGAAATCACATGACAGTGCGTCACCCTGTCTAAAACCCTTTTTAACATCGAAGGGTCGGTTAGTTCACCTCCGACCTTAATGGAGCAGCGAGCGTTCTCCATATTCATTCTGCACGAGTCTGACGAGTTTGGCAGGAATGTTAAAACAAGACATGTATAGCTGTATAGCTCGTCTCTAAAAACGCTGTCATATGCGGCTTTAAAGTCAATAAAAAGATGGTGCGTGTCGACCTGGAATTCATAGGTCTTCTCCAAGATCTGCCGTAGTGTAAATATTTGGTCCATCGTAGATTTTCCTGGCCTGAATCCACACTGGGTAGGAACCTATCAGATTGTCCACGAACGGTTTCAGGCGCTTACACAGTACGGCAGAGAGGATCTTGTACGCAATGTTTAGGAGACTTATCCCTCTGTAATTGGCGCAGTCATAGGGGTCTCCTTTCTTATGGTCCGGGCAAACGATGCTGAGATTCTATTCATCGGGCATGCATTCTTCTGACCATATCTTACAGATGAGTTGGTGCATGTTCCTAACCAACTCATCGCCAGCTGCTTCAAACAGTTCCGCGGGAAGTCCGTCTGCTCCAGCAGCTTTATAAGTGATTAAAAATGCAGTGGTTTAAATAAAGGATATGAATATGAGTGAGAGTGATACTAATGTCAGAGAGAGTGATTCACCAGAAATAACGGATGAATGCAGTTTGGATATTGAGTTTACTTGTGCTACGTCTACGTCTATACTGACAAGTTCGAATTATATTCGCATCAACCCTACCAGTTTTTATTAATCAATTTTCCGTTTTTTTTTTTTTTTTTTGACGTGACAACGTCTATTAAATCGGTTAGCGCTGAAATATGGGATGCCGAATCGCAAAAAAACGCAGAAAAATGTAGACTAACCGTGTGAGTAGGCGTGGCCTAGCGAGTATGTAGTAGTGAGTTCGCGCGAGAATTATCAACATGTCAGATAAAAAAAATTCAGCGTCGTTTAGTGGAATTAAATCAAATAAAATCATATCATAGACCTATTGTTAATAGAATATTAGAAATAAAGAACACTTAAACGTTTGAGTATAAAATTGTCTTATTCAATTAAATACATGTATAATACTGTAATATGAAAATAAAACATTGAAATCAATAAAAAATTATATGTAATTGTTGAATATATAATATTTATACCTCAATCATAAAATCGTATAATAGATGTTGTCACGAAATAATGGATTTGGCTAATAACAGCCAATCTAATAACAGACGGAAAGGTCGGGTTTTTTTAATGTTGAGTTTAATATTATCGGATTTTTCTGTAGTAATAGTACACATGTAATGATCTTGACTGCTGAATAAGTACTATGCTATCGTAAAATCGTTTTGAGATAAAATGCCCCTATTGGTGTTGTTTTCCGAGATAATTTCACTTTATTACATTTTAGGGAATAAGCACCCACAATCAAACATTGTTTCGTGGTGTGATTGCTTCCTGCCAAGTATGCAAAAAACATTAGAGGTTTGATAAAGGTTTCCTCGAATTCGCTGCAGCATTATAGAAAACAACACCCTCATATACATATACAATAAGTATATGGAACAAAAAGGCAACAGTCGTGTAGTTAATCGCACTAAGAAGAATGTCTGTCTAGCTGTTCATGGTATGTCTCTGGTATACAGTAGGGAAAGCAACGGACGAAGTACGCTTCCCTGCGGAACGCCAGGCGTAACTACTTTAAAATTTGAGTATTCGCTCCAGAATGTTCGATAGTTGTTCGGGGAAAACTTGTCTCAGTTTATATCCCAAACTTTCGTGCCACAATTTGTCAAAAGCTTTGGGAACGTCAAGAAATACACTCGAACACATTAGCTTATGTTCGAGTGCTTTTTGGACCACATCGGTTATACTTGCTTGCTTGTTTCCGAAACTAAACTGATGATCCGGCAAAGGACGATTTTCTTCGACAATCGGCTTAAAGCCATTGATTATAATTCTTTCGAAGACTTTCGTATTTATTGGCAATAATGATGAGGGCGCCGTGGCGCAGTGGTTAGTGTGCTGGACTCTGGCGCACGATGAGCGAGTTCGGATCCCGATAACACCAACGCCATCGAATGTTTATTTCACGACATTCCTCCTCGGCGGGGTACTGGCAAAATCCCCCGTAGTATACTTGGCTTGAAAAAGCTTCTCGACTCACGCCGTTCGGAATCGGCATTAAACTGTAGGTCCCTTTCTTACTTACTTATCAGGCCAGCGATCCATGGAGGATCTGAGCCTGAGCTATAGCTGTCTTCCATCCTTGACGGTCCCGGGCACGCTGCTTCCAGTTGTCAAGACCAAGATGTCTTACATCCGCGATTACTTGGTCTTTATACCGGAGGTTCGGTCTTCCTCTTCTTCTCGAACCAGGAGGCTCGGAGTCGAAGACCCTCTTAGCTGGAGCGTTGATGTCCATGCGCTCGATGTGGCCGAGCCAGTGTAGTCGACGGATCCTTGCCTTGTGGACTACATCCACATCTTGGTACAGCTCGTAGAGTTCGCGGTTGTGTCTTCTTCTCCATTCACCTTCCTCACAGACAGGACCAAATATCCGGCGCAGAATTTTTCTTTCGAAAGAACCCAAAATCAGCTCCGCTGTCCTGCATATCGTCCAGCTTTCGGCTCCGTACAGCAAGACTGGCAGAATGAGCGTTTTGTAAAGCATGACTTTGGTCTTTCGAGTGAGGAGTCTTGACCCCAGTTGTTTGGACAAGCCGAAGTAGCAACGGTTGCCAAGGGCGATTCTATGCCGGATCTCCACTGTGGTGTCATTTGTGGAATTTACGTTTGCCCCGAGGTAGACAAACTCCTTAACTACCTCGAAATTGTAGCTGTCAAATGTTTCGTCCCAGCTGGTGAGCGACGGATTGGTTTTCGCTTGACAGCATGTATTTCGTTTTATCCTCATTGATCTTAAGACCAACTCGTTTCGCCTGTTCTTCAATCGCCGTGAATGCTTCCACAATGCCACGGCGAGAACACGCGATGATGTCGATATCATCCGCGTATCCTAGCAGCTGGATGGACTTGTAAAAGTTGCCTTCCCTGTTGACGCCTGCCCGTCGCACTATCCGCTCCAGCACCAGGTTGAAGAAGTCACATGACAGCGCATCTCCTTGCCGAAATCCGGTGCATGTTTCGAATGGTTCCGAGGTCCTAGAACCGAGTTGCACGGTGCATCGCGTGTTTTTTAGCGTGACGCGACACAATTGGATCAGTTTTACCGGGATCCCGAATTCGGCCATCGCCCCAAACAGTTCTTCACGATGAATGCTGTCGTATGCGGCTTTGAAATCGATGAAAAGATGGTGTGTATCGATTCGAAACTCGTTGGTCTTTTCCAGGATTTGTCGAAGTGTGAAAATTTGGTCTATAGTTGATTTGCCGGGCCGGAAGCCGCACTGGTAGCTGCCGATTAGTGCGGTGCAAAATGGTTTTAGATATACCTCTATAGTTCTTGCAAGAGGTAGGATCGGTTTTTCTGTGGATGGGGCATATAGAGTTGGTATTCCAGTCGTCGGACATGCTCATCTTCCCAAATTCTGCAGATGATCTGGTGCACCGCCGCCAGCCTTGAAGAGCTCTGATGGCAACCCATCTGAGCCTGCGGCCTTGTTGTTCTTCAGCTTCTGAATAGCTGTGCCGACTTCTTCGATACTGGGTGGGAGGACTACTTCAGCGGCTAGAGTTGGGATTTCCTCGGTCCCTACCACTCTCTCCTGGTCATGCTCGTTAAGCAGCTGCTGGAAATGCTGCTTAAATACATCCACTATTCCCTCGCAGTTTCGAAGAGCCTGGGTGCCCTTTTTGAAGCCTCCTGCAAGGCCTTTGGCTTTCTTGTAAAGGGCTCGTGTTTTATGTTTATCCCTCGATATCCTTGAGCTGGGAGGCTGCGAAGATTCTTTTCTTTTGTCGCAGTAGTTTTTTCTCCTCCCTTCTTCTGGTTCGGTACTCTTCTTGCGCTGCCCTGGTTTTCCTCTGCAGCGCCTTTTGGTATGCCTCGTCGGTTGCTGCCATCATACCACGGGTTTCTTGTCGGGGGTGGTAGGTATCCTAAGGTGGTGGTAGGTCCCTTTCACCTGTGCGAAAAATAAATCACACACAACATGGGTGATTGAGAGAAACTTGGCTCTGGTCCTTCATGGGCTGTAACGCCACCAAAGAAAAATGATATTGGGTGGGAAGATTTTTTATCCGTCGGTGGCTTTCAGGGCTTTAGAACCATAGTAACTTCGGCGGCCTTCTATTAGCTCGATACGTGTTCTAACCTAAGCAATGCGTTAACAAGATATAAAAACATGAGCAGAACATTTCTCGGCAAACTTTTAAGAACATCCCCTGGAACTAAGTCGTAATCTGGTGCTTAATTTGACTTGAGGGATTTTATGATATTTTCCAGTTCGGAAAGCGTTACTCATGTCATTCTTCATTCTGTATTCATCGTCAATAAACCTAAAGAATGGTCTGAGGAGAAATTAACGTTCTCTTCGACAAGGTCCAGAAGTTTTCGCAATATCTGTAGGCGAGTAAAAGTTGCAACCGCAATCCATACCAGCTTTGTAGAGCATTTTTCCTCTCTGTGAAATATTTTTTCGTTTTGTGAATATTTCTAGTTCGTTGAGTTTTTGTGGAAGCCCATTGGCGTTCCAAGTGAGTATTTTTACAACAAATTTCATATTGGACGCGAACGAGGCCTATTTTTGAGAGTTTTGGCTTGTCTTGTTTTGTTCTTCAAGCTAGTCATTACTGTCATCAGCTCTAAATAGTTTTATTGGGAATAATGAATATTGTCTTAACATTAAACACACGAAAAATTAATATTTCATCTTAAGATACATCAATGGAATGTATTTTGATTGTTTTCCGATCAACTATGTTCGTAATAAATCTATTTGATTTTACCTAGACACGGATGAATTCGTAAGTGATTGTTTAGGGAAATAATTTTTGAAAACGTCCTGTAGCATAAGGGACACTTCAGAGAGGTATCCGAAGTGTGGCCTTTAGAAATGTGAACCTTGAGCTTGTGCGCATCGGCAAATGTCTGGCCTGAAACAAAAGCGAGAGAAAAATAAATACGACAATTGCCACATAAATTTATCTTTCACTCTGACTTACAACATTGAGGGCATTTTTGTTTCTTGATTTCATGCTTGTGAACATACTGGATATGACGAGCGATCGTTTGTTTTGATACGGTCCGAAAACACACTGGGCACTCGGTTTTTGGTCGCGACAAAGCATTCTGTTCTCTATAGTGGATAAGGAGATGTTCACGCATGCGTATGACCATTTTACCACATAGTCTGCATGGCTGAGCACGAGTTTGGTGTTCTTCGATTAGGTGCTGATTGAGAATTCTACGATTCTTTAATACCTCATGACAGAAAGCACATTCAACAGGATCTATGATGAGGATAATAATTAGAAAATCGTTTATCTAAAAAATTTTACTTAGGGTTTTACCTTTATTTGAAAGCGTATCGATTCGTTTTAACTCTCGCTTGTGTGTTATCTTTTTACTGTCCTTGACATAAGCATTTTCGGTATTTTTTACCTCTGATAATGCCCTTGGAGTACAATCATTTGACGGAATCCGCTCGTCCCGACAGATCTCTACATGCAGATCCACCAGTTGCTGTTCAGCGTCATTTTCGTCATCGTTTGCTTGACTATTTGAATTCGATGTCTCATATCCCGCCAAATCGGTTTCTTCTATCTTTTTCAAAGCTTCTCTATCCGAAAGCTCAGTGCCCGACGTGCTAGACCGAGGATACCATGTATCTGTCTATTTTGAGGAATATAGTTATGATTAAAATCTATAAATAGAGCGATTTCATAAACACATTACATACATGAAATGTTGATTCGGTTTTTTGAGATTTCACATTTGTTCGGGATAAATTTCCTTTAAGTATTCGATCGGTCATTTCAGCAATTTTTACAAATTTATGAAAGGAACGGAGTTCGTCGCCACATGGTAAACAAAAGCATTGCGACCCTAACTCATGAGGTTCCACTTCGATGCGTGTGCACTCATAGAAAAAATCCAAGTATGTTATGTTAGTATCTTCTTCGTTTTCATTTTGCAGTGGCATATCAAAGTCAACAAATTCCGGCGATTTTTGCATACAAACTCGACAAATCGGAATGTTTTCCATTTTCACAATTAAAATTATAAACAAATAGACAATAGGTAAACAATAAACAAAAGTGCCGCGGTCTTTCTATTTTATTACTTTTTATTTCTTTCTTTCTTTTTTTCAAAATAATGGTCGATCTGTTGGCAGTTGCGCGATAGGGGGACGATTCAAACACGAATGAACTATATGATCAGTTGCTTTCCGGTGATATACACATAGTAGCGCGTCTATAGTCTATACAAGATGGAAGGTGTTTTCGTTTTTTTTTTTTCAGATAGGGAAATAAGTTGTATCTAGTAGGGGAAAGACTATTTCTCTATTTTTGTTTTTCTTTTTTTTTTTTAGGGATAATAGACCATATAATCATGTTCATCGAACTTCGGGGAAAAAATGTTAAGTTTTACAATACATCTTCCGAGCAATCAAATTGTTTTCTTTTTTCCTTTCTCTCTGAGTAATGCTGACAGCAACGAAATCAATCGCAAATTTGTATCAAACAGTGGTTCTGTAACAATAAGTGCTGGAATTGAGACGCATTGTCGACTGATAAGTGAATCACTCTTTGACTTCCGAAATGCGACTGAGCTGGAAGTAGTAGAGAGCCTTTCTCTCTATAATGTCTCATGTAATTAAGATTGACGGTATATATCCTATTTTTGTTAAGGCCCTACTTTCTCTACCATGGCCATATTATAGGGATGTAATAAACACAGTTCTAACTACAGGAATTTCGCCCCAACAGTGGAAATCGGCAAAAATTATTCCGATACCAAAGAACTCAAACGGTGACGAACTCAGACCCATTTCTATTCTGCATTTCTGCCTAAATATTTACATTTATTCGAACAATCTAATAGCAGAACTCTAATCGGGTTTTTGACAAAATCACGGCTGTTTAACAGACATGATGAAAGTAATCGATGATGTGAGGACTCATCTTGATGGTGATGAGGCCACTATTTTAGAACTTCTTGAATTTTCTAAAGCTTTTGATATGGGCAATCAAGTTGCGATGATTAATAAATTACTTTACAAATTGAATCTATCCTCGTCTGCGTTAAATCTTATATCTTTTTATCTTTCTGGTCGTAAACGAGCGAAACTTATCAGGCCAGCGATCTATGGAGGATCTAAGCCTGAGCTATAGCTGCCTTCCATCCTTGACGGTCCCGGGCACGCTGCTTCCAGTTGTCAAGACCAAGATGTCTTACATCCGCGATTACTTGGTCTTTATACCGGAGGTTCGGTCTTCCTCTTCTTCTCGAACCAGGAGGCTCGGAGTCGAAGACCCTCTTAGCTGGAGCGTTGATGTCCATGCGCTCGATGTGGCCGAGCCAGTGTAGTCGACGGATCCTTGCCTTTCGGACTACATCCACATCTTGGTACAGCTCGTAGAGTTCGCGGTTGTGTCTTCTTCTCCATTCACCTTCCTCACAAACAGGACCAAATATCCGGCGCAGATTTTTTCTTTCGAAAGAACCCAAAATCAGCTCCGATGTCCTGCTTATCGTCCAGCTTTCGGCTCCGTACTGCAAGACTGGGAGAATAAGCGTTTTATAAAGCATGACTTTGGTCTTTCGAGTGAGGAGTTTTGACCCCAGTTGCTTGGACAAGCCGAAGTAGCAGTGGTTGCCTAGGGCGATTCTATGCCGGATCTCCACTTTGGTGTCATTTGTGGAATTGACGTTTGCCCCGAGGTAGGCAAACTCCTTAACTACCTCGAAATTGTAGCTGTCAATTGTTATATTTTGTCCCAGGTGGTGAGCGACGGATTGGTTATTGCTTGAAAGCATGTATTTCGTTTTGTCCTCATTGACCTTAAGACCAACCAGGTTGAAGAAGTCACATGATATCGCATCTCCTTGCCGAAATCCGGTGCATGTTTCGAATGGTCGTAAACAAGCGGTCGGAGTTCCTATCCTTAAAAAACCGCGTACCCCAAGGCTCCATCTTATGACCTCTTTTATTTTTTTTTTGTAATGAAATCCCAAACATAATTAATTATTCATCAACACACATACAAATATACCAAAGTTGTCCACTTGACCTTATTGATAACTGTGTGCAAAACATCAATCAAGACCTGGAACAAATTCATCACTGGCCCTTGAGAAATGACCTGCTACTTCTTCTTCTTCTAAGTTAGCGCTACAGTTCGGGGTGAACCTGGGTCTCAACCAACTTGCCCCTCCATCTAGCACGATCTTTCGCTAGTCTTTTCCATTGCCGCACACCCAGTTGGGTGAGGGCCCCTTCCACCTGTGTGTGCCATCTTAAGTGCGACCGTCCTCTGTTTCTTCGTCCCTCGGCGTTGGATTCATAGACTCTCCGGGCTGGAGCGGTGGTGTCCATTCGCTCTACATACCTAGCCATCTTAGGCGTTGAATCCCTATACGCCTGATTAGACCCATATCTCTGTACAGCCCGTAAAGTTCGTGGTTGAATCTTTTCCTCCATCCCCCGTTTGCGTGTATGGGCCACGCGCAAAATCTTTCTCTCGAACCGACCAAGGACCTCCTCAATTGCTTTTGATAGTGTCCATGCTTCTGCGCCCTACAGCAGGGATGAAAACGGTCTGTATAGTCAACTTTGTCGTTTGGGAGAGGGGTCTATTACTCAATTGCCTCCTGAGCCCAAAGAAAGAGCGATTAGCAAGAGTGATTCTGCGTTTGATTTCGGAACTGAGGTTGTTGTTCCATATCTGCCAATACAAACCTTCTGGCCAAGACGTCGATGGTGAGCGTTCTTTTTTGATGACGCCCTCGTTTACTGCCAAACCAATCGCCGCCTCAATACTCGTAAACGCCTCATTGACATCTCGCCGTATTCTTCCGATTATGTCAATGTCATCCGCGTATGCGAGGAGTTGTGAGGATTTGAAGTAAATTGTGCCTCTTGTGTTGGCCAATGACTTTTGCAAAATCTTTTCTAATACGATGTTGAAGAAATCACACGACAGCGCATCGCCCTACCTAAATCCCTTTTTTGTCATCAAAACTATCGACAAGGTGTTCATCGATTCGGATGGAGCAGCGAGCACTCTCCAAAGTCATCCTACATAGCCTGACGAGTTTAGCAGGGATGTCAAAGGTAGACATAGCGTTGTATAACTCGTCTCTAATTACGCTGTCGTATGCGGCTTTGAAGTCGACAAATAGGTGGTGCGTGTTGACTTGAAATTCATTGTTTTTTTCCAGAATCTGCCGTAGTGTGAAGTTTTGTTCGTTGGTGGACTTCCCTGGCCTGAATCCGCACTGATAAGGACCTATCAGCTTATTTACAAAAGGCTTCAGGCGTTCACACAAAACGGCAGAGAAAATTGTTTAGGCGATGTTAAGAAGACTTATTCCTCCGTAGTTGGCGCAGTTAGAGGGGTCTCCTTTCTTGTGGATCGCCTGCCTGCTACTAAATCCAGGTAATTGTAGGTGCTTAGTGACGCATGATTATTTTCCGACGGTAATATTAGTTTTTAGGGTTATTGGGCGTAATCTTTAACAGGATCCTATCGTGGAATGACCACATAAACTCCGTGGTTGGAAAAACATACGGAGTTCTTCGGAGCAAGCAATTTACTCCCATCAGCACTCGATTGTTACACGCCAGAACGATAGTAATTCCTGTGCTGCTATATAATCGCGAAATATTTTTAAAGTACGATTCCCATAGTGTCAGAAAACTTAAGGTACGTTTAACAGCATTGCCCAGTACGTTTATGGTCTTAAAAGGTGTGATCACATATCAAAACTGTCGGAAAACCTCCTCGGAATGTTCCTCGAAAAATGTTTAAAATTCAGTGCACTCCTCTTGTTTAAAACACTACGATCGCGTACACCTCAGTATCTTTACAACAAACCGGCAAATACCGGTATCAACCAGATCTAATTATTTAATTTTACATACCTAGATTCACCTGTCTGGCATCTGAAAGGCAATTTGTCATCGCCGCTATACGCTTATGGAATTCACTCCCACAATATTTAAGAGACAAAAGAAGCATTATTACATTCAAAAAGGAATTGAAATCTTTCTTCCTTCTTATCTAGTCAACTTAACAGAGTTCTCTGTTCATAAAACTTACAGCACATTTTCTTCTGACACTAGGTCAGATTCGTCTAGCAGAACTAGGTAGTACTAAAACAACTGTCTCCAACTCCCCAGTTCTGCTAGACGAATCTAACAAGCACAGTCAAGGAGCTTATAAAAACACTGAAACCAAATAAATCCCTTGGTTTGGATAAAATTAACAATAGGCTGCTTAAGGCTATACCCTCCAGTGGCATCAACTACTTAAGTGGGGTACACACCGTCGATCAAAAGCGACGTCAGTTTTGAATGAAGTGTCTCATGTACACACTGCAGATTTTGTTTGACACTCAAAACATCATTCAATTTGTATTTGTATTTTTTCATGAAATTCCGGACGTATATATTCTGGACACATTACGTTCCAGAGACAATGGTGAGACTCGTAAATATTGATAAATTCTTCGAGAAATGGTCAGCTCTCATCCACGTCCAACGCTTGAATGAAACAATTCATGTACAACCTGTTGATCAAAACCAACATGGCTGCTGATCGTCACTCAGTAGCAGACATTTTTGCAACTCATCAGTTGCAAAAACCATCATCCACATGTAAACATCGTCAGTTTTGAGTGACAACCAACAAAAGTGTCACTTTTGATCGACGGTGTGTACCCTACTTTAACCTTCATATTCAACTCATGCTTACAGCTATGTTATTTTCCCGTTAAATGGAAAACAGCACTCATTGTGCACATTGCTAAATCTGCAAAACCCAGAGAGAACCCTGGTAGTTACAGACCCATCAGCTTGCTAAATTCTACTACATAGTAAACTATTTGAAAAAGTTGTTAAAGAAAAAAATAAAAATTATTTAATGGAGAAGAACATTGCACCAAGCTATTAATTTGGCTTTAGAAACGGGCATAACACATGCCATCAAATAGCGAGTATCAAAAATCATGTACACGATCAATTTAGATCCAAAGAGTCAACAGGCCTCGTTTTACTAAATATCGAGAACGCTTTTGGCACAGTATGGCACGACGCGCTAGCTCACAAGCTCTACAAGTACAACTTTCCAATCCATATCACCAAACTGGTTCAAAACTTCTTAAGCGGCAGAAACTTTGTAGTTTAAATCATAAACCATAAATCAGACATCAAACAAATTGAACATGGAGTTCCTCAGGGATCTGTTCTTGGACCTATTCTCTTTAACATCTATGTATCAGACCTACCTACCTTTGACAGCAATGTAAATATAGCAATCTTAACACACGACACTGCCTTCTTTGCATCTGGTATACTATTCTTAGATGTCTATAATCAACTACAAACTTCTTCTTCTTCTTAACGGGCGCTACAGTTCGGGGTGAACCTGGGCTTCAACCAACATGCCCTCCAATTAGCACGATCTTTTGCCAGCCTTTTCCATTGCCGCATACCCAGTTGGCTGAGGTCCCCTTCCACCTGTGTGCGCCATCTTAAATGCGGCCGTCCTCTGCTTCTTCATCCCTCGGGGCTGGATTCAAAGACTCTCCGGGCTGGAGCTGTGGTGTCTATTCGCTCTACATGGCCCAGCCATCTTAGGCGTTGAAAATCAGGCGCAAAATCTTTCTCTCGGACCAACCAAAGGCCTCCTCATCCGCTTTTGATAATGTCCATGCTTCTGTGCCGTACAACAGGACCGGGATGATAAGGGTCTGGCCAATACAAGAGGCACAATCTATTTCAAATCCTCGCAACTCCTTGCATAGGCGGACTACATTGACATAATAGGTAGATCACAGCGAGATGTCAATGGGGCGTTTGCGAGTATTGAGATTAAGACAGTGAAAATTGGTTTGGCAGTAAGCGAAGGCAAAACTACATATACTATATCATCAAAAAAGGACGCTCACCACCGACGTCTTGACCAGAACGTTTGTATTGGCAGATATAAGTTTAAGGTAGTTAAGGACTTCTCCCACCTTGGCTCCGCAGTGACCTGGAACAACGACAAAAGTTCCGAAATCAAACGCAGAATCACTCTTGCCAATCGCTGTTTCTTTGGGCTCAGGAGGCAATTGAGTAATAGAGCCCTCTTTCTATACGACCCTCATCATCCCGTTCCTGTTGTACGGCGCAGAAGCATGGACACTATCAAAAGCGGAGGAGGGGCCCTTGGTCGGTTCGAGAGAAAGTTTTTGCGCGTGATTATCGGGCCTATAAACGCAGGCGGGGGATGGAGGAAAAGATTTTTTATTGCCGCTTGGCTGCCTATGTGGATGACAATGTCAATATAGTCCATAGATCTCAAGGACGAATTGCCGTTAATTCAATGGTTCGGCAGTCTAAGGGATTGGTCTCAGGGTCGGTGTATAGACACCGGCACCCACACCATTGCCTGTCCTGAAGCCGACCGTGTATATTGTCGTCGGTTGGGAATTGTTGTTTTATACAGAATCTTGAAGTCCAAGATCGGAGATAAGTAGTCCGTGACTTCACTTAAATCACTTTTTTGACGTATAATACCAGCGTGCCCTATTTCGGAGAACTTCCAATGAGCTGATTCCTTAAGTCCCGACGCCAATTTCTTTGTCTTTTCTGTGCCAAAAAGATCCAAGGGAAAAAGGTGAAGCATCGTTTCGAGTGCTGCAGTGGGGGTTGTTCGCAGTGCCCGGTTATAGCGTTGCATGCCATCCTTACAAGCTTCACGTAGTTAGATCTGCACAGTGCTGTCCACCAGACATAGCAGTCGTACGGATGAGAACCGCTCGTGAACACTACGAGCAGAAAAGGAGAGGGTAACACTCGCTTTTAAGGAAGAAAAAAAGGGAGGATGAAAAGCTTGAATTCGAGGAGATAGAGAGATGTTACCACAGGAATGACGCTCGCAAGTTACATGAAAAAGTAAAACGAATATGACAGCGCTATAAAGCCGGACGGACAACTAGTAGTAGAGTCACAGTCGATGCTGACAATATGGAAAAAACAAGACGATGATAGATCCGATACCGCTGTCAGGCAGAATAATCCATTCGCAACAGGAGAAGATGAAAGAGATTTTCGTCCTCCCGACCTAGATGAAATTAATCCAGTGATTTCGAAGCCGCGGACGAGTACGGCCTGTCTGCTGAGCTATTTAAAGTGGTTGGAGATGAGCTGGTAGGGCGTATGCACCAGCTAATCTGTAAAATACGGTCGGAGGAATCTCAGCATCGTTTGGCCGGTTCACAGGAAAGGAGACCCTTATATACATATGCGCCAACTACAGGGAATAAGTCTCCTTAAAATCGCAAACGACGACTGGAATACCAGCTCTATATGCCCCATCCACAAAAAAGGCGATCCTACCTCTTGCAAGAACTATAGAGGTATATCCCTGCTCAATGTCGCATACAAGATCCTGTCCAGTGTATTGTGTGAACGTCTAAAACCATTTTGAACCGCACTAATCGGCAACTACCAGTGCGGCTTCCGGCCCGGCAAATCAACTATAGACCAAATTTTCACACTTCGACAAATACTGGAAAAGACCAACGAGTTTCGAATCGATACACACCATCTTTTCATCGATTTCAAAGCCGCATACGACAGCATTCATCGTGAAGAACTGTTTGGGGCGATGGCCGAATTCGGGATCCCGGTAAAACTGATCCAGTTGTGTCGCGCCACGCTAAAAAACACGCGATGCACCGTGCAACTCGGTTCTGGGACCTCGGAACCATTCGAAACATGCACCGGATTTCGGCAAGGAAATGCGCTGTCATGTGACTTCTTCAACCTGGTGCTGGAGCAGATAGTGCGACGGGCAGGCGTCAACAGGGAAGGCACTATCTTTTACAAGTCCATCCAGCTGCTAGGATACGCGGATGATATCGACATCATCGCGTGTTCTCGCCGTGGCATTGTGGAAGCATTCACGGCGATTGAAGAATAGGCGAAACGAGTTGGTCTTAAGATCAATGAGGACAAAACGAAATACATGCTGTCAAGCAAAAACCAATCCGTCGCTCACCACCTGGGACAAAACATTTGACAGTTACAATTTCGAGGTAGTTAAGGAGTTTGTCTACCTCGGGGCAAACGTAAATTCCACAAATGACACCACAGTGGAGATCCGGCATAGAATCGCCCTTGGCAACCGTTGCTACTTCGGCTTGTCCAAACAACTGGGGTCAAAACTCCTCACTCGAAAGACCAAAGTCATGCTTTACAAAACGCCCATTCTGCCAGTCCTGCTGTACGGAGCCGAAACCTGGACGATAAGCAGGACAGCGGAGCTGATTTTAGGTTCTTTCGAAAGAAAAATTCTGCGCCGAATATTTGGTCCTGTCTGTGAGGAAGGTGAATGGAGAAGAAGACACAACCGCGAACTCTACGAGCTGTACCAAGATGTGGATGTAGTCCGGAAGGCAAGGATCCGTCGACTACACTGGCTCGGCCACATCAAGCGCATGGACATCAACGCTCCAGCTAAGAGGGTCTTCGACTCCGAGCCTCCTGGTTCGAGAAGAAGAGGAAGACCGAACCTCCGGTATAAAGACCAAGTAATCGCGGATGTAAGACATCTTGGTCTTGACAACTGGAAGCAGCGTGCCCGGGACCGTCAAGGATGGAAGGCAGCTATAGCTCAGGCTCAGATCCTCCATGGATCGCTGGCCTGATAAGTAAGTAAGTAAGTAAAATCGCAAATAAGATCTCCTCTGCCATGCTGTGTGAACGCCTGAAACCATTTGTTAATAATTGGATAGGCTCTTCTCAGTGTGGTTTCACTCTAGATAAATCTACAATAGACTAAGTATTCACACTTCGGCAAATATTGGAGAAGACCCAAGAATACCTAAAATGGGCTAAAATGGGCCTGTCAGTAAATGAAGGTAAAACCAAATATAGGTATATAGCATCATCCAAAAAGGACGCCCAACACCGATGTCTTGACCAGAATATCTCAATTGGCAGCTACAATTTCGAAGTGGTCAACGACTTTGTCTACCTTGGCTCACTAGTGACAACCGACAACAACACCAGCGCTGAGATCAAACGCAGAATAACTCTTACCAACCGCTGCTTCACTGGGTTCAAGAGGCAATTGAGAAGTAGAGCCCTCTCTCGAAAGACGAAGTTTACGCTATACAAAACCTTAATCATCCCGGTCCTCGTCTATGGCGTGGAGGACTGGACTTTAACGAAAGCGGATGAGGAGGCCCTTGGTCGTTTCAAGAGAAAAATTCTGCGTTCAGTATATGGCCCGAGTAACGACGAACTGTACGTACTGTACAGCGACATTGGTCTAGTACGACGTCTTCGGATCTAATATCTAAGATAGTTACGCCATGTATGTTACGGGCATGCGGCGCTGGAAGCTTGTTGGTTGAGGCCCAAGTTTACACCGGACTGTAGCGCCACAAGAGTAAGAAAGTAGGACGTACATTTTTACATAGAAAAGTGGACTCAATTTTTGGGTGCATCTTATGGTCTCAAGGTAACATTAGAATATTTTTTCAGTAACTCGTCTTTAGGTTTAAGGTATATTTTATAGTCTGGGGTGCCAACAATAGTTCAGACGAAAGTAATACGAACGTTATCGTCCTAAAAATATATTATTTTTTTGACAATTGGAGACCATCGCATCACGCAATGCATTTCAAATTTTATTCCTTAAAAGCACTAAGTGGTGTCACTGAGCGTCAGGTTATTGCATGCTGTCATTCAGTTGACGACTGATTTGACATATCTGTTGATAAACAAGAGCGTATTAAAGTTGATTAAAGTGGTCAAGATCGGACATTAAAGTGCGACTCAAAGACTTTGAATATGAATAATGAAGATGGTATCAAGGAGGTGTTAGCAAAACTAAGTACTCCTTTACCCGTATGCAGAGTCTGCTTTCAAGAAACCCAACAGTATGTGAACTTTGCAGCACCCTTGTGCACAGTAGGTGAAATCGAATTGACTTACTTCGATGGATACAAGGATCTTGCCAAAGTGAATCCGAAACTTGATCAGGATTTACCGACTCAATTTTGTGTTCAATGCGCTGATGATCTCTGCAATGCTTATTTGTTTTCGAAACGAGTGGAGAGCGCAGAGTCTACCTTCAAGCGGATAAGGATTTTCACAACTGAACAAGATGATAATGTCGAGGATAATGTAATATGTATACACATTTCACTGGCATTGAAGCTATATTAACCGTATTTGAATTTAGGAAAACTTCGACCATATCGATGTTGAACGAAGGGTTCTGGAAATCAATCCAAATTCAGAGCTCGAAGCCGCAATAGACCCAGATGCGTTCCTGCTATGCAAGGACTGTGGGAAGATGTGTACATCCCTAGAATCTTACAAGAAACACTGCTTGCCACATCAGTTGAACGGATGCGATAAGAAGATAAGAAAATCCATAAAATGCAAACAATGCGGGAAAACGTTCAAAATCTATGCGGATCTGGAGAAACACTTGCTCATACACGCGATGGCGGATGTTCAGATGACCAAGGGCGGCAAGATGTCATATGTCTGCAATGCATGCCACAAAAGCTACAAATCCATCCTTACCTTCATCGATCATATGCATATTCATAATGGTATGCGTGAAAAATTGGCTTACAATTCAGTAATAGCTTCTAGCTTCACTTACAGGTACAAAACCGTATAAGTGTAGTATATGCGGTGTACTCCGGCATACCAGGGTCAAGTTGAAGTCTCACAAGTATCACAGCCACGGCAAAGGCTTCGAGGTTCGAAGGGCCATAAAGAAGGAGAAACAAATGTTTATGAAAGCCGAACCGCATCGTTTTAAGACTAAATGCCGATATTGTGGCCAACTGGTAGTCAAGGAAATCATCAAGCGCCATGAAAAGATGCACGAGAATCCGGAGAAAAAATATCAATGCTCTGTTTGTAGTGAGTACTATCAGCCAGAAGGCAACTCTTAAACTTCTATCTTGGATTTTCGTGTAGAAAAAGCATTTTATACGGAACAGAATCTAAAATTTCACTCCGAAACACATTTGGCTGTACGTAAACCATTAGCCTGCACGATCTGTGGACAGGAAATTCTACGACAATACTCCCTTAAGCTACATATGCAAAGACACGCCGACAAGGACAAGAAATTCAAGTGTGACATATGCGGAACAGTTCTCTCCTCGAAGGGTGCACATACCGAACACCGGGAAAAGCACTTCTCTCACAACAACTACAAGTGTGAATTATGTGCAAAAACCTTCATCAGAAAATCCCGCCTGGTCTACCATATGCGCAGTCATACCGGGGAAAACCCATTCGAATGCAATCAGTGCGAAAGGAGTTTTAAGATGTACGCGCGGCTAAACAGTCATATCAGTGTGGCGCATGCCAATCAAACGTTCGATTGTAGCAATTGTGATGCAAAATTTAAATCATATGGCGGGTATGTTAACCATCAGTTTGTACATACAGGATTCCCCTTCGAGTGCCCGCAGTGCAAAAAAGGAATACCGAACAGGGAAAGGTAAAACCATGATGAAGACACCACCATTGTTGTACCACCAAATGAATGTGTTTTACTTCTTGTTGCAGATTGAAGAAGCATTTACTACAAGTGCATAAGGGATACATAACCCTCGAGCGGTTCGATGAGTTATATCCCAAGAAAACTGAAACAAGAAAAGTAAAAGTGATAGATGCTGAACGTGAGGTTACAATCGATGTGAATAGTGATGTGTAAATAGTTGTAGACACACACGCTCTAATTTAGTTAGGAACTGCTTATGAGGAATGCTGTTTTTTGCGCCTGCTGCTTTAGCTTCTATATTCGAATTCAAGGTCGTCGAGTATATGTTACATAACCATTGACAGTTTGTGCAATAAAAACGCTTCTCTGCATATAATTTACATTTCTATTTCATCTTGAAGAATTTATGTATGTAAGTACTCAGCTACTGGACTGCTGATACGACTCCAAAACTTAAAACACACTGCGAATTCTTAAACTACATTTCTTTGGTTGGAGGTGTTTGTCCTCTTATATGTTAAAGCCCATATCCCGCATACATTTCTTGTGAGCTTCGATTAACGGTCCGCAGTTCTCTTCTCCCTTTTCTACGATACTGAAAATAAATAATTAGTTTCTTAATAGATTCCAATTGTCTGATGCAATCGTAGATAGTTTACCACTGATCTCGAGCACGTTTGGTTTCTGGGCAGGCACAGCAAGCCTTGCACTTTGGCTTCTCAGGTGGGATTCCGGTGACGGTTGTCGCTGCGGCTTGAGCGGCTTCTTTTACAGGTGCATTTCCCATTTTTCGTCTATCAGTAAATATAAGAGTTTTAGGAATGGTTTTATCCAAACAATCACGAGTTCTATCAGCCCATAGTTAATTGTCATCTGGTTTCTCTGAAAGGTTAGAGACCAGCTAAAATCGATTACCTGTTTTAAATAGGAGCTGTCTTGTTATAGTAAGAAGAGGTACGTCTGTCAGCACAAATATATTTAATATTTTTCTTGTGAGTTACTCTGCTGTTGATCTGTACACGATTTTAATTTGACGTATATTTGGCTGACGTTTTAAGACGTCAAAAGCATATGGCTTGATGACTACAGCAGAATGGACGCATTCAAACCTGAAAGTGAGTTTTACACAAATCTTTAATCGGAATAATTTGGCATTCTTAAACCAGCGTTAAAGCGTGGTAGTCTGTCAGGAAAACGTGATAGTTTTAACCAGAATAATAGGATAATGTGGTTGCCTACAGGATAAGTAGCTATTCTTAACCAAGTCTTATCCAAAATCTCAGTATAAGGTGACAATTTTAACCAGGATAACGTCGTTGTCTTAACAAGAATGCACTATACACAGAGTTTACCATTTTTTCTGGCAAGACACGTCCGCCTTGTCGGTTCAAAAGGCATACATCATATCAACGGTGTAGTATATAACGTTTATTGATTATTAAAATAATATAAACTTTATTTGATTTTTCTTTAAAGAAAATGGAAAAAAAAACATAATTAGATCCGTTTAAGCCGCTTGAATAGACTGTTTTTGTGAGGAGCTTATTTTGTCGCCTAAGCTTAGTGCCATGCCCTAGAAAAAACGTATTATCAGAACGAAAGAAATTTAATAAGTTTGAATAGAGATTTACCTGGCTCTTAGCTCTAATACGAATGTGTCCTGTAACTTTCGAATCGGCATCATCAAGAGGTTTCTCAATACTTAGATTGGCAAGAGCGCTTTCGCCAAAGATGGATCTAATAAAGACAACGATAGTAAGTATGCCTTGTTGTTACCTGGTTTATCTGAAAAAATACTCACTTTGCATACATATTGGCAGCCATAAAACCGCATTGGCCGGATAGAGCTTTCTCGGGTGTCAAGCATTTCATGTTGGTGCTTTTCAAGAGATGTTTCAAATATTCATGCAAATCGGTAAATGTTGTATTCACGGTCACCTAGAAACAAACATTTGAAAATCGCTGCAAAAATCGAATAAGGTTTGAAATTACTTTGTTCTCCCATTCGAAGTCTTGCCACATTTGTCGGAATTCTGTATCCGTGCACGATGCTGGAATGATGTAGTCCATAATATCAATGTGGATTGTATTTAAGACCACGACGTTCGTGTTTATCGATGTATCGTATACTATATGGAGATAACACATCGGGTTTAAAAGTTCAAACCTGAGAATAGGTGGCTCTTACCAATATTGCCAAAAATAATTCCATTTTCTGTCGATGAGACTTTAACATTAGCTTTGATATTGCAGAAATCATGTGGCGCCAATACAACAGGATGCGGGCGTTCAACCAGCTTCAAATCGCCCAGAGTAGCAAGTTCAAGTGTGCAATTTTGAAGAGTATCGTCTGAATAATAATAAAAAAGAAAATCATCATCACCATCGTCGTGAGCATATTTGTTAGGACATACTTGTTTGATTGACAATGAGAACATCCAAAACGATATCGTATTGGTTCACGTTAACGTACGCTTCAGCGTAAACTGGATCCGAGAAGCCAGTCAATTGCGTAACCTTATTCAGTTTATTATTTGGCGATGTTATGTCGTTCAAATTAGTAGACTTTGTGCCAGCCAGAGCTTGGTTGAGACTCGATTCAAATACGTTCTCACCCAACTGATTGTCACGGCCATTAGAGAGCTGTGCAAATATGACTGGATCGTCTGGCTGTACTTTCGCTGTAGCCTTTTGTTTTTCCTTAACAATACGCTGATCTTCCTGCAATAAAAAAAAATTTGTAAAAAAGCGAGGCGTATATGGTCTTTATGGGACAAACCTCGTGCTGGGCATCCAACATTTTTCCGAGAGCTTCACGACAATGCTTTTTGAAAACCTCGACAGTTTCTGGTGTTCTATCGCTCAACGTTTTTAAACAAATGAAAATCCTGTCTGTGTCGTCGTTGGTGATGGCTTTGACGGGGAAGCCAGACTTTCCTAAGTGCAAAATCGAGCTCATAATAAGCATTACTTGGGTGCAAAGACGGTTTTGCTGCACCTGAAAGCAAGAATAAACGTTAATTGGAATCGTTCGTCAAATGGTTCGTCACAACGAACCTTATCTTCTTCTAATTCCGCGTAGCGAAGAGCCAGTTTGGTGAGTGTGGCCGAAAGTGATGCTCCAATAAAGAAGTCGCCATCCATAAGGTATTGTCGCAATGGTGGTCGTTTTTCTTTCTTCGCAATTCTGTTCAAACAATTAAATTATTAAATTCGCATACCATATCTCAGAAATTGTCAACTTACGGTGCTAAACTAAAAGCACTTTGTGTAGCATAAGTTCCATCAGAGGTGACTTTGTTATTCGGAGTCTCCTTCTGTACATCGGCTGGTTTCTCTTCATCTGTCTGCTCACCGGAAAGTCGCTTCTGCTCAGCTTCAACCATAGGGATTTCGCCTAGTGTCTGATTGATCACTTCAATCACTTCTCGAATTTGAACCTTGGTGTCAATGTATTCTCCCAAAATCCATACGGCAGCACGATGAATTTTGGACGATTTGATTTGAGGGAATGCTTCAATAAGCTTCTCTATAATTAAACCTCGTAGAGATGGGAATTTCTGGATAGCCTCACGGATAAATATGAGCACGTCAGCTGCTGCCAACTCATTGGTATCGGATAGGAATTCAACAAGAACTGGAATCACGTTTGCAGCCACATCGGGAAATTTAATCGAACAGCTGTGCAATGTACGCACCAAGAGTTGTCTATATTTTCCGGTGTCTTCATGCTCTACATTATGGGTTTTTGCGACCTCCTTCTTTAGCACCAAAACCATTTCGCCAATATTCCTGGATGACACTAAATCCATTGCCAAACCCAGCGTCTTACGACGTACTTCTATGTCGGGGGCAGTTAAAACTCGTAAGATATCCATGACCAGATCCTGCATTACCTTCTCCATATTCTCGTGCTCTTTCATTGCAATGAGTCGATCCAAGACGATCAGCTTAACGTTGTTATCGCTTTCTTTAACTATCAACTCGATGTAACAACCAGCCGCCGCTTTAATAGCTGTCGGTGCCGAGGATAGTGTGATCAGTGTTCCAGCTGCCTCGTAACGTACAGCATTTGATGAAGAATTCAACATGTTATAAATGCAACGAATGAATCGAGTTCTCTCTGCTGGATTTGCATGGCAAACTTTATAAATCAATTCGACAATCACAAGCTGTAGGATGTCTCCGAAACTGTTGACTTGATCAATACATGAAGCAAGATAGTTGAGTGCCCGTTCTTGATCGGCGTGGAGAAGCATCAAGAAAGCATTTCGCTTACAAGGCATGTCTTGCTGTGTGTCTAAGAAGCTTGCTACCAGTTCGGGCCCATCGGGCACTAGCCATTCAAAGTTTTTGTAAATTGTAAAAATGGCCAATACAGCATTACGTCGTACGTACGAGTGTCGGTGATCCAGACAGGCACGAATCGCCGGCATTAGGGGTTCCAATAATTCTGGCTCCTTGAGCTTGCACAAGAATCGTAGTGTCGAACCGCGGAGGAACTCATTGGGGTGTTGTAAGTCCTATAAGGATATAATATAATAAAGTAGATGATGTTGGGTGCAAGCATGTTCAACTCAACCAAATCGGTCAAATGGACAATGAAATGCATAATGGAATCAAAGTTGTATTCCTTCAACCTTACCTTCCTGTAAGCGTCGCACACAAGTATCATTTCCTGTAACAACTTGCCATCCGGCGACGTCTTTGGTACAATCTCCCAGAAGATCAGTAAAAGTTTTTTGATCGTATGATTCTGCAGTGGGAGAACGAATCGAATAATCGTCATCAACAGTCCCGACAATCGTTCGCCGTTCAATAGCAGTTGAATAACTTTCTTCAATGTTTCGATTTTTAGATTCACATCACCCTTCTCCAAATCTTGCTTCAATTGCATTTCATTGTACGGCTCCGTGTCGGCCGAATTGATTATTGTATAACATGGTCCTTCGGCAAGTGCCATTTTGAAGGATAGTTTTCAACAGACGGTGGTTCTGATTAGATGGAAATGGAATCACAAAAATAATTGTGAAATTTTCGATGGAAAATCGGATAGAAACTCGCGGACAGCAAGATTGAAGAAAAAACAAGTGATGTTTAGCCGATTGACGTGTCAGATTCCGTATGTGTCAGATTCTGACAGTCGGTGGAGCGCCATCTAGCGGAAAAATTGTCTGCGCCCGTTTATTGACTAAAGCGTGAACGTGTTCGTAGGCGCTGAATTTAATTTTATATGGTTATTCGGTAAATTTCCTGGATTTATATGTTGAAGCTTAGCGTACATATGTATGTAGATGTCGGAAAGAGTAAATAAAATTGCTGTTAGATTGCATGATTCGTATCATTGGAACAATAATGTGTCAAAACTGACATCTTACTGCCTGAACACAACGAGGTCGCAGTCGCTGTCTCCATCACGGTCGGCATTGCTGTCTCTGGGATTGGCAAAATCTCGCCCACAATGAGGTCGCTTTGTTATGTCAAATCTTAACAGCTGTTTTCACCTTTGTCCATATACAAGGTGTCTCAAAAGAAAGTCTACATTTGCTTAGCTTATTGCGTGATCGCAATGAATCCGTGGGGCGCGGAGGTGTGTCATTGTAGCCAGGCTCTTGGGAATTAACTCGCTATGGAGCGTTTCTCGGGTGCAGACTGCGCGTTGTGCGTGCGAGAGTTATACAAAAACGGTGATTCGGCGACTGTGGCACGTAGAAAATTCTGCAATATTCGAATTTTACGCTATTTAAAGGATGCGCCAAGCATTCCTCTCATTCGAAAATGGGTAAAAAAGTTTGAAGAGACCGAATCAACTCTAGAAAAATCAACCAAAATCTGGACGGTCAAGGTCATCGATAACGTAAGAAAAGGTAAAAAATGTTAATCAGTCTGTTCGCAGTGATCCCGACCTTTCGATTCGGAAGCGCGCGGAACTGTAATGAGAAATTTCGCTGTTCGATTAAATGGCTGTCGCGAACGCGAGGGCTTACATTTAGATGACATTATTTTTAAGAAATAAATTCCCAAGTTGTGAATTTTAATGATAAATAAAATTGTTTTCGATAAAATGTTTACTTCGTTTTTAATCGATCCACTAAATATAAACTTTCTTTTGAGACACCTTGTACTTACAACGAACCGTCAACCGCCGATTTGAAGATTTCCTTGCGTTTTGTTTTTTTTCTACACAGCTGTCACAATGTCGTATTACCGAGTTAAAAGTTTGCCAACTCGCGCGACACACCCTACGACCGAGACAGCGACCGCGACATCATTGTGTTTACATTATGGGATTTACGTACATTTAACTTTTGACAGGCGAACGAGAAAGCGACCGTGACCTCATTGTGTTCAGGCAGTTAAGCAGCTTCTTCCACATTCGGCTAAAAACCTCAAAGTAATAATGGATTACCCGGTTGGGATCATGCCCACAACAAAAGCCAGCCAATGTTTATTAGGTTTATTTCATTTTATTTCAATTTTAATTTACAATATTTATTACATATATAGAGGATCATATCTAGAGTTATAAAAATACATTTTAATTCATTTTAACAACCAATTGATAAATTGAATAAAGTAAAAATGGGTTGTAATTGGTATTAACCATGAATTACTATTGAAATGATTTTTGTAACGGCCACTTAGTGGTAAAGGTACCAGTTTCAAGTGGACTAAATTCTACGAATATTTTTTTATTGTTATGGAGAGCTACGCGGAGAGAGTAAACTAGAGAAAAAAAAAGCAAAAAAGAAAAAAAAAAAGAATTATATGTAGGTAAGCTAGGATATGTGGTCAACACATTTGAGGTATTTGAGATTACGGATTATGGTTCGGCATAATTAGATTTGGAGTGGGTTTATGTGAGACATTTAAAACAAAAATTCAATTAAGTAACAATATCCTTGTTAGGTTAGGTTATTATTTGAAAAAAATCCTCTACTTCTGATCTGGATAGTAGCCATTTTCTTAGATTTTTAAGAAACCTAGAGATTCCGACATTTATGCATATATCTTCAGGAAGTTTGTTGTACATATGTGGACCTATAACAGTTAAGGAACGTCTGAAGTATTCTGTTCTAGCTCTAGGAACTACAACATTATTTGCGGATCTAAGGGAATAAGTCATATTGGTTCCAATTAAATTATTATACCCACTACGCAAATAAAATATTCTCAATACTTTATAGACGTACAAGTGTCTAAGTGGCAGTGCATTAATTTGCTTAAATAGCCCAAATGATGGCTCCCATCTAGGTTTGAATAACATTACTCTGATTACCTTTTTTTGGGCTGTAATAAGAGGCTTGAGGTTACTGAGGTAAGCACTGCCCCAGGCAGAAATTCCATATTCCAGTCGAGAATTAACCAATGAGTAGTAGATTGTAGTAAGTAAGTTTTGTGGCACTAGCTTTCGGAGGTGAAATATCTTATTTAAGACAATAAACATGTATTTTTTCAAATTTTTAATGTGTGCCTTCCAATTAAGTTTGCAGTCTATAGTAACACCCAGATATTTATATTCAGATGCAGATTCTAGCTGCATGCAGGAATCATTGCAATTGCACTGATCACAACTTCTATCATGCAAGCCGACTCCATGGATAGAAAGTTCGGTTGTAAGGGAGAAACAAATTACTTTAGACTTGCGGCTAAGAACCATTTGATGGGACAAAAACCAACGTTGCAAAATTACCAGGTCAGCATTCATTTGAACTTTGAGGATTTCAAGAGAAGAAGCGGCATACGACAGAACCAGATCGTCAGCGAAAGCAATAATGTGCCCAGAAAGCGATAGACTAAACACGGAATTTATATATATGAGGAAGAGCAAAGGTCCTAGGACGGAGCCTTGGGGAACCCCTGAATTTGAACAAAAAATTGGATCACTCAGGGTAACATTCGCACGAACAATCTGCTTTCTATTTTGAAGGTAGGAGGATATCCAGTTTAATATGTTATCTCTGAAACCATATCTACACAGTATCCTTAACAGTAAATTATGATTGACTAGGTCAAACGCTTTTGTTAAATCAAGAAACAGTGCAGCAGTTTTGTTACTTCTGTCAATTTCTCTGTTTATGTTTTCCAGAAAAGAATGAATAGCATCTTCGGTTGATTTGCCTTTCATGAAACCAAACTGAAATTTGCTAAGAATCTTATATTTATTGCAAAAACTTATCATTCTTTTAGTGATAATTTTTTCAAAAATTATTGAGAAAACTGAAAGTAGGGAACTAGGTCTATAATTGTTTGGCTCACACTTGTCACCTTGTTTATATAAAGGAATGATTATTGCTGTCTTTAAGTACTCTGGAAATATTCCACTCTCAAAACTAATGTTAATAAGATAGGTCAATGGCTTAATGATGTAATAACTAATTTTTTTTATGACAATGGTACTTAGGCCGTCAATTCCGCATGAGTTTTTAGATTTTAGGTTTGATATCACTTGAAGTACTTCAACTTCAGTCACTTCACCAAAGAAAAATGTTGATAATATTTCATTATCAAGAAAAGATTCTCGATATATATTCTCATGGTCACAAGAGGGACGAGGTTTATAGCTTTCAGCAACATTTTTGAAGAATACGTTAAAGTTATTCGCAATTTGGACATCATTTCCGCTATCACACTTTCTGAAAACTTTATGCGGTTTAAGCTGGCACCATTTCTTTTCCCTAACAGATTATTAATAATATTCCATTGTTGTTTAGGGTTTGACGAGGTTTCGTTGAACTTTCTTTTATAATATGCTTCTTTTTGATTCATAACGACTTTATAAATATCCTTTTGCATTTGTTTGTATGCGTTTCTAATACGTGGTATATGTAATTTGTTTTTGTTCCTTGCATAATAAGAATTTTTTGCATGTATTTTCTCGCACAGGTTGTCAGTAATCCATGGTTTTATTTTTTTAAGTGCTCGACTTTGATTAATGAGTCTACTAGTGGAAACATAATTTGACAGAACATGTATGAAGTTGCTGAAAGCGTTTGAAGGACAGATACAATTATATACATTATTCCACCTTTCTTTGGAAAGGCGTTCCAGCAAAATCGGGTAGTTAATTTTTTGAAGTGATGGAGTTTCTATATAGTTATTTCGTTTAGAATTTCTGAATATATCTAGAAAGGACATACCAGTAGCAAAATGATCAGTTAAGTCCCATTCAAGTAAAAATGGACGTATGTTATCAGAGTTCTTACTACGAATAAAAATATGGTCAATACAGGACTTACTACTTCGAGTTATTCTCGTTGGAACGTTTACAAGCGATTCAAAGCCCAGGGAAGATAAGACTAGCAAACAACGATCAGAAATAGAACAGAGGCCCAATATATCTACATTCATATCACCAATGATACAAGCAAGGTGACTAGTTGTTCCGGTAAGAAGGTCTTCAATATCTTTTATAAATATGTCTTGGTGAACAAACTGCAGTCGATATATGCATATAATGTCAATACAAACATCATTCTTGAGTTTTATTTTAACAATAACACTATCAGCACTTTCCAAATCAGGAGAACTAACGTCCGCAATCACACAATGATTCTTTATAAAAATAGCAATTCCACCAGAAGGATAATTATCATTGCATTCGGCATATAAATGATATCCCGGAATCGAATAGTGGCATAATTCATGGCTAAAAATCCAGATTTCAGATAGAACTATGATATCAGGTAATATTCTAAACGAGTTATGTAAATATAAACAAAAGTTGTCAAAGTTTTTCCTCATACTCCTAATGTTTTGATGGAGGATAGTGAAATCGTTTACGGATGAATTATACTTAGAGCCTACAAAGATATTATTACTTGGGCAGCTATAACAGGGATCAAATAATTCATTTTGTATTGAGAACATTGTATGTATTAAAATTAGTATTTAATATATCTAATAAAAGAGCTTAATCATAAATGATTAAGATCATCGGTGCACCTGATGAATTTGATCTCCATGCCAGTAGCCTTGCGCATCATAATTTTGCCATGTCTCACCCAGAGATATTGGTATTTGTGTTTTTTTTTTTGCCAGTTTTGCCTCTCTCAGCAACATCTTCGTTTCCATTGGCAGCCAATCGTTTATATACATGTTTCCTTTGCAGGAACTGAAACATTTTTCAGCTTTAATTGGTGACTTCCTAGCGTATGAGGCAGACAAAATTTCCTCCTTCACTCTCCTGCTGCGAAGCTGTACAATCACAGTACCAGATGTATTCCCTCTTATCTTCTTCCTATAGCACACATCCACATCGCTCTCAGCTAGTTGTACTTGAGCGCCCTGCTCAATAATTTGGATAGCCGTTGCCCGAACATTTTCGCTCTCTAAGTGAGGTACTTCACGCAGCTCTATGTAATTAGAGTGACACATATATTCAGCAGTTGCTAGTCTCTCTTTAGTTGTTTTGAGCTCAGCTTTTATCATCTCATTTTCACGTACAACTTCTGACAGTATTTGAGTTGTTTTCTCGAGTGCACTAATTTGGTGTTGCATGAGGAGTAAGGACTTTACAGTGTTATCAAGTGTCTTTTTTATTTCAGTGACCTTGAGGTGAATACCCTCTAAAGTTATTTTGTTGTCTACAACTGCATCGTCACTTCCAACACACGATGATACTGAAAGTCTACGGGGGTTATTTCTTTTTTTTTGTACACAAATGTCGCAGGTCCAAGGTTTTTTTGATTTTGTGATAAAATCAACATCCGCGGGTTTCAGTTTCACACACTCTGCATGCATAAGGAGTTCACATTCACTGCATTTTATAGAACACGTATCTCTTCCAAGTCTAGATGTACAAATCAAACAACTCATTCTGCTTTTTTTTTTTTTTTTCTTTTTTTTTTTTTTTTTTTTTTTTTAAATTGCAAAAATTATTTACTGTTCTCGATCACACGTCTTCACGCTCGCGATGCTCTCTCTTCGAGGTTCGACTACATAAAATATGACACTATCAGGTTGAAGTAGGATAGGTTCGGTTACAGTAGTTGGCATACGCCACGCGTAGGCTGAAGTCGGCCCATTGTGATGCCACATGGATCAAGTTACGCTGATCCGCTAAATGAAAACCAATCCGTGCTTCTGATGAAGCGATAACGTTGAGCTATTTTTATATCTGCTAGCTCACTCAAGTTATCATAGAAGGGCGCGCCGAGGTAGATCCTCCTGCGATTCGCAAAAGAAGGGCATGAGTAGAGGAGGTGATGTATCAATTCCTCTTCCTCCTCGTCCATGCAGCCGCGGTAGAGGTCATTGGAGGGTAGCCCTAGTCTGGTGGCGTGTTTTCCAATGGTGCAGTGACCTGTGATGACACCCACTAGGTTAGGTTAGGTTAACGTGGTCTGCATAAGCCACACGTAGGCCGAAGTCAGCCCATTGTGATACCACATTGATCAAGTTACCCTGATTCGCTACCTGAGAACCAACCGGTGCTTCTGATGAAGCGATGGAGTTGAGCTATTTTATGGTTCGCAAAAGAGGGGCATGAGCAGAGAAGCTGCTCCTCTTCCTTTTCGTCCATGCAGCCGCGACAGAAATCGTTGGAGGGTAGCCCCAGTCTGGCGGCGTGTTTTCCAATGATGCAGTGACCTATAATGACACCCACTAGAGTACTTAAGGTACTCTAGTGGCCCTTTTGGTTGCCACTGGGTCCCTGGTTCTTCCTAGGTTTAACTTAGGCCAAAATTGTTTATTGATAAAGCCGAAATTACTATCATTCCATTAGAGGTTAGGCAAGGAGATGCGCTGTCATGTGACTTCTTCAACCTGGTGCTGGAGCAGATAGTGCGAAGGGCAGGCGTCGACAGGGAAGGCACTATCTTTTACAAGTCCATCTAGCTGCTAGGATACGCGGATGATATCGACATCATCGCGTGTTCTCGCCGTGGCATCGTGGAAGCATTCACGGCGATTGAAGGGCAGGCGAAACGAGTTGGCCTTCAGATCAATAAGGACACAACGAAATACATGCTGTCAAGCAAAAACCAATCCGTCGCTCACCACCTGGGACAAAATATAACAATTGACAGCTACAATTTCGAGGTAGTTAAGGAGTTTGTCTACCTCGGGGCAAACGTAAATTCCACAAATGACACCACAGTGGAGATCCGGCATACAATCGCCCTTGGCAACCGCTGCTACTTCGGCTTGTCCAAACAACTGGGGTCAAAACTCCTCACTCGAAAGACCAAAGTCATGCTTTACAAAACGCTCATTCTGCCAGTCCTGCTGTACGGAGCCGAAAGCTGGACGATAAGCAGGACAGCGGAGCTGATTCTGGGTTCTTACGAAAGAAAAATTCTGCGCCGGATATTTGGTCCTGTCTGTGGGGAAGGTGAATGGAGAAGAAGACACAACCGCGAACTCTACGAGCTGTACCAAGATGTGGATGTAGTCCGGAAGGCAAGGATCCGTCGACTACACTGGCTCGGACACATCGAGCGCATGGACATCAACGCTCCAGCTAAGAGGGTCTTCGACTCTGAGCCTCCTGGTTCGAGAAGAAGAGGAAGACCGAACCTCCGGTATAAAGACCAAGTAATCGCGGATGTAAGACATCTTGGTCTTGACAACTGGAAGCAGCGTGCCCGGGACCGTCAAGGATGGAAGGCAGCTATAGCTGAGGCTCAGATCCTCCATAGATCGCTGGCCTGATAAACAAACAAACAAAACAAACCATTGGAGGTTGGTCGCCTCTATGGTTTGAAGTTTTATCACGTGCTTTACCGTACTTATTGGTGTTTCTAGGCGTGTGCTTGACCCTAACCTTGCGAGTTCGACGGCCGCGCAGTTTCCTGATATATCCCTATACCCGGGAACCCACAGTACTTTAATGTTGAACTGTTCAGCCATCTCATCTAGAGATAGGGGACAGTTAAGAGATGTCCTTGATTTGTGGGTTACCGTGGCCAGGGACTTTATCGCAGATTGGCTGTCCGTGCAAATGATAATATCCTTAGCGGATATTACATTGATCCTGAGCCATGCAAGGGCTTCCTCTATCGCTGTTATTTCTGCCTGATACACACTACAGTAATTTGGGAGTCTGAAAGAAAGGTTGAGGTTAAGTTCCTTGGAGAAGACTCCACTACCTACACCCGGCTCCATCTTAGAGCCATCTGTATAGAGAGAGATCGAGTCCTTTGGTATGACTTTTCCCTTCAGCCCATTCCTTCCTGGATGGAAAGACAGCTTCGAAGTTCCTAGAGAACACATTCTGCGGGATGAAGTATTCTGTGTCCATGGGTACTTTGAAGTGTTTTAGAATGGTGGTATGGCCTTTTTGTGATGTGGGCCATTTTCTTATGCTCCTCATCCATAGGGCCGCGCAGGCATCAACTTGCTTGCTGAAAAGGTTCAATGGTGGAAGATGTAATAGAATATTTAGGGCCTCCGTGGGGGTTGATCTGATCGCTCCGCTTATGTATAAGCTGGCCGATCTTTGTATTTTCCCCAGAAGGTTCCGATAGACTGCCTTGCGTGACTACACACGCAAGTGACACCCACTAAATTGCTTAAGGTTGCGCTTTTGGTTGCCACAAGGTCCCTGGTTCGTCCTAAGTTTAGCTTAGGCCGGATTTGTTAAGTGACAAAGCCTATATTACTTTCATTCCATTCGAGGTTGGTAACCTCTATATTTCCAAATATTATCATACTTAATGGGGTTTCTAGACACCCGAGGGTTGAAAGACTGAATGTGCTTGACCCTAACTTTGCGAGTTCGTCGACCGCGCAGTTTCTTGGAATATCCCTTTGCCCGGGAACCCATAGCATTTTTATGTTGAACTGTTCAGTCATCTCGTCTAGAGATAGGTAGTTAAGGGATGTTTTGATTTGTGGGTTACCGCGGCCAGGGATTTTATCGCAGATTGACTGTCCGTGCAAATAATAATATCTTGAGCGGATATTACATTGATCCGAAGCCATACAAGGGCCTCCGTTATCGCTGTTATTTCTCCTTGGTATACATTGCAGTGATTTGGGAGTCTATGTGATAGGTTGAGGTAAGCCCCTTGGAGAAGACTCCACTACATACACCCGTCTTTATCCTGGAGCCATCGGTATAGAGGGAAATCGAGTCCTTCGGTATGACTTTCCCTTCAGCCCATTCCTCCCTGGATAGAATGATAACTTCGAAGTTCTTAGTGAACATATTCTGCGCGATGACGTAGTCTGTCAATGCCACATTACATGGGCCATTTTTCTATGCCCCTAATCCGTAGGGCCGCACAGGTAGCAATTTATTTGCTGAAGAGGTCCAATGGTGGAAAATGTAGTAGAATATTTAGGGCCTCCGTGGGGGTTGATCTGATCGCGCCGCTTATGTATAAGCTGGCCGATCTTCGTATTTTCCCAGAAGGTTCCGATAGACTGCCTTATCCAGAGCAGTCCACCAGACTACGATGCCATACAAGAGGATGGGCCTTATGACTGCTATATGGAGCCAGTGCATAATGCTTGGTTGGAAACCCCACTTTTTGCCCACCACTTTCTTACAGTTGTAGAGGGCAATGGTTGCTAGAAGCAGGTTGAAGTAACTAACCATAGTAAAGCTTGTGCCCAGGTCTTTTGTCAGGATCCTCTTTTTTGAAGTGTAGCCACCATTTTCAGACTTCCTTACGGAACTACTGTCTGCTTTCATCGTTAAACGGGTTTGTTGAAAGGTCAGAAATATATCCAATATCTCAAGTTATACATTGGACTTTTCAAAAGTGCACTCTACTCTCTTATCTTGTCGTTTGTTAGAAAGCGAGAGGCATAGTTCGTTCTTCTCCTTCTTAGGTATCGCTGTAGTTCAGGGTGATTCTGGACCTTTCTAGTGAGCACAATATTTTTGCTAGCTGTTTCCAATGTCGTTGTCCCAGGTGGTTAAGGTCCCGTTCAACTTTGTGCGTCACCTTAGATGCGGCCATCCTCTGCAACGTCGTCCCTCGGGATTGGAGTCGAGGACTCTTCGGGCCGGCTTTGTTAATAGAATAAATTGAATTATTAATTCCTCCGAAGCAGTTTTTATTACTCGCAAACCGACAGGGCTGTCTTGAGACGGTCTCCAATAACTCTCACCTGTCGGCCGCACTGTATATTTTTTTACCTGAAAATTTAAATGTATGCTTATTTCATCTATACAGGGTGCCCCACGAGCAGTGTGCCAAAAAGCTAGAGCGTGTAGGTCTGGTCAAGACAAGAAAAAGATCGTAAATTTGCCTACAAGTCCAGTCGCGTTAAAACCAAAAAAAAGGTTTTTCTTAGAAAAAAGTGGTTTGGGTTTTTTTTAAATTTCTCAGAAACTACAAGACATTTTTGCATCCGGTTTTCTGTTATTAAATAAAAACTAATAAGAGAATTGAATTCTTGAAAAAAAATTCGTACTTAATTACATACAATTTTGAAAAAAAATTAGTTCGAAATTGGTTTTTTAATTTTTTTTTTTTCAAAATTTTGAGTTTGGAAATCAATTTCTCAAAAACTATTCTTTAAAATAGCTTCGTTTAGAAACAAGATGAAAGAAGAGGTCTGGGGCTTTACAAAAAAGAATATCACGGCGTTGTGGATGTAACTGTTGATTTTTAATAATTTTTTTCCAAATTTTTTTTCCAAAACTTCGCTGTCCGTCCGTCTGTCACCAGGCTGTATCTCATGAACCGCGATAGTTAGACAGTTGAACTTTTCACATATGATGTATTTCTGTTGCCGCTACCACGACAAATACTTAAAACGGAACAAAATGAATATTTAAGGGGGGCTCCCATACAACAGACATGATTTTCATCCAAAAAATCCCCTTGGTCACATACTGAACTAAGGCTAGTCGTCAATATCCCACAACCAGTAGCAAACTTCCCAGTTTTGATCTCTTTTGTGCCTTTGATGAAATAATCCTAGCTGCAAACCTTTTCCCCATATTTCCCATTATTTTATTTATTAGAATATTAATACAATTACTGAAAATTGTAATTAATACAGAGATAAGAGCATCTAGCAGCATAGGCTTTCGGCTCTGGTCATTATTGTTATTCACCTTTTCACATCGTTGCTGTCAAGTAAGATAATTGATTTGAATTCAATGGACACTTTGATGACCAACTATATCTCATCATGAAGATTTTTGATTATCAAAGTAATATGCCGATAACCTGCCTGCAACCAAGATCTGTCATCATACAAAACATGTGATGAGTGATGAGGTAACATACATAGTCTCTTTCACATTTATATATACAGATGGTACGGCCGGTTTTTACTATTTTGTCCGTTAGAGGGTTAATACCACTAGCACGAGCTAAGGTGTTAGCAAAACTTTGAAAATCTGCCCTAAACGAAAAGTGAGTGAATAAACCGAAGAAAAAATAAAACAAAATCAATGTTCAACATTATCATTACGAGTTTTATGATATTTATTTAATTTTATTTAATATTTCATGTCTGCTTCATTTTCAACTAATTACAATAAAGTTTATAATAAAGTATAACATATAATTCTCAATTGTTTAAATCCGATTTTAATTGCAATCATGTAAATATATATATATTGCAGATTTGTTCAGTGTTAGATAAATAAAATATAAAATAATCTGTAGACAGGAAAAAGGTCAAAACAAAAAAATCGTTTTGTTTTTTTGTTGTTTATAAAAGATTGCATTTTGAATTCGAAATGGAATACAAAATTGTTACGGGGTTTAGAAAATGAATTCATAGTTTTATTATTTAACTCTAAGAATTATTTTTTCTAATAAATTATATTAGATTTTAAGTTATTATTTGCATGTACTTTATTCTTTTATAATTGCATTTATTCTATATGAACATTCTGTGTTGTTACTTATTTCCATTTTTTCCGAAGAAAAAAATTGATTTTATTTTTTATACATATATGTATGTATATGTAATGTATCTTAAAATCGGTGCAAGATTCCTAACATTAAATTTATTCACTAGATTGAATAATTTGTTTTAAATATTTATTTTAGAATTGGTAACGTGGTTTTAATCTAATTTAATTTTTTTTTTAATGGAATGTTTACATTTCTTTCAATTGAATTATATTAAATGTAATTAAGTGATTTTTCTTTTTTCGTAAATTTTGTTTTGCCTTACGAATCATTATATATTGCATTATTGCTTATTCTTAAGGGAAAGAAATACTTGATGTTTTTTGTTTTTTATTTTGTTTTGAATTTTTTAAACCAAAGTTTTTGTTTATACTGAATAATTTATGGCCACAAATGTAGAATTTGCTTTTAACATTTCTTTAGAAAATAACATACTCGTATATACATATATCAACAAAAAGAATACAAAATTAAAAAAAAATTGGACGAAATTTTCTTAGAGTAGACTGAATGAGATGACTGATTGATTAATTGAAACAACACGAAGAAATTCAATGCAAAATGGATAAAATGTAGAAATGTAAGACCGAAGTGTTTTTGGGTTAGAACTTTATTCAGTATGTTCTAAAACAATCGAATGAATTTACGGGTTTTCCTTTATATGCCCTGCGTGGTGGAAAAAAGAGATATAATAAAAAATATCACAATTTATTTGAATCTAACAAAACAGGGCTGCATCGTCACGTTTGACATTTAGAGCCGTGCAAATAGAGGTCCTGAACGATTTGAGCCTGGATCAATGCACTATGGCCATCCGTCGATTCGTAATCAACCGTGTTGTCACACGTTATTTTTATAGCGACAACGGTCTTAACTTTGTTGGAGCAAAAAACCAATTGGAAAAGGACATGAAGGAGATGAACACGGCCCTAGGTGGTCACGTGTCAAGATATGAGGAAACCTTTGGAGTTTCATTCCAGCTTACTCTCTTTGGATGGGCGTAGCATGGGAGCGGCTGATTATTTTTATTATTATTTGGTGGCGTTACAATGAAGGACCAGAGCCAAGCTTCTCTCAATCAGCCATGTTGTGTGTGATTTATTTTTCACACAGGTGAAAGGGACCTACAGTTTAATGCCGATTCCGAACGGCGTGAGTCGAGAAGCTTTTTCCAGGCAAGTTATACTACGGGGGGTTTTGCCAGTACCCCGCCGAGGAGGGACGCCGCGAAATAAACATTCGATGGCGTTGGTGTTATCGGGATCCGAACTCGCTCATCGTGCGCCAGAGTCCAACACACTAACCACTGCGCCACGGCGTCCGCGCCCGGAGCGGCTGATACAATCTATTAAATACAGCGTTGATTTTATTCTCAAAAGAGTCACACCCCGAGAAGACGTTTTATGCAACACTCTTATAGAAGCGCAAGGTCAGATTAATATGCGCCCACTGACGCACATTCCTGTCGATCCTGAAGATCCAAGACCACTTACCCCCAATTCTATGCTGTTTGGCGAAGACGCTCGAGATGTCTCTGCTCCTGGAGTCTTTTGTGACAAAGACGCTTATATGTAGCAGGCTGTATAGTCGCAGGGCTCAACATTTATTGAGTCAGTTTACCAGACGCTGGTATCCTGAATACCTTCCTGAGATCACGCGAAGAAGCAAGTGGCATAAGAAAAGTAAGCCAGTAAAAGAAGGAGACGTGGTTCTTATTATAGAGCCCAACGAGATCCGGTCATCATGGCAGTTGGGTCGAGTAACCAAAGTTTACCCCAGATCTGACGGAGTGGTAAGAACAGCAGACGTGCAAGTAGCAGATGGGTCCATCATGAGAAGATCGGTTGGTCGGCTCACTGTTTTTGATTTGTCTTGAACTTAGTTCAAGACGGGCTCCGGGATGTCATCGAGCCGAAAAAGTGAAATTTGAATTTTTGTATAATCACCTTTATTGTGTCACAGCCTTAATGCGCGACGACTGCATCCTCGAACGCACTCGTGTACAGCTGCTGTCACGATAGTGGCGACTACGACGACGGCTTGGGGAATCGCACTTTTGGTCCCGGCATTTTGTTTGCTTTGAGTCATCGAGTCAAGTTGCGTTCTGGTTGCAGTCATCGCGCATTATCTCCGTGGAAAGAATTCTAAATATCTAATATGTATATTTACCCAAGGCGTTGGGGATGTAAGTATTTTAAGTAAACTGTTTAAAATGTGGAATATAATTCGATTTGTTTAGTAAATAAAATCGTTTCATCGATTCATCACGTTCATCGACCGATTTTTATTTCCTCATCCGGTTTCTAATATACAGCGCCGACGCAACAAAAGTTGTAGTGTTGTTTGATTGAAATTTAAAATAAACACTACTTGTGTGCTGTTGTTGGTGTTTGAAAACGTAATTGTTAAACCAATAAGTGAATGTGAATGCCTTAGATGGATCTTCGAAAACTTGAATACAAAAAAAGATTAATTTGGAGGAAATTGGCTGAATTAATAGATTCAGTAAAAAAGCGACGATGAAGTTTAAAGCAGCGTTTATATAGCGATGACAACGCTGAGCCGGATAATTTAGTTGATTTTTCCGAAAATAATGCACAGATAATTGAAGAATGCATCCACCAAATGAACGAAGCTGAGACAACAGATGCATTTGTGAAGGCTATGCACCTAAATTTCAGCGAAATCAAAAATCCAACCGCGTCCTCTACTTTTATTGTTGATGCTACAGATATGCAGCCATCCACCTCATCTGCCATTACCGATTCTCGTCCCAAATCACTAAAAAGGCCACGATTCCAGGCTACTGGACAAACAATACAGCCAGTGGTGAGCTCTGTTGGCAGCCCTGTCATAATCTTATTAAAATGCTTATATGTCTATCTTATTCTATCTCATATTACCGTTAACTGAACTATTATATGGATTACGTATTATTATTATAATGGTAACTTGAATAAAGAGTTAGTTGGTTGGGTACAGTTGCTGCGTTCACATTAGCCTCATAACCTCTAAGCATAACAGTGGCGACGAGGATGGTTACAGTTAATTTTGAAACATGGAAAGCGTGGTAGAGGAATTGAAACAAATTGCAGAACAGCAATTTAGGTTATTGCTTGAGATAACAAATAAAGTCTTCAGGCAAGAAATACCTAAAATACATCAAGATCAGTCATCACCCGAATATTCTCTCGAAGTGTTGGCTCAAAACATCCAGGAATTCCACTTTGATGCAGAAAATGGTATCACCTTTCAAAAATGGTATATGCGTTATTCGGATTTATTTGAAAACGACGCATCTAAATTAAATGATGCTGCGAAGGTAAGGTTGCTGATGAGGAAACTTGGACCTCAAGAACATAGTCGATACGTAAATTTCATTTTACCAAAAACACCTAAGGATAACACATTTGAAGATTCAGTAAAAAAATTAGGAAATATTTTTGGAACCCAAGAATCAATCTTTAGAATGCGATATAGATGTTTGCAGTTGAAGAAATCCGACAGAGACGACTATGTGGCTTTTGCAAGTGAGGGGAACAGGCAATGTGAAAATTTCGAATTGGGGAAACTATCTGTTGACCAATTTAAATGCTTAATGTTTGTAATAGGACTTCAATCACCCATTGAAACTGAAGTAAGGTCTCGTTTATTAGCACTCTTAGACAAAGAAAAGGAGATAACGCTAGATAAACTCATATCAGAATGTCATCGGATTGCCAGCATTAAGCAAGACACACAGCTTATCGAGGCATATTCATCATTATCGTCGATCTCAATTAATGCTGTCAACCACAAATCAAAGTCAGACGCATACAAAACTGACCGACACAATCGCAGCCAATCAACTCATGCACCAAAAACTCCATGCTGGGGATGCGGGGACATGCATTTTTCCCAATATTGCAAATACAAAGATTATACATGCAAACAGTGCCAAAGAAAGGGACACAAAGAAGGTTACTGTTTTTGCTTCAAGCAAAAATCGAACCAACATTACAAACCACAACCAAATTTATATTTAGCTGGGAAGAGGGAAAGGGACAAATATCGTTCAAACCAGAACAAGCGGGATCAAAACGTCCACATGACACAATGCAGTGTCAATCATGTGTCAGCCGCTGGTCGCAAATATGTAACAGTGGAAATAAATGACATACCGATTGTTTTGCAGATCGACACTGCTTCAGATGTAACAATCTTATCAATTAACTCGTGGAAATCTTTAAATAAACCTCAATTGCAATGTGAAAAAAGTGCTATTAACGATGCCCAAGGGAACCAAATGAAAATATTAGGCTGTTTCCATTGTGAAGTGAAATTTCTTGACAAGACACACACGCCAAAATGTTTTGTTGTTGACAGACCTAACCTCAATTTATTGGGCATTGATTTAATCGAAAAGTTCGGATTATGGAATAAGCCGCTAAATCACGTTTATAATAAGGTTAATCTAGATGACAAGAAAGCACTTGTTAGCTCCATCCAATCAAAATTTCCTACAATTTTCGAAGAAACATTAGGATGCTGCAAAAAGAATAAATTAAAATTGTACCTAAATGACAACGTTGTACCCATTTTTAGACCAAAACGCCCAGTTCCATACACATCAGCAAAAGCAATAGAAGAACAACTGCAGCGGCTAGAAGGTGCTGGTATTATTTCTCCAGTGGATTTCTCAGAATGGGCAGCCCCTATCGTTGCAGTTAGGAAACCGAGTGGTCAAATCAGAATATGTCCTGACTATTCTACAGGTTTAAATGCATCACTGCAACCAGATGCTTATCTGCAGATTCAGGTGGATGACAATTCCAAACATTTCCTCACAGTAAATACACATAAGGAATACACAGGTGGAATAGACTACCACCAGGTATAAAAACGGGGCCGGATTTTTCCAACAGCTTATGGACACCATGTTGTCGGAACTGGAAAATGTATCAGCTTATACAGATGACCTTTTAATATCAGGTAAAAGCCGGGAACAGCATGATAGATGCCTGAATGCTGTTTTAAAACGCTTAGAGGAGTTTGGATTTAAGATCAAAATGAGTAAGTGTAATTTTCTGATGAGCGAAATCAATTACTTGGGTCACGTTCTTACCAGCGAAGGGACCAAACCCGATCCCAAGAAAACAGAAGCCATTAGAAACATGCCAGCACCGCAAACACTACATCAGCTTCGTTCATTTCTAGGCGCCATCAACTACTACAGTAAATATATACCAAAAATGAGTCAACTTCGGGCACCGTTGGACCAACTATTGAAGAAAGGTGAAAAATGGAGTTCAAACGCATATTACAATCTGACCTTGCACTTACACATTTCAAACCTAATTTCCCAATCATTGTTTCCGCCGAAGCTTCAAAAGATGGGATAGGGGCATGCTTATCACACCGCCTCACAGATGGCAAAATCAAGGCAGTGTACTACGTTACAAGGTCGCTCACCTCCGCGGAAAAAAGTTACAGCCAAATTGAGAAGGAGGACTTGGTTCTAGTTTTTGCTGTAACTAGATTCCACAGGATGATTCTCGGTCGAAGGTTTCTGCTGGAGACAGATCACAAGCCGTTGCTTGCTGTATTCCGGCCAGACAAAGGCATACCGATACACTCAGCGAATCGTCTTCAAAGATGGGCTTTAGCCTTACAAACATACGATTTCGACATTAAATATGTACCAACCCAAGAATTTGGGAATGCAGATCTTCTTTCGCGATAAATTGGTACTCGTCAAATAGATTCAGAGGAAGATTACATCATCGCACACACACTGTGTTAGAAAATGAATCACACTTTTCATCAGAGTTGCATGACAATATTAAGAACTTACCGATTACATATAAAATGACTAAAGCAGCCACAAATCAATCAACAGAACATCGCCAAATCAAAGAGTTTATAGCTACGGGCTGGCCGAAAGCCATCCCAGTGGAGTTGAAAACATTTTTTAATCGGAGGGACTCTCTCATGGTTGTAGAAGATTGTCTTTTATTCAATGATCGTGTTATCATCCCAAAAGTGTTACAGCAGCGCATTTTAAAGCAGCTGCATAAGGGTCACCCAGGAGAAGAGCGTATGAAATCTCTAGCTCGCAGCTATGTTTATTGACCTGGATTAGATGATGAAATCAAACGCTTTGTAAAGCAGTGCAATCAATGCCAGTTAGCTGCTAACTGTCCAAGAAAGGTAACACTAGCATCATGGCCTCTATGCACCAAACCGTGGCAGAGAGTGCACATAGACTATGCAGGTCCAATAAACGACACTTGGTTTTTTGTGGTAGTAGATGCATATTCAAAATGGCCGGAAGTTATTGCAACATATTCTACTTCAGCATGAATCACTATTAAACTGCTATCACAGCCATTTTCGCGATTTGGTTTTCCTGAAACAATGGTCTCGGACAATGGATCTCAATTTAAGAGTCATCAGTTTCGTCAGTTTTGCTTGATAAACGGCATCGAGCATATTACTACAGCGCCTTACCACCCCCAATCAAACGGGCAAGCAGAGCGGGTGGTAGGAACATTCAAAAATGCTTTTAAAAAACTCAAAGGGGAGGGAACTATTGAAGAAATTATTAATACTTTCCTTCTCTATTATAGGTCCACACCTAGTAAAAGTCTCCAAGGAAAATCACCTGCGGAACTGATGCTAGGACGGCCAATACGAACCACATTAGACCTACTTAGAGAGTGTATTATTATTATAATGATAACTTGAATAAAGAGTTAGTTGGTTGAGTACAGTTGCTGCGTTCACATTAGCCTCATAACCTCTAAGCATAACAACTTCTATTGGAAGAGATTCAAAAAGGCTTTCCCGATTGGTCTGGCGCAAACGCTCTTACGCGCGCTTACATGTACCTAAATGAAGTTGCATTTAAGCAGCTAGACTTTGTGTCGATGAACAAATTTGCAGCATCAAGACGAAACACCATCTTTGTCAATACATGCCAAACAAACCGCACAAGTGGGGTGTCAAATTGTTTGTTCTTTGCGACTCAAACGGACTTGCCTATCGTTTTGAAGTGTACAATGGTACAAGTGATAATATCATCTTACCTCCACACCAGATCTAGGAGCCACATCCAATGTTATTCGGTTATCGCAAACAATTCCCAAGTTTGCTAACCACATTCTATACTTCGATAACTTCTACACATCGCTGCCTCTTCTGGTCTATTTACGAGCCCGCGGAATCTTCAGTTTAGGCACAGTGCGAGGTGATTTCTTAAAACTATTTTTACGCTATAAAATGCATTAATTGATTAGCTAATAAATTATATAGCTAATCGTATACCAGCATATAAGTTGCCGACTAACAATCAAGTAAGTAAGGAAAGTAGAGGATATTCAGTAGAATATGCTTATAACATCAATTGATGGAGTGGATTTGAATACCGTTTTATGGAAGGATAACAAGTGTGTACGGTTGGCCTCCACCTACGTAGGTATTGAAGCATTTGAGAAATCCAATCGTGATCAAAGTATAGCAAAGGCACCTCGATATGACAAAAAGCCGAAGAAATTCGTCGAAATAGACTGCCCCCAAATCATCCGGGGGTATAATACTCAAATGGGTGGGGTGGACCTTATGAATGGTGGGCTTATGGGTTGGTACCATATTCGAGCAAAAAACGGAAATATCATGACGAGGCATGACATGGCCACAACAAACGCATAGAAAATGTCTTTAAATCAAAAATGTTTTGTTTCATCCGGTGTGTTTTCAGCTTAACAGTAGTACAACAGCAAAATCGTACGATCTAAAGGTTCCACAGCACTCCACTCACTGGTCAGTAAGACAGAAAGGTCACTAGAACGCAATTAATATACCCTAGTCGCCTTTCTCGACATTGAGGGCGCCTTTAACAATGTTGATCATGGGCCGGTGTTACGGGATCAGTGATAGAACTGGTACGACAACTGCTAACACAAAGAGTCGTCAAAGCCAACTTCGCTGGTGCCGTCTCAACTAGAATGGTCAGCAGGGGTACACCACAGGGTGGTGTACTCTCCCTTCTCCTCTGGAACGTGGTGGTCAACGAAATACTGCGGATGGTTGAAGAGGAAGGGTACGCTTTGACCGCCTATGCAGATGACATTGCTATTGCCGTCACAGGTAAATTTCCCAACACTCTATGCGACCTAATGCAGAGTGCATTACATACAGTAGAAACCTGGAAGCAGTACTGTGGACTTGGGGTGAACCCTAAGAAGACCGATCTAGTACTGTTTACTAACAAATACAAAATTCCGCCCCTCAACCCACCGAGGCTGGGTGGAACCCAACTAACAATCAAAGAACAGGCTAAATATCTAGGCCTAGTCCTTGACAGGAGGCTGAATTGGAAACCCAATATTCTTGATCGAGTCTAGAAAGCAACCACTGCCCTCTACAACTGTAAGAAAGTGGTGGGCAGAAGGTGGGGTCTCCAACCAAGCATTATGAACTGTCTCTACACAGCAGTCATAAGGCCCATTTTCCTGTATGGCGTTGTAGTCTGGTGGACTGCTCTGGACAAGGCAGTCAATCGAAGCCTTCTGGCATAAGCGGAGCGATCAGATCAACCCCCACGGAGGCCCTAAACATTCTGTTACATCTTCCACCATTGAACCTTTTCAACAAGCAAGTTGCTGCCTGCACGGCCCTAAAGATGAGGAGCTTAAGAAAATGGCCCACATCTCAAAAAGACCATACCAAAGGACTCGATCTCCCTCTATACCGATGGCTCTAAGATGGAGTCGGGTGTAGGTATTGGGGTCTTCTCCAAGGAACTTAACCTCAACCTACCTTTCAGACTCCCAAATCACTGCAGTGTGTATCAGGCAGAATTAACAGCGATAACAGAGGCCCTTGCATGGCTCAGGATCAATATAATATCCGCTAAGGATATTATCATTTGCACGGACAGCCAAGCTGCCATAAGTTCCCTGGCAGCGGTAACCCACAAATCAAAGACATCTCTTAACTGTCGCCTATCTCTAGATGAGATGGCTGAACAGTTCAATATTAAATTACTGTGGGTTCTCGGGCATAGGGATATTCCAGGAAACTGCGCGGCCGACGAACTCGCAAAGTTAGAGTCAAGTACACTCAGCCTACCTACCCTAGGTGGCCTAGGTTAAGCCTAGGACGAACCAGAGACCTAGTGGCAACCAAAAGGGCAACTTTAAGTACTCTAATGGGTGTCATTATAGGTCACTGCATCATCGAAAAACACGCCGCCAGATTAGGGCTACCCTCCTCTGCTCATGTCCCTCTTTTGCGAATCAGGAGGGGTGGCCGTGGTGCAGTGGTTAGCATCATCGACCGCCGAGCGGAAGTTTTATGGTTCAAATTCGCTTTATAGCCAAGAAAAAGTAATTCCTATACGGACAAAAAAAAAAGTATGCAACGCAGTTGTGAATGGAAGGTGACCAGACGTACTGCCTGCAGGCATAACACTCACAGTATATGGTCAACTGAAATTCATCCTCTGCGTATGCAATATTAAAGTGCTCGAACGAATTAGTGCGGTCTATAACCAACCCGGAATTTGGTCGGCTCTCGTCCTATCTAGGACAAACACCCCTGAGAATAGTGAACGAACATCAACGACTCAACCACTGCACTCCGTTCAGGTTGTGTGTCTATCTATAGGCACATCTTGAACCTGCGCGAGTTTCTAAAAAAAAAAAAAAAATCTACCTCGGCGCGCCCTTCTTTGACAATCTAAGTGAGCTAGCAAACCAAAAGATAGCTCACCTCCATTGTTTCATTAGAAGCACCGGTTGGTTCTCAGGTAGCGGATCAGGGTAACTTGATCCAGGTGGTATCACAATGGGCCGACTTCGGCCTACGTGTGGCTTATGCACGTTAACCTAACCTAACCTAAAGGTTCCACTTGTATGGCCACTTTTATGTGAACAGGCCCAATGCAATCATTCGATACCAACCATGAAAGAGTCAAAGGGAACGAGAGAGAGAGAGAGAAAGAGTCTTGACGCCAACCATAGCCTTTCCTCGTTACTATTCCTATTTGATTACAACGCTAATGGAAAATAAATATTAAAATCAGAAGTGATTATAAAAGTAACAACCCAATCATTTCCAACCAACAGTCAGGTCTACTCTCTATAACAAAAGAACAATAAAACAAAAAACAAGTTAAATAGGTTAATACAATTGGAAATGTTCAGAAGATTTTTTTCTCTTTTCTTTAAGTTAACAGCGCATCTAAATAAATTAACGTATAACAATTATTAATACAGCGATAAAGTTGCAATAGACAAGGAAATTACTGCTAACTGAGGTGCAACTTTCCCGTACAATTAAAATACATATACAAGAATAAACTAAAACATTTCTTTCACGTCATTTTCACTTTGATTGCGATTTTCTTTTTCTTTTCGATCTTTGATTCCTTTTCCCTGTTTGCTAATAATCATTTGCCTTTTCTTTTTGAATGTGTATATTTTCTATAGTGTTGATTTAGTGTTTCTTTAAAAGGTGAGCTTCTTTTCTACGGATAAAAACAATTTATTTTTGTCTATATGTACCAGGATCCACAAAAGTCTGCGTACAGCAAAGGAAATTGGAAAAAAATAACTTTTATTCCGAAAGCGTAAGTTATATTTTAGTAAGACAATGCCCAAAGTTGTTTTCTCTGATGCAAGATGAACGAGTTCGAATTTCGATAACGCCAACGCCATCGAACGTTTTTTTCGCGGCGTCCTCCCCTTTTTTTGCCATGAAAAAACTTCCCGACTCAAGCCGTTCGGAATCGACATTAAACTGTAGGTTAATTTCAAAAATAAATCACACACAACATGGGTGATGGAGAGAAGCTTGGCTCTGGCCTTTCATGGGCTGTAACGCTTAAAGTGTTTGTTTTCAACAATGGAAAAAATAATAGGGACAAGACGTCGCAAAACATATTTTTTATTTTCTTTTTAAAGTATCTTCCATTTACATTTAAAATTTGTTGTATTTTATCACCGCACTCATTTGTTCATTTAAACGCCGTACGCTTTTCCCCGAATCCCATTTTTGTTTTATATATAAACGGTATACTTAGATTGATCGCTTGCTACGACTGGAAGAAATAATAGGGACAGTTGGAATATTTTCAGTTTATTTAAATATTATTTACTATATGTGCACTAAATCTTTGTTTGCTTAATATTTAGTGGCTCCTCCTTTATTTTTCAGCACAGCAACACATCTACGATTCGACTAGTGCCTCGATCGAAATAGCGTTCCAGGTTTCTTGAACCACCTGTCACAAATGATCGCGATTTCGTATTTTGGTCTTTGAAACTTGCTTTTTTTAAGATCCCCCAAAGGTGTTCAATTGCTGAACCCAATTGACAGTCTGGTGACTGCAACGGCCAGTTCATTAATTTAACCCCATTTTCCTGGAACCATGTCTTCTTCTTCACAAGCTTTGAGCAATGTTTGGGGTCGTTATCTTGGTGATATTCCCATATAAGCGGCATGTTGTCCTCCGCATATGGTAGCATAGTGTTTTGCATTCTATTCCTGTATACTATAGCGTTCATAGTGTCTTTTATACATAAGAGAGGACCGACGCCATACCATAAGAAGCAACCCCAAATTATGATACTGCTACCGCCATGTTTTACCGTCTTCCTGGTGTATGAAGACCTGAGTTCCTGGTTTTTGGGACGTCGCACATCAATTTTGCCATCAGACCCAAAAAGATTTATTTTCGTTTCATCGGACCATAAAACGTTTTTCCAATGCAGGCGATGTTGGTTTAAGTCTATCCTTTTCTTGATGTTCGCTATGCTGAGGTGGGGAACTTTTCTTGCCACTCTTCCATTTAAGCGACATTTTATAAGTCTATTTCTTATAGTTCGGCTACAAGCTGGAGCATTTAACTCTGTTTTCAATTCGTTGGACGAGGCGAAAGGAGTTTTTTTTGCATGCACTTACTAGCTGTCGATCGAAGGCTGCCGTGGTTTTTCTTGGCCGGTCACGTGTTTCCCCCTTATTTTGTGCCTTGATAGCATTGTGAACTTTTGTTTTTGAACAATTTAAAAGTTCCGCTATCTTTCGCACAGTTAGCCCTTTCCCATACAGCTGTTTTATTTTTGAACGCTCTTCAAGCGAACAATGCCTATTTCTACCCATACACTTGAAATCTTAAATTCAAAATAGTCACTAAACGTTCCACAAACACTAAACGTGACAATTGCGAAGAATATTCGTTTCCGACAGCTGTCCCTATTATTTTTTCCAAATCTAGTAATCAGTTAATCTCACAGATATGATTCGGATTCGAATGAACAAATGAGTGCGATGATAAAATACCAAATGTTTGCATTGTAAACAGAAGATAAGAAAATATGTTTCGCGACGTCTTGTCCCTATTATTTTTTCCAACAGTGTAAATACGATACTGTTATTTTCATAAAAAAAAAAAAAAAAAAAAAAAAAAAAAAAAAAAAACAAGTGGGACAAAGGATGTCCCACTTGAAATCGCAAAACTAACTTCAGCAGATGAATAATTCAGAGAACTAAACATAAACGAGAGCACCGTGGCGCAGTGGGTAGTGTGTTGGCCTCTGACGCCAATGACACGGGATCGAATCCCGACACAGCCATGTCATCGAACGTGTTTTTCACGGTGTTTCTCCTCAGCGGGGTTCTGACAAAGCCGCCTGTAGTAAAATTGTCATGAAAAGCTTCTCGAAATTCGCCGTTCGGAACCGGCAATAAACTGTAGGTCCCTTTCACCTATGGGAAAATGAAATCACACATGGGTGATTGAGAGAAGCTCGGCTCAGGTTCTTCATGGACTGTAACGCCAACATACATACATACAAACATATATCGCCTTATGTGTGACGGACAGATCGAAAACAAAGCCTTGTTTTCTGCAAGAGATACGCGTGCAGTCAAGCGGATGATAGACCAAGAATCTTTGGTAACAGCAAGGACCATAAGCACTTAGCTCGAGAAATACAATAATACCAAAGTGCATCCAGAAACGGTAAGGGGGCCGTGGTGCAGTGGTTAACATCATCGACCGTCGAGTCGAAGGTCCATAGTACAAATTCGTTTCATAGCCAAGAAAAAGCAATGGCTAGCATACGGAAAAAAGTATGCAACACAGTTGTGAATGGACTTTTTTTTTTTTTTACTGAAATTGAAAAAATGGATTTGGACGACCTCTGGTTGATGTAGGATGGCGCACAGCATATGCCACAATCGATCTTTTGCGCACCAAATTACCAAATCGTGTTATCAACCGTCTTGGCGATGTCAATTGGCCGCCTCGGAGCTGCGATTTGACCTTTGGACCTCTTTTTGTGGGGAAGCGTGAAGGACCGATGTTATGCCAACAATTCGGAAATTATTTAATCACTTAAGGCCAATATCATCCAAGCAATCCGTGAGCTACAGCCCGAAACCATCAACAAAGTCTTTGAAAAATTGGGGTGACAGAATGCGCTACTGTGAAGCCAGGCGGGACAGCCACTTGAACGACGTTGTATTTCATAACTAATAGGAATGCTTGTTCTTACTAATAAAGTCATAATACAATTTAAATTTGTTTTTATTGCATTTTTAAAGTGAAACTTGTATTCGGCCCACCCTGTATATCACTCCTGGTTTGGGAATAAAAGATTTTATTCCCGGATTCCTCCGCTGTACGCATATTTTTGTGGATCACGGTATACGTAACGTTTTACATAGATTCACTCCTTCGTTTTATCATAAATAGTAAATAGAGTTTATAAATTGACAACTTTAACAAATGCTTAGATTTTTTGTGTTTTTTTACCTGGCATAGAATTAAATAGAAGGTCTAATGGGGGTAGAGTGGATTTGAAGGCATTTCATAATAACATTTCATGCTGATACGATAGCGAGTTTCTTCTGTTCAATTTTCGTTGTAACGAATAAACCATTATCATTTTAGTTATAAATTCTGATAAGGAAGAGAGAAAAAAAAATTGAAATTCTGTTTCGAATTTATTTTGGCTATTGGTCAAAATACGTTTTGCTTTTCATATACAAACGTATCTACCGTAGAGTTAATAGTATATCATATAGCTTTGTTGCTTGCCATTCGACCTATCGTGTATGTCGTATTGTTGCATTGTATATGTACATGAATATATATCTAGATATATGCTTACTTTTGCTTTAAATCATTTTCTAAGTATTGTAATGTGTGTGAATAAAAAAATGAATGAAATGATGACGAGCTTACAACTAAGAAAGATCGATGAGAATAGAAGATAGAGAAAGACAAGTCGAAAGTGTTGAGGATCAAAGAGAAAAGTGTATGTTTTTGTTTTTCACGTTTTACGTTTTACGTTTGCTGTATTATGGAACTAATTTCGTTAATCGCCGCTATCCTCCCATTTCTTTTCTTCCATTATTCGATCGAAGCAATCGGATAAAAATGCATGCTATAAATGGCGGGAAAAAATTAAATTTCAAAGAGAATAGCTACGTATGTATGTATGTAGTTTTAAACTTACATATGGCGTATACACTTTAACCCATCGCGGAGGTTTGTCGGGACGATTATATTGAAAACAGAAGGACATGGACTCTTCTTCGCTCTCCCATCGGGTAATTGTATCCCATGCCAGTTCCACCATTTGCGCCTCCAATGCTCCGTCTTCCCGACACGCATGCAAACGGAAACTTTTCATACCTGTAAGAGGAATAAAAAAGGAGCCGTTAACAAATTTACCAACCGGAAAGTGACACATGCATCATACACTGAGTTACAAAAAAAGTGGCGCACCTTGAAATTTTGCAATATTTTTAAGTGATTTAAAAAAGAAACATTTTTTTAATACAGTTTTGTTTATTAACATACAAATAACTAATTCATCTAAAAAAAAAAAAAAAAAATTGGAAGAATTTAGAAATAAAACACAAATTAGAGAAAATATACAAAAGTTCATAAATTAACATTTAACACATTTATTAATATTTTTCTTTTTCAAACGAGTTCTCATTCCTTTAATAGTGGGTATTGCCTCCCCGAACATCTAGCAAAGCCCTAATTTGCCTGGCCATACCTTGGATATGGTTTGCTACAGTGGTGTCGTCCAAATTTAATTTTCCCATTCCACAATCAGAGCAGATCTCAGTCTCTGGAAGGGCCGGTCGCCTCCTTATCATTTTTCCCAGCAGGTCCCAAACGTGTTCGATGGGATTCATATTAGTGGAGAGTGGCCTGAGAGCAAGAAGACCCGCTCGCGTGCCGAGACTCTCTGTACAGCACAAGCGACGTCAGATGAAATTTGCTCGCCTTCACCAAGATTGGACTGAGGCCGACTGGAGTAGAGTTCCCTTCACTGATGAGTCAAGGTTTTGTCTGGGCGTAGCAGAGTATGGAGACGAACAGGGGAGAGATACTCTTCGGCAACAGTTGCCCAGCGGGAACATTTCTGGGAAGGTTCAGTCATGGTGCGGGCAGGAATTTCCATGCGCGGGAAAACCGAGCTCTGCATCGTGGAAGGATCGATGAACCCCAGTTATTACGCAAACAACATTCTGGAGGAATATGTGGTTCCATTAGCACCATTTATTGACGATAACTTTTTGCTAATGCACGACAATGCTAGACTACAAGTTGCTAGGTGCGTTGCTGACTACTTGCAAGAAGTGGAAATTGAGGTAATGGCTTGGCCTGCGATAAGCTCATACATGAATCCCATCGAACACGTTTGGGAAGTGCTGGGGAAAATGATAAGATGGCGACCTGCCCTTCCAGAGACACTCAGTGGGCTGAGATCTGCTCTGATCGTGGAATGGGAAAATTTGGACGACACCACTGTAGCAAACCATACCCTAGGTACGGCCAGGCGAATTAAAGCTTTGCTAGATATTCGGGGAAGCAATACCCACTATTAAAGGAATGAGAACTCGTTGAAAAAAAAAAAAAAAAATATTAATAAATGTGTTAAATGTCAATTTATGAACTTTTGTATATTTTCTCTAATTTGTGTTTTATTTCTAAATTCTTCCAATTTTTATTATTTTTTTAGATAAATTAGTTATTTGTCTATTAATAAACAAAATTGTATTTAAAAAAAATGTTTCTTTTTTAAATCACTTAAAAATATTGCAAAATTTCAAGGTGCGCCGCTTTTTTTGTAACTCAGTGTATTACAAGTGTCGGATGCTGAAAACTATCGTCTGGTGTCACAAAAATTTGTCAACAATACGGAGAGACGTGAAAAAAAAAAAAAAAAAACAGAACTAGAACGGCGCTGAAGAGACAACCGTAAAGCGTTGTCTCACATTTTTCATGTTAACATTCGACAAATGCGATTACGTGAACAAAATTTACTAAATCGACACGATACTCAATATCGTTGTCAAAATAGAACCGCAGCGCCAGACATCAAAGCTAGTTCGACAATGCCAACGCTGTCACGGATTCAATCATACACAGACTTATTGCAAGAAAGAGTCACGATGTGTCAAGTGTGCAGGACCCCTTACTTACTTACTTAGGTGGCGCTACAGTTCGGGCTGAACTTGGGCCTCAACCAACAAGCCTTTTAGATTAGTTTTTTCTAGCAGTTTCTAGAGTCCCCCACGCCCAGTTGGTTAAGGTCCCCTTCCACTTGTGTGCCTTAGATGCGGCCGTCCTCTGCAACGTCGTCCCTCGGGGTTGGAGTCGAAGACTCTTCAGGCCGGAGCTATGCTGTCCATTCGTTCTACATGGCCTAGCCATCTTAAACGTTGGATCCGTAGGGGTCGTCCTAGGCCGATGTCGCTGTACAATCCGTACTTACAATTTTTGGTTGAATCTTCTCCTTCACTCTCTGTCAACACAAACGGGACCGAAGATTGTACGCATCATTTTCCTCTCGAAACGATGAAGGGCCTCTTCATCTATTTTTGATAAGGTCCAAGCTTCTGTGCTATAGAGGAAGACAGAGATGATTATGGTTTTATAGAGAGTCACCTTAGTTTTCCGAGAGAGGGATCTACTTCTCAATTGCCTCTTGAGCCCGAAGAAATAGCGGTTGGCGAGAGTTATTCTGCGTCTAATCTCAGCACTGGTGTCGTTGCCGCTTGTTACCAGAGAGCCAAGGTAGACGAAATCCTTGACAACATCAAAGTTGTAGCTGCCAATAGTGACGTTCTGGTCAAGACATCGATGTTGTGCGTCTTTCTTTGGTTTTGCCCTTGTATACCTTCAGACCCACTATAGCCACTTCTGCTTCAATGTTCTCCGAATCACGTCAATGTCATCAACGTGGCGATGGTGCGCTTCTCGTGCTCTTTCTTAGCAATTGTACAGACTTGAAGTAAATCATGCCTCTTGTATTGGCCAGTGAATCCCGCACGATCTCTTCAAGCATGATGTTGAAAAAATCACATGACATTGAAGGTCTCAGTTAACTCCTCACCAACCTTAATAGAGCAGCGTGAATTCTCCATTGTCATCCTACACAACCTGACGAGCAGGGATGTTAAAACATCGTCCCTATAGACACTATGCGGCTTTAAAATCGCCGAAAAGGTGGTGTGTGTCGACCTGAAATTCATGGGTCCACTCTAAGATTTGTCGTAGTGTGAATATTTGGTCTATCGTGGATTTTCCTGGCCTGAAGCCACATTGATAGGAAACCATCAAATTGTCCACGAATGGTTTTAGGCATTCACACAACACGGCAGAGAAGATGTTATACGCGATATTAATGAGACTTATTCCCGTATAGTAAACGATGTGGGGTTTCCATTCATCCGGTATGCTTTCTTCCGACCATATCTTACAGATGAGCTGGTGCATGTTCCCAATCAACTCATCACCAGCTGCTTTAAATAGTGTGAGCAAGCAGGTCGTCTGCGCTAGTAGTTTTATAAGACTTCAGTTTTGATATCGCTAGTTCTGCCTGACAGCAATATTTTGACCATCTTCAACGTTATACTCGTACAGTCCGCAGAAATAGTCTTTCAATACTCTCAGCCTCGAGTGTGATTTAACTACGAGGTGTCCGTGTTCATCCCTGCAAGCTTCCGCTCTGGCTTTATGACCTTGGCATGGTCGTTTAACTAACATCTCTCTGGAAGGCTCACGTTAAGAAAAACTTGAATGTAAATACAAAGAAATGTACTGGTTACTAGGAAAGTATTCAGTTTTGGACTTAAGGTATACAACTCCGGGGTTGCACCAAGAAAAAAGTAATTCTAAAGTCATAGACATTTCAAAATAAGGTACCACGAGCAGTCACTATTGCAACGCGGTATATTAGAAAAGAGGAATTCCACCGAGATCTGAGTATCGTAACAGTTGGCTGAGGTCCCCTTCCAACTCTGTGCGCCATCTTATGTGCGGCCATCCTCTGCTTCTTTGTCCCTTGGGGTTGTATTCAAAGACTCTCCGGGCTGGAAATGCAGTGTCCATTCGCTCTATATGGCCTAGCCATCTTAGGCGTTGAATCCATAAACGCCTGACTAGACTCATGTCGCTGTACCACCCGTAAAGTTTCTCGTTTCCCGTCTGCGTTTATAGGACCGAAAATCACATGCAAAACCTTTTTTTCGAAACGGACAAGGACTTCCTCATCGGCTTTTGATGGTGTCCATGCTTCTGCGCCGTTCATCAGGACCGGGATGATAAGGGTCTTGTATAGAGTATCAACTTGGGGTAACGGGAGAGGACTCTATTACTCAATTGCCTCCTGAGCAAAAAGAAACAGCGATTGGCAAAGAAACAGTGATTCTGCATTTGATTTCGGAACTGATGTCGTTGTTCCAAGTCACTGCGAAGCCAAGGTAGACGAAGTCCTTAGCTACCTCAAACTTATATCTGCTAAGACGCTGGGGGTGAGCGTTCCGACCAAGACGTCGGTGGTGAGCGTTCCGACCAAGACGTCGGTGGTGAGCGTAATTTTTTAATGACAGCATATACACTAGAGCACTGCACGACTACGTAAAAAGTATTCGGAGTAATAATCGCCGAGTATAACACCAAACGATGCGATTACATACTCGGCATCGTTTCTGAATGTATCGCCGATTACTTTTCCGGAACGATTATGAGTAATAATCGCTAGAACTGCATCGTGGCATCGCGCATGGTAGCGAATAGATAGGTATCGTGAATCGTGATAAGGTCCTTGAAAAACTTACAGTTAGGCAAGAGTGCACTTCAAGTAGGAACACAAAATTTGATATGTTGCTTTCGATTTGAAAAAAATGTTGAGATTATTGAAGAAATATTAGAGACGGCAAAGGAACAATATCGTCTTTAGGGATTTGAAAAATAACTGTTAGATAGATTAATTATATCTGTACAGCCATTTAAAACAGCAACGTTACTGGCTTAGGGTCATATGAAGCCTACAATTCATTTACTGGTCCTACACATGCAAAAGAAAAGCTAACAAAACTATACAATAAATAAACATGGATCTTGTTTGGATAATGCTTGGGACATTCAATTGCAATTACATCGCGCTCATAAACTAGCTGCATTCTTATGGCCCGAATATAAACAACTACATTTCTTCGATGATAATACGCGTGACGAAATTTATGTTCTTGTTAAGGATGAGCTATCTTGTATTCTCGCATCTCCTGAAACCTCTTCTACCACCTGATTTCCTCTTCTTCTTCTGATTTCCATGAGATAGATCTTAATGGTAATACGCCCAAGATGACGAGCAATTCTCTAATAAATATGCAGATATTTACATATCATTGTCTTGCATAAACTTCTGCCTTAGTGGTATTTCCCACTCAGCATACGGTAGGATGACCTCTTCGAATATTTTTGGGTAAAAATACTGGTCCATGGTTCCCTTTATCCAAAACAGTGGACCAACACTATACCACGAATAACATCCCCAAACCATAATACTGTCGCCTGCATGCTTTACGCTTTTGTTGGTGTACTGGGGCTTGTGTGCTGCATTTTTTGGACGTCTGGCCCACCTCTTAGCATCAGATCCTAGTTCACTTTTTATGTCCGCAGCTGACTTAAATGGATCTTTATTGGATAGGCGTTTAATTTTGGTGTCGTCTTTCGGGGATGTTTTCCGTGGTCGACCTGTTGCTGCTTTAATTTTAGTGGGCTGTAAAGCATTAAAAACAAATGTTTTAATGTCCTATTTCTCATCCGTCATATGGATACCTCATACAAGGTTATGTATTTCTTCAGCATAGGCACAATTTCGCTGATACCGATACCTAACGATGTAGGATGAGTACATACTCGCCGATGCCCCGATGCAAACGATGCTGAATACAGTACTACTCGCCGATGCCGATGCGAAACGATGCGAATACTTTTAAGCTGCCCGATGCCGAGTACAAATTATGTTTTTTGAAGAAAACAACTGAGTCGAGTTTATATAGAACTTTATTTATTCCTTCCTCTATGAAAAAGCAACCTCACAGCTTTACAAATCAAGATCGACTGCTCACCAAAGGGAAAAATGAAGCTCTTTGCTTAGCGTTGCCTTTACATGCAATACATATATTCTATAGTAAGTGATGAGAACAACGATCTCTTGGGGTACAAATAACACTTGTCGGTTTTGTTGCTATGCAGGCTTCTCTATCTCAGATATGTTCTCATAACTTACACACGGGTACTCGTTTTACTCGTCGGACGAGTAGTCGTATTCGTAATCGTACGATGCCGTATGTACTCGTGCAATGCTCTGATATACATATTTAGTTTTGCCCTCATTTACTGCCGAACCAATCTTCACTGCCTCCGCCCCAATACTCGTTAAGCACCTCGTTGACATATTGCTATGTTCTTCCGATTATGTCGATGTCATCCGCGTATGCAGAGCTGTGAGGATTTCAAATAGATTGCGCCTTGTTGGCCTGTGATTTCTGCACGATCATTTCAAATACGATGTTGAAGAAATCGCATCGCCCTGTCTTAATCCTTTTTTGACATCAAAACATCGATCAGGTCTGCATCGATTCGGATGGAGCAGCGAACGTTCTCCAAAGTCATCCTGCATAGTCTGACGAGCTTAGCAAGGATATTAAAGGTAGACATGACGTTGTATAGCTCGTCTCTAATTACGCTATCGTATGCGGTTTCGAAGTGTAAAGATTTGGTCGATGGTGGACTTCCTGGTCTAAAGCCACACTGAAACGGACCTAGCAGCTTATTTACAAAAGGTTTCAATCGTTCACACGCAGAGACGATTTTGTAGGCGATGGGAAGGAGACTTTTCCCTCTGTAATTTGCGCAGTCAAAGGGTTGTCCTTTCTTGTAGATCGGGCAAACGATGCTGGGACTCCATTCCTCGGGCATGTTTTCCTTTGACCATATCTTACAGATAAGCTGGTGCATGCTCCTAACTAGGTCATACCTAGATGATTTTAAGATCTCAGCACCGAGGTCAGAGGGATGGAATTCTCTACGATCTTCGTCATTAAGAAATGGATCCATCTGTCTCCCAGCGCTATATCGACTAACATCGCCGCTATACGGTCTGCAGAGGTGGTTTATCCACAGGCCCTATTGATCCATCACTATAATCATTCTGCCGAGAGGACTATTCGCAATGTGGTGGATGTATTTGAGTCCACTGGTTCAGTAAACGATAAACCTACATAAGAGTGCAGGAGAATCCGAGGCAGTCAATTTCGCGTCACTCACAAGAACTCGGGCTTTCACAGCCCACAACCCTCGTGACTTGGGCCTGCACCCGAAAAAAATTCAACTGACTCAGGAGCTGAAGGTAAACGACCATAGGCAATAACGTGTGTTCGCTAAATGGGCTCCTGGAGCAGTTGGAAACCGACCCTCATTTTCATCGGAAAATCATCTTCAGCCATGAGGCCCATTTCTGGATGAATGTGTATGTCAACAATCAAAATTGTCGTATTTGGGACGATACCAATCCACATGAAATCCAATAGCGTCCAATGCATCCCGAAAAAGTCATTGTTTGGTGTGGATTTTGGATTGCCAGCGTCATTGGTCCATATTTCTTTGAGAACGACGTTCGCCAGGCCACCACCGTCAACGGCGAGCGTTAAAGGTTATTGATTACCAACTTCGTTTGGCCTTAATAGGACGGCGCTACGTGCCATACAGCTCACGCCACATTGTAAATTCTGCACGAGCGATTCGAGGGCATGATCATCTCACGTGGAAGTGATGTGAACTGGTAACCCTTCACCGGGCGATTTGACCCCTTTAGACTTTTTCTTGTGAAGTTTTCTGAAGTCGCAGGTCTATGCAAATAAGCCACAAATCACAGACCACTGCATTGTCAACATTAGTAGTTACCTGGTGAGAAACAAAAAAAACAAAAAAAAAAAAAAGTTGAATCTACCAGAGGCTCTGATTCCAGCTTATTGCATTCAACTTTCATGTCCATCGTGTTTTTAAGGTGCTTCTCCTCAGCAGGGTTCTGACAAAACCCCCTGTAGTATAATTGAAAAGCTTCTCAAAATTCGCCAATCGGAACCAGCAATAAACTGTCGGTCCCTTTCACCTATGGGAAAATGAAATCACACACAACCTGGGTGATTGAGAGAAGCTCGGCTTTGGTACTTCATGGACTGTAACACCAACATACATACATACAGATAATACTTTGGTTGATTAGTGGCTAGAAAAGTTCGTAAGCACTTACCAACTGCAGGGACAACATGACCCTCTTTGCGACTATCACAGGAACAGTGGGGAAATACCACATCACCATAACCAGGTAATGTTCTCGCCAACGCTAAATACTCCGACGCCTTCTTGGCATCCTGTAATGCTTTAAGCTCGTATAGTCGTCCTTCAGCTCTAATATTGCCACGATTCACCTCATCTACCGACTAAAAAACAAAAAAAAAAAAACAACAACCATCTCTCAGGCATATGTAAAATCAAACAATCCGTAGGTTGACGCACCTGGTAGAAGATAAACTTCGCCGCTTGTTCGCCATCGGGGAGACTTAACTCCTTCGAGACTGAGAACAACCATCGACGCACGCACAAGCACGTACTCGACGCAGTACTGTAATTCTGCACGTACAACTGATGTGGAATCTCGTGCGGTTGTAGTTTCCGCTCGAAATTATACTCCACAATTTCGAATAAATAGAAATATTGCTGAGTGTATGATGTTAGGTTCGCACGTTGCACAAGAACCTCCCACACATGCTGTGCATTTGCTGATTTCTTAACCGACACCGTGGCGACCTCATGATCGGGTAGCATGACTTTAATATCGACCGGCGATGCAGACAAGTCATCTTCGGAATCGGTCAGAAAATCCTGTACCGCATCGCTTTCCGCTATCACTCGAACCGCGCACACTTTCTCCAGGTATTGTTCGAGACCGCGACGACGACTGTCGAGCTGTTGTTCACTCAACTGGAATGGCCATTTGCCTGGCAGCTTTGGGAAATTGAATCCTACGAATTCTTTTCGTAGGACGGCATGTAGGTTGGCAAATTCGCGGTATCGTCTCGAGCATAATTGCCGTCCGGCCATGTGTATGTTGAAGACTATGTAACGTTCGCCATTACGATTGATTATGTTGTAGTCAGGGATGCTGTAAAAGAAATGAATAACAACATATTGATACGTGACAAGTCACACTTATGTATGTACCTTATTGGTAATGAACGCTTTTCCGAATAGTCGATGTATGAATAACCGCTTGGATCGTCCTGTGGTTCCAGTCTTTCTGCTTCCTATTCGCAAAAGAAAAATCGTTTAATCTCGGTCAAAACAATGCAATCAAAGACCTTCAAACTTACTTGTTGTGTTACAGATATAACAGTCAGGGTTAAGCAGTCACCGCCGGATTTAATCAAGTCCACAACTTGTTTATGAGTGGCTCCTTCAACACTGACTCCATTTCTAGAAAAAACGTTATATTTACAGGCAAATTAGTCACAGGAACGAATGATGGTAGAGAATTAAATTTAAATTGCCGGAAGTGCACTTTGTTACGAGTGAGGAGGAAATGCAAACAAATTGAACGAGGAGGCAGCAACGTGGGCAAGTAACTTATGTGGCAGTGACTAAGGGTTGAACGAAGCAGAAACATTTGATGAGGCTTAAGCGTTTATACGGAAGGAATTGCATCAAAGATGATGGCGGAAGTGGCTGAGATTATGTAACTTATGTGTATGTACGAGAAGAACACGATGAGTGTCAGCTAAACTGCTAGTCTCGTATCCATGAAGCTATGTGCTTCATAGGGGAGTATCGTAATCAGAAGGGCACTCTGCTCCTTGCTTATTCTTTTTTCTCGCTTTTTAGCTAAAGTGCTCTTCACCTTATGTGTAACTTTTCGTTTTTTTTTTCTTGCGTGCTGCAAATACTTTATTTGTTGTGTTATTTCCTTGGTCTGATGGGGGGGGAGTGACTTTGGAAAGAATGCACTTGTGAAGGAATGTGGGCAATGAACCCTCAACGGAAAGTCGTTACAAATTTGAATTATCGCTGGGGAAAATAATGAAGCCACTTCGGCCAACAAGCAAACTTAAGTCGAGAAATTGCTGAGGCAGTTATTGTGCCTGTACAAGCAGATTAGAACTGAAGTGGAATCATTTTTTTTTAACGTCAGGAACCTTTGTTTCGAGCCCAGCAATGAAAGATACTTTTTTCCAAGTTGCTGATATCAGTGTTGAGTATGAACTGTCGCATTATCTTGTGTTGATTCTTGTCCATGCAAGCCACATCACAATGTTTGATCTTTTAATCATATTCGCCATAACAAACTTCGACACAAATATGAAAGCTAACGAGAAAGTAGTGCTAGTGGTGCAGTGGTGGACGTCACCGATTGTCGAGCGGAAGGTACATATGTACATAGTTCAAAGTCTGTCCATAGGCAAAACATTTCCCATACGGAAGATTGTGCAATACAGCTGTTGTGAATGGGAAGGCATAACGCTCGCAATATACATATGTATGTATGTTCACTTCAAATTCATACTCTGTATGTGCAGTTCTAATATAACATCATAATGTCATGAAACATACGGTGGCATGGAATATGGAACATAAGGTGGAAGCATAAGAACCTTCCAACCGAGCAACCGAAGTTTTTGGCGAGTCCCTATCGATGTGTGTGGCCGGGCACTGTTGTGGGGGACCACAATTCTTCTAAGCGATTGTTTCCTTCAGACTCTCCAATTGTGGACAGTACAGGTCCGAAATAGGATTCAGCCAGGATTGCCAGCTGAAAATTCGGTTCCACACGTGGACTCCAATCCAAAACACTTTGATAGAATGCTTCATTAACCGTGCTCGGTACCAAACTCTTGATGCACAATTCCTTCAACATCCAAAATCAATTTACTCTCACTTTTGTTTTTTGAAATCGATATTTCTGTGATCTGGCGCTTTAGCGTTTTGTCGTCATAAGCAAAACACCAGCTTTCATCATTGACTTAATCCTGTTTTCGGAATTCCGCTGCGTTTGGATTCAAAATAGATTTTTTTCCATTTCGAGATTTCATTTAACATTTCGGCAATTACCGTCTGTCACCCAAACCGGCAACTTCGTTAGTCTTCGTGGTCTCTCAGCTACCACTCGTTACAGTTAAACTTACCGGTTCCTTTCTTAGCATTTCTTTTCTGCTCCCCCGCTATTAGTAGTGCTATTTCGATCATCTGCTGAAGTGCGCTTAATTGATAAAAGTACGGCCTTTGGACCACCAGCCTGCTCGACACAGGGTTCGAATCTGAATCAACGGTTCCCACTCTGATACTAATAACCGTTCGATTTAAGATCTAATTCGGCGGATCCCAAGTTTATAGTTATCTCACCTAGTGACGAAAAAACACCCCTTTCTTCCGTTAGTATTTTCCTCCTTAAAAAAGTCATCGACGGCATAAGTACCGCCTACGATAATATAAGGGAACTTCGCGGCGGTAGTCTCCTGATCTTCACGAATTCTTTAAAAGTTGTCAATTTAAACTTCTGTTAAACTCCACTACAATTAAAATTCATGCAAGGGTATAATAGACGCACCGTGCCGGACAAATGTGTCCCAAGAAGAGATACGTAATCCGTGAAATGAGTGCCCAAGGTGTAAAAACAACATCTAATAACGAACCCCGAGCCATCGGTCTTATTCTCCTAACCTTAGACCGATTCCGCCCACCTACATACCTACGTAGTTCCGTCAGCTTTGGCTGGCACAACGTAAAGGTTGGTGGTATCATCACCAAACGGTACTTCGGGTCCGCTGCTTGCGAAACATGCAACTTGCCACTCCACGGTATATCGATGCCACGGAATTATCCAAAATAAAAACACTAAAGAAGATATTTTAACTCGTTCTCCACAACATACTCTGCAATCGTTCAAGGTCCCACATTGCCGAAAACAAGCATAGCCCCCTCACGACCACCTATCCCATATTCTCCAACAAGTCAAACATCCAACCACTCTGCTTCTAAACTCCCTACCCCCACCTCACCAAATAAAACAGTTCCAGAAAATAAAATCACCTTTAAGAATCCCAACCCAATAACTTAACTCGTAACCTACATATGTATTAACACTAATCATACAATCATGAAAACCTCACCACAAATTGCCCTCTTTCCTCTTCCAATACCCTCTAGGGCCATTCGAAACAACAAATTAACTCTTCCTAACCAAAATGTCACCAACTATTCTACAGCAAACTCCATCGGTACCAATTCTAATTGCACTGCCTAATACCCTTCATGCAATTCAACACAACTCGCTTCTACAACTTCATTCCCACTCACACCACCTAAATCTTCCCATACCCATCACCTCTTACCTTTATATCAAACACGTTTCTCTCAAACAAAAACTACTACGTTACCGACAATAATGACGATGAATCTTCTTAAATACACGGCACTTAACCAAAACAATGACTCCGCGTTTCTGATGTTGTATCAGCTAGGCTCCGCTGTGAGCCTGTCTACTTCAACACCTGGTCCGCGGAATCTTCGACATAAACACCCCAATGATCACATCGCTTTTAATTAGTCTAACGTACTGCAACAATATTAGCACCCATCAATCTCCCAGAGTTTTAGCATCTGGTTTTGTGCGTTATGTGTCAAGACATTGTGTTCCAAAGTCCACCACTCCAAATAAATCCCTACTTAAGATCCTCCATTGGAATCTCAATGGTTATTTTAACAACCTTCAAGAGCTTAAATTATTAATCAATGTACAAAAGCCTCTAATTACATCTCTGCATGAAACCCAGCTTCAAGCAAATGTTGCCTCCTCCACACTACACTGCATATTTTTACAACCCAATCACAAACAACTCAGCCAAGCAGGGCACAGGTTTACTTGACCACAAGTTCCGTGCGAAATAAATTACTAACAATTAATTCCAATATTTCCGCAGTAGCAGCTGAAATCACTTTCAAATACAAAATGACCATTATATCTCTCGACATTCCCCCTCTCAACCATTCTCGACGTCTGACATCTGTAACATAGTGCAACCCAACACTCCTATAATCCTTACGCGACGCCTGACTCACCCGTATACAATAACAGAGGCACAGAAGTCGAACATTTTCTTGCAACTTCAAACCTTTCAGTGATTAATGACGGGAACCCAACACACTTTTCAACCCTTCACACATAATAGCCTCACAATTATATCCCCTCAGTTAATACCCCTCGCCTCATAGACCATAAGTGGTACTTTCCATGGCAGTAATCATTTCCCAATTCTAATATCATTCTGTCTAGGAAATGAACAATATGTCTATAAACCTAAGCCCCATATTCAACACTGATAAAGTCGACTGGGATATGTTCCAACGCAACGCCTACACATATCTAAGCAACATACTTCTAAGTTCAAACATTAACAGAGAAGCCGCCGTTATAACTAAATCATGCCATTTTGCCGCTAACCTTGCGATTCCTCGATCAAAAAACGTTCCCCACAAAAACTTTGTTGCATGGTGGAATCCTGGACTAAACAGCCTACGCTTAAACAAGCAAAACCTCTAAAAGCTTTTCAAAAAATTCCCCGCCGATGGCAATCTAAGTAACTATCGCAAAGCCAATGCATTATTTCGTTTTAAAGCGAAGATGGCAAAAAGGGAATGCTTTGAAAAAATGTACCTCCAGCATAAACCCCGACTCACCAAGTAAAGGTATTTGGAATGAGATCAGAACTCTTACAGGCCATTATATCCCCCACTTAATCAAAACCCTCTGCACTTCCTCTGAGACCAATACGGACCTATATATACTCTCGGAACATTTTGCCAAAATCTGCTCTACCTACTCCGGTGACTTAAACCATCCCAATAATAAACACTAACCCATCGGAGAGAGCACCGTGGCGCAGTGGGTAGTGTGTTGGCCTCTGACGCCGATGACACGGGATCGAATCCCGACACAGCCATGTCATCGAACGTGTTTTTCACGGTGTTTCTCCTCAGCGGGGTTCTGACAAAACCCCCTGTAGTAAAATTGTCATGAAAAGCTTCTCGAAATTCGCCGTTCGGAACCGGCAATAAACTGTAGGTCCCTTTCACCTATGGGAAAATTAAATCACACACAACATGGGTGATTGAGAGAAGCTCGGCTCAGGTTCTTCATGGACTGTAACGCTAACATACAACCCATCGGCAATCTTAATTTAAAAAGAAATTAATCAGCTTGAACTGGACAGTTGTCTAGCCACGACCAAAGGAAAAACTCCTGGTTACGACCGGACTTCCTACGCGATCAAATCGCCGACGACGGGATATATCCTGTTATGCTGCAAAAAGGTATAAGGCAGCTGCTTCCTGCTCTGAAAAGAATTTTCACTGCTAGTCTAGCACTTGCTCACATACCCATTCCTTGGCGCACAGTGAAAGTGGTCTAATTCACAAAATAGGAAAAGAGGACTACTGACTTGCCAAGAGCTTCAGACCAAATAGTCTAACATCCTTCCTGCTGAAAAGCATGGAGAGACTGGTAGAGTTGCACGTGCATTTTCATCGACATTGAGGGAGCTTTTGATAACGCAACTCTTGATAGCATGTGCAACGCTGCCAGACATCATGGCGTAGATGAAGCACAGGACATTGACCGCTGATGTAGGCCTCGACCAGTGTGTCAAATCCGGCGTAAACAGGGGCTGCCCACAAGGTGGCGTCCTGTCTCCGCTGTTATGGTGCATGGTGGTCGATTCCCTGCTTGATGCTCTCAATGCCTCTGGAATCTATGCCCAGGCCTATGCGGATGACGTCGCCATTCTTTCTGTCGGCTCATGTTTGGCGACTGTCCGTCTCAAAGCACAGGCGGCGCTAAATGTGATCGATGATTGGTGTACCAGAAATGGGCTGTCAGTCAATCCTCTTAGAACCGATGTTCTCTTTACGAGAAGGAGGAAAAATACTGACATGACTCAGCTGGTACTAAAAGGCACTTCCATCCCGATATCCAAGGAGGCTAAGTATCTAGGAGTCATCTCAGATAGTAAGCTTCTATGGTCAAAACATGTTGAGTCAAAAATCACCAAAGCGCTGTCAGCTTTCTGGCAATGCAAAGGAGCTTTTGGCAAAACATGGGGTTTATCGCCGGCAAAGGTCCTCTGGATCTACACGGCAATGATAAGACCTATAATCTCATATGCGTCGGTTGTCTGGTGGAACAGACTAAAACGCAAACACGTCGTAGCCTCTTTCACCAAACTCCAAAGAACGGTTTGTCTCAGCTGCACGGGGGCTTTCCCCAGCACGCCGGGCGCTGCTCTAGATGTTATCATGAACCTTCCATCTCTTGATATATTTATCAGGGGGTGTGCTCTGAAAGCCATGTCTCGTCTGAAGAGAAATGGCTTTTGGTACAACTCGCATAGGAATAACGGTGTGCTTGCGCAGAATTGTCCTGCGACCCCTGTCTCATGGACATGCCTTCTTACGCACTGACGCCCGTTATCCTATTGCGTCGTAATTTCACAGTCGAGTTTCCATGGCGTCAGGATTGGCTATGGCTGGATACTGAACCTGGAAAGGATAGTCTTAACATTTTCACGGATGGCTCTCGGTCTGAGCGGGGGTCCGGTGCTGGAGTCTTCTTTGAACACGAACACATCCGACTGCACTTCTCGTTAGGAAAGTATGCGTCTGTCTTCCAATCAGATATATACGCAATCCTAATGGCCATGCACTATGTTGTGAAGCACAGGTGGAAGGGAGAAAGCATATGCATCTGTAGTGAAAGCCATGCTGCACTAAAAGCTGTGTGTAACCCCTTGAACTCAAATCCTTCTTGAACAGAGTCGGCAGACTAAATTCATTAAGGCTTGTATGGGTTCTAGGCCACTCTGGCATCCCAGGAAATGATATCTCTGATGAACTCGCTAGAATGGGTTCAGAGGAGAGCTTCTCAGGACCTGAACCCGCTTTAGGTCTATCTGCGTCCACGGTAAATTCCTGCATTAACGATTGTGTATTTAACACACACAACCGTAGATGGAGGGATTGTCCGGGTTGCAGGATGACTAAGCGCGTATGCCCTGATGGCTGAAAAAAATCTGCAGCTTTCCTCCTGTCTTTAAGGAGAATCGACTGCAGAGGGCTTGTGGGCGTTATCACGGGCCATTACACCTTTGCCAAGCATCTCTACGGCATCAGTGAGACGCCTACCTGTGCTGCATGTGGCGAGGAGGAGGATTTCATTTAAGGAGGAGGAGGAGGAAGCATTCAAAAAAAAAAAAAAAAAAACCCATTCCACTATAGACCAAGTACATCAAATAACTGATTTGGTAAAAAAAGCACTCGAACATATGTAAGCTAATATGCTCGAGTGTACTTCTTGACGTCTCCCTAGCCTTTGACAAAGTGTGGCATAAAGGTTTGAGACATAAACTGCGACAAGTTTACTCCGTGCAACTATCGAACGTTCTGGAAAACTATGTGTTAAACACGGGAGCGAATACTCAAGTTTTAGAGCAATTACGGCTGGCGGGTCGAAGGGAAGCGTGCTTGGTCCGCTGCTTTATCTGCCGTATACCAGAGACATATCACAAACGGATGGCACTATGCTGGCCACATTCGCCCATGATACGGCCACACGAAAATCAGTCGAAGAATCAATGACTAAATTGCAATATGTCCTGAACCGTATAAACGATTGGACACAGATTTGGCGGATCGCGCTCAACGAAACCAAATCTGCCTGCCTAGATTTTACTTATAGAAAAGTAAGTGCACTATTTCGTTTATTGACCTACCCATTCATCCAGAAATGAGCCTCATCGCCAAAGATGATTTTTCGATAAAAATTAGTATCAGTTTCCAACGACACACGTCGTTGTCTATGGCCATTTACGGACAGCGGCGATGTTTTTGGCCGATCTTGCGTTTCGTTTCGACGTACGGTGTTGGTATGGCAACCGTAAAATGAGCGAAGCGCGCGGAACGTTGCCCAAACGGAAAACACAATTTCGATAGAAAAACTTTATCATTTGCACGAGTTATTGAACATTATGTCCGTCCATGGTAATTTGGCAAAACAGACTGAATAAACAACAGCCAATTTGAGGGCGTCGTGGCGCAGTGGTTAGTGTGTTGGACTCTGGCGCATGATGAGCGAGTTCGGATCCCGATAACACCAACGCCATCGAATGTTTATTTCGCGACTGGCAAAACCCCCCGTAGTAAACTTGCCATGAAAAAGCTTCTCGACTCACGCCGTTCGGAATCGGCATTAAACTGTAGGTCCCTTTCACCTGTGGGCTTTCATGGGCTGTAACGCTACCAAAGAAGAAGAATTTGACGGGGGTAGCTTCAACAATTTCGGAAGTCCCCATTGGAAGACCCTATACTATCTGTGTTCTCCCAACCTGTCATCTCCGTTGTTATCAAAGCCTTCTATCCGTTAATCACCTCCTCGAATACCCAGCAATTGACACCTGAGCCTCAACACTCCCCGACTTGCTGAAAGCTCCTACACCATTCAACATCAAAGCTGTGCATGCGATCTTAGAAGTATTAAACCCCGAGAACCTAATCTAACTTCTCTCAACAGGGCGATAGCCCTGGTAGCTCATGCTTATATTTCTCTCTTAAACTGAAACAAATGTTTCATACATTACCCACATGACACATATCGAATAGTAACATGTCAACCATGAGCTATTAATGTAATTTCAAGGCGGAACTCAGTGTTTCTCATTTCGTTTTAGCATTACCTACATCATCTCGGCTTTTCTTGGTACTTACTAGAATGCCATTGGAACTATCACGTGCTGCATGCCTGAAGAGATGGTAGTTTCCGAACGTGCTTTAATTAAAAGCTACTACTCCAGATCATAAGAATTAGGCGACTAGGCACGTATTTCGAAAAAAACAGAAAAAAAAGTCCATCCCGCTTCCCATCGTGTGCTTAATTCAAAACAAATTGAATACCTTAAGTAACTGCTTTTAAGTCATGATATAGGAAGAAATCGAGGTAAACGATTCACTTTAAAAACATGCTCCACTTCCACTTGGTTGGATGACAAATGTCTGTTTTTAGGCATCTATCGTTTTAAATATACATAAAATACTAAAAGTGTCCCCAATGAAGATGTGCTGTGACATGGAGGTGTGATTATCAAAACATATGTATCTCCTACATCTTGGTTTTGACAACTGGAAGCAGCGTGCCCGGGACCGTCAAGGATGGAAGGCAGCTATAGCTCAGGCTCAGATCCTCCATGGATCGCTGGCCTGATAAGTAAGTATGTATCTCCTACATAGTACGAGTAGAGAAGTACAGCGGGTAGTATTTACATTGTGATATGGAATTGTGTATGGGCTTTTAAGGCGAAAGCAAACTTATGTTGCTTATAGAAGAGTGGAGGAATAAACAGATGTTTGACATTACATCGAACATTTGTTGTGTTGGGTGGAATATTCATTGGAGGGGTGGCATCAATCCATTCATCTGAATAAGACAGGGCAGAAGTAGAAGATTCCTGTCCGTTTATTTGGTAGTTCAGATTTTATTATGGATTTCATTACGATTTGTACAGACCCAAATGTCGGTGTTGATCTCAACGAGTTTCTTAATTGAGGCAGACTAGCACAGGAGGAAGTTAAACTTTCACATGTAGCACCTCAGCGAAACCTGACCTTAGGATTGTCCTGGAAACATTTGCCAAAAAAGTGCAAGATTGCCAAGATTTACGGCAACAGGAAGGTATTTGGAACCTGAGAAGGGCAGTTTCAAGTTGGTGAGGTCAAATTACCAAAACTTGTCATCAAATAAAAATTATACCTGTCGAGCCGTCTGTTAAGGGGAGAAGGAGAAGCTTGCAGCTGGTATATGTATATGCCCTTTACAACACAATGCAAAATGTAAAAATAAACGTAGCCAGTTAGACGGAAGTGCAGGGAGAACGTTGATAAACGAAATATTTTTCGACCGCCATTGGATGCAGTCGGTGAGCTTTAATGCCGATTTGATAGCATGGGAGCTTCGATCGAAGGTGGGCCGATCCCCGTGGGAAGTCGTTGAGGGCTGCAAACGAAATGGGGGAAATGGAAGATTTAGTCGGTTTCAGGGCTGAACTCTTCTTTAGAACGGCGTCAGATGAGCTAATCAATCGATCGATCAACGGGGACGTCCACAGCTTCGATTAGTGGGAGCCACCTGGACAACACCCCTTTTGGAGCTTATCGAACATTTTTCGATGCCCAGATCCAAAAGGAGTTCTTCAAGGTCGGGTCGAGACACTGAAAAAGAGACGGCGGCGGATGAGCCCTACAGAGGGTAGCCAACGACGGCGCTCACAACCTCAGTGAGGTTACCGACATCGGATCCTCCGTCTGAAAAACAGGTCCTCCCAGTTAAGGGTTGTACTTGGGGCTAGCTCCCTCACCACGTGAAATTGAACAGAATGATTCAAAGACAACTACAAGCCTCGGAGAAGGATGGATTTACTGTTGAACCCCAGCAAACGAAAAACGGACAAGGACAATGAACTTCAGCTCTGCACATGGAATGTGAGGTCCCTTAACAGACCATGAGCAACCGATGAAATCGCGGAGGCCCTTGAATGCTACAAAGCAGAGGAAGTGCGGTGAGGTGGGCCGGAGAAAAAAGAAAATGAAAAACTGCGACCTCTACTACGGCGATTGCTCCAGAAGGGGAAGGCAGTGCTTATTTGGATGGGGATTTGTTGTTCAAGGCAGACGAAGGCAAAAAGTCTTAAGATTTAAATATATAAGCGAATGCCTCATAACAATCGGCATAAAGGCTAAATTCGGCAACATCAGCCTGATTTGCGCCGACGCCCCGACGTAAAAGGATGACAACAGCAAGCATGACTTTTATGATCTCCCAAAACGGACATACGACAAATGTCCCAGCTACGACAACAAAATCGTAGAAGTCTTTGCCAGCGTCATTAGAAAACACAGCCTGTAACCCAACACATCCGGGAACAGACTCAGGCTGGTGGATTTCACCTCATGGCGGAACCTTTCTGTAGCGAGTACGCGGTTCCCACACCTCAACTTCCATAAAGGGACCTGGCGGCCAACTGATCAACCTGATTAACTGTCAACCAAATTGATCACATTACGATTGACGTCAGACACTTCCCCAGTATTCTCGATATCCGAACCTTTCGAGGAGCCATTCCTTGTTGCGGCCAAGGTAAAATCACCGATATCAAAAAAACAACGGAAGCCAGAAAGAACAGCAAGGTTTGACGTAGGAAAGCTACAATCGCAGCTGACCGCTAGGAACCAGCCAACCGAGTCTCCCAAAAACCCTGTGAAAGTTCGACGCCGCCTGCAATAAAGGTAAAAGAACAATGGAAGCGTAATCAAAAAGCTACTAAAGAAGCTGCCAATGATTTGTTGGATTTTACGACGCCACCGCTCAGGAAAAACCCGTAGTTTGACGACGAGTGCATGCAGGCGCACGCAGCTAAGCTGCATCGAAAGATAGAGTTGTTCGTGAGCTCTTCGGACACAAAAGGAGAAAAAGGAGGAGCATACATAAGCACGCGGTCGAGGAGATGGAGAGCTGTTACAACAGGAATGAAGTCCGGAAGTTTTACCACAAAGTAAAAGAGATAAAACGAATAGCATTCGTTCGAAACGATATCGGGCACTGGCAATCCAAGAGCCTTGGTTTTACCAGGTTCACTGATGACTTTATGGCATACAACGCTATCGACAATGAAGGTGCTAAGGCCCTGTTTATTTTGGTAGAGAATTTCCAGTACTATGTACTTCAAGTCACCCAAAACGAAATCCGCGGGTGCGCGGGTACGGAATATCTAATGTTGTGCTCAGACACCCTCCACGGTTATAGAGAGGCTGAACAATGCATATTATTCGGTGCATTTGTAAACTGCGATTGTACCACCAATCCCTAAGACTGGCAAAGACTCCTCTCACCCAGCAAATCTCAGGTCGGCAAGACTCCTTTTTACAAGTATCAACCTCCGAAAATTGCAGGTGATGTTTGAATGGGCAATGCGGTCCAAGAAGGGCCATGAATCCGTAGAAAACGATCCACGTGAAGGAGATCCCGTCACTTCCCGTACCGCGACATCATTCATCATATGTTCCTACAGTTCTATTGTGACGTCCTGAAGAGGCTGCGAGCATATGTTTTCCCAAGAAGAGCTGTGTCTGGGAAGCCTGTCGCATCCAATGAAGAAGTTGAAAATGTCATAGATGGATATTTTCATGGGCTTCCATACTCTCACTTCCGAGAAGGAGCACTGATGTGGGAGAAACGCTATACCAAGTGTGTTGACGTCAAGTGAAATTTCTTAACTGAAAATCATTCGAGATAGTAAGAGCAGTAAGAGATTCTGTATAGTCTGTATAGTCTAGGTAGGTAGGTATCTCATATTGTGGGATTTGACATCACAACTCTAAAGAGCTCTCGAATTCATTCCAAAAGGTATACCGCAACGTCGTCGTATTCAAGGTAAGAAACAATTTGAATTGGGTACCGGATGCAGATGGCAAATAACAATAACAACAGAATGGCAAATTCCTTATAGAAGCATGATTATGTGCATTTACAACAGTGACTAAGGTTTTTCTTGTTTAGTACTGGAACAGGCTCTGTATTACAAGAGTCATATCGTCTACTTATTGCGATATTTCCTTCAGGCCGCTGGTTTTGGAAATAATGTAAAGTAATCCTCTTAACAAGATGCTCTCTCTACTCAAGTAGATTGCCTACAAAAGTTTGAACAACCGCTGTTCTTTCTTGCATTCATCTGAAGATCTTATAACCTGAGTCCTTGTACCATCGACATAGAAACCATGTACTTCAGTTCAATTTGACATTCCAATGGTACACTCATATCGTATTCAAAGCGAATTTCATCAAATATAACACACCGGTTGACCTCAATCGCATCAAAATTCAACCTTCGACTCAAAGATATGAATAACTAGTATGTCGAAACGAGCTTACAAACCTACTTCTATTGCATATTACACTTGTTTATTTTTTTTTTTTTTTTTAGTAATGCAAAGAGAGTGAACTGTTAGGAGGGGGCGATAAGAAACTGAAAATGTCAAAGTTAAGAGGCTGATAAGACCAAGATGTTTTTCTTCGAACAGAATTGACGCGAATGCAATTACCTTCATTGGAAAAAAAACGAAAAAACAAAGTGCGAGTCATTGATCGGCTAAGCGTCAACAATCGACAAGCACGCACACAATCTACTTCATTTCATTAAAACGATGATACAAGAACTGAATGAATAGCATCGCATTCGACAACACAATGAATAATAATACGAGCACTTGTCGTTCCATCAAACCAACCGACCGAGTCTTGTTGTTTACAGAATATTTGAATACAAAACATTTCGCAAATACATATGTATGTATGTACATAAGCTAGTTTTTCTAGATACAATAGACCGCGTGCACTCCATTCACTAGCACTCTACTCGTTTTACGGTCTTTCTTTCACTCACATCCCGCCGTCTTTTGTTGCGACACTTTCAAAACTAGTCTCTAGACTCTAGAATTATTAAATCGAATTGAGTGGGGCGAAAGGGGGAGCCAAAACAAAATGAAAGTTAGTTTAGTGCGAGACTGATTTATAGCATACCTTTGATATCCACTCGTCGTCGTGGTATTTTGCAAACGATTTGCATCAAATGCCATAAACTGAACGTAGTTGAAGGGCAACATGTCGAGACTTTTCGCCTACTCGGTTATAAGTACTTTTTCGAATGAGCCTTTGTCCTCGTCGACATGCAAATCAATGCCAAGTGCAAACTGGTGGTCACAACACTAAGACAAAGCAATGTAGACGAGAAACCACCAGTTGGTTGCTATCTACCGTATTGCATTCCAGTAACAGAAAATACCACACTAGCAGCAGGTTTTGTGGTAAACCAAAAACTTATTAAACTTTGAATCTGTGCCAATTGAACGGCAAATATCGATCCACGGGGTAGGTTAACCAGTTTTTAAAGACAAACCACACAACACAATACCGACTGCCTATACTTTGTTTCTGTTCGTATTTGAGAAGTAACCGAGAAACTACGATCGCCTCCACGGAGGTGGGACGTCTGACTGGAACAAGAGTCGCTTTCCTGATATTGTCCAAATCACTATGATTTCCAATCCACCGAGCCGGTTTTATTTCGATCGACCTCAGTTGGGTTATCAATTTCATGTCGCTGTCAAGTGGAAGGGCGTAGCGTATCAGAGAGAGCAAGCCAACATGCGACTTAATTGAATTGCTGATAAGAGTGTATGAAGACAAGATGATTTTAGGTCGAAAAGTTGTAGTAGAACGTACGATACTTGTCGATATCGAGAGTAAACGAAATGAAGAAGGCTGTGGGATGCGATTGAGGTCAATGGGGATTGTACGATTTGAAAGTGTGTTATCGCTGATGTACATATGTACATATTTGTCAACAGCGGAGCAAGATTGTTTGTCTACTATTTCTGTTTGTCAGACCTGTAGTGAACACAAAGCAAGTGAGAGGTACTGAAGAGAGATTCCTTGTATTTGCATGCAAAGGAGCAAAGCTGAAGATTTCACTTTTGCTTTTCGTGTTTTAATGAGTAATATCGAGGCTTTGACTGAAAATAAAAATGGGCTCATCACGAGGCTGGTTGTCATTCTCGGGTCAAGATTAATAGGCAATTAGTCATGGCACCGGTTTGGGGAGCTAGCAAGATGCAGTACCACAACAACACGAGGTATGACAGCAGAGTAAATAAGTATGATCAACAGTTTTTGCAAGCAACATAGAAATTCGACAGTTGATAGCGGCCATTTTCTTGAAGCTACATCTGTCAAATTGGCTGTCATTTATTCAGTCTATTTTGCCAAATCACCATTTCGTGTCGGGACTTGAGCCTGCACCCGTACAATTCTGAGCTGACCCAGGATCATCAAAGACAATGACGTGTGTCTGCCGAATGGGCTCTGGAGTAGTTGGAAACTGACCCTAATTTCCACCGAAAATTCATCTCAGCGATGAGACCCATTTATGGATGAACAGATACCTCAACAAACAAAATTGTCGAATCTAAAATGGAACCAATCCACATGAGATCCGAGAGCGTCCAATGCATCCCGAAAAAGTCACTGTTTAGTGTGGATTTTGGGTCGGTGGCGTAATCGGTCCATATTTTTTAAGAACGGTGTTGGCCAGACCATCAGCGTCAACGGCGAGCGCTATAGGTCGATAATTACCAACTTGTTTTGACCTGGATTAAATGATATGGACACCAATGATATGTGGGCTACGTCACATTGGAAATTCTGAACAGAGAAGCCGCGGCGGACATTTGAACGATACATATTATATTCCATACATAATGGCATCGATTGGCCTATCAAACGAATAAAAAATGTCGATGGTAACTCACACACATGTTGTTTTATTTAAATGAAAAAATAGGAAGTGCTATTTTAGTTTTTAGGTTAAATATGGTGAGGCACTACAAGGAAAAAACAAACAGGGGAAGCTGGCCATAGATCAAGTTTTGTGCAAAAAAGCGGGATATAGGAAGGCAGCAACACGGTATTCCACAGGCTATTTTGGAGCGTTACGTAAAGAAATCAAACAGGGTGAAGACATTACCGTTGGCTTAGCACTCGGTCCTATAAAATCTGTTTTTTTTTTTTTTTTAAAGGAAGAACAAGAGCTTTCAGGATATGTAAGGCATATGGAAGAACGACTTTTAAGGTTAACTACACTCGACCTTAGGCGGTTGGCATACCAGTTGGCTGTAAGAAATAATAAGAAGCACAATTTTAATAATGATAAAAAGATGGCGGGTATCGACTGGTCAAATGGATTTTTAAAACGCAATCCCAGTTTGTCCATTCGTAAACCAGAGGCTACTTCAGCAGCTCGCGCAATTGGATTCAACAGAGTAGCAGTTGGAAATTTCTACCGACTTCTTGGAGCAACATATGATGAACATCAGTTACCAACAGATAAAATGTACAACTGTGATTTCTGTAGTTTCAAAAAGCAAGAGCAAGATAATAGATTTAAAGGGAAGAAAACAAGTCGGTTCGTTATCTTCTGCAGAAACCATCACAGTAGAAACATATGGAACATATATTATGTATGCCCCCACTCCTAATTTTCGCGAGACAGCGTATGAAGCCCGAATTGCTAGACCATGCTCCCCCAGGAACAACATCAGCATGTAATCCTAAGGGCTGGATAACAACTGAAATATTCACTATTTGGTTCAAACATTTTATCCAGTTTTCAGGAGCTTCCCCTAACAACAAAGTGTTGTTGCTTCTGGATGGCCTCGTAAGTCATACTCAAAATCTAGATATTATTGATATTGCTCGTCAAAATGGACTCATAATCGTTTGCTGCTGATGTAGCCTTCATGAGACCCTCAAGCACTTGCTATGACCATGCTGCTTCAAATTGGTTGAGATCGCATCCAGGACGTGTGATCACCATGTTTCAAATAAGTGAAATATTTGGACAAGCTTACCTACCACAATGTCCACAGCCATTAACGGTTTCAGGAAGTGTGGTATATGGCCGTATAATCAAGATAATTTCACTGATGCTGATTTTATAGCTGCTGAAACTACGAATATACCACAGTCACAAGATCATCCATCCACGTCAAGTTCTGTCAACTTTCAGTCAATAGAGATACAGACAGAGTTCCATTCTAGACCTGAAATATCGGAAAGGGAACAATCTAAGACCGTTAATGAAGATCTACTTGCGCCTGTTGTCAACGAATATAGTCCACGCCCATTAAACTGCCAAATTGTGACAATCAAGGTATTAATTATATTTCTGAAAGTTCTAATGCTTCACAGCCTCAAATAGAGAAGTCAAGTGTTTCTGAAACTCAACCAGAAAAGTCCAACGACTCTAAGTATCGAGTCAAACGCTTTAGAACCTCAACAAGGATGTTCACAATTCTCTGAAATGTCAGGAAGTTCCTCTAAAATTCCTTCTGCCATTCAAGCTATATGCCGTGATCTAACTTCTAGTTTTATAAATGCTTCACCTAAAGACATTTTACCAATTCCAACAGTTTAAACGATCGGAAAAAGGAAGCAATATCGGAGAGGTAAGACGGCGATTATAATCTCGACTCCTTACAAAAGAGAACTTGAAGATTTAAAATTGACAAAAACAATTACGACCAAAAATACAAAACGAAAAAAGACAACCACCTTGCCATCAACTTCAAGACATCAAGCAGGCACCATATGTTTGTACTGTAGTGATTTAAACCACACATATCTCAAGTCAACCGAGAACTGGGTACAATGTCAGCTCTGTATGCGATGGGCTCATACTGCATGTGCTGGGGTGGATGACGAAGATTTAGAAGCAGTACGTATATGTACATATGTGCCTTCTGAGAAAATTAATAAGATTACCGCTATGCCTCAAGACCCCCTCATGCCCCATTTATCGTTCCCCATCTTACATGCAGGGCAAGATGGTTTTTTAGATATTCTTAAAAAATGAATAATATTCAAATTTTGGGATAATTTGCCTTTCCAAAGTTTATGCTATGAATCATTTATTATTCCATGAATAAATGGTAATGTTATATTGATTAATACTGTGCTTTTTTATTGATTTTCCTTAGCGTCCCCATCATGCCCCTAGTTCCCCTACGTAAGCTAAACCGCTACGACGATAGACACAAAAAATGTATCTATTACAAAGGGGAAAGTGAAAAACAATACGATGGCTTAGCTGAAGCTATGACTAGGAAACCTTTTCATGTAAGGAACTAACAAACACCCAACTGGAATAAAAAACAAATATGTACATACATATATCCAACACAACGCTAAGTTACTATTCGAAGTAAACCAGTCAACAGTGTAAAAAGTAAGCGTGACGGAGTTCTTTATTACAACGAAGATGGCGATAAACTTTACGAGAAAAAGCAAAGGAAACATGAGGACAGGTGTTTTCGCAACATGACAAAATTAATCGAGAAGAGAAGCCAAGGGAATACTCGATGTAGAATGCCAGCCCGCAAGGGTATGTATCTGATGTATCCGATATCACTTACGCGAGTCCAAACAATTTGCAGCCGCACTGGCGAGAACAAACTCAGAACATATGTATTGAGTTGACGTTTCCATGTGACACACCTCTTTTTTGATGGATGCTACTACGAGTATTTAATGGAGCACTCTGTCGCGATTACTGGTGCACTGTACTATCAAACAGAAACCTTACTTTATTATCTTTTCTCCGTTTTTCCGTACAAAATATGTTTAGTGGTGTAAGGCTAGGAGGTTCGGCTCTGCTGTGTCGTCCTCCTCACCACGAGCGATGTAGGTAGACGTCTCACTAATGCCAAGTACGTTGAGATGTTAATGTAAAGTGTAATGGTCCGCAATGATGTTTATACGTAACTCTGCTGCAATCAATTCTCCTAAGGGATAGAAAAAATCACGAATTTCTTGCAGTCAGCCTAAGCTTGGATGTCTCTCTATCTGCTACAGAGGGCCTAAAAGAAACGGTCGTTGTTAGAAGATTTAGGTCCCGGAAATTGTTCCTCTAAGCCCTTTCTAGCGAGTTTCGCACTTTATCGAAAGTGATTAAAAGGCTTAAACAACAGATATCTAAGGGCAACTTAACTGTAACTGCAAATGCTCCTTCACTTACCTCCTTCATACATACCCCTGCTCAAAACACATACGCATGTTGTGTTCACGAAGCGTTTCATTTATATACTAAAAAATACCAGAATTATATATAACAGAGCGTATGTTATTTAAAAGAAATAAAAACCGGTGTGCCACAAGGCAGTGTATAAGGACCAGAGTTATTCCTGCTATATCTGCCACAAAGGGAAAGTACCACTGTTGCTATGTTTGCAGATGATACAGCCGTCCTTGCCGTAGGGAAAACTATCAAGGAAGCTACGGAAAAACTACAGATGGAAGTCAACAATATGTATATCCGACTGGACTGTAAAGTGTAATTTCCTCTGGAAATTTTTGAACTTCCAGCGCCAAAAAAATAGGTTTAATCGATTGGTCTACAGCCTACTAAGCTGTAACAGTAAAAATCATAAACTCAGAGATAACCACAAGCCTAAACGGACGGATTTAACAGACGGGCTTGTTGGCGATCCTCGCAAACGTATAAAAGGACAATGATATCGGTTCTGCACGTGGAATGTTGAGGTGCCTTAACAGACCGGTTATGCTCGAACAGTTAGAAATAATTCAACGCGAGGCTGGATAAGGAAGACATGTTTGAAAACGGAGTCAGGCTAATAAACTTTGTGACGGGGCGTAATCTCACATGATTTCCACATCTCAATATCCAAAAGGGGATCTGGCGGTCTTCTGATCAATTATCTGTAAATCAAATCGATCATTCCAGACACTCTTCCAGCATCCTGGATGTCCGAACCTTCTGAGGAGCCAATATTGACTCGGATCATAACCTTGCTGCAGCCAAGGTACATATGCAGCAAACGCGAAGACTGTGGACTCGAGTAGGACCAGCAAAATTTTACGTCAGAAAGCTGCAATTGCAAGAGACCACCAGGAGCTTCGCCGATCGTGTCTTCCTTAAGCTCCCTCAAGAGCAGATGCAAACTGCACAAATCATTGAACAGCAATGGAGATGTTGTCAAAGCGCCATCAGGGACCTAGAAGAAACCCTTGGTTTGATGACGAGTGGAGACAGGTACATGCAGAAAAACAGAATGCATACATGGCCACATTGTATCGACAAACGAGAGCTGCTCATGTGCTCTATGAGCGGAAAAGAAGGAAGGAGCATGCGCTTTTCAGAAAAAAAAGAGCACAAAAGCGTGCGATCGAGGAGATGGAGAGTGGAGAGATGTTATCGCAAGAACGACGTTTGAAAGTTTTACCAAAGAGTAAAACGAACATGCCAAGGTTATAAAACCAGAGCGGAAGCCTGCAGGGATGAACATGGACACCTCGCAGTTGAATCACAGTCGATACGGATAATATGGAAAGACTATTTCTGCGGACTATACACCGGCGAAAATGGTCAAAGCACCGCTGTCAGCCAGAACGCACTGAACGAAGATGAGAAAGAATTCTGTCCACCCGACTTAAACGAGGTTAAGATAGCGATATCAAAACTGAAGTCTTATAAATCTGCTGGTGCAGACGGCCTGCCTGTTGAGATATTGAAAATATCTGTAAGACATTTTGTTTTTTTTTTTTAGAAACTCGCGCAGGTTCGTTTTTTTTTATATATTCTCTTATGATGTGTTATACATATATATACACACAACCTGAACGGAGTATAGTGGTTTGGGTCGTTGATGTTCGTTTACTCTCAGGGGTGGTTGTCCTAGATAGGACGAGAGCCGACCAAACTCCGCGATGGTTATAGTCCGTAGTAATTCGTTCAAGCACTTTAATATTGCATACGCAGAGGATGAATTTCAGTTGACCATATACTGTGAGTGTTATGCCTGCAAGCAGAACGTCTGCCCACTTTCCATTCACAACTGCGTTGCATACTTTTGAAGAAAGCATCTGAATGAACCACCGATCTTCAAGTTGTGATTCACGCATGTTTTATTGAAGAGGTCACTTCTATTTCCATCACGTGGGATGACCATGTCCTCGATTGGCTCGTGTAGAATTTCCAAAGCACATATCACCGTCCTGTACAAACCACATGTCGTTGGTGTCTGTTGAACTGGTTCAACATATGGCCAAAAGAAGTTCGTAATCATTGACTGGTCAATGTCGTTCTCAAAGAAATATGGAACGATGACGCCAGCCCAAAATCCATACCCAAAAGTGACTTTTTCGGGATGCATTGGATGCTCTTGGATCTCAAGTGGATTGGTATCGTCCCTAATTCGACAATTTTGTTTGTTGAAGTAACAGTGGTGTGCAATATAATAGCAGTACTAGCCTCTAAATGGCGAAACACATTGTGGAGCGACGAAAGCAAAATAGTTTTGGAGGGCCCTAAGAGTTGCTGTTTCTAGTGCGAAGCCAAGTAATGCACAGCAACTTTAGACGGTGTTACAGTCAGCTTAGCAAGCTATTTCAGTAGAGTGTGGTCAAAAATGAATCGAGTCAGTGCCTCGACGTTGCCAAGCGATGATAACAAATAAAGGTTGTTCTACAAAATACTGAGTAATATAATTGTTTTAATTAATAAATATTTCACGAATTTTTTTAAATGTTGGTTTTATTCAATTTCTGCTATTTGTACACGAAAAAATTGCATCGTTGGCACATAAAGGTTGATGACAACCTTTGGTTATGTTATCAATATAAAATGAAAATACAGATAACAAGAGATACCATTGGGTACATGGCATGAATTGCAGCTAACTAGTAATATTTTCTTTTTCGACTTCAGCTCCTGGGCCTGTTGAATTTTGTACGGGTGCAGGCCCGAGTCACGATGCAAAAGTCGCCAAGTTTTGGTCTATGAAAGTTCTAAGCTAAGCGGGCGGAACGTAGCCCGAACAGAACACCTATTTTTATACGAGCAAAACAATCTTATTATTTGTTGACGCCATGTCCATCCGTGGTGATTTGGCAAAACAGACTGAATAAATGGCAGTCAATTTGACAGATGTTGTCAAAGTTCGGATGTTCCTATTGGAAGACCCTATACTTCCTTTATTAATGTGTTAGTTCGTATGTAAGTGGGGTCCACACCCAACAAGAAAAAACCACCCCAAAGAATTATACTTCAACCTCCGTATTGTACGTTAGCTTTTGTAATAGGCTTGACATATTGGACGACGTATGTGTTTCTCCCATCCGCCTCGAAAATATTTATTTCCGTTTCGTTACTGCATAGAACTTTTCGCTACTGTCTCAGCGAACTCTTTTGCTTTTAATGGATCATGGAGCATCTGGTGCCTTTTTCCAAACAAAATTCTCTGTTTTATAGGTCGTAAGTTTTTTTTGTGTTGTAGGAATCTATCTGTCTTGATATGTCATAGTTAGTGAAGGTGCGCCCTTGAAAGGAAGTGTTGAAAAGTTTGTCCCTTGAACAGTCCTATGGGATGGAATACTGCCTCCGGCCAGGGAGCTATCGGGGATAGAATCGTATCTTGCCAGCGCATTAGCTTTTTCGTTACCCTCTATGTTGCTATGGCCAGAAACTGGGAAGAGACTGATGTTGAAATGATCGTCTACACAAGTGATTTCGTCTTTAGACTGTGCGAGTAGATTGGATGTTATGGTGTGTGAATTAAGAGTCAGTCTTAGTAATGGGGTAACGGGTGAGATCGTTGCAAACCTCCTTAGTCGCTAGTACTTCCGCTTGAAACACACTAGCGGAGTCCGAAAATCGAAATGATTTGGAGATATTCAGTTCCGCTTGGATGTCATGAAGTCGTTTGAAGTCTTAGCCAAGTCTCCGGCTAACAGCTCCAGCACCTTACTATGGCTGTAGGGTTTTTATGACAAGAACCCGGATTCTCTGAGACGATATTAAATCGGTGCTAACATTTGTAGGAGGTAATCAATGATTTGGAGATTTATGTGCATGAACGTATGAATGCCGTTGGAAACATTCCAATCTCGAATGGCATATTCCTGAAAAACCTAGCAAGTTGGAACAAATATGTATGTATGTGTTGGACATTACCTTTAATCTAAACAATGATACAAAACATTGCGCCAGAATAATCAGCCAGAGAGATATAGAATAAGCCTAATACTTACTGATTAGCAGTGCTCAACATTTTTCTGTTCCAGCACACGTTGTCGTATACATATCTACGTAGTAACAAATCTATCACTTAGTACATCATACATTCATGTGCACTCGAACTTGCTCTTTATCGATCGTCAATCGCCGAAAATGGCTCCCATAACTTCAATGGTGTTGAGCGGAATAATGAATACATCGAAGCGCACGCAGACTATAATCAGCACAAAAGTACATTAATCAACATTTGATTGTTTACACAATCGCGCTTATCAGAGATCCGGATATCCTACTAGCAAACTCGGTGACCGTTCTATTTACAAATAATGCCTGCAGATCCCAGATGTTCTTTTTTGTGCTCTCGAGTCATTAGCATACACAAGTTAATTGGAAATCAACCCAACAAAAGGCTATTTGCAAGCTTATTCTCTCGGTTCATTGCTTTGACTTGTAGACAACTGACTACACCGAAGACATCTGAGTCAGTGTGGCATACTCACAACTGAGCGTCCTATTGGAACGCAAAACAAATGTAAATATGAATCACTCAAGTGGACTGTTAGTCCATTCCAATAAGCTCTTCCTTACAATTCTACTGTGTCGTCTCTTTCCCTAGCAATGATCACAAGAATCAAACAAGTCACCACATTGTATTCTCCCCGTCACCACCTTCCCTTAGTATATTTCCTGAGAAAAGAACACAAACAAAACACCAAAAGATTGGCTACTAAATTCAATTGAAGCGAAATTCTAGTGGTAGCTTGTCGGCCTTTCATCAAAAATTCTAGGCGTTCGTCGTCAAACAACAAACTTTCATAAAATCTCTACGGCGACATCTGACATAATTTCCATTTGTCGTTCAAGTTCTTTGCTCGGCTCTCCCCCCATCAGATTTGTTTGTTTTCCATCTTTCTCTCGTCGGTCGTCGTTAAACCACTGCAGAGTAGGCAAATAGAGGAATTATTCCAAAAATGAACGCGCTTTATTGGATTATAATCGGCCAACCGACCGACTGCCTGACAGGCCATCTCTTCTAAATATAGAGAAGCGAAAGCGTATTATTTGCCGTCTCTATAGCGCTCGATGACGTCATTCGACGTCGAAAGAGGGTAGGTGACGGCCAGACAAATACAAAGTTCAACTGTCCTGGCAAGGTCCATTGATTAATTATTTAACAAAACCTATTACCTTAGTTGGACCTGAGATGGAAAATAACTTGTTTAGGAGGCACAAAGTAAGTGAATACGTAAACAAAGCGCAAAAGGAAGTGACTAGAAGGAGGATGAAGAGCATAACAAGCACTACAAGCCGAACAAGCACCAGTAGTGAGGGGCAAGTTCAAGTTTGTGAGAATAGAATATGGCGAAAAATAGACAATGTAAGTGTTGTGCTGTTATTGTTTGCTCTTCCAAAGTCTAATGGAATTAAAATTTGATTTTGTTCTTTTGGACGGATAATCCTTTATTTAGTGAATGTATACAATATATTTACAAATCGTACATACATACATGTGCGGTTCATATTCGAGGTTTCCAGTTTCGCTGGGTGAGGTGTAGTATCCTTGACTTTAAGGAAAGACAAAATGTGGACACGTACCTTATGCTCGTTAAGGAAAAGTAAAACAGCCAAGTCAGGTAGATTTGCATTCTAGTACTAAAGAAATCCAATAGCTACCCTTACGGTGTTAGAGGTCGGATACATACATATATTCCGTAAAACAACAAAACGTAGAAGCGAAACTGATTCCACGTTGTCGCCGGGCGGGATTTCTTCGTCCGATGAAATGGTATATGTATAAACTTGGATATACCTACTCTCTTTCACGGTAGAAAACATAAGCCCGAATAAGCCGCATGGATGAGAGATTATTCAAATCGGCTAAAATCATAAGCAGTTCCATTGACAAATTGTCATCATATTCGAACCAAGTAATGGTATATCAGATAATCCGACAGCGAATAATGAGGGAACAATGAAAACCTAACGCTTTGGCTATCGATTCAGTTTGGATACAGTTTATTTATTGGCAATTCATTTCATTGCCACTCTAAATGGATGGTCGTCGTTTGGTAGTTTTAATGCGGCAAACTTTTTTTTTTTAATAGTAAGCGCGCACTCAAGGTTGAACCTTAAAATGACGGTGACACAGTGCGCACAGAGAGAAGGTAATTAAGAAGACACCAGTGGGCATTGGAGCTGTGGCAATTAAGTTCCGGGAATTTGTAAATAAGAAAACCAGCAAATGAAATTTGCCGCAAAGTTTTATTTTTTACAGTAGTCACCCTCTAACTCCACACAACGATTACAACGTTGCTCCCACGATTCGAAGCATCCTTGATGATCCTTCGAAGCTAACTCGTTCAGAACCATGGTTACAGCCTATTTGACCTTCTCTACACCGCCATAATGAGTTCCCTTGAGGTGGGACTTCATATTGGGGAATAAAAGAAAAAAGTCGCAGTTCGCAAGGCTGGCAAATTCGAGTCGCACACGGAAAACACGTGCTTGCAGGCTCTCCAGGAAGCCAACACAATCACCCATGTTGTGTGTGATTTTACTTTCGCATGAGTAAAAGGTATAGTTGCGGACACGAACCGACGGTTGTGTTCGAATTTCGCTGTAAAAAAATGGAATGCTCTGATGAAGCTGAAAAGGAAATGATGTCAACTTTCAGCGGCATGCTGCTGACTGTTAATGCCAGAGCATTCTAGCGATTCGGGGAACGTCTCACGGCGAACATTCGAGAAATCGGACTGAAGGCTATATGAGCGGGAATACTCGCCCTCGGGAGCATTCAGTATTCGGGATATAGTGACCAGTGATCAGTCGGTATTCAGTGTGAAAGTAATCAAGCTAGAAGCCAACATACTACCCCACTGCGCTACGATGCTCTTACTGTCTGGCCGGTTGATGCATATTCACGATGAACGATGGCGCGGTACGGGACTCAACGGGACCTCCTTCACATGGATCGTCCTCTACTGATTCACACCCCTTCTTGAACCACTAGTGTCCATACGCCACCGGCAATTTTCGGAGGATTTCCGAGGTATTTTCACCAGATTTCACAACACGTTGCTTGTAATGACAGTCTCTCATTTTTAGGACACCACTAAAACAAACAAAACGTGTTGTCCACTTTAACCTTGGATAAAAACTGAAAACAAGTGTCGCTTTCTAGATGTTGATGAACGACGCAGTATTGTTCCCGAATTATGACTAAATTTCTGGAACTTAATTGCCAAACCTCGTACATATATGCAATACCGACGAGTAAAACTGTGAAGTGAAGGTTTGTCGCCGATTTTATAAGTTGTAGGTGTTATGTCCTTACGATAGTCTAATTTGCTCTACCAACAAAGAGCTCAGGCTCAGATCCTCCATGGATCGCAGGCCTGATAAGTAAGTAACAAAGAGTAACACTCACGACCGACTGGGCTCCAGTTATATCTGCATTCGGTTAGTGTGATTGTTGTTCAACACAAGACGCAAGATGGACAGAGATCTGGGGAATGTGACTCGGCGCCACTAGCACAAGCTGTACAAAGAGGCGGCACCTTTTTTATAATTTCTTTTATGTAAAACATCGGGGCGGGCCTTGGCAATAAAACCGAATCGTATTGTTGCGGAAATGCAAGCGGACCGTTAAGTTCGAAAACTCTCTGGAAGCGGGGATGGGAATGATGTCAACTTCCAATGGAATTGTCAGAGCGTTCTAGAGATTTCCTATGGGGAACTTCCAACGGCGAACGTTCGAGATGGTGGACCGAGAGCTATATAAGCGCAAACACTCGCCCTCGACATTCATTCAGTTTGTGGTATAAAACAGCGTGTGACAAGTCGGTGTGATCAACCAAGGTGAAAAGAAAAGCTTTCAATAAAGGTTTGTGTATTGTGTAATAAAGTTTAAAGTGGATTGTACTGGTAATAAAGTTTAAAGTGGATTGTATTGGATAATAAAGAAAAGTGGTGAAGCTACACAGATAATTGATCTGTGGTGAAAGAATTAAAAGTGTGTGTGTTTCAATTTAAATAAAAAGGACAATTGTAGTTTATCGCAATCCAGTGGTGCGAACCCTATTTGGTGTGGGGATTGAATAAATTCGTAACAGTATGTTATGACGAGAAACGGCATGACGCTGTCAGGAAATGGCCCACCTTTGTGATTACAGTTTTCATGCGATTATACTAATAAAAACCGGCCATGTGCGAGTCGGGCTCGCGCACGAAGGGTTCCGTACCATCTGTATTTAAAAATATGAAAGAGACGTTGTATGTTACCTCATCAGTGATCACATTAAAACGGCTAATCCGTTTGAAACCACATTTTGCATGATGACAGATCTTGGTCGCAGGCAGGTTATAGGCATATTACTTTGATGATCAAAAATCTACATGATGAGATAGTTGATCATCAAAGTGTCCATTGAATTCAAATCAATTATCTTACTTGACAGCAAATAGGTGAAAAAGTGAATAACAATAATTCTGGGAAAAGGTTTGCAGCTATAATATATCAAGAACACAATAGGGATCAAAGCTTGGAAGTGTGTTATGGGAAAATGATGGGAAAAAGGTTTTATTGGCTGTGGGATATGATCGAAAGTTAATTTCACAACAATTGAATTTGATACCTTAACCTATCAGGATGGAAAAGGAGGGGAATAGCAATTGTACGAAAGGGTTTGCAGCAAGGATTAACTTAGCAGTGACACAATAGGGATCATCAAGGCTTAAAGGGTATTTATTTGGTTGTTCATAATTATTGAAAAAAATGTTGCAGTTAGGATTAATACATCAAAGGCTCAATAGGGATCAAAGCTGGGAAGCTTGCTACTGGTTGTGGGATATTATCGATTACCCGTAGGTCAGTATGTGACCAAGGGGATTGTTAGGATGAAAATCCTGCCTTTTGTATGGGAGCCCCCCTTAAATATTTATTTTATTCCGTTTTTAGTATTTGTCATTATACCGGCAGCAGAAATACGTCATCTGTTTCAACTATCTAACTATCACGGTTCATGAGATACAGCCTGGTGACAGACGGACGGACAGCGAAGTCTTAGTAATAGGGCCCCGTTTTATCTTTGGGCACGGAACCCTAAAAATTAAGCAAGACTAAGCCTAAAAAAATCAATTATGACAGAGGACTCAATGCTTTATTCAAAACTATAACTAAAACTATAATTCATTTACAAAATCAAAGTAAAAATATTTCATAACGAAAAGGAGAAGAAAAATCGTCTCAGTACAAAAGGCCCATTTACTGGAACCTCTTAAAATAACTGTTTTTTTTTTAGACCTTTTGAAAGAGGTAGAGAGTGGGGGGAGGGAGCGAGCAAACAGATCAAAGAAGTGTATCGCGTTTAACATGGCAAAAGCCAGCTTCCATCTCTGTCCCTGCTCAATCCAAGTTGACACACAGCCTCCGCGTAGCCTCCTCTGGATAGGTAGTGAACCAATGTAAGCAACGACCCGACCCCTTTTTCCTGGGATAAGAGGAACCTGGCCCTCCAGGTTGGGGGTTGTGCTTAGGGGTAACATCCCTATCACTGAAAAAAACAATTATTCCGAAACAACCAAAAGCCTCGGATACGGATGGATACAAAGCTGACGACCCCTGCAAACGACTAAAACACTTAAAAATCTGCACCTGGGATGTGAGATTTCTTAGATTTTAATGCGAAATTGGGCAAAGAGGACATATTTGAGTAGATCACAGGTAAATGTAGCCTACACGACACCACGCCCGAAAACGGACATCGGCTACTCGACTTCCTGGCTTGCCGCAATCTCTTTCTGGCTAGCACACGATTCCGCATTTCAGTATTCACAAAGGAACCTGGCGATCACCTGATCAGTCTACCACCAATCAGATTGATCACGTTGCGGTCGACGCCAGAAACTTTTCCAGCACCCTATATGTACGAACCTTCCGAGGAGCCAACATCGACTCGGATCACTACCTTGTTGTAGCCAAGGTACGAATGAAGATGTCAAGGATGCCACGGAGTCGAGCTGGACAACGAAAATTTGACGTCGGAAAGCTACAATTGCATGAGACCGCTATGACCTTCGCCGATGGAGTTTCCCTCAACCTCCCGCAAACTCCAATGACACCGGAACAACTCACAGAACAACAGTGGGAGCATTGCCAGCGTGCGATCAGAGACGCTGCCTCTGGTGTGTTGGGATTCAAGCCACCGTCAGCTAGAAGCCCCTGGTTTGATGAGAAGTAGGCAAAGCAAAACGCCTACAAAGCCTAGCTACATAGACGGACGAGAGCCGCTCCTGAACATTACGAGCAGAAACGCAGAAGAACACACGCTTTTAAGGAAGAAAAAAAAAAAACAGCATGAAAAGCATGAAATCGAGGAGATTGAAAGATGCTGTCACAGCAATAATGAACATGCCAGGGCTATAAAGCCAGAGCGGAAGCCTGTAGGGATGAAAACGGACAACTAGTAGTAGAGTCACCGTCGATGCTGAGAATATGGAAGGAATACTTCCATATTCTCAACATCTCATAATACCACTTTCAGGCAGAATGATCCATTCGCAACGGACTAAGATGCAAGAGAATTTCGTCCAACCGATCTAAGTAAAATTAAGCTAGTAATTTCAAAGCTCAAGAATAATAAAGCCGCGGGCGCAGACGGGCTGCCTGCCTAGCTATTCAGAAATTTGATCTCTTCGCAGAAAGTCTTATATGAATCATTTTTCGATTTACGAATAAGCTTCTTATATTCTTTCTTTCAGGAGACTTCTGTCCTCCCTGCGAAGTCGTTGGAGTTCGGCATTCCGCCAGGGAACCAATTTCCTGCAGTGAGGCTTGTTGACAGGACATGCGAATTCAAAACAATTGCTGATGACGCTATTCAGGTTATGAACAGCGTTTTCTACCAATTGCTTTGTTTTAAGTTTAGGTAGGGCCTGAGTGGATTTCTCAAGCTCCTCTCTAAACCGTACCCAGGCCGTTTTCTCGGATTCCGTCTGGGTTGCAAGGAAGAGGTCCCACAACTTAATCGGAATTCGATATATCTATGGTGCGACAGGGTAGCATCAAGCAAGATTCTCCAGTTAGTGATGTCCTTCACATATCTGTTGGATAGGGTCAGGTCAATTATCTCCTGTCGTCTCGTCGTATCAAACGTTGGTTGAGAGCCAACATTGTTTATGGTAAGGTCAGACGAAAGAGTGAAGTCTAAAAGTTGGTCCCCCAAGCAGTGTTTTGGGCATTAGCATCACCACACAAGATGAGACCAATCGTTCGAGCATCACAGTACTCTACGAGTTCAGATCTTGTCCACAGAAGTGTCAAAGTTTGGTTGCCGAAAGTGAGTTCAATATGATGAGGCAGACCCTAGGCCTTTCGGATCGCTCGTCACAAAGAATCGTAGCATCACAAATACCACCAAAGCCACACAGGCGTGATGATTTGCGCTATTGCATGTAATTCTGAGTTAAAATCGTGGATTCATACTGCAGGGCAAGTCCCCCATCCTTTGACTACTTGATATTAAAATGGAATAAAATCCTACCAAGACCAAAGTAGTGGCGTGAATCGTACACATATTTCAGAGTCTTGACAGAGGCATCATCCATCCCTACAACCAGAGTAGAACCCTCCTTTACAGAGAGCCTTTACTCTCCTTGTAGGAATAATCCAAGCCCTAGTCTCAAGCTCTGGATTCTACAGATAATTTTCATTGCCTTCAAAATTAGCTTTCGAGTAGTTGAACTTAAGATTATTACATTTTGTAGGTCTAAGGTAATTATGAAAAGAAAAGCTAACATCAAGAGCATAATGGTGAACAGAGTTTGGAAAAATTGGATATTTGGATAAGGTGATTTATCAGCCGATATTCTCAATTCCCTATCAACAAATATAAGATCGAGTATGCGACTGAAATTATTCTTGCAACAATTAATTTGGATTAGGTCAAGACTGGCGAAAGAATCAATTAATTCACATTCAAAATCAGTATATTACATTAAATGATTTTTTTTTTGAAGGCTTCTGCTATCCGCTGGAGCACTCAGACGCAATCACTGGTCCATTGTACTCCAGACAGACACCTTGCATTACTGTATTTTCTCCGTTTTCCGGAGAAAAATTTGAAGGAGCTTCAGTGATGTAGAGCTAAGGGATTCGGCACACACCACGTCGGCTCCAAGGGTGCGCCACCGTATGCGAGCAAAAGCGGGACAATCACAGAGGAAATGCTCTGCAGTATCATCCTCCTCTTCGCCACATGCAGCACAGGTAGGCGTCTCACTGATGCCGAGCACGTAGAGATGCTTGGCAAAAGTGTAATGGCCCGTGATAACTCCCAAAAGCCTTCTGCAGTCGATTCTCCTTAAAGGCAGGAGGAATGCTGCTGATTTTTTGCAGATATCAGGGCATACGCGCTTAATCATCCTGCAACCCGGACAATCCCTCCATCTACGGTTGTGTGTGTTAAATACACAATCGTTAATGGAGGAATTTACCGTGGACGCAGGTAGACCTAGAGCGGGTTCAGGTCCTGAGAAGCTCTCCTCTGAACCCATTCTAGCGAGTTCGTCAGAGGTCTCATTTCCTGGGATGCCAGAGTGGCCTGGAACCCATACAAGCCTTAATGAATTTAGTCTGCCGACTCTGTTCAAGAAGGACTTGAGTTCAAGCACTAATTTGGAGCTAGTTAAGGGGTTACATACAGCTCTTAGTGCAGCTTGGCTGTCACTACATACGCATATGCTTTCCCCCTTCCACCTGTGCTTCACAACATAGTGCATGGCCATTAGGATTGCGTATATCTCTGATTGGAAGACAGACGCATATTTTCCTAAGGAGAAGTGCAGTCGGATGTTTTCGCGCTCAAAGAAGAGCCCAGCACCGGACCCCCGCCCAGATCTGGAGCCATCCGTGAAAATGCGAAGACTATCGTTTCCAGGTTCAGTATCCAGCCATAGCCAATCCTGACGCCATGGAAACTCGACTGTGAAATTACGACGCAATAGGATAACGGGCGTCAGTGCGTAAGAAGGCATGTCCATGAGACAGGGGTCGCAGGACAATTCTGCGCAAGCACACCGTTATTCCTATGCGAGTTGTATCAAAAGCCATTTCTCTTCAGACGAGACATGGCTTTCAGAGCACACCCCCTGATAAATATATCAAGAGGTGGAAGGTTCATGATAACATCTAGAGCAGCGCCCGGCGTGCTGGGGAAAGCCCCCGTGCAGCTGAGACAAACTGTTCTTTGGAGTTTGGTGAAAGAGGCTACGACGTGTTTGCGTTTTAGTCTGTTCCACCAGACAACCGATGCATATGAAATTATAGGTCTTATCATTGCCGTGTGGATCCAAAGGACCTTTGCTGGCGATAAGCCCCATGTTTTGCCAAAAGCTCCTTTGCAGTGCCAGAAAGCTGACAGCGCTTTGGTGGTTTTTGACTCAACATGATTTGACCAGAGAAGCTTACTATCTAAGATGACTCCTAGATACTTAGCCTCCTTGGATATCGGGATGGAAGTGCCTTTTAGTACCAGCTGAGTCATGTCAGTATTTTTCCTCCTTCTCGTAAAGAGAACGACATCGGTCTTAAGAGGATTGACTGACAGCCCATTTCTGGTACACCAATCATCGATCACATTTAGCGCTGCCTGTGCTTTGCGACGGACAGTCGCCAAACATGAGCCGACAGAAAGAATGGCGACGTCATCCGCGTAGGCCTGGGCGTAGATTCCAGAGGCACATTAAATGATTAATAGATGAAGCTCTACTGGATCGAAAACCCATTCAATATTAATGAGATTGAAATCTCCTAGAATGATTACATGTTTTAGATTAGATATATAGAATTTGCAATTGTTTACATGAATTTTATATATGTACATCTAAAGAGCTTCTTGGCGGAATATAACTGACAACTATTAATACATGCCTATTATGAAATTTAATTTTAACTATAATTTGGTCGATTTCGTATGGACAAGAAGAAGCAGATGGCAGCTCCAGTTCCATGCATGAGTAAGAGGAGCGAACCGCAAGCAACACACCTCCTCCTCTTTCCAGTCCACTAGTTTGAGAGCACCGATCCTTGCGAAAAAGAGCATAACCATTGTTGTTGCAAATTTCAGCGTTAAGATGATTACTTGTTAACCAAGTTTCGGTGAGAGCGAAATCATGTTGAATGGAAGACGAAGACAGGAGCATTTGTTGAAGTTTGGTCCGCATCATAGATAAATGAACAATATGGAAAACCTTCGTACGTCTGCCCTATGATCCCCGCAGGGGTTGATTGTTGCTTTTGTAATATAAAGCGGCCTCTAGACGCTTAATAATATTGTGCGATATTTAATACTGCACCATATTATTGTTCGTCTGTAGATAATATTGCAAGATTGTGCGATATATTGCGGAAAATCAAAACAACTTTTATTACAAATATGAGCGGCAAACTAAATTATTGGGGAAAATATTAAACCATTTGGGGCAGCAAGCCAATAAAATTGTGCAATATTTTGCACAATAATATTGACCGTCTAGGGGCCGCTTTAAAAACGACGCTTTTGACTTAAGCGCGGTTCACATTGAACGATTTATCAAGCGATTTGCTCGACAACCGTGGTTGGACGACAAATTGTGTATGCACGACCAATGTGAACGGTACGATTTGTAGTCAGGAAGTTGAAAATTTCCAACTTTTTGCTTGACAGCTGTAGTTGAACGATTTGTCGTTAAGTGTGAACAGTTCTCGTACAACTTCAGAGCATTTTTTCACTTTTGCTTGTGCGTTCAGAGAAACAACACCAACTTTGAGCGGAATGAACGATGTGACTTCAAAGAAAAATAATTTTGGTTTGATTTATTCATATGAGGAATTATTTTTCTTAGTAACTCATCATACGTTCCTAACAATTCGCAAATAATTACGAAAATCCTCTGGCAAATTTTGGTGAAATTCTCTTAACAGTTACCGATGAGAAATTATTACGTTTTCCGACCCATGGTTTAATCCACATTCGCTTTTTTTTTTTTTTTTTTCTTCATTTTCGAGTATTTCATTAATCATCCCTGTAACCAGAGCATGCGTCACCATGTTAATACTTCGAAATTTCTATCGCAAGTGAAAACGCTACGCATTATTTGGTCGTCAAGCAAATCGCAACGACATATCGTTCAATGTGAACCGCACTTTAGAGTCAAGACGTCGGAACAAAGCAGAATGACATAGTCAAGACGCCGTCAAACCGCAACGTGTTTGTAGGGGCTAGTTGTCAAAATGCCTGTCAAAGCCATCAGATTGCCATCTTGTTCATTTATCTATGGTTCGCATTCCTCCCGCGTTCTGGGAATAACCGAAGAGCGAAGATAGTGTTGTTGGTCAATTGAGTGGCGGTTGCGGTAAAGGTTGTTGGGTTGATTCTGGTGGAGGCGGTGAGCTGGATGGCTGAGGTGACTTATTAATGTTGTTTGCTCGTGAGACAATTTTTTTTATTTGAACAAAGCATGGCCAAACAGAAGAATCCATGATAGTCCAATATTTTGAAGGTGGAACACTTAATTTAAATGTAATAAACTTGAATTTTGAATTTTGCGCCGTGGCGCAGTGATTAGTGTGTTGGACTCTGGCGCACGATGAGCGAGTTCGGATCCCGATAACACCAACGCCATCGAATGGTTATTTCGCGACGTTCCTCCTCGGCGGGGTACTGGCAAAACCCCCCGTTGTAAACTTGCCATGAAAAAGCTTCTCGACTCACGCCGTTCGGTATCCGCATAAAACTGGAGGTCCCTTTCACCTGTGTGAAAAATAAATCACACACAACATGGGTGATTGAGAGAAGCTTGGCTCTGGTCCTTCATGGGCTGTAACGCCACCAAAGAAGAAGAAGATTCCTTCTTGACCAATGCATGACACTTAAATTGATCGGATGGAATATGAGTTTTTGCAGATATATGATTAATGATATCATCAGGAATTGTATCTTTTTTGAATTTAGATAGGTGAAGCCATTTGTATTCCGCAAATGGACAGAGGGAAGCTGAAGAGTCAGTGCCAATTACTTTTTTTTTTTTTTTTGATTTTAGTGGCTTTGCAGGCTTTTTATTATTTACTGCTGTCCATTCCGAGATATTATTGTTGATAGAACAGGGTTGGGAGTCAACATTAACAGATTTAGGTAAATCAGACGCAAATTGAGATGATGAAGATGAGTCTTTCAAAAGGTTATCGCTAGTGGCGGAAGACAGTAGATCGAGTTTTTTCGAATCGAGAGGATTACCCGGGTTGAGGGAGGGCGAATCAGTTCCTCTCAGAAGATTATCAGAATTTTTTTTTTGCAGTTTGTTGGTGAATAATGATTTGAGGGCACTTTGTTCATTTTTCATTTCACTCACACTTATGGAGAGCTCATGGAAATTTAAGAACATGTATGGGTTTATTCACACAAGAGTTACATTTCCAAAATAAATTGGGATTAAAAAGAGATTTAAGATTATCGTCGGATAATTCCACACAACTTTTGTGAAAGTAACGACCGCAGAGAAAACCGCACTCGACGGATTCAGCACTTTTAGACCGTTTTATGACTAGATTGCAATTTGCACAAATCTTCGAAATCTTAGGAAATAGCTACCCTCCTTGTACTAAGGGAGGAATTACGTCGGACCTAATCCAAAATTCTTTCATCTAAGGTTGCTGATCCATCTGTAATTGATCTTTCGCTTCTTCGATGCTCTAGCACTCCGTGCTCTTGCAGACGTAGGTGGATTCTTGAAAACATACTACGACTGGTACACCTCCGATTGGGATATCTTTCAGCGTATAGCTGAATGGTCGAGATCGTGAAGCCGAAAGGCTCTACGCTGAGAGATATCCCAATCGGAGGTGTACAAGTCGTAGTATGTTTTCAAGAATCCACCTACGTCTGCAAGAGCATGGAGTGCTAGAGCATCGAAGAAGCGAAAGATCAATTACAGATGGATCAGCAACCTTAGATGAAAGAATTTTGGATTAGGTCCGACGTAATTCCTCCCTTAGTACAAGGAGGGTAGCTATTATGCTTGGAGTGCCCAAATCTAGAGTATGGAGAGTGCTTCATATCGAGAAGTTATACCCGTACCATTTTACACCAGTTCAATGTTTCATACATTAATTTGCCTACAAGTCTAGCCGCATTAAAACCAAAAAAAAAAAAAAAAGGTTTTTCTTAGAAAAAAGTGGTTTGGGTTTTTTTTTTTTAATTTCTCAAAAACTACAAGACATTTTGGCATCCGGTTTTCTGTTTTGAACTAAAAACTAATAAGAGAATTTAATTCTTGAAAAAAAATTAGTACTTAACTACATGACATTTTGAGAAAAATTAGTTCGAATTTTTTTTTTATTTATTATTTTTTTCAAAATTTTGAGTTTGAAAATATATTTCTCGAAAACTATTCCTTAAAACAGCTTCGTTTAAAAACAAAATGAAAGAAGAGGTTTCTGGCTTTACATGAAAGTATATCACGGCATTGTGAAAGTAACCGTTGATTTTTAATATTTTTTTTTCCGAAATTAAGTCAATTTTTTTAGAAAATTGTCCCTTCCGCCTAAACGGAAGGACGATTTTTTTCTTGTCTTGACTAGACATTCACGCTCTAGCTTTTTGGCACACCACTCGTGGGGCACCCTGTATATATATACATATTTATGTATATAATCGTTATAACCAATTCATACGATATGGTCATGGCAATTCCTTGATTCAGGCACATTTAAATCCCCTAGCTGACATATTAACATTCATGCATCGACAGCCATTAATAGCTAGGTATGTACTTGTTTTGTTGGTTAAAGGAAATCCCAACAACCGAAGCGTTGAATTACACAACAAGCTGGATACAAGACTCACCGAATCGCAGACACTTAAACGAGCGTGATAAACATCTACGTGGCCGCACATCCATTGTATACGATCTCAGATAAAGTTGACGTACCAGAAGCTGAACTCTTGCACTGCAATGCAGGGCCCTCAATCACTTGTCCTACATATGTACCTACATACTTGCCTATGTACAAAACGTCTTCAAACGGCGCACAGTCGAGAGAGAATAAACAAAAACTAAAAATGCACAACAGACTTCACTACCATCAACCCTGCTTTAATTAAATTTTAATTGAACGCCTCATTAGTTGACTTCCTGACCCAATCCATCGTGTATGGTCAAGAGATCAGCTGTCCACCCACCCACCTCATGTCTGTGCGAATTTTCGATTCATATCACTAACACCACACACATCCCTGCAGCAGTTGCTCTTATCACAACTCGAAACAAACAATGAATTTGACGCCTCCGCTTCCGTACGTTCAATGCATTAGTGTTTATCTCGAAATTGTTTTTTTCATTTGTTCAATCGCTAACGAGGGAATTCGAAGTACGAAAAGCAAAAATGCCATACCATTTCCTTACGTAAATCCACAGAAAAATAAAAAAAAAAACACAAAAGAAAAAGGAAAATCGACAAATTAACACTAGCAGGTAGGTGCGAGTTTAGTGCTCCACTATCGAGAGATCGATACGTAAGGTAGGCGAGTCGAGGGTTAAAGCGGGTCAACCTACAGGGACACGAAGGAAATTTCACCTTTTTTCCATTCCTCTGCAATCGATCCAATAATACGGGGCGCGGATCGATTTTGCAACTCGAAAAAAAAAAAACACCAAAACAATCCCCTCCACCGACAACTTAACACTTTTTTGTACTTACACTTCCAGGATGCGATCGCCTTTCTTGATGCCAGCCTTCTCGGCGGCTCCATTCTCCAAGACCGCACTGACATGCTGCAGAGGGGCGTATAGCTCTCCGTTGATGGAACGCAATTGACCACCCTCAGACACTTGACCACGTACGTTGAAACCGAAACCAGTTTCTGTCTTGTAAATTGTTACCACACGCGGACCATATGGATCGGTCATGGTTGCACGGTTATTTCAACGATAACGAATGGTGAATATGATTAACACGCGCTGCGTTCCGCGGCGATTTGCATTTAAAAATCAATTGAATTCAATGCAATTTGAGTTTTTCGTTTGACACTCCTAGCGACATTTCTCGTATTGTGGGGTTTAGCACTGGTAATCCGCCATTTGTACAGTGGCCTACAAAATGACACACGATTTCTGACACAACCAAGCGAAAGAGAGCGCGCTTTGACAGCTGAGCTGAGTGAAAAATCGGGTATTGGTGTTAGCTTGGTGAATGAAATCGAATCGGTCTTGGGGTCGAGTTACATTGAGCATGAAGAATTTCTTTGTACATTTTACCATCATATGTAAAAAGTTCAGTTTTTACTTAAACGGTTGCCTTAGGAATTGACACACTGGTCAAAGCCTGCATCAGCGGCCAATGTCCTTCGTACAAGCATTGCTTTAATTCTCAAGACCATGTTCATCTACGCCATGCTGTCTGGCAATCTGGAAAGTTACGTTATCAAATGCTCCATCAATGTCGACCTAAATGCGCAGCGCATACTATTTCTTTTCGAGTGCGCATTCTATCCTCCTAGGAGGGCATGGGCTCGGACATACAGGGTAAAGTTGTTGATTGCTCTCAACCTGGCGAGATGCCAGCAACGATCCCTGTTTAAATGCCCGGGTCAAGTTGACATACGGCCTCCTCGTGGCGCCCTCTGGATAGCCTCTTCAACAACCGTTGGGAGGTGAACAAACGTATGCAGCGAAAAAAACCCCGACCAGAATGGCGGTTGTGCGGCGGGCTAACAATCCGCCCACGTAAAAAAAACCCAAGTTATGAATGAGCAAGATGCCTCGGATACACGGACGGATACTCGACGACGACAACGCACGAAAAAGGAACACGATTTGCGAGTATGCTCCTGGAATGTCAGAACCCTGTACACTCCCGGAGCTGCTCATAAACTAGAAGGAATCCTCACGCAGTACAAGGCGGATATTACTGCGGTCCAGGAAATACGCTGGATAGGAAACGGTATGATTAGGAAGAAAAATTGCGACATTTATTACAGCTGTCACAAAAGGTTGCACTTACTGGGATGCGGATTCGTCGTGGGAAAGCGGTTAAGGTCGAAGGTCATCGACTTTAAACCTATAAGTGATCGCCTGGCTGTGATCCGCATCAGAGGCAGATTTTATAACATCAGCCTTATATGTGCACACGCCCCTACCGACGAGGCTGAAGACCCTATCAAGGAGGACTTCTATGACCTCCTGGACAACGCCTACGGAGCTTGTCCGGAGTACGATGTAAAAATCGTGCTCGGGGACTTCAACGCCAAAATCGGAAAGGAAAACACCCTTGGCGGAGTGATCGGAAAGCACAGCCTCCACGATACAACAACAGATAACGGCTTCCGACTCGCTGACTTTGCGACAGCTCGTAATGCGGTGATAAGTAGCACAAGATTCCCTCGCAAGCGAATCCACACAGCAACCTGGCGATCTCCGGATGGTCGAACCGCCAACCAAATCGACCATGTGCTCATTGACGCAAGGCACGCGTCAAACATCCTGGATGTGCGAACATTCAGAGGGGCAAATGTCGACTCCGACCACTTCCTCGTAGCAGCAAGATTCAGAGCTCGACTGTCCAATGTCAGAAAGCTGCACCAGCACACCGGAGGTTGCCAGAGTCTACAGGGAGCAGCTGAGCGAAAGACTCTACGGTATGCCTACGTCGAACACAAATGCCAATAATATGTGGCTGCATTGCCGCTCAGCCATTCAGGAAGTAGCCGAAACCACCTTAGGATACCTACCACCCCCGACAAGAAACCCGTGGTATGATGGCGAGTGTGAGCAGAAAAAGGCAGCAACCGACGAGGCGTACCAAAAGGCGCTGCAGAGGAAAACCAGGGCAGCGCGAGAAGAGTACCGAGCCAGAAGAAGGGAGGAGAAGAAACTACTGCGACAAAAGAAAAGAATCTTCGCAGCCTCCCAGCTCAAGGATATCGAGGAGTCTCGGGATAAACAGAAAATACGAGCCTTTTACAAGAAAGCCAAAGGCCTTGCAGGAGGCTTCAAAAAGGGCACCCTGGCTCTTCGAAACTGGGAGGGTAATCTTGTCACCGACCCGCAGGGAATAGTGGATGTATTTAAGCAGCACTTCCAGCAGCTGCTTAACGAGCATGACCAAGAGAGAGTGGTAGGGACCGAGGAAATCCCAACTCCAGCCGCTGAAGTAGTCCTCCCACCCAGCATAGAAGAAGTCGGCACAGCTATTCAGAAGCTGAATAACAACAAGGCCGCAGGCTCAGATGGCTTGCCATCAGAGCTCTTCAAGGCTGGCGGCGATGTTCTGGTAGGGAGCATGCACCAGGTCATCTGCAGGATTTGGGAAGATGAGAGCATGCCCGACGACTGGAATACCAGCTCTATATGCCCCATCCACAAAAAAGGCGATCCTACCTCTTGCAAGAACTATAGAGGTATATCCCTGCTCAATGTCGCATACAAGATCCTGTCCAGCGTATTGTGTGAAACTCTAAAACCATTTTGCACCGCACTAATCGGCAGCTACCAGTGCGGCTTCCGGCCCGGCAAATCAACTATAGACCAAATTTTCACACTTCGACAAATCCTGGAAAAGACCAACGAGTTTCAAATCGATACACACCATCTTTTCATCGATTTCAAAGCCGCATACGACAGCATTCATCGTGAAGCACTGTTTGGGGCGATGGCCGAATTCGGGATCCCGGTAAAACTGATCCAGTTGTGTCGCGCCACGCTAAAAAACACGCGATGCACCGTGCAACTCGGTTCTAGGACCTCGGAACCTTTCGAAACATGCACCGGATTTCGGCAAGGAGATGCGCTGTCATGTGACTTCTTCAACCTGGTGCTGGAGCAGATAGTGCGACGGGCAGGCGTCAACAGGGAAGGCACTATCTTTTACAAGTCCATCCAGCTGCTAGGATACGCGGATGATATCGACATCATCGCGTGTTCTCGCCGTGGCATCGTGGAAGCATTCACGGCGATTGAAGAACAGGCGAAACGAATTGGCCTTAAGATCAATGAGAACAAAACGAAATACATGCTGTCAAGCAAAAACCAATCCGTCGCTCACCACCTGGGACAAAACATAACAATTGACAGCTACAATTTCGAGGTAGTTAAGGAGTTTGTCTACCTCGGGGCAAACGTAAATTCCACAAATGACACCACAGTGGAGATCCGGCGTAGAATCGCCCTTGGCAACCGCTGCTACTTCGGCTTGTCCAAACAACTGGGGTCAAAACTCCTCACTCGAAGGACCAAAGTCATGCTTTACAAAACGCTCATTCTGCCAGTCTTGCTGTACGGAGCCGAAAGCTGGACGATAAGCAGGACAGCAGAGCTGATTTTGGGTTCATTCGAAAGAAAAATTCTGCGCCGGATATTTGGTCCTGTCTGTGAGGAAGGTGAATGGAGAAGAAGACACAACCGCGAACTCTACGAGCTGTACCAAGATGTGGATGTAGTCCGGAAGGCAAGGATCCGTCGACTACACTGGCTCGGCCACATCGAGCGCATGGACATCAACGCTCCAGCTAAGAGGGTCTTCGACTCCGAGCCTCCTGGTTCGAGAAGAAGAGGAAGACCGAACCTCCGGTATAAAGACCAAGTAATCGCGGATGTAAGACATCTTGGTCTTGACAACTGGAAGCAGCGTGCCCGGGACCGTCAAGGATGGAAGGCAGCTATAGCTCAGGCTCAGATCCTCCATGGATCGCAGGCCTGATAAGTAAGTAAGTAAGTATTCTATCCTCCCAACTAGGTTTGAAGCGCAGTTTCGCGGGATTTTCTGCGCAGATAAGCATATTGCATCGCCGAAAGGGGACGCGTTCGAAGGGCAACTTCGCGCACATGCATCTTTACCAGTTTCCTCATTTTTTTTTCAGCGGGAAGGATGTTAGACTAATAGGTCTAAAACTCTTGTCAATTGAGTAATCATCTTTTCCTACTTTGGGAATAAAGATTACTGTTGACAAGTGCTAGACTTACAGCAACATTTTTTTTTCAAAGTAGGCAGCTGCCTAATACTTTTTTGCAGCATAACATGATATATCCCGTCGGTGCCTGGAGATTTAAAGCCATCGAAGGATGCTTTAGCAAATTCAATGACTTCAGTCGTTACGACTCGTGATGCAAATGTTCAGATTAATTGTCTATGCTATTCAACATAAGACACTGAATCATCCTCCTTCTCTCCAAAAGTCGAGAGGCTGCAGACAATGCCCCTCAAAGACGTGGAAAGTGCTCCTGACACGGAGGAATCGCTCGCAGAACTTTAAGCGTTCAATTTTGAAGGGTCAAGCAATTTTCCAAACGTTCGGACACGCCGCGTCGAATTACATAATGAAGCCGCGATGTGTTAAGTGTGCAGAGAATCATAAGCAAGATGAATACGACGTGAACCCAGACAAGGTCGTTGACTAAGAGGGATCCAAACAGAGGTACATATGTCTTTGGAGAAACAAATCGATTAAATCACACCCTCTCATGGTACATATTGCTTTTGTAGTGATTGGCCGAAGCCATTGACCTTGCAACGTGACCTCGAAACAGCTATATAAGAAGATCATTCCGACTCTGTTGTTCTGCGTAATACGAGGAAAGTCTTAAGACATTGGTTCTCAAAAGGATTCTATATATATTTACATATATCAAAATATACATAGGTACTGACTACACTTATATTTACTGGTAGACGTCCATCGCGTAAAAGGATTGAGAACTTTCGCCAGTGTTTTCTAGTGTCCTTAGAGGCCCTATACAAAGGTATTTTTAATAAAATAGTCTCTGAATTCCGGAAGTTAATTTTAAATTTTTCTGTCATCACAGTTCTGATAAATCTTGTCGAAGTCACATTGCAATAGGATAACAATAACGTCGATCGTTGGATCCGATATGTACGCGATTAAGTCCTCCGCGTCTACTATCTATTGACGAATAAAGAGTTTCAGATCGCTGATGAAAGTGCTGAAAAATACTTTCGAGTTCCCAACAAACTTTCTTCCCGTCATCATGTCACAGATTATATATGGCACTGGTGTGCTTATGCTCAGCTTTTTGAACGTGCATATTGGCAGATATGAGTTTGAGGTAGTTAAGGACTTCATTTACCTCGGCTCCGCAGTGACTTGGAATAACGACACCAGTTTCGAAATCAGGCGCAGAATTACTCTTGCCAACCGCTGCTTCTTTGGGTTCAAGAGGCAATTAAGAAGAAGAGCCCTCTCTCGTACGACCAAGTTGACCAAGTTGTGTTGCGGTCCTGTAAACACAGAGGGGGATGGGAGGAGAAGATTGAATTACGAACTGTACGGGTTGTACAGCGACATGAGTCTAGTCAGGCGTCTACGGATCCATCGCGTAAGATGGCTGGGCCATGTAGAGCGAATGGAATGGAATGGACACAGCTCCAGCCCGTAGAGTCTTTGAATCCAATCCCGAGGGACGAAGAAATAGAGGACGGCCGTATCTAAGGGGGCACGCACAGGTGGAAAGGGACCTCAGCCAACTGGGCGTGCGGCACTGGAAAAGACTAGCGAAAGATTGTGCTAGGTGGAGAGGCATGTTGGTTGAGGCCCAGGTACACCCCGAATTGTAGCGCCCGCTAAGTATGTAAGTAAGTAGTAATAGAGTCCTTATAGCCATATGGTCTCGAACGCTTTTCCCAAGTCAATCAGGCAGGCACCCGTGCAGTGATTGTTTCATTGTTGCTCCGAAAACCAAGTGGTGATCCGAAATTATGTTTTTTCCGCAACCTATTAGGACAAAGCTCTGTAGGCCACTTTTCTCGAGGACTTTGCTGATACGCGGAAGGATTAATCATCCGGACTTATAGGTGTCTTTGCTCCTCTTAGGGACTGATTGCATCGCCACCTTTTTTTATGCACTTGATAATATGGCTTAGCTTAGATTCGCTAACCAAAACCACACCAGGGTGTCCATTCTGCAACAGATTAAAAAGAACAGCTCTTCACTCGATCCTAATTAGTGAGTTCACTTTCACTCACATGATCCCTAAGGGACTGTCTACCAAAGAGAAGAAGTAGGAGTAGAACTTCATATTGACATCTTTGTTTTGCTGTTTTGCAGTGATTAGTTTAGCGGTTCTTCCCAATAGATTAGTTACACAGGTCCATCGTCTCGCATAGGGCTTTGGTGTGCTTGAATATGGACGGCAACTTTTCTTTGGAAGGGCGTTGTTGTTGTCGCTGTTGTTTTTGTTGCTGCTGCTGTTATCCCTGCTGCTGTTGTTGTCACTGCTGCTACTTCTCCTTTGTTACTATTTTTGTTGCGACTCCAGTCGCGCTTTCAGTTTCACCTGCGACTGGATTTTTTATAATCTTTTTTTTTCTTTTGGCCGCGTTTCCTTGAGCCTGTTTACTACGTCTAGGAGTTCGGCTGGAAGAGTTCTTTCCTCTTCTTTGAGCTTATCTATCTCCGGGTCGAAAAGACAGCGAAGCGGTTTCTGTCATCCTTGTAACAACCCTTACTACCCATAAGCTGTATAGAGGCTGTTAGGTCAAGGGAACATCGTTTTGGGCTCTTAAGGCAAATAACACTGAGGCCACCGTGGCGCAGTCGTTAGTGTGTTGGACCCTGATGCACGATGAGCGAGTTCGGATTCCGATAAAATGAACGCCATCGAGTGGATATTTCGCGGCGTCCCTCCTCGGCGGGGTACTGGCGAAACCCCCTGTAGTATACCTGCCATGAAAAAGCTTCTCGACTCACGCCGTTCGGAATCGGCATTAAACCGTAGGTCCCTTTCACCTGTGTGAAAAAATAAATCACACACAACATGGGTGATTGAGAGAAGCTTGGCCCTAGTCCTTCATGGGCTGTAACGCCACCAAAGAAGAAGAATTCTGAGAAAAATCGAAAAAAATATATATACGAGGCAGAAATGACTGCAGTACCCACATTACCCACAAGTGTAATTTCAATCAAACCAAAAATTGAAGTGTAAAATCCATGAAAGTAGCAAACGTTTCGGGTCTCGTCTTCGTCGTCTATACAAATATTTACCCACAACGGCATTCAAGTTGTCACCCCTTTAGAAAAAGCTTACCTCCTTGCTGTCCATTTCACAGCCAGATTGTACTTCATCTCCATCTGTACTAGAACTCGTCAATTCCAGCAAGAGACAAATCTTATAGTTCTTGATATACACAAATCCACTGGTTCAGGTTGCGTTTACCCATTAGTTCTATAGAGGATAGCTCCCTTCACCAAGCATGTTAAAGCAAAATAGCTACACTGGATATTTCGAAGGCATTTGACAGGGTTTTGCATAAGGGGCTTTTGTCGAAAGTGTGAGCTTTGGCGATCGATACGTGTTTTCTTTAATGGATTAGAACTACTTTTACTTAGGTGGCGCTGGAGTCCGTGGTGAACCTGGGCCTCAACCAACAAGCGTCTCCAGCCGGCACGGTCTTTGGGCAGCTGTTTCCAGTGCCGCACGCCCAGTTGGTTGAGGTCCCCTTCCACCTGCGTGCGCCACCGCTGAGGCGGCCGTCCTCTGCCGCGCCTTCCTTCCGGAGTGGATTCGAAGACTTTTCGGGTGGGAGCTGTATCTTCCATGCGCTCTACATGACCTAGCCACCTTAGACGCTGTATCCGTAGACGTCGTACCAGGCCGATGTCGCTGTACAACCCGTACAGTTCTTCGTTATATCTTCTCCTCCATACACCGTTTGAACAAACGGGACCGTAGATAGTGCGCAGCATTTTCCTCTCGAAACGACCAATGGCATCTTCATTCGCTTTTGTTAAGGTCCAAGCCTCTGCGCCGTAAAGGACGACTGGGATGATCAAGGTCTTATATAGTGTCACCTTGGTTTTCCGAGAGAGGGCTCTACTTCTCAATTGCCTCTTGAGCCCAAAGAAACAGCGGTTGGCAAGAGTGATTCTGCGTTTTATCTCAGCGCTGGTGTTGTTGTCGCCGGTCATCAGTGAGCCAAGGTAGACGAATTCCTTGACCACTTCAAAGTTATATCCGCCCATGGTGACGTTCTGGCCAATACGTCGGTATTGTCCGCCTCTTTTAGATGAAAGCAGATATTTGGTTTTACCCTCATTAACCTTGAGACCCATCTTAGCCGCTTCTACCTCAATGCTCAGGAAAGCCTCATTGACGTCTCGCTGTTTTCGTCCAATTACGTCAATATCGTCGGCGTACGCAAGCAATTGCGTAGACTTGAAATAAATCGTACCTCCTCTTTTGGCCAGAGACTCTTGCACGATCTTTTCAAGCACGATGTTGAAAAAGTTGCACGACAGCGCGTCGCCCTGCATAAATCCTTTTTTAACATCAAAGGTCTCGGTTTGCTCATTACCGACCTTAATGGAGCAGCGAGAATTCTCCATTGTCATCCTGCACAGTCGGACGAGTTTGACAGGGATGTTAAAACTAGACATGGCTTTGAACAGCTCGTCTCTATATACGCTGTCATACGCGGCCTTGAAATCGACGAAGAGGTGGTGAGTGTCGATTTGGTATTCCTGGGTCTTCTCCAAGATCTGCCGTAGCGTAAATATTTGGTCTATTGTGGATTTACCTGGCCTGAAATCACACTGATAAGAGCCGATCAGGTTATCCACAAACGGTTTCAGGCGTTCACACAATACGGCAGAGAAGATCTTATATGCGATGTTAAGGAGACTTATTCCCCTATAGTTGGCGCAGTTGTAGGGGTCTCCTTTCTTATGAACCGGGCAAACGATGCTGAGATTCCATTCGTCGGGCATGCTTTCCTCCGACCATACCTTGCAGATGAGATGGTGCATGCACCTTACCAGCTCATCTCCAGCCGCCTTGAAAAGCTTAGCAGACAGGCCGTCTGCGCCAGCGGCTTTATTAGACTTAAGTCTTGATATCGCTATTTAATGGATTAGAAACTACCATTCAATTCATGTTGTTTTGTACGGATCCGGCATCCGTTTTTCTCTGAGACTCTTTCTCATTTTTTATAAATTACCTCTTGTCTGACAATTCTAATTTTATCTACTCCTTTGCTGATGACAGTACCCTCAGATTACCACGTTTCTTTAGAAAAGCTCGCCAATATACCCTGAAACTCACTATCGCACGTACCATAAAATATATGGAATCCTTCCTTAACCGAACCATACGGTTCTGGACTTTCTTGTCCGATTCGGCTTCCCTCCTTAATACAACGTACAGGCACCTTAGAGCAAGGTATTTCGCTATCTCTTCTACCTTTGGCCTGAATTGTGTCGCGCTTATCATATAAAAAAAAGAAAAATTGCCTTCCGCGTTGTAGACGTTATTCTAACTTGGGGGTATACGAGCACGAGCTGTCGGCTAATCCTCTTAAGATTGATGTCGTTCTCTTTTCGAAAAGGAGGAAAAATACTGGCGTGATCCAGCTGGTTCTAAAAGGTACTCCCGTCCCGATATCCAGGGAAGCTAAGTACCTAGGAGTCATCTTAGATAGCACACTTCCTTGGTCAAAGCATTTCGAGTCAAAAATCACCAAACCGCTGTCAGCTTTTTGGCCTTATCGCAGAAGAAGGTTCTCTAGATCTATACGGCAATAATAAGACCGATAATCTGATACGCATCATTTGTCTGGTGGAATAGGGTGATACGCAAACACACCGTCGCTTCTTTCAGCAAGCTCCAAAAAGAACGGTTTGTTTCAGTTATACGAGGGCTTTGATGAACCTTCAACACCTTGATATACATATTTATCAGAGGGTGCGCTCTGAAGATTATGTCTCGTCTCCAGAGAAATGGTTTTTGGCACAACTTGTACTGGAATGACAATGCGCTTGCGCGAGAAATATCCAACGGCCCCTGTCTCATGGATATGACTTCCCATGCAATGACACCTGTCATCCTATTGCGTTACAATTTCACAGTCGAATTTGCATGGTGGCAGGATTGGCTCTGGTCAAATACCGAATCTGGAAAGGATTGTCTTCGCTTCTTCACAGATAGCTCCAGTTCTGTGCGGTGGTGTGGCGCTGGGGTTTTCCTTGAACGCGAAAATATCCGACGCTATCCTAATGCATTGAGTTGTGAAGCACTGGTGGAAGGGAAAAAGCATATGGGTCTACAGTAACAGCCAAGCTGCACTCAAAGCTGGGACCGACCCTTTTACCAGCTCCAAGTCAGTGTATGAACTCAAGACCTCTCTGAATAAAGTAGGTAGGCTAAATTGACCAAGGTTTGTTTGGGTCCCCGGTCAATCTGGGATCCCAGGAATGAAATCTCTGATAAACTCGCTAGAATGACCTCAGAGGAAAGTTTCTCAAGACCTGAACCCTTTTTAGGTCTACCTGCTTCCACGGTCAATTCCTACATCAATCTTAGACGGAGGAAATATCCAGGATGCAGGACGACTAAACGCGTACGCCCGCAGCATTCTTCTTATCATTAAGGAACATTTACTGCAGAAGACTTGCGGGCGTCATCACGGGCTATTACACTTTTGCTAAGCATCTCTGTTTGCTTGGCACTGATATCAAGACCAGACGCCTATATGTGCTGCATGTTGCGAGCAGGAAAATACGGTTATGTACATTGGATAAGTATTTGCGTCTCAGTGCTCCAACAGATAGTAGAAGCCTACAATATACAGTAACGTTGCAAGGTCATCTCACCTAACTACTCTCTCAACCAAAAGTTGGCCAAATTTATTCGCTTTTCTAACGTTCTAAGCCGTTTTAAATAGTTTCTGCATATTTTGAATTACCAATGAAGCAAATCACTTCACCTCCGACTCACTGTATCCTTTTTCCTTTAAATTCAACAACTTTTTGTCGGAATGCAGCAGATCCCTTAAAATGAAAAACGTATTTTCGCTCAGTTCAAACAGATTTCAAAAATCTAGACTATTCAACAATCAGCTGTCAATCGAACCACCACACATCTACTACAATCCAGTGTGGAGCCAGGGCGGCTGACCGCTGGTTGAAGTTTCTTCGTTTTGACATCTTTCAAATAATCATCATATCGTTCAAAATGGCGTCAGAGGTGCCAGCTGAACATGGGCTGGTGAGTAGATTTTTCCTTAATTTACTCATTTTAGCACTAAATTATCGTAAATCTATACCATCAAATTAAATCCAAATGTTCGTGTCAAAATATCCCTTCAAATTCTGATCGATTTTATGTGTTCTTATACGAAATAATTGAAATAAAAACAAAGAGGCGATAATCGCTAGCTAGTTCACCGCGAAGTGTTGTTGCGAGGAAAACAAAAATTCGTAATTGGACACGAAGTAGTGCATGAGACGAAGCAGGTGTGGACGACGAAGAAATAAATTGACTTCCGCTCGGCACGGCGTATAGTGTAGAATTATGTGTGTGTTGATGGAAAATTCGGTTGTTTATGGATGAAGTCAATTGAAGCCGCTAGTAGTTGTTTCTTTTGTTATTCCGTTCTTTCGGTTTTTGTTTGTCGCCTCCTTTTTGGCGGCCCGAACATCCAGGTTTTGAATGTGAAATGCTTCCAGTGTGCGCGGCTATAGCGCTCCATCGGAATTTCTAGTGCAGCGATGGGTGTTCGGCGAAATTTTAGAATCCAACAAATGCAAAATGTTGTGCTGGTACCTGTACTCTCGTGCTGTAGAGTATTTGTATGTGTAATTGAATCATCTGTGATGGTCCTTTAACCCAAGGGTGCACGGTGGACGACGTGTGGTGTGTGTACCCACTTGTGTGTCGTGTCTTACTACACAACTACTCTGCGTAGTATGGGGTGATAGTACGAGGATGTTTGTAAACTAATACAATTTATAAATGTATGTCTGTAGGTATAGTGGATAGTAATATAGTGGATCTCCTCAAACTACTGAATTGTTAAATAGTTAAACATAACACAACAAGTGGTTCAGTCTTTGTGATCTTATAGCTGAGGGACGAGAAAATGAAGGATAAAAAACCAACGTCTTACACGAGTCGGTCACTAGTTAATGATGGAGCTATGACTATTAGAAAGGCTAGAAAGTAAAGCTTATACTATTCCGAAAACCACGTTGACTGACAAGCTTAAAAAAATATTCAAATAACATCGGTGCATCAAATTACAACATTTAAAAACGGTGTAACTGAAAAGAAATGGGTTAAACGCTTCCTATTTTTAAATTTAAATAAAACAAAGTGTGTGTGAGATATCATCGACATTTTTTATTCGTTTGAAAGGCTTATCGATGCATTATGTATGGAATATAACATCGTTCAAATGTCCGCCGCGACTTCTCTGGGTAGCGCGCATCCGAAATGTAAAATTTGCCATAACTCTGGCGCATAAATCGAGCTGAATTTGACTGATGGCATGTGTTATGTTGACTAAGAAGGACGTTGTGGTTTGTTTCTTATTCATAGACCTGACTTCAGAAAACCCCACAAGAAAATGGCTAACGAGGTCAAATCACACGATTTCAGTTGCCAGTTCTCATCACCTCCACGTGAGATGACTATACCCTCGAATCGCTCGTGCAGAATTTTCAATGTAGCGTGAGCTGTGTGGCACGTAGCACCGTACTGTTGAAACCATATCTAGTTGGTTCATATCCTCTAATTTAGGCCCAAAGAAGTTGGTAATTGTCAACATATAGCGCTCGTCGTTGACAGTGGCGGCCTGCCAACGTTGTCTCAAAGAAATATGAACCGATGACGTCGCCAGCATTGGACGCTCTTTTTTTGTTTTTTCTTTTTTTTTTTGATAGTTACACTCGTACTCAAGGCCAAGGGCCTTATAACGTTTTGAACGTTGTGCGAGCGAAGGTAACAGGGAGGGGGAGAGTTTTCGCGTTGATGTTTTTCCACACAACCTGAACGGAGTGTAGTGGTTTTTAGATCGTAGATGTTCGTTCACTACTTCACTTCGTTGTCCTACATAGGACGAGAGCTGACCAAATTTCGCGTTGGTTATAATTCACAATAATTCGTTCACCCAAAAAAATAAAAAAAAAATAAAAAAATATTGCATACAAAGAGGATGAATTTAAATTGACCATATACTGTGAGTGTTATGCCTGCAGCAGTACGTTTGGTCGCTTTCCATTCACAACTGTGTTGCATACTTTTTTCCGTAAAGTAATTGCTTTTTCTTGGCTATGAAACGAATTTGAACTATGGACCTACGGCTCGACGATGTTAACCATTGCACAACGGCCACCCCCATTTCATGTTGATTGGTATCGTCCCAAATTCGACAATTTTGTTTGTTGGCGTACCCATTGTCCAGAAATCGCTGAAAATTATTTTTCGATTAAAATTAGGATCAGTTCCAGGGAACACACGTCTGTGTCTATGGACTATAACCTTCAGCTCTTGGGTCCGTTGAATTTTGTGAGGGTTCAGGGCCAAAATTTGCCAAGTTGTGGTCTTCGAAAGGCAGAAAGGTGACGTGAAATCGACTACCTCGGATTTTCCTGCACATCCTCTCGGACAGCGGCGATGTTTTCAGCAAACCTTGCGTTTCGTCGATGTACCGGTGTTGGTTTATCGTTTACTGAACCATCGGCCTCAAATTTATCCACCACACAGCGAATAGTCCCCTCGGTAGAACGATTATGGCGACCGTAAAATGGGCGAAGCGCGCGGAACATTGCCAATTTATCATTTGCACGTGTTAATTAACGCTAAGTCCGTCCACGGCGATTTGACAAAACAAACTGACTAAACGGCTGTCAATTTGACAGATGTTTGTAGCTCCAACATAATGGCCGCTATCAACTTTCAAAGTTCGGAAGTGCCTTTTGGAGGACCCTATACCTTGACCATCTTTCAGACAGCATAGGGATTCTCCTTGAAAAATATCATCAGCTTTTAAGGCGATCCAAGAATCGGCCCAACTGTTGGCTTCTTCCTAAGAAGTGAAGTGCTACTCAGCCAGGTAATGAGCCGTCGACCGGAACAAGTGGAAGTCGGAACGAGTTATGTATGTCTGGAACATACGGAGGGTTAGGAAAGATATCCCAGTTAAGTGCCTCCATAGTTTCCTTGACTATAGCAACATGCGGCCGAGCGTTGTCGTGTTGAAAGATCGCTGTCATGACTTTTGGCATATTGGGGCCGTTTTTTTCACTGCTATCAAAACTGTCACTTTTGAAACGCCGAAATCAATACTCTTATGTATGTACATCTTCTTCTTAACGGGCGCTACACTTCGGGGTGAACCTGGGCCTCAACCAACATGCCCCTCTATCTAGCACGATCTTATACTAGCCTTTTCCATTGCCGCACACCCAGTAGGCTGAGGTCCCCTTCCACCTGTGTGCGCCATCTTAAGTGCGGCCGTCCTCTGCTTCTTCGTCCCTCGGGGTTGGATTCAAAGACTCTCCGGGCTCGTGCGGTGGTGTCCATTCGCTCTACATGGCTCAGCCATCCTAGGCGTTGAATCCGTAGACGCCTGACTAGGCTCATGTCGCTGTACAGCCCGTAAAGTTCGTGGTTGAATCTCTTCCTCCATCCCCCGTCTGCATTTATAGGGCCGAAAATCACGCCCAAAATCTTTCTTTCGAACCGGCTAAGGAGTCATCCGCTTTTTAGTGTCCATGCTTCTGCGCCGTACAACAGGACCGGGATGATAAGGGTCTTATATATACTAAAGGGTCTTTTGCAATACTAAAGTGCTTGAACGAATTACTACGCACTATAACCAACGCGGAATTTGGTCGGCTCCCGTCCCATCTAGGTCTAGGACAACCACCCCTGAGAGTAGTGAACGAACATCGACGACCCCAACCACTGCTATCCGTTCAGGTTGTGTGTGTCAACACATCATACGAGAGTATAGAAAAACTCTTGAACCTGGAGGGCTCTATTACTCAGTTGCCTCCTGAGCCCAAAGAAACAGCGATTGGCAAGAGTGATTCTGCGTTTGATTTCGGAACTGATGTCGTTGTTCCAGGTCACTGCGGAGCCAAGTGACTACCTCAAACTTATATCTGCCAATACAAACGTTCTGGCCAAGACGTCGGTGGTGAGCGTCCTTTTTTGATCACAGAATATATTTAGTTTCGCCGCCTCGAACTCAATACTCACAAACGCCTCATTGACATCTCGCTGTGATCTACCTATTATGTCAATATCGTCGGCGTATACAAGGAGTTGCGAGGATTTGAAATAAATTGTGCCTCTTGTATTGGCCATAGATTTTTGCACAATCATTTCCAATATGATGTTGAAGAAATCACACGACAGCGCATCGCCCTGCCTAAATCCTTTTTTGACATCCAAACTATCGGTAAGGTTTTCACCGATTCGGATGGAGCAGCGAGCATTCTCCAAAGTCATCCTGCATAGTCTGATGAGTTTAGCAGGTATGTCAAAGGTAGATATAGCGTTGTATACCTCGTCTCTAATTACGCTGCCGTATGCGGTCTTGAAGTCGACACATAGGTGGTGAGTGTCGACTTCGAATTCATTGGTTTTTTTCCAGGATCTGCCGTAGTGTGAAGATTTGGTCGATGGTGGACTTCCCTGGCTTGAATCCGCACTGATAAGGATCTATCAGCTTATTTACAAAAGACTTCAGGCGTTCACACAAAACGACAGAGAAGATTTTGTAGGCGATGTTAAGGAGACTTATTCCTCTGTAGTTGGCGCAATCAGAGGGGTCTCCTTTCTTGAGGATCGGGCATACGATGCTGAGACTCCATTCCTCGGGCATGCTTTCCTCTGACCATATCTTACAGATGAGCTGGTGCATGCTCCTAACCAGGTCATCCCCAGCTGCCTTAAAGAGCTCAGCAGACAGTCCGTCTGCGCCAGCAGTTTTATTCGACTTGAGTTTCGATATGGCAATCTTAACTTCGTCGAGGTCAGGGGGACGGAGTTCTTTGCGGTCTTCGTCGATTAAAAATGGATCATTCTGCCTGACAACGGTATATTGACTAACATCGCCGTTATACAGTTTGCAGAAGTGGTTTTTCCATATTCTCAACATCGACTGCGATTCTACTCCTAGGTGTCTGTTCTCATCATCCCTGCAGGCTTCCGTTTTGGCTTTATAACCTTGGCATGTTCGCTATATCTGTTGATAAAACTTTCGAACGTCACGCCTGCTCTCGTGCTCTTTCTTCTTTCTCCTGAGAAGCTTATGCTCTTCCCTTTTTTTTTGCTAACTCGTAGAGCTCACGAGCTGCTCTTGTTCTTTTATGTAGCGAGGCATTATATGCATCCTGCTTCGCTATGTGAATCCTCCTGCACTCGTCATCGAACCAGGTGTTTCTTCGTGGTGGAGCTTTGAAGTCCAAATCTTCGGATGCAGAGCTTTTCAGAGCTTGTTTGCAAAGGCTCCACTGCTGTTCTATTGACAGCGTGGAGGATTGAGGTGTATTGGAGAGCTTAAGGGAGACGCGATCGGTAAAAGCATGAGCGGTTTCTGGCGATAGTAGCTTTCCGACGTCATAACTTTGTATTCTTACTCTACTCCGCTGCGTTCGTGATATCCGTAAGCGCATCTTGGCTACTACAAGATAGTGGTCCGAGTCGATGTTAGCCCTTCGGAAAGTTCCAACATCAAGAGTAGTGGGGGAGTGTCTGACGTCGATCGCGATGTGATCAATCTGGTTGGTAGTCGATTGATCAAAAGACCGCCAGGTGCCTTTGTGTATATCGAGGTGCGGGAAGCGCGTGCTGGCTAGAAGGAGATTTCGCCCCATAGCAAGATCAATCAGCCTGTGTCCGTTATCGGAGGTGGTGTCGTGTAGGCTATGTTTGCCGATGACTCGTTCAAAGATACTTTCCTTACCCAGCTTAGCATTGAAGTCTCCTAGTACAATTTTGATGTCATAACTGGGAGAGTGGGCATACGTTCTATCTAGGAGATCGTAGAACTCATCTTTGGCGGAGTCATTTTTGTCTTCCGTGGGGGCGTGGACGAAGATCAGGCTGATGTTAAAAAATGTAGCCTTGATACGGATTGTTATGAGGCGTTCGCTCACATGCCGAAAGCTTAGGACTTTTTGCCTTAGTCCACCTCGAACAACAAATCCGCATTCAAACAATTGTTGTCCTCTCTTCCTATAGTATTCGCCGTAGTAAATATCGCAGTTTTTCATCCACTTTATACCCGGTCCGTTCCATCGCATTTCCTGGATGGTGTTTATGTCCGCTTTATAGCGGTCCGCGAGTTGTTCGGCTGCACGTGGCCTGTTTAGGGACCTAACATTCCACGTACAGAGCCGAAGATCATGTCCTTTTTTCGTTTTTTTGCAAGGGTCGTCAACAATAATCCGGACCGTTATATCCGAGGCTTGGGGTTGTTTCGAAGTTTTTGTTTTTTTTTACAGTTACGGCTTACTAGGCCGTAGCCCAACCGACGACTTATCCTTTTTTTTGGCGCAGGAGGCTCGCCATTCGCCTTCCCCGTCTGCAATTTCCCATAGGAAATCTTCAGATGGCACCACGATGAAGTGGGGATGGGACTTACTAACAGTGCCGCAAGATGTTCGAATGCGGTGGCTCTTCTCGCTTTTTAGCAGACCAGCATCCGTCGGATCGAGGCTACCCCTACGAGCGCTTTGTTAGTCCTTTGCCATCCATATATATGCTTATATTGATGGAACATGGTCCCTTTATGCTTCACATAGCAATCGATGTCCTCGAGCTGCACTTTTCTTCAAGTAAAAGCAAAAAAGCTGCACCTCCTGCAAATGTCGAGTTGTTGATGTATATTCATACATAGTGTATATTAGAGGACAATGATGGCGCTTTAATATGAATGTATTTACAAGATGATCCGATGCGATTTAATACTACCTACTACCTATGTATGTATATATACTTATTTGTTAGCCTAATGGTTTTAAAATATGTGATGGGAACAACATTTCGGTTGGACTCTGACGCACGATGAGCGAGTTCGGCGGAATACGGGCAAAACCCCCCGTATTTGGCTCAAGCTGATACTGATTTTTTGGAAAAATCCATCTTGAGCGATGAGGCTTATTTTTTGTTAAATGGAACGGTCAACAAACAAATTTATCAGTTTTACGCTGCTGAAAATCCTCAATTAATCCACGAAGAACCTTTCCACAACCAACGCGTGACTATTTGGGCCGGAATTAGTGCGGATAGGGTCATTGCACCGTTTTTTTTTTTTTTTTTTATGGAAGACGACGGAGGGATTCCCACCCCCGTTGTCGGCGAGCGTTATCGGGCGATGATAACGGGTTTTTTGCCATTTTTAGCGGAACATGGCATGGACAACTTCTGGTTCCAACAAGATGGCGCCACATCCCACACAGCTCGGACCATCATCGCTTTATTGCGCCGTAAGTTCGTCGATCGTCTAATTTCCAAAAATGGTTGTTTTGACTGGCCACCAAGATCGTCCGATTTCACGCCATCGGACTTTTTCTTGTGGGGTTTTTTCAAGTCCAAAGTCTATGTCAACAGGACTGTGGAAGAGCTCAAGGCCAATATTCGACGCGAAATAGCCACTAAAGAGCCCGCAACACTTCGCAAATTGATGAAAAATGCTCAAAAACGAGCTATGTAATTACACCATCCGCTGTAAATGTGTTTTTTTTTCAGGTTATTTATAAAACAAATGCTAACACTTTAGTTGGGCCACCCTGATAGTTCAATTACTACAAACGACGATCTTTGTTCTTCTTTGGTGGCGTTAGGACCAGACCTAGCTTTTTTTCAATCACCCATGTTGTGTGTGATTTATTTTTCACACAGGTGAAAGGGACTTACAGCTTTTTCATAGTAAGTTATACTACGGGGGGCTTTTCCAGTACCCCGCCGAGGAGGGACGCCGCGAAATGAACATTCGATGGCGTTGGTGTTATCGGGATCCGAATTCGTTCATCGTGCGTCAGAGTCCCACACACTAACTACTGCGCCACGGCGCGGCGCCCTCAATATTACCTGATTACTTTTGGTCATTCTTGAGAGCGGCCTGCTCATGAAAACACAGTATTCAACAATCCAGACCACTCATTCTTCCTGACCACTATTTGTATGTCTGCTATGCAGTGTTCTGTGGCTTATTTGTGGTATTAGAACAGCGCAATAGCTCTGTTTTTTTGGTGCTTTTGTAAAAAATATCGGACAAATTACCTACACAGTAGTCACCAGTGAAAATGCTAGGTTCGATTCTACAATCTAACATTATTTCTTGTCTTTAAAAACGTTAAGTACAGCTTTTTAATGCGTTTGTAATTAGCCACTCTTGTTCCTTCGATGGTACTTACTAAAACAGAGTACAGGGTTGGTAACGCTCGAGCTACATACATACATAGCTATTAGTGTGATAACAATATTTTTATCTCATCTCTTCGTTGGTATGAAGAGAGTTGTTGAGGGCGTTATTACCACCTGATGAATGTTATACATATATAGGTACTCTTCAATATTCCGTGCCCTACTTACGACTATCAGGAACTGCAGCCTGAACAAAGTGCTATCAATTGCTTCTTGCTTCAAATACCACTCTGGACATATATGTATGTACATGCAAAGCGGGTCGCGTGTGTTGTTCTTTGCTGGTGGAGCAAATCTTACTGTCGCAAATCCGGCGATAGAACTTCACTTACACGTCTTTGCTTTGACGGTTTTGTATCTATACATGTTTTGTAGTTTGTATTGATGAGGGATTTCTGCGTGCAGTTCTGCAATATTCGTGGGTTACGGAAGAACTTCTTGGCCACGTATGTCCATGCCTCTCTCCGCAAACCGGCTGTTTTGGCACTTTCTGAAACACAGGTCGATGAAAAGTCTGATCCTTCGGATTTCAGTCTTCCTGGATATAGCTTAGTGCCATTATTCGTTTCTCACCGCGGTCTCGCCATCTATGTCCGTAGTGACATTGCTTACCAGTTAATTCCACAGTATAGCCAAACATCCACCTCGGAATTTAATTTCATATGGCTTAAATCCACATTCCGTAAGCACTCCGTTCACTACTGTTTTCTTTATAGAAGCATTGATGCATTCGACGCACTGTCTGATTCCATCCAAAGAATTGTTTCCCTGTTCCCTCGCACTGAATCGTTTTAGCGGGCGATTTCAATGTACACAATTCTCAGTGGCTTCGACATTCTGGACAGACATCACCCGAAGGAAGGTATGTTGAAATTTTTGCTGAGTTAAATCAATTAACTCAACTTGTGAATGAGCCATCACGTATCCCCGATGTTACTGGTCATACCGCCAACACACTGGACTTGTTCCTTACCTCTCAGCCTGACAAATACACGATCGATGTATTGTCGCCCCTAGGCTCGTCTAACTGCTGCGTGATATCAGCATTCGGATCTTTAACTGGTCGTTGTGCTTCCTCGACAACGACGTGGACGCCGCAACTGATATTATCGCAAAATTATACGAATCGGCATGGGAAATGTTATTCCCAGCAAGATTAAAAGCACCAGGCCTAAGGATAATACGTCGTTTGACTTGAGCTGCAAAGAGCCTATTAGGCTGAGGGAGCTAAGTTTTCGGGCCTACAAGGCAAACAGTCCTGAGGAAAACCGAAAAAAGTACATACCAGCCATAAATGACTGCAACACCCACATTATACGGGTTAAATTCCAATCCCACCAAAAATTAAGGCGTAAAATCCTTCAATGTCCCAAAGGTAGCAAAAGTTTCTTGTCGTTTGTAAAAAACGTTAAAAACTCAACTAAGTCGTCTATACCGACGCTCATCCACAATGACATTCCAGCTGTCACCCCCTTAGACAAAGCTAATCTACTTGCTGCTCATTTCGCAACCAGTTCTCAGCTGCCAGCTTGTACTTTGTTTCCGCCTATACTAGTGTGCGTCAATTCCGCCATGGGACTAATCCACTTCCGCACTCGTACAGTCGCAAGGGTTCTTAAGGACCTTGACATACACAAATCCGCTGGTCCAGATGGTATTGCCCCAATAGTTCTGAAGAGGTGTTCTTCTACGCTGGCAAAACTACTGCGTAAGCTTTTTCACCTTTCCTACTCCTCTGGGCTCTTTCCGAGTAGGTAGAAAACAGCATTTGTCCAGCCTATACCCAAAAAAGGCGAATCATCTTCTCCCTCCAACTACCGACCCATTGCACTAACGTCCCTTCCTTCCAAGGTCATGGAAACGCCGATTAACCGTCAGCTTATGAAATATCTTGAATCACAGAAACTCCTCAATGACCGTCAATACGGTTTCCGCAGCAACAGATCCACTGGTGATTTGATGGCATATCTCGCTGAAAAGTGGAATCACTCGCTTCACCAAGCAGGTGAAAGCAAAATTGTTGCATATTTCGAAAGCATTTGACAGGGTTTGGCATGAAGCCTTTTTGTCGAAAATGCGTGCTTTTGGGATCGATGTCTCTTTTTCAATGGATTAGAAGCTACCTTTCGAATCGTTCAATTGAAGTTGTTTTGGACGGATTCAAGTCTGATACTCACTTTGTAAATGCTAGTGTTGCCCAGGGCTCCGTTTTGTCTCCGACACTCTTTCTTATTTTTATAAATTATCTCTTGTCTGTTACTTCTAGTGTAGTCGACGGATCCTTGCCTTCCGGACTACATCCACATATTGGTACAGCTCGTAGAGTTCGCGGTTGTGTCTTCTTCCCCATTCGTCTTCCTCACAGGCAGGACCAAATATCCGGCGCAGAATTTTTCTTTCGAAAGAACCCAAAATCAGCTCCGCTGTCCTGCTTATCGTCCAGCTTTCGGCTCCGTACAGCAAGTATGGCAGAATGAGCGTTTTGTAAAGCATGACTTTGGTCTTTCGAGTGAGGAGTTTTGACCCTAGTTGTTTGGACAAGCCGAAGTAACAGCGGTTGCCAAGGGCGATTCTATTCCGGATCTTCACTGTGGTGTCGTTTGTGAAATTCACGTTTGCCCCGAGGTAGACAAACTCCTTAACTACCTCGAAATTGTAGCTGTCAATTGTTATATTTTGTCCCAGGTGGTGAGCGACGGATTGGTTTTTGCTTGACAGTATGTATTTCGTTTTGTCCTCATTGATCTTAAGACCAACTCGTTTCGCCACAATGCCACGGCGAGAACACGCGATGATGTCGATATCATCCGCGTATCCTAGCAGCTGGATGGACTTGTAAAAGATAGTGCAGCGTATGTTAAGCTCATTAAATTCCGATATCGACAGCATCATCCAATGGGGCAAAAACAATAGAGTGGAATTGAATGCATCCAAAACACCATGCTGTCTCTTGTCGTTAAAGCGTATAACTAACCCGCAGCCATTATCCATGAATGGCACTTGCATCTCAGAAACCGAAAAGCTCTCCATCCTGGGTATGAGTGTTGATCACAATCTTCATTGGAACGACCATATATTCAGTGTCACCAAGAATGCTGCGAAATGCCTAGGCTTCTTATACAGATGCAGGAAATATTTCTCACCCTTAGATCTGGCTACAATCTACATATAAGGCGTGCATTCGCCCCAAATTAGAGTTGAACGCTCATGTCTGGTCTGGTGCTTCCAATACCTCATTGCATCTACTAGACAGAATACAAAAACGAGCCATAAAACCGATAGGTGACTCCAGCATTACCAAAACATTAGACTCGCTGGAACACCGCAGGAATGTTACCTGCCTCTCCCTGTTTTATCGTTACTGCCACCAAAAATGCTCTGATGAAATAACCAGTTGCGTTCCGCCCCTTCAATATTTCTCCCGCAATGCACGTCTCTCTAGGAATGCTCACCAATATACCCTGAAGCCCGCTTTCGAACGTACTGTCAAATATAGAGAATCTTTCATTAACCGAACCACACGAATCTGGAACTCTCTGCCGGATTCGGGTTTCCCCCCTCAATGCAACATGCAAGCATTTAAGATCAATGTCCAGCGGCATCTCCTCTATCCCTCTTCCTTTCTACGTTTTGCCCACACTGTGTCGCCGACATAATAAGGTTATTAGACCTTGAGTGCGCGCAAATTATTAAAAAAAAAAATAATGTAGGTACTTGGATCGCTCTTTGGGATTTTATTCTTTCTCGAGCTAATATTCATCTAGTTGCAAAGGTTTACTTTTTGTGAGGTGAGTAGCGTAGGCTTGGCTACGCTGACGTGTTTCTACCTGATGAAAGAAGAAATTTCGTAAGGGTAGGGCTAATCGGAACGATTCAGTACTCTGTGGCTTATTCGAGCAAACGGATATTTCTCGGAACGATGAGGCTTGTTTGCATCGCCAAAGATTACTATTTCACGATCCCATGAACAATATTCACATGAATGAACCCCAATAATGTGGCGCTATTCTTGGAACACACACCAGGTCTGATGCATTAATAAGCTATGAACCTGTAAACGAAAAGCATCGTATATCCGTCAGTCGATTTATTAATGAGCGTACTCAGTGTGAGTAGTTTCGTTCTGTTTATTGCGACTTTCATTCAGTTTCTTGTTTAACTATGTATGTCGTCGATTCTTTTATTATAATCGCTATCACGTACATACATACTTGAATGCTCGTAGATACAAATTTAATACATTGGATACACTCTCATGTATAAGATCAAGCAAAGCAATATCGAGGCAAAAGGCACGAAAAAATAATAAAAATCGAATGCGAAATGAATAGAGGCGTAATTCCAGTAGCCGAGACAACTGGGCTTCCAAACCGACACTGTACTACTACGTTACTCTGGGATCAATGAATCATTAGTGGAATTTATTGTGCTCTTTAAAGCACTTTAATCAAATATGATGTCATGCCTTAAAGACTGAGTATTTGTCTTCTATACACGAATGTCCCTAGGCGATGTTGGTTGAATGGGCTAGAGAACAATTCATTCCATTTCTGTTTGTGAAATGGCCTAAAAACGAGAAAGACAAGTATGGGGCGGTAGGCGATAGGCCACTAGAGTATCTTTTCGATATCGCCACGAGGTGATGATAGTACATTGATCTAGATATGGAAAAATGAAGAAAACAAAAAGAATAAAATAAATATGTACATACATACATATGTATGTAAATACTTTTGTTGATTTTGTGTGAGCTATAGTTGATCACCATCGCCTACACTACTAGGCCTTTAGAGGCGAAATGGCGTGGTATTGTGCTGCTAGATAGCAGAATAGAAATGAATAGAGATTGTACAGAAGTCGGCTATTGTGTGTTATTTAGAGCAGTGGTGCTTTTGACATGGGATAAACAAACGGGTAAAGGGATCACTCGAGGGGAAGGATTGAACCATTGTAATAGACGATGGGTTGATAACGAACGAAGAGGAGGCAAAAATCCCGCGCGCAAAACCCTTTACTTGTAATTATTTAGGTTAATGTGCGATTCAGCCCAGCATGATCATTGGACCTGGCTGCTTGTTACCTGCCGTTACCTTCTCTATTGTAACCAAAGACGTAGCACGAGCTCCAACGAGCGGATATTATTATTTTTGCATCTCTTACTTTCCTTTGGTTTGTTTACTCGCCCATAAAACACGCGAAAAATGAATTCCCCGAACAAATTCCACTTTTTGGTAGATTAGACTTTTCTGCTTTTGGCATGTTTTTCGTCGATTTCCCTCAGGTGGCTCCTTCGAGCTATTTCTGGCAAATAAATATTCAATAGCTTGATGGACTGACTGGAATTGGGACGCAAACAAATAATCCTTCATGTCTAACGACATGTCCTACTTTCCTTGAGTTCGATTGAGGTACATATGTACATACATACATATGTATGTATGAAAGAGTATCACATAAAGGAATCCAATTTCTTGAGTTTATTTTTTCGCCCTCTACACTACGGCTCCCACTGAATCGTGATTACAGGTCTTATCGGAAACGAAGCAGTTCATCAACCTAACCGAATATCAGAACACATATTCGGGACGGAAGAATGAATAGCAAAAACCAAAAAAGAACAAAAATTGCTCCATAGTCCGTCGTTGTGTCGCTATATGTATGGATGTGTATTCTATTTAATTTCCTTTTTTATCGCTCTTTTGCTATTGGATATTAGTTGATACCCGAAGTTCTGTTAAATGACTTGAGCTATAGAATACAGATGACGATTTCACTTGCACTTGCTGTCGTTTGTTATCAAAATATGTACAATTTTTTAGTTCTCGTCTATTCCATTTCTCTGGTGAAACGTGAATGGGACGGCTATCGGGACATTGTCATGAATGGAGTTATAACGTTTATCAGATTAAATGTGACTTTGGGATATTTACATTGATATCAGGGAAGTGCAACAATATTGGACGCTTTGTTAGTGCTTTTCCGTATGAGTTATGATTATTGCTAGCATGCTACGATTTAGCTTTGTTTCTAGCCACATTATTATCACCTGAATAATTTATGGAATTATTGGTATAGTAATTGGCTTTTATTACTATTATTTCGATACTTTGGTACTCATGATGTCATTCAGATCACTTAGAGGTGAAAAGGTGAGCTGAGCGAAGGAAATGTGTTTTAATTCCATGAATCCAGGGTTTCACAACGTTTTCTAAAACCGACGATTAGGCGACAGCATTAACCCGAATTGCTTAACGAAAGAAACATGCCCTTCGTTCCTCAAAACACCTTAAACCAATATAGTAACTGGAAAATACGTATGTATAACATGGAGCACCTCTTTAGGATCTGAATATAGCCATCTATCTGTTTTGCGATTAGTATAAGTAAGTGAGGCACAATGGTCTCACATTCAAGATGTATGTATGTATGTTGGCGTTACAGTCCATGAAGAACCTGAGCCGAGCTTCTCTCAATCACCCATGTTGTGTGTGACTTCATTTTCACATAGGTGAAAGGAGACCTACAGTTTTATTGCCGGTTCCGAACGGCGAATTTCGAGAAGCTTTTCATGACAATTTTACTACAGGGGGTTTTGTCAGAACCCCGCTGAGGAGAAACACCGTGAAAAACACGTTCGATGACATGGCTGTGTCGGGATTCGATCCCGAGTCATCGGCGTCAGAGGCCAACACACTACCCACTGCGCCACGGTGCTCTCACATTCAAGATGGCTCAGTATAATCTCCCCACATTTGTTTGTTAAATAAGTAGTTTAACGTTTTTTACTCAATTGTTCCTTCAAAGTCTATGTCAATAATATTGCGTCAAATCTAGTTACAATAGTTGCAGGGGTTCCACAGGAATCCGTTCTTGGACCTATTTTTAACTTTGCAGTGGGAAGTCATTGTAATCGGGCCGACTTTGCGAATTGTAAATTATGTTTGTATGTAAGTATGTGCGCTCGGAATTGTTGGGCTCGATTATCTCGAGAACCAAAGATGACGTGTGATTATGTACGTAACTTAGAACTGATTAAGTTTGCAGCAAAATCGGTCCAGCCGTTTTCTGTGAAAAATTAAATAACCAAAAAAGTTATGCAACACAGCTGTTGTGAAAGAGAAGTGATCAAACATGATGATGAAGGCATAACACACACAGTATATGGTCACTTTAGATTCATACCCTCTGTTTTCAATTCTAATATAACACCATACGTGCATGGAAAAGTTGCTGAGAACTACAATCAACGTGAAAATTCGATCGTTTCCTCTCTTTCTATCTAGGACAATAACCCCTGGAGAGTAGTGAACGAACATTTACGAGCCAAACCACTGCACTCCGTTCAGGTTGGGTGATAAACATTAGAAAAAAAAAAATGTATACGTACATATGTATGTATATGCATCTTTTAAGCCAATGAAAACTGCATACTGTTAGGAGTTTAAAAACGTGAACAAGTTTGATTATTTAAAACTTATTGCATGGTTCCAGGCAAAACAATGATTGAAAACAAGCCAAATCCGTATTTTGTATGGGAAATTCAAAAGCTTACATATAACTGAAACTAGGAAAATCCGACATAAAGTAGATATATCAAAATTGTCAGAACAAAGCCTGTTTTAACATATTCGAAGTTCATCAATTTTATCGGTGATTAGGGCATTTTCTTAGATGATGAATGGTATTGATGGGATATCTCCAAATTGATGGTTTCTTGATAACTTGAAGAAGAAAATTTCACTATTCATCAAATATTTTAGTAATTGTAGAAGCAAGGGTGTCGTGGCGCAGTGGTTAGTGTGTTGGACTCTGGCGCACGATGAGCGAGTTCGGATCCCGATAACACCAACGCCTTCGAATGTTTATTTCGCGGCGTCCCTCCTCGGCGGGGTACTGGCAAAACCCCCCGTAGTATACTTGCCAAGAAAAAGCTTCTCGACTCAAGCCGTTCGGAATCGGCATTAAATTGTAGGTCCCTTTCACCTGTGTTAAAAAAAAAAATCACATACAAAATGGGTGATTGAGAGAAGTTTGGCTCTGGCCCTTCATGGGCTGTAACGCCACCAAAGCAAAGTAGACGCAAGTATTTATATTGTTACGAAAATTAAGTTGTTCAGAATAGGGTTTGATCACTTAATTGCGATAAACTACAAATGTTTGGGCGCTTCACCTTTATCACAAGCTTTTACACACTTTACACTTTTTTGCTTAAACACACCCTTATTACAAGGTTTGTCTCTACAACTCACTAGGTGGCTTCATTACGTCTGCACTGAATACCGACTAATCACTCGTTATTGAATTCCGAAACCTTAATGCCCCGAGGGCAACGATATTGTTACGGACACAAACCGACAGTTTGTGATCTGTGGTGGAATAGTAAAGTGTGGGTAAGCAATAAAGTGCAAAGTGTGTAAAAGCTTGTAATAAAGGTGAAGTGCCCTCATAATTGATCTGTAGCTGTTATAATAAATAGTGTGTATGAAAAAAAAGTAAGCAGTTGTAGTTTATCGGAATCCAGTGATTGAACCCTATTCGGAACAATTCATTTTCGTAACATGAAAAGTGGGGCTCTTTGAATTTTGAAGTGAACTACTAAAATTGTATATGAGAGTGCAAGGAAATTGTGAAGTTAGAAAAACTAATTATCGAACAGCTGAAAAGAGAGCTGGATACCCGATCAGCGTTGGAGGAAGAGGGTTTCGACTGGGAGAATCAAGATTTCGGGGTGGAGAAGCCGTCGACATCCAGTGAGCCAGCATTCGATATGCAGCAAATTCCCGCGGTTTTGAATGCTATGAGTGCTTCCATAAGCCAGAAACTAGAGGCGACCATACATCAAGATCTGGAGGAAAATTCCGTTGCCGTAAGTAGAAAATTGGAGAAAAATACCTTTGCCGTAAGTAGAAAGTTGAAGGAAAATCCCACTTCCCTGAGCCAGAAACTACGTTAGAAGAGATGCCAGAGAACAATCGAAAAGCTTTAGAAACATCCAGCAGACCGTCGAGAAGGTTCTGGAACTCGAGAAAACTATCCAAAACGTTCAGCATCAAGGAATTGTCGTACTGGTTGCAGCATCGAAATTCACAGCTCCCAATTTTGACGGCACGAGCGCGCTTAACATCTTTAAGCTTCAATTTGAGACAACAGCAGAACGGAAAGAATGGGGATAGGAAGACCGTGTGGCCGCCCTAGTAATTTCCTTTAAAGGTGAAGCAGTTGATGTACTACAGACCATTCCGGAGACCCAGGGCGACCCAGAGCTAAAAGGGCGTGACCACCCAGCAGTATGCTGTCGACATCGAGAGGCTACCTCATCTAACCAGGATAGGTCCGAAACAACAACGGCGAGTGGCTCATTCCCGGGTAGATGCTACATCTGCGACCAGCAGGGGCACATTGCGAGAAACTGCCTTCTGCGAAGAAAGCGTTCGAGGTCTAATTCGCCGAGAACAGACCAGTTGAGAGCACGCGAACACCAGATGGGAAAGAGTCATGGAAACGCGGATGCCTTGACGAGGAGACCTTGCGATGTTGGATGTAAAAATAGTTCACGTGCGGAAACCAAGGAACAGGCCGCCGACATCTGTCGTTTCCATATGCTACCAGAATATTCCTAGACTGTCGAGAAAATTGGAAGGAAGTAGCGAGAAAATGCCGACCTGGCAGTCATCATCGATCACCAAGAACGAGGTTTTCGACCAACGTGTCGGCAAATATCCTGTGAAAGCCAAATCATAAAAGTTTACTGGGCTCAATGGCAGAGTTTGAAGCTGAAGAACGGTTGCCTCTACCGCAGTTGGGAAAGTGAGAATGGGGACATTGTAAACGATCTGCTAGTAATTCCAAAGGGACACATCGACGAGGTCATCTGAGAATACCATGAGGGACCAAGCGGAGGTCATCTTGGTGTTAACAAGACTCAATGGGACCGCCTAGGAAAACTCGAGGAAATATGCAGCAGTGCAATATTGGAGCGCCGTTCGAACGTACCGCCATGGACATTGCAGTCCCATTCCCAGCGAGCAACGCAGGAAACAAATACACGCTGGTGGTGATCTGCAAATTGCCTGAAGTGTTTTGCATACCGAACCAAGAAGCCAAAACCATTTCGGATGTATTTGTGAATAACTGAGTTGCACGTTATGGAGTACCGCTGGAACTACACTCAGGCCAAGGAAGGAACTTCGACATGCTAGGTATCAGAAAAACTCGGATAACACCATTCACCCAGAATCGGATGGCATGGTCGAGAGGTTCAACCGGACGGTGGAGGAATACTTGAGAAAAGTCGTCGTCGGAGATCAGAAGGACTGGGATGAACATCTTTCCCTTTTCTTAGTGGTGTATCGATCGCCGCAGCACAATTCAACGGCAATAGCACCAGCTGAAGCCATTTTTGGAACTGATCTCCGACTTCCATCCGATCTGAAGTTCGGCATGCTACTACCTACAACTAGCGGCAGGGTGGACTTCGTAACCGAAAAGAAAGAGCAGCTGAACTCTATCCGTCAGTTCGTCCGGGAACGACTGAACTTGGTCAGTGATAAAATGAAGACGAGATATGACTTAAGGTCGAACACTTCTGGATTCGAGCGAGGACAATTGGTATTGCTGTACAACCCACAACGAAAAAAAAAAAGCTTGTGCCCCAAATTTCCATCAGCCTGGGACGGGCCATATGAGGTCATCAAGAAACTCAACGACGTGGTATATCGAATACAGCAGACGGGAAACCGACGGGCGAAGTGTAAGATTGTCCACTTCGAGAGGTTAGCGCCATACTGCGGAGAAGGATCAACTCGCTTGTTCGAGGACGAACAAAATTAGGAGGAGGGCAGTGTTACGGACACGAACCGACGGTTATGTTCGAATTCCACAGTCAAAATTTAGAATGCTCTGTTGCAGCTAAAAACGAAATTATGGTAACCTTCAGCGGCATACCGCTGAATGTAAATGCCAGAGCATTCTAGAGACTTCTGAAGGGGAACGTCTGACGGCGAACATTCGAGAAAGTGAACCCAGGGCTATATAAGCGGGAACACTCACCATCGGGAGCATTCAGTTTTCGGTATTCAATAACGAGTGATCAGTTGGTATTTGGTATGAAATTAATCAAGCCATCTAGCGAGATGTAGAGACGATGGTTGCAACGAAGGTGAAGCGCCCAAATAATTAATCTGAGGTTGTAATAGTAAATAATGTGTGTGTATTGAATAAAAAAAAAAGTAAGCAGTTGTAGTTTATCGCAATATGTATCCCATTAGTATTCGGGATTAGGCTTAAACCTTCCCGTATGTGTAAAGATCTTTATTATTTGAAATCAGTATTTCGAAGTTTATCGACATAAACATAAGACTTATAAAAATGCCGATTTTAACTATTCAGTTCCCAAAATTCTGCTTATTGCGCATCGACATATGTTAACAAAGTTATTTATAGCCGGTAATGATAGGTAGTTTGATAGTTGTTGTTAATATCTGCGAGATAAGCCAACACCAACTAATTAAGCACTTGTTTTCGCATTCATTCAGGTCTTCTTAGTTTTGAGTTTTACCCGGAATCACTAAAAAATTTTGTACGAAGTTGAAGTTTGCAATATGACTTTTCTATGTCCTCTTTCATCGTACCGTGACATAGGAGAACACAAAATTGCTTTCATGTTACCCCCAAGTCTGTCTGGCTATTGGCAGCTTGACACTTTCTACGTACAGTAGGGTATATTCATAACAGTATTCTTCCTTATTGAGTCAATTGCCAGGTTTTTTCGCCCTCGTCCTCTTCTTCATTTGTAACTCTTTCCACTTGGGATCCGTGTTTTTCGTGTTTCCTTATTCGCTTTCATATTCGCTGTAAACAACTACACAACGGGTAACAAGATATCAACTAGGTACATCCCATGTACTACATACTCCTGTAGACCGAACTCGAATTGAAAGCCCAAACCCATTTGTCCGCCCCATTCGGGTGTGTGTCTCTATGCCTACCACTCGAGATGTTGCTCCTTTTTTTCGTGCTACTCAGTCGTTGTCATTATTGGGCGAATCACTAGTCGAGATTACTCCGCCATCAGCACTCCATCCCGAGTGGGTACTTTGTGTGGCAGTAAGAGCATCGTTCGCTTTAACCTCATTTCGCAGAGCTTCAGCCAAAAGAGATTCTTTGTCTATGGATCGAGGACGAAGGCACATTTGTTGATGGTGTTTACTTTAGAACAAAGACAACTCATTCGGTTGGCAGCATTAGAGTTTTCTAACATTTAATAGGAGACCGATGCGGATGAACATAGCAAATGGATTCGACGTGTCACCTTCACTCACGCAGAGAAATTGCTTTCCGCTTCTGCTGTTCTTGATGATTTCCCTTTCGTCTTCTTTCCACTTTCCGTTTTGGTGAAATTGAGATGAAATCAAAATGACATGTATCCTGAGTGACAACCATCTGCATTTGAATTTCTTGTCGCCTTCCTCAATTTTGTTTAATTAAATTGATTACATATGAAACGTCAGTCATTATTCTGGCACACAGTAGTGGTACTGTGGGTGCTCGCATGGATAGATGCTCGTTTCTTTTGGTTTTAGGTTTATTTGTTGTCAGTCAGCCCAGTGGTGTTTATCGTCCCCCATTACGTTCATGATGTGTTGATATTTGCCTGTTTGGTTTCGGTGTTCTCTCCTTATTCTGGTTTGGCTGTGACCATTAGGCGAGGCGATAATGTCATTAAACTAATTTCCGGTGAAGCACATTTATCGTTGCATTGGGCAAGAGCTATAACGTCACAGTGGCCGAAGAGAATGGGTCGACAAATATTTGGAAGCATTAGCATCATTTACCAATGAGTTACTTTTAGTTGTCTTCTTCGATAGAGATTTATTCGGCGGTCAGTATATATACATATGTATGTATGTAGTGCGGAAATGGAAATGAGAGGATATTGGCTCGTATTGGGTAAGGTTTGTTGGTTAAAACGAGGTTGGATGCACAGTATAGTGCTTTGTTTCTTATACAATACGTTTGAACGATCCGAGTGAGAGTTCACTGTGTGCTTAGCGTGTGAACGTATCTACCGGTGCTAGGTGCTAATTCTTGGGATGCAATAGATTGCTGTGTTGTAGCTAGGTGACACGACAATCATTGTGCTCGTACACTACCATTTCCTTAACATAAGTCTTTCCAAAAAAAAAAAAAAAAAAAAGCAAGTGGTATCGTAGGTGGGCATGGATTAATTGACAGAGTGCTAGACAGACAGAGCTAGAGTGCTGTTCGTACTTGGTTTCTGACTTTGATGACACGACAATCATTGTGCTCGTACGCTACCATTTCCTTAACATAAGTCTTTCCAAAAAAAAAGCAAATGGTATCGTAGGTGGGCATGGATTAATTGACAAAACGCTTGCCGATTTCCAATTCGAAATTTTGGGATATAGTGCATGACGGGAATTGAGGTAACATTATATGGATATGATCGCCTTAGTCGGTACCTTCGTTTTTTTTTTTTTTTTTTAACTACTGTAGTCAAAGTCGAAATTTAGTCAACCTGGTTGGAAGATTAATTAAGTAGCCGTCATGTACACTTGTTAACTTCCAGATGTGGGAACAACCCAATGTGGTAGCCTGAATTGATTTTCTGGCTTGATTTCATAAGTCCGGGTAGAACTCCCTTGTTTTAGGGCTCGTAGGCCTCGCATACAACTTTTTAAAACCGTGTTTGATACCATTATCTTCTTCTGTTGTAGCATAACCATGAAGCAAGAAGTAACTCTATTCTAGTCTAAGCAGGTTTATTCATCGATTGGTGGTTAATATACAGGGTTGACCAAGTAAGTCGCAACGCAATGGCTACAAAACGAACGAAGGCGGTGGGTCTGGAGTATACGGAGCTAATACCGGAACGCACATCTGTTACAGCATGGACAGGTATAACTCCGTATTTCAAGCAGAGATAATTGCAATATAACTCTGCCTCAGAGAAAATGTCAACAGAAATATATCAAATAAAAACATTTACCTATATTCTCTCTGACAGTGAGGCTGCACTTCTCGCCTTAAAGAGCTACGAAATCTCCTTCAAACTCGTATGGTACTGCCTACAACTACTACATCAGCTGGCCAGCACCTCACCTCATTTGGATACCTGGGCACATCAGCCATTTGGGCAACGAAAAAGCAGACCTACTAGCAAGGAAAGGCTCCGCATCACCGTTCATGATGCCACGGCCTTTCTGCGGCATATCCATCAGCATCATCAAATGCTGCATAAACAGATGGTCAAGGAACACGGACGATCACTGCTGGTCACAAGCGGAAGGTAGCAGACAAGCCAAATGGTTCCTCTCAACCTCTTCCCTCATAAGAACGAAACAACTTTCTAGGAGTCACATTCGTACAGTCACAGGTTTCCTTACTGGACCCTACCCAGTCAACAAACACCTCAAAACCATGGGCATTATACAAGATGATACCTGCAGAATGTATAATGAGGACGAAGAAACGGCAGAGCACATACTGTGTAATTGTAACTGATTTTTTTTTCTTAATTCGCGCAGGTTCAAGAGTTTATACACTTATAATGTTTATCACACCACCTGAACGGAGTGCATTGGTTTGGGTCGTAGATGCTCGTTCACGACTCTCCAGGGGTGGTTGTGCTAGATAGGATTCGAGAGAAACCGAATTTTCATGTTGGTTGTAGTTCTCAGTAACTTCCATGCACTTATGGTGTCATATTAGAATTGCACACACAGAGTATGGATTTAAAGTGACCATATACTGTGAGTGAGAGCACCGTGGCGCAGTGGGTAGTGTGTTGACCTCTGACGCCGATGACACGGGATCGAATCCCGACACAGCCATGTCATCGAACGTGTTTTTCACGGTGTTTCTCCTCAGCGGGGTTCTGACAAAACCCCCTGTAGTTAAATTATCATGAAAAGCTTCTCGAAATTCGCCGTTCGGAACCGGCAATAAACTGTAGGTCCCTTTCACCTATGGGAAAATTAAATCACACGCAACATGGGTGATTGAGAGAAGCTCGGCTCAGGTCCTTCATGGACTGTAACGCCAACATACATACATATACTGTGAGTGTTATGCCTTTATGTTTGGTCAGTGCTCATTCAGTACAGCTGTGTTGCATAGCTTTTTTTCGTATAGTAATTGTTTTTTCTTGGCTATGGAACGACTTTGAACTACAGACCTTCCGCTCGACGGTCGGTGATGGTTACCACTGCACCACGGCCACCACCCAGTATATGTACATAGGTACGTCATCGTCACTTACTACTTACATACTTAGGTGGCGCTACAGTCCGTGGTGAACCTGGACCTCAACCAACAAGCGTCTCCAGCTGGCACGGTCTTTGGTCAGCTGTTTCCAGCGCCGCACGCCTAGTTGGTTAAGGTCCCCTTCCACCTGCGTGCGCCACCGTTGATGCGGCGTCCTCTGCCGCGCCTTCCTTCCGGGGTGGATTCGAAGACTCTTCGGGTCGGAGCTGTATTTTCCATGCGCTCTACATGGCTTAGCCACCTTAGACGCTGTATCCGTAGACGTCGTACCAGGCCGATGCCGCTGTACAACCCGTACAGTTCTTTGCTATATCTTCTCCTTCATACACCATTTGATCAAACGGGACCGTAGATAGTGCGCAGAATTTTTCTCTCGAAACGACCAAGGACATCTTCATCCGCTTTTGTTAAGGTCCAAGCCTCTGCGCCGTACAGGAGGACTGGGATGATCAAGGTCTTATATAGTGTCATCTTGATTTTCCGAGAGAGGGCTCTACATCTCAATTGTCTCTTGAGCCCAAAGAAACAGCGGCTGGCAAGAGTGATTCTGCGTTTTATCTCAGCGCTGGTGTTGTTGTCGCCGGTCATCAGTGAGCCAAGGTAGACGAATTCCTTGACCACTTCAAAGTTATATCCGCCCATGGTGACGTTCTGGCCAATACTTCGGTGTTGGCCGTCTCTTTTAGATGAAAGCAGATGTTTGGCTTTACCCTCATTCACCTTAAGACACATCTTAGCCGCTTCTACCTCATTGCTTACATAGGCCTCCTTGACGTCTCGCTGTGTCCGTCCAATCACGTCAATGTCGTCGGCGTACGCAAACAATTGCGTAGACTTGAAATAAATCGTACCTCTTGTGTTGGCCAGTGACTCTTACACGATCTTTTCAAGCACGATGTTGAAAAAGTTGCATGACAGCGCGTCACATTGCTTAAATCCTTTTTTAACATCAAAGGTCTCGGTTTGCTCATTACCGACCTTAATGGAGCAGCGAGGATTCTCCATTATCATCCTGCACAGTTTGGCAGGGATGTTAAAACTAGACATGGCTTTGTATAGCTCATCTCTATACACGCTGTCATATGCAGCTTTGAAATCGACCGAAAGGTGGTGAGTGTCGATTTGATATTCCTGGTTCTTTCCAAGATCTGCCGTAGCGTAAATATTTGGTCTATTGTGGATTTACCTGGCCTGAAACCACACTGATAAGAGCCGATCAGGTTATCCACAAACGGTTTCAGGCGTTCACACAATACGGCAGAGAAGATCTTAAATGCGATGTTAAGGAGTCTTATTCCCCCATAGTTGGCGCAGTTAAAGGGGTCTCCTTTCTTATGAACCGGGCAAACGATGCTGAGATTCCATTCGCCGGGCATGCTTTCCTCCGACCGTACCTTGTAAATGAGATGGTGCACCTTACCAGCTCATCTCCAGCCGCCTTAAGAAGCTCGGCAGACATGCCATGGCATGTTATTGTAAAACTTACGGGTGTCATTCCTGCGGAAGCATCTCTTCATCTCCTCGATCTCACGCTTTCTGTGCTCTCTCTTCTTTCTTCTGAAAAGCGTGTGTTCCTCTCATCTCATCTGCTCATAGATTTCGGGAGCAGCTCTGGTCCGTCGTTGCAGCATGGCTTTATATGCCTCTTGGGGTCTAGTCAGGCATCTACGGATTCCACGCCTAAGATGGCTGGGCCATGTAGAGCGAATGGACACCACAGCTCCAGCCCGGAGAGTCTTTGAATCCAACGCCGAGGGACGAAGAAGCAAAGGACGGCCGCACTTAAGATGGCGCACACAGGTGGAAGGCGACCTCAGCCAACTGGCTGTGCGACAATGGAAAAGGCTAACAAAAGATCGTGCTAGTTGGAGGGGCATGTTGGTTGAGGCCCAGGTTCACCCGGGACTGTAGCGCCCGTTGAGAAGAAGAAGAAGTAATACACTATGCTTAATCTTATTGCGAGTTGAGTTTACTAGTAACCTTCTAACGCTTAGCATCATTGCTCTCTTGCCCTTTGTTAATCTCTTATCCATCATACTTAAAATAAAATTGAATTGTATTTCGTTTATTAAAGGGTGTTTTCTTAAAACTCGGGATCTGTAAGTGAAATAGTGACATTTTCACAGATCTTTCCTGTTGTATCTAGTAGTCATATTGGCCGGTACGCCGAAAGTTCTCCAGGTGGTTTGTTTCCCTGGGGTAACAAGGGCGTCCTTTGCAACGTTTCTTTAAAAACGTCTGGTCTGCTTTTCACGACTGTTTTTATCGCGTTGTTTGGGATGCCGTCAGGTCCGGGTGCTTTCTTATCGCCTATTTTCCTGCATGCTTCGGGCAATTTATCTGTAGGGATCTGCTGCCTCTTAGCTTCTTTGTTACTATCCTGTATGCCACACCCCACGGATCTAGGTCTGCTTTGTTGTTTAAAGCATCTTCCTTTGCTTTTTTTTTTATGGCCCTTTCAAGGTCACGTCTCGCCAATCTGAAACAACAATGTATTCCTCTCCGTTTGTTGAATTCAAGGTGGAACCCCACTTGATCTGCCCAAGTTCTCGTTTTGCCTTGAATTGTATTTTTATTATTATGGTTAGGTATTTGTCAAGAGAAGCTTGGCTCTAGTCCTTCATGGGCTGTAACGCCACCAAAGAAGAAAGATTTATCGAAATAGAAATGATTAATGATGGGATTTTTGTTTTGCGTGATCTTTAATCGTCTACTCCCACGTCAGTTCTATTCTATTTCCATTCTATGTCTACTTCGTTTTTTGTTTAAGGACTGACTCATCTCTTCCAGTTCAATATTTTTGAGCAGACGAGAAAGTTCGAACACTATCCGAGCCTCTTAAACAAAAAAAACAAAAAAAAAATTAAAAAAAGGGTTATCTCGTTGGGTTCACTCATTTATTCATCGGAACTCCGGCCAAAAAGGAACATTGTCTCTAAAGTGTATTTTCTATTACATGTCTTATATCACATCACTTCGATTCCATTAGGGAAGAGTCTTCAAGTAGAATATACATTGTATGTAGATATTCAAATATTGATTATTTATCAGCTATTCATACTTGCCCGCTTAATGGAGAGGAATTACAACAAGCCTGAGTGACTACATATTTTGTTTGTGCCACGATGACGCACTTCCTTAATAATAATCCGTCTTCATCTTCTTTATGTTGTCGCACTTTGCTCTGACTGTTTTTGATTTTGTAGCTGATCCCCGAGATGCTTCTCACTTTTTTTTCCTCCACGTGTTCACTAAGCCTCTGGTCTCAGATTACAATCGCTTTAGCCTTGATCAAGGTTCTTAAACCAACATTTTAAATGCGAGATATGAGTTCGCATATATGACTCTAATGGATTACATTCATCTTTGATGGGCGCGATTAGAAATTGATAAAATTGTTTAGCTTTGCGCTATTTGCAATTTGCCTGAAGCAATACTTATCTCACTCCAAAAGCATTTGTATCTGTACCTGTAGAGTATAACTTATTAGCTGCGAAGAAAACAAAGCAAACGAATGACCAACAGAGTGAGGTCTCTTGCTGGTTTTATAATCGTACCGAAACGAAACAAAAACTAATTCGCTTTCGTGTTAAAGATTTCATTTCTCTGCAAAAGAAAGTTACCAGTGTACCGTTGAACAGAACTTTGGGATACGTATCGGTTCGTTGCGACAGTCACCAGTTTAAATGACCTGACATAAGTTGTTGACGAAAATGAAGACAAGATAAAAAAGAAATGATAGTGGACGGAAAAGGTGGGAAAGACAGAGGCAGAGTTGGCAAAGAAGGGCAAACATAATTCAGGTATTTTAACATTTCTTTTGATGCAGTTAATAAACGGACGCTCTGGACAGTTAGCTACGTTCAAGAAATGAACAGTGGATCCAAGCGACATAGACTAGGTTGCCAACAGGAAGGCCAACAATGTTTTTAAGCAACAATTGTTTAGAACAATCAGAATAATTAATTTTCCATGAATGATTATCTCCTCCGCGAGACGGCAGGCACTTGTTCAGTGTTCTGAATAAGGAGTTTTGCTGCCGCATTCGCATCGACTTGGAGGGAAAAAGCTACATCAAACTTTTTAATCACAATCGTACTCTTGGTTATAGCCATGGCCAAAATCACAAAAACACCTTTTTGAAAAACATTCAAGTGCCTCTAAATATAAATTGCTAATAGATTCTCTGCAGCTTCTGCAGAAGTTATTGTTGGGCTGGCCTAGTCTGGCTGGATGGTAGAATATCATGCAGTGCTCAGTGAAGGCACCAACAGCCAATCGAATGTTCCCACGACTCTTCTTATCATGGACGGGCGATGTTGATATTGCCGTTGCGCATAAATTCAATCGTTTGTTGTACTTCACGATTAGCTCTGCCTCTATTTCTCAGTTGTGATCTGCGTGTGCGAGGGCGAAGTGGTTAGTGTGTTGGACTCTGACGTACGATGAGCGAGTTCGGATCCCGATAACACCAACGCCATCGAATGTTTATTTCGCGTCTTCCCTCCTCGGCGGGGTACTGGCTAAACTCTCCGTAGTATACTTGCCATGAAAAAGCTTCTCGACTCACGCCGTTCGGAATCGGCATCAAACTGTATGTCCCTTTCACCTGTGTGAAAAATACATCACACACAACCTGGATGATTGAGAGAAGCTTGGCTCTGGTCCTTCATGTGTTGTAACGCCACCAAAGAAGAGGAAAGATCTGCGTGGATCTTGCGCCTGATCCTAATCTAGCCGCTTTCTCATTTCCGGAAATATTCATATGACCTGGTACCCAGCAGAGGGTCACTTTATTGACATCTGATGTCTCCTCTAGTTTCTCTTTACAGAGTTTTACGAGCTTAGATCTTATCCATGTTGCCTGCAGAGCCTTGATGGCTGCCTGACTGGCAACATATGTATATGTTGATTCTTGAGAGGTTTTCTGTAAGAATCAGGTCTACAGTCTGTTTAATTGCGAAGGTCTTAGTCTGGAACACCCTACAGCGTCTAGTCAATACGAGTGATTTGTTTCACGAGATTCGAAAAAGACGCCGGATATCCATTTTAGATCCATCGGTGTAGATTGCCAGTTCATTTTCCGTGCGTCCCATACCACTGATTCACTCCTTGAAAGGATACTGATAGAGAATCTCCTCTCGCCGCAGCAAAGAAGTGGGGTGATGTAGTCCGTTTCGGTTTCGAATCTCGAGATGGTCCATCGATCCAAAACTGATGCATGGCCATGTGGACTAATTGCCTAAAGACGGGATTCCTACATTCTTAGCGCAGTCCTGACTGCGATAAGGTGGAAGGTTCAGCACTGTTTCAAAAGCCATAGTTTGTGTGGATTGCATAGATCCAAGCAACGCCAGACAACCTTTCCTCTGAATCCTTGAAACACTTTGAAGATGGCATTTCTTCTCAAGTGGCTTCTGCCAGACAATCGAACCATAGACTAAAATAGGTCTTACCACCGCAGTGTACAACCAACTTTTGATTTGAAGCCCCATGCCTTTCCAAAGGCTACTCTGCACGAACACAGTGCCACATAAGCTATTTCGATCTTTCATTAATGTTGTCCTTCCTACTAAACCTTAGAGTCTAACAATACGTGATCGGTCAACTGAGAGGACCATTTCAAATTCTGATTTTTTTTATACGTCAACCATTTCTGCGTCGAATTTTTGGTGAAATGGTCATGAAAAGTCAATATAATGTGAAACATGGCATTATCGTGGTGCAACAACCGTTAACATGACCTTGGTTGTTGAGCGACTTTGGCGCGGTTATTTTTGTCTTGCCTCATCTTAAGCACGACATCCACTTGATTGATCGATTGTTTTCGGGTCGTAAGCATAAATCCAATTCTCATCTCGCATAATAATGCATTTCATCTTATCTCGGTACTCAGAAAACATTGACCCACTTAAACGCTACGATGTTTATCCAAAAAATTAGTGTTTTCGGTACGAATCCAGATTTGATGGCCCAGAACATGCTTTAAAATGTTATTGACTCATCCTTTTGAAATGTCAACGTTATCAACAATATCTCTAATTGTTAATTGGCGGTTTACAAGCACCAATTCTTCGATTTTTAGACGTGAGCTTCATCCGAATGCTCTTTGTCTACGACACGTTTTCGGCCCTCTTGTACCTTATACCTCTTTATACAGGATCTTTCATTAAGATCCTTCTATCTTTAAATTTAAATAAAACAAAGTATGTGTGAGATATCATCCACATCTTTTATTCGTTTGAAAGGTCTATGAATGCCATTATGTATCGTTCAAATATCCGCCGCAGCTCCTCTGAGTGGCGTGCATCTGAAATGTCAAATTTTCCATGACTGGCGCATAAATCAGGCTGAATATGGCCAATGGCATAGGTTATGATGGCTTTGAGCGCCGCTCTGGCCGCTTAGCTTATTCGCTTGGACCTGCAACTTCAGAAAACCACACAAAAAGAAGTCTAACGGCCAAATCGCCCGATCTCGGTTGCCAGTTCACATCACCTGCACGGGAGATGACCATGCCCTCGAATCGCTTGTGCAGGATTTCTAATGTTGCGTGAGCTGTGTGACACGTAGCGCCGTCCTGTTGAAACCACATGTCGTTGGTGTCTATATCATCCAATTCAGTCCAAAAGAAGTTTGTAGTCCTGGGTTAGTTGAATTTTATACGGGTGCAGGCTCAAGTCACGACGCAAAATTCGCCAAGTCGTGGTCTGTCAAATGCCGAGTTCTTGTGACTGCGGATTCTCGACTGCCTCGGGTTCTCCTGTACACTTTCACGAACAGCAGCGATGTTTTCCGCAGATCTTGCGTTTCTATTATGGGTGTGCTATTTATGAGAACACCACTGTAACCACAGCGTTTCTGTATCATTTGTTTGTATTTCACTGAGAAAGTGGTAGCAGGATACATTTAGAATTACCTTAGAGTAATTAAAGACTGCAGCCTAATAAATAAACGAAATTAATTTGAAAGTTTATTTTTCACTTTTTAAAAGGATTTCTTTTTCTGGCTATAGTATGTTAGTATAATCAACGTTTCATAGAAAAATGAAAATTCTCCGAATCAAACTGGATTTTATCTCGTAACTTGTGGCCGTAAAACAAGTCAAACGTGCGCATTGTGATTAAAATTATTTTAAGTGTTATTCATTATGACTAACTAACTGATTCCGCGCTTCCGCGAAAAATACGAGTAGCCGCCGTAACTGGTATTCCAATAAGTGTGATAATGCAGTAATTAACGCCAAAACAATTTTATTATTTCCCATTTGAATTTAATTTTTATTACTAAAGTGATTTTTTTAAAGTAAAATCATGCAGGGAAAATTGCTGTTTTGTGTTTTTAAGGTCAATCAATAGCGTTTTGTTTTCTGATCCCAGGAACCAGACTTAACATCTCAGTAACATCAGTTTCCAAGGGTCAATAGTGTTTACTAAAATATCTATCCCCGCTTGTCAATAACGTCAATATTACAATATTAGCAAGTAGCGTGATATGACCAAGGTCATGTGCGTACTTACTTACTTAGGTGGTGCTACAGTCCGCTGTGAACAAACTTTTTAAGCTGGCACGCTCTTTTGCCAGCTGTTTCTAGCGACGCACTCCCAGTTGGTTAAGATCCCCTTCCACCTGTGTGCGCCATCTTAGATTCGGTCGTCCCTCGGAGTTGGAGCCGAAGACTCTTCGGACCGGAGCTGTGATATCCATTCGCTCTACATGGCCTAGACATCTTAGACATTGGATCCGTAAAAGTCGTATTAGGCCAATGTCGATGTACGGCCCGCATAGTTCATCGTTGTATCTTCTCCTCCGCTCCCCTCACCAAACAGAATTTTTCTATATAGTCATAGAAGAGGATCGGGATGATTAAGGTTTTGTAAAGCGCGAGAGCACCGTGGCGCAGTGGGTAGTGTGTTGGCCTCTGACGCCGATGACACGGGATCGAATCCCGACACAGCCATGTCATCGAACGTGTTTTTCACGGTGTTTCTCCTCAGCGGGGCTCTGACAAAACCCCCTGTAGTAAAATTGTCATGAAAAGCTTCTCGAAATTCGCCGTTCGGAACCGGCAATAAACTGTAGGTCCCTTTCGCCTATGGGAAAATGACACCACACACAACATGGGTGATTGAGAGAGAAGCTCGGCTCAGGTTCTTCATGGACTCTAACGCCAACATACATACATACATACGTACAAAGCGCGATTTTCATTCAATTTTACTACAGGGGGTTTTGTCAGAACCCCGCTGACCTATGAAAAAATTAAATCACACACAACATGGGTGATTGAGAGAAGCTCGGCTCTGGTCCTTCATGGGCTGTAACGCCAACATACAAACATACATACAAAGCGCGATTTAGGTCTTTCGAGAGAGGGCTCTTTTTCTCAAATGCCTCTTGAGCCCAAAGAAGCAGCCTCAAATGCCTCTTGAGCCCAAAGAAGCAGCGGTTGGCAAGAGTAATTTAGCGTTTGATCTCAGCGCTGGTGTTGTTGTCGCTGGTCACTAATGAGCCAAGGTAGATGAAGTCCTTGACCAGTTCGAATTCGTAGCTGCCAATTGTCACGTTCTAGCCGAGAGGTCGGTGTTTTGCGTCTTTTTTGGTTGACGTTTTACCCTCGTTAACCGAAAGGCCCATTTTAGCCGCTTCTGCTTTTCAATGCTTTCGAACGCATCATTAACATCCCGCTGTGTTCGTCCAATTACGTCAATATCCTCCGCGTACGCAAGCAGTTGTGCAGACTTGAAATGGATCTCGTATGATCTTTTCCATCACGATGTTGAAGAAATTACATGACAGTGCGTCACCTTGTCTAAATCTTTTTTTAACATCAAAGGTATCGGTTGATTCGCTACCGATCTTAATGGAGGAGCGGAAATTCCCCAGAAATGGCTCCGTATAGCTCGTCTCTATGCACGCTGTCATACGCGGCTTTGAAATCGACGAAAAGATGATGGTCGTCGATTTGGTATTTTTGGGTCTTCTCCAAGATTTGCCGCAGTGGGAATATTTGCTCTATTGTGGATTTACCTGGCCTGTAACTACACTAATAAGAACCTACCAGAGGGTAGGTAGAACCCTCCACAAAGGGTTTCAGGCGTTCACACAATGCGGCAGAGAAGACCTTGTATGCGATGTTAAGGAGACTTATTCGCTTGTAGTTGGCGCAGTTATAGGGGTCTTCTTTCTTGTGGACTGGGCAAACGATGCTGAGATTCATGCTTTCATGCTTGCATGCTTTCCTCCGACCATATTTTATAGATGAGCTGGTACATGCGCCCTACCAGGTCATCTCCAGCCGCTTTAAATAGCTCGGCAGACAGCTCGTCTGCGCCCGCGACTTCATTTTTCTTGAGCTTTGAAATTACTAGCTTAATTGCATCTAGGTCGGGTGGACGAAATTCTCTTGCATATTCTCAGCATCGACTTTGACTCTACTACTAGTTGTCCGTCTTCATCCCTACAGGCTTTCGCTCTGGCCTTATAGCCCCGGTATGTTTGTTTTACTGTTTCGTAAAACTTGCGAGCATTATTCCTGTGGTAGCACTTTTTCATCTCCTCGATCTCACGCTTGAATCGAGCATAAATCTTTTTTTCTTCCTTAAAAGCGTGTGTTCCTCTCTCCGTTTTCGCTCGTAATGTTACGTACATATGTTCATGTGTTAATGTTCTTCTCTCCGTTTATGAGCGGCTCTCGTCCGTTTATATAGCATGGCTTTGTAGGCGTTTTGCTTTGCATAAATGGGCTTGCCCGTAGTGCTCATCAAACCAGGGGTTTCTAGTTGCCTGTTGTTTGAAACCCAACACATCAGAGACAGTGCCTCTGATGGCGCGCTGGCAATGCTCCCACTGTTGTTTTGTTGATTGTTCCGGCGTCATCGGAGTTTCCGAGAGGTTAAGGGGAAACTTGATCGGCAAAGGCCCTAGGGATCTCCTCCGATTGTAGCTTTCCGACGTCAAACTTTCGTTTTAGCTCGACTCCGTTGTATCCTTCATATCTTCATTTATACCTTGGCTACATCATGGTAGTGATCCGAGTCGATCTTGACTCCTCGGAAGGTTCGGACATCTAGGATGCTGGAGGGTGTCTGGCGTCGATCGCAACGTGATTAATCTGATTGGTTGTAGAGTGATCAGGTGATCGCCAGGTTCCTTTGTGAATGTTGAGATGCGGGAATCGGGTGCTAGCCAGAAGGAGATTACGCTCTGCCAGGAAGTCGAGTAGCCGATATCCATGTCCGAAAACGGACATCAGACATCAGTTCATGTGCTTATATATGTATGTATAATTAGTGAAATAAAAGGCAGCATGTAACGTAGTAAATTTTACGATCACTCGATATCGTTCTATTTTATCATCACACCTTTGTCCCATTCTGATGTGAATATAAACTGTTCGTTTATGGTTTCACTTTTATTATGGCCAACCTGGATATTATTTTTACTCGTAATGTCTTGTTTCACTTTCATATTTACACCACCTAATAAGTGCGTTTTATTCAAGGTTTTTCTTCGTAGCACAATGGCCCCACTGTGGCACTCAAGCATCTTCCCTCCCCAATTCTCACTGTTGGAGGAGTCGTCTAAAACTCAACCCTACATCTGTCAGGTTTGAATATTGCACAGAGCGGCGCTGCTGCTGCTGTTGCTTATGGTGCTACTACTCGCTTTCGAATCTCGCGCGGAGAAGCCTCCAAAATCATTAGATGCAGCTATCGGGAGTCTGCTTGTATTTGACGTCGGTGTTTCCTCTTTATCACTGTTTTCCATTTTCACTTTGTGCTTCTATTCGATTTCTGTGGCAGCAAGAAGAAATGTGATGGTATGGTGGCTGTGTACTGCTTCATCTTTCGGTTTATCGAACTTTTAGGAAGTCCAAGTAGATGCTGAAAGGTGTGTATGGTGCGCGCGCGCATCACAGTTGCTCGTACAGTTTCAACGGCTCGCTGTCGTGTTCGCTGTGCGCTGAACTTGTTATTCGCTCGTGGCGCGAATTACGCTTCTTTGTTTTCTTTTATTTATTTATTTATTTTTTTTATCCATCCATTCGTGCGGTTTTATTGCATTCATTTTATTCACCCGCGAGGAGAAGACAAAATTTGCGTTTAGAACGGAAATGATTACTGCTGTTGAGCTCATAGTCAGACAGGCTCTCATCTGTTAGTAGCGGAACGGCGGCGACGACGGATCTTCTCGGTGCTAAGGTTTCATTCCGAATCGTGAGTTGGTCTATTACAAGCCAGTAAGTTTAAGTGCGGTCACGTCACGGAAGTGCGCGTCTATCGTGAGTACGAACAACAATACATATCGCCCGTATGTGGTGGTTGATTAAAGTTTAATGATTCTCCTGTGATCATTAATAATTGATTAGGGAACGCGAGAGCCGGCTGTGCCCATCCGTACGTAAATCAGTGAATGGTGTTTAAATAGAAGAAGTTATAACTACAACATAATGTAATCCAGTGTGTGACTGCAGTATATATGTATACATTTCTACATTAGATAAAAATATATTAAAAAATGATCAACGAGGAAGAAGGGGATAAATATCATAAAAGGATATTTCAGTGTCTCCTGAAGGTAATCATTAACTAAAACTGATCTGCCACATGGTGTCGTTTAACACACTCAATAAGCTTGTAGAATTCATTAGAAAAATCATACAATTTCCAACTGTTATACATATGAAACGATCATTGATCTAGTGATAAGTATCAATGTGCTATTTGCATAAAATGGGATTTGTGCTCCGTTTTTGTTCTCCTCGGAGAAGTAGTGACGAAAATCACGAAGAAGCAGTTCTTTCGGAATTTCGCTAGTGGATCTATTAATAAAACAATAGAATTCTAGTCGCCTGTTTTAAGATTCCAATCTTGGTCGTAGCGAGTTTGTTATTCCGGGACCTCAGAGTCAATGAACGATCAACGAAACTGGAACACTTCCCCGTTCGTTTAACTTTTATCGTTTTGATTTCTTGTATCTTTTTTGTTTTTAAGTTTTAATTAAAATCATTTTGTCTTGGTTTATCGTTTCCGGAAGCTGATAAAAATCACACGGACCTGCTGTGCGACTAATCGCGTTCAAGTGGGTCTTTATCAAGCGGAACTTGTTCCCAAGCGTGATTGCTATCAATCGCAATTAGATAGGCTAGAAACTGTCCTATTTCTAGGTCTGGATTGTCTTTCCTTTCTGTGGGTAAGAGTACCTCTCGATTTCATAAGTTTTATTAGTTCTGGCAATACGTTAATTAATTAACGCCCATACTTGCTGTCAATCGATTTTTACGCATATTCGCGAAAATGTTTTTCCGTCACGAAATATTCCAACATTTCGGGTACAGACTCGACTTGATGAAATGCTGAGCATTACGTGAGAGTATTAGGAATATGTATATACATATATATATTTATTTTTTTCATATATAATTCAAGTAATGCCATGAGATTATATTTCTTACTTACGAGGAAATAAGTAGTCGTGTGTCTATTATTGGCATCTCATTGTTTCTGATCTGATTTACTAAGCCAGGAACGTATATAATTCAAAGAAGCCGATTGAATGGATAAGAGAGCGTTTGCAGGGCATGTAGTACATACATACATATGTATGTACATTGTCGATGTGCTTCTGGTAAGTGGTTAAGTGCTAATTAGCTTTTTTGTGGGTGGTCGGTTGATCAACTCCACGGTTAAATGGATCAAAGAGATTAAGTGTATTGTGCATAGATTTCTGGACCAGTAGGTGGCCTATTTAGCTTTGGTTGATGTAGCTTGGCAGCACTTTGGCAATGCTATGGTATTTATAGCCTTTAGATGTCGATACTGATACAGATTTTGATCTCTGATTTTTTATCGATGTTTTGGGCTTAGGAAAACGTATTCAAATCAGGGAAATTTTATGTAAAAATTGATAAAAAATTCAAAATTCAGCGCAGGAAAAATAAATTATTCTGTGGATTATTTAAGGGAGTTGGCTGCACTGGTGTACTACTGGGACGGATTCCGCACCCATTTACAAAGATAAATCACCAAATAAATGCGTGAAAACCCTTGTTCCATCATTTGAATTATAAATTCCAGTTAAACCTCGTAGCACACTAAACTACAAATTCGTCACTTGGCATCACTGTAAAAGAGTGTAGCGATACTATAGAGCATTATAATCCAACTATGAATGAAACTTTTAATTAAGTGTAGGTATTTCCAACTTCAACAGCAAGATTTCGATTTCATTATCCACAAATATCTCATTTACATGATCTTCTGACCAAAACAATTTATTATCCTTTGATTTGATTTACTTGCCAAATTCGCACTCTTCATTCCCTTTTTCATTCGTCTCTCATCTTCATTTCCTTTTTTTTTTTTTTTTTTTTTTTTTTTTTTTTTTTTTCATCTTTTCACATGTCAGAATCTTTGCATCTCTTCATCATTGTTCGTCTGCGTCTCAAGCGGTCCACTCTTCTTTCCTCTCCTCAAAGTCAGTGAACCTCATCCTCATCGTGATATTCAAATAAATCCATAAACACAAGTAACATCACCTCCGGTTCTTCATCGTTATTCTTTCTTTTCTTCTTTGGTCAGAAAAGGATAATTTATCGCCTTACACACGTATAAAGGGAACACGATGGCATCTCATTTCCTGGAAATGATTCTGTATTCTATACTTGCCACATGTTAAACGTACAGTGAGTCACAAAGACGCACAATTTATACGACACATTGGTGGTTAATTTGGGTCATTACTTATCTGCACGTAATTGCTTACGGAAATGTTACTAACACTGGATGCTGCTACTATGTCGACCCAAGTCATGGTTCGATTTCTAAGTCAATACCATCACACCATTACCATTGAGTAGCAGCGCCAATGCACTACTTGTGGACTCATTTGTTATGTGACACATTGGCCTGAAGATTAGTTTGAATGCTGTAGCAAGAGTTAGCTTTTATATCATTTTCCGGTTTTTTGTTGGGCTTGTTTGTCATTTGCATGCATATTTATTCTATTTTTTGTGATCAAAGATTGACATTGCAGTCGCATGAAGTTGCCTAATGAATGAACGAATGGACATACGTAATAGGCAGTTGCTTGACACCTGCATATTTCTAATTAGGGCTAACGTGAGAGCACATAAGCTGAACCGGGACATTTATGTTGATGCAGGTGTTACGTATTCCTTCCAGTTTCAGCACGATCAACCTGTATATGGTTTAAGTATCATCATTTGTAACGGAGATGTTAATTAACATAACATAATATGTGGGTATGATATGGTTTACTATGGTAGGAGGCGGGGTAATTATTTCAACAAAATTGTTTCCTTATACTCGGTTTATTGCGACACTCACTTTCGGTTTTTAGGGAAAAGAGAAACGTCAAAGTTAATCAGCAAAACATCGACACAAGCTTTCACATTTCCGATATGGATGCATTCATTGATTATATGTATCTAAGTTAATAGCCGTTGAAAATCGATGGCCGGGAGTGCTTCAAACACTAAACCAGTTGGACATACGACTGCTAATAAGCTGTCTACCGACTCCTTCATCGTTTTGTTTATTGATATATGTACTTTTATAGATTCACACAAGAACCGCCTCATCATGGTCGTTTCATTTACATACAATTTCTCACAAGGCGGAAGCACGTTATTAAAGTGACGCTTTTGCTTATTTACTTTGGCATTAAGTCAACCGTGCGGCTTAGAGAACTCATGAGTCAGATAAAAAATTCGTTTTCTAATCTGATTGTTGCATCTCTACATGGCAATTATGACATCAATGTGTTGGATAGCATTTACTCATAATGTATGTACCTTACTAGCATTCAATCCACGCGGATATCATCATTATTGTAGGTGGCCGCCTTTAGCTCGATTTCAAAAATTGTATGAAATTTTCACTAAAATCTGAATAATTGTTCGTTCGCAAGAAATTGGTTGTTCAACATGTAAGCCCTCAAGTTATGAATTTTCTTTTACATCAATGAATACAAAGGCGCAATGGATTCTGGTGTACCTCGAGGCATCTTGTATAATTTTTTTCCATCTTTTCTATTGCTTTGTTCGAAGTTTTTTCTTAATTTGAGCAGCTTAACAAGGAGTAAATCCTTGGAACTAAGATCTTTCTCGTTTACCATATGCATCGATATACATCATTTGATATTTCTCTAGGTTCCTACGTCCATCAATAAATGAAGGTCCACTTTGACGCGTAAAAGCAAAGACGATGTAAAACACAATTTCTAGTGCCTACGTAGAAAACTGTTTAACACTAGTATTCCCCTATGTACAGTGAGTGGTTAAGTTGAGTCTTAGCTAGTAAACTTAAATATAGCCAGCTATTATCGGTGTAGAAAATGTAGCTAATTAATTTGAACTGTATACGATGAAATGAGTTAAGTATAGTATAGCAACCCAATAACTTTGACATCGGTCGGCAAAACTGATTGTGGCAGCCCTCATTCAAAGTGATAGTCTTTGCGAATTTTTACTATAGACCAGCACACGTCACAAAAACGCTTTACATTCAAAACGATTTCTCAATTGTGAAAACACAACGTGCGTACCGTTCAAAATTTAAAGTGAGAAACGCGCCTTCTCACATGACTGTTAGGCGCTTGCACCAACAATTTTTGGATACCGCTAATCTTGGCAATGCCAGTCATCAGGGAGAGAGAGCGTACGACAAGGTCCGATGAGAATATTGAGGCTGTACGGACCTCAGTTGAGACCTCACCACGAACATCGAGTCCCCGAAGTTCCGCTCAGTTGGCCATCAGTCGCAGCCCACTACAACGCATAATTCGGTATGATTTCAAGTTATTTCCGTACAAAATTCAGATTACTCATCGATTATCGCCAACCGAGGCTCGACAAAATTGTCGGTTTTACGCTGCTTAAAATCCTCGATTAATCCACGAAGAACCACGACCAACGCGTGACTGTTTAGGCCGGAATTTCTGTGGATAAGGTCATTGTACCGTTCTTTTTTGAACACGACGATGGGATGTCCACCACCGTTAATGGCGAGCGTTATTGGGCGATGATAACGGATTTTTTTGTTGCCATTTTTAGCGGAACATGGCATGGACAACTTCTGGTTCCAATAAGATGGCGCTACAACCCATACAGCTCGGGCCACCAACGCTTTATTGCGCCGTAAGTTCGTCGATCGTCTATTTTCCAAAAACGGTGATTTTGACTGGCCACCGAGATCGCCCGATTTTATGCCACCGGACTTTTTCTTGTGGGTTATTTTTTAAGTCCAAAGTCTATGTCAACAAGACACGGACTGTGGAAAGGCTTAAGGCCAATATTCGACGCGGAATAGCCGCTATAGAGCCCGCAATACTTCGCAAAGTGATGGAAAATGCTCAAAAACGAGCTGATTGCGCCATCCGCTGTCAAGGCGACCATTTACATGATGTCATGTTCAAGAAGTGATCAAAATAAATTGTTCAATGTGTTTTTTCGAGTTATGTACATATTTATAAAATAAATGTTAACACTATTTGCCCCTGGGTGAAAGGGACCTACAGTGTAATGCCGATTCTGATCGGTGAATTTCGAGAAGCTTTGTCAGAACCCCGCTGAGGAGAAGCACCATGAGAAACACTTTCGATAACGTGGCTGTTGTCAGGATTCGTTAAGAGGATACTTGATTCAAAATTCTCGTTCTATAGGTAATAGGAACTTTCGCACTTTAACAGTTGATAGCGCCCATATTATTGAAGTTACATCTGTCAAATTGGCTGTCTGGTTTTGTCAAATCGCCATGGACAGACATAGGGTTCAACAACGCTTCGCCCATTTTACCGTCGCCATAATCGTCCTACTATCCACTGTGGGTGTATAAATTTGACTCCATTGGTTTGGTAAACGATAAACCAACACCCGTACGTCGTACACAAGATCCGCCGAAAACATTGCCACTGTCCGTAAGAGTGTGTAAGAGAATCCGAGGCAGTCGATTTTACGCTCATAAGAACTCGGCCTCTCGCAGACCAAAACTTGGCGGTTTTTGCGTCGGAGCTGAAGGAAGGTAAACGACCTTAGACAACGACGTGTGTTCGCTGAATGGGTTCTGGAGCAGTTGGAAAGTGACCCTAATTTTCATCGAAAAATCACTCTCAGCGATTAGGCCCATTTCTGGATGAAATAAGGTGATGTGAACTGGCCACCGAGGTTGTGCGATTGGACCCTGTTAGACTTTTCCTTGCGGGATTTTCTAAAGTCGCAGCTCTTTGCGAATAGGCCACAAACCACAGCGGCCCTCAGAGAGGACATAACCCATTTCATCAGTCAAATTCCGCCTGATTTATGCGCCAGAGGCATGGAAAAATTGACATCTCGCATGCGCGCCATTCAAAAAGCCGCAGTGGACATTTGAACGTTGTTATATTCTATACATAATGGCATCGATATGCCTTCCAAATGAATAAAAAATTCGGTGATATCTCACACTTCTTCTTCTTGTTATTAACGGCCGCTACAGTTCGGGGTGAACCAAGATGCCCCTCCAACTATCACGATCTTTTGCTAGCCTCTTCCATTGCCGCACACCCAGTTGGCTGAGGTCCCCTTCCACTTGTGTGCGCCATCTTAAATGCGGCCGTCCTCTGCTTCTTCGTCCCTCGGGGTTGGATTCAAAGACTCTCCGGGCTGGAGCTGTGGTGTCCATTCGCTCTACATAGCCCAGCCATCTTATGCGTTGAATCCGTAGACGCCTGACTAGACTCATGTCGCTGTACAGCCCGTAGAGTTCGGGGTTTAATCTTTTCCTCCATCCCCCGTCTGCGTTTATAGACCCAAAAATCACTCGCAAAATCTTTCTCTCGAACCGACCAAGGGCCTCCTCATCCGCTTTTGATAGTGTCCATGCTTCTGCGCCGTACAACAGGACCGGGATGATAAGGGTCTTATATAGAGTCAACTTTGTCGTTCGGGAGAGGGCTCTATTACTCAGTTGCCTCCTGAGCCCAAAGAAACAGCGATTGGCAAGAGTGATTCTGCGTTTGATTTCGGAACTGATGTGGTTGTTCCAGGTCATTGCGGAGCCAGGGTAGACGAAGTCACTACCTCTAGCTTATATCTGCCAATACAAACGTTCTGGCCAAGACGTCGGTGGCTAGCGTCCTTTTTTGATGACAGCATATATTTAGTTTTGCCCTCGCTTACCGCCAAACCAATTTTCGCCGCCTCCATCTCAATACTCGCAAACGCCTCATTGACATCTCGCTGTGATCTACCTATTATGTCAATATCGTCGGCGTATGCAAGGAGTTGCGAGGATTTGAAATAGATTGTGCCTCTTGTATTTGCCAGTGATTTTTGCACAATCATTTCTAATATTATGTTGAAGTAATCACACGAAATCCTTTTTTGACATCAAAACTATCGGTAAGGTGTTCACCGATTCGGATGGAGCAGCGAGCATTCTCCAAAGTCATCATGCATAGTCTGACGAATTTAACAGGTATGTCAAAAATAGACATAGCGTTGTATAGCTCGTCTCTAATTACGCTGTCGTATGCGGCTTTGAAGTCGACAAATAGGTGGTGAGTGTCGACTTGGAATTCATTGGTTTTTTCCAGGATCTGCCGTAGTGTGAAGATTTGGTCGATGGTGGACTTCCCTGGCCTGAATCCGCACTGATAAGGACCTATCAGCTTATTTACAAAAGGCTTCAGGCGTTCACACAAAACGGCAGAGAAGATTTTGTAGGCGATGTTAAGGAGACTTATTCCTCTGTAGTTGGCGCAATATCTCACACATACTTTGTTTTATTTAAATTTAAAGATAGGGAGCGCTTAATGAAAAACCCTGTATAGGTCTATGTATATATTCAAATAACAAAGTATTGTCTTTTCATACGATGAAACCATCTGATTGTTTCAGTCATTACCCGAATTTCAAAACTGCGATTACGTGAGACTCAAAGCAAATATGACTATCAAGTCAATATTTAGAATACAACATCAAGTTCGACAGGAAAACTTGCTTGTTTCCGAGAAACGGACGTTTAAAAATAAAGTAGACATCCAACTTTCAATTTCTCTAGTATGAATAAAATGTACATTTATGGACAAAAAAATAGGGCCACGAGCAGTTTTGTTTTAATTGTGATTAGTATTGTTTTTTAAGTTCAATAATAAGTGATAAAAAACAGCAAATTTAATGGAAAAATTAGTAAAAGAAGGTAATTTGAAAAACGCCTTTCGAACAAAGGCGTTAACCTGTTATGTTGTCCATAACTGTCGTATGTAAGCAATAATGTCATGTTCGGCTCGAAACATCCGAATGTAGCTTTCTTTTAGATCACAAAATAGTCCTGGCTGAAATTTACACTTCTTAAGTACAACTTTTTAGAATAACAAGCTAATGGATCTTACCTGAACCTAGACGTGAATTGCCACGTTCGACCCTGGCCCCATAACTCATCTTCATTCCTGTTGGTATATACCTAACCGAAGACATTTAAAGCTATATGGCCTTTGCGCATTCTTCACGCCTCGTTTTCTACTGGTTGGAGGAAAATAGGCCCCCTCAAGAATTTTTGATGGGCTTCTTCATCTCTCTAATGACTTTTTGTATTCTGAGCTTCTATTCAGCGGCTGTTCGGCCGGCCAATTTTTTATCATCAGAGTCCAAACTATACGGTTAATGTAAAAAACATTTCCCAACCAAGTTCGGTCTATTGGTTACGAGACATCAAAGGCGTGTGTAGCGTGACAGTGGTATGATGGAACACAACCCCTTTGTCGCGTTGTACACAGCAGAGAACTAAATTTAGCGTTTCGTCAGATTATGGTGGCTACACTCAGCATCATCTTGTTTATCGTCAATCTAGGCTTTTAAGTTGTTTGTGAAGGGGTCACTCGCCTTTAGCCTTGACCGCTTGTGTTGGATTTTTTCGTCGAACATAGTAATTCGCTTCAAAAATGGTTCGATGTCCTTGCGTTCCACTGACGGTAATTACAGGGATCAATCAAATTTTTGCGTTAACTCATGTGAAATCCAAACATTGAGCTTCCTTGAGTAGTCTGTTCTTTTTAGATGATTCCAAACTGTCATGGGATTTATGTTCAATGACTCTGTTAAATCCTGACAAGTTGCGGGCTGGCTGATCTACTAGTTGGAAAATTTCATCGACTTTTTCGGTGAATGGCCGACCAGAGCGAAGTACATTTAACACCGAAATTTGAATCTGGCGTTCGCTTACAACATTCTTACCGTGCGTATCACATAACGTATTTTATTAGATGTTTCACTTTTAAATTACATAATGGTCTACCGAGGAGGAACGTCGCGAAATAAACATTCAATGGCGTTGGTGTTATCGGGATCCGAACTCGCTCATCGTGCGCCAGAGTCCAACACACTAACCACTGCGCCACGGCGCCCTCTCTTTTCCAAATAGGCAATGAAAATTGCGCCATCGGATTCCCAGAAAACCGTCGCCTTGACTTTTTCGGCCGACAGAACCGTTTTTGCCTTTTTAGGAGAACGTCCGTCTGCAGAAGTTCACTTTTTCGCTTTTCGTTCAATTTCGGGGCGTGCAGTGGTGTATTCCGAATTCATTAACTGCTCTGAAACGCCTTAAAAATTGACTTGAATGCCCTTGACAAATTCAAAGTTCTATTTTGGAATCTTCACCCAAATCCGTTTTTGGTCCATCATCAACAAACCCAAATAGTCATGCAGGCATCACGTTTTTGAATATTTTTTCAGTTGTGGCGTAAGTTTGTACGTTTAGGCTGCTCAACAAACTTTGCGATCGTACGATCGTGTAGGATATCATCGAAGTTTTTTTATTCGTTTGGAAGGCTTATCGATGCCATTATGTGTGGAATAAAACATCGTTCATATGTCCGCCACAGCTGTTGGGTGGCGCGCATCCCAATGTTCAATGTCCAATTTTCCATGATCGATCGCATGGGTTGTGTTAGTTTTAAGGGCCGCTGTGGTTTGTGGCTTATTCGCATAGACCTGCGACTTCAGAAAACCCCACAAGAAAAAGTCTAACGGGGTCAAATCGCACGATATCGGTGGCCAGCTCACATGACCTCCACGTGAGATGACGACAATGCCCTCGAATTGCTCGTGCAGAATTTTCAATCTGGCGTTAGCTGTGTGGCACGTAGGGTCGTCATGTTGAAACCACATGTCGTTGGTGTCTATATCATCCAATTCAGGCCAAAAGAAGTTTGTAGTTATCGACCTATAGCGCTCGCCGCTGACGGTGATGGCCTGGCCAACGCCGCCAGCCCAAAATCTACACCAAACAGTGACTTTTTCGGGATGTACTGGATGCTCTTGGATTTCATGTGGATTGGTATCGTCCCAAATTCGACAATTTTGTTTGTTGGCGTAGGCATTTATCAAGTAATGAGCTTCATCGCTAAAGATGATTTTTCGATGAAAATTAGGGTCGGTTTCCAACTACTTCAGAGTCTGTTCAGCGAACACACGTCGTTGTCTATACTCATTTACATTCAGCTCCTGGTCCAGTTGAATTTTGTACGGGTGCAAGCCCAAGCCCCGATGCAAAATTGGTCAAGATATGGTCTGTGAAAGGCCGAGTTCTTCTGACCGTCGCGAAGTCGACTGCCTCGGATTCCCCTGCACATTCTCACGGACAGCGGCGATGTTTTCTTGCGCCTCGTCGACGTACGGATGTTTGTTTATCGTTTACTAGGCCAGTCGTCTCAACATTTTCCACCACACTGCGAATAGTCCTCTCGGTAGGAAGATTAAGGCGAACGTAAAATTGGCGAAGCGCGCAGCACGTTGGCCTAACAGAAGACCCTTTTTGATAAAACAATTTAATCAGTGTACATGTTGTTTTTCACGGTGTTTCTCCCCTGTAGTAAAATTGTCATGAAAAGCTTCTCGAAATTCGCCGTTCGGAACGGGCTGATACAAAGCTGACGACCCCTTCAAATAACTAAAGAAGTTAAGAGTCTGCACCTGGAATGTGAGGTCCCTTAACAGACCGGATGCATGCGATCAATTGGAGCCTACCCTCAGCTGCTATAAAGCACTACAAGAACTGCTACAAGGAGAACAAACAGCGCTTATTCGGATGCGGATTCGTTATTCGAGGAAGACTCTGACAAAAAGTCTTAAGCCTTCGGTATATAAGCGAACGCATCATAACAATCCGCATCAAAGCTAATTTTGGAAACATTAGCTTAATATGAGCTAAAGCCCCAACCTAAGGAAAGTACGATTGACTTGAAGAATTCTACCATCTCCTCAACAGAACCTATGCCCAATGTCCCAGCCACGACACAAAAATAGTTCTAGGAGATTTTAATGCGAAATTGGGCAAAGAGAACATATTTGAGTCGATCACGTGGAAACACAGCCTACTCGACACCACGTCCGAAAACGGACATCGGCTTCTCGACTTCCTGGCGGGGCGCAATCTCCTTCTGGCTTGCACACGATTCCCGCATCTCAACATTCATAAAGGAACCTGGCGATCACCTGATCACTCTACCATCAATCAGACATTCTTCCAGCATCCTAGATGTTCGAACCTTCCGAGGAGCCAGCATTGACTCGGGATCACTACCTTGTTGTAGCTAAGGTACGAATGAAGATATCAAGGATACCACGGAAACGAGCTGGACAACGAAAGTTTGACGTCGGAAAGCTACAATCGCAGGAGATTGCTAGGGCCTTTGTCGATCGAGTTTCCCTCAATCTCTCGCAAACTCAAATGATACCGGAACATCCCACAGAACAACAGTGGGAGCATTGCCAGCGTGCCATCAAAGACGCTGCTTCTGATGTGTTGGGTTTCAGGCCACCGTCAGCTAGAAACCCCTGATTTGATGAGCAATGCCGTGCTTCATAGACGGACGAGATCCGCTCGTGAACATTACAGGCAGAAACAGAGGGAGGAACACACGCTTTTAAGGAAGAAAAAAAGTTCATGCTATCGAGGAGACGGAGGGATGATATCAAAATGATGGCAAGTTTTACGAAAAAGTAAAACGAACATGCCATGGCTATAAAGCCAGAGCGGAAGCCTATAGGAATGAAGACACTACTAGTAGTAGAGTCACAGTCGATGCTGGGAATATGGAAGGAACACTTCTGTAGACTTTTTAACGGCGATGAAAGATCTAATACCGCTGTTAGGCGGAATGGTCCATTCGCAACGGACGAAGATGCAAGAGATTTCATCCACCCGACCTAGATGAAATTAAGCTAGTACATAATTTCAAAGCTCAAGGATAGTAAAGCCGCGGGTGCAGACGGGCTCTCTACCGAGCTATTTAAAGACGAAGAGGCCCTTGGTCGTTTCGAGAGTGAAATTCTGCGTTCAATCTATGGTCCCATTTGTACAAATGCGGAGTGAAGGAGAAAATACAACGACGAACTACCTATACGGGCTGTACAGCGACATCGGCCTAGTACGACGTCTACGGATTCAACGTCTAAGATGGCTAGGCCATGTAGAGTCCAATCCCGAGGGACGACGCAGCAGAGGATGACCGACTTTAAGGTGGCGCACACAGGGGGAAGGGAACCTTAACCTACTGGGAGCGCGTCGCTGAAAACAGCTGGCAAAAGACTGTGACAGTTGGAGAAGTTTGTTGGTTGAGGCCCAGGTTCACACCGGACTGTAGCGCCACCTAAGTAAGTAAGTAAGTGCATTTCCGTATATTTTCCGCACAAGATTGAAATCTCTCGCCAAATTTGATCACTCCATCAACCAGAATATGACTGCAGTCACTCAGGTTTCAATGAACTTTGACTATTAAAAAAAAAAAAAAAACCTTTATTTCAATCCACGAAACACGCATCAGTGGTAAGCCCCTCCACCAGCGAAGGCGGATGTTTGCCGATAATATGCGATATCACATAATACCTACCCACCGCAAGTTCTATTAACTTTCCGGCTGACTGGAAATTTCTCTCTTCTCGTAGACTCATGAATTATTAATTCCCAAAAAACAGCGACAAAATCGGAACGGCTGTGGTCAGCGGTACCAATCAAGTCCATTGAATTACAACAATATTGATTTTATCAGAAGACCAAAACGTGGAATGAAATTGGTATACATACATACATACATTGGTATACATACATACACACATAAGTATACACTCGAATTAAATTTCTCTAAATTGAAAACCGGACAGGAAAAAAGAAAAACAGAAACTGATTACCTCACGTGACCGTGGCAGTGAAGCAGCAGTTAGCATAGTCACTCCTGACACGAAGGACTTTTGTTCTAAAAATACCCTGAAAACGATGACGACATTCGAAGATAGATTATATAAAGACCATGTCTCGGTATCTTAATTGTCGCATGATAAATCTGCACGCAAGCATCACTAGCGATTTTGAACAATACATTTCAGTTCAATATACAGCACAGTACAGAGGGTTTAAAGGAAATTGCCCCTTGGTACAGCCATACACCGGTTACGAGATACTTCCAAGAATCGGATCTGACGCCATTCCTGATTCGCTAAGTGAGTTATCTCTCGATTATAGGTGCGCTTTTCATGCTTTCATCGGTGAGGTAATATTCCAAAACAAAATCATTGATATGCCTGCTGCCTTCAATGACGTATACATCACGAACGTGGCGCAGTTTTCACGGGAATCCATAGTCATTGCCGCCGCTACCGTGCGATACACAATACACACCACCTGTCATGAGCCAAGCCCGGTCTGGCGTATAACCACCACAGTCACAGTTGGTTGGAGAAATACTTGTCAGAAAGGTACGGCGGTGACGAACAGGCAAAAGTATTGTTGTACTCTATCACGAATTTTAGTGATGAATCAGCCCTCCTCGATGGCGAAGTGATGGTGGCGGTCTTGTCGCGCAGAACACCTGTCCATCAATGCGCTCGAATGTAAATTATTTCGTTGCTAACTGTCGCCACGGTCGGTAGTGCTTGTTTCTTGTTTAGATTTTGCTCTTGGCTTAGTTTAATGGGAAAAGTTTCGCTTCGTCTTAACAGTGCTTATCATAAAGTTCAATTACAATGGTGTCGAGCGCTCGTAACCCGGTCACTGTGCAGATTTATCTGGTGAGTGATATATTCGAATGTTTGGGAAAGTTTGGTTGTAGGTATAAGAAATTGGAAGAAACTATGTATATATGTATGTATCTTTACGCACAATATTAGCGTCTGATTTGAAAAACCGGCTCAGTGATTTGCCGAAACTCTAGGTGTAGCGCTTGATAAGAAAGTCAGCCGTCTTCCACGTTCGGCATTTCCGTTGCTTCTTTACCTGGCACCACACCTGTTCTCACCTAAAATCACGAAGCGGTATGACCTAGGTCGAATTCGCTTGAAACCAACACGCTGTAGCGCGTGTGTGTGTGCGCGTTTTCTTGGGATTCCGAAATGACAGCAGAGTGATGATCTAAGTGATGTACTAAGCATGTAGTACGGCGAACATTCCTGGAATCTATGGATTTTATTCAGGTGCAGAAATGGATGGTGTGTGCCAGAGTGTAATTAATTTAATTGCGGTTCTAGAGATTCAGTTGGCGGTTTTATATGACCATTGCGTGTTATTTTCTTAAGTTGTGGATAAGTGTATCTTGGTGGTACATAAGTATGTAGGTACCCAGATCGGTTGCGGTAATTAGATTAAGTTGAGTTCATTCGTGACTGAATGATGTTTATTTGATACATATGTAGTTAACATTAATGATTGGTTGCCGTTAAGGTGGAAAACCTATAGACATACCTTTGCTCTTGTACCTACTAAATGGATTTCTGGAATTGATTTAGAACCCCTCTCTGGCTTAAATGTTAGCGACAGTTGTGAGGGGTTTCGGCTGTAATTAAATTTAGTGCTTTGTGGGTCAGGATTTCCTTTTTCACTCGCATGAATTGCGAGTAAGCTATTAGGTACTTCCTACTTTTACTAGGAAACACAAATCAACCACGTTAAGGTCTTGATTCGGAATGCTTCACCGGGTATTGTATTCGGGCTTTGATTGTGTTTTGGAAGCCACAAATACGAATTGGATAAAATGTGCACTTATTGTTTGTTTAGAAGAAAATAAAATGCCAAGATTCAGGTTAATCGATTTAGCAACTGAACACCCTGTATTATTTATTTTAAGCAAATACTAGATGGTAATGATGCCGATATATTCGCAGCACTTGGTTGGCCATTTGTCGATAAACTCATGGAACAACGCGGGGAAAACCTCATGGACCAAATTTGCTTCTGCGAATCGATAGTGAATCGCAACAAAATTTATTCATTTTTGAAGTAGATTGCAAATGGTGATAAAATACGGGCCACTTTCGACAACCTCAAGAGAAACCTTACTTACTTATCAGGCCAGCGATCCATGGAGGATCTGAGCCTGAGCTATAGCTGCCTTCCATCCTTGACGGTCCCGGGCACGCTGCTTCCAGTTATCAAGACCAAGATGTCTTACATCCGCGATTATTTGGCCTTTATACCTTTATAGATTTGGTCTTCTTCTCGAACCAGGAGGCTCGGTGGCCGAGCTAGTGTAGTCGACGTATCTTTACCTTCCGGACTACATCCACATCTTTGTACAGGTCCTAGAGTTCGCGGTTGTGTCTTCTTCTCCATTCACCTTCCTCACAGACAGGACCAAATATCCGGCGCAGAATTTTTCTCTTGAAAGAACCCAAAATCAGCTCCGCTGTCTTGCTTATCGTCCAGCTTTCGGCTCCGTACAGTAAGACTGGCAGTATGAGCGTTTTGTAAAGCATGACTTTGGTCTTTCGAGTGAGGAGTTTTGACGCCAGGTGTTTGGACAAGCCGAAGTAGCAGCCGTTGCCAAGGGCGATTCTATGCCGGATCTCCTCTGTGGTGTCATTTGTGGAATTTACGTTTGCCCCGAGGTAGACAAACTCCTTAACTACCTCGAAATTGTAGCTGTCAATTGTTATATTTTGTCCCAGGTGGTGGGCGACGGATTGGTTTTTGCTTGACAGCATATACTTCGTCTTGTCCTCATTGACCTTAAGACCAACTCGTTTCGCCTGTTCTTCAATCGTCGTGAATGCTTCCACAATGCCACGGCGAGAACACGCGATGATATCGATATCATCCGCGTATCCTAGCAGCTGGACGGACTTGTAGAAGAAAGTGCCTTCCCTGTTGACGCTGCCCGTCGCACTATCTCCTCCAGCACCAGGTTGAAGACGTCACATGACAGCGCATCTCCTTGCCGAAATCCGGTGCACGTTTCAAACGGTTCCGAAGTCCTGGAACCGATTTGCACGGTGCAGCGCGTATTTTTTAGCGTGGCGCGACACAACTGGATCAGTTTTCCCCGGCTCCCGAAATCGGCCATCGCACCAAACAGTCCTTCACGATGAATGCAGTCGTATGCGGCTTTGAAATCGATGAAAAGATGGTATGCATCGAATCGAAACTTGTTGGTCTTTTCCAGGATTTGTCGAAGTGTGAAAATTTGGCATATAGTCGATTTGCCGGGCCGAAAGCCGCACTGGTAGCTGCCGATTAGTGCGGTGCAAAATGGCTTTAGACGTTCACACAATACGCTGGACAGGATCTTGTATGCGACACTGAGCAGGGATATACCTCTATAGTTCTTGCAAGAGGTAGGATTGCCTTTTTTGTGGATGGGGCAAATAGAGCTGGTATTTCAGTCGTCGGGCATGCTTTCGTCTTCCCAAATTCTGTAGATGATCTGGTGCATGCTCCCTACCAGAACATCGCCGCCAGCCTTAAAGAGCTCTGATGGCAAGCCATCTGAGCCTGTGGCCTTGTGGGAGGCTGGGTGGGAGGACTACTTCAGCGGGTGGAGTTGGGATTTCCTCGGTCCCTACCACTCTCTCTTGGTCATGCTCGTTAAGCAGCTGCTGGAAATGCTGCTTAAATACATCCACTATTCCCTGCCGGTTGGTGACAAGATTACCCTCGCAGTTTCGAAGAGCCTGGGTGCCCTTTTTAAAGCCTCCTGCAAGGCCTTTGGCTTTCTTGTAAAAGGCTCGTGTTTTATGCTTATTCCTAGACTCCTCGATATCCTTGAGCTGGGAGGCTGCGAGGATTCTTTTCTTTTGTCGCAGTAGTTTTTCCTCCTCCCTTCTGGCTCGGTACTCTTCTTGCGCTGCCCTGGTTTTCCTCTACAGCGCCTTTTGGTACGCCTCGTCGGTTGCTGCCTTTTTCTGCTCACACTCGCCATCATGCCACGGGTTTCTTGTCGGGGGTGGTAGGTATCCTAATGTGGTTTCGGCTGCTTCCTGAATGGCTGAGCGGCAATGCAGCCACATATTATTGGCATTTGCGTTCGACGTAGGCTCAGCTGCTCCCTGTAGACTCTGGCAACCTCCGGTGTGCTCAGGCGTCCAATGTCGAACCTCCTCCTGATGGGCTGGTGCAGCTTTCTGACATTGGACAGTCGAGCTCTGAATCTTGCTGCTACATTTGCCCCTCTGAATGTTCGCACATCCAGGATGGTTGACGAGTGCCTCACGTCAATGAGCACATGGTCGATTTGGTTGGCGGTTCGACCGTCCGGAGATCGCCAGGTTGCTGTGTGGATTCGCTTACGAGGGAATCTTGTGCTACTTATCACCGCATTACGAGCTGTCGCAAAGTCCGTGAGTCGCAAGCCGTTATATGTCGCAATTTTTCTTCCTCATCATACCGTTTCCTATCCAGCGTATTTCCTGGACCGCAGTAATATCCGCCTTGTACTGCGTGAGGAGAAAACGGTGGTGGTAAATCGCAGTGAGCCAGGATTGACAGTCATGAAGGTCTTGTAGGTATTCATCTGCTATGAGCTGCTCGTGTACAACAAAACTATTGCTTCGGGACCTGTCCTGTCAACAATTCAACCGTCCAAAAGCAGCTAGCTTTAGCCAATGGAAGATGAATCCTGTTCCATCAAGGCAACGGGGACTTGGTTCGGACTTGGCCATCCTCTTCGCAACATGCAGCACTTGTAGGCGTCTCACTAATGCCAAGCACGCAGAGATGCTTAGCAAAAGTGTAATGGCCCGTAATGACTCCCACAAGTCTTCTGCAGTCAATTCTCCTTAAGGACAGAAGAAATGCTGCGAATTCCTTTGTTCTCCCGTTGTACAGTCTGGTCGACTATTTCGTTACCTTTGGTACCAACGTGGCTACATCATTTCTAAATAATAACGTTGCCATTTCCATCAACGATGGAAGATGTTGTGGGGCGCGAGTTTTAGATGGGTCAGTAAATAGGAGAGTCCAATCTGCATCTGTGGATTCCTCTATCAAGTATTTAAGCTATATAGGTCCGCTTGTTCGTGGACAACTTACGGAACTTACGAAGATGTGGGAGTTTGGGTGTTCCATTTGTATGAATTAAAGTTGGAATTTGAGAGCAGAGTGGTGAAGGGAAGGCATTGAAGATTGCAGTAGTGTCCTGAGGAAATTTCTTCTAGGACAGGGTCTTTTTGGCTCCCAATATGATAGGAGATTCCTAAGATACTAAAATGTTTGCAATTGGAAGAGCTGTGAGGTAATCGTACCTTTCATTTATAGAAAAGAGACTTTGATAAGCATTTTTTTCACCGGAGTAGTCTGGTACGCTCTCATGGCAATGAGGGAAGACTAATAGTAGAGTGAAATGAAGTGTTGGACCGAGCTCTAGTGGATTTGCTGTAGTTGACTGAGCTGTGATCTTTTTGGAACCAATTCTAGATTCAACTGGGCTGATACTGGTGTTGATATGAGAACAAGAATGTCCAACTAGGTCTCCTTCTTTGTAATTATATGTTTTCTGTAAAATTAAGGCTTGTTTTGCAGCTTCAGCCTGTATGACAGTGTTTAATATTGCTTCCAACCCTGCAGTCGAAGTATTTTTCATTGGAGTGTATGTTACCTTACTTTATATATTTTTATACATTTTTAAATCTTTATTGAGGATTAAGTGCGTAGCAATTCGACCTTTAAAACCAAAGTAACCCCTTTGCGATATTGTTTTTCTGAGGTTTTTCCTAGACAAAGAAGAAGGGTTATGGGTCGGTGGCCACTAACTTCTGAGGCAGTTCTGAGAGGTTTAGATATGGGGACAGCACTAGTCAGTTTCCAGTTTTGAACAATGTTTCCTTCCTTAGGGGTGAGATAATGAGGTTGTGGGGTATTTTTGAATCAAGGCGTATAGAGGCTCCAGCTTCATCATGTGAGTGAGTCCTTCGATCAGACTAACTGATGTTTTTTACTAGAAGTGATTTTAATTTAATTAAGTTTTTAGGCTTTGTTTAATACAAAGTCGAATACGTGCCCTATTCTTAACCTCATAATTGTATTAAAGAAGTTACGAAGCAATTGAGCTCACAAAATATAATATAAATCATCTTAACGTTCTGTACGTGGAATATTAGATTCCTAAATAGACCACGTGCGGCCGAACAACTTGCGGACGCCCTAGAACGCTATAAAGCGGACGTAACCCCCATCCAGGATATGCGATGGAATGGACCGGGTAAAAAGCGGATGAAAAACTGCGACACTTACTACGGTGACTGCTATACGGAGAGAGGACAGAGACTATTTGGATGCGGATCTGTTGTTAGAGGAGGACTAAGACACAAAGTCCTAAGTTCCCAGTATGTGAGTGAACGGTTCATAACGATCCGCATCAAGGCAAATTTCTGTAAGATCAGCCTCATATGCGTCCATGCCCCCACGGAAGACAAGGATGACTCCATCAAAGATGATTTGTTTGATCTCCTAGACAGAACCTATACCAAATGCCCCAGCTATGATACCAAAATCATACTAGGATTTTGACGCTAAGCTAGGTAAAGAAAGCATCTTTGAACAGGTCATCGGCAAACACAGCCTACATGACACCACATCCGATAACGGACACAGGCTAATCGACCTTGCGACGGGGCGATATCTTGTTTTAGCTAGCACACGCTTTCCTCACCTCGATATACACAAAGGCACCTGGCGGTCGCCAGATCAATCAGTCACCAACCAGATTGATCACATCGCGATTGCCGTCAGACACTCCTCCACTATTCTTGATGTTCGCACTTACCGAGAGCACTATCTTGTAGTAGCCAAGATACGTCAACGCATAACACGAACACCGCGGAGTAGAGTTAGAACACCAAGCTATGGTGTCGGAAAGCTACTATCGCCGGAGATCGCCAGTGCGTCTCCCTTAAGCTCTCCGATACACCTCATTCCTCCACTCAGTCAGTAGAGCAACAGTGGAGCCTGTGCAAACAAGCCCTGAAGAGCACGGCAACAAAAGTGCTGGGCCTTAAAGCTCCACCACGACGGAACACCTGGTTCGATGACGAGTGTAGAAGGATTCATGCGGAAAAGCAGGAGGCATACAAAGCCTCATTACACAATAAAACAAGAGCGGCCCGTGAGCTCTACGAGCTTAAAGGCAGGAACATAAGCTTCTCAAGAGAAAAAAGAAAGTGCACGAGAAGCGGGCGATTGAAAACTTGGAGAGGTGCCATTGCAGGCACGACGTTCGAAGATTTTATCAACGGATAAAACGAATGTCTCAATGCTATTAAGCCCGAACGGAGGGCTATATGGATGAGAACGGACACCTAGTAGTAGAATCGCAGTCGATGCAGAGATTTTCGAAAAACCACTTCTGCGGACTGTATAAAGGCGATGACAGCCAACATACCGCCGTCAGGCAGAATGATCCATTTCTTAACGACGAAGATCGCAAAGAATTCCGTCTCCCTGACCTTGATGAAGTTGAGATTGCCATGTCGAAACTCAAGTTGAATAAAAGTGCTGGCGCAGATGGACTGTCTGCTGAGCTCTTCAAAGCGGCTGGGGGTGAGCTGGCTAGGAGCATGCACCGGCTCATCTGAAAGATATGGTCAGAGAAAAGCATGCCCGAGGAATGGAGTCTCAGCATCGTATGCCCGATCCACAAGAAAGGAGACCCCTCTGATTGCGCCAACTACAGAGGAAGAAGTCTCCTTAATGGCGCATACAAGATCTTCGCTGCCGTTTTGTGTGAACGCCTGAAGCCAGTCGTAAATAAGCTGATAGGTTCTTATCAGTATGGCTTCAGGCCAGGCAAGTCCACCATCGATCAAATCTTCACACTGCGGCAGATCCTGGAGAAAACCAATGAACTTCAAGTCGACACTCACCATCTATTCGTCGAATTCAAGGCTGCATACGACAGCGTAATTAGAGACGAACTATATAACGCCATGTTAACTTTTGACATCCCTGCTAAGCTCGTCAGACTATGCAGGATGACTCTGGAAAATGCTCGCTGCTCCATCCGAAACGGTGCAGAACTGACCGATAGCTTCGAAGTCAAAAAAGGATTTAGTCAGGGCGATGCGCTGTCTGTGATTTTTTTAACATCATATTAGAAATTATTGTGCAAAAATCACAGGCCAATACAATATTCCAAATCCTCGCAACTCCTTGCATACGCCGACGACCTTGACATAATAGGTAGATCGCGAGAGTTAATGAGGGCAAGACTAAATATCTGCTGTCATCGAAAAAGGACATTTACCACTGGCGTCTTGGACAGAACGTGCATATTGGCAGATACATATAAGTTTTAGGTAGTTAACGACTTCATATATGAACCTCGGCTCCGCAGTGACTTGGAACAACGACACCAGTTCGAAATCAAGCACTTCTTTGGGCTGAAGAGAAGCCCTCTCTCGTACGACCAAGTTGACCTTATATAAGACTTTATCCAAAGCGGATGAGGAAATCCTTGGTCGTTTCGAGAGAAAGATTCTGCGTGCTATTTTCGGTCCTATAAACACAGAGGGGGGTTGGAGGAGAAGATTCAATCACGAACTGTACGGGTTGTACAGCGACATGAGTCTAGTCAGGCGTTTACGGATCCAACGCCTAAAATGGCTAGGCCATGTAGAGCGAATGGACACCACAGCTCCAGCTCGTAGAGTATTTGAATCCAACCCCGAGGGACGAAGAAATAGAGGACGGCCGCACCTAAGGTGGCGCGCACAGGTGGAAAGGGACCTCAACCAACTGGGCGTGCGGCATTGGAAAAGACTAGCGAAAGATCGTGCTAGGTGGTGAGGCATGTTGTACGACCCGAACTGTAGCGCCCGTTAAGTAAGTAAGTAAGCATCTTAACAACAACCCAATTCAATGCAATCATGTTTTAATTAAAATAGCCCTCAAGTTCATTAAAATATGTACATATGTATGAGTGACCGCCCCTACTCCCGGCATGACATAATCACTTCTGCTCACAATGTCAGCATGCCTACCCGTTTTAAGGTGTCATTGCCCAGATATGTACATATGTATACTGTTTTGCAAACACTTTACAAGCCGTCTGCTCGCGAAACCCTCCAGAAAAGCAGCTCTTACCTGCAAAGGCTAATTTTCCGACGCGACGGCCACCCAAAACCCACACTGCACACTGTCTTCTTCAATGAAATCGCGTCGGAAAGAGTTCAAGGACAGCGCACACTTCACATATAGCTTTTGGAACAAGCGTAAATAAACTGTTCCATATGGGCCGCGGCGATACGGTAGCGTTCGTGACATTTGTAGAATCATTGACACACTTGGTATATCAAGCGCAAAGTTTTTACTATCGTATTTGGTGTTTGGATTTGTTGCTTCTTTCTTCTTAGTTCTTTACCATATGGCTTTGAGTAGTGTCTTATTGGATTGGAACTAGGTACCTAACCATAGACATTTTACCGTTTATTTGTCTTTTCGCAAGTTTTAGGAGCTCATGTATACCTCATCAGCGAGCTGCTTTCGTTGTGAACCTCAAACAAATGGAAAATCAGAATCGTACGTACGTAGTTACATACATATGTATGTATGTGTTGTTGTTTGTTATGAATGCTATGATCCAAATAATTTTGTTCACAAAGCTTGAAATTTCCATTTCTCTTTATTTTTCCTTATATTTTTCTTCATTTTCTTTTTAATCTAATTGTTTGGTAACTCGTAAAATAGCTGAAGAGTTACAGTTAAACACGCACGCACATTGCAGGTGTTGCTCAGTGGACTGTTCGCTACCATTGGCCCAATCAGCGGAAAAATCGGAGCACATAATCCTTGCCATGAACACTTTCATATCTATCTTTCATACTCGTATGTATGCCATCATTATCATGGTCATCTTCATTGGAGATTCGAATCACTCATGTGGTTGGAGGGAGTTGTAACCCTGCAGGAGACGTTTATCGAATTTGCTTAATTGAATTTGATTGACACAATGACATGAATACGGAGTGAATGGGTAACTTTAATGGGCACTCTTGAGTACGGATTACAAGTGGCTTTTCTCCTTTCATTCTACTTGATTGTTTCTTTATGATTGGTTCCTCAGCTAGTAGCTTACAAGCATTGAAGTCAATAAAGAGGATTTAATATGGCAGTCTTACTACTGAATTAAGCTGATAGGTACATACATAGGTGGGCACAATTCAGTTTTAATTTAAATTAATTAGGTGTGAGGCACTCACTACTGTTGTTATCATAAAACAAGGCAATGTTCGTTGGCGAAAATCTTACCCTTGTACATAATCCATAAATATATACATAAATTACAATTTCATTTCATTTCGAGCTCATTAGCAGTTGAAAAGTAAGCTCCACGAGTGGGAAAATATTCAACGTTTTATGATAAAATAATCAGCTCTTCTTTGTCCTGCACTTATTTCCTCTTGTATTTCATCAATCGACTTAAAACGGTGTTGTCGGATCGGTCTTTCGAGTTTATTGAATAGCCAGGAGTCGCACGGTGGTAAACCAGTTGAATACGGTGGTTGTGCAACGATGTGGGTCGAAATGGTCATGAAGAATCAACGCAGTGCAAGAACCAAGCTTCACGCAAATAATAAAATAAGTATAGTATACATATATCCCCAAACTACTCAATAGGAGAGAGGGGGCGTTCAAGTATTACGTAACGCAATTTTTTAGATCTGTTCCCGAGCGAAGAATTCTGATTGCATTACGTAGGTCGCATTTAATAAAAAGGTGCGGTGGAGTAAGTCCAATTAGTGAACGTAAGCTCGCCAACGCAAACGAAGTATTTAAGACTACCCCATTGCATTGCTTGGGTTGGATGTCTCAGCTAGCACTAACGCAGTATTGTGGATCAGGCATAAATCGATTTGGGCTTACGGGGTTGTACGAAAGTTTTAACATAAAGTATTGTGAGCCGTTGTTAATGCGCCATGGTATATTCAAAGCTACGATATTCATCGTGATTTAAATATTTAAAATGTCGAAAATGAAGCTGAACTTTACACCCGAAAACACAGAGATCGACTAAAAGATCATATATACAATGCAGCTCTTGAACTAATAGAGGAACGAAACCTGGCGTCTTCTTCAGGGACAAAGCCACTTGATTTAGCGCGACGAATCTAAATCGCACTCTACGGATTACAAGAACTCTTACTGGAAAGCTGCCTTGTAAATGTGATTACCTCGAGTACGGAAAACTGCTAGATCAGTCAATTGACTTAGTTGTAGTAAAAAACCAAAAACAAAATAGTTATCTCAAAGGGTGGTGCCTTTACTGAGTCAAATCCCACACAACTATGAAAAATAATATATTTTTTGACGTTCACAGTATATACAGGGTGGGTCAAATACAAGTTTCTTTTTAAAAATGCAATAAAATGAACATAATTCATTTTTTTTTTCATGTGTTATGACTTTAGTAGTAAGAACAAACATTCCCATTAATTATGAAAAACAACGTCTTTCAAGTACCTACCTCGGTTGGCTTCGTAGTAGCGCATTCTGTCACCCCAATTTTCCAGGACCTTTTTGATGCTTTCGGGCTGTAGCTCAGGGATTGCTTGAATGATACTGGCCTTAAGTGCTTGAATCGTTTCTGGATTGTTGGCATAACATTGGTCCTTGACGGTTTCCCACAAAAAGAATCGCAACTTCGAGGCGGCCAATTGACATCGCCAAGACTGCTGATTTGGGAATTTGGTGCGCAAAAGACCGATTGTGGCACAGCGCGTCATCTTGCATGAACCAGAGGTCGTCCAAATCCATGTCTTCAATTTCAGTAAAAAAAAAAGTCGGTTAACATAACATGGCTCTGTAACGCCCACCGTTGACGGAAACTTTGTTCCCAACCTCATTTTCGAAGAAAATGGTCCAATGATGCCACCACTCCATAACCGCACTAAACTGTCACTCTCTCTTAATGCATTGGCTTCTCGACAATAACGTGCGAGTTTTCCGAGCCCCAAATGCGGCAATTTTGTTTTGTTTGCGCCTCGTCAGAAAATATGATTTTTCGCCCAAAATCGTTGTCCAATTTAAGCTGCTCTAAGGCCCAAACTGCGAAGCGATAACGGAGAGGATGGTCGGGCGCCTTCAATTGCTGAGTCAATTGGACCTTGTAAGCGAATAATCCGAGATCTTTGTGCGGAATTCGACGACGACGGGGACCATAAGTGTTGTCCACTAGTCTCATGAACTTTTTGCACAAACTTGGGTACAGCAGTCGCGGGGGCTGCTTCATTTCGGCCAAAACTTCTTTTCAAAAGACGCACTGTTTGGGCTACACAGCAATCACTTTGGAAATAAGTTTTCAATATTTCCCAACGTTGTTCAAGCGTAAAGCGACTCATTTCGTTTGTAGGTGGTATGATACTGACTTTCTGTCAAGATTTCGAGCGGGAGACCAGCTGTCTCTCAAGGTGTCAAAATAACCTATAATTAAAAAAAAAAAAAAAAGAAACACTAGATGCCCTCCAAATAATACGATTTCTCGAGCCCCTCACAATAAGCTAACCTTGGCCTTCGTTGGCCAAGAAGTCTATTGTTTTCACTGTTCCTTGACTTCTGGTGTGTTGTGCGGAATCCAGGTTTTTCTGGAACATCTCCAAACACACCTTTGAAGTTGTCAAACGAATGCGTTTGTTGTAGATTGTGAGCAAACGCGGCACCCATCCTGCGGAAAGCTTTTTCCTGTCCAAACATTTATGTAAGATCGAAATCACTGAGCCATTTGATAAGCCTGTGACCTCTTCCAGCTCGCGCACTGGATTTTGTCGACCATTTCTGGTGTGGTGACCTCAATTGGACGACCAGAACGTTCGGCGGCACTTTTTTTTTTTTTTAGAAACTCGCGCAGGTTCAAGAGTTTTATATTCTCTTATGATATATATACACACAACCTGAACGCAGTGCAGTGGTTTGGGTCGTTGATGTTCGTTAACTTCAGGGGTGGTTGTCCCAGATAGGACGAGAGCCGACCGAATTCCGCGTACTAATTGGTTATAGTCCGTACTAATTCGTTCAAGCACTTTTTAATATTGCATACGCAGAGGATGAATTTCTGTTGACCATATACTGTGAGTGTTATGCCTGCAGCAGTACATCTGGTCACTTTCCATTCACACCTGCGTTGCATACTTTTTTGTCCGTATAGGAATTTCTTTTTCTTGGCTATGAAGCGAATTGAACTACCTTCCGACCTTCCGTCCGGCGGTCGATGATGTTAACCACTGCACCACGGCCACCCCCTTGTGCTTGAAATTGAGTAAACCAGTGGGGAATGGTTCCAATCGATGGTGAAGAGTTTTGTTTGCGTGATAGTTTTTTTCTCGCAAAAAATAGTGTTTGATGAGTACTTGAAATTCACTTTTTTCCATTTTAACGGAAATGCTCGTAGGCGTCTATACAGGGTGGGCAATTTTCTAAAAAATTTACACCGCGTTAAAACCAAAAAAAAAATGTTTTTCTTAGAAAAAAGTCGTTTGGGTTTTTTTCTAATTTCTGAAAAACTACAAGACATTATTGCATCCGGTTTCCTGTTTTTAACTAAAAACTAATATGAGAGTTGAATTTTTGAAAAAAATACAACACAATTTTGAAAAAAATTAGTTCGAAATTTTTTTTCTCAAAATTTTGAGTTTGAAAATTTATTTCTCAAAAACTATTCTTTAAAACAGCTTCGTTTAAAAACAAGATGAAAGAAGATATTTCTGGCTTTACGTTGATTTTTATTATTTTTTTTCAAATTAAGTACATTTTTTAGAAAATCGCCCCTACCGGCTAAACGGGGGGAATATACCCCCCCTCCCACACGATTTTTTTTTCTTGTCTTGACCAGACCTGCACGCTCTAGCTTTTTGGCACACTGCTCGTGGGGCACCCTGTATAAAATGGCTGCCACAACAAAACTGTTTGACAGATCTGACTGAAAATTTGGGTGTGTTCTTTTGGAAGATGATTCTTGGCAAGAAAAAAATCATGAATTTAAGGTGAGGACACATTTTGTGTTAATTTTGAGGGACTTATTGACCCACCCTCGTAGTTTATAGAATTGCTGACTTTTCAGTACTCCCCTGTACGCATTTTACATGAGGACTAAACTATGCTAGTAGAACATATAATTAGTCCAAGAAACAAGGTCTGAGAACCATAGCTAGCAAAGAATTTACAGAGATTAGTGGTACAAGGTACACTATCGTACGCACGATGATGACGACGATCCGGGTGTTTGACTGATTACCTCGGCGTTCATCAAATCATTTGTCATCTAGCATTCTTTATTATATGATTTATTCCAGTTTTTTTCTTAATTTCTTGAAAATACTTTCTTGCCATTACCGGGCATACGACGAATACCATTTTTGCACAACTAAAGTTGCAATTTCTTGCATGCACCCGAGTTTGCATGTCTCATTCTCAATCATTCCATTATCGTTGTCACCAACATCAATCCGTTGCAATAATTGTTTCTTGTCGTTTCCAATTTTCTAAATCAATTTCTAAAGCAAACAATTATCCGAACACACCTATTGTCAATCATGTTCGACCTGAATTTCTACTCTCCATAATCCGATAACAATGTGCGCACATATGTATTTGCTAGTAGTAATGTACATGGTTTTGCTCTTACCGCACCCACTATACTCTTGCTTTCTTGCGTATTACATATTGCTGCATAATCATGAGAATTAGCTCACGCACCCGAATGCTGCGAAAATACAACAGACCCAAACACTTTGTGTTATCCTTTTCCAACAAACGAAACACCTTCATCCGAGATTCTTCACCAATATTAGATAAGATTCACCTACACATCACGGCGCTCTTACAACGAAACTCTAATCACAATCGTTTACTTTTCATTTGTAGGCTGTGAAACAATTCATAGATCTAGTGAATCAGATTGGATCTTGTTCAGTTCGGAAGAATGTATCACGGACCACCGCATTGAAGTTTTTATACGCTAGGAAATTCGATGTACCACGTGCTGTGTCACTCTATGAACAACACGAACAGATCAGACAGAAAGAAGGTCTGTACAACATTGACCCCAATGTAGAACCGTTAAGATCGGAACTAAAGACAGGGAAGTTTACAATATTGGTAAGTGATATGTGTTTATACTTGAAAGAAGCAAATAAATTGGTTTTTGGTTTGTTTTTTTTTTTTATTTTAGCCGGCGAGGGATTCAAGTGGTGCTGCAATTGCACTATTCACCGCGAGTAAACATAGTCCGTTGAGTGTAACGCATACGACAACGCTACAGGGAATAGTTTATCAATTAGATGTTGCGTTACAGGATACTGATACACAAAAGGCTGGTTTGGTGTTCATTTACGATATGAGTGGATCTAAGTACTCGAATTTTGATTATGATCTGTCGCAAAAGATTTTAACATTGCTGAAGGTAAGTGCAGATGTTTGAGGAGTCATTGCATTAATGACCAGTTTTTATAATTGGGTAATTAACTGATTCTGGGAGATGAAATTGTGGGAAAAGTCATTGTCATTTATCTTGTGACTATTTTATTGCATTTGAAGCTTTTGAATATTTATGACCGTGAAGTTCTGGCTAATACGTACTTAGACGTTTAGCAGTGCAATTCCAAGTAATATTAACACGGCACTTCGAATTTATGAGGAAAGATAAGAAATCCATGGAAATACGTGACACAGGTCTGGCGCTTGTGCAAGTGGAGGTGTAATCTGCTTTAAAATGCATTATACGCGCATCGCTATCGTTTGGACACTAGTTGGTAACGTACTACGACTGCATGACTCTTGGTAGAAGTATTCACTTTAGTTCTTTTTGCGCCCCAGTTTTTAATGTATTTCACTAAAAAGTCTAATCTTTGTTCTAGAATTAATACTCTACAGATTCTGATGATATTGTTTGGCCCTAACGGTTATTATCTCTTTTTCCAGTATAGATTCTGGTTTCTACTCATCAGTCCTGATTCAGCTGAATTGGTTTACTGCTTCATTCACTTGTTGCGAAGCCTATGACCTTTACCTCGATCGAGACTGAATCTAGGTCTTAAAAAACCTATAATTAAAACTGTTCAAAGTGTGGAACTTCACAACCCATTTGGAACTCTTATTTTTCAAAATTTTTCAAACGTAACACAAATATTGTTGTATTCTCCATCACACCTTGAGGCATTTTAGCCGACCTTTTGCTGCTTTTATGGCGTGTGTCGCTTCATAGTTATAGAACACGAATGGATAAATTCAGCATTGCACGTTGCATATTTTGCTGTTGACCTCTACGTCTTTTCTAACGAGCTTCTTGTCTGTAACACTACAGCAAATAGTCACATTTTGATCGTGAGAAGGCCGTTTGTGTACTATTTCATTATTGGCTGTTTACATATGTAAGAGCGTGAATGAACGTTTGTTTTTAATTTTCAAAACAGGAATAGGAAAGTTGCAAAAGTATAACAATTTTGATTTGAATTATTAAATAAATGTTTGCCATTTACGTCTGAATAATTATTTTGTTTAAGTGCTTACGCGGTCTAAGCATGATGTTGTAGGATCTTTTACGGAGATTGAAGAACAGGCGAAACGAGTTGATCTTAAAGTCAAAGAGGATAAGACAAAATACATTCTGTCAAGCAAAAACTGATCTATCGCTCACCACCTGGGACAAAATATAATTTCGAGGAGTTTGTCTACCCGAAGATCCGGGAAGGAATCTCTCTTGGAATCTACTTCGGTCTGTCCAAACAACTTGGGTCAAAACTCCTCACTCGAAGAACCAAGTCATGCTTTACAAAATGCTTATACAGCCAGTCTTGCTGTACGGAGCCGAAAGCTGGACGATAAGCAGGACGACGAAGTTGATTTTGGGTTCAGGGTGAAGGAAAAGACATAACCACGAACTATACGAGCTGTACAGAGATGTGGATATAGTCCGGAAGGCAAAGACCCGTTGACTACATTGGCTTGGCTACATCGAGCGCATGAACACCAATGCTCCAGCTAAGAGGGTCTTCGACTCCGAGCTTCCTTGTTCAAGAAGAAAAGATAACCTCCGGTATAAAGACCAATTAATCGCGAATGTAAGACAACTTGATCTTGATAACTAGACCGTCCCGGGACCGGGACCGTCAAAAATGGAAAACAGCTATAGCTCAGGTTCAGATCCTCCGTGGATTGCTGGCCTGATAAGTAAGTAAGTAAATGCTGACCACTACTGTGGGATTGCCTGACGAACACACCCGAACGGCCGAAAAATTCACCACGATTCCCCAGACACTTTTTTTTTGTGAAAAAAATGAAGCAGGGCGGAGCTGGTATGTGTGGCACGGGTGGTGGCGGGAGACGGAACGCTTGATTTTCATCAAAAGAGAAGACTTACTTATATTCGTGTAAAAACGTGTACAATTTTGAGGTTCAAAGTAAATCAATCGATTAAAACTATTGAATAAAACTATAAATTTCTGAGGGCTCGTCCGGAATCCACGGACACCTTGTTACATATGTAACAACTTACATATGAAAAAGGATCAAAAGTAACAGCCGCGAATATACTTTGAAGCTTGGAGAGGATAGCAATACGCTGGCAAAAAGGAATCAATTTTGAGGTAACCTTAAAATCCAAGGTACACGAGTACCTTGTGATGAGGGTGATAGGAGCAAAGGGTAGAGTGAAGGATCTCTGTAATTCAGTATATCATTGATGGTGTCAACGATTCCCCACAATCTAAATCCCAAATTTAAAGACCAAATCCAGCGTTTGGTGTCTGAGCATAGCCCTAGAGAAGAAAAGTCTTCAAGCGTGTAAATGTCACTTATACTTAAGTCAGATACACCCATCTCCCAGCTGGGTGACAACAAAACGAATCAAATGTATGTACAAGTTACAAGTTTAGGCACAATTATGGCTTTAATACAGGGTCTTTCATTAAACGCTTACTATCTTTAAATTTAAATAAAGAGATACCATCGACATTTTTTATTCGCTTGAAAGGGCTATCGATGCCATTATGTATTGAATAAAACATCGTTCAAATGTCCGCCGCTGCTTATCTGGGTGACGGGAATCCAAAATGTCAAATTTTCCATGACTCTCGCGCATATGTTAGTCAGGCTGGGTTTGACCGATAGCATGGGTTATATTAGCTTTGAGGGTCGTGGCTTGTGGCTTATTCGCATAGGACTGCGACTTCGGTGACCAGTTCACATCACCTCCACGTGGGATGACCATGCTTTTGAATATCTCGTGCAGAATTTCCAATATGTCGTGAGCTGTGTGGTACCTAGCGCAGTCATGTTGAAACCAGATGTCGTTGATGTCCATATCATCCAATTCAGGTCAAAAGAAGTTCCAACGGCGTTCTCAAACAAATATGAACTGACGACACCGTTAACCCAAAATTCACACAAAACAGTGACTTTTTCGGGATGCATTGGATGCTCATCTCTCATCCATCTTATCTAGAAATGATGATTTTTCGATGAATATTGGGGTCAGTTTCGTTGTCTATGGTCGTTTACCTTCCAGCTCCTGGATTAGTTGAGTTTTGTACGGGTACGGGCCCAAGTCACGAGGCAAAATTCGCCAATGTATTTTCTGCGAAAAGCCGAGTTCTTGTGAGCGAGACGAAATCGACTGCCTCAGATTCTGCTGCACACTCTCAGAGACAGCCGGGACTTTTTCGGCAGATATTGCGTTTCGTCGTCGTAGGGGTATTGGTTTATCGTTTACTGACCGAATGGCCTCAAATGTATCCACCACGCTGCGAATAGTCTTCTCGGACGATTATGGCGACCATAAAATGGGCTAAGCGCACGGAAGACAGAACATTTTATCATTTGCTATGCCTGCTCATGGTGATTTGGCCGCTAATAACTGTCAAAGTCGTTATTGAAAGACCCTATTTCTTTTTTTTTTTTTTTTTTCTTTTGGTGGCGTTACAGCCCATGAAGGACCAGGGCCAAGCTTCTCTTCAATCACCCATGGTGTGTGTGATTTATTTTTCCCACAGGTGAAAGGGACCTACAGTTTAGCGCCGATTCCGAACGGCGTGAGTCGAGAAGCTTTTTCCAGGCAAGTTATACTACGGAGGGTTTTGCCAGTACCCCGCCGAGGAGGGACGCCGCGAAATAAACATTCGATGGCGTTGGTGTTATCGGGATTCGAAGTCGCCCATCGTGCGTCTGAGTCCAACACACTAACCACTGCGCCCTATATTTCGACATAAACCTTTCTTCAGCTTCAGTGAACTACATAGATAATGGCATCTGCAAACTTATCCAATTGGAAAATCACCAGTCTGAAGATGAAAGATGTACTTACGTGCTTGAATGATGGCCTCAATCACGATTAGGAAGGCAATTATTTCTAATCTAACATGGTCCCCATAACAAGGCAAACACACACATTCCCGTAAAAAGACAACAAAAAGCCCTGAATGTCTAGTACTATCACTTCCTCTCTAAACTGATTGATTTCTCTCGCCTCCACAAACAATTTTGCTTGATGGATTGACCCCGGAACTAACTACTCGATCATTTCCTAATCAATTATCTAAGAGTACTGTTACGATGTACGATCAATCTGTTACGCCGCTTATCATCGATGGAACCTCTCAATCCAGAAGAAGCTTACTGGGTTTGTTATGGCGTCAGTTACAAGTAACGTTGAAAGCTTACTCGTATCTCATGCCATGTTTGTGTGCAAATCGTTGTGGTTAACCATTTTTTGATTTTCGGGACCAATTACGGTTGCGATTACTCACTCCCGTCGACGGGGAAAATTGAGATTTTTTTTTGGAATCGCAAGTATTTCAATTCCAACTAATAGCATGACTAAAATCGTTTTCTTGTATCCGAATACACCTTCGGCCAAGTTGGGGGACGAAGTGGAATCCGTTTAGGGGGCCAATCGAGCCTTTATGACTGTTGGCGCGAATGACTCAAGGCACACTTCTTGGTAACTTTCACTGATTTCATTTGAACTCGTTGCTTTTGTTTTCTTTTCGTGATTTAGAACGGTGGTAGCGGTTGAAATTTCTTTCAATTCGTGAAGAAAGTTCCCAGGCACTCAGACGAAACCATTCGCTACGATTTGATTAACGATAAATCAGTAAAAGTATAACTTTTCGGGCAATTCTCTTTGATGAATATTAAAAACAGTCTTACTAAAGTCCATTTTACCATTAAGCGTTCGTTGACTTGAATTTTCGCTGGCGCTGCTTGCTGATAATTGATCGACGGAGCTTATTGGCAAATACGACATATACGATATACACGCCTACAAACATTTATAATGAGATGATTTATGGACTATAACAGTGTTTATTGCCACTGATACTACTGAATGTTTCAAATTGTGATTATACGGTTGAAGCGGAGCGCCACGGGCTTGGAGGGATAATGATGTAATGTGACAGAGAAAATAGTTATTTCCGGTTTCCCTAGTTTGAATGCACACAAAAAAACAAAATCTAATCGATTAGCCACGTACAGTGCGGTGGCTCAAAGTTAAAACGGAACAAGGCGAAAAGATAGAATAAATGAAATATAACAGGTTACATGTGTACTGGAGTAAAAAAAAAATGTATTTATTTAAAGATTTCATAATTCTTCTTTTTCTTAATGGGCGCTACAGTTCGGGGTGATCCTGGGCCTCAACCAACATGCCCCTCTAACTAGCACGATCTTTTGCAAGCCTTTTCCATTGCCGCACACCCAGTTGGCTGAGGTCCCCTTCCACCTGTGTGCGCCATCTTAAGTGCGGCCGTCCTCTGCTTCTTCGTCCCTCGGGGTTGGATTCAAAGACTCTCCGGGCTGGAGCTGTGGTGTCCATTCGCTCTACATGGCCCAGCCATCTTAGGCGTTGAATCCGTAGACGCCTGACTAGGCTCATGTCGCTGTACAGCCCGTAAAGTTCGTGGTTGAATCTTCTCCTCCATCCGCCGTCTGCGGTTATAGGCCCAAAAATCACGCGCAACATCTTTCTCTCTTTCTAACTTTCTATCTTTCTCCTCAGCCGCTTTTAATAGTGTCCATGCTTCTGCGCCGTACAACAGAGCCCAAAGAAACAGCGATTGGCAAGAGTGATTCTGCGTTTGATTTCGGAACTAATGTCGTTGTTCCAGGTCACTGCGGAGCCAAGGTAGACGAAGTCCTTAACCACCTCGAACTTATATCTGCCAATACAAACATTCTGGCCAAGACGTCGGTGGTGAGCGTCTTTTTTTGATGACAGCATATTGTCATATTGTAGTATGTAACGTGAAAGCATTTCTCTCCGCACTTGCAATGTCCGATCACACAACAAGTGCACAGAGAAATGCCTCTCACAAGAATCGTCGCTCTATCTTCTCTTCGTAGAAGAGAAGGATAAGAGCACCGTATAAGATTAGATTTAATGTAAGTTAGTTCTAAGCGTACTGTCGAAGGAAGAAGTAATAAAGAAAAATATAAGAAAAAGTGTTACAAGAGTAATACATCATTGGCGCAGTCGGTGAAAATCGGAAAAAATCGGCAAAATCGATGAAGATTTTTGTCTTCTAACTTTAAAATTAGTAAAGGAATTGTTCGGTCGAGCTCCCCTGCGATAGATTTGTAGAAAAAAGAAAAAAAAAATATAGACAAAAACCTGTATACCACGTGCATATAACTAATGTGAACAACTACAATATTACAAGACGCAGTTAACGTGCAACGAAACCTTAGACATTTTACTTAACAATTAACAAATATTGAAAAAAAAAAAACGAGAGAAGTGAGTACGCTAAAGTTGGACTACGTTGAAGTTGGAGTGCAGCGAGACCACCATCACCTCACTCAAGAACAGTTAATGTCAGTTAAAGCCAACAGCGTCACAGCGTCATACAAACAAACAAACAAAAAAAAACAAAAAAAAAACAACAACAAAACCTTTATAGCCAGAAACGGGCTAGGAATTTAAAGCAAAAAAAAAAAAACAAAAAACCAAAGCGGAATAGTACTAAAGACAGTTAAATAAAAAAAAAAAAACAAAGCGAAACAGTACTAAAGACAGTTAAATCAATTATATTATTAATCAAATTGAGGAAATCTGAGGCCATCATCCCCCCCCCCCCCCCCCATCCCTCCCCACCACAAAAGCTAAAACAATCAGCATCATATTCAACCATACTTGCAGTCATCGCCATCACGTTTCAAGATCGATCAAGCATCAAACAAAAAGAAACACACAACCGTTAACTGGATTCCAAGTATTTATCGTATAGTTTTTATTGTAGTTTATAGTATACATAATACATACACACATATTCATATATATACGTATATTTATATAAAAGTAGCAGTAAGTAATACAATAAAAGCAAAAATAAAAGAAAAAATTGTAATGGAGGCCTTCGAGATACTTGTCAAATGTATAGCTAATATTCAGCCATTCGATGGTAGTGAGAAAAAGTTGTTAAACTTTATTAGCAGAATCGATGCGCTCGTTCCATTGATAGAGACTTTGAATATTCATTTAAAGTGCATTATCGTGGGCTACATACAAGACCGATTAACATACAAAGCTAGGGACACCTTACTAAAACATGGCCACGTGGGCACCTGGTCAGAGTTAAAGGAACTGCTAAAAAAGGCGCATAGTAGCCATGCCTCTGTAAGTACAATTCTTGATGAAGTAGCATTGTGCCGATGCAACGGGACAATCGAGCAATTTTACAACAAATTAGATGACCTTTTAATTAAACTAAATAATGCCTATTTATTAAATGAGCAATTAACAGCCGACCAGGCAACGACAAACAGAAGAATCGTTTTTAATTGCTTTAAGTCGCATTTGCCGGAACCCGTTAAGGGCATCATAATTGGAAGAAATCCTGCCACTATGGACGATGCATACAATATAATTACAACTAACGGGTATTCTAAGTACGAAAACAACTTTGGACCATTACATACACCACAAGGCAACTATCAGCGACAACAACGCAACCATAACTTGAGACGAGATAAAAGGTTCGACTACCAAATTTCTTCGGCACAAAGCCAACGTGCGATTCCGCCTTTTAATAGCTATGACCCAAGACCAAATTACAATACTTACAACGAAACACATAAACGAAATAACTACAGACAAAACAATCAGACAACACAACCACAACCACAACCCTATAACAGCTCTTATCCCATCAACTCTAGTGGTCAAAGCCGACAAACAAATAGGTTTAATAGTTACAACAGCAGGTTCAACAAAAGACACAGTTACACACCCACTCGTGAAAATGTTAATCATAATGACAATCAAGACAATAATGAAATACCGATGGACATTTCCACTAATCAGTCACGAAATTTTCGGCAATGCCAATCAAACAATTACCCTATATAATAATAAAAACCAAATTAAAAACACTTAAATTTATAATAGATACCGGTGCTGAATTTAGCATAATTAACCCAAACCTTTGCCAACCAAAATGGAAAACTCTCATAGAACCTAGATCACTAAAAGTAATGAATAGATTTATAAATTGTAACGTAACATGTAGATTTCCTTTATTTAACGAATTCAACAAACAAAATTATTATGTAGACTTTCTTGAATACGAATTTCACGACAATTTCGATGGTATAATCGGAAACAATATCTTAGTTCCGCTTAGCTCTGTAATAAGTTATAATGAACGGATGTTATACACCGAAAATGCACAGATACCCTTTTTTTTGAATGAATACGAAGAATCGTATTACCTTAAAAGCTCTTCTGAAGACTCGTTGAATATATTTTGCAATGTGATGGAAAAAAATAGCAATGGCACAATTAATTTTGCTTCTCATTTGAGTGAAAAGATATTCTGAGAATAAGATATCTCACAAATGCATTTAAAGACATTTTTTATAATGAAAAAGAAAACTTAACATTCACAAACAATATAAAACATAGAATTATAACAAAAAACAATCTACCTATTTACGTAAAGAGTTATCGATATCCAGTGGTACACAGGGAGGAAGTCGACCATCAAATTCACGAAATGCTTGAACAAGGCATCATTGTCGATAGCACGTCTCCATACAACGCTCCAATATGGGTTGTACCGAAGAAGGTAGACAACTCGGGCAAGCAAACTTGGAGAATAGTTATCGATTATCGCAAGTTAAATGATAATACGATTGACGACAAATTTCCGCTACCTAATATAGAAGAACTATTCGACAAGCTAGGGAGATGCCAATATTTCACAACTATCGATCTGGCAAAAGGATTTCATCAGATTGAGGTCCACCCAGATGATAGATGCAAGACTGCATTTTCAACTTCTAATGGTCATTACGAGTTCACTCGTATGCCATTTGGCTTAAAGAACTCCCCGGCCACATTTCAGCGTCTCATGAACGGCATTCTAAAAGACTATATCAATCGAATTTGCGTCGTGTACCTAGACGATATCCTGATTTTCTCCACCTCGTTAGATGAACATATTTGTTCAATAAAAAAAATTTTTCAATGTTTACGAGAGGCTAGACTGAAAATCCAAATTAATAAGTGTAATTTCGCTCAAAAATCGACAAAATTCTTAGGACATATTATAACAGAAGGTGGTATTAAACCCGATCCAACAAAAGTAGTAGCCATTCAAAAACTTATACTTCCACGAAACCAAAAAGAAATAAAATCCTTCTTGGGTATTACCGGTTACTACCGGAAATTCATAAAGGATTATGCCAAAGTGGCATATCCAATGGTTAAATATTTGAAAAAGAATACCCCAATAAAGAAAAACGACCCTGAGTATATTGAATCCTTTAACAAACTTAGAACCTTATTAACTTCCGATCCAATCCTTCAAAATCCAGATTTCACTAAAACATTTACCCTGACAACTGATGCATCGAACTATGCACTAGGTGCAGTTCTGGGCCAAAACAGTCGACCAGTTTGCTATGCATCTCGGACGTTAAACGACCACGAAATTCGCTATTCAACCATAGAAAAAGAACTCTTGGCAATAGTTTGGTCAGTAAAATATTTCCACACTTATCTCTATGGTAGAAAATTTATAATTCAATCCGATCATAAACCCCTTATTTGGCTTAATAGCTTGCAGAATCCGAACATGAAGTTGCAACGTTGGAAAATGCAGCTTAATGAATACAACTTTGAAATAAACTACATTAAAGGTAAAGACAACTACGTGGCTGACGGTTTGAGTAGACTGTTTACTACAACCCAATCAAATGATGAAACAAATAAAATAGAACAAGGTTTTCCCTTAGCGGATCTTTTTACTGATCCTAATAATCATGAAGTAAATTATCATCAAATTATTAGTGGCAATAACGACGAAGTTATGTCCACGGATGCAACCATTCATAGTGCAGTTGAAGACAACTTGCACTACATACATATCACCGAGAAAGCGATAAACCTTTACAAAAATCAGATTTTCTTGCAAGTAGGTGATAAAGAAAAGTTTTTTACAAAAATCGTAAACAAAAAATGTAAAAATTTCGTCTATGTTACCAAAAATAGTGACTTGTTAGAGATAATGAAAAGATTCATTATTAGTAAAGGCCTTATGTGTATATACTGCGAGAACACAGAACTATATTTACATTTCCAAGGACTATTCGTCAACTATTTTGCCAATAGTAATCTTAAACTACTTCGATCTTGTACTATATTGACCGACATAACCGATAAAAACGAAATGTTAACTATAATAAAAACTGAGCATTTAAAAAACAATCATAGAGGTATTACTGAAGTTTTCAATGAACTTAAATCAAGATACTATTATCCAAATATGCTAAAACTTATACATCAATTTATTAACAACTGTGATACATGTAATATAGGGAAATACGATAGGCATCCTGTAAACTTACCTTTTGAAAATACTGAATCACCCACACAATTTAACGACATTGTGCACATGGATATTTGGTTTCCATGCAGAAATATTATGTATCTGACAATGATCGACAAGTTCTCAAAGCACGCTTCTATTAGCAAACTCAGAGACAGAACGTGGGTTTCAATATTGAAAGCTATTAAAGAACGAATAACTTATTTAGGTAAAATGAGAAAGTTGGTTTTTGATGGCGAAAAGTGTTTTATTCATAGTGCTGTCGAACAATTTTTGAAAGAAAATGACATCACATTTCATCAAACGACCCCATACAATAAGACAGGTAACTCTGACGTGGAAAGACTACATGGAACGCTTAACGAGCATTTGAGGTTAATTGAAGCCGACAGTAGTAAGACCGAATTCGATAATTTAGAGGACAAAATCTTTAAAATAATACAAGTCTACAATACAACTATACACTCGACCACTAAATTAAGACCTATCGATTTTATAATCAAGAACTACGATAGAGCGGAAATAGATAGATTAGCTAATAAATTCGAAACCCAAAAAACCAACAGAATAGAGAAACTTAACAAAACCAAAGATGATAGATACAAACTATGCGATGAAATAGTAGTAAATAGAGAAATTCCTAAGTGCAAACCAAAATATAAAAGATTAAAAGACTTTAAAATTGAGGGAAATTATGTTATAGATAAAGGTAATCGAAGGCTTACCAAATATTGTAAGAAACAAAGAAAGAGGAAATTTCTGTATCAAGAAAAATGATCAATTATGCGCTTGAATTTGATTGTATTAAACCATTAACAAGTATTTAACATAGACACGTACCTGTACAATCCCATACACATAACAAGTATTATCTTAAGTTAAGTCTTTTCTTTAAATGTTATTAACTTTTACCTACAAGTGTTTACATACATACATATGTACATATATAATTCTTACACATATTGCAGTGAATTATCCTAAAATGTATTACTCAGTAGCCCACTAGTATTATTGTAAATACTATGAATTAATATTTAGTTTCTATATCTATTGTTATGTTTTTGGTGGACCAAAAACTTAATGGCGGGAGGTGTCATATTGTAGTATGTAACGTGAAAGCATTTCTCTCCGCACTTGCAATGTCCGATCACACAACAAGTGCACAGAGAAATGCCTCTCACAAGAATCGTCGCTCTATCTTCTCTTCGTAGAAGAGAAAGATAAGAGCACCGTATAAGATTAGATTTAATGTAAGTTAGTTCTAAGCGTACTGTCGAAGGAAGAAGTAATAAAGAAAAATATAAGAAAAAGTGTTACAAGAGTAATACATCATTATATATTTAGTTTTGCCCTCGTTTACCGTCAAACCAATTTTCGCCGCCTCCATCTCAATACTCGCAAACGCCTCGTTGACATCTCGCTGTGATCTACCTATTATGTCAATATCTTCGGCGTATGCAAGGAGTTGCGAGGATTTGAAATAGATTGTGCCTCTTGTATTGGCCAGTGTTTTTGCACAATAATTTCTAATATGATGTTGAAGAAATCACACGACAGCGCATCGCCCTGCCTAAATCCTTCTTTGAGATCAAAACTATCGGTAAGGTGTTCACCGATTCGGATGGAGCAGCGAGCATTCTCGAAAGTCATCCTGCATAGTCTGACGAGTTTAGTAGGTATGTCAAAGGTAGACATAGCGTTGTATAGCTCGTCTCTAATTACGCTGTCGTATGCGACTTGAAATCCACAAATAGGTGGTGAGTGTCGACTTGAAATTCATTGTTTTTTTTTTTCAGGATCTGGCGTAGTGTGAAGATTTGGTCGATGGTGGACTTCCCTGGCCTGAATCCGCACCGATAAGGACCTATCAGCTTATTTACAAAAGGCTTCAGGCGTTCACACAAAACGGCAGAGAAGATTTTGTAGACGATGTTAAGGAGACTTATTCCCCTATAATTCGCGCAATCAGAGGGGTCTTCTTTCTTGTGGATCGGGCATATGATGCTGAGACTCCATTCCTCGGACATGCTTTCCTCTGAACATATCTTACGGATGAGCTGGTGCATGCTCCCAACCAGGTCATCCCCAGCTGCCTTGAAGAGCTCAGCAGACAGTCCGTCTGCGCCGATATGGCAATCTCAACTTCGTCGAGGTCAGGGAGATGGAATTCTCTGCGATCTTCGTCGTTAAGCAATGGATCATTCTGCCTGACGGCGGTATGTTGGCTGTCATCGCCGTTATACAGTCTGCAGAAGTGGTTTTTCCGAATTCTCAGCATCGACTGCGGTGCTACTACTAGGTGTCAGTTCTCATCCCTGCAGGCTTCCGTTCTGGCTTTATAACCTTGGCATGTTCGCTTTATCTGTTGATAAGACTTTCGAACGTCACGCCTGCACCTCTCCAAATCCTCAATCGCGCGCTTCTCGTGCTCTTTCTTCTTTCTTCTAAAAAGCTTATGCTCCTCCCTTCTTTTTAACTCGTAGAGCTCACGAGCTGCTCTTGTTCTTTTATGCAGCGAGGCCTTATATGCATCCTGCTTCGCTGTGTGAATCCCCCTGCACTCGTCATCGAACCAGGTGTTTCTCCGTGGTGGGAACTTGAAACTCAAAATTTCGGATGCAGAGCTTTTCAGGACTTGTTTGCAAAGGCTCCACTGCTGTTCTATTAACAGCGTGGAGGACTGAGGTGTATTGGAGAGCTTAAGGGTGTGAGTTTTCGGTATGAAGCACCCTCTATATTCTAGGTTTGGGCACTCCAAGTATAAAAGCTATCCTCCTTGTACTAAGGGAGGAACTACGTCTGACCAAATCCAAAATTCTTTCATTCTTTCATGGATTGCTGATCCAACTGTAATTGATCTTTCGCTTCTTCAATGCTCTAGCACTCCGTGCTTTCGCTTTCGCAGACGTAGGTGGATTCTTGAAAAGATTCTACGACTGGGACACCTCCGATTGGGATATCTTTCAGCGTAGAGTCGTTTCGGCTTCACGATCTCGACCATTAGCTAAACCGTAGCAGAAGTGCATGTCCGTTAATTCTCCTCGAGAGTATGAGTTTGACATCGTAATGTGTTGATGAGTTAACATCCAGTTTGGAAATGTTTTTTTTATTAAAAATGCGATGCTTTTTGGGTTGCAAATATTTTGTTTTTCAATAAAGAAAAATTGCGGTTTTATTGTCTTAAGGTCCTAGCGGGTAGAACCCATCGAGAACCCATCGGCGGCGGACGGACCCAGACGAAATTGGCAGGCCAGTTTTCAGGCGTTATCAATGAAAAAAAAAAAGGATTAATCCAGTGCTACTCCAATACTGTGTCACTTTATTGTGTCCTCATAAAACTCCGATTTTTTTAAAAATAATAAAAAAGAGGTCAATGTTTCTACATTAATTTGCCTACAAGTCCAGTCGCGTTAAAAAAGAAAAAAAAAAAAAGAGGTTTTTCTTAGAAAAAAGTGGTTTGGGTTTTTCTTTAATTTCTCAAAACCTACAAGACATTTTTGCATCCGGTTCCCTGTTTTTAACTAAAAACTAATAAGAGAATTTAATTCTTGAAAAAAAAATCAGTACTTAATTACATAAAATTTTGAAAAAAATGAGTTCGAATTTTTTTTCTTCATTTTTTGTCAAAATTTTGGGTTTGAAAATTAATTTCTCAAAAACTGTTCCTTAAAACAGCTTCGGTCAAAAACAAAATGGAAGAAGAGGTTTCTGGCTTTACAAAAAAGTATATCACCGCATTGTGACTGTAACCGTTAATTTTTAATTTTTTTTTTCCAAATTAAGTCAATTTTTTAGAAAATTGCCCCTCCCTCCTAAACTGAGGGGAATAGACCACCTCCCACCCCACCCCCATACGATTTTTTTCGTGTCTTGACCAGACCTACACGGTCTAGCTTTTTGGCACACTGCTCGTGGGACACCCTGTATAAGCTATTATCTTTCATTTATTCTTTCTTTTCGCCTTGTTCCATTTTAACTTTGAGCTACTGTATCTCGCAACTATGACATTTTTCTTTTGCTTGTAATAGATGCAAATAGTTATGGAGTGAGAAGATATCGGTTGCAAGCATGTGCTTTTGTAGGTAAACACTTTGCCAAAAGCACGAGCGGTTTTTGGCATTAGTAGCTTTCCGACGTCATAACTTTGTATTCTTAGTCTACTCCGCTGCGTTCATGATATCCGTAAGCGCAGCTTGGCTACTACAAGATAGTGGTCCGAGTCGAAGTCGTACTGGCTAGAAGGAGATTTCGCCCCTTAGCAAAATCAATCAGTCTGTGTCCGTTATCGGATGTGGTGTCGTGTAGGCTATGTTTGCCGATGACTCGTTCAAAGATGCTTTTCTTGCCCAACTTAGCATTGAAGTCTCTTAGTACAGTTTTGATGTCATAGCTGGGACATTGGGCATACGTTCTGTGTAGGAGATCGTAGAACTCATCTTTGGCGGAGTCATCCTTGTCTTCCGTGGGGGCGTGGACGCAGATCAGGCGGATGTTAAAAAAATTAGCCTTGATACGGATTGTTATGCGGCGTTCGCTTACATGCCGAAAGCTTAGGACTTTTTGTCTTAGTCCACCTCGAACAACAAATCCGCATCCAAAGAATCGTTGTCCTCTCTCCCTATAACAGTCGCCGTAGTTAATATCGCAGTTTTTCATCCGCTTTATACCCGGTCCATTCCATCGCATTTCTTGGATGACGGTTATGTCCGCTTAATAGCGGTCTAGAGCGTCCGCAAGTTGTTCGGCTGCACGTGGCCTGTTCAGGCACCTAACATTCCACGTACAAAGCCGAAGATCATTGTCCTTTTTTCGCTTTTTTGCAAGGGTCGTCAACATAAATCCGGTCCGTTATACCCGAGGCTTGTGGTTGTTTTGGAGTTTGTGTTTTTTTTTTTTACGGTTACGGCTTACTAGGCAGTAGCCCAACCGACTTATCCTGTTTTCTGGCGCAGGAGGCTCGCCATTCGCCCTTCCCCGTCTACAATTTCCATAGGAAATCTCCAGATGGCACCACGAGGAGGTGGGGATGGGACTTGTTCACAGATTTAATAATTAAGACTAAAAAAATAAACGTAGGAATGGACAATAATATCAAAAAAAGCAATAAAGTGATCTCAAAGTTAAAATAGAACAAAAAAAAGAAAAGAAAAAGAGGCGGCAGACCACAGGTGTCTGCAGGCAGATCATTCATTAATGATTGAGAGCAGGTCTGAAGAAAAAAAACGAGTGATCCATAACACGTACTGTACTGCAAACTTTAAATTCTTCAACTGGTTCATTAGGAAATTCAATTCTAAGCAATGGTAAAGAGTTCATTGGTGCAGATTTCCGGCCCGATCTTCGGCCAGCCGCTTCTAGTGCCGCACGCCCAGTTGGTTGAGGTCCCCTTCCACCTGTGCGCGCCACCTTAAATGCGGTCGTCCTCTGCTGCGTCGTCCCTCGGGGTTGGAGTCGAAGACTCTTCGGGCCGGAGCGTTGACGTCCATTCGCTCTACATGGCCTAGCCATTTTAGACGTTGGATCCGAAGACGTCTAACCAGGCCGATGTCGCTGTACAGCCCGTACAGTTCTTGGTTGAATCTCCTCCTCCATTCTCCGTTTACACAAACGGGACCAAAGATTGCACGCAGAATTTTCCTCTCGAAACGTCCAAGAGCCTCTTCATCCGCCTTTGACAACGTACAAGCCTCAGCTTCGTAAAGGAGAACCGGGATGATTAAGGTTTTGTAGAGGGAAACCTTAGTTTTTCGAGAGAGGGCTCTACTACTCAATTGCCTCTTGGGCCCCAAGAAGCAGCGATTGGCAAGAGTTATTCTGCGTTTTATCTCAGCGCTGGTGGCGTTGATGCTTGTCACTATCGAGCCAAGGTAGACGAAGTCCTTGACTACTCCAAAAATATAGCTGCCGAATGTGACGTTCTGACCAAGACGTGCGTCTTTCTTGGATGACAGCATATATTTGGTCTTGTCCCTATTGACCCACTTTCGCCGCTTCTGCTTCAGTGCTTGTGAACGCCTCATTGACGTCTCGCTTTGTTCGTCCAATAACGTCAATGTCATCTGCGTAGGCAAGCAATTGTATGGACTTGAAGTAGATCGTACCTCTTGTATTGGCCGCCGAGTCCCGCACGATATTTTCAAGAATAATATTGAATAATGTTGAAGAAATCACATGACAGTGCGTCACCCTGTCTAAAACCTTTTTTAACATCAAAGAGGTCGGTTAGTTCACCTCCGGCTCTCAATCATTAATGGATGATAAAACGACGTTGTAATTATATGTAATTATAACCTATTTTGCAAAAGTTAATATTTAGTATGCAAACCTTTTTGTTTCGTTCCTACTGCTAAGCGAGTTGGCATAGCTTCCACAAGTTTTCAACAGTAGGAATCTCTGTTTGGCCAGAACGTTTGTTCTCTGCCATTAAACTTGTACTTTCTTAGGATAATTCTCGCAGTTTCTGAGTTTGCTTTTTCACCAAGATGTTTTTCTTAGTGTACTTAGTGTACTTAGTGTACTCGTCACTAAGTTTAGGAACACCAATATGGGCATTTTTTTTCAGTTGGCGTAATAACCAACGCTCATCTGCTTCCGTAAATATTTCCCCGAAAATTTGTTTTAGGTTTATTGCTATACTCTGTGTATTCTTTGTAACGCTTTTAACTATTATATATTAAATACTATTCTGGATAGGCATATCAGGGACGGTGCCCTGAAAAGATCACCACTTCACAAAAAACCAATATGCCTACCAGCCTGGGAAATCGACCAGCATGCTCTTCAGGAGCTAACAGCCCGGATCAACAAATCCCTGAGCGGCAAAGAAATTGCGATATGTTGTTTCTCGATATTGAGGGTGCTTTCGACAACACCGACTACACCCAAATAAAACGTTGCATCCTCAGCACAGGGGTAGATAACACCACAAGCAATTGGATCCAACACATGCTTAGCAATAGGAAAATAAACACCTCAATAGGCAATGATAAAATCAGTGTAAATGCCACGAAAGGATGCCCTCAAGGTGGGGTTCTCTCACCTCTCCTGTGGTCCATCGTGGTAAATGAACTGGTTAACATACTCAGCAACAATGGTTTCTATGTCCGAGGCTATACTGACGACATAGTGACCCTGGTTATAGGCAAATTCGAAAACACAGCCTCGAAACTCCTCCAACGGGCGCTAAACCTTGTTGCAAACTGGTGCATAAAGGTTGCACTAAAGGTCAACCCTAGCAAAAGCACTATAGTCCCCTTCACCAAAAGGAGAAATAGGCACAAACTTACCAAACCTACCCTCTTTGGTGAAGCGATAGAGTTCTCAAAAGACGTCAAATATCTAGGGATAACTCTAGACGAAACGCTCACTAGGAACTCTCACATTACAAAGACCATTGAGATAGCCAGGATCTCTTTATGGACCAGCAAAAGTCTCACTGGCAAAAACTGGGGCATAAACCCCAAAATGTCCCGCTGGCTATATAGAGCAATCACCAGACCAATTCTCACATATGTTGCGCCCGTCTGGTGGCACAAAACAAAACAAGTATCAGTGCAAGCCAAGCTCAACAAATTGCAAAGACTAGCTTGCATCTGTATCACCGGGGCCATGAGAACACAACAGCACTAGAAGTCATCACAGACCTGCCACCTCTTCATCTCCAACTGAAAAAAGAAGCAATGGTCTTCGCCCATAGACTGATCGTGGAGGATCTTTTACCCTGATATCCTTACCGAAATAAGCAGGCATGAAATCCTAAGGATATATCTCACTGTCTCCGCAAATACAACTTCAGCCAAAACTACAAGGTCATATTCCCCAACCGACAAAACTGGGAACAGGATAGACCCTCCTTCAATCGTGGATCCTACGTGTGGTACACAGATGGCTCCAAAACGAACGAAGGCGTTGGGGATGGGGTATACGGAGCAAATACAAGCACATGCATCTAGGTCAGCATGGACAGATATAACTCCGTTTTTCAAGCAAAGATATTTGCTATAGAACTCTACCTTAGAGAAAATATAAACAGAAATATATTTAACAAAAACATTTACATTCTCTCTGAGAGCAGGGCTGCACTTCTAGCCCTAAAAAGCTATGAAATCACCTCCAAACTGGTATGGGACTGTCTACAGCTACTTCACCAGCTGGCTAGCACAAACAGAGTTCATCTCATTTGGATACCTGGACACAGCGGCCATACAGGCAACGAAAAGGCGGACCTACTAGCAAGGAAAGGCTCTGCATCACCATTTATGATGCCACGGCCTTTCTGCGGCATACATATCAGCACCACCAAATGCTGCATAAACAATTGGTTAAGGAACACGACGGGTAGCGACTGGTTACAAACGAAAGGTAGCAGACAAGCCAAGTTGTTCCTCCCAACTACATCTCTCAGTAGAATGAAACAACTCCTCATGGAGTCACATTCGCTTAATCACAGGTTTCCTTGCTGGACACTGCCCAGTCAACAAACACCTCAAAACGATGAACATTATACAATATGACACTCGCTGAATGTGTAATAAAGACGAAGAAACAGCAGAGCACATACTATGCCACTGTAACTGCCTTGTCAGTACACGTCATCGTCACTTAGGCAAGTATTATCTTGAAGCAGAAGAAATCGCTGCTAGCTATCACAAAAGCATACTAAGCATTATCACTAACTCAGGATTCTTGAGTGAACTGTAAGTGGGGGACATCACAATAGGCCCACTCGTGGCCGCAGTGATCAGGCGACTTTGTCCCACCCCCGTACCCTCTCTAACTAACTCTTGTTGGAGCTCTTTTTATAATGTCTGCAATTTCCCGCACAGTTTTGCTATTTCTAGAAAGATGAATTATGATTTTTCGCAATTCAACTGGTGTTTGTGGCACCATACTCATATTTACCCACCTTTTCCTCAAGGACACAAGGCAATTTAAATCTAACTGTTAACTGAGGATCTCCTACGTCATTTGCAGTAGAAATGCATAGTAAATCACAGTTCCCTGAAAAGTGACATAATCTTTGTGGGTGTGTTCCATTATAACTTTGAGATCGCTTTATTGCCTTTTTTGTTATTATTGTTCATATTTTATAATTTAGATTTCAAATTGAATTCCTATGTTTATTTTTTTAGTCTTAATTATTAAAGATTTAAATAAATTAATTCATTTTTTTACTCCAGTACATATGTATGTATGTACATATACAGGGTGCCCCACGAGCAGTGTGCCAAAAAGCTAGAGCGTGTAGGTCTGGTCAAGACAAGAAACCAATCGTATGGGATGGGGGATCTATTCCCCCGTTTAGGCGAGAGGGGTAATTTTCTAAAAAAATTGACTTAATTTGGAAAAAAAAATATTAAAAATTAACGGTTACAGTCACAATGGCGTGATATACTTTTTTGTAAAGCCAGAAACCTCTTCTTTCATTTTGTTTTTAAACGAAGTTGTTTTAAGGAATAGTTTTTGAGAAATAAATTTTTCTAAATTTCTGAAAAAAAAAATTCGAACTAATTTTTTTCAAAATTTTAATTACATACATTTTTTTTTCAAAAATTAATTTTTCTTATTAGTTTTGAGTTCAAAACGGAAAACCGAATGTAAAAATGTCTTGAAGTTTTTGAGAAATAAAAAAAAAGCCCAACCGACTTTTTTCTAAGAAACACCTTTTTTTTGTTATAACGCGGCTGAACTTGTAGGCAAATTAATGTATGAAGCATTAAATTGGTGTAAAATGGTACGGGTGTGAGTTTTCGGTATGAAGCACCCTCCATATTCTAGGTTTGGGCACTCTAAGTATAATTGCTATCCTCCTTGTACTAAGGGAGGAACTACGTCTGACCAAATCCAAAATTCTTTCATACTTTCATGGATTGCTGATCCAACTGTAATTGATCTTTCGCTTCTTCAATGCTCTAGCACTCCGTGCTTTCGCTTTCGCAGACGTAGGTGGATTCTTGAAAAGATTCTACGACTGGGACACCTCCGATTGGGATATCTTTCAGCGTAGATTCCTTTCGGCTTCACGATCTCGACCATTAGCTTAACCGTAGCAGAAGTGCATGTCCGTTAATTCTCCTCGAGAGTATGAGTTTGACATCGTAATGTGTTGATGAGTTAACATCCAGTTTGGAAACGGTTTTTTATTAAAAATGCGATGCTTTTTGGGTTGCAAATATTTTGTTTTTCAATTGAGAAAAATTGCGGTTTTATTGTCTTAAGGTCCTAGCGGGTAGAACCCATCGGCGGCGGACGGACCCAGACGAAATTGGCAGGCCAGTTTTCAGGCGTTATCAATGAAAAAAAAGGGATTAATCCAGGACTAGTTCAATACTGTGTCACTTTATTGTATCCTCATAAAACTCCGATTTTTTTAAAAATAATAAAAAAGAGGTCAATGTTTCATACATTAATTTGCCTACAAGTTAAAACCAAAAAAAGAAAAAGGTTTTCCTTAGAAAAAAGTGGTTTGGGTTTTCTTTAATTTCTCAAAAACTACAAGACACTTTTAAGACATTTTTGCATCCGGTTCCCTGTTTTTAACTAAAAACTAATAAGAGAATTTAATTCTTTAAAAAAAATTAGTACTTATTTACATAAAATTTTGAAAAAAATTAGTTCGAATTTTTTTTTTTCAAAATTTTGAGTTTGAAAATTAGTTTCTCAAAAACTGTTCCTTAAAACAGCTTCGGTCAAAAACAAAATGAAAGAAGAGGTTTCTGGCCTTACAAAAAAGTATATCACGGCATTGTGGCTGTAACCGTTCATTTTAAATATTTTTTTTCAAAATTAAGTCATTTTTTTAGAAAGTTGGCCCTCCCGCCTAAATGGAGGGGAATAGACCCCCTCCCGTACGATTTTTTTCTTGTCTTGACCAGATCAGGCCTACACGGTCTAGCTTTTTGGCACACTGCTCGTGGGACACCCTGTATAAGCTATAATCTTTAATTTATTCTTTCTTTTCGCCTTGTTCCATTTTAACTTTGAGCCACTGTATCTCGCAACTATGACATTTTTCTTTTGCTTATAATAGATGCAAATAGTTATGGAGTGAGAAGATATCGGTTGCAAGCATGTGCTTTTGTAGGTAAACACTTTGCCTTTCAATTTGAAAGAGGACGGGCGGGAACAATTTCAGTGTTTAATATACTGGCCTGGGAATATATTCATTTTGAATCGGTCGACTGACTGAATGAATTATTTTGTGTTGAGATAATAAGTAAATGAATTGTTTGTATGGAATAATTGGCTTATTAAATGTTACATTGCCTGTTACATAGGTTGTCTCAAAATGATGTTTTTTCCATGCTCACTAGACTGTGCATTTTAAGTTGTAAAAATTGAATTAAATTTGTCTCGAAATATGGATGGTTAGCAGAGCGTGTTGTCGTTAGTTAAATGGGATATTCCTGGAATTGAAGTAATTGTTTGTCGCATTAGGTACTTCATTGCTTTCTTCAAGTCTTCGTGTACGTATCATTCGCTAAGATGTCAACCATCAATCATTGCCTAATGTCTGTTCGCTACCACGAAAATCATTCAATAAACAATGCCATACCATAAATCTAATTGTGCATAGGAGCACCACAAATCAGTTACTTCCACTCTGTCTTCCATTGTTCGTCACTTCGTCATCGAGGCCAAGGAATGAACGAGTGAAAAGAAAAATGACAATTGCCACCGGCGCGATAAGCAATTCCTCTACATCAATTGTGATCAGTGCCATCATGAATTTTGATCAGACGCGCGCGTCATATTGCATACAACACGCGCTCTATACCCGACGCAGCAGCTGCTTGAGCACGTGCGGAAGTTGAAGCGACCGAAGGAGAAATGAAAGAAAAGAAAATGAAAAAGCCTTCGATCAATTGGTCTTTGACTCGCTGTTGTCGGTTTTCAGGTGAGATAGGAGAGATGACAATTGCGAAAGGAAATGAAAAGTAAAGCAGTAGACCTCACAGATTCAAATCTGGATGACCAAGTAGAGTAAAATGACCGGCAATTACTAGTGGCCGTTTTTTTTTTTTTTTTACATTTCTATCGACCTCCATCTCAGCACTATTTCCGCAATCGGCAATTACATGACGATGTAGTCGTCTACCTACATATATTCACATATATTCAATTCACTGTTGCGACATGAGAGAGATGGAGATTGGATGCGCGCCTGTAATTCCACTATCTCGTTGAACATTTGCATGGAAACTAACTAGAATCGGAATTGAAATTCAAATTGCATGCGGATATTCTTTGTTTCAGTGTAATTAGAGCAGGCATGTTCGAACAATAACGAACTGTCAGTTAATAATGTTGACCGGTAAACTCGATGGTTTTGATTACAAACAAAGGCAAGCAATGTTGAGGAGTTGCGGCATCTTTTTTATATTTGTTGTAAGAGGGGCAAATGTCGACTCTGATCACTTCCTCGTAGCAGCAAGATTCAGAGCTCGACTGTCCAATGTCAGAAAGCTGCACCAGCCCATCAGGAGGAGGTTCGACATTGGGCGCCTGAGCACACCGGAGGTTGCCAGAGTCTACAGGGAGCAGCTGAGCGAAAGACTCTACGGTATGCCTACGTCGAACACAAATGCCAATAATATGTGGCTGCATTGCCGCTCAGCCATTCAGGAAGTAGCCGAAACCACCTTAGGATACCTACCACCCCCGACAAGAAACCCGTGGTATGATGGCGAATGTGAGCAGAAAAAGGCAGCAACCGACGAGGCGTACCAAAAGGCGCTGCAGAGGAAAACCAGGGCAGCGCGAGAAGAGTACCGAGCCAGAAGAAGGGAGGAGAAAAAACTACTGCGACAAAAGAAAAGAATCTTCGCAGCTTCCCAGCTCAAGGATATCGAGGAGTCTAGGGATAAACATAAAATACGAGCCTTTTACAAGAAAGCCAAAGGCCTTGCAGGAGGCTTCAAAAAGGGCAGCCAGGCTATTCGAAACTGCGAGTGTAAGACCAGGCTATTCGAAACTGCTTAACGAGCAAGACCAAGAAAGAGTGGTAGGGACCGAGAAAATCCCAACTCCAGCCGCTGAAGTAGTCCTCCCATCCAGCATCGAAGGAGTCGGCACAGCTATTCAGAAGCTGAAGAATAACAAGGCCGCAGGCTCAGATGGCTTGCCATCAGAGCTCTTCAAGGCTGGCGGCGATGTTCTAGTAGGGAGCATGCACCAGATCATCTGCAGAATTTGGGTAGATGGAAGCATGCCCGACGACTGGAATACCAGCTCTGTTTGCCCCATCCACAAAAAAGGTGATCCTAGCTCTTGCAAGAACTGTAGAGGTATATCCCTGCTCAATGTCGCATAGAAGATCCTGTCCAGCGTATTGTGTGAACGTCTAAGGCCATTTTGCACCGCATTAATCGGCAGCTAACAGTGCGACTTTCGGCCCGGCAGACCAAATTTTCACACTTCGACAAGTCCTGAAAAAGACCAACGAGTTTCGAATCGATACACACCATATTTACATCTATTTCAAAGCCGCATACGACAGCATTCATCGTGAAGGACTGTTTGGTGCGATGGCGGAATTCGGGATCCCGGGAAAACTGATCCAGTTGCGTCGCGCCACGCTAAAAAATACGCGATGCACCGTGCAACTAGGTTCAAGGACTTCGGAACCGTTTGAAGCATGCACCGGATTTCGGCAAGGAGATGCGCTGTCATGTGACTTCTCCAACGTGGTGCTGGAGCAGATAGTGCGACGGGCAGGCGTCAACAGGGACTTCTACAAGTCCATCCAGCTGCTAGGATACGCGGATGGTATCGATATCATCGCGTGTTCTCGCCGTAGCATTGTGGAAGCATTCACGACGATTGAAGAACAGGCGAAACGAGTTGGTCTTAAGGTCAATGAGGACAAGACGAAGTATATGCTGTCAAGCTAAAACCAATCCGTCGCTCACCATCTGGGACAAAATATAACAATTGACAGCTACAATTTCGTGGTAGTTAAGGAGTTTGTCTACCTCGGGGCAAACGTAAATTCCACAAATGACACCACAGTGGAGATCCGGCATAGAATCGCCCTTGGCAACCGCTGCTACTTCGGCTTGTCCAAACAACTGGGGTCAAAACTCCTCACTCGAAGGACCGAAGTCATGCTTTACAAAACGCTGATACTGCCAGTCTTGCTATACGGAGCCGAAAGCTGGACAAAAACTGATTTCGGACGACCTTCCTTATTTTAATTTTGTTTAATAGATAATTTTATGCCATAAGTGTTTTAATTTCGGGCCGGACATATGTGCGCCACGGCTAGCTCGAATGAAGCGCAATCTTGAAGTTCACTTAGGAAGCACTGCTATTGTCCCCTAATTTGTAAGTTTTTTTTTTTTTTGTTATTGTTTAATTAATACTATGAAATAAAACGAGAAAATTGAGATTAAAATATTTCTTAAAATCAAATTAAATTTTTTTTTTTTTTTGTTTTTATGATTAAACTTTTTTTTTTTTTTTTTGAGCACCGCTATTTTTTGCTCGCAGCTGTCCATACATATGTACATATGTATGTATCTCCCCAAGCTATACGTATGTACATACATATGTACATATGTGTGTACATGTGTCATCTTAGTTATCCTCCGAAGACCCATGCGAAATTGCCTACCCCAGAGTTTTACTACAGTCAAGTGACCTCAGTCCGAATTTATTTTTCGTTACTGTACGCAAGACAACATGAATGGATAGTAATAAATTACCCCAACCAGAATAAATAGCTATAAGTCTCAAGAAAGCGTAAACAGAAAAGGAATAAGCTTTACATTTCTTTGAATATAATCGACAATACGACAACAACAACAACCCAACGTCGATGACAGTAACACGAACGACCACGATTGACAATGACGACAAATTGTTGCCGAGAACACCCACACGACAGGCTGAACAAGAGAAAAGATAACAAATAAAAATGAAGTAATAAAAAGGAAGGCCAAGAACAAGAAAAGAAAGGAAGCAACAAATAAAACAGAAAATAAAATCGTCACTTTTCTCCCCTGATACTCTTCATCTGTTGCCGGTGTTACTATTGCTATTGCCTATTCTTTAGTAACAAGACGACAACAGGTAGGTATGCGTCATAATCATTGCCAATCATTCAGTAAATTCCGTAATAGAACTATGCCTACAACAAAGCAGTCAGTCCACTGCCTACAACCACACGAGCCTTCTACCACCATTCACCTCGTTTACTAGTAGTTTGTCTATTCATCTCTCAAACCGACGCTTTGTGTAGTCAACACTTTATACACTTGTTCCTCTACGAGAGCAAGTAAAGCAAGCAAGCACGAACTGTATACACGGGCCGTGAGCATCGGAAGTAAAAGCAGAGACGAAAGCAGTAGACAGAGTGATACGAACAACAACAACAATCGAATAAAACCCACTACCATATGAGAAAAACTCAGCTTGAGGTGGAATTGTGGAATTCTCGAATTAATAATGTAAACGCTTTCAATGCGCAAACTCACTGTCGATTTCCGCAAATCGATTCCGATTCTAATTCCTCTCGACTCTCTCAACTACTGACCGGACCCGGACTACCGTCAATCAGTTTCTCACCCGCTCTCTTTCAGTTAACCATTGGTTATAGCCAAGCAAAAACAAAATAGAAAACAAAAGCAAAAGAAAATCTCTTCGTTCCGTTTTCCACTTCGATGCAATTTCGCGCAGTTGACGTTCAACGAAAAAAGATCCAATAAAAGTGGCGATTGTTTAACGGTCGACCATATATAGCATATTGGAGATTTCATTTACAATACATTTTATTTATTTAAATCTGCTGCTGTATACGGTAACGTTTTTAATTTTTTTTTTTTCTGTCTACTTTTCGTTCGTCTTTATGTTGTTGTTGTTGTTGTTTTGTAAACAGTCTGACGTTTATTCGATTCGTTCCCGAGCGGTATGCGTTCATAGTCCGTAGTATTGAATATGAAATAAGCCCGAACGATACGTCCGTCATATGTACATCCGAATCCAACGAGTTAGTTAATCGCAATTTTAAATATGTAAATAATTTTATTTATTTTTGTTTTCCTCTCCGATTTTTGTTGCGTGAGCTTGTGTGTATATTACCTTTTTGTTAAACAAAACAAACACCTTGAATTGTTTTTTTTTTTTGTTTTTCTCCCTGCAAATACATATGTACATACATAGGTTGTTGTTTACGAAAAAAAAAAAAAAAAAACAGAAGATTGTGTTTTTCCCGTGTTTCATTTTTATTCATATTTTCAATCTTAGTTAGAATCACCACTCGGTTGCAAGTTTAACAAAAAAAAAAAAAAAAAAACTGAAACGTTTTGAAAGCGAAACAGTGAGTTACATATCCTGCCTTGCGTGCTTTTGTTTTTAGTTTAATAAAAAACACTGTTGTTGGAGTGAAAAGTAAGTGAAATAAAGTAAAACGTATCGAAGGCAGTGATTGTCGGAAAATAGAAGTAAATTCGAAATTTAAAAATTACACATTTGCTGTTATTTCAACGTTGATTTTTTCCGAAATTCGTTCAAAATTCAAATTTTCCAACGGGAGCCAACGGTTAGGATATCAGGAATTGTAAGGAATCGAAACACATACTTAAACTAAAACTGCTGGTGAGATTTGACGTAAGTGGTACAATCGTTTTCTTATTGTTATTTTTCCCTTTATTGTAAAGCATGGATTTAGTCGGGCGGTAAGGAAGAGATTTATTTTTTATCATTTGATTGGTTGTCAACGAAATTGTCATGCTTCAGCGGAAGACGAAATTTACTTATTAATGAGTCGAGGAATTTTTTAAGTTATTTTTAGCGATCTGATTGCTTAATTACGTTACTAATTATCTTAAAGATCGCGTGTCTTACTTTCATATGAGCTCAAGCTCAAATAAGGCATTTGTGACAGATTTATTGAAGATAGTACCTGGGGACCGTCGCTGTAATTATACATATGTACATTTATAAAAATATTACCGATTCGAGTAATTGAAGTATTTTTTGTGACAAAATCGCATCCTTATCTTGAGAAAGATTCCTGAGATTGAAAAAAAAAAAAAAAAACGTTTCATGTCATATGATCGGCGATCTCATTGATATCAAGGAAAAGGAAAAGATATCGGCGACTTGGTCGGGTGACAGACATCAGTTGAGTGTGACAATATCATTCCCGGGATTGATGTTTGTTGTTGTGCAAAGGAAAGATTGTAGATGACTTGCTGACCTCATTTCTAGAAACTGAATGGGTGGTTTAAGATAACCTAGAGATTATGTAGAGTGTTGGCACAACTATTTTAGTATTGATCCAATCATCTTAGGTAATGCCCTGGTAAATGCGGATTTTGTAAATTATGTGTGTCTGACTTGTGCGGCGAAAACGAACACGATGCTGTAGCATCAACAACAAGTTTATGCGTTTGATTTTGAATCAAGAATCTAGAACCGCTGATCGTTGTAGATAGTTATATTCTTCTTCTTCTTCTTTTTAATGGACGCTACAGTTCGGGGTGAACCTGGGCCTCAACCAACATGCCCCTCCAACTAGCACGATCTTTTGCTAGCCTTTTCCATTGCCGCACACCCAGTTGGCTGAGGTCCCCTTCCACCTGTGGGCGCCATCTTAAGTGCGGCCGTCCTCTGCTTCTTCGTCCTTCGGGGTTGGATTCAAAGACTCTCCGGGCTGGAGCAGTGGTGTCCATTCGCTCTACATGGCCCAGCCATCTCAGGCGTTGAATCCGTAGACGTCTGACTAGACTCACGTCGCTGTACAGCCCCTAAAGTTCGTGGTTGAATCTTTTCCTCCATCCCCCGTCTGCGTTTATAGGCCCGAAAATCACGCGCAAAATCTTTCTCTCGAACCGACCAAGGGCCGCTCATCCGCTTTTGATAGTGTCCAAGCTTCTGCGATGTACAACAGGACCGGGATGACAAGGGTCTTATATAGAGTCAACTTTGTCGTTCGGGAGAGGTTTCTATTACTCAGTTGCCTCCTGAGCCCAAAGAAACAGCGATTGGCAAGAGTGATTCTGCGTTTGATTTCGGAACTGATGTCGTTGTTCCAGGTCACTGCGGAGCCAAGGTAGACGAAGTCCTTAACTACCTCGAACTTATATCTGCCAATACAAACGTTCTGGCCAAGACGTCGGTGGTGAGCGTCCTTTTTTGATGGCAGCATATATTTAGTTTTGCCCTCGTTCACCGCCAGACCAACTTTCGCCGCCTCGATCTCAATACTCACAAACGCCTCATTGATATCTCCTTGTGATCTACCTATTATGTCAATATCGTCGGCGTATGCGAGGAGTTGCGAGGATTTGAAATAGATTGTGTCTCTTCTATTGGCCAGTGATTTTTGAACAATCATTTCCAATATGACGTTGAAGAAATCACACGACAGCGCATCGCCCTGCCTAAATTCTCTTTTGACATCAAAACTATCGGTAAGGTGTTCACCGATTCATTCGGATGGAGCAGCGAGCATTCTCCAAAGTCATCCTGCATAGTCTGATGAGTTTAGCAGGTAAAGCAATGGTAGACTTAGCGTTGTATAGCTCGTCTCTAATTACGCTGTCCTACGCGGCTTTGAAGTCGACAAATAGGTGGTGAGTGTCGACTTGAAATTCATTGGTTTTTTTCCAGGATCTGCCGTAGTGTGAAGATTTGGTCGATGGTGGACTTCCCTGGCCTGAATCCGCACTGATAAGGATCTATCAGCTTATTTACAAATGGCTTCAGGTGTTCAGGTGTGCCCGATCTTTTGTGTTTGTTGAATAGACTGAAGTCGCACGGTACCAAATCAGGTGTATTCGTTGGCTGTGGAACGACATAGGCCAATTTCTTGGCGAAATGGTCACGGGGAATCAATGTAGTGTGAGCGGTGCATAATAGTGGAAAAACCGATATTTGTCCCCCCACGGTTCCGGCTTCTTTAGACGAATAGCTTTACGCTCAATATTATTTGTCGGTAGTTTTATTTGGCGGAAGGAACTCAAAATACACAACACCGGTAATAATGAAAGAAAATAGCCAACAACCGCGACTTTGGCGCGGTTTTCTTGGTCTTGCTTCTTCTTTGCGCTATATTCACTTAATTTATCGATTGTTTCCGGGTCTTAAGCATAAATTCAATTTTCTCATCTCTCTAATGCGGTTCATCTTGTCCTGATACTCAGAAAGCATTATTTCACACGATTCAACGCGACAATGTTTTGCAACAAATTCAGTTCTTTCGGTACCAGTCGAGATTTGACGCGTCTGAGGCCTACAACAAAATTAAAAATGGATTTGAATAATCCTTTTGCAATGCCAACAACATCAGCAATATCTCTTATTTTTCTAATCAACGTTTAGCAAGTACATTGATTTTTTCGAAGTGAATGCTTGTCGTCTTTGGCACGTTCCCGACATTCTTCAACCTCTTTGTATCACTTGTTCATTTTTTTTCGACAAAACCTCATCATCAAAAGCTTTCTGCGCCATCCTCAACGAATCAGCAGCAGACAATTCATTCCTGGAACAAAATTGAATGCTAATTCCTTGCTCAATAAATTTAGACATAAAAACCAAAAAATGCACTTTATGGACCTCACAAGACGAAGTTTATCTCAATCGCTAATGAATATTTTGATGTTAAACTTGGTACGAAGGTCAAAGACAGTCCTACCAACCTAAAAATAAAAGCATTAACCCAAATTTATTTACGAGCGTAGTCTTAGACTCTCAAATGTGACTTTGATTTTTGGGCACAGTAGTATCGGGTTTTCTAATAAGGACTTGAGAATTTTTTTTAAGTACATTTCTTATAATTTACAGACGTTGCTCGTTCGTGTACTTTACCCTGATGAAAATGTTGAGTTTACTGAATACATTGACAATGACAGTTCGATGATTAGTGAAAGGGTGCGTTCACAAATTGAATTCAAGGTTGTCTGTCAATTGCCTATTGTGAAAACCCTTGGGTTACCCTTTGGTTTTCCAATAAGGTGTTGATTTTTTTTTTAAATAAAATGTTTATAATTTGCAGACGTTGCTCGTTCGTGTACTTTACCACGATGAAAATGTTGAGTTTACTGAATAAATTGACAATGACAGTTCGATGATTAGTGAAAGGGTGCGTTCACAAATTGAATTCAAGGTTGTCTGTCAATGCCCTATTGTGAAAACCCTTGGGTTACCCTTTGGTTTTCCAATAAGGACTTGATTTTTTTTTTTTAAATAAAATGTTTATAATTTGCAGACGTTGCTCGTTCGTGTACTTTACCACGATGAAAATGTTGAGTTTACTGAATTCATTGACAATGACAGTTCGATGATTAGTGAAGGGGTGCGTTCACAAATTGAATTCAAGGTTGTCTGTCAATTCTCTATTGTGAAAACCCTTGGATTAACCTTTGGTTTTCCAATAAGGACTTGATTTTTTTTTAAATAAAATGTTTATAAATTGCAGACGTTGCTCGTTCGTGTACTTTACCACGATGAAAATGTTGAGTTTACTGACTACATTGACAATGACAGTTCGATGATTAGTGAAAGGGTGCGTTCACAAATTGAATTCAAGGCTGTCAATTCCCTATTGGAAAACCCTATATAAAGTTGTTTGTAACTAAATAGAATGAGCACATTTTGCAGCGCATAAAGTCAATTAATAGCCAAAATGTTCATCTTGGGACTGTAAATCCAATTTGATGGCCTTTTGTGTGCATCACATTTTAAAGTCGCCCACACTTTACATGATATCAAACGAAAAAAAAAAAAACATAAAATTTTATGAAAACCAACAAATAAACTTGCAAATTCCCTGTTGGTCACTCCCACTACTTTTTGTTGTTTTTCCTTTTTTTGTTAAGGAACGCTGCGGTAGAATGAAACACTTCCCCTTATTTTATGGCAAACGTTTCCTAGAAAAATTCGCATGCATCCTTAACTCGCATACAAGGACAAAAGTGGGAGAGAAAAAGCATAAATAGGAATGAAAACCAACAACAATAATACCAACTAAATGGCTTACTGCGCTTTGCTTATATCATATTTACTCTCATGCAACTTTCGTCTCGTTTCCATCGCGTACCCAGAGAGCGACTGGGAACAAAATCAACCCCTTACCACGAAAATCATCCCCTTTTTGATCGAATCATCCGCCAAGGGTTGGTGATTGCCGTCAGTTGGCTCTTCATTATAATTTTTTCTCTTCGTGCAAAAAGAAGAAATACTTTATATCTTACCGTCGTCGGTTGGTGCACACTGTACTTTCTCTAGTGAGCTGTGTGGTGCATTTCGACCTCCTTGCATACAAGTTTTTTCGTTTTTTCCTATTTTTGTATTTGTTTTGTGAATCAGATCTGAGGAAAATCTGTCTGTGTTGCCAAAAATACAAGAAACAAACAAGTAAAACGGGAAAACGAATTCCTAGAAGTGAATTTTATAAATACATATTTCGTTTGCTTAATCACCGCCAGATAGTTCATATATCCGTTTGTTTGAAGGTGAAAAAAAAAAGGAAAAGATTTTTTCTTTTAATTTTGTGCGAGGAATTGTGCAGTGGTAAGAGATGGAAACGCGAAAAAGTTAAACAATTAATTAATTTTCAAGTGTAAACGAAGAATCAAAAGGGGACAGGCAAAGAAGGAGCGATAAAAAGAAGGTAAGCTTTAGGCAAAACATAAGCCAGACAAATCCAACAACCCACATACACACAGATACATACAGAAGACAATAAGAAAAAAAAAATAAAAAAAAACAATGCGCCAACACATTGGCACAGGTACATACCATGAATGCGTGTCTCCTTATGCGAGCTTCCTTCCTTTCCTCAATGGTTATGCTATGGTCATAACCACCCACCCTTCGTCGTGCTGATAGTTTACACTTTTCAATCGTTTGTCATTCTATTCCAAAAGCAGACGAAAACCGCTTTCCAAATTTGGATTTTTCAAATCGGATATTTGTCATATAGCAGCCTGAGTCCGATGTGTTGTTATTGTGGAATCGTACATTAAAAGTGGTCGAGACAAGGTGCTTCATATAGGAATCACACGTACTATGCTGGTTTTTATTGTTCCTTTTTTCTTCGTCTTTTTAAAAAAACATTATGAATGGCATAATCAATTCAAACTAGTGAAGGAGACTGACCAAGAGAGAGGAGGGACAGTGAAATACTATACATACTTTCAATGGCTGCTGTTCCGCATATTTTTTTTTTTTTTCTATTTGTCTACTATCGCCAAATATTGGGGATGAATGAGAATTAAAGAGCAAATGAAGGAGGAGAGGACAACAACGATGGTGGTAGACAGCTTGTTACACCTTTTGCTTTAATAATAAATCGAAATTTTTCGAGACAATCAAAAACGATTCCGATCCAAATTTGATTTAATTTTTCGTTCCTCGAAATTACATTTTTTACGTAAGTAAGTACGGTGAGTCGCACGAAAAAATAGTGAAAAGGCTTTGTGTGAAAAAGGTTCAATGTCACGTTCTAGATTTTGTTGGAAATGTACATAGTTGTTTCCTTCTTTGCAGTGCACTTAAGCATGCTTTTCTAAATACATAGCTTCTTCTTAGAATGTCTATACCACATACACGAGTAGTGTAGTGGTGGTGGTGGTAAGGCAGTCGTAGAAGCGTTTTCGCAGATACAATGGTAATGAAATACGTTTGACGCGTGCTTCTTAAGCCTTTTTTTTCTGTGCTATTCCACACCTGAACAAAAGTCCTGGAAATTGAATGCGATCTTCCACTCGTATATACCCCTTTTGCTACTATACTATATTAAAGAATATATCTTACATATGCACATGCATATGTACATACATATGTAGATACGTTACAAAATTCCATATTTTTTGTTGAGGATTTTTTTCTTTCTCAATGTCAACTTTCGCGCAATTATTGCAGATACATGCCCATGAATGTGTTCAGTACGACATGTGCTTACGTACATACATACATATGTCGTTGTTGAGCCATACATACATACATATACATACATATGTAAGCTACTAATTCCTATGCATCGGAATGTATTTAAGACAATTTTATCTTTATTAATTAATGACGTGGTCGGACGTAATTTAATTCTGTGCGGTGGGTAGCAGGTTATTCTGATTTCACCGAACAACGTTCATGAATTTGTCAATTAAGGTTTAGTGTACATGAGTGGATTTCCAATTATTGTGGCTATAAAGGGTGTTTTTTTAGAGGTTTGGTTTTTAAACTGTGACAACACTGTTTCTACAGATTGTCAATTTAACAGTTGAAAGTTGATTTGTGGTTAGTACGTTCTGCCATTATTCTTCTTCTTCTTCTTAATGGGCGCTACAGTTCGGGGTAAACCTGGGCCTCAACCAGCATGCCCCTCCAACTAGCAAGTTTTTTTGCTAGCCTTTCCATTGCCGCACACCCAGTTGGCTTAGGTCCCCTTCCACCTCTGTGCGCCATCTTAAGTGCGGCCGTCCTCTGCTTCTTTGTCCCTCGGGGTTGGATTCAAAGACTCCGGGCTGGAGCTGTGATGTCCATTCGCTCTACATGGCCCAGCCATTTTAGGCATTGAATTCGTAGACGCTTGACTAGGCTCATGTCGCTGTACAGCCCGTAAAGTTCGTGGTTGAATCTTTTCCTCCATCCCCTGTCTGCGTTTATAGGCCCGAAAATCACGCGCAAAATCTTTCTCTCGAACCGACCAAGGGCCTCCTCATCCGCTTTTGATATTGTCCATGCTTCTGGCCGGGGCCGGGGCCGGGATGATAAGGGTCTTATATAGAGTCAACTTTGTCGTTCGGGAGAGGACTCCATTACTCAATTGCCTCCTGAGCCCAAAGAAGCAGCGATTAGCAAGAGTGATTCTGCGTTTGATTTCAGAATTGATGTCGTTGTTCCAGGTCACTGCGGAGCCAAGGTAGACGAAGTCCTTAACTACCTCGAACTTATAACTGCCAATACGAACGTTCTCGCCAAGACGTCGGTGGTGAGCGTCCTTTATTGATGACAGCATATATGTATGTTTTTAGTTTTGTCCTCGTTTACCACCAGATCAACTTTAGCCGCCTCATTGACATCTCGCTGTGATCTACCTATTATGTCAATATATGTTGCGAGGATTTGAAATAGATCGTACCTCTTGTATTGACCAGTGATTTTTGCACAATCATTTCCAATATGATGTTGAAGAAATCACATGACAGCGCATCGCCCTGCCTAAATCCTTTTTTGACATCAAAACTATCGGTAAGGTGTTCACCGATTCGGATTGAGCAGCAAGCATTCTCCAAAGTCATCTTGCATAGTCTGATGAGTTTAGTAGGTATGGCAAAGGTAGACATAGCGTTGTATAGCTCGTCTCTAATTACGCTGTCGTATGCGGCTTTGATTTATTGTATTTTTTCCAGGATCTGCCGTAGTGTGAAGGTTTGGTCGATGGTGGACTTTCCTGGCCTGGATCCGCACTGATAAGGACCTATCAGCTTATTTACAAAAGACTTCAGGTGTTCACACAAAACGGCAGAGTAGATTTTGTAGGCGATGTTAAGGAGACTTATTCCTCTATAGTTGGCGCAATCAGAGGGGTCTCCTTTCTTGTGGATCGGGCATACGATGCTGAGACTCCATTCCTCGGGCATGCTTTCCTCTGACCATATCTTACAGATGAGTTGGTGCATGCTCCTAACCAGGTCATCCCCAGCTGCCTTGAAGAGCAGCTTAATTCGACTTGAGCTTCGATATGGCAATCTTAACTTCGTCGAGGTCAGGGTGACAGAATTCTCTGCGGTCTCCGTCGATTAGAAATGGATCGTTCTGCCTGACAGCGGTATATTGACTAACATCGCCGTTATACAGTCTGCAGAAGTGGTTTTTCCATATCCTCAGCATCGACTGCGATTCTACTACTAGGTGTCCGTTGTCATCCCTGCAGGCTTCCGTTCTGGCTTTATAACCTTAGCATGTTCGCTTTATCTGTTAATAAAACTTTCGAACGTCACGCCTGCAGTAACTCAATCGCGCGCTTCTCGTGCTCTTTCTTCTTTCTTCTAAAAAGCTTATGCTCCTCCCTTCTTTTTAACTCGTAGAGCTCACGAGCTGCTCTTGTTCTTATATGCAGCGAGGCCTTACATGCATCCTGCTTCGCTGTATGAATCCTCCTGCACTCGTCATCTAACCGGGTATTTCTTCGTGGTGGAGCCTTGCAACCCAAAACTTCGGATGCCGAGCTTTCCAGGGCTTGTTTGCAAAGGCTCCACTGCTGTTCTATTGATAGCCTGGAGGTTTGAGGTTTATTGGAGAGCTTAAGGGAGACGCGATCGGTAAAAGCACGAGCGGGTTCTGGCGATAGTAGCTTTCCGACGTCATAACTTTGTATTCTTGCTCTACTCCGCTGCGTTCGTGATATCCGTAAGCGCATCTTGGCTACTACAAGATAGTGGTCCGAGTCGATGTTAGCCTCTCGGAAAGTTCGAACATTAAGATTAGTAGAGGAGTGTCTGACGTCGATCGCGATGTAATCAATCTGGTTGGTAGTCGATTGATCAAAAGACCGCCAGGTGCCTTTGTGTATATCGAGGTGCGGGAAGGTCGTACTGGCTAGAAGGAGATTTCACCTCGTAGCAAGATCAATCAGCCTGTGTCCGTTATCGGATGCGGTGTCGTGCAGGCTATGTTTGCCGATGACTCGTTCAAAGATGCTTTCCTTACCCAGCTTAGCACAGAAGTCTCCTAGTACAATTTTGATGTCATAGCTGGGACATTGGGCATACGTTCTGTGTAGGAGATCGTAGAACTCATCTTTGGCGGAGTCATCCTTGTCTTCCGTGGGGGCGTGGACGCAGATCAGGCTGATGTTAAAAAAATTAACCTTGATACGGATTATTATGCGGCGTTCGCTTACATGCCGAAGGCTTAGGACTTTTTGCCTTAGTCCACCTCGAACAACAAATCCGCATCCAAACAATCGCTGTCCTCTCTCCCTATAGCAGTCGCTGTATTAAATATCGCAGTTTTTCATCCGCTTTATACCCGGTCCATTACATCGCATTTCCTGGATGGCGTTTACGTCCGTTTTATAGCGGTCTAGGGCGTCCGCAAGTTTTTCGGCTGCACGTGGCCTGTTTAGGGACCTAACATTCCACGTACAAAGCCGAAGATCATTGTGCTTTTTTCGTTTTTTGCAAGGGTCGTCAACATAAATCCGGTCTTGCCATTACAAGATTAATATACTAACGCCGGAACAACGCGTGCAAATTACTTATTTTGAAAACCATAGTTCGGTTCGCCAAACTTATCGTGCGCTACGTCCATTTTACGATCGACATAATCTTCCCTCTCAGCAAGTTATTGGGAACACGATGAATCGTTTTCGTACCACGATCATACACTCTAGTGGGTAATACGCGTCCCCAAAGACGACAAACAATGTGAACAAAAGAAGTTATTGCCGCTGTGAAGCGTAGTGTTGAGGAGAATCCGAATGAATCGATTCGCCATCGCCCATAGTAATTAGAACTATGCCCATCCACTTTGAGGAAGATCTTGGCTTAAAAGCGTATAAGATTATACGCATCGTAGGTTCAGCGAATGGGCTCAAAACATGAATCAGTTTGTTTCTCATTTTCAACGCAAAATGTTGTTCTCCGACGAAGCCCATTTTTGGTTAAATGGACATGTAAACAAGCAAAATTGCTGTTGGTGTGCTTTATGGGCTGATGGAATCATCGGCCCACATTTCTTTAAGGACGATACCGGCCAGAATGCTACCCTCAATGGAGGACGTCATAGAAACATGATTTTTGACTTCTTTGTTCCTCAGTTGAATGGCATTGACGTGACTGAGCTTTGGTTTAAACAATATGGCGCAACATGCCACATGGCGCGCGACACCATACATTTGTTGCGGAAAACATTTGCTGAGCGCATAATGGACCTGTGCCTCCACGATCATGCTATCTCACACTTTTAGTTTACTTTCTTTGGGGGTAGACTTGGCAGTCAACATTCGCCGTGTTATTGCTGATATATGGCCCCATTTACTCAATAAAGTTGTCAAAAATTGGACTTCACAATTGGAGTAAATGGCATACATTTTCTATTAAATAAATCTAATATCATAGATATTAAATCAGCTTCAAGTGTTTTATTTCATATTGAATGTGTACAGATAGATGTTTCATCGAATTTTTGTTGCCTAATATTGCCGAATTGGAACACAATTCTTCTTCTATTGGCCAAAACTGGACACATCTACAAGTCCGGCTCAAGAGTTTTACTGGGAGCAGCACGTCGTAGATGATTCACTACCAATTACACTAAACACACAGCACAACTCATTTCAATTCGACTACGACCGTTCTTGCTTGAGGTTGTCGTAAGTAATCCTATTTTCACCACCAGACACCATTTGCTTCAGGAGTGAATCGATTTTGTTGCAATTCGGTCCATGAGGTTTTTTCTTGCATTAGCCCTATTTGAATGTAACTAATGATTCCATTGGTTTTTGTGTATTGTTTAGCCCCTGGGCTATCGAAACATAATTTTATCAACATTTCCGACTATGGGCCTTCCAGTGCGTAGTACGCCTTTGACATCGAAATTACCAGAACGAAATCAGCGACACCAAAATGGCGCGTAATTTGTATCAGGACTATAAACCCTACTCACATTTTCAGATCTCTTGGTCCGTGAAAGTTGCGAAAATAAGGTAGAGTGGGGGTCCTAAGATGCTTCCTTGGGTACTCCAGCTTTAATTGGGAGAATATTAGAGCATTTGTCGTCAGCTCTAACATAAAAAAATTGGTGTTCCAAGTAACTTTTTAAGAGTATGGAGTTGTCTTTGGGGACGACCGTACTGAGCTTAGCCAATAGCCTCTTGGAGTTGGAGTTTTATTTTCACAAATCTTTGATAAAATTGGAAGTAAAACTAGTGGAATATGGCTATTATACTTCTACTTTTTGTGAAATTCTGTTACTATTTCGGGATTTAGATTAATACTACATGCGGGCTTTTTTTTAGTAAGTTCCACCAAAGAAGAAGTCCTTTGAGGAATAAATGCTTTACAAAGGAGTGAGGAAATACAAAGAGCATCATGCTTGCAAAGCAGAGTTTGCTAGAATACTCCTATGCCTACAGCCGTTCATTGGAAAGGCACATTTGTTCGTAATAAATTATTTATTGAAGGGAATTTTGTCTATTGTTACATCATTAGCAGATATCTGTTCTGCTACATAAGTATCTAATGGCCGTAATATGAAAGTATCGTGCGGTCCAAAGTAATTGCTATATTAGTTGGTTTTAAGCCAGAAATCCGGGATATTGGCTTCTAGCTTTTAGTAAGACTGCCTTGTGTATGTAGTACGTTGTATGTTGGCGTTACAGTCCATGAAGGACCAAAGTCGAGCTTCTCAACCACCCATGTTGTGTGTGATTTTATTTTCCCATAGGTAAAAGGGACGTACAAAAATCTGTGCAAAAATCACTGGCCAATACAAGAGGCACAATCTATTTCGAATCCTCGCAACTCCTTGCATATTGACATAATAGGTAGATCACAGCGAGATGTCAGTGAGGCGTTTGCGAGTATTGAGATGGAGGCAGCGAAAATTGGTTAGGCGGTAAACGAGGGCAAAACTAAATATATGCTGTCATCAAAAAAGGGCGCTCACCACCGACGTCTTGGCCAGAACGTTTGTATTGGCAGATATATGTAAGTTCGAGGTAGTTAAGGACTTCGTCTACCTTGGCTCCGCAGTGACCTGGAACAACCACATCAGTTCCGAAATCAAATGCAGAATCACTCTTGCCAATCGCTGTTTCTTTGAGCTCAGGAGGCAACTGAGTAATAGAGCCCTCTTCCGAACGACAAAGTTGACTCTATATAAGACCCTCATCATTCCGATCCTGTTGTACGGCGCAGAAGCATGGACACTATCAAAAGCGGATGAGGAGGCCCTTGGTCGGTTCGAGAGAAAGATTTTGCGCGATGGAGGAAAAGATTCAACCACGAACTTTACGGGCTGTACAGCGACATGAGTCTAGTCATGCGTCTACGGATTCAACGCCTAAGATGGCTGGACCATATAGAGCGAATGGACACCACAGCTCCAGCCCGGAGAGTCTTTGAATCCAACCCCGAGGGACGAAGAAGCAGAGGACGGCCACACTTTAAATGGCGCACACATGTGGAAGGGGGCCTCAGCCAACTAGGTGTTCGGCAATGTAGCGCCCATTAAGAACAAGAAGAAAAGGGACGTAAAATTTTTTGCCGATTCCGAACAGCGAATTTCCAGAAGCTTTTCATGACAATTATACTACATGAGGTTTTCTCAGAACCCCGCTGAAGAGAAGCACCGTGAAAACACGTTCGGTGACATGGCTGTTGTCGGGATTCGATCCCGTGTCATCGGCGTCAGAGGCCAACATGGTACCCACTGTGCCACGGCGCTCTCATAAGACCGCCTTCTTCTTCTTTGGTGGCGTTACAGCCCATGAAGGACCAGAGCCAAGCTTCTCTCAATCACCCATGTTGCGTGTGATTTGTTTTTCACACAGGTGAAAGGGACCTACAGTTTAATGCCGATTCCGAACGGCGTGAGTCGAGAAGCTTTGTCATGGCAAGTATACTACGGGGAGTTTTGCCAGTACCCCGCCGAGGAGGGACGCCGCGAAATAAACATTCGATGGCGTTGGTGTTATCGGGATCCGAACTCGCTCATCATGCGTCAGAGTCCAACACACTAACCACTGCTCCACGGCGCCCTCATAAGACCGCCTTATTGAAAATTCTTTTCACTTGGCCACTTTTTCAAATTCTCTTGAACAATTTAACAAGACGCTTCTGACTAGGGCTTTGGGTCTTGGTCCGTTTAATAAAACTCAGTCGTTTTCGTGATTTTAAATGGAACATTATATGATCCACGAAGTTTTAACTTACCACATAAACAGCCCCTGATTGACTTCATTAATAATAATAAAAAATACGTTTTTACAACTTTCCTTATGTGCCGACAATGTCTCCTTGCCCGAACACATCTCTATTCTAGCCTAAAGTACTAAAAGTGTATCGACCATAAAAACGAGCTTAAACTTTCTTTTTCATATCCCTAACGCGCTTATTAAACTGCCATTTTCTGTAGAATGGCAACATTGCTCCTTGCTCGCTTTTATGGATATACAATTTAGCAAAAAAGAAATTCCCTAAACCAAGCGGAAATAAACTCAACTAGAGTATTCTGCATGTTTTATTAATACTCGCTTCCTTCCCCATTTCCCCATTGTCATATTTTCCTCACGTTTTAATACCATCCCCCGAATCCAGGATGACTAGTGGTGGGTATCTCATCGGCTCAACTTGACTCGCAAGCCCCAAATTTGTTTCTTCTTCTACTTTCTGTCGTTATCATTCGATTTTATGTCCACGTCTTTGTTGGTTGTTTTTTTATTTTTTTTTTTTCACTCCCAAACGTCTACGCTGACTATGCGAATGCATAGAGAAAAAGGAAATGTTTGCCAAAAGTTCCTTTGAAGATTAATTTCTTCTCACTGAACCGTCACTTGCTCGTCTTTGGCAGTATCTTGCAACCATCACAGAAACTGAAAAGAACTGAACGCGAAGAAGAGGTACATACATACGTATGTCCATACGTGCATTCATATATGTATACATATATCCACGATCTGGCTCTATTTTCAACGACAATCAATCGCATGTCATCTGACTGAAATCTATACGATTTTGGCAGAAAATTGAAAAAAAAACGACATACACGTCCACATGCCACATTTGATGCTCTGCGGCAAATCGAGAAGAACACAATTAAAATGTAGAGTAACGTAGGAAAAAGTAAAAGTAGAGAAAAAAGGAAAACGAACCAAGTAACTGCTCCTACTCATTTCTGACCTTAATCCTTGCTCCAATATTACAGGAGATACAGGAGGAGGAGAAGCACGCTTTAAACCACCACCGAGCTTCTATAGTTGGCATACAAAGGTGGCACTTGTATTGCATTACTTGTTTCACGACGACCACCCTAAGGACATATGTATGTACTTCAATCCGCAACTATTCGCTTTGAATTACATTCCATTCTGGGTGGTTTTCCTTTTTTCTCTTTGTCCCCCCCACTTCTAGTTCGGTATCTGCTTTTGAATTGCATTGCTTTGGGTGCACAGTAATTATCTACGAGTGGTTTCGATGTGTATTTTTCCTTTTCGATTTTTTTTGCTCACTTTTGTGGGTGACACTAGAGTGCGGAAACAGTAATACACTTGTAAAGAATTAGTTCGAATTGTGATTTGCCTTCGAGATGTTGTGGTTGAAAACTGAGAACCAAAAACAAAAAATCCGTTTTTACAATTGCTCAATAGAATTACGGAGAATTTGGGAAATAAGTCATATGTAAACCGCATGGAATCTCTATCGAGTGCACTGGTGTATTCGAGGACTTTGTTGTTGCCCAAGAAGAGGAGAGTCTGGTTTAGAAACCTACATATGTATGTATATGCTTATTGTCTGATGAATACGGGGTGGCCGTGGTGCAGTGGTTAACAACATCGATCGTCGAGCGGAAGGTCTATAGTTCAAATTCGTTCATGGCCAAGAAAAAGTGACCAGACGTACTGCTGCAGGCATAACACTCACAGTATATGGTCAACTGAAATTCATCCTCTGCGTATGCAATATTAAAGTGCTCGAACGAATTAGTATGGACTATAACCAACGCGGAATTTGGTCGTCTCTCGTCCTATTTAGGACAACCACCCCTGAGAGTAGTGAACGAACGAACATCAACGACACAAACCACTGCACTCCGTTCAGGTTGTGTGTCTATCAAATCATAAAAAAATATAAAAAACTCTTGAACCTGCGCGAGGGAGGGCACCGTGGCGCAGTGGTTATTGTGTTGGACTCTGGCGCACGATGAGCGAGTTCGGATCCCGATAACACCAACGCCATCGAATGTTTATTTCGCGACATTCCTCCTCGGCGGGGTACTGGCGAAACCCCCCGTAGTACACTTGCCATGTAAAAGCTTCTCGACTCACGCCGTTCGGAATCGGCATTAAACTGTAGGTCCCTTTCACCTGTGCGATAAATAAATCACACACAACATGGGTGATTGAGAGAAGCTTGGCTCTGGTCCTTCATGGTCTTTAACGCCACCAAAGAAGAAGAAGAACCTGCGCGAGTCTCTGAAAAAATTAAAAATAAGTTTACCCTAAGCTAAATTTCATTTTAAACATGGTAACTATGAAGAGCGGGGTTCTGACAGATCCTCCGTAGTATAATTGTCACGAAAAGCTTTTCGAAATTCGCCGTTCGAAATCGGCAATAAATGGGTGGCATGGGTGATTGAGAGAAGCTCGGCTTTGATCCTTCATGGACTGTAACGCCAACATACGCAGACGCAAAAGTTGTTATCACTCTACCATGGAGTCGATTTCCTTTTCAATACAAAATTTCATCAAAGCGGCAACTTTCACAAGTATTTTCGTTGTTTCTGCAACGTCGACGTTTGATTCCCTATGATGATTAGTTGCCACTACTACGACAAAATGAATAGAGCATTGTGTTGCTTACAAACGTTCCTCTTATTGTCCCTTAAAAGTATAATGACACAACCCTGGGATTAAAAAACTTCATACACTGTGCTTTCTTTATAAAGCATACTGAGTGACGTAGATAACACAGCGTTGGCATCTACATCCTTCATTGTTAAAATGCATGCCAGTCGACGCGTTGTGGTCAATGTGTTACGCCAACCCACATAGCATAGGGTTTTGTAGATGGACGGTAGAGTTATAGGACGGTTGATCTTCTTTTATCACAAATTAGTTCCTCACATATTGTATGTTAAATGTCGTCGCCCTTCGTTTATCCAATAATGTAGAGATCAAACTGGGGAGTTAACCTTATCTTGCTTCTGGTGCATTATGCTGAGAAAGTCGTTCAAAAACAAGAGACAATTACAAAAGTGTATACACTTTCTTGAGTTGATAAACCAATGCTTGGCAACTACTTTTTCAATGCTTCCCAATTACTTTTAAAATGATAAATGTCAACCACGACTGTTTTAAGTGGTCCATACGGAAAGTCAAATTTGGAATTACATTTTAATAAACACATGCAGTATTGCCCTCCAAGGCTACAATTGGCGCTGGCTTATCGGCATATGCCGGCCTAAAGGTGTTAAATCGCACGATGTAGTTAGTCCATTCACTATGGCTTGAATTACTTGCTCAATAGATCAATTTGGACGACGACGGTAGCGAATGGCAATGCTACCTAACCATGTTTGAAGTTGACATATGTCCCGAATCATACCTAAGCTGTCAAAAATAGAATACTGGAAATCCAAACAGTAAAAAAATCACCCATTTTCTTAGTTCCTTCCACCATTGCATCTACTGTGTTATGCTATGATTTAATCCGTTTTGGAATAAAATCTTGTTCAAACTATGGAGTGTTTTTAACCTTTCCAAGTTCCTTACAACCTAGATAAATATTCGGACTATTCATTACGTAAAACCTTCAGTGCTGCATGCGTGATTGTTTGAGGTCGGTCCCTCTCTAGTAATATGCTTCTCATTAGTTGTGGTTGTCGGCTGGCATTCAAGCACGTACATATGTGGGTGATCTCATAAACATACCCCTGATCTATCACGGGGGATTTTCCTCAAGAAAAAAAAACAAAAAAAAAAAAATGTCAAGAGCCTCGTCCACAAGATTCAAGCCTCTGCGCCCAAGCTCTTTCCTTATAAAATAACAAAAACAAATTGAAACCGTGAAATGAAAATGAATCTACGATAAAAGTACCTTTGTGTGGTGTATTTTACAGAGAACATTTTGAAAACTACGAAGAAAATTCAAAAATGCACTATTGTGGTTCCGTGTTAAGGTGTAGGTCTTCCCATGATAAAATGACAATAGAAACCGAGGTTATTTGACTTGAACACGGGTCACGCGTGCGCTGTCAAAAATATGTAGAACACCTAAACTTTGTTGGCGTTGCAACCTATGAAGGACCAGAGCGAGGCTTCTGTCTGTCAATCACTCATGGTGTGTGTGATTTATTTTTTCCACCGATTAATGCCGATTCCGAACGACTTGAGTGGAGAAGCTTTTTTATGGCAAGTATACTACTGGTCTTCTGGATCAAAGCAATGCTTTAGCACACGACATTGACCGCTGATGCAGGCCTCGCCCAATGTGTCAAATCCGGCGTAAACAGGGCCTACCCGTAAGGCGGCGTCCTGTCTCCGCTGTGCATGTTCGAGTCTCTGCTTGATCCTTTCTGTCGGCTCATGCTTAGCGACTGTCCACCTTAAAGCACAGGCGGCGCTAAGTGTGATCGCTGATTGGTGTACAAGAAATGGGCTGTCGGTCAAACCTTTTCAGACCAATGTTGTTCTCTTCAAGAGAATAATACTGACATGATTCAGCTGGCACTAAATGACACTCTCATCCCGGTATCCAAGGAAGCCTAAGTACCTGGGAGTCAATTTATATAGCAAGTTTCTTTGGTCAAAGGATGTTGATTTAAAAATCACCAAAATGCGGTCAGCTGTCTGGCAATGCAAAGGAGCTTTTGGCAAAACATGAAGCTTATCGCCGGCAAAGGTCCTCTGGATCTATATATCAATCATGAGACCTATAATCTTATATGTATCGGTTGCCTGGTGGAACTGGCTAACACGGCAACACGTCGTAGCCTCTTTCACCAAAATCCAAAGAACGGTTTGTCTCAGCTGTACAGGGGCTTTGCCTAGCACACCGGGCGCTGCTCTAGACGCCAGGATGAACCTTCCACTCCTTGATGTATTTATCAGAGGATGTGCTCTGAAAGCCATGTCTCGTCTCAAGAGAAATTACTTTTGGTATAACTCGCACAAGAATAACAGTGTGCTTGCGCAAGAAATGTCCTGCGACCTGTCTCATGGACATGTCTTGTGACGCATTGACACTCGTTATTCTACTGCGCTGTAATTTCACAGTCGAGTTTCCATTGCGTTAGGACTGGCTCTGTCAGGATACTGAACCTGGAAAGGATGGTCTTCGCTTTTTCACGGATGGGTCCAGGTCTGGAGTCTTCTTCGAGCGCGAAAACATCCGACTGCACTTCTCGTTAGGAAAATATGCGTCTGTCTTTCAATCAGGAATATACGCAATCCTAATGGCCATGCACTATGTTGCAAGCCACAGGTGGAGATGAAGGAGTGACAGCCAAGCTGCAGTGACAGCCAAGCTTCACGGGTTTGGTGTGCCTCGGAGCGACTTGACTTTATTATGTATATCCTCGGAGAGCGAAGACTATGAGAGTCTATGTTGTCCTTGTTTATTGTATATATGCTCTATATATGAGGGCGCCGTGGCGCAGTGGTTAGTGTGTTGGACTCTAGCGCACGATAAGCGAGTTCGGATCCCGATAACACCAACGCCATCGAATGGTTATTTCGCGGCGTTCCTCCTCGGTGGGGTACTGGCAAAACCCCCCATAGTAAACTTGCAATGAAAAAGCTTCTCGACGTCGCGTCGTTCGGAATCGGCATAAAATGTGAAAAATAAATCACACACAACATGGGTGATTGAGAGAAGCTTGGCTCTGGTCATTCATGGGCTGTAACGCCACCAAAGAAGATATATGCTCGTAGAGCGAAGACCTGGAGAGAGTCTTTGTTTGACTAGTTACATATATGTATGTCGTTGATAGATATTTTTTGTTAGTTTTTTTGGCTGTTGGAATTGGAATTGTTGTTAGCGTTCACAGGAACCTTGAGATTTGAACATGGTTCCACTGGAGTTGAGAGTCCAGTGTGTTAACCATTACACCACGGATCCGGCTCGCAACTTGCTTTCTAGTAAGGTTACATATGTATATGTACCTAGTTGGGATATTTCCCTTTAGTTTTTTAGTTTTTTTTTTTTTTTTTTTTTTTTTTTGTTGTGGAGCAACAGTTTCCAACCCTTGCACTAGCTCCAAATTAGAACATGAACTCAAGACCTTCTTGAATAATCGGTAGACTAAATTCAATAAGCTTGTATGGGTTCCAGGTTACTCTGACATCCCAGAAGATGAGATCTCTGATGAACTTGCCAGAATAAGTTCAGAGGAGAGTTTATCAGGACTTGAACCTGCTCTAGGTGTACCTGCGTCCACGGTAAATTCCTGCATTAACGATTGTGTATTTATTACATACAACCTTATGTAGATGGAGGAATTATCCTGCATGCAGGATGGCAAAGCACGTATGCCCTGATGTCTGCAAGAAATTCGCGGCATTTCTCCTGTCCTTCAGGAGAATTGACTGCAGAAGACTTGTGGGAGTCATTACGAGTCATTACACTTTTGCGAAGCATCTCTGCGTGTTTGGCATCGGTGAGACGCCTACTTCTGTTGCATGTTGCGATGAGGATGACAGCAAAACATTGCCTCTGCGAATGTCCCGCCTTTCCTCGCGGACGGTGGCACACGGTCGACGTGGTGTGTGCCGAATCTCTGAGCTCCGGAAAATGGAGAAAATACATTAATATAAGGTGTCTGTCTGGAGTACAATGGAATCTAGTATTAGCGCCTGAGTGCTTCAACAGATAGCAGAAACCCCCGACGAAAAACAGGCCAAAAAAAGAAAAATTACTACAGGGGATTTTTCAAGTACCTACCCCGTCGAGCAAGGACCCCGCGTTGGTGTTTTCGGGATTCGAACTCGCTCATCGTGCGTCAGAGTACATCACACTAACTACTGCGCCATCGCCCTACTGCTCCCTACACCAAACACCAAATAGCAAAAAAAACATGCTCTACCGCGTGGTCATTCTAATTGATCAATTGCCAAAGGTGGCCGGGTCGTATTGAAAAAAGACTATTCTATACCATAACTTGGAGACATTTGCACTGTCAGTCGCATAAGTCTTTCCCGTTCCAAACCTCGAATAGTTTATCTTTATCTTCCAAGAGTCCAGGAGCTTCAATCTATTAAAACCCTTAATTCCCAATATAGTTTGTAGACATAGAGGCCACATGGACCTACATATATGTCCTGGACTAGTTAACTTTTGCCCTACACTGTTTGCCTACTATGGTGCAATGACGCACTACCTCATTTCATTCATTTTACATTATTCATTACCTATTCCAGTTCGGCAAGGGTTAGAATTTGTTTGTTTTTTCTGTTCTCTTCGTATAAAACTTTCTGGGTAACCAGGTTAAGGCTAAACATTCGTCTAAATGCGCTAAAGGTAAACGTTCCACAACTGAATAAAGCTACTCTACTGCTTCACTTTTTTTTTTTGTTTTTTTGCTAGTAAAGCGGATAAGGTAAGGAAAACATGCACATAGTGTAGGGCGAATGGAAAGACCATCAACTATACTCACTCTGATTGATCTAGAAGAAAAGTGAAGACAAATAAGAGTAAAAATTAAAATCATCGAAGCGAATTAATCGGATGAGAATTAAAGCAACGACACGACAATGAAGATAATGAGAATGACGACGACCTCGTCGTCGTCATCACATCATTGTCCCTCGATACTTGTACATATACCTACGTGTATCGCAACGCAGAGCCCTAGATACGTGCCGTACAACCGTACGTTAGTATGTGCCATGAATAGACGGAAAATATCGACTAATCTAAAATTGTTTGCTGTAGTCAAGTAGAAGAGATCGCGAGGGCGTGCGTGGAGGGACTTTGAAGAGTGAAGGGAATCCTTATAATAATAGAGTAATTAGCTATTGACATTATTTCGTCTTCGCTATCTCTTTATTCAGCTACTGTTGCTGTTCGGTGGCCCCTTTTTTTTTAGTATCCAAAAGCTATTATCTTGAGTTGTGAGCACTTTGAATGCATGCTCGGCACTTTTAAGGTCTACGCTGTTCTTGTTGCCATCTACCGAGTCATCGCTCTAGTGGGCGACCTAATAATCGACATAAAAAGCTCCAAACGTCCATGTGCTATGTGCTGAGATAACTTCGGTTTTGCTACCGAGATTTCTATCGTTCTGAGCACACACGCGTGGGCTTTTCTGTGTCTGCTCGCTATCGATCTTTGCTTTTATTTTTCTCGCTTTATTGTGGGCGCTAATGTTGTTGGTGGGAGTAGGTAACGCGTAGGTTTTATCCCGAAGAAGGAGTTCCATCATTGTCCTGAAAGGGGAAACTTACCGAGAAGTTAAACGAATGATCCACCTCCTCCTACACAGGAATTAGATACATATTAATGATAGAGGATTCCGTTTCTCCGAGCAACAACTCTATGCATTAAATTCAAGAGGAACCACCTAAAGTTTTATCCATCAATCACGGGGCATCAACAGACGTCATTCCTTGCCTATATACCGGGCTCGGTTTTCTTGTATCACGTGAAGGGATTGGTAAAATCACGAATGTCAGCAAAAACGCAACGACACAGGGAAAGTGGGATCAAATACATACATAATTGGAAACGGAACAAAAGGGTCGTTTGGTCGCTGAGTTGTTATTTCGTGGTTTGGATAAGTATATGTACTGCAAAATTAAAGTCCAGAGTAGCTGCTACTCAACCTCCTACTACTCCTGTTCTCCCGCTTCCGATCAGGAGTGCCACGTTTTCTGTTCGTTTTTTCCTCTTCTACGAAAGAACATAAATGAACCTCATCGGTACGTAAAATAGGACGAGATTGTGGTTTCCCTGATTATATCCCGAGAATAATCAGCCTTTTATCCAGTCCAGGTTTTTTTTTGTCTTCTTCTTTCTGTACTTGCTTCCGTTTGGATACAGGATTTGATATGATAAAAAAAAGAAAGAAAAAACACAAGAGTAAAACAGACATTGTATACGCAGGTAGTAAAAGAGGAAATAAGGAATAACCTGTGCACTTTATACACCTTATACTCGAACTGGACAGGTAAAATATGAGCATTGTGGTTGGTTTGTTTTGCTTTTATTATTTGATACGATGCACTATTAAGACATTTCCGGTTTTGCACTCTATTTCTTTTTGTGTTTGCTCCTCTTGGCGCATTCTTTTCGTCTCTCATTCATGATTATTTTTAATATTAGAGGGAAAGAGGACAGGACGGTAGTGGATGTGGATGGGAAGGAAACCAGAAACCAATATGGGTTGCCTGATCCAGATTATGGATAATTATGTATTCAGATGATTCTCTAACGCAGGGGTTCCCAAAGTGTGCGCCGCGTCGCCCTGGTGCGTCATAGAAAGTAAAGAAGGGCGTCGCGCCGTGAGTTAGGTAGATTAAAAGATAATTATTATATTAAAGATAGAATAAGCTTCGCGCTGCTTGTAAACTGAATTTTAAAACATACCTCACTTTGCCTTCCTTTTGACACATCAGTCCAGCGAGAACGAGGTAAATGTGACATACGCAATGCGTATTTCTCAAATCTCAATTTCTGTGATTAAGAAAGCGTTTGTTGAACAAGGAGGTATAAACCGCAGAGGCGAGTTGGTTAAGGCCCAGGTTCACCCCGAACTGTGGCGCCCGTTAAGTGAGTAGGTATCTTTTTCGAATAGCTTAGGTAGGCGCCGTGATAAAATAGGTACTAAACTTGTAAAGGCGCCGCGGGCTGAAAAAAAAAGGGAACCACTGCTTTAACGTGTACAACATCGTCACCGATGGTTTTAAGGTAGAATGCGACATATAGAACCTGGTAGATACTGTTATAGAATGCATGGTTGTGATTATTAAAAATCACTGCAGAAGGATACAATAGGCTACAGAAAAAATTAGGGACATTTCAAAGGCGATTCCGAGGAACATACCTTTACATACATATGTATGTACATACATACCTATGTATCTTTCCGGGAGACATACATACATACATTTTCAGTGGCCCGCATGTTCCACTAAAAGAGTCGCGGGGGTAATGCGCGCACGCGGAATCTCCAGGCCACTCGATCCTCCGTCATCGATCCTAACTCATCAGGAGCTATGTATGCCCAAGCGCACCCAGGCGAGTTTTTGGACTTGGTCCAACCACCTCGTCCTGGTTCTGCCAAGCGGTCGCCTGCCTGATGGTATTGCATCCAAGGCACGCTTCGGAAGCCTTGATGATGGCAACATTCGTCTCACGTGACTAAACCATCGAAGCATCGCCCTTTCCGTTCGGAGAAGCAGCTGCTCAATTGAGCTCCCCGCGCACTGCCCACAACAGCACGAAGAAATCTCATTTCGGCAGCTTGTATTCGCGATCTTATTCTTTCGGATAATACCCAAATTTCATGATCATAGGTGAGAGTTGGAACAAATATTGAGTTAAAAACCGCTAATTTGGCTTCGACACCAAGCTCGGTCTTCCTGATTACAGATCTTCCAAGCTGTTTCAAAATTGACCCAGCTTCGCCAATCCTGCAGGAAAGCTCAGTATTACTCCTCCCATCACTCGTGAAGAAGACCCCGAGATACCTAAACTTCTCCACCTGCTTCAGTGGGACTCCACTAACATGTAGAGCGTATTGGACAGGTGTTCTGGAAATAACCATAACCTCGGATTCGTCCACGTTAACCGTCATTCTAGCATCAGCACATACGGCCACAAACCTATCTAGCTAGCGCGCGCTGAAGTTTCATCTGGGAGGATGAGAGGACAACTAAGTCATCTGCAAAAAGAAGATGGCATATCCTCTCCCAATGTAAAACACTCCTCACCTCGACTGCGTTGCAACATCCAGTCCATATCTATAATGAAAAGGAGAGGTGAAAAGACGCACCCTTGGCGAAGTCCAACGCACACGTTGAAAGGTGTTGATTTATTATCGTTAACCCGAACGCAACTGCTACAGTTTGTGTATAGAAACTGAATGGCCCTCAACAGAGGACCATCAATCCCATACTCCTGCAGAACACTCCAGAGTTTACCTCGAGGAACTTGATCATACGCCTTTTCCAAATCTACAAAGCAGCTGTAGATTGGTTTGGCGTACTCCCAAGCCTTCTCGACTACCATTCTTAGAGTGAAAAGCTGGTCGGTTGTACTTCTGCCGTGACGAAACCCGCACTGTTCATCCCCTATCCTGGATTCGACCATAACTCTAGAACGCGCCTTCAACACCTTAGCGTAGACTTTACCGGGGACACTTAAAAGGGATATACCCCTATAGTTGGAGCACTCTTTTTTATCCCCCTTTTTGAAAAGAGGAACAATCACCCTCGTTTGCCAATCGCTAGGTGTCTCACCGTATTCCCAGGCGCCTTAATGACACGAGAGAGTTATAATACCTTAAGCATTTCTGGCCGAACTTCATCCACACCGGCGGATTTGCCAACTTTTTGCCTATCAATCGCTAAAATGACATCTTCCACCATTGGACTATTTTCCGCCACACTCAAGACTATAGGTCTCAGTGCCCTGTTCGGGATTGAGCAGCTCCAAAAAGTGCTCGCTCCATCTGCGTAAGATGTCCATCTCATTGGGGAGCAACACACCATCTTTGGATTTAACTCCTTCAATTATGTTGAATTTCCTTCTTCTGAGCCGGCGAATGGTTTGCCAGAACACCTTTGTGGCAGATCTATGGTCGCCTTCCAACTTTTCGCCGAACTCCTTCCAGGACTGCTCTTTAGCTGCTCGCACAGCAAACTTGCAAGTTCTTCGCGCCACAGTGTATCGGTCACGAGAAGCAGAGTCCCCCAAGAGAATCCAGTCTCTGTAGGCTTCCTTCTTCTCTCTGATGGCTTCTTGAACTCCGGCTGTTTTAAACCACGCAGTTTTTTTCTCATCACCAGCCGCCACACCAAGCCGCTTCTCTCCACAAACATCAGGTGCAGAGGCAATGACAGCTGTTGAAAATAGTCGCCATTCTTCCTCTACATGCGATGGAACAGTTGGAATTTGCTCAAACCTTTCGGATATGTGTCGTGCGAAGTGTTGCCGCACCTCCCTGCTTTGTAGTTTCTCCCACCGTATGCGTGTAACCACTCTTGGTTTCCGCCTTGGCAGAAGAGGTACTCTATCAGTAAGATACAGCTTACACAACACCAGATGATGATCAGTTGACAGTTCAATCCCTCTCAACACACGAACGTCTCAAACCATCCGTTTCACACACGATGGTACCACAAAGAAATCTATCAGCGATTTCTGTTGAAGACTCCGACGATACCACGTATATTTATGAATGTCTTATGAATGTCTTTACGGAAAGAAGGTGTTCATGCCATTTGCACAGCAAAAATCCAGCAACCTCTCTCCGTTCGCGTTTTGATGAGGATCACCGATCCTCCAAATCACACTCCCCCGTGTCGTTACATCCACACCCACGTGGGCGTTGGAGTCACCCATAGGTGACTGACATAGGAATCCATCTCAACCACCCTATCAAGGGCCGCATCAATTTCATCCAGGAAAGTCGCATACTCAGACTCTAGATACGGTGCATACACCTGCACCAGTGCCAAAGTTGATCTTTCAAACTTGAGTTTTAAGATCGCGACTCTCCCTCCTAATGGTATCCACTCCAATACCCTGTCTGCCAGCCTGGGACTTATGAGTATCCCCACTCCCGCCTGTGCAGACATTTGAGGTGCAACTCCCGATAGGAAGAGTTTCCACCCGTCCGAAAGGTCCATAGTTTTATATCCTCTTTGCTTTGTCGAAGAGATACCTACGATATCTAACCGATACCTGGCAGCTTCCTCAACCAGCTCGTGGTACTTCCCTGTGAGCGATGAGACGTTCCACGTGCCCATCCTAAGTCGATGCCTTCGTCTGTTGCCCTTTACTCCCCGCACGCACTGGTTAGTACATGGCGGGCTAAGCCCGAGCGGTTGCGCCGAGCGGGACAGACCGGCCACCAGACGCTCACATACTGCCACCATTTAGGCCTGGCTCCAAATGGGGCTCTGGCACACCAGGATAGTCAATTTCCGAGGCTGCTCTTCTTTTCATCATCATGGGGGTTTGTGCTTCTTTAGCCAGGTTTGGTCCGTACGAAAATTAATTCGCAAAACCCAAACCTGTTGGAATGCGTCTCATGCACAATGATTTGTGAGAGATACATATCTATGTAGGTACATGCATATGTTTCTCTAAAAGCCCTCTCAAACTATAGTGACCATTTTTGAGCTATGCCATTGTAAGCCGTATGGAATGATTCAAGTTTTCATTAAATTCATGGTCCACTGTGACCGTTCCTAACATCCCTACATTGTTAAGACCCTATAGGCTTCGGCCAAATTTTGTTTCATAGTAAAAATCCCCAATAGCACTTGATTGGCTATTGGCAACAAAATAGTTGGCGAAAAGCATCCAAAAGTCAGCATCAATATAGATGACAGTTGTGCTAATATATGAAAGAAAAGAAAAAAAGTTTGAAGCTACGTACATATGGTAGTCCCAAAAGTACTTGACATGAAGATTGGGTAACAAAATGTAAGCGAAATCGTTTTAACTGTCAAGACCTACATACATAATAGGATGATTACGCCAGAAATAGCGGCAACGTTTTGAAAATTGTATTGGTTGACTATCAGCTCAAAGTGTTTTTCGCAGGAATGGAGTAGAGTTCATTGATATTTTCAAAAACTAGTAAATTATGCAAAGTTATTGCAACACTTAAAGGGTGTGTTATTATTTATAGTATTAAAGTTCGACCTGCTTCCTCAAGCAGTCTATACGCTCGGCGATTCTTCCTTATTTTATATTTGTACACTTGCGCAGGAAAAAAAAAATCTTTACAACGATCTACCCGGATAGACAAAACTGGACTCGCCAGACTCAACCCCGCAGAAACTGCTTAGATTCTTACACTGACGGGTCTAAAACCAAAGACGGGTTGGGTAGTGGAGTATTCTGCAAACAACTTAAGTTGAACAAAGCTCTAAGGCCTTGTCTTGGCTGAAGTGGAACGTGATATTCACCACGGATATCGCATTCTCACGGATAGTCAAGCAGCTTTAAAGTCGCTGGAGTCCTTTGTGTACACATCAAAAACTAATCTCGACTGTCTCTTAACGAGATGGCCTAACAGTTCAACATACAACTTATCTGGGTACCGGGACACAGCGACATTCCAGGAAATGAATGAGCCGACACTCTCGCCAAACAAGGAACGACGCTACAATCAATCGTGGCTTGTGAGGGTATACCCTTTGCAACCATTAAACTTAATCTTACAAATCTCGCCAGGGCCAAGACGAACCGCAGATGGACTCAGGGACATACCTGCCTCATCACCAGGCAAATCTGGCCCCGGCTCGACAGCCAACGGACTAGGAGTATTATCTCCCTAAAAAGAACTGACATCCATATAGTCATCGGTGACCTCACTGGACACTGCCTTATTGGCAGTCACGCGCAAAAACTAGGTATAATTCCGAATGATTTTTGCAGAAGCTGTCTAGACGAGGAGGAGGTCGAATCCATTCATCACCTTCTCTGCGCCTTCCCGGCATTCTGCACAGTCAGGAAACGATACCTGGGATCTTACTTCCTTAACGATCTGACCGAAGTTCAGCAAGTAGGGATATCTGATCTTAATTTCTTAAGAAGCCCAAAATGGTAGGTAGTGGCGTCGAACTTACATTTTTTTATGACAACGATACAAAACGAAATCGAGAGTTACTGTTTACATTTTTGTGTTAATATTGTTTACTTTCGTAATCGTACAGTTGCAGGGCTTCTCAAAGATTTGAACATCTTTTTCTTCTTCTTTGGTGGCGTTACAGCCCATGAAGGACCAGAGCCAAGCTTCTCTCAACCACCCATGTTGTGTGTGATTTATTTTTCACGCAGGTGAAAGGGACCTACAGTTTAATGCCGATTCCGAACGGCGTGAAGCGAGAAGCTTTTTCATGGCAAGTATACTACGGGGGGTTTTGCCAGTACCCCGCCGAGGAGGGACGCCGCGAAGTAAACATTCGATGGCGTTGGTGTTATCGGGATCCGAACTCGCTCATCGTGCGTCAGAGTCCAACAGACTAACCACTGCGCCACGGCGCCCTCAAAAGATTTTAACATACACATTTTTAACTGTCAAAAAGTGTACGAAAAATTGTGGTGTCCTAGTTCCTATTTATTGAAGGTGTCTATAAACTTTTTTTTTTTCTCCATTGAGACAGAATCTATTCTTAGAAGTTCATCGTTAAGGGTGTTCAAAACAGAGGTCCTAGTGCTGATCCTTGTGGAACTTCACAAAACATATACTACCCTTTTGAAGAAAGTTCAAAAGTAACCCAAAAATGTTTGTAGTCTCCACCACATCTAGAATCATTTTAACCGCCCCTCTGCTCATTTTACGGTATGTGTGTCTTTATAATATTATAGTACACAACTGGGCGATAGCTGCAATATTCAGCATTGCACTCCATATTCCAGAAGTTCGCGTTTTCTATCGTTTGCCATTGATCTCTTCGCCATTCCCATCGAAATCATTAGTAAAGTGGGAACTAAAAAGCATTTTGTCTGTGTAACACTGCAGCAAACAGTCACATTTTGATCGTAAGGAAGTTCTTCGTGTACTATTTCATTATCATCTACGCCATCTAAACGATTATGTTGACTGTTTACTTAAGAACGTGAATAAATAATTGATGGACGTCAACATATTGCGTGATTTTGTAAACGCTTGATTTTTAATTATCAAAACAGGAATAGAAAAATTGCAATTTGTACACAATTTTAATTTGAGTTAGTAAATGAATGCTTGCCATTTATCTAATTTTGTTTAAATGCTGACCACGACTACATCTTAAGTGGTACATTCTTTTTCATGCATAATAATTGGCATCTCGCTAGTTGTATCGGCATATAGATAAGTGATAAATTGCTCATCAAACTCATTTCCCAATTGATCCATCGATTCGTCGTCGCCGTCTTGTTGGAACCACATGTCCGCCAGGTTTGGCACTTACACTTGGGATAAAAAAAAATTCACTGAACGATAGCTGGCATCATTGACGGCAACGTTATTCTCGCAGTCATCATGGACCTATTATTACGCCGGACCATAAACCGCATCAAACATTGTATTGCACGGGGTGGCCGTGGTGCAGTGGTTAACATCATCGACCGCCGAGCGGAAGGTCTATAGTTCAAATTCGTTTCATAGCCTAGAAAAAAATTAATTCCTATACGGACAAAAAGTATGCAACACAGAGGGGAATGGAGAGTGACCAGACGTACTGCTGCAGGCATAACACTCATACATAGTATATGGTCAACTGATAATTCATCCTCTGCGTATGCAATACTAAAGTGCTCGAACGAATTACTGCGGACCATAACCAACGCGGAATTCGGTCGGCTCTCGTCCTATCTAGGATAACCACCCCTGAGAGTAGTGAACGAACTTCAACGACCCAAACCACTGCACTCCGTTCAGGTCGTGTGTGTATCACATCATAAGAGAATATAAAAACTCTTGACCCTGCGCGAGTCTCTAAAAAAAAAAAAGGAAATTTCTCAGGTGCATTGGCAGCTTTTGCATAGCCCATTGTTACTCATTGTACCACATTTGGAAATTTTGTTTATTAACATATCCATTCGACTAAAAATTAGCTTCGTCGCTGAAGGCAATTTTTCTATAAAAAGCGGATCTCCCAGTTTTTCTAAGAATCGTCCACTAAATATCGATTATAGCACGAGGCACTGCGACCTTTACAGATCTATTGTTCCTACCAGCCGATTAGCACAGGAGCTTCTCCACTTCCTTAATGAAGTTGAGAATGCTTCTTTTAGGAGCTGAGATGTCATAATTTTATTGAGAAGTATACGCTTCCTGAGATGGCAGAGAGCAGCATGTGCTCTGCAGTCTCTTCGTTCTCAAGACAGAGTGGACACTCAGTTTCAGATGAGAGGTTCATTTTGTTGAGATGGTAGCTGGCTAGTCTTCTGATATCTAGTCTATTAAGTTTGGGTGTGTTAATACAGTGTTTGTTCAGGGGCCGTATAACCCGTTTCAATTGGCGAAGTTCCTAAACGCTGTTCCAAAAGGACAGGTGTTGCGATTTTTTCCACTTGTCTAAGGAGAAGCTGATCTTAGACTTGGGAGTGCCACAAAAAGGTTCAGGACCTACAAATGTACATATATTTCGCTGGAACCTTTCCTGGCGAGTTGATCGGCGATTTCATTGCCCTTAATACCTTTGTGTCCTGGCACCCACCAGGGCTTGACCTTGTTTCTTTTGGCGAGATTTTGTAGGGCATCATAGCATTCCTTAAGGGTTTTCTAGGTCATGCCTTACGAATTCAGCGCTTTAAACGCTGCTTGGCTATCAGAGAGTATGTTGATGATTACTCCTCTTATGCCAGTCTCTAAGTTTAGATTGGCGCATGTTAGGATGGCATATAATTCTGCTTGGAAGATACTAGGACTCATTTCCAGGTATTCAAAATCTTCCGATTTGGTCCAAAGATGCCGGCGCCAACGCCAGAAACCATCTTGGAGCCATCAATGTACCACCTAAGGTCTTTGACGTTAAGCAAGGGATCACTGTTTTCCGAGCTGAGCAATTTGGGATCCATATCCCAATAATGCGTCCGAAATCGTGGTTATCATACATATGCAGCTCAGGAAGATGTTGCAGGATGGACATGTGACCCATGGGTCTACATGGCAAGCTAGTTCCTGATCGAAGAACACCGCGTAATGCAACCTTTTTAATAAAAAGGTGCAGTGGAGTAAGTCCAATCCAATCTTGGGCTGCCGTGGGGTAGGTTGGCATAACGTCTGTAATGCCGAGACACGCTAGTCTCTGGAGGCGTTGAAGCTTGACGATTATCGTTTTTTGCTCAACTTTTGTCCACCAAACCATGGACGCATATGTATGTAGGTGATTATAGGTCTTACTATCGCGGTATATAGCCAGTGGATTACCTTAGGTTTCAATCCCCACGTTTTACCGTAAATGCGTCGGTAGGCCCACAAGGCCTTAGTCGCCTTTGTAAGTTTGTTTTTAAAAATATTAGAGTTCCAAATAAATCTGCGATCAAAGTCAATACATATGTAGATACTTAACATCTTATGAAAATCCTATATGTGCGCCATTCAGAAAAACGGAGCAGGGCTGCACCCTTCTCCTCTTTATAAACGGGACTAAGATTGTGTTATTTGGGTTAATCGTTAAACCCTCTCTGCCACACCAGTCAGAGATAAACTGAAGCCCGAGCTGCATGCTCTCACAGGCAGCATTTTCGCACCTGTCCGTAACAATAGCTACTAGGTCATCAGCATATCCGATGACCTCTTATCCGAGATTGGTTAGCTTGCGGAGTAGGTCGTCGATAACTTTCGGCCAGAGAAGGGGTGAAAGGACTCCTCCTTGTGGACACCCCTTAATCGCCGATACTATCACCGAGACCTCTCCGGATGTGGCCAATATATGTAATACGGCTATTTAGCATCGCCCTAATCCAGTGATTAGTGGGATGGTCTACACTCCTCCAGGATAGTGCAGTGGGGATCGAGTCATAATAATTTTCGACATACATACATACATATGTAGTTTGAGCAACCCAATCCCTATTGCTGCATACGGCGACGAACAGACAAATCATGGATTCATTATATTGGTTGGTGACTTGATGTGAAACTTATGCGAAATTAGGACACTAGGTCTTGAATAGTTTGTCTAGTAGGTCAATGGTCGAAGTTCGCGAAAAATATTTTCGACGGAACATGACTTTTGATAATAAAATTCAACAATTTGTAAGCGTTGTTCAGGTGAAGGCCTTTCCATTATTTATTTATTTAACTCATGTCACGAATCATGCGTTACAAACAGAACATTGGCGTTACGCGTTACAGCGTAACAATGACTTCACGCTACTCTTCACTTCCTCTTTTCTGTTCGATCTGCACAGCTCCTTTTACGTCCTTAAATCTTTTTAGTTCTGTATATCTTTTTAGATGAAGAATTTTCATTAAATATCGTGTGTTAGCTAGCGCACTAATCTCTCAAACAACCTATACCATGGTCCTTATGTCCATATAGTGATACTAGCAATCAAGAACCATTCATTTTGCCTTTAATTACGAATAAAAAGAAAACATGGCTTCTACACCCAAGGGAACCCCGTGATCCACATTTCCAGATCCCAAACTGCCTCTGAAAGTTTAAAATTTTCACATTTGATTGCTTGTTATCACCAACCGACTCCCGCTCTTATTTTTTCTGGCAGTTTTTTAATTGAAAAACCATTAATCTCAACCACTTCCAGATTTGTGGTGATTTAACATTGTAATTTATTATCACTCAGTTCGTATGCGACTGGCACCTCCTTAACTGATCATGTAGCTGGCATAACAAATGCTTGTAGATATTTCTTCTCGAGTGCAATATTCACTCATCCTACCAGCACACAATCCGTACCGCAAACACCCGCTCGATAGTTGATTACTTTCTCAACCCCCTCGTTCCTGCCTTTTTAGGAATATCCACCCTGGCAATTTCAACCCCTGCATCGCCAGTGTTGAAAACAGAATGAAAAGTCGTCTCTTCATTCTTTTTAGCCAACTGTTTGTTTTTATTTTCTTTCTTCTATTCCAACAACATCCCCTGGAGGGTGGTTTGCAATGAGATTGAAAATATTATTCTCATTTCACTGGTACTCTCGGAGAGCACGTTACATTGTGCAAGTGAATTGTGAAGTGTATGCAACACTATTGCACTTTGCTATTGCGCTAGTACTTCTCTCTCTCGTTTTTCTTATTGTTGTTGGACTGTGTTCTACGAATGATGGGTACATTATTGAGGACGTGGATTCGCCACCCTTGCGAGAGTTCTCATTAAGAGGGGCTGCTGCTGGAGCAGCACGTTCGCATCCCAATAAATGCATTACAATGGCAGTAGTAAAGTCCACAATTACGTGATGTAGCTGTTAAGCAACAGTAAAGTGCAATTTGCCATCTCACAAAGTTCTACTAATTTTACCCAAAGCACACTCATTTACTCATTTGGGACACCCACGATATATTCTATTCAACGCAGTCTATCTACAACTATTACGGCCGGCAGTCGAATCTCATTTTTTTTTAATTTTTTTTTTTTGTGCTTCTTTCGCTTGTGCTCTGTTGTCGAGTAAATAAATCTGTTGGCCTCTTTGGTATTTCGAATGCTCTACAATTCCACCTCAGTTCGGACGCAAGCAGTGACGACGACAACGGGGACATCGACTTTGCCTCTGACCATTGTCACTTTCGTTGCTCTATTTTCCCGTGCGTCCCACTTTGAGACGATGAAATGAAAAATAGAAACTCATCAAGTCGTTACAACAAGAATGTTCTTTAAAAAACAAGAAAAAAAGAATGAAAAGAGTGTAAAATAACGGTGTAAAGTGTAATTTATTAGAACATACATACATACATATTATTCGGTTCGGTGAATCTGTTCGTTTGCCATGTGTGCCAAGATGCTTACACGAAAACACCGACATCGATTTAGTGAAATTTCACTTCACTCTCGTACACAGTTGCCTTGAAAACGGCGTCTTTTTCCGTATTTCCCATTTAAAATTTCGCATCTAAAATTAAATTAACTAAGTGTCATTAAATCTACAAAAAAACAAAAAGCAAGCATTCAGCGATAAAGTGACAAAGAAGAAAAGTTGACTTTGAGGATTATATACCAAGTGACGTTGAGCTATTTGCGTGATGACAGGTGGAAAGTGTTCAAAACTGTGAGTATTTAGCGATGTCAGGGAAAAGAATAGTCAGGAGTGTTGTATATCATATTATTCGTAACCTCAAAAAGATGCTCGTGAAATCATAAACAAACAACGACAAGCGTCACACCAGGCATATGTATGTACATACTTTCCGCGTGAGTGTAGTGTGAAATTGTTGACTGTCGACTGTCATTTGCAAATTATCGAAAATGTTCGGATATTTTTAGAAATCCAATTTTAATTTCGGCGGTAAACAATTTTTCATGTGTTGCGGAGAAAAGTGAACTTTTGCATAGTGGATCTTAGTGTTATACGCGGGGAGCAGCAATAACTTACGTCGAATATTATATATAAAAAAAAATGGATCACATACGTCACAGTGCGCCATGGCTCAGGGCAAAATGTACCAGCCTTCAATTGCTATGACACGAGTCCAGTCATCGGCACAATCATCAAATTATATTTTCACGCTCAGATCAAGAAATTCCCTGTAGTGCCACTATGGACTACGACAATGGGGAAACGTTAGTAAAAAAAAAAAAAACAAAAAGCCAAGTAAAAATGTGTAAATTTATTTAAATTGAAACAACATGTCGCTAGTGTCTATCATCCAAATTCAGGCCAAAAGAAGTTGATAATCATCGACCTATAGCGCACGCCGTTGACTTTGATGGATTGGCCAACGTCGTTCTCAAAGAAACACGAACCGATGACGCCGCCAGCCCAAAATCCACATCAAATAGTGACTCTTTTAGCGATGCATTGCACGCTCTTGGATCTCATGTGGATTATTGGTATCGTCCCAGATTCGACAGTTTTGTTTGTTGACATATCCATTCATCCAGAAATGAGCCTCATCGCTGAAGATGAGTTTTCAACTGCTCCAGAGCTCATTCAGCGAACATATGTCGTTGTTTTCAGCTCCTGGGTCAATTGAATTTTATACGGGTGCAGGCCCAAGTTGCGATGCAAAATTCGCTAAGTGGTGGTCTGCGAAAGGCCGAGTTCTTGTGAACGACGCGAAATCGACTGCCTCGGACACTCTCACGGACGGCGGTGTTGGTTTATTGTTTACTAAACCGGTGGACTCAAATTTATCCACCACACTGCGAATAGTCTTCTCGGTAGGACGATTATGGCTACCGTAAAATTGGCGATGCACGCAGAAGGTTGCCCGAATATAACACCCATTTTGATGAAATCATTTTTTCATGGTGACTTGGCAAAACAAATTGAATAAATGGCAGTCAATTTGGCAGATGTATCTTCAACAATATGGTCGCTATCAACTGTCAAAGCTCGGAATTCCCTATTGGAAGACCTTATACTTCTTCCACTCCGGTTGAGATGCATCCGAAACCTTTGATTTTAACGCATCAATCCATCTTCTGGCTCGTCTTGAAGGACCCATATAGTCAAGTGTTGTTAAGTTTCGGGTTCAAAGCACCGCGATTGCTTTCTCAGGCATAACAACCGAGTTCGGACGTCTTTTACAAAATTCGTCCTTTAGCAAAAGGCGACCACGATTCAATACCAAGAACTAGCGAAAGATGGTGCTTCAGTATCCGTTGTTGGTTTAATCAAATCTCGTGCGTCGATTTATTCACAATTTAACTCCATTGCTCAAAAATTGTATGAGTCAAAATCCAATCCGACCAAAAACTGAGGCGTAAAATCCTTCAACGTCCCAAAGTAAGCAAACTTACTTACTTATTAGGCCAGCCATCCATGGAGGATCTGAGCCTGAGCTATAGTTGCCTTCCATCCTTGCAGGTCCCGGGCACGCTGCTTCCAGTTATCAAGACCAAGATGTCTTACATCCGCGGTTACTTGGTCTTTATACCGGAGGTTCGGTCTTCCTCTTCTTCTCGAACCAGGAGGCTCGGAGTCGAAGACCCTCTTAGTTGGAGCGTTGATGTACATGCGCTCGATATGGCCGAGCCAGTGTACTCGACGGATCTTTGCCTTCCGGACTACATCCACATCTTTGTACAGCTCGTAGAGTTCGCAGGTGTGTCTTCTTCTCCATTCACCTTCCTCACAGAGAGGACCAAATATCCGGCGCAGAATTTTTCTCTCGAAAAAACCCAAAATCAGCTCCGCTGTCTTGCTTTCGGCTCCGTACAGCAAGACTGGCAGTATGAGCGTTTTGTAAAGCATGACTTTGGTCTTTCATCCGCATATCCTAGGAGCTGGATGGACTTGTAAAAGATAGTGCCTTCCCTGTTGACGCCTGCCCGTCGCACTATCTGCTCCAGCACCAGGTTGAAGAAGTCACATGACAGCGCATCTCCTTGCCGAAATCCGGTGCATGTTTCAAACGGTTCCGAAGTCCTAGAACCGCCTTAGCGTGGCGCGACACAACTGGATCAGTTTTCCCGGGATCCCGAATTCGGCCATCGCATCAAACAGTCCTTCACGATGAATGCTGTCGTATGCGGCTTTGAAATCGAAGAAAAGATGGTGTGTATCGATTCGAAACTCGTTGGTCTTTTCCAGGATTTGTCGAAGTGTGAACATTTGGTCTATAGTTGATTCCAGAGGGCGCCACGAGGAGGCCGTATGGCAAGACCCGGGCATTTAAACAGGGATCGTTGCTGGAATCTCGCCAGGTTGAGAGCGATCAACAACTTTACCCTGTATGTCCGAGCCCATGCCCTCTCACATATTAGGCTCTAGTCATAGAGACTTCCCTGTATGCGGATTACAGCCAGGTGATAAGCCGTTTTCTTACAACGAACCCGCATCCTAATGTGTGCAACTTTTTGTGATAGCTATAATAGATGTCGCAATGGTTTTTTTTTTTAATTACTCCATTTGCTATCCAGATTATTTCCCAGATCGCAGCAACGTCAGTCTCATACTGCATAAGGATATTTTCAAATTTCCGTAAATTCTTGTCCTTTTCGTGTCGGGCCGTCGCGTCGTCGGTTTTGGAATCCATACAACCGCCAGACCGGTCGGGTTGTATGGGCACCGCGTACATCGGTTCACTTGCCAGCGGGCTCTGACAAAGCTACCCAGCGGGGCCGCGAGGAGGCTGTACGTCAACTTGGGCTGCGCATAGAGAGGGATCGCCCTTGGCCACTCGCCATATTGAGGCCGATCAAAGACTTTACCCTTCATGCGTAACCCCATCCTCACAATTGAATTAAATGCAGATACAAATCGTTGCCGGTGTTTTTGCTTATTCTCTGCAATCGAATAACTTCAATCCGTATATGTACCTGTATGATTCTAACAACACGTATGTACAAGCGAATTGCCTTTGCCAATGGTCGAAACACGAGTTGCGTTGTTCTATTTTTTTTTTTTTTTTTTCGTGATAGTAATTAAGTAACTTTTCACATTAACATAATAACCACGTCATCACCTTGTGAAAGAGATAAGTAGGTAACTGCTACAAATGTAAATTGAACGCATATGTATGTACGTACCGAGTATCTACACCCCCGCTCAGTTCTCCGTTGTTGAGCACGTACATAGATCCATTCCGAATAGAGTTTAATTAAACCCTAGAAACGAAATTGGGATAATCATTCTTGGAATTCAGCACCCCCCACTCGAACAGCAGTTACGTCTTTCATTGAGTTATCCCCTGTTATATAGTCTCCCATTTCCAATTATTGTCAGACTACTGCCTACTCCATGTTCCAAGAACTTGTGGAGAACTTCCAATTGTTCAATGGATGCTTCTCAGAATCAAGCCCCCAACCGCCTACGTATCGAGTACCTGCTTGGTTCTACGCATTATTTGATCGTTTTTTCTTTCGCATGATTTTAATTTGAAGTTTTATCAAACTAATTTGCTTTCGTTTTGTGCATTGATTTTTTTTTTTGTATTATAGGGTGGTTATCCGGCGCGGTTGAAAAAGGTCCTAATCGTTACAGCGCCACTGTGGTTTAAGGCACCATTCAAAATCCTAAGACTGTTCGTGCGCGAGAAATTGCGAGAACGAGTGTTTACGGTTTCGGTGCCGACATTAAGTTTGCATGTGCCTCGCGAAGCCCTGCCCAAAGCTTTAGGCGGTTCATTGAACGTAGATCACTCCATATGGTTACTGCATTGTTACAAATCGATGACGAATCGTGAAGACGAGTTATTGGCCAATATTGGGCACCCGACAACGGCAGCGGCGACAACTAAATTACAAATCACAACATCAACAACAGCGGCAACAAACGATTTTATTGGTGTCACTAGTAACGGCGATAGTATTGTTGCTGTAGGCGGCGATACTAGTAGCAGTGGTGGTGGTGTTGGCGTTGTGCCTGTCGAACAAGGTGGTGTTGTTGTCGAAACAAACGATAATAATACCGACACAACGGCACCATTGAGTGAATTTTGGTCGGAAAATCCGCCAAGTAGTGCATCGTCGGGGTTCAGTGATGACGACAGTCTGGCTGGGGCCGAAGGAGATCCGAAAACAATTGAACAGATCGTTCAAATGATTAAGGAACGCGGCAGAGATGGTTTATATAGGGAATATGCCGAGATTCGAAGTCGAGCGCCCGATGGCACATTCATTCATGCAAAGTAAGTATTTATTCCATATCATATCGTAAAGAGATTATTTGAATGATTTGTTTGTAGGATGCGAAATAATCTGGCCAAGAATCGCTACTCGGATGTTTTGTGCTACGACCACAGCCGAGTGGTACTGTCACAGGACTCGGAAGACTCGTCCGATTACATAAATGCCAATTTCGTTGATGGTTATAAGCAGAAAAATGCGTATATTTCAACTCAAGGTAAGTTTTTTTGTTCGCATTACTTATGTACATACATACATATGTACATACATAGGTATGTACATGTAATCATGTTGCGTATTTGTACGTTTAGTCCCTACTCGAGATTGAGATCCATTCGTGGAGAAGATTTATTGAATTTCTGTTTATACAGAGATTCTCTTGTTTATTTTCTCTGTTTTCTTCTGTCCGTCGGCTCCGTCGTTTCAGTTGATTACGTATTTCCTTTGAAATGTTAACGCTGTTGCTCGTGCTTTAAGCTTAACGGTTCGTAAGCATTGCCAAGGCCTTCCAGGGAAGTGTAATTTATTCAAAGTGATTTAGCGGCATGATGTAATGGATTTTGGGAATTGTGGATTTAGACTGAAATAATTATTTATTTTTCAATTTCGGCGAATATTGGGTAAGCTGCTCCTCGATGCTCATTATTGGTTTCGCGTTATCTGAAGTCTTGTGACATGGATTTTGTTTTATAATCTTCACAAGTGTACATATGTATGTATGTATGTATGTATGTACATACATATGTATGTAGGTACCTTACTTACTTACTTACTTTGATGGCGCTACAGTTCGGGGTGAACCAGGTCCAAAAAGCCTCTCCAGCCGGCCTGATCTTTGGCCAGCCGCTTCCAGTGCCGCACGCCCAGTTGGTTGAGGTCCCTTTCCACCTGTGCGCGCCACCTTAAATGCGGTCGTCCTCTGCTGCGTCGTCCCTCGGAGTTGGAGTCGAAGACTCTTCGGGCCGAAGCGTTGATGTCCATTCGCTCTACATGGCCTAGCCATCTTAGACGTTGGATTCGGAGACGTCTAACCAGGCCGATGTCGCTGTACAGCCCGTACAGTTCTTGGTTGAATCTCCTCCTCCACTCTCCGTTTACACAAACGAGACCAAAGATTGCACGCAGAATTTTCCTCTCGAAACGCCCAAGAGCCTCTTCATCCGCATTTGATAACGTCCAAGCCTCAGCGCCGTAGAGGAGGACCGGGATGATTAAGGTTTTGTAGAGGGATACTTTAGTTTTTCGAAAGAGGGCTCTACTACTCAACTGCCTCTTGAGCCCAAAGAAGCAGCGGTTGACAAGAGTTACTCTGCGTTTTATCTCAGCGCTGGTGTCGTTGCTGCTTGTCACTATCGAACCAAGGTAGACGAAGTCCTTGACTACTCCAAAAATATAGCTGCCGAAGGTGACGTTCTGACCCAGACATCGGTGTTGCGCGTCTTTCTTGGATGACAGCATATACATATTTGGTCTTGTCCCCATTTACTCTTAGATCCACTTTAGCCGCTTCTGCTTCAATGCTTGCGAACGCCTCATTGATGTCTCGCTTTGTCCGTCCAATAACGTCAATGTCATCTGCGTAGGCAAGCAATTGTGTGGACTTGAAGTATATCGTACCTCTTGTATTGGCCGAAGAGTCCCGCATGATCTTTCGATCTTTTCAAGTATGATGTTAAAGAAATCACATGATAGTGTGTCACCCTCTCTAAAACCTTTTTTTAACATCAAAGTGGTCGGTTAGTTCACCTCGGACCTTAATGGAGCAGCAAGAGTTCTCCACAGTCATCCTGCGCAGTCTGACGAGTTTAGCAGGAATGTTAAAACATGACATGGCTCTGTATAGCTCGTCTCTATAAACACTGTCATACGCGGCTTTAAAGTCGACGAAAAGATGGTGCATGTCGACCTGGAATTCAAGATCTTTTCCAAGATCTGCCGTAGTGTAAATATTTGGTCTATCGTGGATTTTCCTGGCCTGAAACCACACTGGTAGGATACTATCAGATTGTCCACGAACGGCTTCAGGCACTTACACAGTACGGCAGAAAGGATCTTGTACGCGATGTAGTTCTCAGCTGCCAGCTTGTACTTTGTTTCCGCTTGTACTAGAGTGCGTCAATTCCACCATGGGACTAATCCACTTCCGCCTCGTACAGTCGCAAGGCTTCTTAAGGACCTCGACATACACAAATCCCCTGGTCCAGATGGTATTGCCCCAATAGTCCTGAAGAGGTGTTCTTCTACGCTGGCAAAACCACTGCGTAAGCTTTTTCACCTTTCCTACTCCTCTGGGCTCTTTCCGAGTTGGTGGAAAACAGCATTTGTCCAGCCCATACCCAAAAAAGGCGAATCATCTTCTCCCTCCAACTGCCGACCCATTGCACTAACGTCCCTTCTTTCCAAGGTCATGGAAACGCTGATTAACCGTCAGCCTATGAATCACGGAAACGCCTCAATGACCGTCAATACGGCTTCCGCAGCAACAGATCCACTGGGGTTTTGATGGCATAATCTCGCCGAAAAGTGGAATCACTCGCTTCACCAAGCAGGTGAAAGCAAGATTGTTGCACTGGATATTTTGAAAGCATTTGATAGGGTTTGGCATGAATCCCTTTTGTCGAAAATAAGTGCTTTTGGGATCGATGAGTCTCTTTTTCAATGGATTAGAAGCTACCTTTCGAATCGTTCAATTTAAGTTTTGTTTGACGAATTCAAGTCTGATACTTGCTTTGTAAATGCTGGTGTTCCCCAGGGCTCCGTTTTGTCTCCGACACTCTTTCTTATTTTTTTAAATGATCTCTTGTCTGTTACTTCTAATCCAATTCAATCCTTCGCTGACGACAGTACCCTCAGCTTCTCATATTCGTTCACTAGTTTACAACCCTGCACTTCGGTTGTAGATAATGAGCTGCAGTGTATGTTTAGCTCATTAAATTCCGATATCGACAGCATCATCCAATGGGGTAAAAACAATAGAGTGGAATTGAATGCATCCAAAACACAATGCTGTCTAGTGTCGTTAAAGCGTATACCTAACCCGCAGCCATTATCCATGAATGGCACTTGCATCTCAGAAACAGAAAAGCTTTCCATCCTGGGTATGAGTTTTGCTCACAATCTTCATTGGAACGACCATATATTCAGTGTCGCCAAGAATGCTGCGAAATGCATAGGCTTCTTATACAGATGCGAGAAATAGATCTGGCTACAATCTACATAAAAGGCGTTCATTCGCCCCAAATTTGAGTTTAACGCTCATGTTTGGTCTGGTGCTTCCAATACCTCATTGCATCTACTAGACAGAATACAAAAACAAAAACGAGCCATAAAACTGTTAGGTGACTCCAGCATTACCAAAACATTAGACTCGCTGGAACACCGCAGGAATGTTACCTGCCTCTACTGTCAATTATAGAGAATCTTTCATTAACCGAACCACACGAATCTGGAACTCCCTGCCGGATTCTGTTTTTCCCCTCAATGCAACATGCAAGCATTTAAGATCAATGTCCCTTCCTTTCTACCTTCTGCCCGCACTGTGTCGCCGACATAATAAGGTTATAAGACCTTGAGTGCGCGCAAATTATTAAAAAAGAAAAAAAAAAAAAAAAATGGGATGGGATACGGGCTCGTTAAGAAGGTAGTAAGTTCTGGGAGCAGACTAGCATTTACCGACGTAAAACTCCAGGAAGTTTCTCACACCAAGTGCCGAAGGAATCGCGATCGTTTTGAAGTGCGAGCGAGTCAGCCGGACTTGATACCGGCCTGCTGATTTTCATATCGTCTGCGTAGATTGACGAGTTGGAGTTTCTTTTTTGATAAAGTCGACATCATTAACTATTAGGATATATGTCGAAGGATCAAGATGACTGCCCTGCGGAATACCGGAATAGCGATAATATGGGCCGGTGAGCCTAAAACATCAATGGTTATCTAATGGTTTATCTTATCAAAAGCTTTGTTAAAGTCGATAGTTATAATAACTTGCATTGCTCCAATACTAAATGCGTTTTGGAAGCTGGTAGTTGTTGACCAACTTTTTAGGAAAAGAATTCTTACGAACTTTGGTGGCGCTATCGTCCGGTGTGAACCTGGGCGTCAACCAACAAGCTTCTCCAGCTGGCGCGGTCTTTTGCCAGCTGTTTCCAGCGACGCACTCCGAATTGGTTAAGGTCCCCTTCCACCTGTGTGCGCCACCTTAAATCTGTCGTTTTCTGCATGCGGCGTCCCCTCGGGGTTGGATTCGAAGACTCTTCGGGCCGAAGCTGTGTTATCCATCCGCTCTACATGGCCTAGCCATCTTAGACGTTGGATCCGTAGACGTCGTACTAGCCCGATGTCGCTGTACAGCCCGTATAGTTCGTCGTATCTTCTCCTCCACTCTCCGTCAACACAAACGGGACCGAAGATTGTACGCAGAATTTTGCTCTTCAAACGACACAGGGCCTCTTCATCCATTTTTGATAAGGTCCAAGTCTCTGTGCCATAGAGGAAGACCGGGATGATTAAGGTTTTATAGAGGGTCTCCTTAGTTTTGCGAGAGAGGGCCCTATTTCTCAATTGCCTCTTAAGCCCAAAGAAGCAGCGGCTGGCATGAGTAATTCTGCGTTTGATGTCAGCGCTGGTGTTGTCGCTGATCACTTCTGAGCCAAGGTAAACGAAGCTCTTGACTACGTCGAAATTGCAGCTACCAATCGTGACATTCTGGCCAAACATCGGTGTTATGCGTCATTTTTAGACGGCAGCATTCATCCAAATGAATCATGTACCGAAAGACCCATTTTATCTTCCTCTTATTCAATGTTTTTGATCTCATCATCGACGTCCCGCTATGTTCGTGCAATTATGTCAATGTCATCCGCGTACGCCCGCAATTGCGCAGACTTGAAATAGATTGTACCTCCTGTGTTGGCCAGTGAGTCTTGTATGATATTTTCAAGTACGATGTTGAAAAAATTACTTGGCAGTGCGTCACTTTGTCTAAATCCTTTTTTGACATCAAAGATCTCGATTAATTCGCTACCGACCTTAATAGAGCAGCGGGAACTCTTCATTGTCATCCTGCAAAATCTGACGAGTTTGGCAGGGATGTTAAAACTAGACATGGCTCCGTACATCTCATCTCTATGCTCACTGTCATACGCGGCAGGTATGACAGGGTATAGATTTGGTATTCTTGGGTCTTCTCCAATATCTGCTGCAGTGTGAATATTTGGTCTATTGTGGATTTTCCTAGCCTGAGAACCTATCAGATTATCCAAAAAGGGCTTGGAGGCGTTCACACATAACGGCAGAGAATATGCGATATTAAGGAGACCCATTACACAGTTATATGGGTCTCCTTTCTTGTGGACCAGGCAAACGACGCTGAGATTCCATTCGTCGGGCATGCTTTACTCCGACCATACACCCCTACTAGCTCATCTTCGACCATACGCCGCCACTGGCTCATCACCAGCCGCTTTAAATAGCTCAGCATACAGGCCATCCGCGCCAGCGGCTTTAATAGTTTTAAGCTTCCAAATTACTAGCTTAAATTCATCTAGGTCGGGTGGACGGAACTCTCTTGCATCTTCGTCCGTTGCGAATGTCTACAGTCTACAGAAGTGTTCTTTAGTTGTCCTTCTTCGTCCCTACAGGCTTCTGCTCTAGTTCTATAGGCCTGATATGTTCGTTTAACTTGTTCATAAAACTTGCGAGCCTCATTCCTGTGGTAGCATCTCTCCATCTCCTCGATCTCACGAGAAAAGATGGGTTTTCAGTGGAAAGACATTAAGTCATATATGTACAATGGACTCAAATAGTTTGGGAATAGATAGGATGGAAAAAGGTTTACATAAAGAATTCGTACATTTTTTTAAGAACTATGGCAGACAGACCCGGAGGGAAGTCGTCTTTGAGATGGTTTGCCTTATAATGTCCTGATTTATATCAATTACAGAGAGAGAGAGAGACGTCTAAGCACCGCCATTCATATATTCATCAATAGGAAATAGAGGGTCTGGTTTTTTACTGCAGTCGTTAAATGGTGGGCTAAAGAATGAGGCAAAAAGGTACGCGATAGTTTTAGGGTCATCGGAGGAAATATGCAATTTGTGAGTGGAAAGTCACGTCAGACTGTTGTTCGACGTTCATGACGTTCAAATGCTTGATCAAGGTTTATTGAACAGTCTACTATCCTTTGTTCTGTGTTTGGCTACTTCTAATACTTTACACTCGCACTCAAGGCTAATGCCTTATAACATTTTGAACGTTGTGCGAACGAAGGCAACAGGGAGAGGGAGAGTTTCGCGCAGGTTCACACACAACCTGAACGGAGTGCAGTGGTTTTGGGTCGTAGATGTTCGTTCACTACTCTCAGGGGTGGGTTAATATTGCATACGCAGAGGATGAATTTAAATTTTTTTTCGCGCAGGTTCAAGAGTTTATATTCTCTTATAATGTGTTATATACCCACAACCTGAACGGAGTGCAGTGGTTTGGGTCGTTGATGTTCGTTAACTCTCAGGGGTGGTTGTCCTAGATAGGAGGAGAGCCGACCAATTTTCGCGTTGGTTTTGATTCACAGTAATTCGTTCATGCACTTTTCGTGTTAATATTGCATACGCAGAGGATGAATTTCAATTTTTTTTCGCGCAGGTTCAAGAGTTTATATTCTCTTATAATGTGTTATATACACACAACCTGAACGGAGTGCAGTGGTTTGGGTCGTTGATGTTCGTTAACTCTCAGGGGTGGTTGTCCTAGATAGGACGAGAGCCGACCAACTTCCACGTTGGTTATAGTCCGTAGTAATTCGTTCAAGCACTTTAATATTGCATACGCAGGGGATGCATTTCACTTGACCACATACTGTGAGTGTTACATATGCCTGTAGCAGTACGTTTGGTCGCTTTCCATTCACAACTGTGTTGCATACTTTTTTCCGTATAGGAATTGCTTTTTCCTGGCTATGAAACGGATTAGAACTATAGACCTTCTATTCGACGATCGATGATGTGGTGCGATTGTTCATTTTTTATGCATTTTTAGTCCGCTTCTTCCTTTCCTTCAGTTTTCATCGTTCTTATTGTCTAACTACCATATTTCTCTTACATATAAGGAGAGAGAACTTGCTGTCCTTAATTAGTCCGAATTCAAATTTTGGAAAATTTTGGATTCAAGTTTACTCCAATACTCAACTTAAAGACATACATAAGCACAACGACCTGTAGCCACAAGCCACATCCTCTTCCATTGCCATTCATCGAAAAGAGAACAGAACCCCTGTACCGAATATTCTAAATGAACGAATTTCGCAATAACCAGAAATAATCCCTCGAACTCCAACAACTTCACATATCACCTACTTCCATGCCAACATGTAAACCAATAACCAAACATCAACCCATCGTAACGACGTCATATCACGAGCGATGTGCTCCAGATATATTCTCATAACCATAAGTTTGCCACCAGAAAATAGGAGGGGGAGCAAAAAAAAAAAAGATTCAATCTCACGGCATTACCCCAGATTCAGATTCCTCCCCAAGCAGACACTTGACAAATAGCAAAAAAACAGAAATGAAAAACAATACTATATGCTTGTACGTACATATGTATGCACACATGCTCGTATATATGTATAAGCAAACACTGATGTATTCAGAAATCCCATATTAACCTATTTGCGTTCGTTTGATTTCAGGTCCATTACCAAAGACATCCCATGATTTTTGGCGAATGATTTGGGAGCAATATTGTTTAGTTATAGTGATGACAACACGTGTATTGGAACGTGGTAGAACAAAATGCGGTCAATATTGGGAACCAGCTGAAGAAAGTTCCTGCGAATTTGGAAGCTTCCATGTGCGAACAATTAGTATAGAAACTAATGAAGATTATACAGTAGCCTCATTAGAACTCAAAAATCTTAAGGTAGGTATACAAAGAAAACCAATTGACGATTGCTTTTTCTTCTTCTTCTTCTTCTTTTGGCGCTACAGTTCATGGCGAACCTGGGCCTCCTTCGAAAAACCTCTCCAACTGGCACGGTCTTTCGCCAGCAGTCTCCAGTGCCGCACGCCTAGTTGGTTAAGGTCATCTTCCAATTGGTTGCGCCACCTTAAATTTGGCCGTCCTCGGCCGCGTCGCCCCTCGGGGTTGGATTCATAGACCTTCCGGGCCGGAGCTATGTTTTCCATGCGCTCAACATGACCTAGCCATCGTATGCGTTGGATCCGAAGACGCCGTGCTATGTTCATGTCGCTGTACAGCCCGTACAGTTCACTGTTAAGTCTTCTCCTCCACTCCCCATTCATGCAGGTCAGGCCGAAAATCGCACGCAAAATTTTTCTCTCAAACCGACCAAGGGTGTCCTCATACGGTTCCGCAGGACCGGGATGATAAGGGTCTTGTATATGCTCACCTTGGTTTTTCGAGAGAGGGCTCTGCTTTTCAATTGCCTCCCGAGCCCAAAGAAACAGCGGCTGGCAAGAGTTATTCTGCGTTTGATTTCGGCACTGATGTCATTTCTGCATGTCACTCCGGAGCCTAGGTAGACGAAGTCCTTGACTACCTCGAAATTATACCTGCAAATATGTGCACCCTGGCCAAGACGCGGGTGGTTCGTGTCCTTTTTCGACGACCGCATATATTTCGTTTTGCCCTCATTTGCCGCCAGTCTCATTTTAGCCGCTTCCGTCTCAGTGCTCGTAAAGGCCTCAATGACATCTCGCTGACTTCGTCCAATTATGTCAATGTCATCGGCATATGCGAGCAGTTGTATGGATTTGAAAAAGATGGTGTCGTCTGTCGTATTGACCAGTGAGTTTTGCACTGTCCTTTCAAGGACGATGTTGGAAAAGTCACACGATAGCGTGTCGCCCTGTCTAAAACCTTTTTTGACATAAGAGGTATCGGTTAGGTCGCTTCCGACCCTGATGGAGTAGGGAGAGTTCTCCAAAGTCATCCTCATGCACAATCATGCACAATCTGACGAGTTTGGCAGGGATGCCAAAACTAGACATGGCGTAGTATAGCTCGTCTCTATTGATCCTCTCGTATGCAGTCTTAAAGTCGACAAACAGGTGGTGGGTGTCGATCTGAAACTCGTTTGTTTTTTCCAGGATATGCCGCAGTGTGAATAATTGATCTATGGTGGACTTTCCGGGCCTGAAACCATCCTGATATGGACCAATCAGTTTATTAACGAGCGGTTTCAAGCGTTCACACAGAACAGCAGAGAAGATTTTATAAGCGATGTCCAGAAGACTTATTCCTCTGTAGTTGCCGCAGACAAAGGGGTCTTGTGGATCGGGCAAACGATATTAAGATTCCATTCATCGGGCATGCATTCCTCTGACCATATCCTACGGATGAGCTGGTGCATACTCCCAACCAGGTCATCTCCAGCCGCCTTAAAGAGCTCGGCAGGTAGTCCATCTATTCCAGCAGCTTTGTTGGACTTAAGTTTAGAAAAAGCATTCCTAACTTCGTCCAGGTCAGGGGGACGGAATTCTCCGCTATCATCGTCTGTTGTGAAAGGATTATTCTGCCTGACAGCGGGATCTATTTCGTCAACGCCGTTATACAGTCTGCAAAGTAGTCTTTCCAGATTCTAGACTACTAGGTTTCCATTTTCGTCCCTGCAGGCTTCCGTTCTGGTCTTATATCCCTGGCATGTTTGTTTTATTCGTTGATAAAACCTCCGAACGTCATTCCTGCGATAGCATCTCTCCATTTCTACGATCGCGAGCTTCTCATGCTCCTTTTTTTTTGTTTTGAGAAGCTTATGCTCCTCCCTCCTCTTCTGCTCATAATGCCCACGAGCAGCTCTCGTTCTTCTATGCAACGCCTCTTGATAGTCTTGCTGCTTTGCTGCGCGTGCCCTCCTACACTCGTCGTCAAATCAAGGGTTTCTTGTTGGTGGCGGTTTAAAACCCAGTACCTCAGAAGCAGCACTTTCTAAGGCTTGTTGACAACGGGTGTATTGGTGTTATACGGTCTGAGCAGGTGTTGGAGGGTTTTCCGAGAACTTAAGGGAGACGCGATTGGCATAGGCTCTGGCGGTCTCTTGCGATTGTAGCATTGCGACGTTTTATGCCGATGGCCTTAGTCGATTTTTCTGGGCCAGGCATATTCGAAGTCGCAACCTGGCTGCCACAAGATAGTGGTCCGAATCGAATGACGATTGCATTCAGTCATTAATCTTTTGCCCTTTTCATTTCAGACTGAAGAAACAAGGAATGTCTCTCATTGGCAGTTCACTAGCTGGCCAGATTATGGTGTTCCAGCTTCGGCGCTAGCAATGTTGAATTTCTTACAAAAGGTCCGCGAAAAACAAGCCGACATGGTGAAAGCCTTGGGCGACACATGGGCCGGTCATCCTCGTGGCCCACCAATCGTGGTACATTGTAGTGCGGGCATTGGACGAACTGGTAAATATAATATTCTTTTCATTTGCCACTCCATAGTAATACTCGATTGTTTTGTTTTCTTTTATTTGTTTGTTTTAGGTACGTTTATAACCCTAGATATATGCATATCGCGCTTGGAGGATGTCGGCACGGTTGATATTAAAGGAACAGTCGAGAAAATCCGTTCTCAACGTGCTTACTCGATACAAATGCCAGATCAATACGTATTTTGTCATTTGGCTCTCATAGAGTATGCCTTATCCCGTGGAATGATCAAATCGGCCGATCTCGAGGGATTCGACGATCGGGACGATGATTCCGATTTAATTTAAATCATCCATAATGGTGTTTTTTTATTCTCTTACTTTTTGTTATTTATAAACTTTGGTTTGCACTGGTATCTTATCATCGAATGACAATTTAAACATCTTTAAAAACAGCAACAACTTTCGACGAATAATCAAAATTGATGACTATTTCTCTCTCTCTCTCTCTTACTTCGTCTGTCGTCAGTCTTCTCAAAACAATACATTTTGTAATTTCTATGAACTAAAACAATATACAGATATTTTCACTAATAAACCAGATAGAAACAACAAAACCCGAAATGTAACAACACCATTCATCTCCATGCCCACGTATTCACATTGGTCGAATGTAATATAAAAACAAAACTACCAACTATGACCCGCAACAATCCACTCCATTTATGTACATTTCTTTTTTACACACAGATAAAGCAACAAAAAATAGAAACAAAACAATAAAAGATAAAGGTATTATCGTTGTAGAGAATTTTAAACAAAAGAAAAAAAAAAAAGAAAAAGAAAAAAAAAAAAGAGAAAGATCTATTTAAACTCACTTCCTGTGTTTTTTTTTTTTTTTTTTTTTTAATATTTACGTTTTTTATAAATATAAATAAATTTATTTTAAGTTTCCTTAAGAGATATTATATAAATGATTTAAGTAAATGAGAGAATACAAATAAAAATTTAAAACAAAAAAATAAAAACAAATTACATACATAGAAATCAAATTTAATTAAAATTAAACAAACCAAGAAAACCAATTAATGAGAAATAAACATTGAATATTTCTAGTTAAGATATATGCCTAGAGAGTAAATGAGAAATATTGTATTTAAAACAAAAATCTTGAAAACAACAATTAAAACTAGAAACAAACAAATAATAAAAAACAAAGATAAAAATCAATGAAATATATGAGAAAAATAATTAAATGTATTGTACTATGAGAACTATTTTTTTATAGCTTTTTCAACTCAAAGAAAAATTAAACAAAACAAAAACGTAGGAGGAACGAAAAAAAAAAAACAATTTTAGCAGAAATATGGGACGCGATGAAAAAGAGAAAAAACAAAAAACAAAACGAAATGAGACAGAAAAACTTAAACACTAAAATACAAAAAATATTGGAAAGGGTACCGTCTTTTGTCGGAGGTGATATTTAAATAGGAAACTAAATTAAACTATTAGTAGCAGCAAAACAAAAGAAAAAAAAAAAAAAATTAAGTAAAAAGCTAAAATGTTTAGTCGACTTTGTTCGCTTAGGTTTATTTCTGATTCACTTTCAGTTGCAACAGAGAAAACATGGCGTTTTAACATTATTTTATATAAACTGATCTGCAATACTGAACAAAAAGGAATAGGATCCACAGCTCTATTACACGTGTTTTGACAGCACATTTTAAATTATGTTAAAATAGTCATTTCACGGTATCAGCACCCTTATTCTGGTTGTCGCGTCACCTATGTGAGATTTGTCATTGTCGGTGTCACGTCACTCAAATTCTAATATTCTTGTTGTCGAATGTCGAGTGACGTGAGTGCGAGGAACATCTGGGAAACGAAACATTTGTTCACAGTCATCTGATTTTGACCATTAAAGCATGTCTTTTGAAGGTGGTGAAGCTAAATTTATTATTAAATTTATTGCGGGTTTTAACTGCGCACTGAAAAATGGAAGAAAAATAAAACAGCGAAAGCGACACGTGTGTTCTGTTCCGTGGTTTATTTCATACAGACTGAGCCTATTCTACTCCACAGTGCACACACTCACACGCGTGCATTGATATTTCTTACATATGTATATACTTACTTAACGGTCGCTACAGTTCGGGTGAGAGCACCGTGGCGCAGTGGATAATGTGTTGGCCTCTGACGCCGATGACACGGGATGAAATCACACACAACATGGGTGATTGAGAGAAGCTCGGCTCAGGTCCTTCATGGACTGTAACGCCAACATACATACAGTTCGGGGTGAACCTGGGCCTCAACCAACATGCCTCTTCACCTAGCAAGATCTTTCGCTAGTCTTTTCCAATGCCACACGCCCAGTTGGTTAAGATCCCTTTCCACCTGTGCGCGCCACCTTAGGTGCGGCCGTCCTCTATTTCTTCATCCCTCGGGGTTGGATTCAAAGACACAACGGGCTGGAGCTGTGGTGTCCATTCGGTCTTATATAGTGTCTCCTTGGTTTTCCAAAAGAGGGCTCTACTTCTCAATTGCCTCTTGAGCCCAAAGAAACAGCGGTTGACAAGAGTGATTCTGCGTTTTATCTCAGCGCTGGTGTTGTCGCTGGTCATCAGTGAGCCAAGGTAGACGAATTCCTTGACCACTTTAAAGTTATATCCGCCCATGGTGACGTTCTGGCCAATACGTCGGTGTTGTCCGTCTCTTTTAGATGAAAGCAGATATTTGAGACCCATCTTAGCCGCTTCTGCCTCAATGCTTACAAAGGCCTCATTGACGTCTCGGTGTGTCCGTCCAATCACGTCAATGTCGTCGGCATACGCAAGCAATTGCGTAGACTTGAAATAAATCGTACCTCTTGTGTTGGCCAGTGACTTGCACGATCTTTTCAAGCACGATGTTGAAAAAGTTGCATGACAGCGCGTCACCTTGCCTAAATCCTTTTTTAACATCAAATTTCTCGGTTTGCTCATTACCGACCTTAATGGAGCAGCGGGAATTCTCCATTGTCATCCTGCACAGTCGGACGAGTTTGGCAGGGATGTAAAAACTAGACATGGCTTTGTATAGCTCATCTCTATACACGCTGTCATATGCAGCCTTGAAATCGACGAAGAGGTGGTGAGTGTCGATTTGGTATTCCTGGGTCTTCTCCACGATCTGCCGTAGCGTAAATATTTGGTCTATTGTGGATTTACCTGGCCTGAAACCACATTGATAAGAGCCGATCAGGTTATCCACAAACGGTTTCAGGCGTTCACACAATATGCGCCGTATAACAGGACCGGGATAATTGAGGTCTTACATAAGGTCAACTTGGTCGTACAAGAGAGGGCTCTACTTCTCAGTTGCCTCTTGAGCCCAAAGAAGCAGCGGTTGGCAAGAGTAATTCTGCGCTAGATTTCGAAACTAGTGTCGTTGTTCCAAGTTACTTTAGGAGCCGAGGTATATGAAGTCCTTAACCACCTCAAACTTATATCTGCAAATATGCACGTTCTGTCCAAGACGTCGGTGGTAAATGTCCTTTTTCGATGACAGCAGATATTTAGTCTTGCCCTCATTAACTGCCAAACAAATTTTTGCCACCTCCATCTCAATACTCGCAAACGCCTCCTCATTGTCCTCATTGACATCTCGTTGCGAGGATTTGTAATAGATGATGCCTCTTGTATTGGCCTGTGTTTTTGCTCAATCATTTCTAATATGGTGTTAAAAAAAATCACACGACAGCGCATCGCCCTGTCTAAGTCCTTTTTTGACTTCGAAGCTATCGGTTAGTTCTGCACCGATTCGGATGGAGCAGCGAGCATTTCCCAGCGTCATCCTGCATAGTCTGACGAGCTTAGCAGGGATGTCAAAATTAAACATGGCGTTATATAGCTCATCTCTAATTACGCTGTCGTATGCGGCCTTGAAGTCGACGAATAGATGGTGAGTGTCGACTTGAAATTCATTGGTTTTCTCCAGAATCTACCGTAGTGTGAAGATTTTATCGATGGTGGACTTCCCCGGCCTGAAGCCACACTGATAAGGACCTATCAGCTTATTTACGAATGGCTTCAGGCGTTCACACAAAACGACAGTGAAGATCTTGTATGCGACATTAACGAGACTTATTCCTCTATAGTTGGCGCAGCCCAAGGGGTCTCCTTTTTCATGGATAGAGCAAATAATGCTGAGACTCCATTCCTCGGGCATGCTTTCCTCTGACCATATCTTACAGATGAGCAGGTGCATGCTCCTAACCAGCTCAGCAGACAATCCATCTGCGCCAGCAGCTTTATTCAGCTTGAGTTTCGACATGGCAATCTTAACTTCGTCGAGGTCAGGTCGACGGAATTCTCTGCGATCTTCGTCGTTAAGAAATGGATCAGTCTGCCTGACAGCGTCATAGACTAACATCGCCGTTATACAGTCTGCAGAAGTGGTTTTTCCAAATTCTCAGCATGTGTCCGTTCTCATCCCTACAGGCCTCAGTTTGGGCTTTATAGCCTTGAGACATTCATTTCATCCGTTGATAAAAACTTTGGGGTCGAAAAAAAAATTGCGGTGACGGAGGCATACTTTTAGGAGGGGGTGGCCGTGGTGCAGTGGTTAACATCATCGACCGCTGAGCGGAAGGTTTATGGTTCAAATTAGCTTCATAGCCAAGAAAAAGTAATTCCTATGCGAAAAAAAAGTATGCAACGCAGTTGTGAATGGAAAGTGACCAGACCCACTGCTGCAGGCATAACACTCACAGTATATGGTCAACCGAAATTCATCCTCTGCGTATGCAATACTAAAGTGCTTGAACGAATTACTACAGACTATAACCAACGCGGAATTTGGTCAGCTCTCGTCCTATCTAGGTCTAGGACAACCACCCCTGAGAGTAGTGAACGAACATCAACGATCCCAACCACTGTACCCCGTTCAGGTCGTGTGTGTCAACACATCATAAGAGAATATAAAAACTCTTGAACCTGCGCGAGTCTCTAAAAAAAGAAAAAAAAAAATCAGTAATCCAGGTGATACATACATGCATACACCCTAATTCTGTTTTTACACGACACATACGATTCTGAAGAATTCGTGTGAAAAAGTCTGTAGTTTGTATGTTGTATATATGTACATATGTATATACAAACATATGTATGTACATTTTTATGTGCCCATTTCCAAATCGAAAAAATGCTCACAGCCAATTACTCATGAACGCGTGCGTTTAATAATTGCTCGTTGGGGGGTAGCGCACACTCACGAGCAACTCACGAGTATTTGCGTTTCCTTACCAAACCACGGCACTGTCCGAGCAATCTCATACATACATATGTATCGGCTGTCGTGCGATCACAGTAGTCAACCAGCGTCGGGTGCGGTTAGTACCTAGATGGTGGACCGCTTGGGAACACCGCGTGTTGTTAATTTTTCATCAATGTTTTCTAATAGCGTTATCACGTAAAATAATCATCCGTAAATCGACTTTACAGATAACCAAAATATTTTTTTTCTTGTCAAAGTTTCATCACCAAAAGCTTTGCGTACTACCCTCTCAACAAATTTAGACATAAAAATAGAAGCGTACCTTGAACACGAATGAATATTTCGATGTGAAACTTGGCACGCAAGTCAAAGACAGTTCTACCAGCTAAATAAATAAAAGTATTTCCTCAAATTCATTTGTGCGCGCAGTTTAAATTCAAATGGCATCATGCTCTTTGGTCACCGTAGCATATCCGGAAATGGCTTACTGGAAGGTATAAGTTAAAATTCAAGGGGGCTAGAGGTATTTTGATTTTCCAGTTAGCCTTAGATAATGGCCCAGTAGCAGTAACTCTAAAACTTCAGATCAGTTCACCACGGTGGTTAGTTCTCTCGGCCTTTGGTGTGGTTTACCAACATAAACGGTGAAAGCAATGGGGGCATATTTGTATAAAGTCACCTGTAATGGTGTACAGCTTAATATTCTGCCCAAGGGTAGCACTTATTTATTGTCAGCAATATCCTTTTAATATAGGGTGGCCCAATTAAAGTGTTAGCATTGATGGCGCAATGAGCTCATTTTTGAGCATTTTCAATCACTTTGCGAAGTGTTCGGGCTCTATAGCGACTATTTCGCGTCGAATATTGGCTTTGAGCTCTTCCACAGTCCGTGGCTTGTTGACATAAGCTTTAGACTTTAAAAAAACCCACAAGAAAAGTGGGGTCAAATCGGTGGCCAGTCAAAATCACCGTTTTTTAGAAATTATGCGATCGACGAACTTACGGCGCAATAAAGCGATGGTGGCCCGAGCTGTGTGGGCTGTGGCGCCATCTTGTTGGTCCCCAGAATTTGTCCATGACATGTTCCGCTAAAAATGTCAACAAAAAATCCGTTATCATCGATAACGCTCGCCATTAACGATGGTGGGCATCCCATAGTCGTCTTCAAAAAAGTACGATCCAGTGACCCTATCCGCACAAATTCCGGCTCAAATAGTCACGCGTTGGTCGTGACGAAGTTCTTCGTGGATTAATTGAGGATTTTCAGCAGCGTAAAACCGACAATTTTGTTTGTTGATCATTCCATTTAACGAAAAAAGGGGGCCTCATCGCTCATAATGATTTTCTCCCAAAAATCAGTATCGGTTTGGGCCAAGTTCACAACGAATTTTATATAACCCAAGCGACGTGACTTATCGGTTGGCAATAATCGATGAATAATTTGAATTTTGTACGGAAATAACTTCCAATCATACCGAATTATGCGTTGCAGTGAGCTGCGACTGATGCCGAACTGAGGCGAACGGCGGCGACTCGATGTTCGTGGTGAGGTCTCAACTGAGACTCGTACAGCCTCGATATTGTCATCGGACCGTCTCGTACGCTCTCTCCGCTGATAACTGGCATCGGCAAGATTACCGGTGTCCAAACATTTTTGGTGCAAACGCCGAAATGGTCATGCGAGAAGGCGCGTCGTAGGCACGTTATGTCTTCACAATGGAGAAATTGTTTTGAATGTAAAGCTGCACAATAACAGCGCGTTTTTGTGGCATGAACTGTTCCATAGTAAAAATTCGTAGAGACTAACGCTTTGAATGCGGGCTGTCACAATCCGTTTTGCCAACTGGTATCAACGTTATTGGGTTGCCTGATTAATTAGGCCACGCGTTATGTATGAGGCCAACATTTTCGAAGAGTTGCTTACACTTTCGAGCACATCAGGTCAGGATTTTTACTTTTCAACTTTATATGAGAGCGCCCTACCGCAGTGGGTAGTGTGTTAGCCTCTGAATTCGATGACACGGGATCGAATCCCGACAACAGCCATATCATCGAACGTGTTTTCAAGGTGTTTCTCCTCAGCGGGGTTCTAACAAAACACCGGTAGTATAATTGATATGAAAAGCTTCTCGAATTTCGCCGTTTGGAACCGGCAATAAAGTGTAGGTCCCTTTCACCTATGGGAAAATAAAATCACACAATATGGATAATTGAGAGAAGCTTGGCTTTGTCCTTTCATGGACTGTAACGCCAACATACATACATACATATATATGTACATATTCGCTTTAGTCGTGGTAACTGTGACTTGCAAATGGCAACTTTTTGGGAAAAGCAAAACTTTTGCTTTCGTTTCCCCGTTTTGTATTTTGAATAAACATTTCAAGATTACCATTTGTATGGCAAAACCTACTTAGTGCGTGACCTAATTTCATTCGTTGCCCTGTCCGCCACCAGTGAGCACAAGTCCTTTACCGAATAAACAACCCCCACATTCGTTAAGTAAAAGAAAAATCCATGCATTACTGGCTTCTTCTAGACTTTTATACATATTTAGCCCTTATGAAGGGGACAGAAATACAAAACTGGATGTCTAATGTACACATGTCATATCTACGTGAAGGAAAACTTTTTCTTTTATCTTTTTATTGATCTTTCTTTTTTTTTAAAACAAATAAAATACATCACAGTGCATTAAAAGAAAAAGGTGAAAAATAAACAAATAATAAAAAGAAATTTGAAAGATACAAACAAACATTAATTCCTACAAGCAAAATAAAGCAGTTATACATGATAACTAACAAATACTTTATAGAACAGTGTTACATAGAAAACAATTTTCAAATTTATATAATTAAAAAAAAGAAACAAGAAAAACGTAATTAGTAACTGAAACTAAAAGAAAAATTCAAAAAACAAGAAACAATTATAGAAATAAAACTAAATGCAAAAACAAAGCATTCATTGTTGTTTGTTAATCGTTAGGTTACATATTTCTCCTTAAACAAAAAAAAAAAATTAAACAAAAGAAAAAAGTAAAACATAATTAAAGCAGAAAAACAGGACGTCATTTTCATACAACCTTTTTTCTCTTGCTCTTTCGCTCTCTCTCTCTCTCTCTCTTTTATTAGGAATGCATGTAATTTTGGTATTCTCTCAACAACAACAACAAAAGAAAATCATTAATTACGAAAATAAGAACAAACTTATTTATGAATTCTTAAACTCCAGCCGTCCAGTGATCGGTTTTCATCGAATGAGTTACATATTAAGCTTGAGTAAAATGTGGAATATATTGTTGAACAGTCAAATTAAGAAAATGATATTTAAAATGGAAAAACAAAAAACAGTATTTATGGAACGCGAGTTGATTGCTGCTTAAGTACAACGACCAATGGACGGTAGCAGTGTATACTGCTGTTTAAATGGGTTATTCATCTATTATTTACATTTAGACGTTTTTTATTATGCATCCAGATCTCGATCCGGATCATGGTTCAAAATAAAACAGTACGGATCAAGGAGTAGTATTCTTGACTGCTTGACATTTCGTCTTATTCAGTTCTGTCAAAGATCTGTTATTTGGAAACAAAATAAGTGTGGAATTGCCATGTCCAAAAAAATATATTTGTTTTCATATAAATTTGATACGGCCGATTTAAATGTTGATGATAACAATTTTTATCGATATGCACGAATTGGGGTAATATATCCCCAATTCTCTCAAGGCTTTTAGAAATTTTAATTAGTACACACATTTTATAGTATTATGATTACAAATTCTTTATACGGAAGGTAAAACTAACTAACCAAATCCCGGTCACAATTTTATATGTTCATCAGGCAGTGATCTTCCTAATTTCAATGCGAAACTAGTGACAAATAGTTTAACTAATTTTCGGATCATGAAAACTGAACTAGATCGAGAGGTGGTTCACATGTTGTTATTGTAATGCGTGTAAATCGTGATCCGGATCGGGATCTCGATGCTTAATGAAAAACACCTATTAACTGAAGAAACAAATGCTTACACGTTTTCAAGCCCTGACCAAATAAATTCTAAGATAAATATATTTTCTTGTTTTCCTCTTTTTTCTCCGTCATGTTCGTTTTATAAAGAGAACTGTGAACAAATAACTTACTTTAAAATTAATAACAAATGCGAATGCTTGTTATAATTAAAAAAAAAAAAACAAAAACCAATATGTACGTTAACAAGTTGTTGTGAGCTTCAGTCATCTATACACCGTTATTTCCAAAAGTTTTACTTTAACCCGTTTTCTATATGAACAACAATGAAAAATACGATTCCATGACTCCTCTTGACAAGAAGCCACATAACAAGATCACCCATCATGTCCAGTCCCATAAGAATCGTTGTTTTTCCTTGGCTTAAACAGTTTTAAAATATATATATGTATGTACGTATGTTTCCATACAAAGAAATAAATCTAATTAAAACAGTTTCGTGGGCGTATGACAAATACCTACATATTATGCTTACTGCCTGGGACTGCACTGCACTGCTTCGATATGCAGTGATCTCCAAGTAATTGTCGACCCTCGCACAACTTCATCCAAACTCATCAAGTTACAGGCCACCTTCGAACCACCTACTGATTCTTATTAATTCCAATTCAATTCCTGTAAATAATCAAAATGAACCATCATCACCCGTTTGTTTCTCAATTGTAATTAGAAATACTTTTTCATTGTAATTTAAGTTAAAAGAAAAAAATGATGGCGAACACAAATAGTTCAAAAATCCATTCGATTCGTCTTGGAATTATTGTCCCGGAAACTTTGTGTAGTCTCGTTTTCTAAGTACCTTTATTAAAGAAATTACTTTTCTTTCTAATTATTATTTAATTAAATATACTATATATACATATACATATATATATATATATACATTAAATAGTAAAATATCTTACGATTAATAAAAACGACATAAAAAGCAACAGAAGAAAAAGTAATAACTGAAAACTCATGTGTTTTATTTTAAAAACTTCATCGAAACTATGCTCTTCGACACGCCAAAAACCAAATCGGATAGTGATATTATGTCCAGGCAATATAAGGGTGTATTTTCGATAGCTTCAGGTGGAAATGCACACATTAGGTTTTTTATTATGCATCCGTATCAGTATCCGGATCATGGGTCAAAATAAAACAGTCCGGATCATGGAATAGCAGATCAACGAGTAGTGTTCGCGACGATCGTTCGGCATAGGAATAATTAAAACACTTCTTTTCATTTAACGAGATTTAAGATGTTTTAATTCCTATGTAAGATTATTATTAAAGATTATTTTAAATTATTACAAATAATTACTTACGCTTTTCTTGCGTCCTATTGCCTCCGCTGGTTTCGACCGTTTGGTTAAATTCAAATTAAAAAGAGCGATCAAGAACGAACTCAACGGCAGATGGCTCCGTTGGAGGCAAGAAGACACAAGCGTGTGACTTAAGCTACAAACACATTAGAGTTAGACAAAAATATTAAATTCATAAAATAATATATATACGGCGCCGCTACAAGTAGCGTTCTTGACATTTCGTATTAGACAGTTCTGTCAAGGATCTGACATTTGAAAACAAAATAAACAAATTGAAAATCGAAGCGGCTGCTATGTCAGGTATTACACCATGCGTCTTTTGGACGTGCAACTCTCGGTAATTTTCTTTTGGACTGACATTCCGAATCCCACGGGCTATTACATTGTGCATCTCTCTATTACCCCGTTTACATGCGAAGCCGTAAGATCGAGTCGAAACTGAGCTGAAATTTCGACCCAGATTTTTCCGCTACGTAGTCGAAAGATGAAAGAGTTCAAACGTAGTTGAAGTGACAGATAGTATGTATATACGGTCCTTTTACTTTGATTGTGTTAGTCCTGCGTTGTGCCAACCAGCAAGCGAAAAGAAAGAAAAGCAAGAAAGATATCTCACACATGCAGAGACAAAATGTCAGTTCGACTCCTCGACCCAGGTATACATGCATTTTTTCAACTCGATCCAGCTCTGCTAGTTGGATCGAGTCGAGTCGACTCTATTTCAACTCGATCCGCGTATATATGCATATAATCGGGGTATATATCGCAGTGTTGTGCTTCTATTTTGACATTTCATTTTCACTTGATACGCGTCATTCAGTGTCGACCATAGATAAATTAACAAGATGGAAAACTTTCGTACGTCTGCCCTGTGATCCCCGCAAGGGTTGGTTGTTGTATTTGTATTTAAAGCGGCCCTAGACGCCTAATAACATTGTGCAATATTTGATATTGCACAATATTATTGTTCGTCTGTAGATAATATTGCAAGATTATGCGATATATTGCGGAAAATCACAACACTTTTGACTTTTAATACAAATATGACCGGTCAACTAAATTATTGGGAAAAATATTGAACCGTCTGGGGCAGCAAGCCAATAAAATTGTGCAATATTTCGCACAATAATATTGAGCGTCTAGAGGCCGCTTTAAAAACGACGCTTTTGACTTAGAGTCAAGACGTCGGAACAAGGCAGAATGACATAGTCAGGACGCCGTCAAATCGAAACGAGTTTGTAGGGGCTAGTTGTCAAAATGCCTGTCAAAGCCATCGAGATTGCCATCTTGTTAATTTATCTATGGTGTCGACGTTTGGTGGAGGTTTTTTTGAATATGAAATAAATATGGTATAATAAGGAAATATGGCCATGACATGGATTATTAAAAATTGTACGCGTCTCATAATTGCTTATGAGCTCACATGTCAATTCCTTTGTCCACTTAAAACCACTCAGTTCACTCAAAATAACAACGCTATCTTCCGCTTTCTTGCAAATCCACACTTAGAAATGTGAAGTGTATGTGAAGCAACATCGCAAAACAAAGAAAAGGAGATAAGGAAATGCCAAAAAGACGCACGAAGTAGCCTACCCGCACATCACCGTGCCAGTTCATTTCGATTTCACTGACCATCTCTTTCGCACTCATTTGTGCCCTGGCCACTGGCGCATGGTGTAATACGCGACTATTTAAATTTAAGTGTGGAATTGCCATGACAAGGAAAATTTTTCTTTTCATAAAAATTTGATACAATTGATTAAATGTTGATGATTATAATTTTATTGATATACACTCATTCGGGGTAATGTATACCCAATTCACTCGAGAGTTTTACAAATTTAAATTAATACACACATTTTATAGTGTTATGAGTGCAATTAGTTCATACTGAAAGGAAAACTCTTTAACCAAATCAGGGTCACAATCTTATATCTTCATCAGGCAATGACCTTCCTAATTTGAATGCGACCCCGGTGGGAAATAGTGTGAACTAATTTTCGGATCACAAAAGTTGATCCAGATAGAAAGTTGGATCACGTGTTGTTATTGTAATGCATGTAAATCGTGATCCGGATACTGATACGGATGCATAATAAAAAACACCTAATAAATCTCATACATATATCAACTGAAGTCTACAGAAAAACAGTTTTAGACAATATGCCACTTCCTCCTAAATGATCCCGGAACTTAGCACGATCGACCAGAGACGCAGCCAGAATGAGGAACGTTCGCTAAATCATTATCGACGACCCTCTTCGAAACTCAAACATAGAAACAACACATTTTGGAGACACGGAATTTATCAGAACATTCACCCAGCAGATGTTGGTAGCACGGATTCAACCCGTTTTCAGCGTCTATCAGTCAAGGTGTCAGGTCAATTCCGTTACAAAGGAAAGGTGCTGAACGTCGAGCAAGATCTCCAACCGATTGCAAACGAGTTGCCTAAAGTTCCTAATACAGTCAACATCTTGCTGGTTAGGAAGCAGGGAGCCCAAGGTTACAAAGACTTCAGGGTCAAAGATCTCTCGATGATCGAGCAGATGCTTATCGCATGCGTCCGCGTGTATTACCTTCGTGGTAGTTGTGGTCCTGGACAGCTTGCGTACGGTGGCAACGTCATCAACTTCGCGCAAGACGTGTAATTCGTGGCAACTATGTTACCACTGACTCCGCCGGAGCTGCCAGTAGAGGTTGTACGTCGGGAAACACCGCAAGGCCACAAAGACTTCCGCGTTCGACGAGCGAAGGTCTACAACACCCTGCTATGGCTGAACGCCAACCACAAGCACTACCGCGATGTCGCCATATCTCAACAAGCCATAGTAGCACTTCCGATTGACGCTGACGTTTCTGCAATGCTTCAGACAGCTGTCGATGCATCGGACGCAGAAGCTACTGAGACGCCTGCTGGAGTTAAAGAATTCGAGGATGTCGAGACTGGCATTCCTGCGAATGTCATGATTTTGCAAGAAGATCGCATTCAAACTGCGCTGAACTGGCCTGCAGCACAACCGCTTCCTGTTAACGAGCGTCAAGAAGGTTACATCACAATGGCGTTTCCGTGCCTGTTTCCATATGGACGCGCGTATGGTCGGCTCTCGTCCTATCTAGGACAACCACCCCTGAGAGTTAACGAACATCAACGACCCAAACCACTGCACTCCGTTCAGGTTGTGTGTATATAAAACACATCATAAGAGAATATAAGCTCTTGAACCTGCGCGAGTTTCTAAAAAAAAAAAAACATACACGAAGGCAACTGACCAGCAAATCTCCGGCCAACACTCCGCGAATACTTCATTTATCTTCTCCAGCACAAGTGGCAGCGCTTTGCACAAGATCCAAGAATTCGCTACTTCGCATGGAACAGTATGCAGCGCAGCGAATCTTCAAAGCGTGGCTCAATATTCGCGAAGAAAAACCAGTTTGCTGGCAACATAGCACAACTTCGTGATGCAGTCACACGACGAAATCAGATGGTGCATGCACCTTACCAACTCATCTCCAACCGATGCTGATAATTTTTCCAGAGATATTCTCTTTGCTGATCAGGTCCGCCGCTTGCTTGATAGCCAAGACCTCAGCTTGGAAGACACTGCATCCATCATCGAGCCTATATAAGCGATGCACCTGTGCCAACATCCATTTTGGATCTGTAGGTGCAGAATGCCAGTTCACTTTCCGTGCATACCAAATCAGCGGTCCATTCCTCCCTGGAGAGAATTCTAATGGAGAATCTCCTCTTCCAGGAAGGAAGTCGGGTGGGGTGACATAGTCCACTACGGTTCTGAATCTCGAGACGGCCCATCGATCCAAGACTCATGCATGTCCGTGAGGACTCTTTTTCCAGAGACCGGATTCCTGTAGTCTTAGCGCAGTTGTGGTTGCGACGCTCTCGCAGTATATGTCCAGGGGTGGGAGGTTCAGCATGACTTCAAGAGCCGCCGTTGGTGTGGACTTCATAGATCCCGTCACCGCCAGACAGCCTGCCCTTTGAACCTTTGACACACTCTGAAGATGACATTTTTTCTCGAGCGCTTTCCACCAGACAACTGAGCCATAGACTAGAATAGGTCTTACCACCGCAATGTACAACCAATGTACTAACCTCGGTTTGAGGCCCCATGTTTTTCCAAAGGCTACCTTACACGAATATAGTGCCACGTAGGCCTTTTTGATTCTTTTCTCAATATTTTCTCTCCAACTAAGCTTGGAGTTCAAGATTAAGACAAGATATTTGGCGGATTGGCTCTGGTCCTTCATGGGCTGTAACACCACCAAAGAAGAAGATGATTTGGCAGATTTTCCAGGGATCAGATCTATACCATTCATACGGGGATAGGTGTATCTTGACACAGATTTTTTCCTTGTAAAGAGTACTACCTTTGTTTTCGCCGGATTTACTCCCAGGCCTCGCCCCTTGACCCAGTTATCCACTAACATCAGTGCATAGCTTAGTAGGGGTCAAAAGAGTTGATTACCCACAGGATCTTTTTCTCCGTAACAATCTTACCGATTGTCTCATGCTCAATACATTCCCTTGGCATCGTGAGCGCCGAATTGAAGATTCCTGCATGCTCGCACCCAGGGAAATGACACTTCAGTAAAGAATCAATCACGCTCTTGTTTGAGTCAGTCCAGCTACCATCATATCTCTTTATAGAGGACATCTGTATGGGAACTTTTGTCAGGACCTTCCTCAGACGAGCTGCACCCGTACATGATTCAATAGAGCCACAGAAGCTTCTCCAACAGTCCTTCTCTGCGAATTTAGTTTCTTTTTTGAGCCGCTTAACACTATCTCTATAGGTTGACCATTCAATGGCCCGCTCTTTTGTCAGATTCCAACTAAGCCTAGAGACACGAAGCTGCTCCGCTATTTTAGCATTCCATCATGGTGGGTGGTTCCTTTTACTGGATCGTCTGGTAGGACATGCCTTCTCAAATGACCGGTTTAGCTTGGTAGTAAGGTTTAATACCATCTCATCGATGTCTTCCGTGGAGCCGGGGTTCCCTTCCGGAGGTCGGTTAAGGGTACCACCCAGCTCCGCGTTAAACCTCTGCCAATTCGCCTTCCGCGGATTTCGAAAGACTTTCCTGTCCGGCCTACGGAAATTCAAGTCGAAGAGGATCCAACAGTGATCAGAATGTAAAGCTTTGTCAGATACTCTCCAATTTGAGATTTCCACAGTACCGTCACCATTTATAAGCGTTATGTCTAAGACTTCCCTTCTGGTATTAGTAATAAATGTTGGTGAAATACCCCGATTACATATAACTAGGTTAGTACTAAGGACAAAACTGAACAAAGCCTCACCTCTACTATTAGTATTAGAGGTACCCCAAGTAGTGTGATGGGCGTTAGCACCACACCCTACGACTAAGCTCTTCTTACCTTGTTCGGCCATTGCGATCAATAACATTGTATCCCTAGAGGGGACGTCCGTGCCTTCGTCGTGCGGTAGATAGACCGAAACCATCTATAGTGCACTCTCTTTTCCCGTAACCTCCACCACCGTCTGGTCACCCGAGCTGAAATTAGTTCACATGAGTACCTAGAGATCTTTGCTAGCAACGATACAAGATCTAACCTTGCCTTCGCTACTGTTATAGAAGAGGCTGTATTTCGATGACCCTAATCCCTTAACCCGATTACGGAGGATCCATCGTTCTTGGATCAGGGCCATATAAAGCTGACTCCCTGTTCAGAAGCAGCATAAGGTTGGCTGATGCGGCCTTACTGTGATGAAGGTTTATTCGCACTACCTTCATTCGCAGTAGCAATCTCCTTCACCACAGCTGCCGTACCGCCAGGCTGCGCTTTCTTCATGAGTCTCAAGGGAAACTCACCAGCCCCGAAGAATAAGCGCATATGCCTCTCTTTTTTTAGCATTTCCGGCGGATCCTCGATAACGAAGATTATGCTTTTTGTGTCGTCTTCGTTGCTTTCGAGCGCGACTACTTCCCAGTCATCCATAGGGACCGCTGGGTTTTGTGCCCTTAGAAAGCCGAGGATCTCGCAATTCCATGTCTGGTACGCTTATTTTGGCTCTAGGCTTCTCTGGTACCTCGTCTACAGTACAGTACAGCCTACTCACACCTCGCCTCCAGTTAGTGAGACCAAACGTTGGCGCAGTTTTTTCCAGTATTCCCTCGAATATGGTCGAAGATTGCCCTAGCTAGAGCCTTCTCGATCATCTTCCCCTGTTCGAAGGTGTACTGGCCACTCGGCTGCTTGCCGGAATCTATCACAGCTAGCTGCAAAGCATTCCGGGCAGCCCCTCCGAACTGCACCGTCGTGTTGACCGTCACTCTCTTTGCTGGATTGCCGGCTTCCTCCTGGGATCTTACCCTCTTCGCCTTGAAATCCTCTCTTTTCTTGGGAGCTGACGCGGTTTCTGGCTTGCCCTTACCGATCTTATCGACCGCGTTAGGGGCTACCTTAATAGAACCCGCCTTAGCGGCTACGGTCCTTCCCGTGCCCTTGGTTTTCAGTTTCTTACCTTCGCCTAGGGCCTGGGTGCAGCTGGAACCCGCCTTATCGGCTTCGGTTCCAACTCGCCCAACCCTCCGCTCCCTTTTCTTGGGGGGTTTTCTGTTGTTTTTATCCCTCTTGCCTTCTTTGACTTTTTTTATTGGATGTGCCCTTGTCAGCCCTTGGTCTTGTTAGGATGTCCTTCGCAATCACCTCCGCGGCCCTAGCGAGCTTTTCCTTCTTCATATCGGTGAGCAGGGGAATGCCCTTTTCCTCAAGTAAGCGCTTAAGATGTACAGCTTTTTATACTCCTTAAGCCTCAGCTTTTCTTGAGTTAACTTTTTGGCCTTCTTGGCATCCTTTTTCCGTGTTACACCTTCCTGGGCTGTCTCTTCAGAATCAGCGAGTAATTCCTCCTCTAATTCCTTGGAGAATCACTCTTGCCAATCGCTGTTTCTTTGGGCTCAGGAGGCAATCGAGTAATAGAGCCCTCTCCCGAACGACAAAGTTGACTCTATATAAGACCCTATCATCCCGGCCCTGTTGTACGGCGCAGAAGCATGGACACTATCAAAAGCGGATGAGGAGGCCCTTGGTCGGTTCGAGAGAAAGATTTTGCACATGATTTTCGGGCCTATAAACGCAGACGGGGGATGGAGGAAAAGATTCAACCACGAACTTTACGGGCTTTACAGCGACATGAGCCTAGTCAGGCGTCTACGGATTCAACGCCTAAGATGGCTGGGCCATGTAGAGCGAATGGACACCACGGCTCCAACCCGGAGAGTCTTTGAATCCAACCCCGAGGGACGAAGAAGCAGAGGACGGCCGCACTTAAGATGGCACACATAGGTGGAAGGGGACCTCAGCCAACTGGGTGTGCAGCAATGGAAAAGGCATGTTGGTTGAGGCCCAGGTTCACCCCGAACTGTAGCGCCCGCTAAGAAGAAGAAGAATTCTTTGGAGATGTCCCCGTCTAACACGCCGGATCCCCTTGCTTTGGCCTCTTCCTCTCTGCCAATGGCCACGGCAAGTAGTGCGTCTGCCACCGACTCGAGAAAGAGTTCTTCCTTTTTGTTTTCTTTTCCTTTATTGGTACCTAATTGCATTCGAAATTGTGTAGCCACGAGTACGACCGGAAATATAGGTCCACTCCGACAGAGCCGCCGAGTATCGGAGTAAGGCATTTGAATACCTTAGGCCTCGCCTGTGCACCTAAGGAAGCTCATTAGGGGTTGGAAATAAAACCTCCAACCTTTCATCCTTCGGCACGGTTTTAAAAAGCTCACACCACCACTGGAATAGGGTTGACTATCTCTTAGTTCCCGGCCTGGAGACCATGCTGTTGCAAGGCTTCCCGGGGCAGTATAAGCCCCAGCACCACGGCAAGATGGATAGTCACGCCGGGGAAATGTCCCCATAACACACTTCCTAGCTTCGATCCCGATTGATTGTGTCCTTGATATAATAATCCTAGCTGCAAACCTTTTTTCTATATTTATTGCTATTCACCTTTTCACCTCTGCTGTCAAGTAAGATAATTGATTTGAATTCAATGGACACTTTGATGATCAATTAACTCATCATGGAGATTTTTGATCATCAAAGTAATATGGCTATAACCTGCCTGCAACCAAGATCTATCATCACGCAAAAAATCATTTCAAACGGATTAGCCGTTTTAATGTGATCACTGATGAGGTAACATACAACGTCTCTTTCATACTTTTATATACAGATGGTATACAACTCGCAAGTGGCCGGTTTTTTATGTGTCTTCGAGTCTTGGTTCGAGTTCTATGACCTCTTAAGCCTCCCGCCACGACAAGGCGCCGGAAGAAGGGAGTGTAAGCATAGTGTAAAACAACTTCCCTTTCGTTTTAATTTATAATTTTATTTTTTGATTTACTAAAATATTTAACATGTTTTAGCAAAAGATCGACACGGATGACTTGAGAAATTTCCTTAACGTTTGTTTTTGTTATGTGTTGTTGTTTTTTTTTAGGATTAAACTTAAACTGTTGATGTCTACAGAGCCTATATGCAGGGCTTAGCACAAATAATACATTTGATCGCTCTACCCAAAACCTGCTTGTGATTTCTATAATTGAATGCAATCACATTTAAGTATGTGATAGAGCCATCAAATCTGAAAAGCGTGCTGCCCTGCAGTACAGAAACAAAAAAATAGAAATTGCAAAAGCATCGACTGAAATGAGCAAAACACCGGCGGTCACGTTACTCCGATTCCATGTAACAAGTTAATTTACGAACGATTCATGAAGCTAGGTGTCCACTTCTTAACTATTGGTTTGGCTTTTTGTTTCTCGAGGCGTTCCCGTTCCTCCATTTGCTCGAGAAGTCGACGTTGATTTTCTCTGAATTTTTCAAGCGGATCGTCGAATTGCTTGTAGTAGGTGAGAACCTCCCGAACGTCATCAACTTCGGCGGTTGCCAAGGCTAAAACAAGAAGAAAATTCGATCGTGAAATGGAGATTCATATAAGGAAATTGGCTTGTTGTACTCTTTAGAAAGTTGATCAAATCGAACAGTGAAGCATCGTCATCGTTCCCGAGCCATCGTGCAATGTTGAATGTATTCTCCGGGTGGAGTTTCGTCGAATTTGCATCCCAGTCGATAACAATAACCTGCAAATGAGAGCGATGACGTTGGCATGTTTCGAGTAAGAAAACTCAACAGAAAAACCTTTTTTAAGTCCCGATTTAAGTTATCCAGATTCTTGACATGATGTCCGTCTACAAAATGTGTAGCATCACGCACCAAACGATACATAATATAACCATTAGGATCTAACGCGTCCAATATGGGGAACACCGTCATCCCTTGTTCGGCAGTGAAAACGACAATTTCAAAATGCTTAGCGCACTGCTCTAGGAAATGATCCACACCCGGCCGTTTCTTAAATCGCCAACCAGTCTGATACGTCCAATCCGGATGAACGAGCACGTCTTTCATCTCTAACACGAGCGTGTAGGGCGGTTGAATGTACGGAGGTTTCAATGGATCCGGCAACAGTTTGTCCCGCGACGGTTCTTGAATCATCTTCTGATAGTAATTCATTGATTTCCACATCCGTTTAATATATTGCTGCACAGCGGGCTGATTACTGAATTCATCGTCGATAATATTACCCTCACTGTCGATTTCAGGCTTGCCTAATTCGTACACCGCCCATACACCCATCGCGATGCCAGTACCTCCGAAAACTGCAAAGCTACAAAGAAACAAGTATGAAGTGCACGCTCCGAGAATGATTCTGCATTCAATTTTACCCAAATTTCATCCGCTTCCATGCCTTCTCGTTTTCCTTAGCCTCCTCTTCCTCTTTCTTCTTTCGTTCACGTTCAGTATCTACGTCGTCCGTGAGAGCAGTCTGTGGAAATAACTTTGATAGGATCTGTGGTGCCCCCGTAACACCCTTGCTGTCTTCTATAAAAAAAAAAAAAAAAAACAAAACACATAACAAATCGGACGTAATATCAAAGCAATGGGATTGCTAGCGAAATAACCTTACTTTCCGTGGTCAGATAACGTCGCTGGAGCACGATGAATTGGTTAAGATTGTTACAGCAATCGAACGACGATGTACTGCACTTTAACTCACGATTACTGAATAGATGCTGTTGCGATTTCCATAGATTCTTGCTCTTACTGCTGCTGCATGTTTTTACGAAACTAAATAAACTTCGTTGAGCCATTTTCTGTTGAACGTAATTTAGTAAAATCTATCTATGAAATTCTGTCATAACACCGGCATGAGGAACGAATCTGCGATTTTTCCTTTCCTTCGACAAAGTGACAATTCTGACAGCTTGCCTTTGGAGTGTAAGGATGACAGTTGAATATCGATTCTTGTCAACAGGGGGCGACAGGATTGACGATAGCTACTAAAAGTATGTGATGAAATTTGTTTCATCAGTATGTGGATTTTATTCGCCTGTGGATTGTATTTTGAATTTGGGAATTTCATTTTTTCAATACATACTACCCTTTGATTGGGAGGCACGATTCCGATATCCGAGGTAAGGCATTTTGAAAACGCAGTTTTGTAGATCTCGATGAAATAAGCACAAAAAAGTAAGTACCAATTTTCTCGTTTTCACCTAGTTTAGGAGATATTAAGGTTTAAAAATTTATTTCATCATTTTTTTCTGCTGTGGGATACAATTTTGTTTGCATACTTGTGGGCCTAAAGAAAGTCTACGTTGACATGTTGCTGCATAAACGTACATGCATAAAATGTAGGCATACTTTTAGGACTAGTTAGTAACCCATGTGATGCGTACATTCATGAAAACACCTAATTTTGTTTTTACTGTTTTATTTGAAATAATTTTTGGATAAACTTCCGAATAGTCCTCATCTCCGATTTATTTATTTATTTCTTTAGAAGGGGCATTCATCAAGCTTGGGGACTTATACTTTGTATATACCAAACATTGCACCCACTCCTAATCCTACAGTGAGCCCAAGCAGGGGGTTGCAGGGGGCAGCATGCCCCCGATTACTTCTTCTTCTTTGGTGGCGTTACAGCCCATGAAGGGCCAGAGCCAAGCTTCAAGCTGCTTATTTCATCGAGATCTACAAAACTGCGATTTCAAAATGCCTTACCTCGGATATCGGAATCGCGCCTGACTCAGCAGCATCTACATATATTTCGCCTGTCTGTTGTCGGTTGGATTATTATTATCTTCAAGTGAATGGGCCAGGGCACACGAGAGTATCGCTGCAGGAGGAAAACTGGGTTGATGCTCTACTATAAAGTGCGGTACACACCTTCGATCAAAAGTGACGCCAGTTTTGAGTGAAGTGCCTCACGTACACACTGTAGATCTTGTTTGACACGCAAAACATAATTCATGTACATAGTTTCGCGCAGTCACCATGGACAGCGAATTTGTATTTTTTCATTAAATTCACTAATTCCTGGTAACCTTCGTCTTTTTTGTCCCGACGTACATATATATTCTGGACCCATTACGTCCCAGAGACAACGGTGGGGCTCGTAAATATTTATAAATTCCTCGAGAAATTGTCTGCTCTCATCCACTCCCATCCATGTATAACGCTTGAAATGCCTGAATGACTCAATTCATGTACACACTGTCGATCAAAACCAACATGGCCGCTGATCGTCATGCAACCACGAACATTTTTGCAACTCGTCACTTTTGATCGTCAAACCATCATTCATCATTCATCAGTTTTGAGTCCTCCGTGACAATTGCTCACCTTGTCGTGGTACGGAGGCTCAGTACAGGTAATGACTCTCGAGAGTCCATCTCTAGAGGAACCCGAAGCTAAGAAGCAATTACGGAGCCCTCCCCACCTCTCCGCTTCCTTGTACACATCACTCCCTCACTCCCCTAACTCCAAGGTGGAACAGCATACGCCGACGGATGCATGGTTAAGAGGGTGCTTAGCTATTAGTATGCGAACTTCGGATACCGGGCGACCTCCGATTTAAATAAAGCCTTCCTGCAATGTCTCGGGCTCCGGTGCAGGTGACCGTTCTTTCTCGTGAGCTCGTGGGAACCATTATTAAAATAAATATTTTTGAAGAGACTGATGACTCTCTAACGTCAACGCCGGCAAGGGCTTGTGATTCCTCAGCGGCTCAAAAACCGGAAGTGATGCCGGCACCTTTTGCCGGCATTGCAGCCGGACGGAAAGCAGGGGATGTGTCTTCACTTTCCGAATCCGACACTACACTTGGCGGGGATTCTGTGAGTATGCTCTCAGATGAACTCCCAAGTGTAACAAAGAACGAAACCGTCAGGCAGGTAGAAGAAAAGCCTGTACCACCTGGTGGCTTCGTCAAACTCAAATCGTCGGAGCAGCGACGTTTTAAAGCTGCTATAATGCAGGACAAAACCAGAGATGAGGCTCTAGTTTATGCAAAATCTGCAACCAAAAGTCCGGAACTGAAACGTGATCGTGCCGCAGACACTACTCCAGCATACCAGGCTGCTAAACGCAGCAAAATCGGTAACCACCAGGTCGATAAAAAGAGCTACAGTAGTGTAGCTGGGAGGATCCGACTCGGCATCGTCCCCAAGGACTTGGGAACGAACCCCCTTACAACAGCGCAGATGGCAGCCGTTCAGGAGGCTGTAGTCGACACCTCCATCGAGCTGTTGGGTAAGGCACACAAACCTCGCTTCAAGGG